>JALGPY010000008.1:12742500-15142500 GCA_023055425.1 Linanthus parryae | reverse complement strand
TCCTGCAATCGAACCCTATCGATGCTCCAACTACGGCCGAGTTCCTGCAATCGAAACCCCTGTTTGTTGTTCCAACTCCCGCTGAGTTCCTACAACAAATTCGTTTGTTGTTCCGACTCCACCCGAGTCCCTACAACAAACCCCCCAGCACCTTGCTCCAATTCCCACCGAATACCTGCAACGTTTTACGAAAATTGCTCCAATTCTCACCAAATTCCTGCAATATCGCCCCCTTGCGCGCCTCCTACACGCCCCCTTGCACGTCTTAGACGTGCCGTGTCCCTCTTCAGAGAATTCCCCATGCCAAATCCGCCTCCCGGTCAAGAGCACGGATTACATGCCCCCCAACGGGGCCTACAAGACGTAGTCGACCTCTGAAGTCGTTGCATATACAGCTAGATCTGCAGATGCCTTCTTCGGACACTCCCTCTTCCAGTGACCCCTCTCTTTACACAGTGCAAAGATGTCGTATGGAAACTTAGAACCCTTGTTCTTCCTCTTACCATAACCCCCTTTGGACACCATGAATGTGCCCGAACCCGGAACGTCGTACTCCCCATACGCGGCCCTGCGCCGCATGTCCCTTGTGTGAAGAGCAGATCTCACCTCCTCCAACGTGAGAGTCTCTTTTCGCACAAGCAGACAGCACAACCCCTCATAAGACGGTGGTAGAGACACCAACAAAATCAGTGCGGCATCTTCATCACTTATCTTCTCATTACTGTTTCGCAACTCAAACAAAATAATATTAAGACGATCCAAGTGATCTCTTAGGTCCGTACCTTCCCCCATGCGTAGACCAAACAGCTGTTGCTTCAACATCAACTTGTTGGTGAGCGACTTCGTCTTGTAGATGCTCTCCAACTTGTTCCATAGTTTCTCAGTTGTCTCTTGATCTGCAACCTGTGTGATCACGTCGTCCGCCAAGCACAACATGATCGTTGAGTGCGCTCTTTCCTCCATCGTCTTGAACTCCTTGGTGGTTGTAGAAGCTCATTCCTTGTCTTCCGCCAATGGCAACCACAGGCCTTGCTGCTTCAATAAAGCACGTACCTTGATCTGCCATAAGCTGAAGCTGTTTCTCCCCGTGAACTTGTCGATCTTGGTCATCCCCCCGGTCATCTTCTCTGCAGCTCCTTGTCCAGATTTGTAACCCCCGAATGCGTGCTCCACCTTGATCGCGAAACCGTAGCTATGAATTTCACGGATTGTGAAACCCTAGCCCTATAGCTCCACCTTGATCTTGGAACACCGCAAGCCAAGCTCTGATACCAGTTTGTTATGATCCGAACCTAGCTTGGAGAACGCTGAATTGATGAAAACAAGAACACAAGAAACACACCCGATATAACGTGGTTCACTAGCACGGTGCTAGCTACCTCCACGACCCGAAAAACCCTGTTTATTTGAGAGAAACGATACGAATACAACCCACACTATGGCCTTGACAACCCTTTGCTAAAATGCCTCTCCGACCCCTCTGTGTGTGTGTTGTAATGAGAACCAAGTCAGCCTTTAAATAGTACTATAGTGGGGGCGGTGGATTTAATGCCAGCCATACCACCTCCCCAAATTCCTTCCAAATATGCTTTTGACTTTTCCCTTTTTTTGTTTCCTTTTGCTTTTAATTCAAGACACCTAACAAATCTCCACCTTGTCTTGAATCATCTCAGCAACCAGAACCAGATGTTTCTCTCCAATAATCAACCACAAACGTTTCGTAGCTGTATACGAAACCCTCACGTCACAAGTTGTTCCAACTTCGCCAAGTTCCTACAACGAGTGCCCCCAGCGATGCTCCAACTCCCGTCTAGTTCCTGCAATTGAACCCTATCGATGCTCCAACTACGGCCGAGTTCCTGCAATCGAAACCCCTGTTTGTTATTCCAACTCCCGCTGAGTTCCTACAACAAATTCGTTTGTTGCTCCGAGTCCCTACAACAAACCCCCCAGCACCTTGCTCCAATTCCCACTGAATTCCTGCAACGTTTTGCGAAATTGCTCCAATTCTCACCAAATTCCTGCAATATCGCCCCCTTCCGCGCCTCCTACACGCCCCCTTGCATGTCTCAGACGTGCCGTGTCCCTCGTCAGAGAATTCCCCATGCCAAATCCGCCTCCCGGTCAAGAGCACGGATTACATGCCCCCCAACGGGGCCTACAAGACGTATTCGACCTCCGAAGTCGTTGCATCTACAGCTAGATCTGCAGATGCCTTCTTCGGACACTCCCTCTTCCAGTGACCCCTCTCTTTACACAGTGCAAAGACGTCGTATGGAAACTCAGAACCCTTGTTCTTCCTCTTACCATAACCCCCTTTGGACACCATGAATGCGCCCGAACCCGGAATGTCGTTCTCCCCATACGCGGCCCTGCGTCGCATGTCCTTTGTGTGAAGAGCAGATCTCACCTCCTCCAACGTGAGAGTCTCTTTTCGCACAAGCAGAGTGCACAAACCCCTCATAAGACGGTGGTAGAGACACCAACAAAATCAGTGCAGCATCTTCATCACTTATCTTCTCATTAGTGTTTCGCAACTCAAACAAAATAATATTAAGACGATCCAAGTGATCTCTTAGGTCCGTACCTTCCCCCATGCGTAGACCAAACAGCTGCTGCTTCAACATCAACTTGTTGGTGAGCGACTTCGTCTTGTAGATGCTCTCCAACTTGTTCCATAGTTTCTCAGTCGTCTCTTGATTTGCAACCTCTGTGATCACGTTGTCCGCCAAGCACAACATGATCGTTGAGTGCGCTCTTTTCTCCATCGTATTGAACTCCTTGGTGGTTGTAGAAGCCCATTCCTTGTCTTCCGCCAATGGCAACCACATGCCTTGCTGCTTCAATAAAGCACGTACCTTGATCTGCCATAAGCTGAAGCTGTTTCTCCCTGTGAACTTGTCGATCTTGGTCATCCCCCCGGTCGTCTTCGCTGCAGCTCCTTGTCCAGATCTGTAACCCCCGAATGCGTGCTCCACCTTGATCGCGAAACCGTAGCTATGAATTTCACGGATTGTGAAACCCTAGCCCTATAGCTCCACCTTGATCTTGGAACACCGCAAGTCAAGCTCTGATACTAGTTTGTTATGATCCGAACCTAGCTTGGAGAACGCTGAATTGATGAAAACAGGTACACAAGAAACACACCGGATATAACGTGGTTCACTAGCACGGTGCTAGCTACCTCCACGACCTGAAAACCCCTGTTTATTAGAGAGAAACGATACGAATACAACTCACACTATGGCCAAATGCCATAGTGACAACCCTTTGCTAAAAAGCCTCTCCGACCCGTCTGTGTATGTGTTGTAATGAGAACCAAGTCAGCCTTTAAATAGTATTATAGTGGGGGCGGTGGATATAATGCCAGCCACACCACCGCCCCAAATTCCTTCCAAATATGCTTTTGACTTTCCCTTTTTTTGTTTCCTTTTGCTTTTAATTCAAGACACCTAACATTAACATTAGGCATACGAAGGCCAAACCCCCTTCGCACACGTGTGGCACTAGTGTGTGAGATGGCCGGACGTGATCTAACTAACTTTACGGTACGTTTTGCTGATTGTTCCTGTAATATTGAGCGTATGAAGGGTACACCCCTTCTCACACATGTCGCATCAGTGTATGAGATGGTTGAACGTGATCTAACTAACATTACGGCACGGTTACCTGATGTTTGTGAAACAACACTTGCCAGTGTTAAACGCTGAGATCTTGAGATAGAATCTTAAATGACCACTTTACGCTTAGACATGAAACGAATTGGGTTGGAGAAAGTCACCATCCTTTTTAATAAAGGAACTTCTTAGCTCTTGACCCATGACATATATATTGCCCCCCTTGGGGACGATTGATATCTTATTTTGAAGTTGTCTAATCTTCACTGAAGTCTAGACACGTAATATTTCTTTTTTACTGTCATACTTATCAGTTATTTATGCAACATAATTAAAAGTTCGTTTTACGACAAAAACTGTTCCTGTAATATTGGGCGTATGAACGCGAAACCCCTTCTCACACGTGTCGTATCAGTGTGTGAGATGGTCGGACGTGATTTAACTAACATTACGGCACCGTTAACAGACGCTCTGAAACAACACTTGTCAGTGCTGACGCGGAGATTTTGATATAGAATCTTAAAATGACCATTTTACCCATAGGTACAAAATGGATTGGGTTTGGCGAAAGTCACCATCCTCCCAATTACAAAAACCACACAAACCCTAACCAATCACAAAGCATCTCCAAATTTGGATGGTCCACCTGTACCCTCAGATTTCACTTTCCCTTTGCAGATTAGATCTTTTCGTGACGTGGCCGCTTTCCTATCCCTGAAATAATATCTTCCCACGCGCCCCTCTCTTCTCACCTTTTCAATGCACTTTTCTTCCACGTCTGCACACCCACTAAAATACGCACCTGCGTGAACTTCACCCCTTAGAACCAGATCCAACCGTCAGTTGCAGTCCTCGTGTACGGTCCCGATCGTCCGTCTCTTCCAGCGCACAATAGCCACCACCGCCCACCACTATTAGCTAGAAGAAGCAAAAAAGCTGAGGTTTTTTCAGGCGACTCAGAGAAGAGAGAAGAGAAGAGAGACGAAAGACTCCAGCTTTCTCTCTCCTCTGCACCGACGATCTGTGAAACGCCGTCGTATCGCCTCGGCGATTGCATCTGTCGGCGACAATCGCCGTCTCCGGCGGTCTTTTTCCGGTCATTTTTGGGGAAAATCGTGTTAGGGTTAGGGTTTGGGGGTTTTTGATCTGATTCGGTGAATGGTGTACCAAATTTCGTAGCTTTTTGAGATTAAATGGAGAGAGGAGCTGAATCGTTCATTGACCGGAGCAAAGTGAGGATTTTGCTTTGTGATAATGATCCTAAGAGTTCAGAGGAGGCTTTTACTCTTCTCTGTAAATGCTCTTATCAAGGTAAAATTTTGATGATTTTGATTATGATGATGTATGTTGTCTGTTCATTTCAATGGTTTATATTTTGTTGTTTTAGTATTGGGTTCTGATTTAAAAAAAAAAAAAGTATTGGGTTCTGATTTGGTTAGATACTAGTAGTAGTAGTAGTAGTACAGAAGCAAGGAGTTATAGAAATCTGAATTGCTTTGCCAATTTTAGTAAATCAAAACAGTAGCAAGATTCTCATTTCTGCTTGTCTTTGGTGTGCTTTTCTTGATCCTGGAGTATGTTGTTGTGGAAATCTTTAACCTACAATGATAATACCGATAGCGCTGTTTGTTGCTGGATTTGGTAAATAGCTTCCCAGGAGTTCATTTTGCTAGTTACTCTAGGGTTTAGAATTTAGATTATTACTGGTGGCAGATGACATAGAAATCGTTGTCCTAAGCTTCCACTTAACTGCTCTTATCAACGAAGATCCCAAGAAATTTGAGAATTTGCACTCATAAATAAATATTTATTCAAGTAGTGGAAATCTCTAAGTTTCAATTTTACTGCCGATAGCGCTGTTTGTGGCTGGATTTGGTAAATAGCTTCTTAGTCATCTGCAGGAGTGAGGAGTTCATTTTGCTAGTTACTCTAGGGTTTAGATTATTACTGGTGGCAGACGACATAGAAATCATTGTCCTAAGCTTCCACTTAACTGCTCTTATCAACTTCAAAGTCCCCAAAAAATTTGAGAATTTGCGCTCATAAGTGAAGATTTGTTCAAGTAGTATATCGGTGCATGGGATCTTGACACTTTGTCGTTTCTGCAATTTACCTGAAGTGTTTGATTCTTTCCATATAGTAGTAGTTACTCAGCTGAGTTACCCATGTCTAAAGCTTGCAACAGTGATCTAGTTTGATATACTTACATCTCTCAAGTTCGTTCAAAATGTTTCGAAATACGTAGTCCTGGTCTGTTTGAAAATGATGTTTTCTCCGAGCTGGCTAATTGCTTTTGGATATGCAGTAACTGCGGTAAAATCGGCCAGACAGGTGATAGATGCACTGAATGCTGAAGGGCCTGACATAGATATTATTTTGGCCGAAGTCGACCTTCCTATGGCCAAAGGCATGAAGATGTTGAAATACATAACGAGGGATAAGGATTTGCGGCGCATTCCTGTTATCAGTAAGCTTTGGGATTGTTGTTTTTTGCCTCGTGTACTGAAGTTGTTTTCTCATTTATGCTGGGTTGTATTTGTATGCTGATCCCTTGTTATTCGGTTATATTTTGTTTTGTTAAGTGATGTCTGCACAGGATGAGGTTTCTGTTGTTGTCAAGTGTTTGAGACTTGGAGCGGCCGACTATCTTGTCAAGCCCTTAAGGACTAATGAACTATTAAATTTATGGACTCACATGTGGAGGAGAAGGCGAATGGTACGCAGTGCTTATGCCTAATGAGTTGCTGATGTCCTTTCCTTCTTTTCTTTTTCCTTCTGAAAGAATTTATATAGTCAGATTCCAGAATGGGTAATAAGTCAGAAAAGCTCTTTGTTGTCGTTGCCTTCTTAAATGTTTTCCGTTCGTATGTTGTGTCCATTTCTCAAGTCTAAGTGCGCTTTGCGTGTGATCTCCTATTCGTTGTGTTATTTTTTCATCCAACGACACGTGCTATCTGTAGTTCGTAGTAAGATTTAGACACTTTTCAGCCAATGATGATAGTGCCTGTGCCAAAAGTTGAAATATTTGTCGTATTAGATTTTATTGCTATTTGTTTCAGATATTTTTCGGTAGTTCTTATAGGGGTCTATTATTTTTTCTGCAGCTTGGACTGGCAGAGAAAAATTTAACAAACTACGACATTGATTTGGTGGCATCAGATCCCAGTGACGCAAATACAAACAGTGCAACTCTGTTCTCAGATGATACAGATGAAAGGACTAGGAAGAGTGCGATCCCAGAGAATTGCATCTCAACTGATGATCAGGAGGATGAGATCAACGAAATTCAGAGACCTGTTATGGTAATGAAGATCTTAACCATAAAAAAGTTCTCAATTCTAATGATGCCACGATGCGAATACCGTATACTGCATTAGATTCTTGATTAGTTCTGTGATTTTTACCAGTTTCATCTTCTTTTTGTGCAATGTTGCTACTGGATGCGGGGCATTATGTCTCTAGAAATGGCTTCAAGAGTTTTAAATTTGTGTGTTGTGGAGTAGATTTGTTCTATATATAGTTGATGTTTGGTGCTGAAACATGAAGTTTTGGAGGTATTGCTGCATGATAACTTGGTGATTATAACTTAGTATGAGGAAAACATTAATGTATGGAATATATATATATATATATATATGTATATATATATATGTATATATATATATGTGTATATATGATTTTCAGTGGGCTGAGCTGAATATAAGGAGCGTTATGAAGTAATATCATCTAGATTGGTAAAATGTTACTATTCCATGGTAGAAAAGCTAGAAGGATATATATTACAGTTTCCTAATAAAACAGTCAAGTTGCTCATCTTGCCAACATGTATACATCTTGCAGACATGCGTCAATTATTCATCATTGTAAGGATACCCACCAAAAATAGACACTTTGTGTTTCTGTAAGAGGATATAATTATTTAGCTCTGCAATTAATGTGTATATATCACCTATTTGAAACATGCAATGGCTCGTACTCGCCCCCTTGTTATTGTCTCCAAGTGAAATGAGAATGATCAGAAGTCATGGGCGATTGCGGAGCCAGGAATTTGTAAGAGGGGGGCACAATTTTTTTTCGGCGAAGTCCCTAACTATAGAAACCCATTCGACAAAGATCACATACACTAAACAGCAATTTCTCAGTTCTATAGGTATTGAATTTATATCACAGTTAAATACACTAAAATCGTATTTTAGGTTAGACAATCTCATTTTCTGCTTGAGCCTACACTATACTGTTTTTTTCACAAACTTCCCTAATCAAGAAACAGGATTTACCAAGTATGATTTTGTAGACACCAAGATTCGTAAAACCGAAGTCCCAAATTCGTAAAACCGAAGTCCCAAATTCGTAAAACCGAAGTCCCAAATTCCAAACCAGTAAAAACCCTTGTTTTTTAAACTAATCTATGAACTCGTCCATTTAACAAAAGAATCATCATAGGAGTGAAATTGAATGTCCTGGACATGAAAGCGCACAAAATAGCTAACATTATGTTTTATCAATGTCTAGATCAGCGCCTCGTGAAAGCTATTAAAGACTGCGATAGTCGATTATGAACCCTAATTTTTTGTGTAAAATTGACAGTTTCAAGTATAAACATGTACATGTAGCACATTAGAGACAAATCTAGCAAGCCTAATAAACCAAAATTGAACGATTTCGACAAAATATTGAGATTTTAGACAAGAAGAAGTGAGCAAGCTGAGAACCGAGAGGACATACCTGGAACCTTTATTGTTCTTCAGGCGCTGCTCGGACACAGGGAAGCGCCAACGGCGGTGAAGCACTCAGTTTCACTCCTTCGTGTCTCGCCTCTCGCCTCTTTGTCTAATGCGATCTGCGAAGAAGTGTCGAAGTCCATAGTCGTCTCTTCGCTTCCGTCCTTAGAGAGGGGTAGAGCCCGTCCATTAGAGAGGGTAGAGAGAGAGAGAGAGAGTAAATAAAAAACCAATGGAATAACATTAGGTTAGTATTTATGTGGGGGTGTGATCAGATTTTTAGACACTGCTAGGGGGCACAATTTTTTTTTTGGGGGGCCACAAATTCTAATTACTTAATGGCACATTTGAAAATGTTATATGTTTTGAAGGGTATAGTAGTAGTTAAGCGAAACTTGAGGGGGGCAAGTGCCACCCCGTGCCCCTCTGTAGCTCCACTTTTGGTCATGGGGTGCTTCGCTTTATTCTTAATATAACTTGATGGGTGGAGATCAAATCACTATTGACAATGTTTACAGGAAATCCTAAATTACCTGTTCGATACTTCAAACTGTTCCATTCTATGTTCAAGGTTTCTGATATAATTTTTTATGTGGCTACTAGATATGCTTCAGATGATTTTATGCAATGAAGATAGTGCTTTCTTTGCAGTAGCCATCTCTAAACTTTAGTCGTGTGTTTCCGTGCTTTCAGTCTAATGCTGGAACCGCTGCTCCCGTAGGGCTTCCTCCCATATTTTCACTGGATCATAGGCCTGATGTGCCAGGAATAAGTGACCGGAGGACAGGTGAGCGCTCCCTTCAGTTTGGATTAGCTGCACAAAGAAGTATCTTGTTTTTATATGAAATTTGATTACTTATGATACTTCTGCTGCCCGCCTACAGCCATACAGTTAGATTTGATTGTTTGCATGTAATTATTAATCTTGATCTTGTTTGCATAAAATTTGTCATTGTTATATCTTGTTTTGGTCTTGTTATACCAACACAATATATAGCTAGGAATGTGTACTCTCTGATTCCGAGTTGTGTTGTTATGTTTAGTGACTTGCTATGTTGCACAAACACTCCATCAGGGGTGCTGTGTGTGTGTGTGTGTGTGTGTGTGTGTGTGTGTGTGTGTGTGTGATTGTGTGTGATCTCTTTGAGGAAGACATTTGAGAGACACCATCAAGCATACAAAAGTAGACTGTCTTTTTGAACATACATGGTAATTTACTATATAATGCGCAAAATTAAGCATACAAAAGCACTGTAGTAATTTAGTATGAACTTCAACATATGTTCCTGAGTTGATACTGAAGTAATTTAGCGTGAAAGGATGCTTGCACACGCTCCCTGTTGTGTTTGGCTGTACCATATTTCTTCATGCAAGCTAGTTAGTAACTTTCTTCTTTTTTCCAGGACAATTTGTATCATGTCCAAAGAAGAGCGAGCTAAGGATTGGTGAATCTTCTTCAGCCTTCTGCACCTATGTGAAACCAAGCATGCCAAGAAGCACTACTCAAGAAGTTAGTCCCGGCAATGATAAGGAAATCAGGAATGCAAGTTCAGATAATCCAACTAATTTCTGGGCAGGACAAGCTTGCCTGGAGTCCCAACGATCTGTTAACAGAGAGGCAAAGCAAGGTTGCAGCGACGCCCAAGTCTGCAACCAACGAGAGTCAAAAGATAACCACTCCCAAGGAGATGTTTCAGTTTTACCAAGAAGCAATAGTATCCCGGATTCTTCTTTTTCAGTGGAGACGTCCGCTACCCCTCCTACGATTATGGAATATCAACAACAGCAAAGCAACACAAACATTGAAGAGTTCACCCGGATGCAAATGATGTCTCACCACCAAGACATGTCTGGTTTTAGTCGGCATCCTGGTTATCCGTATTTTGTTCCTGGGATGATGAATCAAGTAATGATGTCCCCACAAGGTCAAATGTTTCAGCCGCCGCCGCCGCCACAAGATCTACCAAACCATGTGCCGCCGCCGCCTTCTATGTTTCCTCAGTTTGGCCATCTTCCTCATGTGCCGCCAGGTATGGCTCCATTCCCATACTACCCACTCAACATGTGTATGCAACAGCAAGGTCAGATGCCTCCGAACCAGCCATGGCCGCCGTCTTATGGAAACCCATCTCTGGCGGCGGCTCCAGAAGGGCAACTAGGTAAGGTTGACCGGAGAGTGGCGGCGTTGATGAAATTCCGGCAGAAAAGAAACCAGCGCTGTTTCGACAAGAAGATTAGGTATGTCAACAGAAAGAAACTTGCAGAGAGGAGACCTCGCGTGAGGGGACAGTTTGTGAGGAAGATGAATGGTATTGATGTGGATCTTAACGGTGAGCCTGCTTCTGCTGATTTTGAAGACGATGAAGAGGAAGAGGATGAGGAAGACGTTGCAGCCAGAGATGAATCTCCAGATGATGATGCTTCCATGGGCCTGTGACAGTGATTGGATTCCGCCTTCTGGAGTTTTTAATGCTGAACAATCATTTAGTTGTTCTCAGCGAGATGGCCGTGTAACTTGAATGGTTAATTAGATGTAGAGCATTCGAAGATGTTTTTGTTTTGTAGTTGTTTCAGTTCTGTATCTAAATTCAATATGCTTTGACTGCCTCGTGTTCTAAATACATGATAGGTGTTCTCATTTTGTATTCATTTAGTGCCTTCACCCAGCGGAATTTGAAGCCCAGGGGCTAGATTTTATAACTTCGCAATGTGTCGCAAGTTGGAAGCAGGGGGAGGCCGAGACTGGCGTTTCCCTTGCTTGCGATATGAGATCAAAACAACGGCCATGTTTGAACCAGAAAGTTTCATGTGGTTTTCTTTGAAAAGCTCTGAGAAACACACTTCCTATGTTCTTAGAAGACACATGGGTTATGGGTATGAGAACTCAGATGGTAGGTGACCTAGGTGCACCTCTTCTGAGGAATTTCAGAATTATATGTTCAGGCAATGCAGTTTTTCTTTACACATTTGGAATGAGTCAAGAAAGGACAGTTGGTTGGTGAACACCCAAAATCTCAATTTTTGGGATTGGGTTAAACATAATGTTTCTGACACTAAACACCACTTCCAGTTAGTTCAATGGAAGGATGGCTTCTTGACCACTTTATGGGTTATTTGGAAGCAGAGGAAATTAGAAGTGTTTGAGAACAAATGATGCCACACTCTTTGTGTGCTTCTAACTCGTTTAGGCATGCCGCAAACATCACTCATGCTTTTGCATATGAGAATTTATTGGTTACCTCGGCTGAGGTGCTGGCCATTTATGAGGAGCTAAAGATTGAATTTATTGCATCTGACTCTCTTAATGCGGTGAGCATGATCAACAAAGCGACTACAGCCTACAGGTAGTCTTAAACTCAATGTGGACTTGAGGAGCTGACTACGGTGGGATTCGTAGAAATGACGAAGGAGAGCATGTGTTGAGTTTCACTGGAAAGTCTGTTGAGACCAGGTGCTGGCCATTTATGAGGAGCTAAAGATTGCACATTCAAGTAATTTAATCCCTGTTGAGGTGGAATCAGACTCTCTTGATGCGGTGAGCATGATCAACAAAGCGACTAATATGCACATATGGAGCTAAGAGGTGCACTCACTCATTCCTGAGATGAAGAACCTGCTTATTCCCTCCAAGAGCTTCCTCTGCCATGAACCCATAACTAAAAATAGATGTGCTGACATTTTGACAAGGATGGCTGAAGACATGGCGATAATTAACACTAACTATTCGATCTTGAATGTTCTTGCTCAAGACGTGACGATAATTAACACTAACTACCTGATCTGTAGCTAATCACCCCCTACTGTATGATACAAAGACACTTTCACACCCTTTGGTTTGGGAAATGACATTTTTACCCCTTTTGTCTATCAAACTTCAGATTGTTTACGCTCTCCAATTGTGACATCGTTAGTCTGGGCCTCTGGAGAACAGTTATCTGCCATTATAGTAGTTTCGGGAACAAATTCACTCTCTTATAGTATGATATGACACAGTCAGGACTCTGGATGTAAGAGCCCGTTTGGTAATGTTTTTGCTTTCGAGAACACTGCTTTTAGAATCCAAAAGTAGTATAAATGTGTTTGGTAAATTTATTTTTTTTAGCTTTCTGGAAAGCAGTTGCTTCCCCACCGCAGTTTTTGAAAAGCAGGAGAGTGGTTGCTTTCGAGGACCTGCTTTCTAATAAATGTATTATTTGACATTCTTATCCGTTAATAAAATAATTATTTGTTATATCATGTCTGATATTGTCATTTGGCCGGTAACATCTACTCTAAAACACTAATCACCAAACACAAAATGTCAAAATTACTTTACCACAGCAGCTTAAAGACAAAATTTACCAAACACTTTTTGCGTAGATTTCTACAGCATCTTTCTTACAGTACTTCTTACACAACTTTTCTAAAACACCACAGCATTACCAAACTACGCTGAGTGTCCTCATGTTTGGAACACAAAAGGGGTGGGCGTGTCATTTCCCACCCTCGGACGAATGTTTCATAATCTTCATCATCATCGTCCTTGGTCTACGATCTTAAAAAATTCCCGCACTTCACTCTCCTCCACAACCACACTCCCCACAGAGACAAACCAGCATGTACAGAGACAACAAACAAACAAAACAGAACATCCTCGATTTTAAGGTTTTTATGTCATGGTTCACACACTCCCGATGTCCACCGCCGGCGTCTCACGAACCACCAGAGCCACCCTACGCGACCGCCAGCTCCACCGCACCTTCAACAACGTTAAAATCACCGTCCTCTGCGGCTTCGTCACCATCCTCGTCCTCCGCGGCTACATTGGCATCGACCTCGGACCCTCCGAAGCCGACGCCATCAAACGGAGCCTCGCCGACGAAACCAACCGTATCCTCACCGAGATTCGTTCCGACAGTGACCCGGAAGACAATCTCATCGAACCCGAATTCAACAACGTTAACGTCACCTTCACACTCGGACCCAAAATCAAGAACTGGGACCAAGAACGCAAGAACTGGCTCAATCGCAACCCGGAATTCCCCAACTACGTATCCGGACAGCCTCGGATGTTGCTCGTAACCGGTTCACCACCTAATCCATGTGAGAACCCGATTGGGGATCATTATCTTTTGAAAGCAATCAAGAATAAAATTGATTATTGTAGGCTGCATGGGATTGAGATTGTCTACAACATGGCTCATTTGGACAAAGAACTTTCCGGATACTGGGAAAAACTGCCCTTGATTCGCCGCTTAATGCTGTCGCACCCTGAAGTCGAATGGATTTGGTGGATGGATAGTGATGCATTGTTCACAGACATGGCGTTTCAAATCCCGTTTTCGAAATATAGAAACCACAACTTGGTCGTGCACGGTTACCCCGATTTGCTGTTTGATCAGAAGTCGTGGGTGGCGTTGAACACCGGGAGCTTCCTCGTCCGGAATTGCCAGTGGTCGTTGGATTTGCTCGACGAGTGGGCCCGGATGGGCCCGAAAGGGCCCGTCCGGGACGAAGCGGGCCGGGTCCTGACGGGGTTTCTGAAGGGCCGGCCCGCTTTCGAGGCTGACGACCAGTCGGCGTTGATATATTTGTTGATCACCAAGAAGGAGAAGTGGATGAAGAAAGTGTTTGTCGAGAACTCGTACTATTTACACGGGTATTGGGCGGGTTTGGTGGACCGGTACGAAGAGATGATCGAGAAGTACCACCCGGGTTTGGGAGACGAGAGGTGGCCGTTCGTTACGCATTTCGTCGGGTGCAAGCCGTGCGTTAGCTACGGTGATCACCCGATCGAGAGGTGTTTGAGTAGTATGGAGAGAGCCTTCAATTTCGCAGATAATCAGGTTATTCAGCTTTACGGGTTCAGGCATAGGGGACTTCTGAGCCCAAAGATTATGAGGATCGCAAACGATACTTCTAGGCCGTTAGAGTACGTAGATAAGTTTGATATACGGCGCTCTCCGCCTCGTAAAGACAGTTGATCGCCTAGATAGAATTACACGACATTGATCGATAGCTTCATAAACTGTAGGTAGCATTCGTTTTCAGATACAAGTTTTCGAAGTTTTGAGCTAGTTTTTATTTTATTTTTTGACTGAAATATAAGGATATCATAGATGATTCAAACAAAACATACAACCAAAATAGCCAGGTTCTCTCCTTTTTTTTTGCCTTCTATTGCACTTCATATTTTATAAAATCAAATCCTTAATACATGGGAAATTGCTAAAAATCTTTGTAGTATAACCTAAGGTAACTCAAAGATCTCTCTATCTGCAGCTGCAAGCAAGGACATCAAAGAAGCCAACATGGTAGGTCAAATGTTATGTGACATGGAGACCTTTGTATGTTTCACAACAATCTGAGAATGACATGGAACCTGTCATCGACAAACACATCTAATAACTACTACTACCTTGTCTTTACCCCTCACCCTCCATTATAGGTAAGAGTCAATTTAATAATAATGTATCTGTACAGATAGCTGTCTGAGAATATGTAGTCGAGAATAGATAGCTAGTTATGAAGGAAATTACTATCGATGTCTAAGAATATGTAGTCGAGAATAGATAGCTAGTTATGAAAGAATAAAAATCAAACTAGAAGGCTGTCTTTACATGTACCTAATTCAAGCCAATAAATTAGGAGTTGAAAGATCACAAAAATGATTAAAAATTTACCCATTCATCAACTAATTGGAGTCCTAACAAACTTTTGTTGGGTAAAAATCAACAAACAAAATTCAAACTTGCTACAACTATTAGAATGTTGTTTGTTGGCCTATCTCTTCATCCAAATCCCACCCTCCCTCCAAACCCCTCCAAACAACCTTGCGTGAATGCATAAGACAGGAGAGAGAGAGAGAGAGAGAGAGAGAGAGAGAGAGAGAGAGAGAGAGAGAGAGAGAGAGAGAGAGAGAGAGAGATTGTGGCTTTAAACAAATACATTCAAATACTGCCGACTGCATAGGCAAGAACACACCTATTGCTTCCATCACCAAACTTCTCACAAAAAAAAGATGGAAGTAGGAGAAGGAGATGAATACCCAACAAGAATCCCAATGGAGAGAACAGCAAGAATACTGAGGAGATCAATCTTCATCTTCTTCAAGAACTACCAATACTTCACCCTCATCTCATCCCTCATTGCCTTGCCTTTCTCAGCATCACTTCTCATTTCACAAGCTCTAACACCCTTCTCACCTCTCTTGCCTAAAATCCACAACACCCTCAAATCATTCTTTGATGCTGCAAACCTCCCTCCATCACTTGAAATCTTCTCCCTCCTCAACTTCAAGCTCTCACAGACCATCACCGCCTCCGTCCTCGCCTTCCCCTTCACCTTCTCCTTCCTCCTCATTGCCAAATCCACCATCTTCCACCACCTCAACCACCACAAACCACCACCACCCACCACCACCACCACCACCCATCTCTCCCTCCCTTCTTTCCTTCCAATTCTTCACACTCATCTCCTCAACTCATTGCTCATTCTCTCCGCCAACGCCACTTGTTTCGCCATCTTCTTCTTGGGGTTTGCTTTCTTGGAGGGTTTTGGCCTCTCTTCATCCCCCACCATCCTCCACTTCCTCTCTGCCTCTTGGGCTGTTCTCTATTCTGTCATCCTTGCCAATGCCTACATCATAGGGAACTTAGCTTTGGTTTCTTCCGCTTTGGACAACCACGGTGGTTATTTTGCGATTCTCAAGACTTGTGTGGTCATTAGAGGAAGAGCGGCGACGGCGTTGGCTTTGGTTTTGCCTTTCAACATGGCTATGGCCGGAGTTGAGTCGTTGTTTCAGTACCGTGTGGTAAGAGGCTATTTTCTTTCGAGAGGTGACTATTTTTCGCTGGCGTTGGAAGGGGTTTTGATCGCTTATATGTACTCGATCCTTGTTGTGATCGATGCTATCGTGAGTTTCATGTTCTTTACGAGTTGTAGGGATGCCAATTTACGCCAAATTGAGCACGGTTTTAGAATTGCTATGGGGAATGGAAAGTGTATGGAGGATATTCCATGAAATGGTTTTTGAAAGAGGATTGTACATAAAATAAGCGACTTTGTATACATATCGAATAAAAAAAATTGTTTCGACAATCAAAGAAATGCACATTGTGATTGTGGATTGATTCATTCATTGTTTTTTTATTTCATTCTTGTTTTGTTCTTCTTATTTTATAAGCTGTTGAAGTTAGATTCACAGAGCAAATAAATCGCTTCCATGAAGAAGCTTTTACTGTTTTACACATTTATTGCAGTCTGCGTTTATGAAACTACATTGCTGCTGTCACGGGTATATCCAAGAATTTGTTACAGTGGGAGCTAAACTGACAAAAATAAACAAATAAGTATAAAAATTGAATTTTGTAAAGCTGAATCAGGGCTATAATGTAAATCTTACGGGACTAACCCGGAAAAAGAAATATGGGTGAAAATTTAATTTTGAAAAGTTTAGAGCCCCCAACTCCTCGCCATGTAGCTCTGTCCTTGCCTGCTGCCACGACATGCTTGAGTCGGTGCATAGACAGATACGTATAGGATCCGGCGGAAGAAATGTGTGAAATTGATTCTCAAAAAAGCCGGATTCTACCGCCTTTAGCGAATGTCACAACTCACAAGAGTACAAGAGAAGAATTAATAAGATTGTTCCAAATCCAACCCCATGGCTGGGGCCGGCGGGCGGGCTGGGCTGGTCCGGGCCTGGTAGGTATTTCTGACCCAGGTCAGACCGGATCTCGTCAAATTTGACCCAAATCAGATCCGCCCCGATGGCCATCTCTTTGCCTTTTCCATCTCAATCACTTTAGCAGCTTTCATCTCTAAACAGTTCTCCAAGTGTGCTTTCTGAAAGGAGCTCACAAATTTGAAAAGTTTCGCAGTGACTGCATAGTAATAACCATGAAAAAAAAAATCTTATAGTAAGATTAAGATTATTGTAATAATGTAAGATTACTGTATAACGCCACAATGTTATGCATCGTCTTGTTATTACCTTGTTCAAAGGGGCATTGGCATGGGTCTTCGCCAAAATATAACGCTAATCCGTCTGCATTTTTACCCTGTCGATGAGCAAAGAACACGCAAATGGTTTGTGAGAGCGACTGAGACTTCAACAATTGGAAAAATCTTTAGTTAGGTGAAGAGTCAATTACCACTATGGAATACAAAGTCGTTAGCGTAGCCATCTCTGTCTCAGCTCTTCCGATGAATTCCTTCAAAGTCTAAACATAGAGATAGTACTAACAAACTCTGTTAGGAAATAAAAAAAGCAACCAAAAAAATACAAGACGCTAAATGAGAATACGAGTACACTGCCAAGGGCGGAGCTACATGGATACAAGTGGAGGCTAAAACCCCCACTCAAGTTTTGAAAATTTGAATTTTACTCCTGTTTTGTTTTGATTTTTCATTTTAGACCTCTAAAAATGCACTATAGCCCCAGTTCAATTTTACAAAATTATAATGTTTTTATTATTTTGTTAATTTTTTTATTTGGCCCTCAGTGTAACGAATTCCTGGATCCGCCCCTGCAGACTGCTTGGTAATAAATAAATAGTAGCATATTAGTATACCTTGAGGAAAACTTCAGAAACAGGGCCATCTTTTTCAGATGCACCCAACTCCACCTTAGCCTCTTCTAACCCTTTCATGATATGTTGCAGTTCTTCTGCCAATGACTTCAATTGTATCTGCAGATAAGCATTAATATTAGGTCAGTGATCTCAATGACATGAAACACTTCTATTCAAATCAACACCGGAAACAACGGCGTTGAATTTACCTTTGAAGCAGCTTCAAGATTGGTAAGACCTTCATGAAAGTTCAAAAGATCGGGGTATTTCCCTGCAACAACCTGGGATCACAAAAATATCAAGTACTAAGAAGAGTTCATGGAAGATAACCATGTTTTTACTAGGGCTTCGTTTGGGTAAGGTACAAAAATGATGGGGATAAGAGCTGTACTGGTATAAGAGTAGGATATGATTGTACTGGTATAATGCAGGATACCTCATACCTTGCACAAATACTGCATCAAGGTCATCCTGATGTTGGAAGCAGATGCATGATTGGTGACTTTTAAAAGAGTATCCAAATTGAACCCGGAAGCAGAACCTTAAAAAAAAAACTACTTTAGCGATTTTATCTCAGAATCTATCGAGGTACATTCAATGGGAGTTGCTGAATTAAAAGAAAGGCATTACCTGTTGCAGTTCCCCGATTCAATGTGTTCCCCAAGTACAATATTCTCATAAAAATATCTTTAAGTTTGAGAGAATTTCGAACCTAAAACGCCATGGGGTTATATTAAGGAACAAAAAAAAGCCAGAATGCAGCACTTCATAAGAAGGTTCCATAGGGTTTTAGCAGAATACCTCTTCACATGCAGAGTTCACAATGCTTAAACTCTTCGTGATATCTGATATCTGCAGTGTTGGTTAACAATTACTATATTATCAGATATCAGATGATATCTGCATCAAATAAGGGGATTTCAGATACCGACCTGAGACTTAAACTGGATCTGAAAAAGAAACACTCTCAGTTTAGTCTCCACCCTTGGCACTTTCATCATCTCCATGAAGAACTGAAGCAGGGAAAAAACAGAATTATAAATAAGAACCGTGACCAAACGCCTAAACAGTTTACATTGGCATTAGTTGGTCAAAATATGATCTAACGTTATAGTTTGCGCGTTCTTGTTTATAGTTTAAGAGGTTAAGAAAGACACCTCCTAGCAGTGGTGGAGGCAGGACACTAAACATACGAGGACACTATGTTATGAAACCGAAATGGCAGTGGCATACAATTCAAAATAGGGGTAAAATTGTATTTTTTTTAAAGATGGGTAAGTGCCCACCCATGCCCACGGTTGGCTCCGCCCCTGCCTCCTAGGCCCTAGCTTTTTTCATGAAAAAAACAAACATGATGCTTGAAGAGCGTCCGATGAATGAAAATATAGGAGTAACACAAAGTGATTGTTCTACTGACCTGTTCACACTTTCCTAGGTTCTCCTTGTCGCCCGTGTAACCCTAAAGAGTCAAATTAGAGAGTTCAACAAAAATGCCAAAGCCAGGTAACTCATAAGGAACTAGTAGAAAGCCGTTTCACATTCGAAAGAGCAATGAACTACAACATAGAAGCAAGGGAAATATGGATTGAAAGTTATACATCACCTTGAGAAGCTTCATTTCTTCTTTAGTGGGACAGAATCTGATGAGATTTTCCACTTGATCAGCATCTAAAATTGACTCATCCATGGCTAGTGTTGCTGCCTATGGAAGTTACTATATCAGAAATCGAGGTGAAAATTTAGATAAATCATGAGAGTCGCAATATTTTACTGTACCAACATCTCTGGAACTGGCATATTGAATTTTGTGAGCATAGCTTCTGTGTTTTTTAACCTCATCGGATCAATCTGCAACACATGGATACATGCAATGGCAGAGTCAGAAATTAGGAACAGACGAGGCAAAATTCAATGTAAAGTCAATAAAAGAACAACTAATGTAAGAGTTCGGAATCAGTCGGGGCACTTGTATAATTAATAAAAGGGCACCACTATCAAAGCATTCAAAATTATCATGCATCTGCTGATGTGACAAAAAGTCCCAAAAAGAACATTATACATCTGCTGATGTGACAAAAAGTCCCAAAAAGAACGTTATACAAGTGTTTAGTAGGGGACCACTTCTTAGGGTCAAAGTAAAATTTAGACCTTTTATAAGAGTATATAAAGGGAATTACAGATCACCTAACAACTAAATTATGAAAAATTATCAGATATTGACCCTTAGATCTTTTATGAAATTATATAAAGGGAATTACAGATCACCTAACGACTGAATTATGAAAAATTACCATTTGAACTTGGTGAGGTTTAGATGCAATTGATCTCCTTCGCCTTCCAGATTTGCCTCTTGAGTCCGCCTTCGGGACAAGAGCAGTGAAAAGAGTCTCCAACTCCGTAATGTCGAATTCTGGTGAACTGGGATAACAACAAGCCATACATGGAATTAATAGACATCGAACGCTTTCTATGCAGTTCTGCAATGACTTC
Source organism: Linanthus parryae (assembly GCA_023055425.1). Classification (NCBI taxonomy): domain Eukaryota; kingdom Viridiplantae; phylum Streptophyta; class Magnoliopsida; order Ericales; family Polemoniaceae; genus Linanthus; species Linanthus parryae. The sequence continues at coordinate 15,122,118 of JALGPY010000008.1, read as the reverse complement.
AGAAACTCCATTTGAATGCTCATTCAAAGGCTCCTCTCTCTCTCTCTCTCTCTCTCTCTCTCTCTCTCTCTCTCTCTCTCTCTCTCTCTTGTATTTCAGATTGAAAAGGAAGCAAATGTGATCGATCAATCAATCATGAAGAAGGTGAAATAAAAATGTGTTTACCCTGGAAACGCATGGACTCCTCCTGTAATTCCTCCTCAAACTTCTCTTACAATACTATTTCTCACCACAAAATTTTACCTTAAAACAGAGGATCCCAATCAACGCACAAGATCTACATGTTGAATAGAGCCTGGCTTTACGCGACCCGTTAAATGTAGCCCGTAACATATTTTTGCTAAGACCCAAATAGAGAAAGAAGGGACAGCGTTAGTGGGAAATGGAGGAAAAAATTATTTTCAGCCATTTTGGAATTGAATCATTCTAGACTTATGAGTAGTTAGTGTTCTTACCAATATGTCGAGCATTTTTTTTTTCTGATTTCGCTTATAATTCTCTCTGACACGTTCTATGTTCTTCTTAGCCGAACCAAGATATGCACACATCCATGTCGGAAGAGATTGCACACAAAAGAGAAGAAACGTTGTATCAATACATCCACGTCGAATAAATATCAACAGCTCCGCGGATACATATAAAACAGATGGAGGATCTAAATAAACATGGGATTTCACAATTCAAACCACAATTGTTATTTTTTAACTGCATATATGTTAACAATTATATTTAGCAAGAACCAAGTAATAGTTACAATTACAACAGAAAGAGAGAGCATTCGCTTCCTTCGTTCTCTTAATTCTCATCTACCAACTACTACTATACAAACAGCATCTCGCCGTAATCCCTATCAAAATCTCAGCACTACCACTTCAATGAAACAAAAGAATCGCTAACTCTTAATCCAACTAAAATACTATAGGGCTGTACATATATCTCGTGCTTCATATTCTACATTCCCCGAGAGCCATTTCTCCGATGACACTGACGCTGACGTGGCAAGCCGCTGGTTACCGTATTCGGCTGGCTCATCGTGGAAACAGTAACAAACACTGATCATTTGCGGGTGCATCCGAGTCATTTGTTGCGTGTTTACCAAAAGCACTAGAGGCCCCGAAACAGCTCGCCATACTTTTAAAAACAGCTTTTGAGGGTTTCAGCTGACCTGCAACTGGCTTTGTTTTCTTTTCCCTTCATTTCTTGCAAACCCTACCGAAATAGTTCCCGGACTCCGAAGAACGGAGGTGTCGGACGGCATCCAGCAACCACCCTGCAGACCCGACCCGACCCGATAATGAACAACTTGTTCTGATCTATTATTTACCGTTTTTCTTCCTTGGGGTAGATGCCTTTGCCTTTGACTTTTCCATCTCAAGCTCCTTCTCAGCTTTCTTCCTTTCCAGTTCCGCCTGTTTACAGTTCTCCTCGTGTGCTTTCTGGAACAACCTCACGAAGTTCAAGAGCGTTGCCGTGACTGCATTACATCAATAGAGCCCAATGAAGATAATAAGTAAAACAGAACAAATTTGCTAAATTCCCACACTAACTATAGTTGTGAAAGTCCAAAAGATTGACTGATATATGCAAGAAATCCACCTTCAAGTCAAGAGAAATTTGTGAAATTCCTAACTACTACTCCCTCCCTTAGTACGGTGCACTTTTCACAAGTTTTAAGGATATGCTTTTGACTTGAGAATTTAGTATATTGTCTTTAGTCATGTATGTAATTTTTTCTTGAAAAGTGAAAAAATAAGAAAGAGAAGAGGGTATGTAGGGGATTAAAGTGAAAAGATGGTAGTTTTTACTATATTGTCCTCGTAAATTTATGGTTTTCCAAATTTTGAGAAATGGGTATGAACTATAAAGCTGCCTGCCCTTTCTGATCATAAATGGTAGAAGTGGTCACCAAAAGCTTAGAACCAGGATTTTGAGACCAAAAATTTGCACAGAACCAGCTTCGTAACTTCAATCAAAGAAACACTTAAAAGCCAACCAAGAATGATGCGGTGGAGTTCTATGGTACATATAAATTTGAAGATTGTATTACGGGCAGATTTCTGCACGTTATTCTAAATTTTCTCTCTTATAGATGGGAATCCATACTCCATAATTACTACCATGTTCACTCGTAGGATTTACCTTGTTCCAACGGGTACTTATTTGGGTCCTCGCCAAAATATAGAGCTAGTCCATCCGCATTTCTACCCTGTGCATCAGCAAAGAAACCACAAGAGCTTAAAGAGGGAGGGAGAGAGAGAGAGAGAGAGAGAGTTTATAAAAATGGTGTAGGCGCAGAGTCACTTACCACAACAGAATAAAAAGCCGTAAGAGAAGCCACCTCTGTCTCCGCAATGCCAACAAATTCTTTTAATGTCTAAACATGGAATGATCACAAATCTGTTAGTAATAAGGCAAGAGAAAGTTCCCAATTGCAAAATAATTAAATGAATAAAATGGTTTATTTATAAAAAGTCTAGACAAAAAATGTCTTTAAACCCTTATAAGTTTGGGGCAAGTTCAATTCAGAACTCCCTTCCAAAATTCATAAAGGACTACAAGTTGGATATTGTAGTAGAAAGGAAAATAATAAACAAAATTAACCACTAGACGAACATAACAATTCATTGGTTTGTAAAAAACAAAAGGAAATGTTGGTATACCTTGTGGAAAACTTCAGAGATAGGACCATCGTTTTCAGATGCGCCCAACTCCTGTTTAACCTTTTCTAACCCTTTCATGATAGCTTGCATTTCTTCTGCCAGTGACTTCAATTGTATCTGCAGATAAGCGCATGATTGTCACGAAATATATATATCGTATGGTCTCAGAATGTTGAATCTCAAACAGCAAATCAACAATGGGGAACAAGGGTGTTTTACCTTCGAAGCGCCCTCCAGATTACGTAGATCTTCATGGAAGTTCAAAAGAGCAGGTGATCTAGCTGCAAGAACCTGGGGAACAAGAATGAGCGCATGTAAGATTCTTTATGACGAACTCAAGAGAAAAAAATGTCTCCATATGTGGAATGCAACTACAATACTTTTATCTGCTAATAGGTAATGTATCATGTCACAGACATCTTCTTCTTGAAGCCAGAATGCAAAGGATCAAACATTTATGAGGATTCCTTAAAAATGCAGAACTGCTGAAAGTATGCTTTTACATCCTTTATAGTTATTCACAAGTCTCTGGTCTAAGAAAGAGAAATCGGACGGCATACCTTGCAAAGATAATGCATCAAAGTCATCCTGCTGTTGGAGGCACGTGTATCAGTCAGTTTTAAAAGACTATCCAATTTGAACCCGACAGCAGAACCTAGAGAAAGAAGAAGAATAAAAAGACTGCTTCAGCGATTTTAGTAGAGCGACATGTTGCCGTTTCTACATGCCTCCAACAACATCAACAAAAATAAGATACGAGATAGCTAATGAAAAATGCTTGACAAAAACTGCTAAATATACTCGACATGCTGAAAGTTCAAGTAGAGAATTAAGGATAACACTTTTGGTCATAACTGGATACGATCTAGGAAGCATGGACAAATCCAAAATACGTGACGGACACTCCAGCTGGCGTGACTGATTATTTTAGAGAATCTTTTAGACTGGACACTTGGGATGGACACTTTAGGGACACTTTAGGGAAACTTAAGGAGAGACCACAATTGCCCCTTCATATCTATTAGATTTTCACACGGGTTGTTTTTTGAAATATTTGAACTTTAAATGGTTCAAAACATAATTAAGTTAAAATAGATATAATATATATGATTAGTTTGTTTGTTTTTTTGAGAAATTAACATATATGATTAGTTGAGGGCTCAATATATGAAAAGGTTGCCCTTTTGAACGAAGAGTTCAGGCGAGGTTTTAAGTTCTCACATGCGACGACTTCGAAAGTTCTCCTAGATAAAACCCGTCGAACTTGTACCCACATACGCTACTCGTCTTTCTCTTCTCATTCTTATACTAAAACTATGACATTTGGTGATCTTGAAGCTGTGAATATTAAAGAAGTTGGAATCAATATTTTATCATTTATTAGTGTAATATTCAAATATATAAATAAAAATAATATTGTTGACGTAACACTGCCGTGCTGTATCCTCATTTTTCTAGAAAATGACGTATCATGTGTCCATTCCGTATCTTATCCAAGACCCGTATCCATATCTGTATCCGTCCTTCTGAGGATAAGATGGTAAAAGGAGTATTATAATTGGGAAAGCAAATTTTCGAAGGATTTTTTCTCACAAGAAAAGATAATATCTTATCCTTCTCAAGGAACGATCTTTCAACACACATATCCTCCTTTGCAAACCCAAGGTAGCAAATTTCACATGGGTTTCGGCAAGTTTAAGATATCCCTTGAAAAAAAAAGGTGTAGCGGACCCAATTCAAACCTATAACATGCTTATAGGAATCGCAAGAAGAAAAAGAAAGATCAACTTGAACCTATAACCCTAAAGACTTCTTCTGTATGACCTAGCACAATTCCAACCAAATGTAAAGCAGCGTGCTATTGCTGGGAAAATGAGTCCATGCAAGTCTGTTCATTCCTATATTCTAGGAAAACCGGATCGGAGAAGATAAGGAGATACCCTTCTGATATTTTCAGAGCCTAAACAGAGTAAATTCAATGGGAGTTTTCTTCATTAAAAGAACGGTCCTTACCTCTTGCAGTTCCCTGATTCAATGTGTTTCCCAGTAACAAGATTTTCTTCAAGATTTCTTTAAGTTTGACAGAATATCGAACCTAATATCCAACGGGTAATATCAGCAGAAATAATACTGAATATAGAACTGCACTAAAAGCTTCCATATTGTTAGTGGAATACCTCTTCGCATGCAGAATTCACGGTGTCTAAACTCTTCCTAAAATCTGATATCTGCAGAGTGGGTTAACAATTAAACAACTACAGCCATGCGCTAATTAACTAAACCACCAGCATCAACACACAAAATGTCAAATAACAGACCTGAGACTTGAACTGAATCTTGAAAAGAAACACTCTCAGTTTAGATTCCACTCTTGGCACTTTCATCAACTCCATGAAAAACTGAAGCAGAAAAATAAGAATAAGAATGGTTACAGAATACCCAAGTAGAGTAAAAGATTACACTATGCATGTGACTGTTTTACTGACCTGTTCACACTTCCCTAGGTTGTCCTTGTCACCCGTGTAACCCTAAAGATTAATTGTAGAAAACCAACAGGGAAGAAGTCAAAAAAAATTATGAAGCCAAGTTAATATGAAAGAAGGAAACTTTTTCCTTTCAAAGAACAAACTACATAAAAGAAAGGAAATGGGTTGAAAGTTACTGGAGCACCTTGAGAAGCTCCATTTCTTCTTTAGTGGGACAAAATTTTATGAGATTTTCCACTTGATCAGCATCTAAAATTGACTCATCCATAGCCAATGCTGCAGCCTGTGGAAGTTGATATAAACACAGTCAGTCCATCTAGTTAAACTGAAACAACATACTATTTATCTACATAGTGCAACAAAACGTACCAAGACAACTACAAATTACAGCATAGCTAATGTTACACATGTATCTACGTGACTCAGAAAAGGAAATACTAGGAAATGGGTGCAATTAGAACCAGAAAGTCAAGGCACAAAATGTCAATATCTAACCCATTGTTGCGCGGCTTGTCATCACTAAAGATGATTGAATCACTAAACTACTAAACTATTCTGAATTGTTGTCTAATTATGACACCAAATGCTGTTCAAGCCTTATTATTCTACTCACTAGAGCCATTAACCAGGTCCAAAATGCTACGTTTCCACAGAAAGGAACTATGTTTGAATAAATAAAAATATTAACCTTGTTCACAACAAAGATGCAAGAAACATGCATGCAAAACAGAGACACAACAGTACCAAACACATCAAAGAAAATGGGATTCTTTTAATAAAGGTAGATGATATCAATTTCATGTCCATTAATAAGAAAATAACAATTAGCCCACACTATGTTTATGAATCCTATAAAAAATTATATTTTCTACATTACGACACCTTTATATAACCTCAAATTAATAGTTTCAAGATCATTTTATGTGAATAAATATTTGTTCTAGGACTTGAATTTATTTGTGTCTTGGACTTGAGTTTATTTGTGTTGGAATGTAAATCAAGATTGCAAAATTTTCTAAAATTTTGTATATTATACATATTTTTATAATCGAAAGTGCGGTAAATCCGGAACGGATCGCCGTTCCGTCCAGATCCGGATCGTTCCGTTCCCAAGAGAAAAACGGAACAGGGACCGGAACGGTATTCACAACTATGCTACCATGTAGAGTTACCATGCCAAACGCCTAAACCTAGGTTGAAGAGAGAAAATCAGTTCCATACACAAATCATGAAGTTGTATTTAACAGTACCATCATGTCTGGAAGTGGCATTTTAACTTTTGTGAGCATGATTTCTGTGTTATTGGCCCTCCTCAGATCAACCTGCAATGCATGGAGAATAAAAATTGTGAATAACCATAAGGAACTGAAAAGGAATGATGTTGCTATTGTCAATGTACAAAACTAGTAACATGACTGGTGAGCTAGATCATAGCAACTTTAGAAAATAACTTATCCAAGTCTACTTTCGAGTAAGATGATAATTCAAGGTGAAAAAATTATGCAGAAAAAAATTAGTTAGATATGTGTTTCACATTTCCTAGCTTAGCAACAATGACTTTCAAATCCTATAATGGGTTATTTGGCTACTAACCGAAACGACAAAATAAAGAGGTTGAGCAAAAAGCTACCAGATGGAAGCTTGTCTCTTTTCTTTATCCTGGATGTTTTGCAATTTTACTTCAAGTCATTTCGACTTGGAAGTCATGTTTGTCATAAAAAAAGGCATTTCTCTAACAGTTTTTCCGCAACTTAAAAATAATATGATCTCAAGTCAGAGATGTGGTTAGGGACAAAAGGAAGTTACCTTCTTGCTTTTCATTTACACATACCTTATGATTTTCTTTAATCTACTTCTCTCTCCATCTATCTCTAACAAATGGGGAAAAAGAGCATTTAACTTGCAGGACATACTGTGAAGGCTGTGAAAGTGAATTGAACAAATAACCAAGCTCTCATATGACTCATTTTTTTTTTTTTTACATTACTCCTACGTCTTCAGCCAAACAATATCCACATTTCTCTAATCTTTCATTACCTGACTCATCCACTCAAAATTAAATCGACATCCCAATTTTTTCCTCAACCGTGAGTTTTGCATCACCCCATTACAGCCACATGAATGCAGTTACAGGAGTCAGTCAGTCAGAAGATCAAGATACATCACTCTGATATTACAGAAGGTACGGAGAAATATCAAATATGTATAAATTTATGCACGGTTAACAGGATGAGTACAACAAAATCAAATTCCGTAACATTACCAGGTGGATTTTTTCAGTTTTAGATCCCATTGATTTGCGACGGCCTGCGTCTCCTCCTGTGTCCTTCTTCGGGACTATAGCAGGAAAAAGGAACTCCAGCTCTGACATGTCGAATTCTGGTGAACTGGGTTCGAGAGAATAACAAAGTCAGACAGTGGTACTAAAATTATCCAAAATCTTTCTATACAATCTCTCCCTCTAGCGAGCGGGAAAAAAAATCGCACTTCTCAAAGGTAAATTTCAAAACTGAAAGATCCTCTCTCACACATATTTGTAAGTGCTTTGAGGTATGCCCATTTAACTTCTGTTGTTCTATGTTGCATTATTAGAAAGAAAATGTAAAGAATCATGTTGGCATACCCTGGTTCAAACTCTTCCCATTCCCATTCTCTCACCCCCAGATACCCTATTGTAGGACTTTTTCCCCACTTCTTATGCTCCGACTCATCAATATTCTATAGTATTTCGCATGTAATCAACACTTTTGAATTTTCTTCCACGCACTCTCTTATAACCCATGCACAAAATGCATGGAACCCTAAACTTCCTCGGGAACTCTACAATAGAAATTGACCAAAGGATTAACTTAAAGCCGAACAAAGGATCATGTTAAAGAAGATGCTATAACGTTTCCCTCAATTTCAGAGGTTACTTATTTTGCGCTGATGTTTGATCTGCTATTGATTTGATTTGCATGTGGTGGAATGATAAAGAAGTTGGGTCAGAGGGTTGAAAGCTCTGATGTGCCAGTTAGTTCATTGCAATTTAATGATGGTGAGGCGGTGGTTCATCATAGAGCGAGGAGTCAGCTGCTTTGGATAGAAAATGTATGGTGTTGGAAGAGAGGAAAGGCTAGCATAGGTTGATTGGAGGAATACACCGGCTCTGCTGATGCTAATTCTGGGTAGAAGTTGACATATGATGGTGATTGATTATGAATGAAAAATAGTGGTATCGGATTTTGGTTACAGGTAGAAAGATGGGTGGGGCTTTCCGAAGGGTTCTGATTCACTTGGGTTCGGAGATAGTTCTTGATCATTGTAAGATAAAAATGAAATCTTATGGTCTAAAAATAGAACAAGAGGGCATTTTTTTTATTCCAAACAAGAGGGTAACTGCTGTGATAAACCCCTAACCGCAGGACAATAGCGTAATTTACCCTAATTTAAATTGCGTGAAATAAGCATACATTTTACTCTTTTTGTCTTAGAGAGCAACATACATTTTAAAGTAACAAACAGCTGTGAGCAAAACTACATAACCACTCAATAATTATACTTGTTAAAAATGTTGAAAGTCACACCATCTATGTCATAATAAACCAGGGCAACGACTCATTAATAAGGGCAATAATACCTTTGAGTCTCTCCATATTTCTGGAACTCCTCCCATAAGCTTCCTTGTAATGCCCTGGTTACCTTGCTCCAATGCAGTGGCTTTAAGGTAGACCTTCTAGGAGCTAAACCAGGTGCAGGACGAGAAATACCTCGCCCTCTTCCAAGAGGTGGAGGACCTGGAGGTCCTGGTGCTTTAGAACCAAAAGAAGGAGGTGGGGGCGGTCCACTACCTGCAGGTCTGGGGGGACCCGGTGGTGGTGGAGGGCCAGGTGGTCGACCTCCAGGAGGAGGAGGAGGTGGTGGTCCTCCACGCGATGGAGGCGGTGGAGGAGGTGGCCCTCCAGTCCTAGGTAGCGGAGGAGGAGGTGGCGCTCCACCACCTGGAGGAGGAGGCGGTGGAGGAGGACCTCTGCCACCTGGAGGAGGTGGCGGTGGAGGAGGACCTCTGCCCCCACCTGGAGGAGGCGGCGGTAGAGGAGGACCTCTGCCACCACCTGGAGGAGGCGGCGGTGGAGGAGGACCTCTGCCACCTGGAGGAGGAGGTGGTGGAGGAGGACCTCTGCTAAATGGAGGAGGAGGCGGTGGAGGAGGACCTCTGCCACCTGGAGGAGGAGGCGATGGAGGAGGACCTCTGCTAAATGGAGGAGGCGGCGGTGGAGGAGGACCTCCATGCATAGGAGGTGGTGGTGGTGGTGGAGGCGGAGCTCCCTGGATTGGAGGAGGGGGTGGTGGAGGCGGTGCTCCGCGGTTTGGAGGAGGTGGTGGTGGAGGCGGAGTACCATACATTGGAGGAGGTGGTGGTGGAGGCGGAGCTCCACGCACTGGAGGAGGTGGTGGTGGAGGCGGTGCTCCATACATTGAAGTTGAAGGAGGTGGAAGGGGAGGAGGTGGTGGTGGAGGTGGTGCTCCATACATTGAAGGAGGTGGAGGAGGAGGTGGTGGAGGCGGTGGAGGCGGTGCTCCATACATTGAAGGAGGTGGAGGAGGTGGTGGTGGTGGTGGTGTAGGTGGAGCCCCACGCATTTGAGGAGGAGGTGGCGGAGGCGGAGCACCATACATTGGAGGAGGTGGAGGAGGTGGTGGTGGAGGTGGAGCCCCACGCATTGGAGGAGGCGGAGCTCCATACATTGGAGGAGGTGGAGGAGGGGGTGGTGGAGGCGGAGCCCCATGCATTGGAGGAGGAGGTGGAGGTGGAGGAGGTGGTGGAGGCGGAGCTCCATACATTGGAGGAGGTGGTGGAGGTGGAGGAGGTGGTGGTGGTGCTCTACGCATTTGAGGATTTTGTCGGGCTGGATCTGCATAAACTGGAAGCAGTGACGTTGCTCCATATAATGGAGGAGGTGGAGGTGGTGGTGGTGGTGGTGGTGGTGGTGGAGGGGACAATCCATTACCAGCAGTCCCCATACTTGATGAAGGAGGTTCAGGCACACTTGTCACAAAAGTTGAATCTCGTGAAGATGGTGGTTGAGGAGGTGGTGGCTGGGGTGATGGCGGACGAAAGGACACAGTCTGCAAAGTGGAAGCAGTTTGCAAAGATGTATGCGATGAAAAGCCATAAGAAGGAGGGGGAGGAGGGGGAGGCGGAGGAGGAGGAGGAGGGGAAAAAGTTTGTGTTGCTTCTCCTCGAAGAACTTGTTGAGGGACGGAATTCGGAGACTTCTTTGTAGGCGGAGGGGAAGGCGGCACAACCGGAGGGCGCTCCGCATACACGTCCAGCGAAGTTGAAGGTTCATTCATTTCATCACTGCTTGTACTTGTCATGTCTGCATCGCGATTCGTAGCGTCACTTGAAGCAACACGAGATCCAGCCCCAACATTAGTAGAGGACTTGGACTTGTTACCAATATTAGAGTTCTTTGTGACCGCAAGCACAGGTGGCGCACTGTTAGTTCTTGATGGAGGATAGTATACATGCATTGAGTTAGTATAAGGCCCCTTGTTGCTTGGAATCCAGCGAGACACCGTGTTTGGCTTCGCCTTCCTTAAAAGTGGCGGTTGAAGCTCTTGCTTTGTTTTCTGTTTTGTTCGCGGTGTTGGTGGGATCGATTTATCGGATTTATCAGATTTTTGCCTACTAATCTGAGTAGTCATCTTCGGCTCAGAAGTTTGTTTTTCTACGTTCTTCTGCATAGAATCGTCTTCATTATCTTGCCTGCTCACAATCTCTTCCACATCATCAAAAGCCACTACTCCTGAATCTGACTCATTCCCATCATCTATGGTCCCAAGAGCGTTAGAGTAAACATCAACTTCTTTGTCATGTTTGGAATTTCCATTATCAGATATCATGCTTGGCAATAGGAGAGGTTTCAATGCCTCCTTCCAAGCTGTTTTACTTTTCTCGCCGTCTTCAACAACGCGAGAATCCGAGTCCGACTTCCCATCATGCCCATCTCCCACATTGCTGAATATCTCCTCAGCCTCGAAAAACTCATCGGGTGAAGCGAAATCATTTTCATGTTCATTTCCATCTTCACTAGCCCCTTCTGTGATTTTGGAAGATGAAATGCTGTCAGCATCCGAAAAGAGTACCTGACACAAGTAACGAGTATATACACATTCAAACTTCAACAGCTACGAATCTATAACTCAACCTTAGCAAAACCAAAGACCTTAGAGCATCTCCGGCACTACGAGGTGAAAAAATGTACAATTTGCATGTTTTAAACTTTGCATGGCAAATATTTTGAGGGTTTATTCCAAGTAAAAAACTTATTTTGCGAGTTAATTAGTTAAAATGTTCCAATTCCAAAATGAATCGGAAGAGAGAGATAGACACAATTATTTCCATTCCTACTTTCTAGTTCTCTGAAAAAAACAAGGAAGATGCATGTTTTGTAAAATGCATGTTAATTTGCATCACCTGTTGGACCACAATATTTCACAAACTTCTTCATATTTTTGCTAGGGTAATTGACACTAAACCTACTTGCAAAATACATTTTGGGACATAAAACCCCCTGCAATTTCAGTGTCCCACTACAACCTCTGCAACATACATTCGTGGGACACATAACCCGATATTGATGACGGGGGTTAAATTTCTAACAGAAATTGGCCATGTGATTATCTTCGAAGTTGCTTTTTTTCATCTGTAGAGCTACCACGTGAATAGCACATGCTTAATTTCCGTTAAAATTTTAATCCCCGTTATCAATTTGGGTTTAAGTGTTCCACAGATGTATATTGCAGGGGGGTGTAATGGGAAATTGAACGTTTAGGGGGTTTTGTGCCCCCAAAACATAGTTGTCAAAATCTTACGATTCACGATTCGTATCCTACGATTCGATTCGATTCACCCATGAAACGATGCGAATCCCTTGGTGAATCTTTAATTTACAAAAAATTATTTGAATCCCGAGTCAAGAATCCGAATCTTACGATTCAGTTGCGATTCAGACCGATTCTACGATTCACCTACGATTCATCTGAACGTCTAATTGAGTTGCAGCATCAGTCTAATAAATAATACTTTCTACACTACTTCCTACTTTTATGTCTGTTTTGCAACATACACTTGTTTTAAATTACTAGTGCATTTTTCTCAAGTCCAAGGCTAATAGTTTTATATTATTTTCAATCTTCGTGGCATCTTGTATTTCCTTGTTCCACATGCGTATCTATATCTAGATTATTATTTATCTTTTAGATGTGCGAAACTCCTAATCTCTAGTTATGGATGCGAAATTTCAATAATTTGAGATTTCTTTTGGACAAATATGAATATTTTGTCCAATAATGTTAGACATATGAAATATTTTATTATATCTACATAAAATTTATCACAAGCTGAATCTTTACGATTCACGATTCGATTCGATTTACGATTCAGTGAAGGTGAATTTCGATTCACTATCTGAATCCCGATTTGATAACTATGCCCCAAAATATTTTTTGCATGTAGGCTTAATGTCCATTACCCTTTTTGCTAAAAATGCATTTTGCCTGACCTATTAGAGATGCTCTTACCTCCGCTTGAAAATCCCTTGGGAATTGGTCCTTGGCATCCCAAAGAACATCAACTTCATCGCGGCTCAAGATCAACACATTTGATCTGACAAAAGCGGTGTGAAACATCACTCGGAACATCATCTCCTCTTTTGCAAAATCATCCTCCAAGTGGACGCACTCCAGAACGATATCCCCTTGAACGCGACAACGGATATCTATTTTCACTAGCTCACACTCGTCCTGCAAATAAAAATTCATAAGCACACACCACAACAATTCTTTATCGCGAAAATCCTCTAGAGCTTGAAATATGTGGTGGATATGGCATCATCACCTGTCTGTATAGCCGCGGACGCTTCTTTGCCTTTGAAGTTGAAAACAGAAGCTTAGAGCTTCTAGTGGCTGCCGTCGACGAAGGATCCTGACCGTAGACACGAAAAACCGGCCGACACCCCTTTCGTCCATCCAACAAAGGAAGGACTTTAAGTACAATGCAGTCTAGAGCTAATGGTGTGTCTGACGGCGGCCAATCAGAACCCAGACTCCGCTTCGAAATGTATTGAAGGTATCTGAGCTGAGAAGGTTGTGGATTTAAAGGAGACATAAGATGAAGGAGTTCTTTAGGAGCTTGCTTATACACCATTTCAAGGGTTTTCAGGTCACCAGTATATTGTTTTCTGTATAACAAAAGCCCCGCGAGCATAAACGCTAGCACGGGCCACCCTCCTCTTTCACAGTGCATCAATAGTACATTTTGTTGCCCTTCTAGGGACAACCAGCTCTCGCTGGATCGCAAGAAATGGTGAATCATCTCTAGGGGTAAAAGAGGACATCCCTCGAACTGTCGCGGGTAATCCATCACAGTCATGTCGTATTGCGACAAAATATCGGAGATTTGGCTCCTTTTTTCCCCTTCTCTGAAGTTGAAAACCATGAAGGAAGCATCGGGGTAGTGGTCTTGTAACTGAGCCACAATGCCACCCATGTAGCCTTTGTATTCATTTTCTTCGACTACGTCAGAGGAGAAGCAACAATCGAATACTGCATTGCGATAAATAATGCCACGATCATCAACAGTGAACTTCAATCAAGAAATGCATAGCTATTAACAGCCAGCAACTAGTTTGTCTATAACGAAGGAGTGCATTTTCAAATCAAAGATCGAATTTTTTCAACATAATTAAATAGAATGCTCAACTTGGGATAAAGGGTGCGTTTGGATAATTTCACACGGCATTGCGATAAATAATGGCACAAGTCAACAATTGTCATCGCCAATGAACTTCAATCAAGAAATGCATAGCTATTAACAGTAAACAACCAGATTGCCTGTGACCAAAAAGTGCACTTGCAAGCATGTCCAATATTGCAATTTTTTTCCACATGATTAGGTATACATCTCAATTTGGGATAAAAGTGTGCAGTTGGGATAATTCCACAGTTAGCATCATGAGTTCATGACCACTGAACTTTAATCAAGAAATGCATAACCAAGTAAGTTGCCAAACTAAAAGAGTGCATTTTCACAATTAAATCAAAGACTGGATCTTTTCAACATAATTAAGTAGAGTGCTCAATTTAAAGGGTGCATTTGGGATAATTTTACGGTAATCAGTTCTGACCACTAAACTTGATAATCAAGAAATATGTAACCAATAAAATTCCCAGACTAAAAGAGTGCATTTTCACAGTTATATCAAAGATTGAATATTTCAACAGAACTAAATAGGATACGCAATTTGGGATGAAGGGTGCATTTGGGATATTGTCATCACCACTAAACTTGAAATCAAGAAATTGCATAACCAAGTGAATTGCCAAACTAAAAAGAGTGCATTTTTCACAACTACTACATCAAAGATTGCATCATTTTTCGACAAAATTCAGTATAGAAGAAGGGGACTTACCGTAGACACGCTCGGAGATCTCGAGCAGGCGATCCGGCGGCTTCCGGTAGAAGAACCGCCTGAACAGCGCCATCCAGCGGCGGCGGCGCTGTCGTCAGTCCTCCGATTCAACACTACACTGCACCCATATACACTCCAAAATCAAGAATTCCAACGACGGATCTCCAAGAATATTCAAATTTTCAGCAGCAAAGAACCGACTTTAAGCAAAATCGGATCTAATCGGGAATCAAATTCAAAAACCCAGAAGGCAGTTGCTTTCTTAGACAACAAGAATTGTGGATTAGCAGCAATTCAATTCAAGAAGTTGCCAATTTCAGCAAAGATGAGGTGGACCCACAAGGGGAAAAGACGGCAACTGTTCACCGGCAACCTTCGCCGGAGGATTGGGGTTGTGGGGAACACGTGATAAGGGATCGAAGAAAGAGGAGGATCGGCAGGGAGTATTAGCTCTTTCTTCTGGGGAAAAAGAGACGACTTTGTTTAGAGTTTTGTTTACTGTTTCCTTCTTCTCTCTCGCACACACAGCAGAGAGAGAGAGAGAGACGCGTAGGAAGAAGGTAGTCGTCGCCTTGTACTGGTAGTTTAGAGATTGAGAGAGAGACGGGTCGTGTGTAACGGAGTTTTGAACTTTGCTACCTTGTCAAGACAAACTCAAAGGTTTCGATTTGTTTTCTTCCAACATAAGGTTTTTACTAATAATAATAATATTTTTTTACCCTCGTCAAAAAAAAAAACATTTTAAGTAAATAATAATAATAATAATAGTAGCTGACTTGCTGCACTCTTGCGGACTAACAAGATGAAGGTAAAACTGAACTCCGACTCGAATTTTCATATTGATGTTACTGTTACAAAAGAGAGATGTCTGGCAAAGAATGGAAGCTCACGGGCTTCTACAGTGACTCTATCTTATCGGAGAGAGAAAATTGACGGGAACTTCACAGACGGCTAGCACTACAACCAATGATGTCATGGTTATGGTGGGGGATTTCAATGTTGTTTGCTTCAACCTTGAGAAAGAGGGTGGAAGCGTATTACACTATATCCAGATCTATGAGTTTAATGAAGTCATTCAAGAGTTGGAGCTACTCGACTTGGGTTTTTCGGGTGACGCCTTTACTTGGTTAAACAATCAAGGGGAAGAAGATACAAACGTCAGAGAACGCCTTCATCGGATAATGGCCAGTACTATATGGTTGGACCTTTTTCCTGCTTCTCGGGTTCAGCACTTAGTAGGTCTACGTTTGGATCATAGGCCCATCTAAAAGGATTGGGCTAGCGAGAAGTCGGTGTAGAAGACGTTTTCACTCTGAAAACGTGTCGATGAGTTGGCTCCTCTTATTGAGAAGTTTTGGCAGAGTCTAAAGGAGATTTACTCTCACGGCTCAGTTCTACAGCTCGACAATGTGGCTCCTAAAATGGAAAAGTTTTCGGAAACATTCAAAAAAAACCCCAGTACTGGAAGACCACCTTTCTCATCTTGCAACAATTCATTGGCAAGCTGAAGCAGAAAGACTGATGATTATAAAAAAAAAAAAAAAAAAAAAAAAAAAAAAAAAGAGATTAGTCCAAGAAGATATTGTGTGGAAACAGCGAGCTAAGACGGATTGTCTAAAACATGGGGATCGAAATACAATATCTTTTCACCAACGTGCTACCATAAGGAAGGCCAAAAACAACTTCACGGGTCAAGAAAATTAAAACAGGGTCTGGGTCACTAATGAAGTCGATGTTACACGGTGCCTTGAGAATCATTCGGGTCCATCTTCCAGTCCATCCGACCCACAATGGGCGACACAAAATCAATGCTTTGAAATATTCGATCCACAATTTGCATTACAGATAGAGCTAGTTTGGAGAAGCCCTATACAGGAAGAGAGATCAAGGAAGCGTTGTTTCAGATGGGGCAGATAAAGCCCCTGGCAAGGGGCTTCACAGCAGGTTTCTACCAAAGATTATGGGGGACATTTGGTGATGCAGTTACATAAACATATCTTAGGTTCCTAAACGAGGACATACGTATGAAGGTCTTCACTAGCACCCTCATTGCACTGATTCCCAAACCAAAACAACCCCGAAAAGCAACATACCTCATGCCAGTTAGTTTGTGTTCGGTCACATAAAAATTATGAAAAAAGTTGTCGCCAACTGATTCAAAAATGTGTTGAAAAATATCATTGGTGAGAACCAAAGTACTTTTGTCCAGGGTCGTTTCATTATGGATAATATCCTTGTGTCCTTTGACATCATCCACTCTCTCAAAACTAAAAAGAACTGTAAAAAATGTATGGTCGCGCTCAAGGTTGATATGAGTAAAACCTACGACTGCGTCGAATAAAAATTCATAAGGGAAGCCTTATTCGAGTTTGGTTTCGGATTAAATTTTATCACTTGGTACTAAGTTGTATTTCTACGGTGGAGTATGAATATGTTCATAATAGTACCCTTTCGGAAAAGTCGTTTCGAAAAGGGGTTTAAGGCAAGGTTGCTCGTTCTCTTCCTACCTCTTTCTTAATTGTTAGCGAAGTGTTTTCGTGTGCCATCAACATCGCGGCGGGGAGGACAAGTGATCTCCTACTAATTTTTTATCGACAATTATATGTTTTTTCTATAGGCATTTATAAACATTATTACAATTTAGTCAAAATTACATAAAGACTTCTGAGCATGGACTCAATGCTTCCAAGTATGCATAGGTGTTCTTGCCTTCTTTTCCAAATAAAGTCAAAGTTGATATCCAACAGCAGTGTGGTGTTCCTGTAACAGACAATTATAGTAAGTACATGGGTTTGGCTTCTAGAATGAAAAAAAATGTCACTTTTAGTTACCTAACTCACAGACTTAGCAGTAAGCTCAAAGAGTGGAAGGAGAATACACTAAAAGCGAGTGTCTTCTCCTTAATAGCGCTTCTTCCACCCTTAGAACTTGCAACAAATCCTTGCAGTTTAAGATCTCTGAAACTGAGACCCCCCTGGTCGACTAGGGTACACATAGAATTCCATACTTTCCAACAAAATCATACAATTTTTTATTAACAACTGTGACGTATGTCAAATTTCACTAGTATAAATTATCTCGTATTTATAAATGGTAATGAGCTCGGAACAACGGATTAATATTATGCTTGTATCATAGTATGAGGTCAAATTTTGTAATAATTTGCAATAACCGAACTTAAAAGTGTTTTAGCATTAATTTAAGTCTTCAGTTTAAGGAACAAATTTAAGTCTTCAAATGGCTTAGAAGATGTAGGTGACAACTTGTTTTCAAATAAATGCTTGTATTGCAACAAATTGATAAAAGTATTAAATATTTCGAACCTAACTTTGAAAACAAACAGAATGGGACCTCTACAATTTCGTGGCATCCACTCATGAAACATTTTTTTTTTTTGAGGAATTGAATCGATGAACTATGAAAAAGAAAACACATTTTAATTTTGATTGATTTATTTAAGAGAATTGCTCAAACAAAATTTTTTAAGTGTAAAGTGGTAGTATTAGGTTGATTTTACTTGTACATCACGTGCCATGCAATAGGTGACAAACAAGAAAGAGTGTAAATGATAAAGGAACCCCTTTTTTTGACAAATATTCTCCCTACACCCATGTATTTAGGCAAATGATACTCTCTCTCCTACGGTGTGCCAAACTACTGAACTAGTGGTAGGGGTGTAAAGTAGCAAATTTTTGCCAACGTTGAATTATGTCAATCCCAAAACGAAATGTATAACTGAAACCATAACTAGTTTGGTGACCCATTTTAAAATACTATATTTAAGTTCACTCTCGATTTAGGCCAATTGAGAGGAATGTGGGACATGATTTCTTCGAGATTCATGGTAAAAGAAAGTGGCAATAGTGAATTTTAATTTGAGTTGAAGGGTTGATCGTGTGCGACGGTTGTGGTCGTTTAATTGCTCGATGAAAGTGATAAATGCATTGGAGTTCACAACTTGGTTGGAGGTAGTGCACGGTAACCATATTCTTCTTCATCATGACCCAAATGAGCTTGTAACTTTTATATTTTTATTACTTTTCAGACTTCTCACCGTTCCTCTTTTTCATCTGACATTCATTTCTCTGTTCTTCGTTTTTCGTCCATTATTTTCTGTTATTTTTATAAAATTTTATACGGTTTTAAATATAGAGTAATTATTTTTAAGTTGACGATACTGTAAACTTCATTAATCAAAATAGTGTCATTTGTTTCATAAATTATGTGAGTAAAAGTTAACGCAAGTAGTAGACAGTGTAATTTATCAAGATATAGGGGTATGCATTGTCAATTACCTGTAGATAGAAAAAAAGCAGACATGTACTTTGACCATGTTAGCTTAAGGATCTGTTTGATTGCTATGGTAACTTTTAATTGAAAGTTGCTTCTTGTTAGGGAAAAGTTGATTTTTTTTAGGAAGTTAGGGAAAAGTTGATTGCAGGAGAAGACACTATAGCCACAAATTACGCAGACCTTGATTATTTAAATCCACGTGGCCATCGATATGCCATATTTAAGGATTACCTCTGATCGTGTAAGCCAATCATTACCTGTAAAAGAGAAAAAACTTTAGAGCATTTCCAATAGGGTTTTAAGAGAAATGGCGTTAATGCTAAAATTGTAGAATTTGTGTGCTCAATGTAGTTTCCAAAGCCGTGTCCGTGCTAAAAAACATGTTTCATAATCGATTGGAGGAGAAGATGAAAATGGCGTCCCCGGTAATTTTATTTGATATCCATCAAGTCATGTTCTTACATACTTTTTGATAATTACTTAAGTTAAATTTTCAAGTATTGGGTAGTTAAGTACTGGGGTAGTTAAGTGGGTGGTATGTGAGATCTAAGGGCTGGGGCTGATTTAATTTATCTAAAGGCTGAAAAGCCATAAGTCAGTTAAATCATGTTGTTTTATAGAATAGACTAGGGAAGTGCCCGTGTCCGAGGGCACTACCCAAGAAACACGTTTCATAATCGATTTTGCTGGCGGCGAAGATGAAAATGGCGCCCCCGGTAATTTTATATGATATCCATCAAGTCATGTTCTTACACACTTTTGATAATTACGCAAATTAATCCGAGAGAGAGGGTAAAATTTCTAGTAGTGGGTAGTTATGTGGGTGGTGGGTGAGATCTAAGGGCTGGGGCTGATTTATTTAATCTAAAGGCTGAAAAGCCATAAATTAGTTAAACCACACTGTTTTATAGAATATAAATGTTATATTTTGTCACAAATTTAAAAAATTATATGCATGTCTCAGCTAGACTATACGTTTCGAAAAATGTCGGTCATATCTACTCAAATCATGCAGTTTGTGATACAAAATTTCTCTACACTTTCAATTTGCCAATTATCACTTCACAATTTTCTATATGCTGGCAATGCATTGGTCCAATGGAGTTCAGTAAGTTTTAGCGAATAGTTTAAGAAATAAGCAGTTCAAAAATAATAAGAATACTTGCAACAATTTAGTGAACTGATGAAAGGTGCAAATGGGTGCTAGCTATATGAGTTCTCTCTGGTGTCCAGAGAGAATAAGTCTTGTTCCTAACAAGCTCAATCATTCTTTGCAAGGGTCGAAGTTTTCTCATGCAATGAATCATGAAGAAGAAAAATCGAGGCTTATAGAGGGCCTAAAGCAAGTTGAAATCTACTCGGACGATAATCTTGAGATTGATTTAAGTGATGAGAAGATTGAGGAAAGCCTTATCGAACACAGCCAGAGTTTGATAGGCAAGGTTTTGTCGCAAAAATCACAAAATCTAACTGGCCTGAGGAGAACGCTTTCAAGTATTTGGGGAAAGCCGTCAGGGTTGGAGATTGAGCATGTGAAGGAGAATTATTTTCAATTCTTCTTCAAGAATGAAAATGACATGGAAAGAGTAATGAAAGGGCGGCCATGATTTTTAAGAAAAATCTTATTATTCTGGAGAAATGGTTGCCAGTGGACGATGTCTCTGAAATCCCCTTCAATCTCTCGCATTTTTTGGTTCAAATTTGGGGACTACCAAGTATCTTCTTCAAGGAGAAGGTTTTTGAGAAGATTGGTAGCAAAATCGTGAAAGTTCTAGAAGACTAAAGTTCCAGAAAAAAGCTTATGCCGAAGGTAGATTTATTCGAATGAAGGTGTTACTAGAAGTCTCAAAGCCAATTCAAAAGGAGGCAAACTTAAAACTGTGTGGCCAAAATGTCACTAAGGTGGAGTTTAAGTACGAGAGACTCCCATTCATCTGCGAGAGCTGCGGTATTCTCGATCATGAAAGTGTCAAGTGTGATTATGCTCCGGCAGAGGGAGAAGTAGCAAGATTTGGAAGTTGGGTTAGAGCCAAAAATCCTTCAGAGTTATGGGAAACAAGGAGTGATGGTGAAGGAAGTGAGAATTTGGAGATGGGGAAAGGCAAACCTCAAGTTATGAGCAAGTTAAAGGGTCTAAGAATAACACTGCCATTAGCACCGCCACAAGTTCCACCGGTGAGCTTGAATCCGGTGTCGGACGTCGGAGCAGAAGATGAAAGTTCGCAGCCGACAACGAATTCGAAAGGGCGGGAAGAAAGCGTAGAAGACGAAGCAGGTGGTGCTTTGGAAATCATGGACTCCGGCAGCAAAAAAGGTTTGGAAACAGAGTTCGAAAAAAATTACTGGCGAGAGTTCAATAACTAAATGATTTATTCATTGCTGACAAAGAGGATAGTGGGCCAGTCGTTGCATCAACTAAGGAGGTGGTTACTGGGCCTTCAGAAAATAATTCTCTAAATTTTGATTATGAGATTGGCCTTCTCATGTTAGTCCTCTCAGAAGCCCAATTGCTGATGCAGCATAGTTTTGATCTCATCCCATCTTTAATGAAGGGCGTTTCAGTAATTAGTGAGAACCTAATTTGCAGAGAAGTAAGTTCTCCTCCTACAGAAAATCACGAAGATGGAAATGAAACCCTAATTTGAATGGAGATTTCAGTACAGCCAGAATTGAGGGATGCGAAGAAATGGAAGAGATTAGCAAGAGAAAAAGGGGATTCAAGAAGTGTGCAGGAGAGGAAAGGAAGAAGCACGTTAAAAAGAAGGGAGGAAGATCTCATGGAGGTAGATGCACAACCAAGGGAGTTTTCCATTGAAGGGAAGAAGAAGAAGTTCGATCACAAAGATGAGAGCTTTGCTTCAATTCGGGTGGAGGAGACTAGGCCCAATTGGTCCCACATGGGCCAATGAAGCTTCTAGCTCGGAATTGTCAGGGAGCTGGTAGATCCCTGACAATTCAGCAATTCAATAAGACGATAAGTCTTCACACTCCAGAGGTGTTATCATTAGCGAAACAAAGTAAAAACCTGTTTTTATGAACACATTATATGGTAGAAGTAAGCTTCACAATTTTCTGGGTTGATGAAATTGGCAAATCTGGTGGTTTGGGAGTATTTTGGTAAGACAGTGTGAAAGTCCAGCTTATCAAGTTTGGCAATTTCTTTCTTCATGTTGCTCTTGAAGGTGATGATGTGGGGCCTTGCGATTTCTTATTTGTCTATATTAACTCTGATGACAATTTGTGATTCTCTCAATTATCTCAGCTTTCCTCCTACCTGAAATCTTGCTATGAGAAGTTGTTCATATAGGGGATTTCAATGATATTACAATCCTAGAAGAGAATAGGGGTTGTTGTGTTAGAAGTCAATATTCTTGCAGAGTTGTAACACCCCTAATTCCGGAGAGAATTCTTAATGCAATATCAAGACTTTGGGGGCGAATTTGTAAATAGTCTGTCACGGCTTTAAATTTGGAATTTTGGAGTATTTGCAAATTTGAGAAGTTGTTGGAATGACTTTGAAGCACTAGAAATGTTCGGGGTGGTTGTGCAATTCTCTGAAAATTAGTAGTTGTGTAATTCTAGTTAGTACCCCCAAACTTTAGGAAACTACACTTTCACCCTCCCATGCATGCTTGCCACTTGTTCAAGACATTTTGACACCTCCTCCGTAGGTGGTGACATCTCCAACCTCCCTCTTCACCAGCACAATTTGAAAACAAAAACAAAATCTTTTTCTCTCTCTCTCTCTCTCTCTCATCCATCATCTTCATCCTCTTCTTCACTATGAACAACCACCAATACCTAACTGCTACCACTGCCACCACTCCTTCTCATCGCGAGCTGCTGCTATGGGAGAATCTAGGATGGCCGAGGAGTAAACGGCCACAATTGGTTTCAAGATCGGGTGAGTAACGAAGTAGAATTTCGGGTTTGAAACTGAAGAACCCTAACTCTTCAACCCTTGAATTATCTCTCTCTCTCTCTGTTGATTCTTAGTTGCAAATTCTTGTTCCGTTGTATTCTTGAGACCTAGGCGCACCAGGAGGACCCTATTTTTCAACCCAGATCGACGAATTTCACCCTCGCCGGATTCTGGCTTCAAACCCGTCGGGCGTCGCCTGCGAACGTCGACTTCGGCGTTTGCTTCGTTCTGGGCCGTTCTTCCCCTCCACGCATCTTCCTCTGTGACCTATAGACATCTCAGAAATCTTCAATCAAGCCAGAATTGCTGGAAGTTCATCGGAGCACCAAATTCGGGCGGGTTGGTCGTCGGTTTCCTCCATGGCCGCTGGAAAAGCGCAAAGCTTGGTCGCCATCAATTCTTGCTCTTTTTGATCGTTTAAAAGCTTGTACATGCTCCTGATTATATCCAAACACGTTAGATCATCAAATCGTGATTGTAACAACAAATCATCGCAGTTTGATTCTTGAAGTTCGTGTTTTTTCGGTTCATAAACCCCCTTGTTCAAATGCTTATATCTCCTACGTTAGTAGTCCGTTTTGAATGATCCTTAGCTTTCTAAAATCCTTGGAGAATTTGCTGAAACTTTCGTGTTGATTTCTTGGTCCAATTCGATTTCTAACAAGCTTAAAATTGGGGTTAAAGTGACTGTGTTCGTGTGTTCTAGCTACAAAGTTCATGCTGAGTTTTTCCCCACCTGCATTTTGATCCAACTTTGGACTCATGTATCTTCCTCGTTTTTAATCCGAATTGGATGATTCTTAGCTTTCTGTAAAGCCTGGACATAGCTCTATAACTCTCATTCAGATTTCTTTGTTTGATTTCAAGTCTAACCTATCTAAATTTGGCCTTGAAGTGGGCTGGTTTGATGTGTTTTTGAACTAATAAAAGCTGAAATTTTTCTAAGTGTAGAACTGTGTTGAAGTACCAATTTTGTGACATCTAAAACTTGCTCAAATGTAAATGAAATATTATTTTTCTTCATCCTGTTTGAAGTTGATGTATAGTACTTCATTTTATCCTCTCTGGGTCATCTTCAGTTTTGTAACGGATTTCTCACAAATCAAGCCTAAAGTATAAAACTCCTGAATTTTCCTAAGTGTTGAATCGGATTTTTTGTCCGAATTTGACTAGCGATATCTCTTTGAATACTTAAAGTTTCTAGGAGTTCAAATATGTTCCGGGATCCTTGAAATGTCACCTTCAAAACCCTATTCTCAGTTTCTCAAAACTCCTTCCCAATTGATCAGAAATCAGTCGCGAAGTTGACTACTAGAAACGACTTTTCGCTATCTTTGATATTCGGTTTTGACCATTTGAATGAAATTTATGGCCTTAGTGTTCTTCACGAAACTTGTTCGTATTCATATTCTGAGTTTAAATATCAAGTTTTACCATGTTTGGCTATTCAAAAACCCTAGTTTGACTGATCTAGATAGGAGGGGTAAAATAGTAATTTCACTTAATCTTTGAATTGAGATTCGTTTAGTAACTTGGAGTTCGTTAGCATGTCTTGTATGCGTATTTGGATTACTTGTATGTAATTCTGGTCTAGGGTTGACCAAGTCAAATGTTGGGGTCTTTTTGCAATTTTGCTAAACTTTGCGGGCCTGAGTGTAGTTTTTGAAAGTTGTAGATTTCGATGTTAAGTTCATATGGGAGAGATTCGAGTCATTCTTGCATGTTTTTGGGTCAATGTGAGTATAGTTTGGGGTCCAGGCACAGTCCGAGACTGTCCAGGACAGTTTTGGAGTATCATGGGCGTTTTGGTCAAGTTAGCTTGCATGACCTGCATTTCATTGCATTCTTGAATACAACCTCATATAGAGGGTATATGCTAATAGGTTCTATACTTTACTTGTGTATATCCAGCCGTTGTTAAGGATCGTTCGAAGTAGACGTATGTATTCGTGCTGCCGCATTGACTGTGAGACCCAGCTTCGTATGAGACCAGTGTCCTCCCTGGAGTGCTAGCTTTGCTTTTCGCTTTTCTAGGCTCAGTGGTAAGTACATATGTACGGCCTTTTTATATCAAAATGTGCGTATGTGTTTGATGTTTCAAATGAATGCTTGTTATATGAAACAGTATGAAAATGCATGATTTATACTGAAAAATTTCGATTAATGATTTATACTGAGAACTCTTAGAATTGACTTGTGAATATTGTATACCAAATTTTTTTTATGAGAAATAAAGGTAATAAGATACCTCTAATAGATTTAAGAAGATGTACAAAGTTGTGTTATTAATGGGAGGCGCCAAGCGATCCTCCATTTTCTTATGGCTAAGACCATTGAAGCAATACTTCTTATTATTGGATAGAACTTCATTGTTCACAAATCCGGCCCCGATGAGCCAAAAAATGTACCAAGGTATTGCGGCCAAGGGTTTGTTAGAGCTATAGAGTGCTACTTATACTTGTAAGGGTCACTATGGTATAGGGGTGTCGATAATGAAGGCCTTTTAGCTAACGTTGTGAGCGGGGTTGACAAATGGGCTCCCTTAACGCTCGGGTGAAATAGGGTTTGATAGAACCTAGAAGGAATCCTTTGTGATTATTTGGTGATCCCTCGTTTACATCGATCCTGCTGGTGGCTCTGGACATGCATCAACTAAATTTAACGGTTAAATTGGACTTTAAAGAAAGTTTGACTACTTTATTAATGTTGTCTGTGGCTCTGGATATGCCCTAATCGATTGAAATGATTTGAAAAGCTTTGGCTACTTATGAACTAATATCGTTATCAACTTAAATGGTCTTGCTTACTTTGGTTATATTACCGAATACTCGTGGTTTCTCCATGTTCTTAAATTGAGAGGTTTTTGTTACTTGGTTACTTTCGGATATTCCAAATTCCCCAACCTTTTAATTTTATTGTTTTAAATCATCTCATTTGTTTCAATGTGATGCTTCTCAACGACTCGTTGCTTTACATGTCGTAGTGTGTACTTACTCAGTTTTTACTGATCATTTTCTTCAAAATTGTGTCGGTTTTTGTTATTTTAAAACTACATGTCACCAATCAAGGTGGGGGGATGGGAACGCGGATCGAGACAAAGACGTTAGCTTAAATTAGATCACTTAGTAGATCACATAGCATATTTCAAATCATATTGAATTTGTAAACTTATCTTCTCAAGATTGTTCTATTTATTAGACGAAATGTATCTTAATAGTTAATATTCTACTTTTGGTTATCGAATGTCTCTTTAACCCTGAACCGAGATCCCGGATCGTTTCAAGAGTGCTATCTAACTTCATTGCCATGAATGAGCTCACTTATATTGGATTCTCTGGCTATCCATTTACTTGGTGGAACAAGAGCAGAAGGGGTGAGACCATCGAAGAGAGAATAGACAGGGGTCTAGCTTCTGCTAGTTTGCTAAGTGATTGAGGAAATTTAAAGCTCTCTCATCACTATGCAGCAGGATCGGACCGTTGTTTCCTACTCCTTGAAACTAAACTTGTTGTGGACACAAAGAGAAGCTTCTTGTTTAGATTTGACACAAGGTGGACTAGAAACAAGGATGTGGAGGACATAGTCAGCAGAGTTTGGAGGCAAAAAGTGGATGGCTGACCAATGTACGTTGTCAAAAAAAAAAAAGCTTTGCAGAAAGGAGCCAAAGCAATGGAGTAAGCTCAATGATAGAGGTCTCACCACAAAAATCAGAAGCATTGAAGCTAATGCTACAAGAATCAGGGAGAGTGGTCTTAATGCTGACGTGGAGGAGTTGTACAATGTTGAAATGGAGCTTTAGAAATTGTGGTAAGGATAGGAGTTAATATGGAAGTCAAAGTCAAGGATCAAGTGGCTGCAAGCTGGAGACAAAAATACCAATTTTTTTCAAGCTTCAATGAGGAAAAAAAGGAAAGCAAACAAGATTGCACGGATCACGTCTGAGAAAGGAACATGAACATGGTGGAGTGAAGTGGTGAAGGAGTTTGAAAACTTCTACAACAACCTGTTCAAGGAAGATTCGGATGCTGATATGGACCCAGTCATCTCTACTGTTAATAGAAAAGTGACAGGAGAAATGAATAGCTTCCTCACCAAACAAGTCAGTGATGAGGAAATAAGGGAAGGTTGCTTTCAGCTTGACCCTAAAAAATCCCCAGGGTACGATGGCTTCCCGGAAAAGTTTTTTCAATTCTACTGGAATATTGTTGGAGGAGATATCTACAAATCCATTAGAAGTTTCATGGCCTCTGGGAGGATGCTGAAAAGTGCAAATCTCAACCACATGGTGCTAATTCCCAAAGTCAAGAATCCAGTAAGCGTCAAAGACTTTAGGCCAATTAGCTTATGTCATGTGTTGTACAATATTCTCTCTAAGACATTAGCTAATAGGCTCAGTCAAATTCTGGAAAAAATTATTGCTCACAATCAATAAGATTTTGTAAGGGGGAGGCTGATAAATGATAACATCATGATGGCTCATGAGATCCTACATCATATCAAGAACAAAAGAAGTGGAAGAGAAGGAGTAATGGCCACTAAACTTGACATGTTTAAGGCGTTTGATAGAGTTAGATGGGCATACTTGGCGAATATTATGAGAAAGATGGGCTTCAGTGCTAAATGGACTAATTGGATTATGTCATGTGTCAGTTCAGCATCTTTCAGAGTGGAGGTGAATGGCAAGGTGAGCGATTTCATCTCCCCCACAAGATGAATTCAACAAGGTGGACCCTTGTCACCACTGCTTTTTGTGATTTGTGCTGAAGGTTTCTCATCTCTGCTGTATTATTTTGAGCATGTTGGCTGATTCAAAGGTGTGAAAATTGCCAAAAGTGCCCCTCGATTAGTCATCTCGTGTTTGCAGATGACTCCATCCTTTTTTGCAGGGCTACATTTACAGATAACAGTGCTATCAATGCAGTTCTAAGGCTGTATGGCAATGCATCTGGCAGGCAATTAACAGAGAAAATTCTTATTAGCTCCATTTTAGCCCAAATACCAGCTCTCTGGTAAAAAAATCATACAATTCTATTTGGGAATTGGAAAAGATTTCAAAGAGAGTAAATATTTGGACTTTCCATCACTTATTGATAGATCCAAGACTCAAGTTCTTAAATACCTGAAGGAAAATGTGCAACTAGACAATCCTCCTAGAGAACAAAATTCTTAAGCCCTGCAGGTAAAGAAGTCTTAATTGAATCTGTTCTTCCCACTCTACCAAGTTCTGCTATGTCCAATTTTCTGTTTCCTAAAAAGACCTGCATGGAACTAACAAAGATGATAGCTATTTTTTGGTGGGGAAGTTCAAATAATGAAGCCAAATGTATTCACTGGAGGAACTGGAGCTTCTTATGTAAAGACAAGAAATTTGGTGGTCTTGGTTTTAAAAATCTCCACAGTTTTAATCTAGCTTTTGTAGCCAAGCAAGCTTGGTGACTTGGTACTAGTAATAATTCTTTGCTCAAAGCTTTGCTTAAGGAGAAATACTTCCATAATCCTTCCTTTTGGCAAGCAAGTGCTAAGAATGAAAGTTCATGGACTTGGAGAAGTATATGTGCTGGCAATGTTATAGTAAAAAAAAGGTTGGAGATGGATATTAGAAAATGACAACTCAGTTAAAATTTGGGGAGATCCCAGGCTCCCCAGTCTTGGAAACTTCAAGGTCAATTCTGAGAAACCCCCAAATCGTGGCTTGGCTAAGGTTGTAGACCTCATAGACCATGATTTGAGATCTTGAAAGAAAAGTTTAGTTGAAGAAGTGTTCAATGAAAGTGAGGCAAAATTGATCCTAACACTGCCAGTTGGAGGAGCTCACTGTGAAGACAAAAGAGTCTGGCATTACACCAGCAGTGGGACTTAAATGTTATTTCTGCATACAAATTGATTAAAGAAGAGTCTCAAAACCCTGAAGGAGTTTCTTGCAGTAGAATAGCTCTCTGGAGAAAGCTATGGCAGATTCCAGTGCAGCCAAAAGTTAAGTTTTTTTCTGGAAGGTTTTGAATGGATCTGTCTCATCCAAAGTAGCCCTTGAAAAAAGGATGATCATTCATGACAAGACCTGCAATTCCTGTGGAGAAGAGGATGAAATGAGGTTCATTCGTTGTTCAATTGCATTTTCTCTGTTTTTTTATGGAAAACCTCCTCTCTCAGACCGAACTTTGATGCTTCTAATTTTGGTTCTGCTTTGGAGGCCTGGGAAAGGGCATGTGAATTAGCTTCATGTTCTGAAAATTGGAGAGATTATTTTGGGCTTTTTTTAACTCTATGCTGTTAGCTCTGGAAAGCCAGGAATAACTGGTGCTTCAAAGGAGTCAAATGGAGTCAATTGCAAATAACTCAAAAGGCCGTTAGTCTTTATTATGAATTCTCTCAGATTCCTCTTGAGAAACCTCCACATAAAAAGAAAGAGCTGCATAATTCGACCTTGTCTCAAAGCTGAGGTGAATTCATTTACTAATGTTGCTGTTGATATGAAGAGTAATAGTTGTGGTGTTGCAGCAGCTTGGTTGAACAAAGAAGGTGTATTGATTAAAAGCATGCAATGTCCTATTGTTGGAATTGTTGATGCATGTGTTCTTGAAGCTATTGCAATAAGAGAAGCGTTGCTATGGTGCAGAAAAGAAGATATCAGAAATGTTGAAGTGTTCTCAGATTGTGAAGTGGTGATAAGATGTCTGAAGGATCACAAGCTGCTGGAATGGGAAAGATTGGTGCCATCATTGAAGATTGCAAGGAAATTGCTTTTAGTTTTAATTTTTGCAATTTTAATTTTATTTTCAGAATTTGGAATTCTTGGGCACACCTTCTGTCTAAGAATTCTGTTTTTTTGTCCTCTCTTGTTGTTTCAGATCAGCTTTGATATGGATTTGGTGGCCGTGATGGCTTTTTGCTATTTAATAAAAGCTACAATTTCTCTGTCAAAAAACAAAATAGGTGCTAGCTCAGTGGTATAGTATTAGAAGTCCCTGCATGAGGTCATGGATTCCTATACGATGTAATTCTTAAAAAGAAAAAGAAAAAGAACTGGTGAAGGGACAAAAGGATCATCTTCTCGTCCACATTGGTCCAATGGAGCCCTTTTCCAAGTCTCTTTATCAACATTATCATGTTGGAGCTGCTCTATGATTAATTATATTCAATAAATTTACATAAACACCCTGTCATGATTTGCCCGATTGTCCCCCATTGAATTTGGAATTGAGCTCTCACTGGACTTATCCTCTGTCTATGTGGGACAGAAATACACTGAGAAGAAGACAACGGTTGTTCTTAAACATGTTACAACATCAATAACTGCAAATCTGTTTGCTGCATCATAAGGACATTGACTGAATGGAAGAAGAAGATGAGCACTATTGAAACCATCAAAATTTACATCCCTATTTCTAGGACCCTATCAATATACATGGACCCGTGAGAATTGCAGGTCGTACAAAATTAAATTCTACTTTATCTGAGAAGAAATGATAAAGAGAGAAAGATACGATAAATTACTCGACGCTTTATCAGTTGAGACGTGAAAGAGTGAGAGATCGATCACTGACCATCTTCGTTCTATCCTTCGCCTTCCTCTGAGCTAGCGGACTCATCATACTCGTCTAAGTCGCCAGTTTCCAGCCACGGTTCCAAGAGGGTGACACTCTTATGAGGTCAGCTCTACTAAGACTTTGTTTGGGTACATGGTCATGGACATCTTACATTCATCGCCCATGTTTTTTACCTGTATACAGAAAAAATTACTGATCATTTCCTGCTCTTAGGTGAGTTTGGAATTCATAAGAAGGCTTCATTTTCTTTCTGATCCAGAGAAAATCAATGTCGAATACTGTAGACAATCATGGCAAGGAGGAGACTTGAGTTTTGACTCACCCTCCTGGACCAACCTATGTATCCTTGTGACTAGGGATCGAAGTTCAAACCAGATAAACTGCAAACCCAATTGAACCGTGCTAATGGTCCGGTTTACGTTTGGAAAAGTTCCCAAACCGTAATGTTAATGTTTGGAATTTTTCCAGACCTATTATAGTATTATACCTAATAGTTTAACCGGTATGCATACAGGACCTTCAAGGTGTCGAAGGGCCGGGCCGGGATGGCATGGGGGGCGGGCTTGGAGGAGGGCTGGGCGCGGACGAGCCGGACCGGTCTGTTGGGGGAGGAAAGCGATCCAAACCGATTAGGGGCTAAAAAGCCCGGGGCTGGATTAAAATGGTCAATTGGAGGGTCTTTTTTTTTTTTGTGGGGGGGGGGGGGTGACCGGAGGGGGCCAGGCTAATCCAAAGAGGGCTTTTGGTTTGAGGGGGCCGGGCCGCCGGCGGCTAAACGCAACCCGGACCGGTTTCAGGGCAGGGCTGGGGGTTGTAGCGGTTGGGGGGCGGGCTGGGGCAGTTTGCCCGCCGGCCGGCCCTTGACACCATGACAGGGCCTATACCCAAAACATAATATACTCACCCCTAGGCGTGAGGCTTGCGATTTAAGGATCTGCTTCCTTAGGTCTCAGGTTTGAACCCCACGAATGCTAGGTTATCCTTGGGGTCACTGGGGGATTGACATGGCCATTTTCAGCTAAACTGTAGGATTAGTCGAGGTGCGCGCAAGCTGGCCCGGACGCCACGGTTAACAAAAAGTTCCCTCAAAATAAATAAATAATATACTTGTTCTCTCATGTAAAAGAATGAAGATTCTGTTCAATATTCTTGTAGTTCTCGCTTGGGTTTTGGGGTAAAAGGATGATAACAAAATCGAGCGAATGGTGATAAATCTGTTTGAGTCCTTACTATACTCTTACATTATTTAGCTTTTTTACGAAATTTAACTTTTTTTAGGTTAAGCAACGTATTTTAAGTAATACCAATATGTATTAATAGGTTAACCGTAGTTTTAACCGGGCTGCATATGAGGGGAACTGGACCGAAACTAAACTGAGAATATACGGTTCGGTTCAGGTTGGTTCTTTAAGGCTAACCCAGACCCAACCGGTCTGCTCATGCCCCCTTCAATAAATGCAAGTTTCCAAAATGGTTTCGTTCTGCAAAAAATATATAACCATTTTACCTTTTTGAAACCACGACCTCCGAACAGCCTGGCGGATGCGACGCTCATGCCTTTCCAAGAGCTCATCAATCCCATGTGCCTGAGATAACAAGGGCCCTGAAAATTCAACCTTGTCTCCTGGATCATGCTCATACGCCTGAATCCAAAGTCAACCAGAGGGTCAGAGAAATCACATTCAAAACACTGGATGATAATTCAAGTTGAACGATCGAAAATGAAAATCATCCTGATTGCACTTCAAAATCCATCTTTACATCACAGAAGTAGCTTTAGGGATATACTAGTAAACAAGCAGCTAAAATAAAAATGACAGGGAAGGAAAAAAGATTCGCTAGATATGATCACCCATGAAGAAGAATAATAACTCTCTAATCTGACTAAATAGGATCCGACACAAGTCAACCATCAGACCTATGTCCTATGATACAAAGTTTGGGAAAGCTTAAACCGGGAGGTAAAGGTTTGTCAATGATCTTGCTCAAGCCAGTCAAACCTCTCCAATCCGGAATTCCGATGGAAAAAGAGGATTCAGGATTTTTTTAGGAGGATTCCAGATTTTTGCGGGAATTCTTATTTTTTGGGGGGAATTCCGGATTTTTTTTTGGGGGGGGGGGGGGATTGTAAGTTATTTTGGGGCATTCCGGAATGGTTTGGGGGCATTCCGGATTTTAAAAAGTTGCGGATTTGACAAAAAAATACCAATAATCAACCCTATTCAAACACCCAAGATTAAAGGAGCCTATTAGCTAAACCGCTCACTTAATTTAGCTCATCCAAATCACCACCAAACACTTGTAAAATGTTGGAAAATTTTGATCTGACCATGTTTTTTTTTCTACCCTTGTTTGTCGAAATGGGTAAACGAAACCATGAGAAGGGAAAGCATACTAGAAAAAATAAGGTCATGATGTTTAGAGCAGATTAGAAAAAGAAAGCATAATAGAAACAATAAGGTGTGATGTTTAGAGCAATTTTTGGTCTGACTTACCAAGCTGTTTCTCTTAGTCGCCATCTCTTCTCGTTGATAGAGTGCAAGAGAGAGTTCTTGCGAATGGTACCCATCAGAAGCATCAAAAGAATCCGGACGGTCCAAATCACTCCAATGCTTCAAAATCGCTTGCTTCACAGCATCATAAGAAGCATCCTCACCCTTGCTATTGCCAAGCACTACTTCCACATCTTCTTGCCTTCTTGACCCAGAATTGTTCTTCAAATGCAGTGGGCCCGAAGGTTCAAAAACTAGGCTTCTTGAGCTTGACCTACTCCGCGATCTCGCTGATGAGTCATCTACTCGCCTCTTTGCCCAGGCAAATCCACTAGACCCTGAAACTTGCAACGGACCTGAATACGGTACATCCCCTTGAGACGCATTGTTCTTTACGTGGGAGACTTCACTAATCACATTGATTGAAGGTTTGGGTAGTTCCATCTTCAAGATGATGTCGTTATCTCCTTCTTTCTGGGTTTTTACTCTGTTACCGTTGAGGTTACGCCTCTCTTGAGGCCGGGTTGGCATAGACTGCACACACGGAATACAAAAAAAATGAGTTTGATAGGGTCTTCGGTGAGCTAGTTCTTAGAAAAGACTGTCATTAAACATTTTCAACTGAGAACGACAAAGTTTTGATATTACAAAAGATTTGGCTTATCGTTTCCATATCATATTGGATAATTAGCTTACAGCTTCCTGTGTGTGTGTGTGTGTGTGTGTGTGTGTGTGTGTGTGTGTGTGTGTGTGTGTGTGAGAGAGAGAGAGAGAGAGAGAGAGAGACCTCTGATGGTGTCAATTTAGGAATTCCATTTGGTTTTCTGGTTAGCTTAGCTCGTGTTTCAGGTCCCCGAGATCTTCCGTTTTGCCTCTTCCTGAAAAGCAAGTGCAACAAGTTAGGTAAAAGTTCTCAAGAAAGCACAAACTATTTGTTTGATTAAGAACACTTGGAGAAAAATATAATGTTGTCAAGGATGTGGGAGTCGTGATCAAAATAAGTCGTGAATTACTGGTTATTACAATGCAACTGTTTGTAAAAATCTGAAAATTCAATGCAACTGTTTGCAAAAATCTGAAATTTCTCGTGTTACTGAAATTTGGAACACGTACCTCTGTCTCTCTTCACGATGCTTGGCGTCAATCTCTTTACTTGGTGGATACTTCGGCAAGCTTGATGGGTCACATGCATAGGGCTTTGACTTGAAGTACTGAGGATAGGAAGAAATATACAGAGAATCAGATTCTTATACAAAAGACTGCAAAGCATCAGTAAGCTCCTAAATTGGTCTTGTTTGGATGAGAGGAAGTAGGGATGAAAGGAAAAGTCGAAAATCTGATATAATCGGTCAAACCTCTTCAAAACCCAAATAAAATCCGGATTTCCGGCCAAAAATACGGAATTCAGGTTTAAAATCCGGATTTCCGGATTTTTTTGGCGGAATTCCGGTTCTTTTTGTGTGGGAAATTCCGGACTTTTATGGGTAATTTCTGGATTTTTATGCAAATGTGGGTAGAGCGTTTCAAGCACTGGGTGAGCCATGAGGTCCCGAGTTCGAACCTAGCTATCTCAAAAAAAAAATATTTTTTTTACCAATAATCTACAATAATCTACCGTATCCAAACACTACATATTAAATGAGCTTTTAAGCTCAACCTCTCAGGCTCTCACTTATTTCAGCTCATCCAAACAGCCCTATTATCCTCATTTGGTAACCACTTTAGCCATATACTCAACTCAT
Source organism: Linanthus parryae (assembly GCA_023055425.1). Taxonomy (NCBI): domain Eukaryota; kingdom Viridiplantae; phylum Streptophyta; class Magnoliopsida; order Ericales; family Polemoniaceae; genus Linanthus; species Linanthus parryae. The sequence goes on along the minus strand of JALGPY010000008.1, from coordinate 15,087,518 downwards.
TGGACATGTTTATTTATACCTATAAGGCAACGACAATGTAAGCCACGTGAAAGAGTGGAAGAAGCAGAAGGAATGCTAAAACTGCAAACATAGAAACAAGGAGCCAAACAAAGCATCTCTTTTAGCATGAATACCTCGGATGCAAGAGCTGAAGATGCGGTTCCACGCTTGTGGGGTTCCACAGAGAGAAGAGTTTCTATCAGATTCACTGCTGTTTTTGGTAAATCATTGAAGGTCTCCCATAGAGTGCTCTCATACGGATGCTGGGGCTTGAATAGAGTAGCATGAGGAAGCTTCGACTTTTTCCAGTATTCTTCAGGCGGGGAACCACACAGCTTGAAGATCTTGTGCAGTTGCTCTACCTGTAAGCACAACACAGATGTTTAAAATACTAAACCGAAACACATTTAAGGATTTCGGTTCCTCCACAACATCGTTTTTTCCATTTTTTTTTTCTTTTTTTTTTATCCCCTTGGTGGAATACACCATTTTCTTTAGGGTCGTTCAAGGATAAGATGCATTCAATGCCAATTACCTCTGTTCTGCCTTGAAGGATGGGTTTGCCAACGAGAAGTTCAGCAAATACACAACCAACACTCCAGAGATCCACAGCGGCTCCATAGTCTGTGGAACCCAACAAAAGTTCAGGTGGCCGGTACCACAAAGTGACCACTCGACTTGTCAGAGGTTGTTTCTGTCCGGCAGAACCATGGTTGCAGAAGTTTGCCAATCCAAAATCAGCCATCTTAAGGAATCCTTCGTTGTTCACAAGAAGATTTGCTCCTTTAATATCCCTATGCATTACGCCTCTAGAATGGCAGTGCTCAAGCCCAGACAAAAGCTGTTTTACATAGCATTTTATCTGCAAGAATCAAATAGTTGAGTTCCAATTCCCACCCATATATATATATGTGTGTGTGTGTGTGTGTGTGTATAAATATGTATGTATATATTTTTCCTTTGTTATTCGAAAAGAGAATGATCCTACAGAATAAAAAAGCATTAGCTAAAAGAAGCTTAGTTAGCACCCTCCACATGGTTTCTTATCAGTTTTAAGCTAGCTGAAAATCCACAAAGACTGCTCTGCATGTTCTTTTAAGCTAAAGCAAAAGGTTGTGCCCACTGCCCACACTCAGCATAGAAGTCCTCTAAAGAAATGCAATGACAATTTTCAATTTAAATGCGCATTGTATACATCTTCAGTTATTGACTTAGGGATTTATCTTGTGCCATATAACTGAATGTGTACAAGTATAACAACAGTGCTCGTATTCGTCAATCATCAATGAGATACATAAAGAACAGCTAAAATGTTAAATGCTACTACGACCCAAGGCATGTTGTTTCATAGGTTAGCTAGGGTTTACTTCACTCATCTACCACGCAATTATGAACGGTCAAATTATTTGCAATGAGCAGCCGAAATTCAATTTAACAAGGAATGATAGCTAAAGAAAAGACAGAAACTATAACTGCAGTCAAATGAAAATGCAGGTAACCAACATTAACAAACCTGTTCTTCGCTGAACTTGATTTCAGGACACGACAAGAGCCCAGAGATATCATGCTCCATGTACTCAAACACAAGGTAAAGGCTACACGATAACCGCGAGGTGATTAGACCATCAAGCTTTACAATATTCGGATGGTCAAGTCGACGCAAGATCATTATCTCTCTGGCCATAAACCGGACACTTTCAGGCTCAAAGTTGTCGAACCGCACCTTCTTCAGAGCAACTATCCTCCCAGTTCCAAGTTCGCGCGCCCTGAACACACTGCTATAAGTTCCCTGGCCTATCTGCCAATAGAAAGCAATTTATCAAGAAATTAGCACATGAGTTCCGAATTTCAAACTTTTCAAGCAATGATCCAATAGTAGTTCATCCTACACTAGTGAGGAAAAAAAAATAGGAAATTTGTGAAGTTCCAAACAAGTACACATATCCCAAACAAGTACTATATCATCACCACACTGAGTTCCAAATTTTGTTTGTCCATACCAAGAAAACTCAATCAATCAACCCAACCCAAAAACAACAACTTTGCAAGCTAAATCAAACTTCATGACAAAATCAAAATTGTCCATTCTATAGCTTATCACAGGACCACTGATAAAAAAGAAAAACTTAAGACCCCGTTTGGTACCAGATGAAAATCTCAATAATCAGCTAACAATAATCTGAAAAGAAAATCCAACTTAACTGAGAATCACATAATGTTTGGTATGAGCTGAAATTATAGATAGGTAACTTGATCCATTTAATAAAATTTAAAGAGCTCTAAAATCAAATAATTGGATACACTTATTTATAACTGAACTATGATCATGCTCATGTAAAGAAAATATCAAAATTAATTTTTTTTAGAAAATTTCAGCTGCATAATCCCTAATTTTGGAGATTCCACAATTGCACAAAGATTATTTTAGTCTGCAGATTATTATATTAAAATTTGCAGACATAACATAACAAACGAAATTGTTGAACAAGCACTAAATATTGAGCTACCTTTTCCAGCTTCTCATAAGAATCAGCACTCAATGGCACCCAATCATGAATGGCTTCACCGGCGACGGCGCTGAGCCACGCCGGCCAACCGGCGGCGACATGTTCCCCTTCAATATACTTCTGCAAATTCCCTAACCTGAAACTCACTGAGCCACTCCCACCTCCGTTTGAACTCACCCTCCCCGAGTCACCACCCAACTCGGTCCCTGACTCAGTAGTCCTCTGCTTCTTCTTCTCCAATTCCACAAACCCACTCACCCGGCTCCGGCCAGAACCCACCGCCGCATTGTCCCGGAACGTCCCGGAGTGATCAAGCGCCGGCGTGACGGACACGGCCTGTTTGGCAGACACACAACCCATCAAGAACACGAAGAACGATCACTGACCCATAAACATTGGTTGAGTTTTGGGAGAAACCAAGATCGACCCAGCTCAAGATTCACTGAAACTGAAGTGGGTTCCGATTTGCTGCAGCAATGGCTGCGAATACGCAGAGAAAGGAGTGATTTTGTTTTTTCTTGTTTTATAGTATCAAGAACAAGAAAATGAAAATGGGCTAATGTTTCTCTGACTACACTTTTCTGGTTGAATTCTGCGGAGATTGCGGAGGGTGGAAAGAAGAGAGAGAGACCCAGGAATGATTTTTCTGAGAATACCCTCTCTATGGAGGTCTCTAGTGACTATTCTCTGTTTGTGTGGCACTAGTACAAGGCTACAACTTTCTCTTTCTGTGTGTTTGAAAGAGAGAGATGGTGATTATGATTGTGTGCTGTGAATAAATATAATAGTGTAGGTATGTGTGACAAAATTTGTGTATTTTCAAACTATGAAAAATGTCAAAGTTTCAAACATTGGATAAAGGGGTTTGGTTGGGAGATGTTTATGTGCCCACCAGTGTGTATAAACAAACAGGGAACATGGTTGGCAAAAACTTTGAGGGGTGGGTCCCAACTCCCAAGTGAGACTGACCAATGATGTACCGACTTGAGGAGGTGATGCAGATCTACTAATGGAAGGTTCAAACCGGAGTTGTTCCTACGGGTTCTTAGCAGAGGCGGATTCAGAAATTCTTTGTAGTAGGGGTTAAATTTAAAAACTGAAAAAAATAAGGATAAAATTAATTTTCAAGAAGGTGGGTTGGGCTATAGTGATTTTTTTTTTTGTGGGAGCTAAACTGAAAAACCGAAACAAAATGAGAGTAAAATTAAATTTTATGAAGTTGAGTGGGGGCTATAGTAAATTGTGTGGGGGCTAAACTGAAAAACTATAACAAAATATGAGTAAAATTACAATTTTAAAAAGTTTAGTGGGGGCTATAGCCCCCACTTGTCCCTATGTAAGCCCGCGCCGGTCCTTAGGAAGGAGCGAACATATACTAACTCAACAAGATCCCCCGAGACAAGAGCTACACAGTTCGCCTTATTAATCGCTCTTTGTTGTGTAATGATTCTTACAAAGCAAAATGTTATTCTTACAATAACATTTAACATTTTACTTTGTACGAATCATTACTCACTTTGTTAGTATCCATTAATGAGCCGTTAATATGCATTGAATCTGACAATTGACAGTTAGGGAGGAGATTGTGAGCTTTTATTATGCCTTGAATCTGATAATTGGCTTAGGGAGGACATCGTGAGCGGTTAAGATGCATTGAATTTGATAATTGACAGTCAGAGAAGAGATCGCACGATCTCAACTTTAGGTTGTACGATTTCCTATGACGAGTCGGATCGGGCATGCGGGCTTCTAGGTCGAATGCTTCAGTCTTGGGTTGCAATGGTGGGGTTTCCTTTAGCCTCATTCCGTGTGACGACAACATGTCTGTGTATACCCTATCAATCAATATCAGAAAAAATCTATAATTTGTAATACGTTTCTGGTTTCTCCCTCAGTAATAAACATCCGTTTTTTGTGTCGTGAATAAAACAAACGTGATCGAACGAACCACGTTAAATCTCTATGTTAGTTCTCGTCATTTATTGTGTTTAACGTTCTCATTTTCAAACTCTCTTTATAACAAATTGGTATCTGAGTTTGAGTTTTTGATTTCCGCATAGAAAGGCGTTTGGATTCATGATGATAAAGCAATTCGGATCTGCAACAGTCTCGGAATGTGGAAACGCTTCAGAAGACGACTTTGTTCTGCTAGCTTCAGACAGTATGAGCCCTTAGGGCTATCTGGGGGCCTTGGTTACGTAGTTGATAACTCATTTTTAGGAGTTATATAATTTGACTGTTTTTCTTATCAATTTGTGAGTCACTTGAGCCACTTGAGAGTCATTCTGGGCATTTATGGACAAATTTGATGAAATAATGCTTCTTATGGTTGATTGCTAGTACGGGCGCTGTTCGTGGGGTATTATTTTTTTTTTGTATTTGACAAGCATGTAGGCAAGGCGATTGATAAGAAAGAAGAACAATGCAGCAGTAATGAAGCAATTCGTTTGAATTGGACCCCCAAATTTGTGGGAATTTACTTATTGAATTTTTCCAGCAATCAATTTGTGCGAATTGAAATAGAGCTTATGTGTATTCGCACGAATTGAGGCTATTCGTGCGAATTGTTTTAATCTTATGCCTATTCGCACAAATTGAAGCTATTCTTACGAATTGAATAGGCTATTCGTGCGAATTCTGGCCGAGCAAGTGGCTGCTAATAATTGGGCCTGTGGCGTATTTAATAAAAATTTACATAGAAAATTGTGCTACTTGAGGAAAAAAAAATGTGCTACAGAGAGAACTCGGGGAACGGACATAAGGAAGCAGCTTGTAGCTCCGGGCACGGAGATCATCGCGAAGATCATTCCTTTTCTACCTTTGCCGCTTTTTCTTTGAACTTCATATGGAGATCAATAATCTATTAGTTATCATGACAATTATGATGAGCTAAATCTCTTAGCTAGGTTCCTTGGTAAACCTAGAGTTTGTTAGTACCTTTCTGGATGTTCTTATTGATTCATGAACGATGTTCTTGACTAATGTGGTTGTTCTAGTTATTTATTGTTAGCTAATCTTCATTATATGCATGTTGAGAGGTAATTACTTTCGATCGATTGCTACTAGACTTAAGGTTGTGATTGAAAGACGCAATTTCGGATTGAGAAGAACTGAGAGATGATCAATTAGACTTAACCGTGAAATGTCGAATCAGTTTCTTAGACAATCCAATAGTAATCGGCAATTTAGTGTTTTTATCGTTTTTCGTGACATATCCAATAGACTGATGAGATCCGGTTATCGATAAGAAATGAGACCATACGTGTTTTTTATACCTTACTTAAATGCGAATATGAGACCAGACACATAAAATTTCCTTATATCCATCCCCTTGTATCTTACCCAAAGAAGTCCGCATCGTATAAATTACTGCCTAAGTAAATCTGATGCTAAAAAAAAGCGCATATTTTGCAGGATTTAGTCAGGTATGCCACATCCATCTCTCAATGTGCATCGATATTTTCCAAAGTAAAGCACGAAAAAACTGTTTCTACGTAATCTCATCCCGGCATTTCAACTCATATTTGGACATTTCATTTAAATAATTATTCATATCTTTGTTCGAGGGAAATTCACATAATAAAGGTAAAGATAGTAATTACATGAAACAAAGAAAATAAACACCTAACATGTTTTCTTCCTTTCCTTTACCTGAGAAAAGGAGTAAAATTAATTGATCCGATCATAAGGGAAGTTTTCTATGATACTAATGAGCATGAAAGGGCCATACAGTAAATGACTACCCAAGGATGAAAAAGCAATAAAGTAAAAGTAGCCATGAATGAAAATGAATAAAGGAAAGGAAACAAAAGGGTGACACGTCATTGAGCTCTACTGACTCATTTACTAAAATTAACCTAGACAGCCATTCTCAATTGTTATAAACTCTTCTTTAGTTTTAGTTATTTGACAAATCTAGTGGTACATCTTCCAAGCGTCTTAATTCCCTTAAACTTGTCTTCCCTAAAAAAAAATCCCCTAAACACCATTTACATGAGAAAACATTAGTCCGTTCGAGTCAACGCCAAAGTTTATTTTAAAGATTCTGCTCATGTTACTGCCTGAGAGCTTTAGAGTAAATTGATATTACAGTAAAACAGAGAGCTTTAAGAACTTTGATTAGAAATTTTAGTAATCGTACCAAGACCTTATATAGGTGTTTATCTAATACATGGACATGCCGACAAAATCAACAATTAAAGAAGACACTAGGCCACTAAGTCACTAACTAAACATCACAGAAAGAAAGTTAGATTCTTTCTTGAAGCTAAGTCAAATAAAGTCTATGATTGGATTTCACACATCCCTAACAAATTTCAAATGTTATTAGTCATGTACTCCACTATTCATTGAGCATGATTCTTTTAATACCATCTTCCAGAAAACGATTGTTATCTAGTAAGCACAATTAGCAACTCTAATTGGAAAATAATTCATGTTTGTACATTGTATCATTAGAAGAAGGAAGTATTTCGTTACCCTTGAAGATGCTGGCAGTCTGACATCTTCAGCGTATCATAATCAGAGATATACGGAGTCCACACAAATATTGTGGTTGTGTTGTGGTCGTGATAGTCTGAGTCCGTATCGTAATACTTTTGCTTCACAAAACTTGGCTTTTTATGCCAAAAGTAGTGTTTGATAAATTATAATTTTTCTGCTTTAACAAAAACTGCTTTTCCACCACCAATTTTGGAAAGTGAGGGAGGAATTACTTTATTGGACAAGTTTAGGATAATATTATAAATAGACCATTTTTAACCAATATCATAACAAAAGCCCCAAGGTTACCTATCTTATAGCATTAGTTATTGTATAAATGATACCTCACCCCCTTAAGTTTGACGCAAAGACACTTTCACCCCCATCCAGTCTGGAAGAGGATACTTGCACCCACTTGATTGTGTCATCTGGTATTCTAAGAGAGCATATTTGTTCCTGGAACTACTATCGGTGACATAACCCCGCTCTCGTCACAATTGCCTAGTGCACGTGTCCTAAATATGGCACATGTAAGGGTTGAAAGTGACATTTTTCAAACTAGAAGGAGGTAAAAATGTTTACACATAAAACTTGAGGGGGTGAAAATGTATATCACCCTCGATTATTCTATCATGTACTACCTCTGTTCTCTATTTTTCTTCACAGTTTGACTTTTTCTTCCGTAATCGGGTCACTTTGACCCGCGATTTGGATAGTCAAACTATGTCACTTTTTGATAATTTTTAATGGTGTTATAGAGTAAAGTTTACTCTACAACATCATGCAAAGATTATCAAAATCTTGCATCGCTTTACGAATCAAATCACCGAATCAAAGTGATCCTGGTAAAATGAAAAATGTGAAGATAGATAGAGAACAGATGGAAGTATGATACTGCCATTACGACACTTGCACAAAGCTTAAAGCAATTCTGCACAACAAGTTTCTGAAATGCACAACAATCTCATAACTAGCCAGTCAGTTTGATTGTAAATTCCAAATTTAACATTTCAACACTCAAGTTGAGTTACTAGAATTTCGGCTCATAACTGGCCTCATCCACGAGCTCTTTCGTAAGGCAATTTGGTTGAAAGCTCTAAAGAATGTCGAATCTGGCATGCTCATACTGTTCACTAGAATTAATTGACACCATCAAATCATAACACCAAACAAGTAACAATAAAAGCTTGAAAGCTTGGCACTTCTCTCATGAACAGATAGATGTTTAAGTGGCAATTACAGGACCACATCATGCAACTTTCAAATTTCTTCATCCACATCTTCAAATTCTAGAGAAAGTATTAACTCCTCATTCATTCAAAAAAAGGTCATGTAAAAGAGCATATGGAGTTTAATTCTAAAACATAGTGGTCCACCACCATACACAAAGCAATTTACAAGTTTTACAGCAGATAAATAGTTAATCCCCATAATTACAAGTCTCCAACCACCAATTCCATATAAGTAGATTCAATTTTAATAATGTAAGGGGGAAGCAATAGTGAGTCATTATAGTTTGAATTTTTTAAAGCCACCTATAATTCAACAACCATAATATGGTCTGCAAATCGTTAATGATGGAAAAGAAAATGCTATACGTGCCATCAGTGCGTCTCAATAACTTTACTACTATTAGTGTGTGTGTGTGTATATATATATATATATATATATATATATATATATATATATATATAAAATAGTATTAGTGTATATATTATTAGTGTCAATTGGCGAAGAAGCCGTTGACATCTACAAATAGTTTTAACTTTTAAGCTGGAGAGTACATCGCAAGTTGAATCCTACAAGTCCAAAAAAGCTCAGAATGAACTTTTAAGCTGGCTTATAAAGTGGTAAGTAGAATGCATATCAAGAATGTTTTTCACTCCACTGCTTCCAGAAGATGCTTCAGAGATGAATACATACTCCTACTCATATGAAGTTATTCACAAATCATGAATGCTGGTAGCATATAACTCCTTGATCAGTTTCAGCAACACCACCAAGATGCAAAAGTTGAGCAAAACTGGAAACGAAATGAATAGCCATAATAAGAGCATGCAGTCTAATGTAAAAACAGGAAGTGTTTTCACCTAGGGTTCTCTCTTGTAAAAAGCTGGCTACAACTTTTGTTTTGGGTTGGGCACTTTTGCAATCATATAAGCCTACCTTTAAACAATGTCAATGTGGGCATGTTTAGCTACTCAAAACCACTCATGCTTGGCCATAATTGTTGCCCCCCATGAAACCCTTCAGAATTCACTTATGCCATTGAGATTCCTGAAATGCACTCAATTTCCCCAAGTATACTACATACAAAAAGAAGAAACTACACCTCAAGAAACTACACCATTGATTTGGACCAAACTGCCAATAATTAGAGTGCATCAATGGGTTTACATAATACATGCCTAAACTGCCAATTATATCATCTACTAGTAGGTTAAGTTATTCAGCAACCCCTTGAACCAGATACTGAAGGTGGAAAAGGCGACACTTCCTTCAGAGACAATCTTAATTAAATCTGATAGGCTATAAAGACATCTTAATGAAGAAACTAGACTCTACCAAAACCATGAATGCAGATTTTATGGTGGGTAGGTTAACGGTAGGTACAGTAGTGTGCACAATCCAAATCACTGTTCAACAACTTCACTTATTACAACTTCAAACAGGCAAAAGTTCAAAATTTTCGAATCCTAATTTAATGTAGTAGTTGTAAGAGTTATTGAATGGATTGTGACACTTTTATACTTACTACACTTGATACTTTTATACTCACTACTGCAACAATTAACCATTACTACATGTAAACAGATTCCAGTGACCTCAATAATTTTAGACAGTGTCACAGTGGAATCTAAGTTTCTGACTAGGTTGAGTAGGTATGTTTTTGCCAGCCTGGGTTACTCACTTACTCCTAAATTGTTAATACAGCACTTCTCTAACCTAAGGAAAAAAGAATTGATGTGTTTGACTTGTTACAATCAGATGTTGAGCAGTTCAAATATAAATTCTTTTAACAGAAACAAGCTGGTAGTACAAACATGTCCTTTTCCCTATTATTGACAACCTAGTAGATGGGGAGTATCAATTATTTCAGTTGCTTATTTCTTATATTTTCTATTGAATAGGTTATGATCAAGTTCTATGAGCATCTACCTACAAAACACAGAGACTGGGAATAATCCGGAGAGCCAGTCTTCTAGAGGCTATGATCAGTAACCAGCGTAAGGATGTGATTTATGATACCAACCACTAGGCAGGAAAACAGTCAACGAAGACATCACAGAAAGGAAAGAGGCTATTGCATGAGATTGAAAGTTGGAACTATATTGCAAATTATGCAGATTATAAGGGAACTTGAAAGGTCGAACACATCATGGATATTAAGAATCTCAATTCAATCTAGGAAACTCAGGGCCGTGCCCATCAAGGTGCCAAAGGGCTGGTCCGGGCTTAGAGGAGGGCTGGGAGGGGAGGGGGCAGGGCGGGGCGTGCCGGGCTGTTGGGGGAGGAAAGTGATCCGGACCGGTTAGGGGTTAAAAGCCCTTGGGTTCGGGGCCGGGAGGGGTCGAGCCGGATTAAAATGGTCAATGGGGGCTAAATGCAACCCGGACCTGTTTTGTGGGTGGGCTACTTCGTAGGGGGCAGGCTGGGACAGTTTTGCCCGCGGTCCGGCCCTCTTCGTACCATGACGTGCCCATTATTGTAGTATCCAACGTTTAACCCAACAAAGTAAGGTACGCCAGTCATACAACAGAATAATACCCCAGTGCCATTAATACATTATACTGTTCCTCCTCCAACATGTTATGAGGAAGTAAACATGTCTCAAGTATGATTTGTACACTATGTCAGATAAACTATGCACAAAACACACACACACTTAACAAGCTTTAGTAAATCCATAAGAAGAATTTTCACACACAAGTTGAATTTTCATTGCACCATATGATAAGATATTTATGAACTTGCTCAACGTGCGTGTAGCATCAAATCTCTACAACAATGGTGTTTCGCTACTTGCTGCTCAGTCTATAAGTTGTGAACAGGTCAGCCACCCATAAATGGATATGTAGTACCAGTCCGTCCCAGCTCTTTCTTCCCATCTGACTTTTTTGACTCGTATCTGGGTCACTTTGACCGGGTGATTTCAATAGCAAAATAATACGTTTTTTTTTTTATAATTTTTTCACCATATTATAGAGCACCTTTTACTCTACAACACCATGAAAAAATTATCAAAAAAATTACATCGGTTTGTTGTGACCCAGTGAATAGTGACAAAAGTCAAATTGGGAAGAAAGAGCTGGGACAGTTTCACAGACATTTAGCATACAGATTTCTAATGCATTCATTTATATTCCTTGTCTAAGGTCTCTAAGTTCATAGCTTCACGTCTAAATTAACAAGTCTAAGTTTGTACATAAAACTATGTACAAAGAATATCTATTGAAGGACACAGAGAACAATTCTTTTATTTCAAGCCAAATCATTCTTTGAATGGATCTTTTCATATATTAGAGTTATGGAGAACCAATCACGGTTATCAATACAATCAAGAAGGCAAGCTTAATTCCCTTTAATTACAAATGTAAGATAAGCGTTAAAGTTATAATAGTTAGTTTCTACACATTAGCTTGATATTGGAGAGGTTCAAATCCTTGCCTGCTACTAGGGCTGATCGGTTTGAGGCAATTTGCAAGCAGCCAAGTCATCTTTGCTCTTGAGTTTTCCGAGCACTTCAGAAACTGTTTTGCAACGACATTGCTTCCCTGGACGTATTACATCTCCATACACCGCCATTTCAACGACATCCAACTCCTTATCTGCGCATAAAAAAGAAACATGTACATTAGTGCTAAGTTCATTTTTTCCTCCAAACATGGCATAAGCAAAATGTTGAACAGAGTCTCTGTAGAATGCATAAAAGGCAAAGGAAAGCCTCAACATGGAACACGCTTGCAGAAAATGAACATTTTAAAGATCAAAATTCAATCAAAACAGATAACAATATGCTGCAAGTTTTCATATACTAGCATTATTCTGTTTTCCTGTTGCACACTGCAATAGTGATTCATTTCTTGTTTATTCGAAGGTTATGTGGATACCAAGAGTGGTTTATGAACTTAAGATGGAGGATAATTCAGATTAGAACCATATATAGATGCATGAACGGACTAGAATGATCAGTCAAAATGAATATTCACCAAAATGCAAGGCAATAAATCCTCAAAAGTAAATTGGTGAAGCTCCAAAGTCAAAATGCCATTGGTTCTATGAATTGCTACTTTGTATTAAGAAACCCGGGTTCCACCTCAAAATAACTATTGGCAACGAGGGTGGTAGACCAAGAAGGAACTTATCTACGGATGGAACTCTGATTGTGAGACCAATAATAGTAATTCTCAACGCGCCTCGTCACACGCAGTGTGCGAAACAGAGCAACATAAATATACAGATCAACAGAACATGGCACTGATACCATATCAAGTAACCTAGGTACTACCTCAAAACTAACAAACGACAATGAATGAAGTAGCCCATTAACGTATTAGGCACAATACTTGATGTAGGACAAACAAGGATTCTACCACCAGTCCATCACCTAACTAAACAGACCCAGAAACCCATGTAACAAGGAAGGGAAGGGGAAAACATGGAAATGCCCATCTTTACTCTTTAAAAGAGTGAAAAAACTGATTGTGTTCCTAAAATTGTTTATTACAGAAGTAGCTCTTACAAAATATTTATTACAAAATTGCCTACATAAAACCTAGGATATGCACTTTTGGTCCATCTGGAAGAAACGTTTTGAGACTCTAACCGACGCAACTCTCCCCCTCTATAAAAAGATCCTACCACTAACTCCTCGCTGTCAATCGCCTGCCTGTTCCACTGTTCCCTTTGGTCAAGGACGAGGACACTGTGCCCCTCGCACTTCGCATTCGACCGTCGCTGCCCCCACCGAACGGAAACTGAGGTAACCTTCTCTGTGTTTCTCACTCCCTCCCTCCTCTTTTCTATGTGTACTTGTTCTCCCTCACAATGTGACTAAGGTCTATTGGGGAAAAGGAGTACAAGAAGCAGAACCCTTTTTAACAATCTAGAGGATCCTCGCATAGAAGAGAGCAGCAATAACGACACAAACAAAAGGCACAAATCCATGCTATAAGCTTTTGAGTTGGAAGAACACATAATTAAAAGCGTATATATCACTTACAGCCACATATATCTATTTGTATTCTTATGTTCAATACATTTTTTTAGGCTCGACTAGGTACGTGGGTAGTAACTACTTACCGGTGGTGCGTGTCAGGACTTTGTTTCGATCTCAATGAAAAGACTACTTCCAAGGGCGAAAGTTTTACATTTTTTCTGGTTTTGTGAATATTTCACAGCCAAAAAGACCATCCACTGCTTACAAGGAGCCCTTGTTCGTAGAAGATCTGTTATTTTGATGTGTGGGTTTAGGATGATTACAACAATCAAGCTTGGTCTAAACAGCTGAGCTTTGGCCATCCTGAGGATGATACAACTGCAAAAGGATTCCTCATTATTAGGTAGTACATACTATTCCAACAGTTTCTTCCAAAAATAATACTGAATACCCGATTGTGATTTTTGTATACAGTGAGAGACTGGCTATAGTAGGGTCGCTCAATGCAGGGGCTTTGTTCCAGGATGAGACGGGGAATGAAATGTTGAATTCAAAAGTATAGACATCGTTGTAGGACAGAAGGAGGAAGTTAGAGTACGCAACTATGGTAAAAGAGAAAGAAGAACAAAGAATGAAATCATAGAGTGCCAGTTTCAAAATTCTCTTAACGTGAATAATTACGGGGTCAATCCCTATCTCTTTACCTCTCTGACTTAGTCGTTCTGTATCTGGTATTTAGTGTGTGTTAATTGGGTGTATAGGGGTTGGTGTTCAATACAGACAACAAGTAAAAGATTGCACGTTGGAGCAGGGAAGATACTTATGGTTGCTTCTCGCTACATTGAGCGTTTATCAAAATAATTATTCAGATTCATTAGCCCTTTCATGGCTATTCACCTATTATGATTTCAATAGGTCTCCAATCTCTATATTCCCCAGCCAACATGTTTTTGTATTGCACGACACATGTCTCGATCCTTTAAAACAAATGTGTCTATAGGGTCAAGCAAATCAAGCAATGCAGGAAAAAATTAGGTAATTCCAATTATGGTGATTCTACCAGTATCTCGCCCCTAATCATAGTATAAGTTGGCTACATCATTTCTTGCATCATTGATTTGATTCATGCCCTATTTTGCCTCTAGTTTTTCCTTCCTTTACGAATTCCTTGGTCGTCATACGCTTCTAAACCTTCTGAACAAAGCATAGGAGTAGTATTGCAATCAACTTCTGTTGGTAACTGGACATCTATGGGAAATTAGATACTCGACCTCTTTTTCTTCATGTACCATCCTGGTTTTTTGGGTCAGAGTTAGACTATAAACCTTCCTCTATCAGAAGAAATTAGATACTCGACTTCTTTTTTATTGTCACAGTGACCCAATTAGTTTGTGTGTTGTCTTCACGATAAAACACAATGCAAAGAAACAAAGAAATTCTTCGATGCAATTCCTAAAAGAGATGTATTATCGTGATGCTTGTTTATTTATTTGTGAGTAGGTAACAGACAAAGGAAACATCTAGCACCTCTGAATTTCTCAATGTTGTGTGGTGTAGTGTCTCTTAGATAGTTGCAGGCGTTTGTTTGTGTTTGACGGTTCAATAAAGCCCCAAGTTCCATGGCATGGCTATATAATGAGAATGAGGCCAAATTCACTACTCCACTATTTACCTTTGTTCACTTTTGAGCTTTGGATAAATGGAATTGTATTTATGTTTATATAGACAAGAAGAGAGGAGTCTAGATGCTCAATACATTTTATGTATGCCAGATATTGGAGGATATGAAATATGCTACTTGTGAAGATTTTTGTTAATTTGATACGGAATGTTGATGACTGTACAAGCATGGTTTCCGGCGTA
Organism: Linanthus parryae; assembly: GCA_023055425.1. Classification (NCBI taxonomy): domain Eukaryota; kingdom Viridiplantae; phylum Streptophyta; class Magnoliopsida; order Ericales; family Polemoniaceae; genus Linanthus; species Linanthus parryae. The sequence continues at coordinate 15,072,506 of JALGPY010000008.1, read as the reverse complement.
TGTATTCAGGACTTTTTACAGATGTTCTATGTGTGTTCTATCTAAGAATATTTAAATCCCAGTGAAGTCACATCTCTAGAGTTTCGAGTGGATCCATCGGTTATGCTCTTGTGGATTGACTCTCTTTAGTTCTCAGAGATCTAAGACTGGGTGTTATGCCTGAGATTGAGCACTACAGATTCAGTAAGCCATCCTGGTTGCTTAGATAGGCTCTTTGAAGTAGTTTGTATTATAAAGTATTTTATTAGATCCGACCTTGTATGGAAATCAATGAGAAATTCAATTTCATGGATGTAATATTTGCAGGATGCAAGTTTCAAATTGGTGCCTCTTTGACATGAGAAGAAGCCAGTGAACTGCGGAAAAACGAACGATACCCTTTGCGTAGTTGGTTGAAGTAAATTGTACCTTTCATGAGTTTGACTTACTAATAAGTTGCATCCCAACGTTGTAGAGAACTTAATGTACTCGTTATTATGTAGGTTATTTTGTATTCACTAACACTTTTGTCTGCGATATTTTTCAAAATGCTTACAGTAAAAAGAACATATTGGGTTTACATGTAAGGAAGATTCTTATTGTGGTTTTGTTTTGCTTGCGATTGATACCTATGTACACCCATCTTTGAATATTGCAGTTGCCTAAATTGTGGGAGTTTCCATGTACACCCCGCTTTGGATATTGATACGTGTCCCCTTCATTGCAAGGTTTGTATGTTGTTTCCCCACAACCGAGAGTTATTTACCATCTCCTTGTCTCGGGGAACTATGCTAGGGATGGGAGATGAACTTTTCATGCTATTATTATTGCACGTCCTCATCCTACATCTCTACAGGGTTTTCTTCTGCTTGATAGAACCATTCGCGCTTATTTTCTTCGATACATCCTAGCCAGACAGTAGCAGCCTGATCAGTTATTGGAATTTTGATTGGCGCGGAAAGGGGCTATCTTTCATGAGCAATCCCTGTCTGCTAATTAGTTGTTTTTTTCAGGATTCTACCTAAGTTGTTGATGGTGTGTATGAGCTAATATAGGCTTGACAATCTAATACTACTATGTTTTTTGGACAACGATAACATCGATAAAACACATCCTACACAATACAGAAAATAATAAAAGAGCCAATTTCCCTTGTTTGCAAGTCATCTACAATGAAAATATGTAGACTGTGAAGTACTTCCTATATCAATAAATACTTATTGATTATCTGATGGTACAAGACAAATTTAGGAAAAATCTGAAATGCAATTACATTATTGAAAACAAAGAACTTCATATGAATAAGAAAATGAACGAAAGTTAAGCAATGATAATTTGGAAATCAATGAGTATTTGATATTAAGTTTTTTTCATACGGTAGTCTCGAAGTAGCTAAAAGTTATATTTCAACTGATTTCTTTTCTAAGACATTCTTATTACTCATTTCTCAAAAAATCTTGTCTCAAAGCTCTCTTTCTCACACATTCTTCTTATTAAAACTTACTCCATAATGCGACATCAGGGACTTTCAAGCCCATACATTGAGTTAGAATAAATGTCAATATCCGGTTCGCGCAACAATAACCTTCCGTATATGTATAAACCAAGTCACCACCATTCACGATCTCTTAACAATTCATAAATTTGAAGAAGAACAACGTAACAAGGCTGTCTCTCACTATCCTTAACCTTAATCAATTCCAACTCCATTATTGAGTCACATTCAAGATGACCTCTTAACTCCATTACTGAATCGAATTCCCGAAAGACCTCTCCAAACTTAAAAACCAAACTTCTACATAATCTTTTCACAATGTAAACAGTCCATGTGCTCCTTACTAGTATAGACAAATGCATGAATCAAATCCACGATTGAAGAGAGCATACCTGTGAACTTGACATCACAAGAGTGCCCTCTTAATTCAGATTGATCAAGGCCATCTTTGTCTGCTTTGAATCTGTTTACCCTTGTTTGAAGAATCTGACAGTTCTCAGCTACTGATTCACCACCTGCGGTATGAAGGAAAATTTGTACTAAAACCTTTCCCCAAATGCTTCTTTGTTTTATAACCTTCCCCCAATTCAAAATTGGACATCTACCCTTTATTTGTGAAGATACAATGTTATTTGTCTTTTTCGGAGATTAGATTTCCAATTTGGAATTGTGGTGAGGTTAGATGCCCAGTTGTCCCGCGGTACCACTCTGTCCCAGCTCTTTCTTCCCAATTTGACTTTTGTCACTATTCACTGGGTCATTTTGACCCGATGATTTGAATAGCAAACCGATGTAATTTTTTGATAATTTTTTCATGGTGTTGTAGAGTAAAAGTTTCTCTATAATATAGTGAAAAAATTATCAAAAAATCGTATTATTTTGCCATCCAAATCACCCGGTCAAAGTGACCCGAGTCAAAAAAGTCAGATGGGAAGAAAGAGCTGGGACGGACTCGTACCCAAATTGAAACGCACAATTCGATCTCAACACAACGATCCTACAAAGGGGAATCGAAAAGGGACCTTTGGAGTACGGAACGATGTGGTCGTACTCGAAGCATAGGCAGCCCTGACAGTTGCAGAAGCGCTTGCAGACAACGTTGCCAGCGGCGTCTTTGCGCCACCTCTCGGGGTGCCGACCTAGGAGTGTCTCCGCTTTGTCCCAGCAGCTTTTCTTTGCTTTTTGATCGAAAAACCTTGGTCTACCCTCTTTCTCGCCGGCGCCGGCGCCGGCGCTTTCTCCGCCGCCGCGGTGACGATTCGGCGACGAGGAACTCATCTGTCCTTAATGTTAAGATACTGATGACTGTTAGTTAATTGCACGACCACCACCACTTGATTTTACATTTTAGTACACGATCCACCCTTAGGTTCGAAACAATTCTAGATAAACCGTGTAGTTTGGGTAATTTATACTAATTAACCCTGGATTTTGGTAAATGTGTTATAGATACCCCATTATTTGTCAACCGGTAGGAGACGCTCTGATTTCAACAACCGTTAATGGCTGTGAGGTGGCAGGGGGCTTACATTTGGGTATATGTCCTTCAATGCTATGCAATGCACTCATATAACCTTTATTACTTCCTCCGTTTCTTCTCTTTTTCTACGCTTTGACTTTTTAGCTCGTATCTGCACTTTGATCGGGTGGTTTGGATGGCGAAGCAATTCAGTTTTTGGTAATTTTTTCATCATGTTATAAAACAACTTTTACTCTACAGCACCATGCAAAATTTGTCAAAATATTAGATCGTTTTGTTATTCAAATCACCGGGTCAAAGTGATCCCGTGAATAGTGACAAAAGTCAGAACGTAGAGAAAAATAAGAAACAGAGAAAATATGAAATTGTATGATTATTTCACCATCCTTTTTTTGAGAAAAATTATTTCACCATCCTTGCAGAACCCTCACACTATTTTCCCTCTAGTTGGGTAAACTTAAAAATGACCATGGGCGACATTAAAATTGATAATCAAGTGAACCGAATACCACACTACCGATACTTAGAGTTGAAAAAAGACAAGTCAAGAATCAGAGATAAGACAAGCTGATTTTGAAAAGATACACAAAAATAGAAAACAGACTTTCAACATCAGCTTTAATGTATCTTTCCCATTTTCCCCTTTCAAAAGCATACCGAGCATTAATAATTACTGACTATGAAAAAAAAATGCATTACTACTCTTGTATTCAGGTAACGCGTTATCTATATTATAAATTAGGACGGTTGACTTTAAAATGTCTTTTAGACCGTTAGATTGAATTAACCCCATCCCTTAGATCACCTACCACCCACTTAACTACCCACTTAACTACCCACTACTTTTATCATAATTATAAGAAATTAGGGGATTGCCCGTGCCCGAGGGCACTACCCCGAAAAACACTGAGAAATTCATTGCAATTGCGATGTAAAAAGTGAATGACAACACAAAGAGGATGAAATTAGTACAAACCGGAATTTTTTTTTAGCCACCATGTCAGAAGTTCGGGTGAAAAAGAGTGAAAATAGAAAAAATTAGAGATGTGTGGAGGAAGTGGGGGAGAAGTTCATAATTGTTTAATACAATTATTTAAAATTATTTAATACCAATTATTTATGTCGATACTTTTATGTTTGTAGATGAAAATACTCATTTAATTTATGACATTACAATAGGCCGTGAAACGTGTTTTAGGGGTAGTGCCCTCGGGCACGGGCAATCCCCTAGTTATAAGACAACGTGATTTATTGATTATGAAATTCTTTCTATACATACCTTCGGTAAAATAAATATGATAAAATATAATAATTAATGTGACCTACTAATCACACCGTCTTGTAAAACCACATAACTCATACATCACAACGATGAAAATGAATATCTTCCCGTTAACTAGGAATCCAAAATTGAAGTTAGAGACAAGAAGAAAACCTGCTAAATGAGGAACACATAAGTACATAACTAAAAAACTATGCTGGATTCGGATGCCACCGTTTAGCCTTAAACCTTATAAAACAAGATTAAAACATATACTCCCTCATAAAAGACAAATATCCACTACTTACCAAATCTTATGCCCACTGTTTGCTGATTTGCTTGACAGAAAGAATACACATTAACACAAATATCGGGTTCTCCAATGTTGCAAGCTATAAATCATCCAATACAATTTGCCTAAGAACCTCCGCGTAATCATCAACGCAAACAATGTGCTTCTTTGGTTGCACCCGCACGCCAAGCATCTCCGAAAACTATCGTTTAGTGATACTATAAAAGCTCTCATCTCGTGCAACATTTTAAGTAGTTCTTGCGGTTGCTTCTAACAGGAAATGGAAAAAGACAAGGACTTTGAACTTGGATCGCTTCTGAAAGACTTAGCGAACTACAAGGTTCAGCTAGAAGTTAGCGAATCCGCCTACAAGCAAGCCCTTCTCGATCTCAACCATTATCGACAAAAAGCAGATGAACTCTCCACCAAACTGAAGAATTCCGAGTCTCAAAATGACAAATGCAGAGAATGCAAGGGGCTGATACTTGAACTTGAGTCCAAGATCACAGACACGAAGCTCGAGGCATTTATGTGCGAAGAGTTGGATCAAGAGAAGAAAAGAGCAGAAGAGCTCGACGAAACAATTTGGCTTTTGAAGACGTTAGCAGACGGAGAAACGACTGCCAACGAAAATCAGCGAAGGGCGGATCCATATGGTGAGTGTTGGGAGCCCACTCAATTGATATTTCACCCTTATTTTTCTTGTTTTTTTTTTCTTTTTTTTTCAGTTTAGCGATATATGATTGCCCTGCAGCTCCACTCAACTTTCAAAATTAAAATTTTACTAATATTTAATTCAAAATTTTCATTTTAGCTCCTACTGCAACAAAATCCTGGATCCGCCCCTGCGAGCAACTAGAGTTGTTAATGGTAGCACGAGACGCCAAGAAAAATTTCTCCTCTGGCGCAGTTTCATCAGAAGAATCTCGTGTCACGATATCCAAGGAGGAGTTCGAGGTACTGGTGACGAAAGCCAATGAGATGGAACAAATTAGGGCGCATGTGGTGGGTAAAAGTCATTATAATCTCGAAATTGAGGATTTGAAGAAAGAGCTGGAGGCTGCAACGGTGAGAATGGGGCAATTGAGGAGTAGGGCTGAACATGCGGTGAGCAGAGCGGAGGTGGCGGAGCTGGCTAAGGAAGGGCTGGAGGAACAGATAAGGAGGTGGAGAGGAAGGAAGGATAAGAGAAAGACGGCGCTGGCGGCGCTCAGGGAGGAGTCGTATTCGGAAGAGAGCAGTAGTTATGCGTACGAACCGGCTCCTAAGCATTATGTGCCACTAGCTAAGGTTTTGAACATGAAATTTTAATTTTCGCTAATTATAGTTATGTTGTAATGATTAAGTATCACTTTTTGTGCTCTCTGTAATATGTTCTGAGTCCAGACTCTATAAGCTACGTTGTACAAAGACATTATCGCATGTACCAATGTTATAGTTTCATGCAATTATTTGTTATGGCTATGAGAATTCACATACCTTACATTTTAAGCGCATATTGCGTAAAATTGGCGCTAAAATTGACGCTAAAATTGGCAAATGCTTGAAGGAAAAAGAAGTTGAGAGGCATTCTGTGTGCTGAGATGCAATAAAACTTGGCTATTTCTCATCATTTGGCATGTGTAATTTTGGGGTGAGATTCCAAAATGGCGACTGTTGAATTGGGAAAGGCTTGCTTAGGGGGGAGAGCGATAAACATCCCCGTAGTGGGAGAAACAATAAATGAGATAATTGAAGTCTGGCGATTATGTGACACACCGACTCGGCGAGAATTAGTTGATAGTGATTAATTCAAAGGAGCTGTTTGAATAAGCTAGATTAAGTGAACGATTTAGTTAAAATACTTATTTAATCTAGACTATTTTGATATGACAGATTATTGTTTGTTTGTTATGTTTGCAATCTTTTAAATCCGGAATCCCCCTTCTCCCTAATAATCCAGCATCCCCCAAAAAATCCGAAAATCTTCGAAATAATTCGGAATCCCCTCCCCACCCCAAATCCACAATTTTGGGGGAATTCTGAATTTTGGAGAGGTTTGACTGAAATCTCATATTTTAAACTATACCTCTTGTTTAATCATATCCAAACAACCCCAATGTATCGAATTCTCAATTCTTCGTTTAATGAAATACAACCATTTTCCTTAAAGAGGTATCTAGTTTAAGTTTTTCTAAATTATTTTACAACTGGGCGTTAAATTCTTTTGACCCAAATTTTGATTTAAATTGATTAATAATCTGCAAATTTTGGAGACATTTTTTTCAGGACTTGTTGAAGTGCCAACATTACTCCTTATATTATAACTTGTCAATTTGATCAGATAAATAACATTTTTGATGTGATGTAAACTCAGATATAAAGACGCTCATAGAAATTTGATAGTAGAAGTTACAAATATTATCAAATGCAATTAAATTTAAATTCATACTTTCTCAAATAAATTTTAAATTTAAACTTAAAATCAGATTATCCACTCCAAATTTATTCTTATCAGATTATTGTGATTTAAACAGGAACCAAACAGACCCCGATTCTTCTTTCCAAATTTTCAGCTAGAATACTACCAAACAAACCCTTAAACTATGTCCCAAAACACTCGAGTGGAGCAAGAAAATGGGAAAAGGACCTAAAGACTCTCTAGAACAGTCTAGAGATGTTCTAGCTCTTGCTGAATTGACAATAATACCCCTACTTTTACATGACAATGACTAATTAGTCATCACATCACCCGCGAAAACGCAAAATTGCTCCCTATTGGACTCTGTTCTGACCCGTGCCTCCCCACACTCTCTCCATTTCAAGCCCTAAACCCTCAAAATTGTCGTCTCTCACTCTCGTCTCTCGTCGTCGATTGAATCGGAATCGAAGCGATGGCTGAAACGGAGACGGAGAATCTCATGCCGGTGGAGGTCGCGATCCAGAGAGAGCTCGCATTTCGGAAGAAGCTCTCGTCAAATCCCCTTTTCGTCTCCCATGAGTTCATGCCTCTTCAGGTGATGATGCTTTCTTTCTCCTGAATACTGTTGCTTGTTCGTTCCAATTTTATGGTTTCTATTCACTGAGATACGGAAATGATCGATCTGAAACCCTAAGCCCTAAGATACAGAAATGTACCTGGTTTGTTCACCCCTAATGAGCATGCAAAAGCTTCTTCTTGTTATGGAATCTGAATGTGAAAATGAATGGATCTGTCCATATTGGGTTTGCTTCCTGTTCTGGATTTGCCTGAATTGAAGAATAAACGTACAGTTTTTTTTTTTATTATTATTATTATTATTATTATTATTTTTGAGTAAAAAAATTATATAACAATGGACTATGGGGAATAAGCTGTCCCCAAAATGTGACACGTGGAATAACTTATCCTCCGCCGTATCCTAGAAACCAAACACGTTACAAAAAATAATAAAAATATTTTAATGATTAATCTTCTTTGGGTCGTGCCCTCGGACACGGGTTATGCACTAGTGACTAGTATCAAAATAAAAGGATATTAGTAACTAGTAAGAGTTGAGCACGGGTCACACTGGTGATAAAAATACTAACTACTAGTACTAAATTAACATTAGTTCTATGATAATATTGCATTAAAATATTATAATTAACATTAACTATTAGTTTAAATTTAAAAAGTCCTACCAGCCCAGCCGAGAGAGGCCGCTGTCCCCTCCTGCCTCCCGTTGGGCCGGCCCTGTCTGTCCTCTTTGAGCTTTAGAGCCTGTTTGGTACTGGTACCAGTTTAGAAAACAGAAATAAACAGCTCCAAAAAAATACGCCAAAAATAACGCTTTTTAATGCTCCAAAAGACGGCACCAAAACCGACATACTAAACATGTTTGGATTAAAAACACTGGTTTGAAACAAAGAGACACCTACTGGCAGCTGTGCGCACACAAGAAGTGGGCTTATACGAGTGAGAAGTGGCTTATCTTTGTTGGGAGCTATATGCGGTTTTAGTAGGGATTAACTTGCAACTGCTATGAATTGTGTAAAAAAATTCCTATTATAAGGGGCAATTTTGTTAGTATAAAAAAAAGTTCAACCATGCTGAGGTGTTACATATTAGTATATTAGGATACATGTCACCAAACAACACTGCATTACAGCTTTGCACAACCCGTCGTGTCGGCACAAGGGTCTCAGTCTAGTTGAGTTGGGGGTATTGCGACGCGAGGCATGAACTTGTTTGTAGAAGTAGAAATGATCATAATTAGCTTGCAATAACCACGATTACCATGTTCTACAAGTATTTAACCAAAATTCTCATCTGTGTTATGGGGTGTAATCGAGCCAAGCCGAGTTTTCATATTGCTCAAGCTTGGCTCACCACTTTTCTCACGAGTTTGAGCTGAAGCCAAGCCGAGAAATGGAGCTCAAGCTTGGCATATATAGCATGTTTGTATCTTGAGCTTTTCTCCACTTGTCTATTAGAATAAGATTTGTTCCAAGTTAGTGTCATCTCTATTCTTGTTTACAAAAGTGTAACCCTTAACTAATTAAGTCATTTGAAGTCCAACATCGATTTTACATTGAATTCATTGATTGTTGTAGTTAATTCTTCTGATACTTTTTGATTAGAGAGTAACCAACATAAGAAATCTTAAATAAAGAAACTAAGGTCATCCTCACAAAAATTAGTAAAAAAGGAATAGCCTAAAACAATATGTTTAGAGTTCCCGTAGCATCACTTCCAAACAAGCTTAAAAAGTTAGCGAGTTAATGAACGAGCAAGCTGAATAGTTTGACGGGCCGCGTATTGGCATGCTTAAGCTTGGCTCATTATAAGTCGAGCCCTAAAATGAAGCTTGGGTGTGGTTCGTTTAAAACAAAGCCTACTTTCGAATGAGCTTCTCGAGCTGAACTTCTAGGTGCCCGCAAGCGGCTTGGCATACTTACAACCCTACCTGTGTTAATGTATTCACTACTGTTGTCCGTGGTTTCTGTTGTTTAATTGAAATCTCTGACTCTGCAAGATATCTAACAATAGAGCCTATAGGGTAATGTTATCAATCTTTTTAGATTTGTTTGCATTTATTGGGACTATCGGTAGACACCTCGTATTTCACCATAATAGAGTGTATCAGAGAATATCAGCCAGTAAGCAGGTGTATTTCATTATTTCCATCAGCCAATAACATATGATGATATGATATGATACTGAAGACCTGGCTTTGCATTATTAGGCTTAGACTTGTTTCTCATAATCTCGGATTGGTGATGTAACATGTTTACTTCTCTCACTGTTCTGCTGCTGTTTCAGACACCATCTTCAACTCCAACTACATCTGTGAACCCAATGCAAGGCCCAGGGCCGAGTTCATTTTCTGGAACATCCCCAAATCTGGTTGCTGATTCATCATTTCAGATGCCACCTCCTTATCTCAGTGCAGCGCCAACACCAACATCCAATCAATATCCTCATGGGCCGAGTTCAATTCCAAGTCCGAGCCAACCTCATGTCCCACGTGCATCATATCAAGCTTCTCCATTTCCAAATCAGTACCCACGTCCAAGGCCTTTCTCAGCGCCCTATCGTGTTCCACCTCCATATTCAGGGTCAAGGCCAGGTCTCAACTTCAGGCCATCTCCATCATCAGGTATCAACAGAATGCCCCCACCTGCAAGCCGCCAGTTCCAGCCAACTTACCACCCACGAGGGCCGCGACCATCACAGAACAGCTCCGTAACCGTGGATGAGCAGGGCACTTTTTTCTGCAATGTCTGCCAAGTTCCTTGCTCAGGCGCTGTTAACCTGAAGGATCACTTGCGAGGACACAAGCACAAGGCTAAACTGCAGGTCTTGCAGCTGAGCAGGAAACATTCCATGGGAGGAGTACAGATACAACAACAACAACAGATACAACAACAATCTCCTCAGAAGCGTTGCGAAGTTTGCCAAATATGGTGCACGGACGTGGAATCGCTTAAAATGCACCTGAGGGGTCAGAAGCATCAGGCGAAGATGCAGGAGGTGGAAAATGGAATGAAAAGCGGAGCAGAGAAGGAAATACCACGGCCGTGGTGTGAACTGTGCAACATATGGTGCATTGATGAACCTTCTTATCATCAACATCTAAAAGGGAAAAAACACATCACGAACCTCCATGCTGTTGAGCAGACCAAGAGGGCCAAAGTGATGGAGCACCAAGTCATAAACTTGGAATAGAACATAGCCCCATAAGTTAAATGGCCGCCTTTTGGTAGAAGGCCAAGTACAGAACTGTCGTATAGCTTTTGATGGGGGTCAAGCGTACTAACGTAGATTTTGAGAAGAAGAACGTAGATTTTGAGAAGAAGACGTGCGTAGAAAAGGAGGGATGTCTTGATCTTTTTCCTCTGTATTTTGGTACTAGCATATGACTTTTAAGTACTAGTAACAGTTATGAATATTGGGTTTCGGATTTCAGCAGATCGTTTCCAGTAATATTGTAATGCTTCGTTTTCTGCTGCAAGAACTCACCTGCTCAAAGTGCGCTCACTTCCTATTTTTACCAAGTCAGTGTTTCTTTATGCCAAGTACATAGGACATCATATAAATCATATTCAAACATATACTACGCTTTAGGGGAGGTTCGAACTCGAGACCTCAACGATCTGCCTCAGGATCCTGACCACTGTGCTAAACAATTAGTTCTTCCAAGTCAGTGTTGGACCGCCTATTCTCTGCAGAAGTACACGCCTCTTCAACTGCCTCAGGGGAGGCTCGAATTCATGACCTCGGTGAACTGTCCCAGGGCCCTAATCACTGGCTGAACGGCTAGTTCTTCCAAATCAGTGTTGGGCCGCCTATTCTCTGCAGAAGTACACACCTCTTGAACTGCCTCAGGGGAGGCTCGAATTCGAGACTTCAATGAACTGTCTTAGGCCTGGCTAAACGGGGACCGCCTATTCGCTGCAGAAGTACGCCTCTTGATCAGACGTTTCGCTAGCTTTTCGTTAGAAACATGTGCAAGAGATAGTTGGAGAATGTTGCGGATGCCTGGGACCGTCAGCCCAACACGCCAAATGATAGCGTGAAGAATTCTGCACAAAATTTTTATGTTCTCGGTTACTGTCCGAATAAGAAGTGCAGTACCTCGAGCACGAGCATTAAAAGAAACACAACTTTTTCCATCAAACAAAGGAGGGGGGGGGGGGGGGGGGGGTTGCTGAGTCAGGATTTGCCAGGAACCAAAGGTAAGAGTTGCTGGAGATTATGATGAGAGCCAGAACCAATATCAGGAAAAGTAGACAGGGACCAAATCTTGTTGGGGAAAGATTTTGCAGATTGTGAGTGTGGGTATCAAGTCATGGTTGGAAATATGGAAACATTTTATGTCATTTCACACATGGAAGATGTTTGGAAAGTGAAACTAGCTCCCCCCACTCAGCCAAACAGAGGATTTTAGTTTGAAAACTTTGTAAAACTCTCTCTCTCTCTCTCTCTCTCTCTCTCTCTCTCTCTCTCTCTCATGTTGGGCCATTATATAGGTAGGATTAGGGCATAAGGGAGGGGAGTACAAGAGAGAGGGGGATGGAGAAATCAGATGTTTGTCCCAGTCCAAGAACAGGCAAGGAGGTTTCACTTGAACAACTGAGGGACCAGCTTGCTGAGTTTGCTAGGGTTAGGGGATGGGAACAATTCCACAGCCCCAGAAACCTCCTCTTGGCACTTGTAAGTAGTAACTACTCTTCCCCTAAGTAATTACCACTACCACCGTTTCTCCTGAATCTTCTCAGTGCATTTCACCGGATGGCTTTGATCCGGTGATTGGTCATCGTTTTGTGAACTAAATCACTGGGTCAGAGTGACTTTAAATAGTCAACTGGGAAGATTCACTAATCACAAGATACAGAGGTACCAGTATGTATTTTTTTGTATTTCTTTTTCTTTTGGAAAAAATAAAAAATAAAATATAATTTTTTGATAGGTGGGAGAGGTGGGGGAATTGTCTGAGATATTCCAGTGGAAAGGAGAAGTGGAAAGAGGACTACCCAATTGGAGCCAAGATGAGAAAGAGCATCTGGAGGAGGAGGTCTCTGATGTGTTGCTCTACCTTATTCAGCTGGCTCATGTCTGTGGTATTGATCTTGGTCAGGCTGCTCTGTCAAAGATCACCAAGAATGCTCAAAAATACCCTCCTCTAGTTGACAAGCAGCAACCAAGAACAACTTAATCTCCCACCTTCTAGGGTTTAGGGTTTCCAATCAATAACAATGTCCAAGATGTCAACATGAGTGATGCAACATGTCTATTTTCTTATTAGTTTTGTCCACTTATAGAATATATTTGATGACGATTCTCTCAATCGCGAGCAATGTTTAGTGTAAAGATCGTAGCTGATGAGCGATAAGTTCATTGCTTTATTAGAAACTACGAAGTAGTATAAAATTAGAATCTACTTAATGTTGACAAGTATTAGATCGAATAGTCATAAGAAGAAAATACATACCAGTCCGTCCCAGCTCTTTCTTCCCATCTGACTTTTTTAACTCGTATCTGGGTCACTTTGACCGGGTGATTTGGCTAGCAAAATAATACGATTTTTTGATATTTTTTCACTATATTATAGAGCACTTTTTACTCTACAACACCATAAAAAAATTATCAAAAATTACATCGGTTTGCTATTCAAATCACCGGGTCAAAGTGACCCAGTGAATAGTGACAAAAATTAAATTAAGAAGAAAGAGCTGAGACAGACTGGTAAGTGATAAAGATCATGGACTACCGCTCTCTCTATTGTCATTTGATTTGGAATGGTCACACTTTTGAAGATACTATCAATTTTTGAGATTTTGTTATAAATCCAAAGGTAATGTTCATTTTCTCAAAAAAAAAAAGTAATGCTCATGACTAATTTGGGCGGTTGGGCGGCTGATTAAAGTGGATTATGTTGAAATGATGAAGATGGGGGACCAAAAACAAATCCATCATCATTTTGATTCCAAGAGAAGAGAGAATATCAGGTAAAAGCATGATTTGGTTGAAGATCACTTACCTACTATACCATCTGGTCTTGCCAGCTCCTTTCTACGTGAAACTTTTTATCCGTAACTATGTCATTTACATGCGTTGATAAGGATAACGTGACGATACTCAATCCATTTTATTTATAATTTTTTGGAACAAAATTCAACTAAAACCCATACAATATTCTAGAGGCATCGTATAGTACGACGCATAGAAATCCATAATTGATCAAAAACTAGAATAGCTAGCCGTAATAGGCATTCAATGCACTTTCTCATCTCAAAATGAGGATCCTTCAGGGTATAAAGTAATTTTATGAGTGATAAATAAATAATTTTAACGTGAACACAAACATATTTACAAAAAATCGAAAACAAATGAGTTTGTAATAGGACGAAAGTGATGAAGGAAACTCATCGGAAACGGTGAAGAAGATCATTGGCGAAGGATGAAAGAAGATTTCACGAAGAAAGCTTTGCGATGATGAAATGAGTAGATAATAATCGAGCGACGGTTCTCTGAATCAAACTTAAAGAGGTGAAAGTGTCTTTTCTTTTTTGGATTATCCAACTTTAAAAAGGATAAAATACACTTTCACCCATTTAGTTTGATTGAAGGACGCTTTCACCCCTTCTAGATTGCAAAAGAACACTTTTACCCTTTCAATGTGTCGAATTTCAAGTATTACCCCTCTTATCATACAAAAACTCTGTTAAACCCTTAGTATAGAAGGAGACATATCTATCGCTCTTATCACTCTGTCCCAGCTCTTCCTTCTCAATTTAACTTTTATCACTACTCATTGAGTCACTTTGACTCGGTGATTTAGATAGCGAAATGATGTAATTTTTGGATAATTTTTTCATGGTGTTGTAGATTAAAAGTTGCTCTTTAACAGTGAAAAAATTATCAAAAAATCGCATCGTTTTACCATCATAGATTCATAATCACCCTGTCAAAGTCACCCAGATACGAGTGAAAAAGTCAAGATTGGGAGGAAGAGCTGGGGACGGATTGGTATCAAACAAAAAGTATATTACACCCTTAGTTAACCCCATATTTTGCATAATAGGGGGCAAATTTATCCTACAAACTGTTTTTTATGGACATGGCTCTCTCCAAGTTAATCCCCACAATGATGGATTGTAAGCTAGTTTTCTGGATTTCCGCACACTAAGGGGGTAAAAGTGTCCTTTTCCAAACTGAAAGGGGGTGATCCTTCAATCACATTAGAGGGGGTGAAAATGTCTTTTAAATAGATTTTGGGAAGAATCAAAAGCTTTGGGCAAAGAAGCTCCTTCCCGGCGATTGAACGGAGTTATCACACCGGCGACGGAGGGATCTCACCTACTCGCCGATCGAAGCCGACAACTGTAAGAGACCCTCTTCTCTGCAACACTACTCGCTGATTGCAATCGTTGATTTTGTGACATTGGTTTGATTTCAGCTGTTGATTTGTTAATCTGAAGAAAATCAGGGTTTTCACTATCTCGTCGACTCCTAGTTAGGGTTCCTAAATGAATCTCCTATACTGCTCTCACAGATTACAATCGTTGATTTGTATTATAGCAGCTGTGTGGTTTGATTTCAGTAGTTGATATGAAATTTAGGGTTTTTCTCTACATGAATATCCATACATTTCTTATTCTGATTACTGGGTTGATTTCAGCACTTGTGTGTGGCTTAATGATATGTCTCTCTGAAAATTATTGTTTTTCTCTCTACATGAATCACCTTACTGTCTTATTCTGATTAGTGAATAAGCATGCGATTCGAAACTAGTGTCACTACAATTCACTCGTGCCCCCGCGAATTGCGAATCCGAAACGTGGAACACCAGCGATCCAGATCGCTTAATTTGGCGATACATACATAATTTTTCACTATTTTCACCTAAAGCATCTATGTAGAAAGGGGAATTTCGCTAAGTTACATCCATTTTTAGAGTATTGACTTTTAAATATTTCATATATTTAGCAGTTTTAGACTTTATGATTTGCGATAAATGGTAAAACAGCTATGAAGGTATCCAAAGAAGCCTACCCCTGGCGTACCGAATTCTATAGGGTATGGTGTTCCGCGATCCCGTTCCCTTTCCACGAATCGTAACGACTGCGTTCCAGGGAACTTGGTTCGAAACTATAGATGGTCCACAATGTATATACTCTTGCCTTGCTGCACAATGTTTTTGGAGTTTCTTGACATTTATCCTGTGTACAGTGCAGTTGTGTGGCCTTATTGGTGCTGAACTAATATGTATTAATACATTTACTGCAGTCTGCGGTGTGTCTTAGTTTTGTTCACTCTTTAATAACCTGATTTACTAATTTTGTGGTTTCGATTTTATTGATTCTTAGATCATATCATGGCGGATTATCACTTTGTATACAAAGATGTGGAAGGAGCCTCGACTGAGTGGGACGACTTGCAGCGAAAACACGGCAACCTTCCGCCGAAAGAGCCTGTCTTCAAGCCTCCTCCGTTCACCCCTGCCGACGATGAACCAAAAGACAAAACCTGGATCGACGGGAGAACAGAGGAGGAGCTCGAAGATCTCGAAGACGATCTAGATGATGATCGATTCCTCGAAGATTACAGGTTGTTTTTTGCGGCTGATTTCACTTGCACAATCTAGCAATTAGAATTTTGAGCGAGATTGATGAAAGTTCAATTACTACTTGCTGATTGCGTCTTTTTGGTGGAGATAGGAAGAAGAGGCTTGCAGAGATGAAGGAAGTAGCCAAGGTTCAGAGATTTGGATCGGTGCTTCCGATTTCTGGATCGGACTTTGTACGGGAGGTTTCTCAAGCTCCGTCGGACGTTTGGGTCGTAGTGATTTTGTACAAAGATGGGTAATCTTCTTCCTCTTTTGCATCCATTTCAGTTCTGCTACTACTGCAATGAAATTTTGATTCAAGTGTTAGTAGTAGACACAATGTTAATGTGAAAATTCACCTCCATGTAGAAGAGGGTTGGATGCCTGGGCCTTCTCCGAGGGTTCGTGTCTAGAACTACTTATCCAAGATACAATGCCTTTTGATTTTAAACTAATACAATTGTTGACCCGAAAAACCAAAAATCAATGCATACATTTTAGATCTATCTACATGTAATTACTCCTGATTTAACACTATCACCTACGAACTGAGGAGGCTTGGACACTCCAAAATAGGGGCCTTATCTGTGTCGGACACTCAACGCACTCTAAAATACGTGGCAGATACTCCGTCCGGGTATTTTAGAGAATGTTATTGTACTTGACACTTGGGGGCACATCAGGGACACGTCGGGGACACTTGATGGTAGTCGCCTCCTTGGATGTATAAAATTGAGTGTCTTCCTTTCTTAAAATGGATGTCCCCGAACTGAGTGTCATGTACCAAAGTTGCTTACTTTTCTAATTTACTTCCCCTCATACGGTCATGCCCCTTTTCAAAATTACTTTTTTCACTTCCCAAGAAATTTATTGCATACAACAACCGACAGTTTAGTAAATCTAGCAAGTCAAATGACGTCCTTAATCTCCTGAAAGTCCATCCAGACACTCAAAATGGGACGGGGAGTATATGATTAATTGAAGGCTCAATATATGATAAGGCTAAAGTAAACAAGTCGTACTTCAAAACTTACAAGAGTAGTGTTGCTTCAGGTTCTAATTGTACATCAGTGAGGAAGATCACTCATCATTCTAGTAAACAAAAAAGTTAATTTCACGTTTCTAAGGTAAGCGATTGTTAGGGTCAAACTCGACCTGGTGAAAGGCCACTCCTAATATCTCGTTGATATTCATGAAGTTATAGGCTCTAACTAAACATGCCTTTTTACATCCTGAGCCTCCGCTACTACCAATTTTTTGGGGTTTTCATTACGACACATGGGTAAACTCACAGAGCAAGTATGTATGTGTGGTCCTGTGGCAATATTATGTTGAAATGTTACAGTCTATACGATAAATTCCTCCATAACCACTGAGTCTAATGATTTTACCATGTGACTGTTATGCACACTGTCAGTACTATTAGAAGTATCTCTATTCTGAGGTTTGGAGTCCTTTCATATCAATATAAGCGTCATAATTGCGCTAGAAATGTGGAGTCACTTGTCGTTGGTTGTTAAACTTTTTAAGTAGTATATCTCTTTGTCCAAATATCTCTTAATCAGTTAATCCTATATGAGTTTTATTTTATGTTCCTTTTCTTAAATAGAAAAGGTTTTATATATTTTGTTCCGTTGGGGGTGTTCCTTTCAGAGGGTAGTGAGGTGAATATATAGTTTTTTCGACTTAAGTTCCTGTGGAAAACCAACAACCTGAAATACTAATGATTATGTTTTTTTCATAATTGCAATTCAGAACCTATTTTGCTTGCCGTCTTCAAGAGTCAGTTGTCCTTCAGATATGGAAAAAAAACATATCAGCTAACTTAAGCTAAAACTTATTACGCAAAATCAAAGGAAGCAAAACCAAGTATCAAAAGGATATTTTAGGAACTGCATCTATGGGCATTATTGTTAATTCCTAGTACAGGAATTGGTAACTGATAATCAGAACCCACTAATGAAACTAACGTTATAAAATCGGGTTTGGAAGGCCCAAATCCAAACCGGTTTATAGTTTGATGTTAAAAACCCCAATCCGTACCAGACCGGTACATGTTCCCTTAGAGCCAAAATTTTACAACTATAATGATCTGTTATCAACAGATCGAATCACGAATAAGAGGAGCTGAGAATCTCAGAGTCCATAAGAATTATAAAATGGTTGTACTCACTTCTTCCATTTTATCTAGCATACCTTTTCACTATAAAAAAACATAATTTCAATGAATTATAGAAACCCTGCAGCTAGTAGTTTACTTCATGAGAACCAACCCGAGTACAGCCAAAAAACAAAAACTTCAAAATTGAATTTATGAAAGGAAAATCCAATGAACCCAAGAGGATTTTTACTTCTCTTTGGGTACACTATTGGACATTTTGATTTGTGCCAATATTAATTTTATGCTCTTGACTGGTGATAGGTATCCGGAGTGTGGGCTTCTTATGCAATGCTTGGAAGAATTAGCAACAAAGTACCCAGCAACAAAGTTTGTGAAGATCATTTCTACCGACTGTATTCCTAACTACCCAGATCGTAATCTTCCAACATTGTTGGTGTATAATAATGGTGCTGTTAAGGCTAATCATGTCGGATTGCGTAGCTTCGGTCGAAGATGTACCCCTGAAGGTATCACAATCATCAAGTTTACCCGATTTTTTATTTTTATTTTTACTATATGCTGCTTGGACTATACCGTTAGGTTCCTCTTTCTTTAAGAAAAGGCTTGTATGACCATTGCACTCAGGGACGGAACCAGAATTTTTGATAGGGGGGGGGGGGGGGGGGGGGTGTTAAGTGCTTGAGGTAAAAGTTGGGTTCACTATGTTATTTGAAAAGCATAGGGGTGGCCGCTAACATATAAATATGTACATATCTAAAAGTACCAGGGTATTTTTTGTTGTTTTCCAAAGTGTAGAGTGGCCCCTGTTGGAACAAGCACAGGTCAGTCCCTGATTGCACTCACTGCATGTTGCTTTATCTATATGAGTTTATATCCCAGGGTACAGTATTTTCAGGATTGGATTTAGTATTTGAAAGACCAGGGCTGATCGATTTTGTGCCCCTAAAAGTTTGGAGTGATTATGTTCATGAACATACTTTTGGGGTAGGATAGTGGTTTGCCTTTCGCTACGCGTACTGGCACTTAAGGGTTTTCCACCATAGTTTTCTCCAAGAGTGAAAGTATTATGAACCCCTTGGACTCACTCACTGCACAAGTGGCTGTATGAACTTGGCCTCCTTTATATTTTTAAGAATCTAAACCAAACAATGAAACAAACACTCCCTAAGGGGTTGGTTGGCCTAGTGGTAAAGGCCTTGGTCTTAGGGGTGCAAGCCTTGCTTCTGATGCTCTTCATTTTCTGAAGTTTGAAATCCACAGATATTAACAAAAATTCTCAAATTAGACACAGTAAGGTATCTGCTTGTAGATAGATGATAACTAACGGTTTGTGAGCTAAGAAATGCATCCCAAATTCCCAATGAATATAATCTCTTGCTCTTCGATAGCTTAGTTTTGCCTTTTCATTTCTGAAGTGTGAGCTTTAGACATTAATGATCAAGACTGAGCAACATGTTGATTGTGAAACTATGGGAGGCATTTATCCTTGTGTTAACTACAAGATCAATGCCTTTTTTGGACACTGACTTTGTGGTATTACTTGAGCATTTTCTGGGTCATTAATGAAGCCTTATACCATGACCAACTCAGTTACTCAATGACCATGTTTCTGTTCTTAACCGTTAACATGTTTCTAGGTGTTGCTCTGGTACTATGCCAGACAGATCCTGTTCTCAACGATGGGCTCAGCGGAAGCGATCCTTCAAGAAAAGCTGTCCTCGATGGAGTCAGACAAAGACTTATAGAGCGCGTTGTGAGAGACCACGAAAATGACGACGACGGATCATCAAGTGATTAGGCTCAATTCATCCTGAACCCCTAGCTCATTTTTTTCTTTGTTTTCTTGGTATGTGATGTAAAACTCCTGAAGGTGTTGTATTTCAGAATGGTGAAGATGTTCTATGTATCATCATCACTAATGTTCCTTTCTTCTCTCTGTACTGTGGTGTTATTTATGTAAAACATAGTATGAAGGTTTTGTTTCACAAAGATTGATTAGTTGTTGAGCAAAATTACTGTACAGAGATGCTGATATCCCGTCATTTACCAAATCATCTTGTCCCCAGTGTGTCTGGGACTCTTTCCGGGTATAGTATGCCTAAAACCTTGGACCTGCTTATGCCCAGTTTCGTCTCCACAAACCCAAACTCGGCACCATACCTAAACAGGTTACCTGTCATGTCTGGACGGTTCTTGAAAGAACATCAAACAGGTTACCTGCTTTATGCTGGTGGATCGAAATCACGTGTCTGGGAGATTCTTCCTTTTGAATAAAATCCATGAATACAAAGATTAGTGAATCCAAAGGTTACTTTTTAGGGGCAGCCAATCAAGGTAATACAAACCAGTTCAGAATTCACAAAAGATCTAAAGAAACCGAAGATGAAGTTTAGGATCAATGAATTGAACCTAGACAACCAAAATCAGCATCCGTTCAAGATCAAATTAATGAAGATGAATTGTAGAAGAACAATACACCCGAAAGCTGTGATTCGGTGAAGTATAGGAAGACGCCAGGGAGCAAAGACGAACTGACGGTTTTGATATCGTAAAAGTCAAGTAAGGAATAAACTGGCAAAACGGGGTGCTAGTACTACTTTGATGAGATTTTAATCCTGACTCCTGACGCAACATTGATTTGATGCTTCCTCTAATTTCTAACTGAGAGTAAGCAATAACACATTTAATAAAGCTTACAGGCATCAATTAAGTGTAACCCAATGCTACTTTTTTGTGGCAAAATTGTCTAAAGTCTTTTCTTATATAGGTGAACCTAACACAAGAAATTTTAAATCCAAACACAACTACTACATAGTCTTATATGCGTCACGGAATGTAGAAGCGGATTCGTAGTGCTTGCCTAACCAATTCAATTCGTTAACAGCTGCAACTATATAGTTACGTATTTTGTATAACGTAGGATGATGTATGTCTCCGCATTTTATGAACTAACCATTATATAAAATGACATAAGGTATAAAACGAATAGACAACAATAAAAACAAGGGGGATATCTTAAGACAGGGTGGTGATACTTGCAATTCCAATAATCCGGATTTGAAGACCTATGTTAGAAACTGTTGTATAAAAGTTCAAAAATATTATTTTATGTTTAAATTTAAATTGTAACTTTTCTATAAAAGTTGTGTTGTTTCAAATAGTTGTAACTTTTACAACAATTATGTTTTTTCATAGTGTCCTTTTTCTAAAAGGTGCTTCAAGCACCCCTTTGGTTCCTATAAATACAAGTATGTCTTTTGTGTCAAATCAAGTTTTTCAGATTTGTGTCTCTTTTTCAATCACTTGTCTCATGTCCGGGTTGGGTTCTAATTTAGGAGAGGGCAAGAAGTGCAATCTTGCTTCTTCTCCACCGTGGTAGGCATTGTATCGGTGGGTAGAATTTCCGTGTATCCCATTTTGCACCGTATAGTGGGGGAAATTACTATCCTAAAGATAGGTCCTGGACCGCCTTAGCCTACACAATCCATATTATCATCTTCCCGAATCGATAAGTTCTTCTATCCTTTTTCTCTTTTCTTCTCTATTTTATTTTTGAGTTTTTCCAATTCATCTTTTTATACTAACACAATTCTGAAATTGTTTGTTTATAGTGGATATTCCACAACAATTTTAGGATAGTAATCTTCTTTTTTTTAGGGAATTAAATGATCAATTTCAGAATATTGTTCAACAATGAAGCAGTGGAATATGGCTTCTGTCATCATGATACAATGGACCAATGAATTCTGGAAAACTCTTGAAACTTGAAGCGATGCACACTCCAAGAAGTTACAAAACAGGGGGAAGTGTGCACTGTGTTTGGTATACTATCGTGCAATCGAATTATCATCTCGAGTCGTAAAGAATGATGGTGAGGTTCTTCAGTTGCGTAGCGTGGAGACTCTAATCAACTTGCTAAAATCCTGATTTTGACGGACGTAGTACAGCAGTTGAGATTCGTGCTCCGCGGAAATCAGATAAGTTTATCAGTTTATTTATGTTTGTTGATATGAATTGAAATCCGACATTAGAGTTCCTGGTAGATAGTTTTTGATTAAAAAAAAAAAAAAAAAAAAAAAAAAAAAGAGAACAAACAGACTGTTGCCTATTATTTGCACATCTTTGCAATCATGTGAGAATATTAACTTTTGTTCTTAATATCATGAGATTAGTTATTCCTTGTTCTGATCACAATTTTTGTGTCGTTTGGAAAAGGTGCAAAGTGACGGTTTATCCTCTGTTCAAAATTTGATTTTGAGCAGGAGAAGAGAAGTTACACAATTGGAATAAGAAAAGAGGAAAAGATACAATCCATATATGATGACGTCAAGATTTTTGAGAAATCTGGTGTCTAATCTCTGCGAGAGAAGTTTCTTTTTTTGCAGGATGTCCTAAGGATCAATCAACGTGAAAAGCCCTGTAAATAATCACCAAAGTATTTTTTTGTTTTATTTCTCTTCTTCTTTATCATTAATTCAATATTTGAGCAATGTTGAAGCTTTTGCAGCACCCTATTGTTCCACCGTGGAACGTGAGGAAGAGAAAGAGGACTCTCCAGGAAGTTGGTTATCATTTTGTTTCTTATATGTTGTTGCTAACTTGTATTTATGAAGTTGACAGATTTAAGAGCAATTTTTAGAGAGAATGTCAACCACGAGAAAAGCGATATTGAGTATGGAGTAGAATTTGCAAATTCACGAGATTTTCCCATTAAAATGGGAAGTGTTATTCGCGACATATATCATGACAATTGAGAAAATGAGAGAAGTACCAACCAAAAATTATTTGGTTGAAGAATTTAAAGTCATGGGAGATATGGGGCTATTACCGATCTATAGAGGTGTCTAAATTGAAACCTACCTCATCATGATGATGTCGGTCATTACCGAAAATCACATGCATGGAGGTTCAAGGGCAATTCAATTAAAAGACTACCCGCGGAATGTTAGTGTGAGACTACATTCCCAGTGCATTGTATTATTTAAGGAATAGTGGGGGTACAAACTTCTTACTAAGAAATGAATGCTATTCCTTCAAAGTCCCGTATCTGACTAATGCACTGTTTATCCACAACATTATTAGTAGGTTGGACGTAATGTCCTTAACAGAACTCATAGCCTTTATGGTGGAGCGATTTAGCGGTTGTGGACGCTCTCGATGAGTCTGCCTTTGCAAGTAAGGAAGTCCGAGGCCGCTTCCTAGGGGTTACCGGTAAGACCCCGAGAGTACTTGCTAAGACCGATTCAGCGCAAGGCCCATATCAAAGCGCTGCCTCTTGAAGAATTAGAATCCGGTACCTACGTGAATAGTTTCTTACTATCCTCACGGATATAAGTCTCTATTCAAACCACGGTTCAAGGCCCAGTCCACCGTTGGCGATACGTGGTACTATACCCAACATTTTTCACTTTCGTGTTGATTTATTTTCGAGTATAATATTTTGAGAACTTTTAGTGGGGGATTGTTGTATAAAAGTTCAAAAATATTATTTTATGTTTAAATTTAAATTGTAACTTTTCTATAAAAGTTGTGTTGTTTCAAATAGTTGTAACTTTTACAACAATTGTGTTTTTTCATAGTGTCCTTTTTCTAAAAGGTGCTTCAAGCACCCCTTTGGTTCCTATAAATACAAGTATGTCTTTTGTGTCAAATCAAGTTTTTCAGATTTGTGTCTCTTTTTCAATCACTTGTCTCATGTCCGGGTTGGGTTCTAATTTAGGAGAGGGCAAGAAGTGCAATCTTGCTTCTTCTCCACCGTGGTAGGCATTGTATCGGTGGGTAGAATTTCCGTGTATCCCATTTTGCACCGTATAGTGGGGGAAATTACTATCCTAAAGATAGGTCCTGGACCGCCTTAGCCTACACAATCCATATTATCATCTTCCCGAATCGATAAGTTCTTCTATCCTTTTTCTCTTTTCTTCTCTATTTTATTTTTGAGTTTTTCCAATTCATCTTTTTATACTAACACAATTCTGAAATTGTTTGTTTATAGTGGATATTCCACAACAGAAACCTCCCGAGAAATGATCTTCTAAAAATCTTGAATCTCATGTTCATAAACTTTCAACATATGTAACCAAATTTACTTGTATATTCAACAACAAATTCCAATCCTAAAAAGTAGACCTAACAGTCCTCCACAGGAGGCGGAAATTTCATGAAGTCATTAAAAATACAACCCAGAAGACCTGCCTAATTTTAGTTTCGGCTCATAAATATTTACTCTAGATGGTAGCACATTTTCCATGTGCTTCTAATCTTTCACCAAAGTTAGGCCACAGCAAAGTCCAACCCACTTTAAGACATTACCAGCACCATTCTCAAAAAATAAAAATAAAAATAAAAAAGAAGATGGGTGAAATTCACTTACACCCCCTCAGTTTAGGATATTTTTTACTTACGCCCCTTATGACTACCAAAACATATTGTCAGTTACCCCCTTTATGTATTCTCTATATTAGGTGGTAAAGAATCCTCTTTTAGGACATATTTACCATTGTGGAGGGTGCAAAGGTCAATCCATCGCAGTATAAACTCTTAACACGTCAAATGTTTGAATTTTATAGTACGTTTCTAAATGGTGCATTTACTACAAGTGAAATTTGAGGCCAACTAACTCCAAAATTTGGCAGAGTTGGCAAAAGGTTGGGGCTTAAGGGTGCGCTCCCCTGTTAGAATCATACAAACGCTAATCCCCTTGGGACCACTGGGTATTCACATGGCTTCCCCAGGGTCCCGTGGATTAATTGAGGTGCGCGCAAGTAGACCCGGACACTATGGTTATAAAAAAATATGTTGAGGCTAACTTGAGGTATGGTTTAATGAATTGTCCTTTGTAATATCTTTGAGGGTAATCTGTCTGAAAAACTGAATTTCGGAAATTTCTCTACCCACTAGCAAAGTGATACTGACACAGAATAGAAGCGATTAAAGACGTCAAAAGACAATCTCCATAGAATAACGATTCTCAAACAAGAGAAAAGTGGAATATTATTGATAATGAGGTAAAAGATGATTTACCCGAAGGTTTACAACGCTTAAATAGACCAAAAATAATAAAAATTCGAAATTTACAAAAAATAGAAATAATTACAAACTATCAAATTCAGAAAATATGAGAGATTACGAGAAATCTCCAATTTGCAGAATTTGATTCGGAGTCTCCTACTAAAAGTTATTGTCTAAATAAATACTGTCAAAAATAGTAAAAACGCTGATTTCATGCCTCAAACGGACGAATCTGGCCAATCTGAGGTGGTACTCGTGATTTATCACGAGTTATTCTCAAAACGTCGTTCTCACTCAGAAACATGTATGGTTCGACCATATATCGAACTCCTTCAATTCTGCCACTGACTTTGCGTACTGACGGGAACTGTTTTCCTGAATTTGATGATACTTTCCATAATTCTTATCCTACATCAGTCACCCTTTGTTGGAAAGAACTCGTCCTCGAGTTCGCTTTAGAATTTTGATACCTTCCACTCCAATTAAAAAGATACTTTGAATAACACGCATAATCTTCATCTTGTCAACATAATTGCAATTATCCAAGTCGGTGTAACTAGCATCGTTGAAATTTATGTGTTAGTTTTTGAACGTGCTCCATCCTCCTCAGCACTATCAATCGTATCCTCTTGCAATACCTTGGTCTCTTCAATCCTCTTTCCTTCATTATTGGATTTTGCCTCAACCTTTCTTGAGCGAATTGTAGGGTTTTGATTCATGGATCGCACAACGGAAGCATAATCAAACAAAAACCATGCAAAACCCTCCAAGGATCACAATTCAAGAGACATCACGATGGTAAGGGTTAGAAATCATAAACACACCTTTGGGTTCTCCTTGATGACTTCAAACGCGAATTATGTCACGTTCTCTATAGTTGATCCACGCCTAGAGTTGATCCTAGATCTCCCAACTCCTTTGGTGCTAGCCCGGAAGAGGAAGAGGAAGA
Source organism: Linanthus parryae (assembly GCA_023055425.1). Lineage (NCBI taxonomy): Eukaryota > Viridiplantae > Streptophyta > Magnoliopsida > Ericales > Polemoniaceae > Linanthus > Linanthus parryae. Next base: position 15,046,365 of record JALGPY010000008.1, on the reverse strand, counting down.
AGAAATCACGCAAAACGAGACCCAAAGGAGGGTCTCGGCCTCCTTTGGCCGATGGGGACGGGGCGGCGGCAAGGGGGCGTCGGGCCTCCTTGTTGCTTGCTCTCTCTCCTTTTGTTCTCTCCCACTCTTGTTATGTTCACTTAATGAGCATAAGTTCTGTGGGAAGGAAGGAAGGAAGGTCCTTTATATAGTCCAACAACTCCTTGTCAACTACCTAAAGGACTTATTCTAGTCCTACTAGAATTCAATTTAGTCCCTTCCTTGCAAATTAGTCCCTACTAAGTTTGAAAGGGTTTGCAAAGTGATCCTTCTAATTAATTAATTCTCAAATCTAGTTCAACTCTATATAGCGTGTGACCCCATAGGTTCTATCTAGTTGGTAGCAACTATTTGCTAATATGGAGCGGTCTCTAGCAAAACATCCATTCTAGCGAACTAATAGAATAGTCATCTTGACAACCTTTGTACAAGTAATTGTCTCATCCCTTTGTCTCTATATCCGGATTGGACACGAGACATACAAGTCACACTCGTATATCCAATCCATAGTTTCTCGATCCATGGGAATAGCCTTATTCGTGCAAATAACATCAATATCCTATATTGATTTATTTGAGTCTGGCCAGACATTCTATAAGCACTATCCCTCGAGTGGCTTAGGATATTTGCTCCCGTTATGTGGGAGGGACAAATCCTATCTACGTCCACTACGATCTCTAAGCTTGCTTCTTATTGTATCCAGTACACGCCTTTATAACTACCCAGTTACGGTGTAGCGTTTAACGCTACCAAGATCACAATATTCCACAACTAGAATATCTAGTGACTTCAAGTCTAAGGATGACAATACCATTGCACCGCGAGAAGCGCTTGTGACTCAACATAACATGTATGTAGCCTTCTCGGAGATGGGTCAATCCAGTGCAACATTCCCTAATGCACACCTATGTGTTGGATCGTGATATCTCCATATCAATCCAACCCCATACTAGTCTATAGATGATTGTCCCATTTAATCATTATACTTGACTAGGGATATTTAAGATAAACAACACAATTGTAAATCTAAGGACTTCATTATATTAAATATCCAATAAATAATAAATGAATTTTCTAGCCATATACAAATTCATACTAAACTAGATTGCCTCTAGGGTATCTATTCCAACAGTCTCCCACTTGCACTAGAGCCAATCTGGCGCATCTCGTATGACCATACTCCTAGTGTGCCCTTCATGCTTCCACTGCGTGAGAGGCTTCGTAAGCGGGTCTGACAGATTATCATCTGTACGAATCTTGCATATCCGAACGTCTCCTCTATCGATAATATCTCGAATCAGATGAAACTTCCTGAGCACGTGCTTGGACTTCTGGTGCGATTTGGGTTCCTTTGATTGCGCGATCGCCCCAGTGTTGTCACAGAACAACTCCACTGGATCCGTAATGCTAGGGACCACACCAAGTTCAGAAACAAACTTTCTGATCCAAACAGCCTCCTTTGCTGCGCCATTTGCAGCAATGTACTCAGCCTCTGTTGTAGAATCAGCTACCGTCTCTTGCTTGGAACTCTTCCAGCTCACCGCTGCTCCATTCAGGCAAAACACATATCCCGATTGTGATCTAAAGTCATCTATGTCGGTTTGGAAGCTTGCATCAGTGTAACCCCTTACACGCAACTCTTCCTCACCGCCAAATATCAAGAAAGCATCTTTAGTTCTTCTCAAGTACTTTAGGATGTTCTTGACTGCAATCCAGTGACTCTCACCCGGATTGGATTGGTATCTGCTTGTCATACTCAAGGCATATGACACATCTGGTCTAGTACATAACATGGCGTACATGATAGATCCTATGGCCGAGGCATAGGGAATTCTACTCATGCGTCCCTTCTCAATCTCATTGGAAGGACAACCACTATTCGAAAGAGTGATTCGATGTGACATGGGCAAGAATCCCTTCTTGGAATCTTGCATGTTGAACCGTTTCAACACCTTGTCAATATATGTACTTTGACTTAGGCCTAGCAACCTCTTAGATCTATCTCTATAGATCTTTATACCGAGTATATAGGCTGCTTCCCCTAAGTCCTTCATTGAGAAACACTTTCCTAGCCAATCTTTAACAGATTGCAGCATGGGAATGTCGTTTCCAATGAGTAGTATGTCATCCACATACAAGATCAGAAAAGCTACAGAGCTCCCACTAACCTTCTTGTAGACATAAGACTCATCTTCGTTTCTGATGAAGCCAAACTCTTTGACCACTTCATCAAAACGTCGATTCCAACTCCTAGAAGCTTGCTTCAATTCATAAATGGATCGTTGCAGTTTACAGACTTTGTTGGCTTGCTTTGGATCCTCAAAACCCTCCGGCTGTATCATATACACGTCCTCGAGGATATTCCCATAAAGGAATGCAGTTTTGACATCCATCTGTCAAATCTCATAGTCGTGGTATGCTGCAATCGCAAGTAGGATTCGGATGGATTTGGTCATAGCGACTGGTGAAAAGGTTTCATCATAGTCAATACCATGAATCTGTCTGAATCCTTTAGCCACCAATCGGCCCTTATAGGTAATCACATTACCATCCATGTCGATCTTCTTCTTGAAGACCCACTTTCACCCTATGGGCCGCGCCCCATCGGGTGGTTCCACCAAAGTCCATACTTTGTTGGTATACATGGATTCCATCTCGGATCTCATGGCTTCCAGCCACTTCTGAGAGTCTGGGCCACTCATGGCCTCCTCATAGGTAGTAGGCTCATCATCTATGAGCATCGTGTCACCGGAATCGGTTACGAGAAGTCCATACCTCTCGGGTTCCTGGCGCACTCTACTAGATCTACGAAGCTCTTGTGTTATCTGAACAGGTTGCTCCACAACTGCTTGTGGTTCCTGTTCATGTTCCATAATCGGTTCAGTGATTTGTGGTTCTTGAACCTCTTCAAGTTCTACATTCCTCCCACTTGCTTCTTTAGAGACAAATTCTCTTTCTAGAAACACGCCGGTCCGGGCAACAAACACTTTGTTCTCGGTTGGATTGTAGAAGTAGTATCCCTTAGTTTCCTTAGGGTACCCCACAAATTTACACTTATCCGATTTAGGCCCTAGCTTGTCTGATTGTAAACGTTTTACATAGACATCGCAGCCCCAAATCCTCATGAACGACAGTGTGGGACGCCTCCCACTCCACATCTCATATGGTGTCTTCATGAATGATTTAGATGGAACACGGTTAATGGTGAAAGCTGCACTTAATAGAGAGTAGCCCCAAAATGACAATGGAAGATCGGTTTGACACATCATAGATCGAACCATATCCAATAGGGTTCGATTCCTCCTTTCGGACACGCCATTCCATTGTGGCGTTCCGGGTGGAGTGAGTTGGGACACGATCCAACGGTCTCTAAGATAGTCGTCAAACTCTTGGCTCAAGTATTCTCCTCCACGATCCGATCGTAGAGCCTTTATACTTTTGCCAAGTTGCTTCTCTACTTCATTCTTGAATTCCTTGAACACTTCAAAGGATTCGGATTTTGCCCTCATAAGGTACACAAATCCATATCTACTGTAATCATCAGTAAATGTAATGAAGTAGACATAACCACCCCTGGCAGGCGTGGCAAATGGCCCACACACATCGGTATGTATGAGCGCCAATTGCTTACTAGTCCTCTCACCTTTCTTATTGAAAGGGGACTTTGTCATTTTTCCCAATAAACAAGCCTCACATGTCTCATATGATTCAAAATCAAATGAGTCTAGTAGTCCATCCTTATGGAGTCTAGATACACGTTTCTCATTTATGTGGCCTAAACGACAGTGCCATAAATAAGCAGGATTTAAATCATTTATTTTAATCCGCTTGGTATTAATGTTGTAGACATGATTGCTTAGATCTAGGACATAAAGTCCATTAAATAATTGCGCACTAAAATAGTGAATATTATTTAAATAAAAGGAACAACAATTGTTCTTTATTGAAATAATAAAACCATCCTTGTCCAAACAAGAAATAGAAATAATGTTTCTGCTCATAGCAGGCACAAAATAGCAATTATTTAATTCTAAAACTAATCCTGAAGGCAGAGATAGCTCGCACACGCCTATGGCCAATGCAGCAACCTTTGCTCCATTCCCAACGCGCAGATCTACCTCTCCTTTAGCCAATCTTCTACTTCTCTTTAGATCCTGCATATTTCGACAAAGATGATATCCACATCCAGTATCTAATACCCATGATGTAGAGACAGTTAAATTGACATCTACAACAAAAATACCTGGTGGTGGTGGAATCACTATTCCAAGCCTCTTGTCCTCCAGATATTTTTGGGCAGTTCCTCCTCTAGTGTCCAGGCTGACTGAAGTAGTGACACTCACCTTTAGTCACGGCCTTGGCAATGCCACCAACAGGCTTAAGGGCAGGTTCCTTGGACTTGGCAACTGACTTGCCTTTGCCCTTGGAGGAAGAGGCAAACCTTTTGGCCTTTCCTTTCTGTACCATCATTATGGCCTTGCCCTTACCCTTGTTGATGCTCTGTTCAGCCGTCCTCAACATGTTGAGCAAATCTGGCAGTGGTTTAACGATCTCGTTCATGTTATAGTTCATAATGAACTGTCCATAACTCTCGGGCAACGATTGCAACACGAGATCGGTTGCCAAATCTTGGCCGACCGGGAACCCCAGTCGGGCGATATTCTCCAAGTACCCGATCATTCGGAGTACATGGGGTCCCACCGGGTTCCCTTCTGCCAGATGACATTTGAACAGTGCCTTTAAGACCTCATACCTCTCTACCCTCGCCTGCTCTTGGAAGAGCTGCTTTAGATGTTCGATCATATCGACAGCATTCATGTTTTCGTGTTGCTTCTGAAGCTCAGAAGTCATGGTGCAAAGCATTAGGCAGACCGCATCATTAGCGTCATCAACACGCTTTTGACACGCCTTTAAGGCAGCAGGTGTTTGGTTCTCTGGACCTTCTGGAACATGCTCCTCTATTGCGTACAGTTTCTTCTCTTGCTTGAGAACAATTCTCAAGTTTCTGTACCAATCAAGAAAGTTGGTACCAGAGAGCTTGTCCTTCTCAAGGACGGATCGTAGGGAATGTTGTGAACTCGATGAGTTGTTTGCCATTTGGAATTCTACAAAAAGGAAAATACGCAAGTTTTAGTATTTGTGAATTTTTGACTATATTCAATAATGGCTAGTTTATCAAATATAGCTCCCACTACTTTTCTACGGATTAATAACCCTCAAGATATTAATTCGGAAAATATCCTTATATTTTCTAGTGGGCCAAGATCCATCTTTCATCTCCTTATGAGCTTGCTTTGGCAAGTCACCCATAATTTGACTACTTTAGGTAGGAACAATTCCAATTGCATCCCATATGCAACTCTTGGTTCAATTGGGCAAATAACTCCTTATTTATCCATCCTTATGGATAATCCCAATTGATTGCCTCTAGGTTTCTTAATCAGATTAATAGTCTAGTTGTGTTCAACCTCTTATCTAAACAATTGCACATTGTTACGTGCCATCGCATTCCATCATTATGAACCAAGTCGCCATGCTTTGGCACGCACGAACTTGATAAATAATGATGATAATGAGTGTTTAAATAACGAGAAGGCAAGAACACAATATTTGAATTTTGAGGGATTTTTAAATTCAATTTTAATTGTTTTGTTGATCAATATCAACTAATCTATCTATTTGAGTTTGGGCACAACTCCAAATAATAGATCCGGGTTGTCTAATTATCTTATTATCCTAATTGCATGCATCATCCATACACCAACCACACAATAATAAGACATTAAAGTAAACAACCACAAAACAATAATTAAACGTGATGTGGATATGGCCTTTTTCTAGACTAAGATAATTCCAAGCCAATGGAATTATCTATGAACCCTAAAGCAAACACATCTCCATGCGTCTTGATCTTTTGGTCCATCCTTCATAGTCTTGTGGAATGCTCCATGCTCCATGCTCCATCTTTTGTGGCTTCTTTGGCTTTGGGCTTCTTTTCTCCAATCTTGGCTAACAATCTACTATATCTAGCACTAGCTAATATCTATACTAAATAAAATAAATCTCACAAGTTGAGAAAAAAAATGGCACGCATGCCATAAAACCCTAATTAATTATTACAATTAATTGATCAGCTCGCAGGCCGTAAAACCAAACCACAAAATTAAACATCCACATCAAACCACATCCTAAGGCCATATCCAATCACCATGCGATTTGCACATAAACAGTTAAAATTCAATATAACGCGCTTGGTCAATTTTAATTGATTTTAGGATTTCTAGGGTTAAAACGGTCCATGGGCCCAACAATCAAATTGCCCGGGCCCAAAAAGTGAACTACAAGGCCCTAGGGCCGGCCCGGCCCAAAACCCACAAGCCTAGGCCCGCGGGTTAGGGCCGCCCGGCCCCTAGGGCGGCCAAGCTTGGGCGGCAAGCAAGGGGGGCGGTCCCTAGGGGGGCCGAACCTCCTTGAGGGAGTTGTTTCCAAAACAACTCCCTTGCTTGGTGCCCAAGTTTGGTTGTTTCCTTGTTTTGGGAGAACTCCTTCTTCCCCAAGGATGCCCAAACCCTAGATCTAAGATCCTAAAATTTCTCAAACTCACCAATTCATGCATCCAATGCAAAAATTGGATCTTGTTATGATTAATTATTGACAAATTGCATCTCATGCTTGATTTGTCTTGTTTTACGCGATAAACAATCAAATTAAGGTGTAAAACAACTAAAACGTAACACATAAACCACGTTTATGCTCTACGACCTGTGCCTCTGATACCACTGTAGGGTTTTGATTCATGGATCGCACAACGGAAGCATAATCAAACAAAAACCATGCAAAACCCTCCAAGGATCACAAGTCAAGAGACATAACGATGGTAAGGGTTAGAAATCATAAACACACCTTTGGGTTCTCCTTGATGACTTCAAACGCGAATTATGTCACGTTCTCTATAGTTGATCCACGCCTAGAGTTGATCCTAGATCTCCCAACTCCTTTGGTGCTAGCCCGGAAGAGGAAGAGGAAGAAGAAATCACGCAAAACGAGACCCAAAGGAGGGTCTCGGCCTCCTTTGGCCGATGGGGACGGGGCGGCGGCAAGGGGGCGTCGGGCCTCCTTGTTGCTTGCTCTCTCTCCTTTTGTTCTCTCCCACTCTTGTTATGTTCACTTAATGAGCATAAGTTCTGTGGGAAGGAAGGAAGGAAGGTCCTTTATATAGTCCAACAACTCCTTGTCAACTACCTAAAGGACTTATTCTAGTCCTACTAGAATTCAATTTAGTCCATTCCTTGCAAATTAGTCCCTACTAAGTTTGCAAGGGTTTGCAAAGTGATCCTTCTAATTAATTAATCCAATTAATTAATTCTCAAATCTAGTTCAACTCTATATAGCGTGTGACCCCATAGGTTCTATCTAGTTGGTAGCAACTTATTGCTAATATGGAGCGGTCTCTAGCAAAACATCCATTCTAGCCAACTAATAGAATAGTCATCTTGACAACCTTTGTACAAGTAATTGTCTCATCCCTTTGTCTCTATATCCGGATTGGACACGATACATACAAGTCACACTCCTATATCCAATCCATAGTTTCTCGATCCATGGGAATAGCCTTATTCGTGCAAATAACATCAATATCCTATATTGATTTATTTGAGTCTGGCCAGACATTCTATAAGCACTATCCCTCGAGTGGCCTAGGATATTTTCTCCCGTTATGTGGGAGGGACAAATCCTATCTACGTCCACTACGATCTCTAAGCTTGCTTCTTATTGTATCCAGTACACGCCTTTATAACTACCCAGTTACGGTGTAGCGTTTAACGCTACCAAGATCACAATATTCCACAACTAGAATATCTAGTGACTTCAAGTCTAAGGATGACAATACCATTGCACCGCGAGAAGCGCTTGTGACTCAACATAACATATATGTAGCCTTCTCGGAGATGGGTCAATCCAGTGCAACATTCCCTAATGCACACCTATGTGTTGGATCGTGATATCTCCATATCAATCCAACCCCATACTAGTCTATAGATGATTGTCCCATTTAATCATTATACTTGACTAGGGATATTTAAGATAAACAACACAATTGTAAATCTAAGGACTTCATTATATTAAATATCCAATAAATAATAAATGAATTTTCTAGCCATATACAAATTCATACTAAACTAGATTGCCTCTAGGGCATCTATTCCAACACGAATACCAATCTTGTGAGATTCCCACATGAATAAAAATCCATTGTGAACTTCATCATAAACACCCTTGACACTATATTCCCATGGTCGCCCAAGAAACAAGTGAGACTCTTCCAAATCACACACATCTCATGAAATTTCAGATTTATACGTGTTACCAATCGAAAACGAAAGTTGACAAGTCTTTGTGATTTCGGATATTCGTCCGGATCCATTAACTCCTTCACAAGTGTATGGTGACCGGTGATCTTCCGTATGCAAATTAAAATACTCAACAATCTTGGTGCTAATAAAATTAGTATGAGCGTCATCAATATCCAAGTTGCATACCTTATTTTTTATGATACAAAGTGATTGAAAACGATCCACCAATCTTCTCCTCCCAAGAACTACCATAGATCGCTCAATAGGACTGCCATGGCTATCCATGTGCGGGGTGCCTATTGAAGATGGACTCCCTAGAGAACGTAGGGTTCCTAACCTGCGACCAACGTCAACAGGGATCTCTTCTCCACCTTGCCTAGCAGTCATGAGCGAGGCCAACCTTGCTCTGATACCACTTGACGCAGAATAGAAGCGATTAAACACGTCAAAAGACAATCTCCATAGAATAAACGATTCTCAAACAAGAGAAAAGTGGAATATTATTGATAATGAGGTAAAAGATGATTTACCCGAAGGTTTACAACGCTTAAATAGACTAAAAATAATAAAAATTCGAAATTTACAAAAAATAGAAATAATTACAAAACTATCAAATTCAGAAAATATGAGAGATTACGAGAAATCTCCAATTTGCAGAATTTGATTCGGAGTCTCCTACTAAAAGTTATTGTCTAAATAAATACTGCCAAAAATAGTAAAAACGCTGATTTCATGCCCCAAACGGACGAATCTGGCCAATCTGAGGTGGTGCTCGTGATTTGTCACGAGTTATTCTCAAAACGTCGTTCGCGCTCATAAACATATATGGTTCGACCATATATCGAATTCCATCAATTCTGCCCCTGACTTTGCGTACTGACGGGAACTGTTTTCCTGAATTTGATGATACTTTCCATAATTCTTGTCCTACATCAGTCACCTTTTCTTGGAAAGAACTCGTCCTCGAGTTCACTTTAGAATTTTGATACCTTCCACTCCAATTAAAAAGATACTTCGAATAACACGCAGAATCTTCATCTTGTCAACATAATTGCAATTATCCAAGTTCTGCATCCTCTCCATATGTTTCTGCTTGTTGACAAGATTAACCAATAATGGAGATGGAAAACAAAAATATTCAATTCCAAGAAAATCAGTAGTACCATGAGTAAGACTTGAAGTCGGTGTAACTAGCATCGTTGAAATTTCTGTGTTAGTTTTTGAACGTGCTCCATCCTCCTCAGCACTATCAATCGTATCCTCTTGCAATACCTTGGTCTCTTCAATCCTCTTTCCTTCATTATTGGATTTTGCCTCAACCTTTCTTGAGCGAATACCAATCTTGTGAGATTCCCACATGAATAAAAATCCCTTGTGAACTTCATCATAAACACCCTTGACACTATATTGCCATGTTCGCCCAAGAAACAAGTGACACTTTTCCATATCACACACATCACATGAAATTTCAGATTTATACTTGTTACCAATTGAAAACGAAAGTTGACAAGTCTTTGTGATTTCGGATATTCGTCCGGATCCATTAACTCCTTCACAAGTGTATGGTGACGGGTGATCTTCCGTATGCAAATTAAAATACTCAACAATCTTGGTGCTAACAAAATTAGTATGAGCGTCATCAATATCCAAGTTGCATACCTTATTTTTGATGATACAAAGTGATTGAAAACGATCCACCAATCTTCCTCCCAAGAACTACCATAGATCGCTCAATAGGACTGCCATGGCTATCCATGTGCAGGGTGCCTATTGAAGATGGACTCTCTAGAGAACCTAGGGTTCCTAACCTGCGACCAACGTCAACAGGGATCTCTTCTCCACCTTGCCTAGCAGTCATGAGCGAGGCCAACCTTGCTCTGATACCACTTGACGCAGAATAGAAGCGATTAAAGACGTCAAAAGACAATCTCCATAGAATAAACGATTCTCAAACAAGAGAAAAGTGGAATATTATTGATAATGAGGTAAAAGATGATTTACCCGAAGGTTTATAACGCTTAAATAGACTAAAAATAATAAAAATTCAAAATTTACCAAAAATAGAAATAATTACAAAACTATCAAATTCAGAAAATATGAGAGATTACGAGAAATCTCCAATTTGCGGAATTTGATTCGGAGTTTCCTACTAAAAGCTATTGTCTAAATAAATACTGCCGAAAATAGTAAAAACGTTGATTTCATGCCCCAAACGGACGAATCTGGCCAATCTGAGGTGGTGCTCGTGATTTATCACGAGTTATTCTCAAAACGTTGTTCGCACTCAGAAACATGTATGGTTCGACCATATATTGAATTCCTTCAATTCTGCCACTGACTTTGCGTAGTGACGGGAACTGTTTTCCTGAATTTGATGATACTTTCCATAATTCGTGTCCTATATCAGATACACAGAAGGGGTGTAAGTGAAGTTTTTTAAACTAGAAGGTATGTAAATGAATATCATCCTAAATGTAAGGGGTGTGAGTGAAATTTACTCAAAAAAGAAATGACCAACACATTTTAAGGTGTCATCTCTCTGTCTCTCTCCTAAGTTGGATTGATCATCTGTCTTGTCAAACAAAAGCATCCACCAACAACAAGAGCCAGCGCCCAATTTCTTCTCCACCATCATCTCCTTTTTCACCTTCTCAATTCAAGGTTTCTGGGTTTCTCTCCCTTGGCTTTTCCGGCGACCCTAGAAGAAACAAAAAAGGTACGACCTTTATCTCAATACCCTCGTTGTTTTTCTCACCATCTGTCTTCCTCATGACCTATTCTCAAATGGGTTGATCTTTGTTTTGACAATGGAGGATTGGAGAGTCAAAAAAGATTCTTTTTTGTTTGTCAACCTGGGTTTGCTCTGCTAGCTGTGTTCATGTGTTGATGAATTTTGTGAATTAACCACAAATTTTTGGGTTGTGGTTGATTAATCTGATACTGTTTCTACATAGATAGGATTTGGCTGAATGATCCACTCTATTTGGGGTTGATTTGTGATTTGTTAGCATTTGATTAACACAAATTCATGTTGGTTTTCTTCAATTCCTGTGTGGCCTGACATTTTCATCTGGTTGAATATTGTTATAATCCTGATATGGGATTTTTTTTTTGTCCAACTGATATTTATCCCATATCAGTTGGAAAAAAAATCCCATATCAGGATTATAACAATATTCAACCAGATGAAAATGTCTGATATGGGATAAATAACTATTCTCGACATATTTAACAAGGTTTTCTGTGAATTCATATGCCTGATAGGGTTTGACCATCAGGGTTTTTTGTTTTTCTTGAATTTGGTAATTTTGACTTATCTTGCGATGATCCGGTGTAAGAAATGGCAAGAGCTCTATTTTAATTTTATCTTGTGAAATGGAAGTTTCAAGTCAAGGAAAAAAGGTTTTTTGAGCTTCCTTCACCACGTCATCATAGATTATGTTCCTTTACAAATCATGATATTGAATGATCAAAAAGGTTTCTGTGTATGTCTTTCTTCAAAACCTGTTTTCCGTGTGAACTACCTTCATCTATTTACACGGCATTTTTCTTTCTACGTTTGAAGGGAAGAGTCAAGATGGAGGAACAGCTACAATCGGATTAAACGTATGGAATTGTATCCTCCTAACTAGTCTTCTTCTATTGCTCTTCACATGTATCCTTTTCGGGTTCAATGCTGTAGGAAATTTGAGTTCATAACACTTATGGAACCTGGTATCCAAACTGCAAAAGTTGAAACTTGAAATTTCATAACTCTTCTTATGAGATTTGCTTACAAGTATTAGTGCCAAGGTCAACCTTTTTGAAGTTTGTCTTGTAAGTTTTTATCAAATTGCCGAACTTTTGAAGTTTTAACGGTTTCCTCATAGGAGGGAAGGGCAAATAATTTCTTCATTGTAATCAATCTCTAATTTGTGTCCATGGCTGTTCCGTCCTTTACGCGTATCATCAGATTTTAAATGTAACTCTTTCTGCTTTGCAGGAAGAAATCGCATTGAGCCTCCAAATCTTTGCCATAGTGCTGTCTTCAGTTGTTGCAAACCCTGGTGAGCTTTCCCTGCTGAGGTTCAACAGCTTATGAATCTCTCTCTCTCTCTCTCTGACATGTTGAACATGTCTGCAGATTGTCTCCTTTGAATGGCCGACGACTCCATTGACATCCAAGAAACACCTGAGAAAGCGGAGCTAAAAGGCGTACATCCAAGGAGGTACTCCACAGGAAACCTAAGTCTCGCAAAGGGTGTTGTGGATGTCTCCCCGCGTTACCTGGGCGCTTCAGTCACTTCATGTCACGATCTTTGCAAATACGGCATCAAACATGACCCAGGAGAAAAACCTTGGCTCCGAAAATCCAAAAGAAATCCAACAAGACTCGGGGAGCAGAAAGATTTAGTTAAAGATGTGTTAACAAGCATAGCGGAGGGAAAGAAGAAACCAGTAATCAAGAACGAATCAGCTAAGAAGGTAGTTGTATCTTCACCACATTCGCCGCCATCTTCCACAAAACAAGCTTCTGGTTTGAGGCCGAAATCTTTAGCAAGAGCTTCTTCAGTTCCTGGGGATTTGAAAAGTAGAAAATACAGCAAAGTCAATGGATCCCTGGAAAATAGCTCCCCAGGAGACCTAAGCAGTACTAAGAAGACCAATCCTGGGAAAATTAAGCAAAATCCTGGAAAGGCCTCAGAATTTTCGTCGACAGATAAGAAGAGTGTCAGAAAAGCTTCTGGAAAGATTCCTACTGAGGAGGATGTTCAGCCTCTTACTCCATCAGCTGAGAACAAGAAACTGAAACAGGTCAAGAACAGCACTCGGGCTTCTCTGTTATCCGCGTTATCTCTCTCCCCTCGTAGGAAAAGTCTGAGACCTACCAAGAATGAGCCTCCTTCAGTGAATTTGCACGCCCGGACTATCAAAAAAGCTGAAAGTGACAACATTTCTGATGGCAGCGGAACTGGAGTTGAGAACCAGACAGATGATTGCGAAGTGAAGAACATTGACAGTCTCCAGGATCCAATCCCTTCCTCATCTCCTGGAGAGGAAAATCTGGAAAAGTCTGAAAACGGGACGGATAGCTCTCAGTTACATCCGTCACCAGAGACCAAGAAACTAAGACGTACTAAAAATGGAAGCCAGACCTCTCTATTATCTAAATCCCCGTCTCTTAAGAAAATCCTGACACCTGTCAGAAAGGGATCCTCTTCATCTTCATCGACTCCATCACTGAAGTTACGCGCTCGCTTGCCTCTGAGAAGCTCTGGAAGCAATTCAGTCTCTGAATCCGAAAATAAAGGAACGAATCAAGTGAAAAGCTCCAGCAGGGCTAGACGGGTCAAGATTGTGTCCTTGGAAGAAAAAGTTCGCGCACCCAAGAAACTCGGCACCAGGCTAGGGAAGTCGTCATCTCCATCACAGGTGTCGTCATCTTCATCACAGGTGTCACCGTCTCAATCTACGAAAATTGTGGAAGTTGACCCTAAAAGTGAGAACCTAACACCTGATCCCCAAGTGAAACGGGCAGGAGGCAGGCTCAGAAGGGTCAAGCAGGCTGGGTTGGAGGACGAAGGGGGCTCGCCCAAGAAGCTACATTTCAGGAGAGGCAAGGTTATTGATATCCAGCCCAAGAATGTAATTCCAAGGATTCTTAAATTTAAGCAAAGAGTGTTACTTGGGGAGAACCAGAGCGGCAGAGGTGACACCTGGAGGAGGACGATGAAGAAATTAGTTGGCGGCGACGAGTCGAACGGGTTTTCATCAGGTGGTGTTAAGGTTGCTCTCAGACACCAGTCTGTGGAAGGGAAGAAAGAGGATAAGAGTTTATTCAATAATGTGATTGAAGAGACGGCGACTTTGCTGGCTCAAACTAGGAAGAGTAAGGTGAAGGCTTTGGTGGGCGCGTTTGAAACCGTTATTTCTCTGCAGGATAAGAAGAAATTGAAACCCTCAAATTCTACTTAAAAATATGGTTAGTGTTTGTTTCGTGACCGAGATCAGCAGTTCAGTGTAGTGATTTGGTAGACGGCTGAAGCTGCGAGAGCTGTGACAGCAATCACGGAGGGGGGAATCCGTTTGGATCAAGATTTGAGAGTGATTCGTGTGTTGTCCGATGGCGTATATATATAGCTATATATATATATATATGTATATTTTTTCTTGTAAATTTATTGGTGCAAGAGTTGCAAATACCTGCTTCTGTATGTTTGTTTCGGACCTTCATACAGTTGTTGAGATAGTTTTAATTTCATTTCTATTGAGGAGTAATGATTGTAAGAGGAAATTTGTAGCTGATGAATGATATGAAAAAATCGTATTTATAGTTAACAGTAATAATTTGAATATTTTTTTTTGCACGATTGTGTATCGTGTCTTTCATCTGATGTGAATGGTCCCATCTGCAAGAGGATCATATAAATTCTGTGTTATTTGAATAACCAGTTTTCCATTAACCACCAATTATAACCAGAAATATGAGGTAAAAAGTTGACAAACAGAAGGCGATGCATTGCATTTTCCCTAAAATGTAATCATACATCCATGTATCGGTAAGTGTCATTTTGAACCTAAATCATGTACTTCATATCCATCATCGAAAGAGGATTCAGGTCTTCTGGTGGCGAATTGAACACCAGTAGGTCCATGAAATCAGCACAAAAGTGTCTGCTCTTTGGGGATGTAGCTATTTTGGATGTCTGGAATCAGAGAATTCTTCATAGTAGCATATATAGGTCCCTCTATTATCACCTTGAGAGCATCGAAAGAGTGAGCTTCCACCTGAAGGTCAAAGTGATGGAAGGAAGGATCCAGGGAGAGTCCTCTGAATATGCCCCAGAATCTCAGTTGTAGTGATCAGTGTTTCGTCACAATAGCTTAGAATTCAGCTTCCTCTTCCGTGTCCTATGAGCCATCCGTATGTATCCTTCTGCTCCAAGACCAGGAAATTAAGATGCTGCCATCCGAATTCAGTTTCAGCTTACCTGCACATGAAAACTGATTAGTTAAGGTGGAGTTTCCCTTGCTTTTGAGAAAGCCTGGTTAACTTTAATGGAATGTACTGTATATATATAAGACACTCTTCATTCTTTTTATTATTATTTTCTTTGAGAAAAGAGTGCAAATTCTTAGAAAGGAACCTGACTGATATTGCAGCATTTCCAACAAAAATTAGGCACATCCTTACTTCCAGATATTGCAGTTTTGGTCAAAATGCAATATCTCAAGAGATGGTGCACAGTCTCTTGAGCAGCATTTCATCTTGGACACAATCCCATTTATCATCCCAACTCAAATGCCAATCCTTGAAAAGAGGTACACTGAGAGGAATTGGTTACTACCGAGCGAAAGAAAGGAAAAAAAGGATAAAAATGGGAGAAAGGCTAGGTTTCAGATGTTGAGATATGTGAACCATGCTCGACATGCTAAGTATGTGAACAAGTAATATGAGATTTACCTGTCAGTCACATTCATGCAAGTCCTACAAAGCGGAAATTTAACCTACTTGGCTCGAACTCACACCAGTAAAATATATTTTGTAGATATTAGCTAATAATCAGAATATCATAGAGATCCGGCTAGAGATTAATTCGAGAGTCTTAAAAAGATTTATTTGTTGCGTCAAACTTAAATTTGTACAGGTCAATAAGAAAGGGGAAATCTCAAGTTCAAGTTTCTTTAGAGCAATATATTTTCTTAGGTGATTTCCTTGACATAAAGTCGTTATTTAGACGTGCTTTTTTATTTCGTGTTCCTATTTATAGGATTCCGCTTGTCTTTTCTTTCTCTTTCTTTCTTGAACAGCCTGTGTGTATTCAGAGTAATCTTATGTCTAAATATAGAAGATCCTCATGGAAACTATATGGTCGAAACCTAGAGGTCCAGAATTTCAACCAAACGGATCTAAAGCTTGCCTTTTCACATACCTTCCTCTTCTGATCCCCATTTCCATTCCAGAAAGAGCTTTAATTTCCTCTCTCTGTCCCTCTCCCTCTGTCTGTCTGTCTGTTTATCTGGCTGTGTGTATATCTGCATTCAGCCAAGATGAACAAGACAGACCCCAAGGTAATTGGGAAATACATTCCCTATGGACTTTGCGTGAGGTATCCCCCAAAGACTCATTCGATAGGCATCTGGGACAAGAAGCAACCATTCACATATTCAGTGCCTGCATTGGAAGTGCAGATGGTCAGCATTTACCTCCTAACCAACCTCCTGAATTACCCTCTCAAGCGCCTCGGCATCCCTAAGATTTTCTCTGAGATCCTGGTAATCTCTCTCCTTCTCAATCTCTGTCTGTCTGTCCCTCTCTGAATTCTAATCAACCCTGTTCATAACCAAAAGAAAATTAGATCATTAGCTGCATGATCAAATACAGAGTGATTATACCCAAAAGATGAAGATTGCTTAAACATTCAAATTAATCAAGAATTAGGGTTTCATTGAAGGACACTTTCACCCCCTCTAGTTTCGAAAAGGACACTTTCACCCCTTCAGTGTGCCGAACTTCAAGTAATATACACCGTCCGACTGTGACGCTCTCAGTCTAAGAGTGAGGTCACTGAAAATAATGTTAGAGACCAATTCGAACCCCATATCATACAAAAAGTCTAATACTATTGCCTGTCTGTCCCTTTCTGAATTTTGATCAAACCCTGTTCATAACCAAAAGCAAATTAGATCATTAGCTGCATGATCAAATACAGAGTGATTAGACCAAAAGATGAAGATTGCTTAAACATTCAAATTAATCAAGAAATAGGGTTTCATTGAAGGACACTGTCACCCCCTCTAGTTTCGAAAAGGACACTTTCACCCCTTCAGTGTGCCGAACTTCAAGTAATATACACCGTCCGACTGTGACGCTCTCAGTCTAAGAGTGAGGTCACTGAAAATAATGTTAGAGACCAATTCGAACCCCATATCATACAAAAAGTCTAATACTATTGGGTAATGCCAACAATTAGTATGAGGGCCCATTTGTCCCAAAATTTATTTTTACTGACGGTTCCCAATCCCAAACTAACGGTGTACCAATATAAGGTGTAAATTTTTTAAAGTTCGGCACACTGAAGGGGTGAAGTGTCCTTTTCGAAACTAGAGGGGGTGAAAGTGTCTTTTAGCTGATTCTAACAGGATGTTTGATTGGAGGACACTTTCAACCCCTCTAGTTTCATCGAAGGACACTTTCACCCCCTTTCTCCAGACTGATTTCTGTGCTAATTTTTCCACTCTTCTGCTCTGCTACTAGGCCGGCATACTTATGGGGCCTACAATTCAGGAAAGTTATACGACGTTCACATCTGAAGTGTTCCATGTCGACACACAAGGAATCATCAGTACAGTAGTACTGTTTGGCTACACACTCTTCATGTTCCTGGTTGGTGTGAAGACAGATTTGGGGATGGTAAGGACAACAGGAAGGAAAGCCTTTGCTGTTGGTATCTCATCCGTGATGGTCCCTTTCCTGATTGGAGCAGCAACCGTACAAATCCTCATCACAACCTACTTGCACGACGCCGACAGAAAAGCTAAAGAAGGCCTATTCCTCACACTGGCAATGCAATCCATAAGCCCCTTTGCAGTCATTGCCTTGAAACTCAAAGATCTCAAACTCCTAAACTCGGAGCTTGGGAAATTAGCAGTGTCCGCGGGGATAACCAGTGAATACATGTCGCTCACTCTGACATTCCTTATGAAAGGGTTCAAGAACTACCTTCAGACTGATTCTGCAGCACATGCATTTGAGAAACTAGGATTAACAGTTTGCTTCATCCTCGCGGTTATCACCATTGTTCGCCCAGCAATGTTGTGGGTGATCAGGAAAACACCAGAAGGCAGACCGGTGGCGGACACACACCTCTATGGTATAATCCTGTTGATCTTGTTTGCTGGTGCTTTCACTCATTGGATTGGTGAGTATGCTGTTCTGGGTCCTCTCATAATTGGTTATGCTGTACCAGAAGGACCACCTCTTGGATCCGCATTGACTGATAAGTTCGAGTCTTTTGTTTCTGGCTTGTTTATGCCTCTCTTCATGACGTGGATCGCAATGAGAGTGAATTTGATGGCCATAAGTCTTTCCAGCCCAGTAGCGATCAGTACTATCATCATCATTGTGCTTTCTTCTGCGTTGAAGGTTGTCGCCTGTGTGATACCTGCCTGGATTTGTAAGGTACCATTCAGGGATGCTCTAGCCCTTGGCCTTGTTATAAGTTCGAAAGGAGTTATTCAGATGGCCTTGTACAGCTTCTTCAGAGATGACAGGGTAAGTAAAAATGTTAGCTTTTTTTCCCTTTCTTGTACAGCTTCTTCAGAGATGATGTGAGTTTGGTATAACTTATTTGCAACTTAAGCTGACTTGTAAGTTTATGCCAAGATAGTCTACGACAAAAAAATATGAAGAAAAAAGATATGCGTGTTTGGTGTAAAAGTTATCAAGTCCAAAAGTTTTAAAAAAGCTTCAAAAATTCAACTTTGGGCGAGTTTGGAGTGATTTACAACTTAAGCTAACTTATAAATTAATGTCAAAAAAGTCTACGATAAAAAAGATGAGAAAAAAGATATGCGTGTTTGGTGTAAAAGGTGTTAAGTCCAAAAGTTCTAAAAAAGATTCAAAACCCAACTTTACTACGAACTTATAAGTCAAATCCAAAAGTTCTACTCTTTGCTGTTTGACTTGTCTCTTGTCCATGGATGGTTCTAACAAACATTTTGATGTAAGATAAGTTTTTTTGTAAAGTTTGGTTTGAATTGGGCTGGTGCTGTATGCCCATGCTTTTGTTTGACGATGTGTAATGTACTATTCTAGTTTGCTTTTGAATGAATTCTCACCTTCTTTTCAAAAAAAAAAATCCAAAAGTTCAGCTTGTAAGTCACACACCAAATACTACTTATAAGTTGTCTTGAACTTATATTCCTGAATTGACTTATAGGCAGCTTATAAGTCATAACGCACCCCCCCCCCCCTTCCCTTTTCTTAAGCTTATTTTTACACTATGAACTTATAAGTTCAAATCTAAAAGTCCAGCTTATAAGTCACACACCAAACACTAAATATAAGTTGTCTTCAACTCATAATCCAGAATTGACTTATAAGCAGCTTATAAGCCATGCCAAACTCCCCCATGATCAAAATCTATGATATCTTTTCTTGCTGATATTGCTTTTTTTTTTGCAGTCATTCAGTCTGGAGGTGTTCTCATTGCTGGTCTTGAGCACAGCAATTTCGTCATTTATCGTCCCACTCTGCGTGAAACAACTCTACGACCCATCAAGAAAATACGCAGGCAACCAGAAGAGGAACGTCATGCATTCGAGGCACGACCGGGAGACAAGAATAGTCATGTGCATCCACTCATCGGATAACATCCCAGGATTCATAAACCTCCTTGACCTTTCATGTCCAATCAGAGAAAACCCTCTCATGGTCTACGTCCTCCACCTCATCGAGCTCCGAGGACGAGCCAACCCTCTCTTCATCTCTCACCACCACAACCAACAAGACTCTGAGAACACGTATTCTGAGGACGTCATCACCGCCTTCGGCCGCCACGAGATGCAGAACCAAGGCGGCATAATGACGATGATCTTCACCGCCGTATCTCCAAGAAAGCTAATGCACGAGGACATATGTAATCTTGCGTTGGAGAAAATAGCCGCCTTGATCGTGCTCCCGTTTCACCGGAAATGGGCCCTCGATGGGTCTGTGGAGGACGAAGATCTCAGCCTGAGGTCTCTGAACTGCAAAATCCTCGAAATGGCGCCTTCTTCCGTCGGTATTTTTATAGACCGCGGTGGTTGTGGGCGGCAGGGACTTGGTTCGAGTGCTACTGAATTGGAGTGTCAGCGAGTGGCGGTGATATTCTTTGGGGGACACGACGACAGAGAGGCTTTAGTGTATGGTCAACGTGTAGCGAAGTCTCCTCTGGTAAGCTTAACGGTTATCCGGTTCATTGCCACGGTGGACGACGGTTTCACGGAAAAAGAGAGGATGCTGGATAATGATTTATTGGAGGATGTTAAAGTTGGTGATCATCATCATAGTCAGCAGCAAGTGTCTTATGCAGAGGAGGTGGTTAGAGATGGAGCTGAAACCGCGCTTATTACGAGGGAATTGGTGAATGTGTTTGATTTGATCATTGTTGGGAGGCACAAGAATTTGGAAATTCCACAGATTTCTGGGCTAAAGGAATGGAGTGAGTGTCCTGAGTTGGGGGCAATCGGTGACATTCTTGCGTCGTCGGATCTTAAGGGTAGAGCTTCGGTTCTGGTCATCCAGCAACAGCAAAACACTCACCGATAAGATTGCTGGTTTTAAACGAAGAACATGAAATATATCCGTCTTTGGTGGTTGTTTACATGGAAATTAAACAATGAGGAAGTGAATGAAATGTAAAGAAAGTGAGCTAAAGACGGCCGATTTGGTCTAAACATGTACCTTATATTTTTTGTAACATGGTGAAAATGATTAGTGATGAGATTGGTTCCTCCCAGCCCGGCTTCTTCCTCATCTGCTGGGGACGAAAGCTAGAACAGGGTGAAAATTAGACAAGTAGCTCTAGGTTACTTCCATCACCCAAGACCAAGAAATTGAGACAGATGGACTCGAAATGGAAGCCAGACCTCTCTATTATCTTCATCCTCATCGCTTTAGGAGATTCTGACACCTGTCAGAAAGGGATCCACTTCATCTTCAGTTACTCCATCGTTGAAGCTTGCCTTAAACAAATTCTGGAAGCAACCCATTTACTGAATCTGAGAAAAAGTACCAAATCAAGTGAACAGCAATGTCAGGCCTAGTAGGGTAAGATTGTGTAAGTCTGTGCAACCAAGCATTTTCATGATTGCATATCGTCTCCTCTCTCCTTCATCTGATGTGAATGAAATATTCATTTACATCAAGAATGAAACTAAAGTTGACCAAAAGAATTAAAATAAAAACAATAATGGTCCAAATTACACATTAACCATTCTATAAAATAAATAATACACATCACATGTTCACAAGTCAATGCATAGATGCATATTCTTTTGGTTGAAATGTAGTTGCATTTTGGAATTCCTCTCAACTCAAACTTTCAGAATGACCCTGCCACATTCAAAAGGCACCCACAAAGCATCCCCAGAAGCACCCGGTGCGGGTGTGGGACTTTTCTGATTATTGGGGGTATGAACGCATACGGTTTCTGTCCAGAAGCATCGGTGCTTCTAGACAGAAACAATCTGTTTCCATACCCTCAATGATGAGAAAAGTAAAATGAATACTACTGTGTGACCTCGATAAATGAACATGCTTATTTGATGTAGAACTTTGAGCGTGTTTGTAAATAGACGAGGGATTACATTGGAAAGACTGAGGACCAGAACAAGGAATGTTTAGAGAGACAGCGGCATAGCAGAAAGACCAAACTTTTCCATTTTAGTAACCCTCACGGATTTCATAAGCTTAGCCCAAGTCCATCCCTCAATGAACTTGTGTGCACTCATGCTCACGCCAAATGTTCTTCAAGGTGGTGATTTAGTTCTTATAGGACCAATCATTATGGTCTGTGATATATTTTCCTGTATATACATGCTATGCTAGAAATTGAGAGATTCATGAACCTGAGGATTACTCTGCTTGTGTGTTGCGACTCTGGACATATTAAAGTTTTCAGATGATGAAACTTGGCCCTTTCCCTACTAAGCTTGAACAAGCTATTACAGGTATCACTTCCGGTCTTACACTCATTTCCTTTTCAAACCTAATCAAAGCAATCAGTTGTAAAACACAGATTTCTCCCCATAGTATCAATGATACTCCTAATACAAGAGTCATGTATTAAAAAACCATCAAGATGTGTCCTTGGAATGGTAGAAATGCATTACTTGAAGAATCATTCAAGTCTGCAGTATTTGTTAGTCCAGAGAAACTCGAACTTTAGACCAGTTAAGGGTTGTTAATGTGCAAAGAGCCAGGTCAAGGAAATAAACTCCCTATTCCACTAACACAAACGGCAATATTCGCAGAACACCAGAGTTTTAGCTTTTCTGTCACAGTGATCCTTAAAAAAAAGTCAAGGTGATACGGGTAGCGTATCAATATTATTTAGTATTTTATTATTCAGCTATTTATTTAATTAATAATACGGGTTTGGCCCGTTAGGTCTAGGGTTAGCTTAATTAGTCTATTTAAGTTGATGTAATCTTTCATTATCATGGAATCAATAAGAAGAATATTTCTCTCAACCCTAGTCTATCTCTCTCTTTTATCTCTCTCGGAGACCGTAGCATCTCGAATCGCTACAACCCGATACGCTAAGCGTATCACAAGGCCTAAGCCCAAGTCTTCAACTGCTCCATGTAATTTTAAGCATCCACAAACACACTTAAAAGTTCTTCAAAGAGACTTAATCCATTTACCTCAAGATTCTCCATACAGTTTGTTAAATTTTGGGATTTTTCAAGGGCAAAAGAAAGGAAAAAAAAACATGTAATAATCTTTTGTGAGACATTCGTCAAAACCATTGTTAGAAAACCATTTCCTTAATATTTTAGTAGGCAAATGCTCCTTAGAACTAAATCCATATTATTATTATTACTACAAATGCTATTTCCTTTCCAAGACGAAGACTAAAGCATCCATAGCACCCAGAGAAAACTCATTGGGTGCTAATTCTTGCTTTTGATATCTGTAATCATTCGAATATAATAAGTTGAGAAAATCTGAGAATTTTCAGAATGGTACCTGCAAATTTGGTTGCCACAATGCCAGAACTCAATGGCGACCAATGCCATTGCCGCACCCAAATAATATGTCCAGCTAAGCGTTGGTTGGTTGCAGAACAAACCAATACCAGAGACTGTTAGTGGTGGAGTTCAATTGAGGTCGATTCACCAGCGTCATTTACACCCATCTCATGGACGACCCAGAACGAAGTAGAAGAAGAACAAGTTCAACTTGCGGACCAGAGAGCGCCGACTAGAGAGCCACCTCAGGGCCTCTCCAGTCACCACCGGATCTGACGAAAGAACTGGCGTGCTTGCTACCCGTCTGGCGAATTGGTCTTTGAAAAATACCCTTATTTTTTGAAATAAAAAGCTTACACCTAGAATCGAACTCAGGGTATATTTCAAAAAAAACTCAGGGTATCCTCTTCACTTATTTTTTTTTTTTTTTTTTTTTAAGAAACTCTTCACTTATGTTTAGTTGTTAACAAGTGTAATTAACTCAAATATAATCACGAATTTGAATAGTTTTTTTTTTTTTTTTTTTTTGAAATAAGAATTTCATTACTCAAACAAAACCACCACAAAGATCCTCCAAAATTACATTTGTACATTTGTTGCTCACTCAGGCTCATCTAACAAAATAGCAGAAGATTGGGACATATGTAAACCCCGTTGAGCATACAGGTGGGCACACCTATTATTTCCTCTTGACACCCACTGGATTGTGTGTTCAAAATCAGTCCCCAACATCTCTAAGCAATCATCCACAATTTCAGAAGCCTCCGAAATGTCTTCAGCTTCTTCAATACTTCCTCGTCTCGAGCACTTCTCCAGCCACAACTTCACAAGGTTCTGCGCATCAACTTCCAAATCCACTGGGTTCAGTCCCAGCTCAATGGCTAGCCGCACCCCTTCTCGAAGCGCTAAACCTTCGGTCACCTTCACCGAACTACCAAACGGCAGGATATAAATTTTACCGGCCACAAACAAACCTTTTTCATATCGAATCACTACTCCTGCCGTACTTTGCTGACCTCGTGCATCCAAGCAGTCGCTACTGCAGAGGCGGACGCCCGATGGAGGCGCGTTTCTTGATTGAACGCGGACTCATATATCACAGAAAGAAGCATCTCTACCACCGCCTTTGTTTCGGAGATATCGAAATTACCGATAACAGTATTGAATTTGAATAGTTAAGTAACTAGCTTTTAACCCGTGCGACGAAATTTCAAATTCAAAACAAAACTGATGTCACTTAAACAGTTGATGTCTTATGCAATTCAAATACAACACTCAAAAAAATAACCAAATGTACTGAGTAACTTAATCTGTTAAATTGAAAAAGAAAGCGAAATCGCTGGTTAGAGACCAATCACACTGGAGTTAATTATGATTTTAATGTAAAATTCAAATTAAGTAATCGTATTTCCTTATTTATAGCATTTTTTATACTATTTTGATCACATTCCAACATTACATTTATGTTAGCCTTTTTATTTCAAAATTTACGTTTTTAATACCAATTTGGCAATTATTATACTATTTGAGACAATTTTCAACATTACTTTTCTGTTAGCCTTTTTATTTCAAAATTTATGTTTTTTAATTCCAATTCGACAAAGTTAACTAATGATTTTCTCGTTGCTATAATCTTATTCACATTTTGATGGATTCATGCTGTTATTTTATCTTGATTTCAGTTTACATTTTTATTTTGCTAAACCCACAATCCTCTCAGCGTAAGATCACATTAGGGTGGCATTATGTATGTTCTTTTAGTTTTGTGAATTAATTCACTAAAAATAAATAATAGAAATAGTAAGAACTCATGGACCAAATTTAGTCTAATTAAACAACCAAGGTACAAATAAGATCGGAATGTAAACGTAAAATAGAGTTGAAGTCCAAAGGCCCTTACCGTTGTGTTGAACTCCCAAAACAGAAGATTCCCTTACGCCACCAAAGAAACGATATTAGTAAATTAAAGACCAATCGATTTCTTATAAAACATTCTGAACAAAGCATATCAAACATTGCTCCGTAATATTACCTATACGGGTATGGCGAGTGACTCCCTCCCGCAAGTGTATGCCTTTGGCGGCGTCCATGAGAACTGAAGCTTTCACATATACAAAGCATATATTTTTTCAGGAAAAACAACTTGCTAGCAGCGGGCAAAAAACACATTCAAAGCAAAAAAAAACGCACATCACTATGAGACTATACTACTGTAAAACTCACCGGGTATGCGGGCGTGTCTTTGCTCTTCTAATTTTTACTTGCGCGCCACCGAGCTCATCATATTCCTCCCATCACTAAAAAAAAACCTCCAATTAGTATGATAAAACTAAAAAAAAAAAAAACTCCCATGAGTATGAAAACCACTAACTGATTAAGATTCTTAGAAAACCTCCAATATGGTGGTGATGTCATTATAAAACCTCCAGGTAATATAAGTTTGATTCCTTCCTTGTCATTTTGATAACGCAATAATGGACTATCAAACCCCCGGTAATATATGTTTGTTTCCTTTCATGCTATTTTGGTAACGTCAATAATTGACTATCAATTTTTATGAAAATTTCCTTCATCATAACAATTTTTTGGTGGAAGTTTTCTTATTTACTAAAAATTTAACTTACCGATTTGATTTCTGCCCCAAATATTGTAAATAACGTTCGTTGTTTTCGGCATGTGTTGGTTATATACATTTTTTTAATGGATTCAATTAATTTAAACGTCAGTGCCCATTTTTTTATTTCAGTTCAAACTTTACAGATGTGATGTAAATTTAAAGGCGCCAATTTTTTTCATTTTCAATTCAAACTCTACAGATGTGATTTAAATTTAAAACTCAAGCAATCTTTTTTATATTAATTAACTTTAATTTCCACGTAGCAACTTCTCATGCAAAGCTTGAGAGGACATTCTCAAATAGTATATATAGATTCTTTCAAATAATTGGAGTTACATAAGTGTAACACCCCCAAAATGACCAAGCCGGAGGCCCGGGGGTGTCATTCCGTACCCGAGACAAAGCCCGGATACAAGGACATCTAAAAGTGGATCCAAAGCAAACTAAATTAAAATTTAAACATTCAAGACTTTATTACAATTCAAATGCTGTCTCAAACATGGGCGCTCAACAAACTAGTGTATTATGAAATAACCAGTGAATTCTAACTTATTGAAATAAAAGTTACTAATTTTCTAGGTGATGATCCGCGTCCCCTGCTAAGCCAAATTCTCATCATCTAGACCTGTGGTGCAGGAAAAGAAAAGGAAACACCACAGTACAAAATCAGCAATAAATACTGGCAAGCAAACACCCAAGCATGTAAAATGATTAAGAGGTAGTTTATAATACGGTAACCAACTTTCATGGAGTATTTTCTCTTTAAACACAGCGGAAATAAAGTTTGACACTTGTAAGAAAACATGAGAGATTACAGTTCGCAAATTCGAGTTCAATATCCAAGTTGAGAAATCTCAAAATCTCATACTCATTCTTTCTCCATTAATAATCATCAAATCCAAAAGTTCACAATTACAATTAGTTGATACGGGGAAGTACCAATCACTTCGCAAGCATCCAGGACCTTAAGTGTCGACACCCCCTTACAGACTTCTTGCGGTAAGAAGGGTGAGTACAAGGAGCGATCCGGGGCCTTGCAACCGGATTAAATACAATATTTGGCCGGGTATAACCCAACCAAGCCCAATAGTAACCATGAGACAGTCCCGTACAACTCTTCCACTTTACGTTATCATGAATTGTTAACTTATTATGTTATTTTCAAGAAAATCATTTACGAGTAAAATCAGCAGTTTAAATGGCACATAACACGTAAATTCATTTTGAGACATGTAGGAAGAATCATTTGACACAAAGGGAGTTAGTCACACTAAGTCTGGCATGTTTACTCACCTTAAATCTCAAGCAAAAGCAAATCACTTCCTAGTAATACACGACGTATCCTTCGTCAATGAAATTGTCGCCTACAAAGTTAATAATTCACAAGTCAAAATACAATACTAAAATAAATAGACAATGCCGACTTAACAAGATTATGACCCTACAAGGTTTAGTTCTCAAGTCTCTAGTTCACCCCTTATTTCATACTTCAAAACACAACCCAAAATCTTGCCCCAAAATCCTATAACCTAATGTGCACATAACCTAACATAACTTTACCAATTTATTACTCCAACTTCCCAAACAGATCATGAATCAAAAATAGTCTCATTAGATTCAAAACACTCTGAAGAATAAGTCTAGCATCAAACGGATTCGAATTTCGATTGCTGGATCAAAAGATATGTCTGTTTTAAATTTCTAGTCACACTCCCATTACCCATACGGGAATTATTGATTTTCATATAAACTATCCTCCAAAGCATCTAGTTCATCCCGTATTCCAAAAAAATTCAATTCTCAATGAATACCCACTTCGAATCAAGTTACTACCCACATACTAGGATCATTAAATCATCCAAATCGATTAATCAAGCGTCCCTTCCATAGCTAGTATTTTTTCCATAAACTAAGAACATGATTAATCCCAAAACTTGATTATTAATCCTACGAATTCATGAATGATGAAACTAACAATATAAATATGAAACTTCGCGAAAAAGGACTGAGATTACTAATTGATCAAGACTTACAATTGGAGGAGATGATTTGAAACGATTAAGAGGCGGGGATTGAAGCTTGCTAGCGGAGATGACGACGATAAATCTGTCAGAATCAATCGGGTCAGAAACGACCCAAAACTTTGATGGAATCAAAGAAGAAAAGAGAAGAAGAGGGAGAGAGACGGACGCACCTGGACAGAGAGAGAGACGGCGGTGGCGGTGGATACCGCTGCTGCTGCTGCTGTTCTTCCCGTCGAACAGAGGGACGAGAGAGAGATAGAGAGTGAGGTCGTGAGAGAGAGAGAGAGAGAGAGAAATCGTGAGAGTTAGAGAGGGATTGAGATGATGATGATGAATTTCGAAAGAATTTGAAACTCACGTCAGTTGAGATTTTTGGGTCAAAATATGATATCAATCTGTTAGAAAAGACACTTTCCCACCACTAGATTAGGCAAAAAGACAACCACCTCCCCTCAATTTAATTAAAAGGCACTAAAAACTTGAGATAAAAATCACAAAGACCCCCAAATGCTAGCAAACCGTTATAAATAACTCCCAACATTTAAATTTGACTCCCAACACATGTAATAATATCACAAAATATCAAAAATTCCCATAGTCACAAAACGGGGTATTTCATCATTCCCTCCTTAGAAAGAGCTTCGTCCTCGAAGCTTTAACCCATTCCTCAACAACCAATAAGGTATGAACCTCCACTCAAGGGTACAACTACTGAATGCAACCTAAAGTCATGAATGATATGCAATATACTATAAAGAGTACTGTATTAAAAACCGAAGGATTACATCCTCTCCCCCTTAGAGGAATGACGTTCTCGGAACTGAAAATACCTCATCAACAAGGTGAGGATACTTCCTCCTCATATCAGCCTCCGCTTCCCAATTTGCCTCTTCAGTGAGGTGATTTGTCCATAAGACCTTTAGAAGCTTGACATTCTTGTCGTGGGTGTCCCTTGTCTTTGAGTCTGGAATCTTAACATGATGCTCCTCATAACTCAATAAAGGGTCCAATTCTACTGGTTCGGGGTCGAATACATGAGATGGATATGGAACACTCTTCTTGAGTTGTAACACCTGGAACATGTCGTGATCTTTCTCTAGGATTTAATGGTTGCTTGGTGTTATCCTATGAGATTAATGTATATAACTTTAGGTGATGGAACAAGGTATTGTCCAAAATCTTCACTTCTTTCTTCAAGACAAAGTTGTACGTGATCACCTGATCAGCTGGCGTAGATATGGGTTAGGGATCATAGATGATTGTTCTAACACAACTCCTTCAACAATTGACAATTTTGAGAGGAAAAATGGTGCTCCTGGTAGTCCAACAAGTTCTACCGTTCTCTCTTGTCGACTTTTCTTGTTACAACCGTTGTGGTGTGGCTAATTAGTCACGATTCCTTCACTATCGCCTATTGATTTTTTTATATCTTATCATGCAGCACTACGACCATGCAATAATGTCACATATATCATACAATTCAGATTAGCAACTTGGGTCATTATTGACCATTCACAACCATCTTTCAAAGAATAATTTTGCTCGGAGGCATTTATTCCAATAGTAGGTCTCACATAGATATTATTGTTCTCCACATAAGAGTATACCGTTAGTCCAAAACGCGCAACCACAATAACCTGACTCAGAGTTAACGTTATTTTACAACTTTATTTGTTCAAGTGTTCCAAGTATAAGTCAACAACGTTAAAGATAAGAAGTAGCTCGAATGCCGATGTGTCTTTTAGTTGTTGGTGCTAACCATCGATTCACGGTCTTTGGCGACATATAGAAAGCTTTCATTTTAATCCCCCTTCCTAACGAGTACAAGCACCCTCTTACAGATGAAATTCGAGTTGACCAATCACTCACTCTAGTATATGATCCTCTACTCAACAAGAGGTAGAACCTCTAGCAGACCAATAAAAGTATACAACTCTCAGATTATCTCATCCGTGAACAACCATCCCATGACCCAAACAATGATTTTGGTGAAAGGACTCTAATCATACACATCCAACGATAAAGTGTCTCAATTACATAAGATTTTTAGATTGTACCATAACTAGCGAGATCACGCCCACAACCTGATCAGTGCCAAAGGAAGTACTCCATTGCTTCAGACATCTACCCTTATAACAATTGCTATTGTATCATTTTATGCTTTCCACAGAGAGTAAGGTTATAAAATCTCCCAAGTTTGAAAGTAAGTACTCTTAGTGAACGTGAGCATCAACCAATAAAAGATTCTAGATTACGATCCCTCAACAATGAAAATGCGTCCAAACGAATTATATAACTCTAAGGTCGATTCCTACACAACGAATACCCACTTCAAATCAAGTTACTACCCACATACTAGGATCATCAAATCATTGAAATCGATTAATTAAACGTCCCTTCCATAACTAGGGTTTTTCCCATAAACTAAGAACATGATTCATCCCAAAACTTGATTATTAATCCTACGAATTCATGAATGATGAAACTAACAATATAAATATTAAAATTCGCGATAAAGGACTGAGATTACTAATTGATCAAGACTTACAATTGGAGGAGATGATTTGAAATGATTAAGAGGCGGGGATTGAAGCTTGCTAGCGGAGATGACGACGATAAATCTGTCGGAATCAATCGGGTCAGAAACGACCCAACACTTTGATGGAATCAAACAAGAAAAGAGAAGAAGATGGAGAGAGAGACGGACGCACCTGGACAGAGAGAGAGACGGCGGTGGCGGTGGATGACGCTGATGCTGCTACTGTTCTTCCCGTCGAACAGAGGGACGACAGAGAGAGAGAGTAAGGTCGTGAGAGAGAGAGAGAGAGAGACACAGAGAGAGAGAGAGAGATAGAGAGAGAGAGAGAAATCGTGAGAGATAGAGAGGGATTGAGATGATGATGATGAATTTTGAAAGAATTTGAAACTCACGTCAGTTGAGATTTTTGGGTCAAAATATGATACCAGTCTGTTAGAAAAGACACTTTCCCACCACTAGTTTAGGCAAAAAGACAAACACCTCCCCCCAATTTAATTAAAAGGCACTAAAAACTTGAGATAAAAGTCACAAAGACCCCCAAATGCTAGCAAACCTTTATACAACTCCCAACACATGTAATAATACCACAAAATACAAAAAATACCCATAGTCACAAAACGGGGTATTTCATCCTTCCCTCCTTAGAAAGAGCTTCGTCCTCGAAGCTTAAACCAAATCCTCTACAACCAATAAGGTATGAACCTCCTCTCAAGGGTACAACTACTAAATGCAACCTAAAGTCATGAATGATATGCAATATACTATTAGGAGTAATGTATTGAAAACCGAAGGATTACATCCTCTCCCACTCAGAGGAGTGACGTCCTCGGAACTCAAAATACCTCATCAACAAGGTGAGGATACTTCCTCCTCATATCATCCTCCGCTTCCCAAGTTGCCTCTTCAGTGAGGTGATTTGTCCATAAGACCTTTAGAAGCTTGACATTCTTGTCGTGGGTCTCCCTTGTATTTGAGTCTAGAATCTTAACATGATGCTTCTCATAACTCAACAAAGGGTCCAATTCTACTGGTTCAGGGTCGAATACATGAGATGGATAAGGAACACTCTTCTTGAGTTGTAACACTTGGAACATGTCGTGATCTTTCACTAGGGTTTAATGGTTGCTTGGTGTTTGTTGGAATACATTCCCTAGAGGCAATCGTAGATTTAGTATGAACAATGTTTTGGCTAGAATATTCATTTATTATTTATGGCGATATTTAATATAATGAAGTCCTTAGATAAATTGTGTTATTTATCTTAAATATCCCTAGTCCATTATATTGATTACTAGGACAATCAAATATAGACTAGTATATGGGTAGATTGATATGGAGATATCAAGTCTAACATATGGGTATGCATTAGGAGTAATGGCATACTGGATTGCCCCACGACGAAAAGGATACATTAGATTATGTGAAGTCACAATCGCTTTTCGTAGTGCTAATATTATTGCAATCCTTGGACTTGAAGTCACTAGATACTCTAGTTGTGAAATATTACGTTTTGATGTTATCAAACGTTACACCGTAACTGGGTAATCATAAAGGTGGCTATCGGGCGTGATAGGAAGCAAGCTTAGAGATCGTAGTGATGTAGATAGGATTTGTCCCTCCCACATAATGGGGGTAAATATCCACGGCCACTCGAGGGATGAGGCTTATTGAATGTCTGGCCAGACTCAGATAAATTAATATAGAGATATTAATGTTATCTGCAAGCATAAGCATATTCCCAGGATCGAGGAACTATGGATTGGATATACGAGTGTGACTATTTATGTCTCGTGTCCAGTCCGGATATGGAGACAAAGGGATAATGCAATATGACATATTGGGCACAAAGGTTTGTCGGGATCACTGACTATTTCTATTGGTTGGGTTGCATGGATGTGTTGCTAGACACCGCTCCATGTTAGTAATAGTTACTACCAACTATATAGAAACCTATGGGGTCACACGTCAAATAGAGTAGAGCTAGATTTGGGATTAATTAATATGAATTAATTAATAGAGGGATCATTGTGCAACACCTTGCAAATTTAGTAGGACTAATTTGCAAGGAGGGGAATAGTTCTAGTCCTACTAGAACAAGAAAACTCTAATATGGAAACAACAAGGAGTTGTTGGAGTATATAAAGGAGGCTCTAGCTTCCTTCCCACAACATGAGTTATTATTAGACATAACACATAAGGAGTGGGAGAGAGGAAGAGAGAGAGCAAGACAAAGAGCTAGGGCCGCCCTAGCCCCCGTCCGCCCCTCTACCCGACGGCAAAAGGGTGGTCGAGCCCCCCTTTGTGCTTTGTTGCTTTGTTGCTTTGATCTTCATCCCTCTTCCTCCGGGTTCAAGCTAGCACTTGTTGTGAAGGAAGAATCTAGATCTCACCTCTAGACGTGGATCAACCGTAGAGACGAGGACATCATTCTTCGTGTGATCTCACAAATCAAAAGGTACACATCTTCTATGACCTTAATCATGTTATGATGTCTCTTCCTGTGATCCTTGGTGGGCTTTGAGTAGGATTAATTTTGTTATTCCGCTGCGTTACCTACGTCAAAACCCAACAGTGGTATCAGAGCCACATGTCGTAGAGCATAACATGATATTATGTGTTTACGATTTCAATTCATACACCGTATTATTGTTTATTACGCGAAAACTGAAAAATTGGCATAGTAGATGCAATATTGAATTTGATTCAATCAAACAAGACCAATTTAACATTGGATGTTAGAATTGGTGAGTTTAATCACATAGGATGTGAATAATTGGGTTCTTGAAAAATTAGGGTTCATGGCACATGATTGAAAAGGGGTTTTCAATTATGGAAACAAAATTATGGAAATAAATCCATATGGTAACAACCTTGCTTGGGCAACAAGGAAGGAGGAAGGGGACTAGGGCCGAAACCCTAGCCGCCCGCCCCTCCCTTGCGCGCCAAGCAAGGCCGCGGCCTCCTAGGCGTGCGGCGGTCCTATGGTTCGGGCCACTTGTTGGCTTGGACCCTTTGGACCGTTGTGAAACCCTAGTTACCCAATTTCATTAAAATTAAACAAGCGCGTTAAAACTGGTTTTAACTGTATTATGTGCTTTATTGCATGGTGGATGGATATGGCCTAGGATTGTGGATGTTTATTGTTTTGTGGTTTGGTTTACGGCCTGCGAGCTGATCAAATTAATGTAATAATTAATTAAGTTTTATGGCCTGCGAGTCGTTCTTTTTCTCCTCGACATGTGAGGCTTTTGTTATTTATTTATTCTAGATGTTAGGCTAGAATTAGAAATATTTAGATGATAGCCAAGAACATGGAGAAGAAGACCGGAGAACCAAAAGAGCCAAAAGACATCCCTAGACGCGCAGCTATGGTGGAGCACATGGAGATGAGCTCGGCACTTTAGGGCAATTAGATATTATCATTGGCTTGATAATATCATTAGTCTAGGGGCCATATCCATGCCGCGTTTTTTTTATTTTGTGGATGTTTATTATTCATGCCTTGTTATTTATTTTGTGTGTATGGCGCTACAAGCAAAACGATAACAAGATAATAATAAACAATGTTGGTCTTTTATTGTGGATGGCCCAATCCAAATAAGTAGACCATGTTGATAAGATCAACCAAACAACTTAAAAGAAATCCCTCAATTAAATATTGCGTTTTGCCTTCTCTTGTCAAAACACCCTTCATGATCATGGCCTATTAAAATTCGGGCTTGCCAAAGCAAGGCGATTTTAATTTTTCATGATGTGTTGCGGACGACGCAAGCTAGTAATGCGTGTATGTTGAAAACAAGAGGTTGGACGCAACTAGGCAAGAGTCAATTGGATTGATGAGCTTAGAGGCATGACAATTAGGAGTTATCCAATTGGATAAAGAATAAAAAGAATTTATTCACCTAATTGGACCAAGAGTTGCATGGGATGCAATTGGAATGGTTCCTACCTAAATAACCAATTCTTGGGTGACTTGCCAAAGCAAGCTCAAGAAGAAGGGAAAAAGGAATCTTGGACCCACTAGAAAGTATAAAGATATTTTCCGCTTTAATAGTGAGGGCTATTAATCCGAGAAAAATAGTGGGAGCTATATTTAATGATCTAGCCATTGTTAAATATAGTTAAATTGTTAAAAATACTAAAATTGCATATTTCTCGTTTTGTAGA
Organism: Linanthus parryae; assembly: GCA_023055425.1. NCBI lineage: Eukaryota > Viridiplantae > Streptophyta > Magnoliopsida > Ericales > Polemoniaceae > Linanthus > Linanthus parryae. Next base: position 15,011,907 of record JALGPY010000008.1, on the reverse strand, counting down.
ATTCCAAATGGCAAACAACAACGCATCGAGTTCATCCCTACGATCTGTCCTTGAGAAGGATAAATTGTCTGGAACAAATTTCCTTGACTGGTACAGAAACTTGAGGATTGTCCTCAAGCAAGAAAAGAAGCTGTACGTCTTGGACACTCCAATTCCAGACCCACCACAAGATGAGTCTCTATTAGCGGAAGTAAGGGAACGTCAGAAACATATTGATGATTCTAATGACGTGACTTGCCTCATGCTTTGCACCATGACTGGTGAGCTTCAGAAGCAACACGAGAACATGGAAGCCTATGATATGATCAGACACTTGAAACAATTGTTTCAGGAACAGGCAAGGCATGAGCGCTATGAGGTGTCTAAAGCATTGTTCAAAAGTAGTCTTGCAGAGGGGAATCCAGTAGGCCCTCATGTACTCCGAATGATCGGATACATAGAGAACCTTGAGAGACTGGGGTTCCCACTCGGCCAGGACTTGGCGACTGATCTAGTCTTGCAATCGTTGCCTGACAGTTATAATCAGTTCATTATGAACTATAATATGAATGAGATCAACAAGTCTTTGCCAGACCTATTGAACATGCTAAAGACAGCTGAGCAAAGCATCAATAAAGGCAAGGGCAAGGCCATAATGATGGTACACAAGAAGAGGGGCAAGTCAGTTGCATCTACTTCAAAAGGAAAACGCAAGAAAGTTGCGAAATCCAAGGATGCCCTAAAGCCTAGTGGAGGCGTGGCTAAAGGTGAATGTCACTACTGCAGCCAGCCGGGTCACTGGAGGAGGAATTGCCCTAAATATCTGGAGGATAAGAAGCTTGGAATAGTGATTCCACCACCACCAGGCATTTATGTTATAGACATCAATCTCTCTATTTCATCATCCTGGGTATTAGATACCGGATGTGGTTCTCACATTTGTCGTAATGTGCAGGATTTGAAAAGAAGTAGAAGATTGCAAAAAGGGGAGATAGACTTGCGCGTCGGGAATGGAGCAAAGGTTGCTGCATTAGCTGTGGGCGTTTATGAGCTATCTTTGCCTTCTGGACTTATTTTAGAATTAGACAATTGCTTTTATGTGCCTGCTATGAGCAGAAACATTATTTCCGTTTCTTGTTTGGACGAGAAAGGTTTTTCTATTTCAATAAAGGTCAAGTGTTGCTCCATTTATTTTGATAGTATGCACTATTGTAGTGCGAATTTGTCTAATGGATTGTATATCCTTGATCTAAATAATCCAATCTATAACATAAATACTAAAAGGATTAAAACTAATGATTTAAATCCTACATATCTATGGCACTGTCGTTTAGGCCATATAAATGAGAAACGCATATCTAGACTCCATAAGGATGGACTTCTAGACTCATTTGATTTGGAATCATATGAGACATGTGAATCTTGTTTATTAGGAAAAATGACAAAGTCCCCCTTCAATAAGAAAGGCGAGCAAACTAGTGAGTTATTGGCACTCATACATACTGATGTATGCGGACCATTCCCCACGCCTTCCAGAGGTGGTTATACCTACTTCATCACATTTACTGATGATTTCAGTAGATATGGATTTGTATACCTTATGAAGGCCAAATCCGAATCCTTTGAATTGTTCAAAGAATTCAAGAGTGAAGTAGAGAAGCAACTTGGCAAGAGTATTAAAGCTCTACGATCGGATCGTGGAGGAGAATACTTAAGCCAAGAGTTTGATGAGTATCTTAGAGAGTGTGGGATAGTATCCCAGCTCACTCCACCCGGAACACCACAATGGAATGGTGTATCTGAGAGGAGGAATCGCACTCTATTAGATATGGTGCGATCTATGATGTCTCAAACAGATCTTCCGATATCCTTTTGGGGACATGATCTAATGACTGCAGCTTTTAATATTAACCGTGTTCCATCCAAATCAGTCATGAAGACGCCATATGAGATATGGACCGGGAAGCGTCCCATAATGTCGTTTATGAAGATTTAGGGCTGCGACGTCTATGTAAAGCGTTTACAAACAGACAAGCTCGGGCCTAAAGCGGATAAGTGTAAGTTTGTGGGATATCCTAAGGAGACTAAAGGATATTATTTCTATAACCCTACCGAGAACAAAGTGTTTGTTGCACGGACCGGCGTGTTTCTAGAAAGAGAACTAGTCTCTAAAGAAGCAAGTGGGAGGGTTGTAGAACTTGAAGAAATTCATGAACCACAAACCACTGAACCAATAATGGAACATGAACAGGAACCACAAAAGGTTGTGGAAGAACCTGTTCAGGTAACACAGGAACTCCGTAGATCAGGAAGAGTGCGTCATGAGCCAGAGAGATATGGACTTCTCGTGACTGAGCCCGATGACGTACCACTCATGGATGATGAGCCTGCAAACTATGGAGAAGCCATGAGTGGCCCAGACTCTAAGAAGTGGCTAGAAGCCATGAGATCCGAAATGGATTCCATGTACACCAACAAAGTATGGACTTTGGTGGAACCACCCGAAGGGGCTCGACCCATAGGGTGCAAGTGGGTTTTCAAGAAGAAGACCGACATGGATGGCAAGGTAGTTGCCTATAAGGGGCGATTGGTGGCCAAAGGTTATAGACAGATTCATGGAATTGACTATGATGAGACCTTTTCACCAGTCGCCATGACTAAATCCATTCGAATCTTACTTGCTATTGCAGCATACTACGACTATGAGATTTGGAAAATGGATGTCAAAACAGCGTTCCTTTATGGGAACCTCCTTGAGGATGTGTACATGACACAACCAGAGGGTTTTGAGGATCCACAGAATGCCAATAAAGTCTGTAAGCTACAAAGGTCCATTTATGGATTAAAGCAAGCTTCTAGGAGCTGGAATCGACGTTTTGATGACGCGGTCAAAGAGTTTGGCTTCATCAAGAACGAAGATGAGCCTTGTGTTTACAAGAAGGTTAGTGGGAGTTCTATAGTATTTCTGGTCTTGTATGTGGATGACATACTAATCATTGGCAATGATATTCCTACTTTGCAATCTGTTAAAGATTGGTTAGGAAAGTGCTTTGCGATGAAATACTTAGGAGACGCAGCCTATATACTGGGTATAAAGATCTATAGAGATAGATCTAAAAGGTTGCTTGGCCTAAGTCAGAGTACATATATTGACAAGGTGTTGAAGAGGTTCAACATGCAAGATTCCAAGAAGGATTCTTGCCCATGTCACATGGAGTCACTCTTTCCAAGAATGACTGTCCCTCCAATGAGATGGAGAAGGACCGCATGAGCAGGATACCCTATGCTTCGGCCATAGGATCCATCATGTACGCCATGCTATGTACTAGACCAGACGTATCATACGCGTTGAGTATGGTGAGCAGATACCAGTCCAATCCGGGTGAGAGTCACTGGATTGCTGTCAAGAACATCCTAAAGTACTTGAGAAGAACAAAGGATGCATTCTTGATATTTGGAGGAATGGAAGAGCTAAGTGTAAAGGGTTACACTGACGCAAGCTTCCAAACCGACAAGGATGATTACAGATCGCAGTCTGGATACGTGTTTTGCCTGGATGGAGGAGCTGTGAGCTGGAAGAGTTCCAAGCAAGGCACAGTTGCTGATTCTACAACAGAAGCTGAGTACATTGCTGCTGCAGAAGCAGCAAAAGAGGCAGTATGGATAAAGAAGTTTATCACTGAGCTCGGTGTGGTCCCTAGCATAGTGGATCCCGTAGAGTTGTACTGTGACAACTCTGGGGCAATCGCACAGGCGAAGGAACCAAGATCGCACCAAAAGTCAAAGCATGTACTTAGGAGATTCCATCTTATTCGTGATATGATCGATCGAGGAGATGTGAAGATATGCAAGATTCCGACAGATGACAACGTGTCAGATCCGCTCACGAAACCTCTTGCGCAGCGAAAGCATGAAGGGCACGCCAGATCTATAGGCATACGAGATGCGCCAGATTGGCTCTAGTGCAAGTGGGAGACTGTTGGAATAGATGCCCTAGAGGCAATCGTAGATTTAGTATGAACAATGTTTTGGCTAGAATATTCATTTATTATTTATGACGATATTTAATATAATGAAGTCCTTAGATAAATTGTGTTATTTATCTTAAATATCCCTAGTCCATTATATTGATTAATAGGACAATCAAATATAGACTAGTATATGGGTAGATTGATATGGAGATATCAAGTCTAACATATGGGTATGCATTAGGAGTAATGGCATACTGGATTGACCCACGACGAAAAGGATACATTAGATTATGTGAAGTCACAATCGCTTTTCGTAGTGCTAATATTATTGCAATCCTTGGACTTGAAGTCACTAGATACTCTAGTTGTGAAATATTGCGTTTTGATGTTATCAAACGTTACACCGTAACTGGGTAATCATAAAGGTGGCTATCGGGCGTGATAGGAAGCAAGCTTAGAGATCGTAGTGATGTAGATAGGATTTGTCCCTCCCACATAATGGGGGTAAATATCCACGGCCACTCGAGGGATGAGGCTTATTGAATGTCTGGCCAGACTCAGATAAATTAATATAGAGATATTAATGTTATCTGCAAGCATAAGCATATTCCCAGGATCGAGGAACTATGGATTGGATATACGAGTGTGACTATTTATGTCTCGTGTCCAATCCGGATATGGAGACAAAGGGATAATGCAATATGACATATTGGGCACAAAGGTTTGTCGGGATCACTGACTATTTCTATTGGTTGGGTTGCATGGATGTGTTGCTAGACACCGCTCCATGTTAGTAATAGTTACTACCAACTATATAGAAACCTATGGGGTCACACGTCAAATAGAGTAGAGCTAGATTTGGGATTAATTAATAGAAGGATCATTGTGCAACACCTTGCAAACTTAGTAGGACTAATTTGCAAGGAAGGGAATAGTTCTAGTCCTACTAGAACAAGAAAACTCTAATATGGAAACAACAAGGAGTTGTTGGAGTATATAAAGGAGGCTCTAGCTTCCTTCCCACAACATGAGTTATTATTAGACATAACACATAAATAGTGGGAGAGAGCAAGAGAGAGAGCAAGACAAAGAGCTAGGGCCGAAACCCTAGCCCCCGTCCGCCCCTCTACCCGACGACAAAAGGGTGGCCGAGCCCCCCTTTGTGCTTTGTTGCTTTGTTGCTTTGATCTTCATCCCTCTTCCTCCGGGTTCAAGCTAGCACTTGTTGTGAAGGAAGAATCTAGATCTCACCTCTAGACGTGGATCAACCGTAGAGACGAGGACATCATTCTTCGTGTGATCTCACAAATCAAAAGGTACACATCTTCTATGACCTTAATCATGTTATGATGTCTCTTCCTGTGATCCTTGGTGGGCTTTGAGTAGGATTAATTTTGTTATTCCGCTGCGTTACTTACGTCAAAACCCAACAGTGTTATCCTATGAGATTAATGTATATAACTTTAGGTCATGGAACAAGGTATTAATCTACCACATAAGTGCGGTTTTTATCTACAATAAGGTACTAATCTACCGCATAAGTGTGGTGTTATGTCTCACATGGTCTTGCAGTTTCGCTGTGAATTTCTTGTGGAGTCCGTATTCTGCTATCGTGATGGACGAATTATTTCCTTCACTCCTCCCATTGCCCCGGATGATGGAGGACAAAAAGCATTTAAGCCAATTGGTGGTGAAGTTGGAGCGTACAAAAATTCAGAAATCGTTTGAAGCGATAGTTTCCGATTTGTTCTTCTTAAAAATTTACAAATTGTGTAGGCAAGATTATGAAATGTGTAACATTAAATTGTATTTCATACTCGTTTCATCCATTGTAACTGTGATTGTTTATGATGAATGAAAGTGTTGAATGCATTTAAAAAAATAAAAAAATTGGAGTTACATTTTCAGACAAAACATAACTCTCTCTCCTCTCCAACTCCTCTCTTATTTTTCATGGCTTCCTCCTTTGAAAGTTTTCATGACTTCCTCATCCTCTGCAAGTGCCTCGACAACTTCATCTGCTTCCATGGCCGCACCCCCATACCGACTCCGTTGCCACCATTGGTCACTTCCGCCGACCCCGTCGACATTTTCAGTCGTACTAGATTGGGAGGGGTATATGAGAGAAGACCGAGACGAGTATATACGCGTCCTAGTCTCACCGTAATAAAAATTGGGACGAACCAGAGCAATAACTCGTCCTACACGAGTATGTGCTCGTCTTGTATTTCATTGTGATGAGCAAGTGCTCGGCCGGGACGATTTGTTGCTCATTAGACATTTTACTCGTCCCAATAAAATGTGATATTACATATTTTGTATAGAAGAAGAGAGTAAACAAGATGTTGGCACGCGTGTATATTTACAACAACGTCTATGGTTCGATTCACGCGGGGGTATTTGCGTTTGCTCTATTTTTTAAACTTTGTCAAAAATTTAAATGACCCTGAGGGGACTCGAAACCCCAACACAAAGGCAATAGAGCCTGACTTGTGAACCACTGGAGCAATCTAGCTTGTTTGCACATAAGAGTATATTTTATATTTATACATGTTTATTTCGATTTTTAAACTTGATTTTTAAGCTAAAGAATGATATGTTAGACTTTATATTGATAAAATATTTTAAGCTATTATATTTGTGTATTTTTCCGCACTACTCCAAAAAATATGTAAAATATATCTACCAATTGAAAAAAAATATGGCAATATTTTTTATTTAACATAAAAGTTGAATCTATGTTTTAAGAATAGATGATATATTGCCTAAAAATTACAGCATATATTAGTCTTAGTCACAATTATAGTCTGATGCGATCGATTAGTAGTTCGATTGAGTTCATTAGTGAAGATTGATAGTCCAATTGAAAACTGGACGAATTGAACTCTCATGCCGTCTAGAGTATCATCCAAGTTGTTGATCCGTTCTTCAATCACCTGAAGCTTCCTGTCAGTGACCATTGATTGGTAATTTTAACTTCTGATTTTGCACATCTCTACGCCCGGTACGGTTCGAAAACCTGGCTCTGATACCACTTGACAAGAGCTAGATACTCGGGCGACCTATCTTTGTACAATTCCGACTGAATTCAAGTCGGGGAATGAAGAATCTGAAAGGCAAAATGAGAGAAGAGAACCAGAGAGAAGAGATAGAAATTGGGACAATTTTCATAATCATGATTGTCAGCCTATTACATGCTTTATATAACTAGTGCGAAATGTAATAAGAGAAAGTCCGCGGCTCTAATGGACAGCGTGGCAGGCTAGCATAACAACAAACGTCCCTCTGATGGACTGACTTCCCTTGAAACAGTGTCGTTCCACTAAAAGCCCCGCCTTATAACGTCTATCGCCGGATTACCAAATATTCAAATATTTGATAATCGGCGGCTATTATTTGGTAATCTCGCCGGCCGGAATCTGGAAAAGACAGAATTGAAACAGGTAGTAGTATAGTAGTTCAATAAATTTGGGCCGGACTTTGAAGCTGATTGGGCTCCACTTTGGACCAAGATGCGGTGGTAGCCCTTCAGGGGCAAATACGGTTTTTCTCCATATATATCTTCTCCTTTTTCTTCTTCTCAGTCTCATCTCAGTCGCATTCAGCAAAAATGAGTCCGCCGGTGGACCGATCCGGTGGTTGGATTCGCCGGGAAGAGAACTCCGACAACAGCAGAGCGACGGCTCACGGCAGAAGATGCGTCGGCGGCGCTCTTGGTACTTGCCAATTTCAATATAATAAACTACTCTTCGAATCATTTTCAACCCTAGATATGAAATTTAGTCTGATTTACTTGCACTCGTTGATCTGCCCAGAAAGTGGAATATTTCACCATTAACATCTATATTTTGTGACAACAACTGGTGATTTCCTGTGATTTGTTTCTTAAACATGTCCGATCTTGTTGTATTTCATCCGATCATGGCTTCTAATTTCCATTTACTAAGATTTCTACCCTTATTGGTTCATTTTATTTAATTATTTTATTTATTTTGTCTCCATTGTAGGTTTTCTTTACCATTGGGATGTTTTTGAACATTGTGCGAGCAGCATTGTCGAGCAAAGATCATTGTTCCCGAAATATCAAGTATTAGTTCGGTATATTTCATCCTATCTTTGTGAGTTTTACTTATTATGTTGAAAAATGTGTAATTATGCAATCTAGATGCTATGGTTATGGGGCTTCTTTAGAAACCATTTAACCATCTTTTTTGGTTCTATGACTTGAAGCCGTGATTAAATATGATGGCCTCTGGAAGGCCATATTGTTGTGTTTTGGTGTAAGCAACTCTGAATAGTGTGTGTGCCCTGTAAATACTTTTTGTTATGGTAGCATGGCCTCTTTTGGAAACCAACTTAAAAAATGTGTAGAATGATAGAATCTAATTGCGTACATGTGTGTGCGAATCTTTATTTTTTTCTCTTATTCCAATTTCAGTATCAACAACGAAGAACAGGATCAACAAATTCCGCAGTACAATCTGCCATCGAAGATCCTGTTTCGTGTTAAGCATGTGTCCATGCAGGTAAGGATTGTCTTCTTACTCTTATGCTATATGAGCTTCTGTGGATATTGTTCTGTTTTTGCTGTATCGAGTACAATATTATTTCTTCTTACTCTTATGCTATCATTGTTTGTGTGACTAGAAAATAGCGGAAAACTATGGAACAAACAGGGGAAAGAATTCGTAGTGCTAAGAGTAGACAATCAGTGAATGACCTAGCATGTTCAGACTTGCTTATTTAATAACATTATGCATACAATCCTGGCAAATCTTGTTTTTCATGTGGGCTGAATTTTTCTTGAAGACTGATCATTTTTGCAATCCTTATTCTTTTCCGGTTATGGTTGAGCTTTTGTCATAAGGCTCATAACCTTATCCCTCACATTTCCTGTATCGGTCGCGGTCGTGTGTAACGGGATCGGACTATATCGGAGTGACTGTAACGGAAAACAGGGATCGAAAGTGTGAATTTAGAAAACGTTCACGGACGTTTTATCCGTTTTTCACATTGTTTCCCGATTTCCCCGACACGAAACGTCCGTTTCTCCCTTTTTACGTTTTTCTTGATGCGAAACGGTCGTTTTTCTTGTTACTGACGCAAAACGGCCGTTTTTGTGTGAAATAAATTCACATCACACGAGGCGTAACGGGAAAAACGTAGCACTCTCTGCCGATTCCGTTACAACACGGCCGCTCCGCACCGCTTTGCCGTTGTTTTAAACTCTGGTGCAGATAAGAGAAGCCTTTAATTGATCTCCAATAGATCTGCAAAAGACCAAAATGCAAAGAACCTAATTCATGTTAAATGAATGAAGAATGACTGGTGCAGCATTATTCTAATTACACATAATCAAGGTACCAGATTGTTTATGAAAAACCGTCAATGAGATTAGAAAGAAGAAACTTAACAAAATTGCGCAAGTCCAAACTGTTCGACACTTTTCAGATACCTCGTAATCTCGTATTAGTGCTGCCAATACTAAAGCCGGCATACATTGGCTTGTTTAAGTGCCCAGAAAATTCTTCGCAAGGTGATTCCACCAACCCTAATTTCTCTTTGCCTTCTTTCAATCGGCTTGGTTTGGATTTCACTTTAGATCTGCTTAGCTTTTTTTTTAAATCCTTCCCCATTTTGAATCACACACACTATGATTATTGTATTGTTTAATTTGGATGTTTAGTTGCATGAAGCTATGCCATGCTCTATTGTCAAATTACCAAAATTAATAGATTTATGATGTTAACAGAGCTGAAGAGTTTGTGGCGGGTGTGATGGCACAAGTAGGGGAAGTTGATGCTCTAACATTGTTCTAGGATTTTTTGAGTGAGCTTTTGAAATCTGGGAAAATCAGAAAGTTGCATGAGCTGAGTGAATGCCTTGTTTGTTCCTCCTCCACTTGAACTGCCACCAACATGACCGTTGCTGAAAAGGTTCTGGACCAAAATGCCCCTAGGTGTGATATATGCTGTCGCTGTTGGAGTAGAACCTGTTGTTTAGGCTTGGGTTGCTGGGAAAATCCGAATGCTGCATAAGAATGTTTTTGGTGTTGTGGCCGGAATCTGGAAGGAAGAATGCGGGTGGAGTCACGGACTGTGAAGCGCGGAAAGTTGAACTAATGTTGCTACCCATATTATGATCAAACGTTGAAGCACCAGAAAAACCAAGCTTCAGCTTGTCTTTTGACATAGAGCCGGGCTCTGGAGCCCGGTTTTTTTGGTGGCTGAGTGGCGATAAGCCTAGGTTCATGTTGCTGCCGAGTGAGCTCGTGCTTGGTGGCTGTCGAGCTATAACTTGGCCAACTTTGTCGCAGAATGCTTTGTGGGTGATGAAGCTATCGCGCCTATTGAAAATGTAGAGAAACGTTATATCATTACCAACAAGTAAAGGTATTAGAGTAGGTTCAGACCGACTTGTGAGATGTTCATGTTTCTTTTCTTGGAGGTTATGCTTTTGCTGGCCCCCTTTGATTATAGGGTAAAAGACAAAAACCACCCCTCGAGTATGGGGTATATACAAAAAAACCCCTCGTGTTCGGGGATATACAAAACCACCCCTGTCGAGACAAAAACCACCCCTGTCAGTGGATGGACGTTAGACGAAAAGCACCCTTATGTTACAATCAATTAGTATGGAGTGCAATCTCTCTTTTTTATGACTATTTTGCCCTTATTTGTATTTTTGTTTGTTTTTGTTTAATTTCTTGATGTTCTTGGTGTTCTTAACCCCCTATGTTGATGTTCTTAAACACCACCACCACCACCGCCGCCAACACCACCACGACGCCGCCACAACAATAACAAAACAAACAAACAACAAATTTTTATCAAGAGGATCAGATCTTTAATTGAAAAAGGGTACAAAAATGGCACCTACCATGACTACAAATTAATTGAAAGGTACAACACTAATTCTCATTTTGCTACAACAGAAGAAACAGAGACTGTAGAATTGCAAAATTCTCACAAAGTCAACTGGCGGTAGATTGCAAAGACCAATTCGCCAACCGGTTCAAGACCCAATTTTGATCTCCACGGACATCACCAGATAGTTGGGAGAGAGATCAAGACCTGGGTTCGCAAAACGCCAAGATCTGCAACCCACAAAAAAAATTCAAAAATCACCCATCAAATTGCAGTAACCAAAACAGAGAAATCAATCAATTAAATTGAAACCCCTTCGTACTGCGAACTCACCCCTTCACGACGCCGGCGCCGTAGATCGCTCTGGTGGTGGTGGCCAAGCATCTGCTCGTCAGGGAGAGCTTCCTCGCGAGGGGCGACGGCGCTGGTTCAGGCGACCTCCACCTTCGCGAGCAGATGCTTGGCCATCTCCAGAAACCTGAGACCTAGATCTGAGAGCGATTCGAGGTCGACGAACACCAACTGTTCCGAAGGTCTCTTCGCTTGGAGAGGATTTCAAGGCGGCGACGGTTGAGGTCGCCTGGTTGTGGTTGTGGTTGTGGTTGTGGTTGTGGTTGTGGTTGTGGTTGTGGTTGTGGTTGTGGTTGTGGTTGTGGTTGTGGTTGTGGTTGTGGAGCCTCTCGCTTTCTTCTTGTGGTCCGACGGGAGCGAGAGAGAGATGGAAGGAGGTGAAGATAGGTGGGAGAGAGAGAGAGAGGAGAAGAGGCTCTTGTTTGTTCTTGAATTTTGAACATACACGGTGGGTTAAAAGATATGAGGAGATGGGTTCTGCTGTTGTGTGGGTAAGAAATGAGAGGATTTAGGGTTTGAGAGAGAGAAGAAAAGGAGAATAATAGGTAATTATGTCATGTCATTTGCGTTGATCCGAAGGGTAATTATGTCTTTTCACACTTCCGTCAGTTGCTGTTAGTCACCGTTAAGTGACAAGGGTGGTTTTTGTATATTCCCGAACACAAGGGGTTTTTTTGTATATACCCCATACTCGAGGGGTGGTTTTTGTCTTTTACCCTTGATTATATTTTTTATGTGGGAAATTTTGTTTCTTATCAATTGTTTTTTTCTTTTTCTTTTGTTAAACTGTTGCCTGATGAGAAAGCAATGTGAAGTTTTGTCGAGGAAACCAATGAACAGGGGTGGAAGCAGTTCTTCAAACCCATGGGTACAGAACTCCAATCAGTGATCCAAGCCCACTTGTCGACTTGCTCATCACCTAGAGTTCCTGAAGTTGTTAGGAAGCTTCCTAGTGCAATCGCTTTAGAGAAAATGTCTCGCGTGGGTGTGTGGCCAGCCCAGTTCCTGGAGAACTGTCCAAATGAAGATAGTATTAGACTTTATTTCTTTGCAGAAGATATAGTGAGGTTTGTTCTAGCAAAGCTATAACCTAAACTTCTTACATTCTCAGAGGATATGTATCATGTTTGACGTTTTTGTGATACTATTTGTGAGCAGTTACAAAGGAAGATATGGAAACTTGCTGGAACGCATGATTAATGTTGATATAGCCCTTAAAGGAAACGCCGACGGACTGGATCTGCTCATGTTCTCTTCCAATTTGCTTCCTCAGACGTGTCAGCGTAATGACTAACCTGTGCTCTCTTCTAGCTCAAATAAATTCCAATAGACATCCACATAACTTTGGAGGGTACTTCATCTTTTCTCAGTTTCTAATATCTAATGCAGGTTGGAATAGACTGTTTTTCTTATGGGGGCATATCTAGAGGAAGGAGGGCCCAAAATGGTACATCGAAATCACTTGACGCTCGAGAATCATCAACTCTAAATTATCGTCTGATGTCCCCATCTATTTCTCGTGGTATAAGCAATGTAGGTATTTTATCTATTCTCCCTCATCAAAGAGTCAAAAATCATATTTTCTTAATTACCGTGCCATCCCCCCATGGGGACAAAGAGAGGGAACGGACTGGTACTTTATCTATTCTCCCTCACACTAGCATTCACCGCTTGCAGTCGGAAGAATCTTCACTTGCGCCATTGGAGACACGGTGCAAGTCACCTGGCAACTACCGCCAACACCAACCGTAGTTTAAGTTCTTGGACAACTAGAAACCTCAAGGTTTTTCCCTAGTTGTGAAGCAACAATATCGAGCAAAGATCATTGTTCCTGTTATATCAAGTATTAGTGTGGTAAAATGGTTATTTCATCATATGTTTGGGAGTTTTAGTTATGTTGATAATTGTGTAATTCTTACAATCTAGATGCTATGGTTATGGGGCTTCTTTATACACCATTTAACCATGTTTTAGTTATGTCTTGAAGGCGTGATTAAATAATGGCCACTGGAAGACCATGTTGTTGTGTTTTGGTGTAAGCAACTCTGAATAGTACATGTGTTGCAAATAAACTTTCTTATTGTAACATGATTTATTTTAGAAGCCATCCTAAAAATTGTTTTATTCTACAATCTAATTGCTGTCATTTGTGTAAAAAAAAAACTTTTCTATTCTTGTTGTATCAAGTACAACATTGTTTCTTCTTACTCTTATGCGATCATTGTTTGTGTGACTCAGCATCGAACTACTGAGTCTTTCTATTATTTAGCATGTTGGCTCCCCCTAACTCATTTCTAGCTCGGGTGGAGAGCGAGAGACTGGCGGTTGGCTCCTTTGGTTGTCATATGGATCATCTAGGGGATGCGGAGATGGTAATGAAGTCTACCGTTAATAAATGTAGCTATAACAACTGACACTCCCGAAATCATCTTTATACGTGGACATTTTCATTGCAATTTCACAGTGAAAATTTAGAAACAGATCTATCTCCTGCTGGTTCATTTGATCTCTGACAGTTTTACTCGGCGTCATTTTCTTTCACTTGAGAGGGAACCAGAGTGAGTTAGCCGTTTAGTTTTCACGTCTATTCTTTTGACTTCTCGCCTCTCTGAATAATCACATGTTTTCATTTCATTTTACTCTAATTCATGTCCCATTCAATCTCCTTCATTTCACCTCACCGATTCACATTGCTCTTGAATTCCGAGTAGCAGTCATGAGTGTCAGTTGAATTGATCAACCATTGGCTGGATTTCATTGATTCTCTGACTTCATTTTCTTTCTAATTGTTAGGTAGTGCCTTCTTTCGCTATCTAGGTCCTGTGAGGTAGTGCCTTATTTTCCATCTATTCAAAGTTTTGGTTTCCTATCTAAAACAAAAAAGATATCCTTTTTTACTTATTGTATGTTAGGGCTAAGTTCAATTTCAAACAGGGTTTATTTAAATTTTGGAGTGCTTACATCCTCAGAACTTTTTCCACTTTTCAATGCAGAGCATATTTTTTGCTCTAGGGGTTAATTTAAGATCCGACGCCTGTTGGAAACGTGGTGTGATAAATTGAATTAAGACTTGGCAGCAACAGTTTTACTCTATCGGTTAACTGAAGCTGATGCCTGTGAGATATTTTGTGTGATAAAACAAGACATGGCATTGACAGTGTCAATGTTTTGGAGAGGGCTAATTCAATTGTATGTGCTTTTTAGTGTACTGGATTCGCTATGATTTGTGTCTTTTCATCGTTCTCTTCTGTTTGGTATGTGTTCTCTGGTTGCATTAACTTGCTCCTTTGTGAATGTGTAGCACTCTTTATAGTTTGATGTTGTTCACTTTACCTATCAAAAGTGCAAGTGATGCCAGAATCCTACCATGTATGGAGCCTATATATTCTCGTTACCAGTTGCAGCTAGGGATAGTTTTAGCTGATATAGGAGTTCTGAAGAGATACCATATGTTTTGGCTAATGGTAAAAACTAATGTAGGAAAGGGAATGAACTTGGCTAACTTGGCAAGACTATGGAACAAAAAGTAAACTAACTTTTGTGAGAACCTAAAAGGTATATGGAGGGAAGTAAAGTGAAAAAGTAACTTGTGCGTAAGGGGACGCATAAAATGTGACGGAGGGGGTAGTTTTATTTTAACCCCAACTCAGAAGCTTGAATTTTCAAGTTTATGAAGTGTTGATTTCTGATCAGCGGTTCTGTTGGTTGGAGCAGAGAATGGAGTTGGTGACTTCCTCCTCATGCCAACATGGCGTCTATGTTATAAGCAAAATAGACGGCTTTTGAAGGCATCACTTGCTTTATTGCATGTTAAGGGACACTGACTTGCGGGTTCTAGCTGGCACAACACAAGATGAGTCTGGCGAATTCTAGATGGGCTTTGAACTTAGTCTTATAGTCTCCTGGAAAACTTTTGTCCAATTGTCCTAGCTCATTCCCCTCAGTTTGAAGAGTTGAAACCCAATTCAAGAGAAAGTAATCCCCTCTAAATTTTTTCACCTTAGGCGGTGGTGAAAAGTTGTACTTATATTAACTTCATTTCAATATAGATTTCTTATGAAGAGTTGTTAAAATGTTATATGTTAGTTCACTATCTTCTTAGCTGTGTGGGTATCTCCCACCCTAAACTCAATTTCTTCCTCCATTCTCCATAATTGATGGTGAAAAAATGGAGCGATCTCCCACCGTACACACCCCGTTCCTGGTGGGAGGCCTACTCCATTCCACTTTCTTATGCAGTTTGAAAGGTACCGCGTTTTGGGCGGAGGTCAAAAACTCCAAATTTCCCCCAAAAATGGACTTTATGGAGTAGGGTGGAATATACTCTTGACCTTTTTCGTCTTTTAAATGGGTGTCTTGGCTTCTTTGTGGTGTCTTACCATATGTCACCGCTTCTATGTGCAGTAGAGCTGTGAGTAATGATAATCGAGCATATATTTCTATTTTGTTGCTTCTAGATACATTTGTCTATTTTTTTACTAGACTTGTACCTATTTATTGTTTCATTTTGGTGGTCTTCATGTTACTCTAATTTTAATAAATCTTGTTTTTCTCTTGAACAAACTGATGGTATCGTTCCAAACACGTTGGTCATAGCCAATTGTGAAATTGTTAAACCTCAAGTGGTTGCTGCAGAACACATATCACATGTTCTCTATTATGTCTCCCTTATTCATAGTCTATTATCATTAGTTCCGATTAATCTACCATTCTACGGTTGGTCTGTATGATTTACTACTTCAATGAACTTCGTTTGTGAAGAAGTTCAAAACTATTATACATCCTGAAGAGATATATGTTACTTCAGCAGTTCAAACACATTACTTTTATTTGTTGTAGGAGTTGGGGTATCAATTGTGTCTTCAACCTTACATTTACCTTGTCAATGTGTGATACGTCATAACTGAGTTTATTTGGACCCTCAATATACTTTCTTGTCAAATTCATGTTTAAATATTAGTGAAATCTAGCAGATTCTGGACATGAATGTATTTTCTGGAGTCAGAACTCAGAAGATAATACAAGTGGCATAAAAATTCAAGCCCTCGTGTGGACAAAAGTCAGGAGTACGTAAATAACCAAAGCAAAGTTTCTTATTTCTCATTGTAGGGAAATTTGTTTCCTTTCTCAGTCACAGTAGGGAACCTACAATATACATGTTGCCTCTCTACAAACACACACAAATATGTATGCGTTCTTGGTAGTGTGTTGTTTCATGTGTATTTCTTAGAACAAAGCAAAACTGCATTTCATATGTTTTACATTCTTTTCACTTTAATGCGTGTTGGTTATTCATTGGGTTAACCCCACCAATGTGGCATGCCTGCATGGTGGGGCACGTCAATTTGTTTTTAACAAATATGCATTAGTCAGATGGAACTTGTGACGATCCGTCACACTTTTAATACTAAAATATCGATTTATGGATAAAAATAGTCGTTTACTATCAACGCGTCTGACACTTTAAGACGTTCAAACCTCAACCAGGAGGACACCACAGTCCACCAGACAATATTTTTAATCAAATTTCTGATAAATTGGTACATGACTGAAATTACTAAAAAGTTACACCAGCTCGTCAAAAAATGACATTTTATAAATATCTGGACAAAATAGTACTTTACAACACATCGCTAAAAATAGCTAAAAACAATAATTTACTTAAACAATCCAATTTTTAGCAATAAACGCTGCAATCTGGTCCAATCCTGCTCAACCTGTAAAACAGAGGGGTGAGCCAAACAGCCCAGTAGGTACCACCTAACCACTGGTGTCGAAATCTAAAATCTACTTAACACACGTCCAGTTATTACACATCAGCACGCGGCACCAAATTCACAAATAACGTGATTTATCAATCACAAAATATTCAACATATAGCTAAAAAACTGCAAAAATCATACTAATATAAAAGATAAGCCACACAAAGAAGACCTAGATTTTCCCTACCTCGTAAAATAAAAGATAAGCCACACAAAGACGACCTAGACAAGTTGAGCAGTTTAATCCAACCACCATTTGAGCCAGACCACACCCTTCTGTAATTGGAGTAAATAACGCGTTTGAGCTCATTTTTCTCTAAATGTGATAACAATGGTTAAGGTTGAAACCATTAGAGATAATAGTTTACTCTCAACAATCATTGTCTCTCACTCTATTTCCTTACGGCGAAGGTAAGAAAAGGACCCTCCTCTCTCACTTTTTGATCGTGTTCCAGTAAAGGCCCAAGTTAATAGATGAATAAGCAAATCAATTTTGTCTTTGGGTTGATAGATGACACATGGCACATACCAAACAAGTTCCTTCAGAGAAATTTTTTAGTGCTCCAAAAGAGCACCACGTGGTGCTCTACAGCCAATGAGTGTCTGACAATCACTCACAGCGTATTTAAGTGTTGCACTCTTATTGGTTGGAGAGCACCACTTGGTGCTCTTTTGGAGCACTAAAAAATTGCTCGTTACTTCAACATAAGGTAAAACATGTAGGCATGATAAATGTAAAAACTAATGAAAATGGATTAACATGATAGCTAGGAGGTATACCAGCCACGTAAAGGAGACCATTAGGAAAATAATTACCCAATTCATCTCATTATAACTACCCAATGAAAAACTAACCCCTATAAAATGAAGAATTAGAAAAACCCCACTATTGAATATTTATATGTGACATAACCTCACATGCATGGAGAAGTAACAAGCATATTCTATCCAACGTAGTTTTGTTTTGTCACAAAACATCCACAAATAAAATCCAGCTCTAGTGTATCAAATATTAAAACAATTGACACCAGTCTTACAAAATATACCACTATAGAGATTCACTAACTGTGTCATCACGTACAAAATAAACTGTAAATTTCAAATACTTGTAATTATGGGGTCTTACAGAACTCACCAAATTTTGAATGTTTGTCAAAAACTAATTAGTGTGCCCCACCACACAGGCGTGCAAAAGTGGTGGAGTTAGCCTCAAAGAATACTTTCTCGTTGGTTAGGCACCGAGTGGAAGCTGCTACTTGGACTTCTAAGGCCGTATGCGTGAAGCATCTAGTGTGATCCACTTTAAACCTGTTAGAGGATATAAATGAGTTCAAAGATCAACTACATTAGAGGCACTACAAATTGTCTAGATTCAACTGGATTTATGACCTCGGAGATCAGTTATGAGAAAAGTAGTGCTGACACAACAGTGTATTTGGTGTATATCATGTTGTTGGTATTTTGAGAAGAAAACAGTCAATGATGAAACATGTTGAGACATGCTTATTTGTGTAGACAAGTGTGTCAAATTGATGTTTGCATGTGGTCTTGAATTTAACACCTTTCCTGAAAATCTGGTTGGAAGATACATTCTACTTGTAGGATAAATAAAGTAAGGTGGTTTTGAGATTTCTCATAAGTTATTTTTTTTTTATGAATCAGTTGTGTGCTCGTGTGATCGACATAAGTACATAACCCACAATTCATTCTATGAGCAGCTCGAACTTGGCTGTTTACTTTTTTCGAGCTCGAGTAGGAAGCAAGCAAAGTTAGAGCTAGTGAAATCTTGGCTCATTAAAGTTTTTTTTTTTTTTTTTTTTTTTTTTTTTTGAGAATTTTGGCTCATTAAAGTTTTGATAAATTATCATGTAGCTGCTGCATAACCGATTGAATATATAAGCACATGAAATCTCTTAAGATAGTATCATGTCCTGGGAATTATTTTTGCATCCCTGAAAGTGAAGAGCTTGGTTTTACCTGCTGCAGACGAAAGCTGAATCGATATGACAAAAGAGATTTCTCCTGTACAACTTAGCAATTACTGTAGAAATTACGCACAGATGCAGACGTTTATACGAGACAAAGAAGCAGTTCCTCGTGTAGTTGGTGGTGATCTTATGTAATCGAGTCGAGTGGAGCATGATCTATTATTGCCTCGGTTGTCGGCTTCATCATTAAATGTAAATTGAATTTGAATATCAATAACTATAAATCTGATCACCTCTGATTACATAAGTAGAAAGATGCTTTGGTTAGGGATAGTTTGGGAATGTAATCTAGTGTGATCCACTATAAACATGTTAGATGATATAAAGGAATTCAAAGATCAACTACATTAGAGGCACTACAAATTGACTAGAATCAATTGCACTTATGACCACGGTGAGCAGTTATGGGAAAACTAGTGCTGACACAACAGTGTATTCAGTGTATAACATGCCGCTGGTATTAAGAGAAGAAATAGTCAATGATGGAACATGTTGAGACATGCTTATTTGTGTAGACAATTGTGTCAAATTGTTGTTTGCACGTGGTTTTGAATTTAACACCTTTCCTGGAAATTTGATCGGAAGTTACCTTTTACTTGTAGGATAAATAAAGTAAGGGATTTGGTTTTGGGATTTCTCATAATTTCTTTTTTTATGGATTAATTGCGTGCTTGTGTGATCGACATAAGTACATAACTCATAATTCATTCTATGAGCAGCTCGAACTTGGTTGTTAACGTTTTAGAGCTCGGGAAGGAAGCAAGCAAAGTTAGAGCTAGTGAAATCTTGGCTCGTAAAGTTTTGCTAAATTATCATGTAAGTGCTACCTAACCGATTAACTATGTAAGCTCATGAAATCTCTTAAGATAGTATGATATCCTGGGAATTATTTTTGCAACCCTAAAAGTGAAGAGCATAATTTCACCTGCTGCAGGCGGAAGCTGAATCGATATGACAAAAAAAAGAAATCACCTGCACAACTTCTCAACTACTAGAGAGACTGCGCACATATGGTGGCGTCTATACGAGACAAATAAGTAGTTCCTCCTGTAGTTGCTGGTGATCTTATGGAATCGAGTTGAGTGGAGCATGATCTATTTCTTCGGTCGGCAACTTCATAATTAAATGTAAATTGAATTTGAATATCAATAACTATAAATCTGATCACCTCTGATTACATGAATAGAAAGATGTTTTGGTTAGAAATGGTTTGAGAATGTTGTAGCGTTTTAGAAAGCTATTGTACAATAAGCACTGTGAGAAAGTTGTAGAAATCTTTTTCAGAAGTGTTTAGTAAATTTCATGTATAACCTACCGTGGGACTTTGTTCCATTGGTTGTAATGAAGTTGACGTTTCAAAAAAAAAAATGTTGTGGAAATGTGTATATATATATATATCTCTGTGTGTGTGTTCTTTTGTGTTTATTATTTTATACTTCCTGTAATGTCGAAATGACAATATTAGACATGTGATATAAGGAAGCCTCGTATCCCATACCATTACAGGAGTATATTTCGATCTTTTCTTTGGTTAAGGTTTTATATTATTCCATCAAGTTTTAATGAATTATTGATGAAGGAGAGATTGAAGGATCACCTCTTTACGATGTTTTAAATGGCATTGGCGTTGTTTTTTGTTTTTTTTTTGAAGCAGAGGCATGACAGGTAGGTATAAGCCCCTTGGATCCGCGCTCGCTAATTGCTTTCCACCTTTTCTTTGAGCAAAACATGATAGAATTTGATACAATTAAATGGGTAATTTTTTGATTTATTGTAATATTATCACAAACAGTCGGTCTCGAAATGTACGTCCCTTCTTCGAAAAAGTTGCGGTGGGGAATCAGTTGCTGTTTAGAAAGCAAAGATATAATAATCTACCAAACATATTGAATATCCAAAAGGGTTGCCATAGTTTCATCATACCAAACATTGTACTGAAAGCATTTCAGAAAAGCATAATGAGGTTAAAATTGAGATACCCCAAGTCTCACACCGTCACACAAAACTTCAATCAAATCGGAAAGCCGAATCAAGATATTCACATATAGATACAATATTATTGTACAAATGAATCTATAAATTCTTTGGATGACCTTACAATAACAGTAAGAAAAAGAACAAGACACATATAAAGCATCATCCTTACTCAGACAAATTTTTCATTCATGAATGGAACACTAATACAATTGAAAAGCGGTTTCAACAACTCAAAAACTCCGCATCCAAAACAAAACAAAACAAAACAAAACAAAGCAAAACAAAACAACAAAAACAAAACAAAAAACAGATTGATTCACTGCATGAAACAGCCGGAGGACCACGGTTCACAGCTAGTACGATTCAACCAGAATTCCAAGTACATTATTTATAAATAAAAAAGGAGAAACCCTCCAACAACGTTTGGAACAAGAAAAAGAACAATGACTAAATTGTCTACGTGATAAAACTAAAATAAAACTTTATTTGCAACTAAAATCCCTAAGCTCCAGCTCGTGTGTGCTCGTTTTCCCAAACTCAATGCCAACCTGCGGGTTTTAAAATAGCCACAGTCGACCGCAAAATTTTCTTTAAGTCAATAAAAACTGAGTAAGAGTATACTACAACACGTGGAAGCAGATTATTGGGCTCTAACTAATATAAGTTGAAAAACAAGCTTTAGAAATGGAATTAGAATTGTAACAAGTAACCGAACCATTGAATTGGATATTATTTCAGTTGAAGCACATAAGGCCCGACAGGAACGATGTATACCAAGAGGTCACGATGCAACAAAAACATCAACAATAGAGATACGTCTTGGGATATCACGAATCCCATTTCACCCCGAGCGTAAAGGGCTACCCATCGCAACCCCACTCAAACCACATAGCTAAAAGACCTTAAGTGTCGACACCCCTATACTGTTGTGACCCACACTAGCATAGGTAGTACTCTATAGCTTTCACAATAACTAACCCCCCGCTACCTCAGCACATCAGTGCATATTGGCCCCCACAGGGGCGGTAGGTAACCACTAAAGGGTTAGACCCGAGGAGGTTCGCGTCCTAGCGCCTCCGGCCGTAACCACTAAAGGGTTAGACCCGAGGAGGTTCGCGTCCTAGCGCCTCCGGCGGTAGCCTCCACACACATCCTCTGTACATCACTCTAATTTTATTAGAGTGAATTAAGCTTTCAATATCTTTATAACAGAACAAGTGATTTCCAAACCAATAATTTCCACAAGTGTTTTCCAGATCAGGGATTTCACTAAACTCATAATAGGGGATAAATCCTCACGACATAACTCTCAGTTGTTTCTAAATTTCTAACATATATTTCAGATATTTAAAACAGATATAAAGACAGTTGCATAAAAAACACATTTTGATAGTAAAATGTGCACATATGAACTTACTGGATCGAAGGAAGCTCGACACACACAAGCAAGTGAATCTAATAGTCGTAGCACAAGTCCTCAACGAACACGCCGCTTACGAACTCTGGGTCTACAATAATCACATAATCCTCACATTAAAACACGACCAATCTCATGCAATAATGCCCGATGTGCAAATGCAAAGATATTTTCGAAACAAGTTCCCAATTTAACTTTACCCCCGAAATCATTTACACGACTCTAGTATTAGAAAAGAATGATAACTTATAAATTTATGATATTAAGAAAAAAAAACTAAAACAATAGAAACAAGCTTTAAACTAATTAATTATATTCTTAAAAGCTATTTACCACTAGTTATTTAGAAAATAGTATAATATTTAAATGATGATATTAGTCTTGAACAAAAATTAAATTTAATTATTAAAAGAGTATATAATTATTTATGAACCAAGTATTTATTTACATAAGGGAAAACCCTGAAGAAAACACATAATATAAAACTATCTAGTAACTTAGGAAATACCATTTTTTATCAATAAATATATACTTTTATTAATAATACTCTTTTTATAAAATTATACTATAAAATATTATAATTGTTTTATTATATTCAAGAAACTAATTAGTTATGATTGGTATGTAATAAACAAAATACTAGTTAGAGAATAAATAACAAAATAAAGAAAACAGTTTCGTTAACATCGAAAGTCTCCCCCAAAGTTTCTGCAAGTTACAACAACCACCCCAACAAATTTATCAATTTCCAAAGTGACCACCTTATAACACCACAGAGTCCTCAACTAAGTCACATTCTCCTTCTTCACTAATACCCACACAACAGACACATATACTAGCCTAACCAAATTAATCGACGGAATTGAATTCACGAAGTGAAAGAAACTGGACTTACAAAATGGGAAGAGAAGAAATCGAATTGAGCGAGTACGACGGTGCCTTGAACGGCGACAAAAGGAGCGACGAGTACTGATGGTCGCCAGCCAAGGAGGAACGACAAGGAATATGGTGAGCTGCTAGTGGCGAACGACTTGGCTTCTCGTCGGAACTGGGTTTCCGTCGGGTCAAAAATCCGGGCAGCACAAGAGCAACGCCGACGGTGGCCTTGGTGGTCCTACTGGTTCGTCGGAAAGGAGAGGGGGATGAGGTGATCTTGGTGGCTGGTGGGTTTGGCAAAAAAAGACAGAGAGCAATGGTGGTTGTAGTGTTTGGCGGTGGTTCTAAAAAAAAACAGAGGCAGTGGAGTCGATTGTGGGTTCGCTGCTTCAGCCAAAACAGAGGGTGGGTGAGATGAGAGGATGACGAGGAGGAAACGGGGCTGATTTAAGTGTATTGGATGTGGAATTGAGGGAGACGTGGGAGTTCCAGTTGCAGGAGTCGTTGGGTTCGTCGAGGGAGAAAAGGAGATTACTCTGGGTTTGTTTCTCGATCAAACAGAGAGAGAGAAAGAGAGTGGTTAGGAAAAACAATAATGTGCTTATTAAAGGGATATGGACAGACACATCATACCATTCTCATACGCTGCATCGATCAGCATCTCGGAGTCACGAGTCCAGTCACAAATATGACTAATAGGTAGAAATGCGGCAAGGCCTGGTAGCCCACATGGGCAAATTTCACCTCCCTAAAAGAGGTCAGGAGGATTCTTAGCTGCGGGCCAACGACCCCGCTAGCGAAATCCACCTCCAAATTGTGGAGCATATCTGAGACTTCTACCCTGACGTAACTTCGTTGACGGCACAAGTCCTCGTACTTGCTCCTCAACGTGCCCAGCTTCCCCTACATTCGTGGCTGCGGTGATCAAGCACCAGAACAACCAAAAGGACCAGCACATGATAAAGAAATTCGAAGATGGGCCGTAGGCCAGTTTGGCCCTCGCTGCACCAACAAAGGCGGCCACCGTGATTCCGGTGGCATTCTTCGCATTATGGCGTCTTCATCCTTATCGTTGTACTCCAGAGCATCCTTTCCCACATCAGATTGGTCTGATACTAGTGATTAAACTCGTTCAAGTTCCTCGTTAGTGAGGCGATAAAGATCGCCAACACAGCACATCAATGCACAAATGAAAATAGTTTTAGTACTGGAGGAGGATGAAGAAGGTCAAAATTATGATAACACATACTAAATGAATAATTAGCTTGTGGCTTGAACTCCATTGACTAATTCACTAGTTTCTCATTTCTCATTGTTGGGAAATTGTTTCCTTTCTCAGTCACAATAAGGATTCTACAATCTACATATTGTTGCCACTCTACACACACGCGCACACACACACAGGTATGTGTTATGGGTAGTGTGTTGTTTCTTGTGTATTTCTTAGAACAAAGCAATTCTACATTTCATATGTTTTACATTCTTTTCACAGTAATGCGTGTTGGTTTGAAAAAAGTATTATTCATTGGGTTTAACCCCCACCAATGTGGCATGCCTGCGTGGAGGGGCACGTCAATCAGTTTTTAACAAATATGTCTAACATTGTCATTTGGAGCGCGATGTCGTAAATTTACAAATTGCGGAGATGATAAGTGGTAAAACCAATACTGCATGTAGCCAAGTGTCAGCTAGACGAAACTGCGAGGAGGTTTTCTATCAAAATTCTATGTAGTGTGTGAGTTGTTACAATGTCTTAGCCAAGCTCATCGTGATTTTTCATTTGCTTGCATACATTCTCCATATATGTTTCTATTTTTGAAGTGCTTGCCACATGAGTACTAATTTTTTTCTTTATACAAATATGGGCCTTGAGTTAAACTAGTGGGTTGGGCTCCACTTTCGACCAAGAGTAATATGTCCAGTTGTAGCATTCAAGGGCACATACGATATCGGCCACACACACACATATATACACATTTGTATATACATACGTATATATATATGTATACATACATACGTATGCATATATATATACATACACATACATACATACATACATATATATATACATCTATATTATAAAATAGCATGGTTTAACTAACAATGATTTTTAAACCGTTAGATTAAACAACTCATCCCAATAATTAGATCTCACTTACTTATTACATCTCTAACTATCCACTCTCCTTGGACATCCCTAACTACCCAATCTCTTTGGACATCCCTAACTAATAGGAGATAGGTTGTGAGTGATTCCCACGAATGCTCATCCCATATTTGGAAGTTCTCTTTTTTTGCCACATTTTTGTAAATATAATTTTTGCATAACACTTCTAAATTTAAAAAAAAAAACACTTTAAATTTAAAAACTATCCAATTTAGGGATAGTGCCCTCGGGCACAGGCAATACTCAAGTATATATACATACATATATACATACGTATGTATATATGAATGTATGTATATATATGTATGTGTGTATATATATACATACATACATATATGTATATATATATATATATTTATCTTCCTCATTTCTTCATCCCAGTCTCTCGTATCATACATACATACATATATGTATATATATATATATATATTTATCTTCCTCATTTCTTCATCCCAGTCTCTCGTATCAGTCTCCACGTCATCATCACCGTAGTCTTCGGAGATGCAAGCAAAATGAGGCCAACGGTGGAGAGATATGGTGGCTCAATTCTTCGAGAGGAGACCTCCGAAAGAAGCAGAGCGACGATCGACTGCAGCAGATGCGGCAACGCGCTCCGGGTACGTTCGATTACTCTTCATCTTCTACGTCGTTCCTTCGACTTGTTGCATGTTGGCGTAAAATCGAGATAACTGTCAGATCAGTTGATAATCGACAGTGGTGGTATGGGCAGAACCTGGCCAAACCCTGTGATGAGCGGAGAAAGTAACTACTGCTATGAGAGTCCCCAGCTACATCTAAACCAGAAATCCTCAGTAGGAAGACCTATGTTACCATGCAAAATTGAAATAGGCATTTTTCTGAGGAAAGACCTGAATAATTAAAATATTCAAATGTTATGCTTACCCTTGACAATCATGTAAGTGTTCCAGAATCGGCGGTTCTTCCCACTTGACAGTAGTTTAGTTTTTTATACAAGTCAATAATTGGGTTAATTGTGCAATCCTCTTTATATAAGCATCTTCAAAAACTACTACTATATATATTATCCCTTAGTCTATCATTCACGATTGGAAGAATCTTCACTCAAATGTTGCCGACATCAATCGTGAGTTAATTGCTTGGACAACTCGTGGCATCACTTCTCCTAACCTGTGCTGTTGTGCATCGATGCAGTACCGTGTGATACTCATGACCGGGCCATCAGATTTATCTCATGTATTTGGTAAAGGTGCGCTCAAGATGGCACAAACTTGTTATCTAGATTCGACAGTTCCTTCGAACTTGTTGTCGATGAGCGTTCAATACTTTTCGTCACCTTCAAACTTCAAACTATTCAGAGTTATCATGATTTCTTTGGCGTGGTGATAATCTTCGAGGGGTTAACATTTAATGCCCCACCTCTTTAGTCTTGGACACGTCCTCTC
Organism: Linanthus parryae; assembly: GCA_023055425.1. Lineage (NCBI taxonomy): Eukaryota > Viridiplantae > Streptophyta > Magnoliopsida > Ericales > Polemoniaceae > Linanthus > Linanthus parryae. The sequence continues at coordinate 14,985,129 of JALGPY010000008.1, read as the reverse complement.
GCTTTTGTCGCGATTAGGTGGTGTCGCTTATATTTCCCTAAGGACTTCATGCGTTGTCTAGGGATTTAATGAGTTGCTATAATTGCTTAGCCACCTCATTGCCAAACTCGAACCGCAACTCGTCAATGGATTGCATGACATTCGCCAGAGATGTTTCAATATTATGGACTCGTTGCCCCATACCACCCTGATTCTTCTCTTTCCCATCATTTGACTTGTTTGACTCGTATTCGGGTCACTTTGACCGGGTGATTTGAATTGCAAAACGGCACGATTTTTTGATATTTTTTCACCATGTTATAGAACAACTTTTACTCTACAACACAATGAAAAAATTATCAAAAAATTGCATCATTTAGCTATTTAAATTACATGGTCAAAGTGATTCAGTAAATAGTGGTGAAAGTCAGGATGATGGAGAAGAAAAGTACCATAGTGGTAGAATTTTTTTTTTGATGACTAAATATATCATGAATGTTGTGGGCTAGGATGAAAAATGAATCGTCGTGTAAGTCTGATTTGTTCCACGTCTAATAAACTAGTGGGCCTTAAGGGTGATATAGGGCTTGACTTGGTCTAAGATCAGCAGTTATCTTTCCAGTCTTCTCTTTGCCTCAGAATATGAAAATGTAGTCGCCGAAACCCTTTTCTCGAACTCTCCGAACATTTTCTATACTTCTCTATGAAGGTCGGTATCAGAGCAACATACTCGAAAGGGTATGATCGAAGGGTTTTCTTGATTGATCTGCTAATGTGATCAGCAGACCTTATTGGTTCAATTTTCTTTATTTTGTTTCCATTGTAGGTTTTCTTTACCATTGGGATGTTTTTGGAACATTGTGCAAGCAACAATTGAAGATGAAAAAAGTGTGATTCCACAATCTAGATGCTATGGTTATGGGGCTTCTTTAGACACCACTAAACCATCTTTTGGTTATATGACTTGAAGCCATGATTAAATGACCATATTGTTGTGTTTTGGTGTAAGCAACTCTGAATAGTACATGTACTGTAAACACTTTCTTATGGGGGTAGCATGGTCTCTTTTAGAAACCACCCTAAAAAATGTGTAGAATCTAATTGCTGTTACGTGTGTGCGAATCTTCGAATTTTGTCTTCTTCCAATTGTTCTTGTACCTTTCTGCATCAACAATGGAAAAATAGGATCAACATATTCCCCAGTACAATCTTGCATCGAAGATCCTGTGTCGTGTTAAGCATGTAACCCAGCTGGTTTAGGATGGTCTTCTTACTCTTATGCTATTATGAGCTTCTGTGAATATTTTTCTGATTTTGCTGTATTGAGTACAATATTGCTTCTCTTTAGTCTTAGGGCTCGTTTGGGTATCGGATACGAACCCGGGATAAGATATGTTATGCTCTCCTCATCATATCCGGTGTTTGGGTACCGGATATGGGAGGATATGTTGCTGGTGGTGCATTTTGTGTGTAATTCTTATACCACCTCCAGAGGTGGTATAAGCCGGATAAGAATCACAAGCATACGCGGTCAATTTTTAAGACAATAATGCCCCCATCCAAGACCCAAAACCACAACTTCGAGTTACTGTTCATCGTCCCTAACATTAGTCCCCCTTTGGGTAAGGGATAAGGGAAGTAGGATAAGGATGAATTCGTACCTCCTGCTCCTTATCCCGTGTTTGGGTGCAGGATAAGGAGCAGGTACAAATCTCTTTTTTCTTATCCCAGTACTTTCTTCTTCGTCTTCTCTTTGCTTCAGCTGTAGCAACAGGGAGATGGTGTCTAACTGTGTCGTATGCCTAAGACAGAATATATGTGTTACCCTAGCCTAAGACTTGAAAATGTAGCCGCCGAAACCCTTTTCTGAACTCTCCTAGTCTTTACTATCGTTCTCTGAAGACCAGTCTGTATCAGAGCAACATATACCGGCTAATCGAACACTGTTCTTGAACTGGTCATTGTTCATGATTGATCTGCTCAGTCTTCATGATTGATCTGCTCATTTTTCTGCTTCTTTGCTTAACAATTTCAATAAACTACTTTTTGTAATAATTTGATTTCCAATTATTTGTTTCTTTAAAATGTCCTATCTTGTTTTTCATCACAAAATGGCTGCTAATTTTCAATTACTAAGATTTTTACCCTTTATACATACTGATAGATTGGTAATAAGATCTGCAAACCTTAGTGGTTCGATATTTTTTTCTTAAAATTATTTATTTTTTCTCTGCCGTAGGTTTTCTTTACCATTGGGATGCTTTTGAACATTGCACAAGCAACAATATAGAGCAAAGATTGGTGATGCTAATATATCATATATTTGATAGGTAAGATGGTTATTTCATCCTATCTTTGTGAATTTTACTTATGTTGAAAAATGTCTAGTTATGCAATCTAGATGCTATAGTTATGGGGCTTCTTTAGACACCATTTAGCCACTTTTTTGGTTATATGACTTGAAGTCATGATTAAATAATGTCCTCCAAAAGACCATATTGTTGTGTTTTGGTGTAAGCAACTCTGAATAGTACATGTGTTGTTGCTTATGGTAACATGGTTTCTTTAAGAGATCATCCTATAAAATGTGTAAATCTACAATTTTGATTGTCAATTTCTTACATTGTCCGTTAACAGCAAATAGTATCTCATGCCATATATTTCATTGCAATTAAAAACTCTCGAATTTTTGAAAAAGGCTAGACTGTCAACATTGTCTAAACTGTCAACTATCGTATGACTTCAAAGAAAGTACAACTTTAGGACAAGAATTATCCATGTCACACTAAGGCTTTGACTACCACAAGCTCCAGGACTTGTGTCCAATATTTTTATTTTATTTTATTTTATTTTTTATTTTTTTTTTCTGGTTAAGTTTGAGCCTTTGTCATAACCTTATTCCTCACATTACCAGAGGTTTTCGCCCTATTGGACTTGTTGGAGCCGAGTAAAACGGAAGAAAACCCTAGTGGGGAACAAATACGAATCTAGACTCGTTTAGAAACCGACGGTCGAAGTGTCGGTTCTTTGTGCTAAAACCGACACTTCTATTGTCGGTTCTTTGTGCTAAAACCGACACTTCTATTGTCGGTTTTATGTTTCTCAGGTCCTCACAGAAACCGATAGTTGAACACTCGGTTCTTAAGAACCGAGTTAGCACCATCGATTTCATACTTAACCCTTTTTAACCCTTATCTCTTTCGTTCCTCAATCAGTGGCCACAAACTTTCTTTGTCTCCTGACCCTCCCCCTCTCTGTGTCTCCAGAAGAAGCGCATCTCACCGCGACCTCACCGTCGGATTCAGGCGAGTCCAGTGTCGCCGGAGTAAGCCCACCCCACTGCCGCCGAAATCTGTAGGTAAATCTTCTCCTTCACTCCCTCTTTCACTGTATTATGTGGGATTTTTTGTTTTTTAACTTTACCAAGTCCAAAATCGATTGTGGTACATAAGTTTTAATGCTGTAAAACCGATTATCGTAGCGTCGGTTCTTACGGTTCTTAATACCGACTATACCACTCTCGGTTTTGACTCAGACTTGGAAAAACATAAAACCGACAGTAGAATTGTCGATGTTAGCACAAAGATCTGACACTCCTACCGTGAGTTTCTAATTATTTCTCACTAGGGAATTCTTCCGTTTTACACGGCTCCAACAAGTTCAATAAGGTGAAAAACTCCACATTACCAATATCTAGATCACGATTGTCAATAATTAGAAGTTCCTCAAAAATGCCTTTACCCGTAGTATCATCAATTTTGAGGAAGTCTATAGCAAAAGTGCAAACTCCTTAACCTTGAATGGGGTTGTTGAAATAGCCAAACAACTTTTCTTTTTATCATTCCTTCCATCCAGATTTATATTTCTACTTGACATGACGAAGAACTCCATGGGTTTGAAGAACTGCTTCCACCCATGTTCATTAGTTCCCTAGACAAAACTTCCCATTGCCCCCCATTATCAGATTCCAGGCTAACATTTGCCACACCAGAACTTAACTGGTTCACCTTAGGAGTAGAGTCTTCACAAATTATTTTCCCTTTGGATAGTCTCCACGACCAGCGCCAGATAGGCCTCTTCCACCTCTTCTTGAACTCATTGTATTTTTGACTTCTTGTTGGTCCTGTTTTAAGTTAAGTATCTTCACAAATCGGTCCCAACCTACTCTAATACCCTTCCAAAGCCCACTCAAAAAATCCTAGAGCAATGTCTGAACACCAACTTCCCCTACTTGTGCCATCACACCCCCCCCTCCCCCCCTCCCCCCCCCCCCTCCCCCCCCCCCCCCCCCCCCCCCCCCCGACTCTTTAACATCATAAATCTATTAGTTTTGGTAATTTGACAACATGACATAGCTACATCCAAATTAAACAACAATCATAATGTACGTGTGATTCAAATGGGAAGGATTTGATAATGAAGCTATGCAGATCTAAAGTGAAATCCAAACCAATCTTATTGAAAGAAGGCAAAGAGAAATTAGGGTTGGTGTTAGCTTCATTTAACTAAGAAGCTAGCCAAATCTAAAGCAAAATCGAGACTAAGCCGATTGAAAGAAGGCAAAGAGAAATTGGGGTTGGTAGAATCAACTTGCGACGACTTTTTGTGGGTACTTGATCAAGCCAAGGGATGCTGGCGTTAGTCAAAAGTGATTCGGTCTTCGCCTCCTACCGCTAATTGTTTCAAGCAGTGTGTATGAGAGTGAGAGGTTTCTGTGTGTAAGAAAACGGTGTGAGAAGACAGGCCAGCCCAATAGACTGACAATGAGATTTCGGCATTAGGCCTCCAGTTTTCAAAAATGAAGGGTTTTTTTTGTATTTTACACTAATTATTCATTATTATTTAATTACAACCTGCCAACGGAGAAAACACTTTAATAAAAATCTACACCAGATCTAGGCATTAGAGAATATTGTCAAACAGAGAGAGGAGAGAGCTTCGGTTCCAATCGAGAGCCTCGGTTTAACAATCTCCTTTCTCGCCACTGTCGAATGCAGATCTGTATAATTTCATATTTCTAATATCAGACGTTTGAAATTTCTGGTGTAAGAATCGCCCTGCTGAGTTGATAGCGAAGTTTCTGGATGAGAAGCTTCGTGCTTGAAATAAGGGTACTTCTGAAGAGGAACGGGAGGAATTGCTTGATAAAGTTCTGTTCTTGTTCAGGTTTATACAGGTACTGCTTTTTAGATAAGAAGTTCATTGCGCAGTACAACCTCTGTTTCTTTAAGAACATCCCACATCACTTTTTGTCACTATTCACGGGGTCACTTTGACCGGTGATTTGACTAGCAAAACGATTCAAGAATTTGGTAATTTTTTGCATGGTCTTGTAAAGTAAACTTTACTCTACAACACCATGAAAAAAATTCAAAAAATTATATCGTTTTACTATCTAAATCACCGAGTCAAAGTTACGCAGTGACGGGTTGAAAAGTCAAACCAGGACATTCCAGAAAAACGGAGTTCTGGCTTGTTCTTGTATTATCATAAACAACACTAGTTTTCGTGATGCCAGTCCACACATTATGGTGGATTGCTGATATTACTAGAATACATGTGTGGTGGCCGAACTAAAGTTTAAAAAAGGACTGAAGCATTTATTCTTTTGTCTTTTTTGAGGCTTTCTATGAGAAGGACCTTGCAAAAAGGCTGCTGTTAGGGAAGAGTGCCTCAATCGATGCAGAGAAGTCCATGATGTCCAAGGTGAACTGAACTTCTCTCCTTGATATGTGAAGTATATATGCCCTTTTTTATTTGTGTTATGCTAAATATATGCATTACGCACGTGGGGATAACTTAAGTGTTTGGGCCATAATCAGACAATTTATTGATTGATACAGTTGAAAACCGAAGAAGCCAGTTCACAAACAAACTTGAAGGAATCAAAGAATGTTCAAGGTGTGTACCTTTATCACTAGAGGCCCTTTCTCTGTTTCATAGTAGATCAGCAGCTTAACACAGATGAGGGTTTGATAGTCAATGTGGGTTGCTCACATGAATCTATGCTGGTATATCAGTATTTAGTATTATATTGAATGTTAGTCGGTTACGACAAGAAATAGTTACCACACTTCATCGCCATTGTCGAACGCAGATCTGGAGGAAATGGATAAGGTGAATCGGATCCGCCAGGAGGAGATCCGCCAACACCGCCACCACCGTCCGCCAACACCACCACGCCGTCCTCGACCTCTTCCACGTCTTCTCTGGATGCAGATTTCTCTCAGACTTCTTTGACCTAGCTGTGGGATGAACTTGAAAGACTCACTGAATCCAGTTGTCTCTCATCAGTGAAGGATTTTGGTACTTTTTGCTTATTTCCCTCATGTCCTGATAGCCGAATCGTTTTATAAATAAAAAATAATATTTAGCCTTTAAGATTATCATGTTCATCAAGGTTCTTGGCTTTACCATTGCCAAGCTCTTCTAGAGTTCAGGGTCGTTACTTATCTTCTACAGTAAAGAGAAAATACTTTGGTATTGAATTTGATGCTAACTGGTATAGAAGTCATGGAGTTCCTTAATAAGACAAGAGTGTATATGTTTTGATGAAATGATGTGGTTCAGTTTGTGACATTTTTTGACATATATATGAAAGAGGGCACAGGTTCAATAGAATTTAGTTGAGGTAGGGATAGTAATTATGAATAAGAACTAATCTTCCTTAATTTTATTGGATCTGAAAAAAAGGTCCAATTAAACATTGACAAACCCAGAAAAAAGAGTGAACAATCTCACTGATCTCTCATCGCATTCCCTTGCAACCCAATCTCACAATGAATCTTCATCTTTTCATCAGAAACAAAGAGAAATTGTCATCTTCCACTGACAAATTGCACAACCCAGTAGGTTAATTTGTGTTTCGGAGTTCTTGATACTCTGACTCATTTTCTCTTTTGTGCATAATTTAACGTTTGACATGATATTTGTATGATAGTATTGAGCTGTGAGCTTCACAAAACCTTTTTACAGTATGAATTAGGTCGCTTTCATAGGCTTGCTGACATGCTCTTACGGTGTCGGCAAGCTTTTTTATTTTGGGTCAATAAAGATAGAATTTTCTTGTATCACCTTAACTAGGAGATGTCTCACTTATCTGTGTGTATATGGTCGTACAATATATGAGCATTATTCCGCAGTTACTGTCATGCCTTCTGGTGACAGATTAAATACATATATGCTCTTATGGAGGAAAGAAATGACACACGTCCTAATAAAGTGGTAACAATTGTTTATGAAAAGATATACTACAAGTTTTCAAATGAATCGCCTCTTTAGTAAGGGTGAAAAAAGTCCACATCACTATAATTTCGGAACAGACGGAGTAGTTGGCTGTGGCTAGGTAGATGGGGATGCCTGCAATATGATTAACTAGGGCAGTATGCCTAAAATGGAGTTGACACCTTCATTCGTTGACAGCAAAGCGTGATTGCCCATATGAGAAAGTAGGAAAGCAGTATGCCTAAAATGGTGGTTAAAGTCTTTAAGGACAATGAGAAAGTAGGAAGACATGGATATGACATGTTTAAGAGATCTGAGTAGGAAGACGTGGAAACTATTTCACATAGCCAAGCAAAGAAATTGGGACGAAAGCTAGTTAAGTTGAGATTTGTGTCAATATGGCATTATTAAGTGAGTTGAGTACTGGAGTAAATTATTTCAAATAACCAAGCAAAGTAATTGGGACAAATGCCAGTTAAGTTGAAGCCTCGGGTAAGAACCTTGTTAGTTTAGTTACTTATCTGCCTATCTCGTGCCCAAGTTAAATTGTTCCGCCCGTAATTGCAGTATATTTTGCCATATTAGTCACATTTCCTGTACATCTCTCCTTGTTTTAATTGACAATAATTTGTGTCTGGCACTCTAGCTCTTATAGTCACCCACACATCATATGTCCATGTTATAGGAGATAAATTAATTATGGAGTTTATATAGACACTCGTTAGTGTTGGGTATAATGTGTGAGCAGGTTGTCCCACATCGGGATGGTGGACATGAGGTTCATGGTTAATATAAGTATGATTTGGGCCCTAACTCATAAGGTTGACCTTTTGGGTAAGTGAGTGTCCCAGATCATACTATGGTGCTCTTCTCTCGCGGTGCTTAATCTCCTTACAAGTGGTATCAGGGTTCGTGCGCACTGCCGTGGTGAATCAAGGGTGAGATGTGCAGTGTTCTCATGGATGGGTCTTCCATGAATGGTGGACCAGGTGTTCGTGCAGAAGGTCAAATTCCTGTGTTGCTCCAGCAGGTGGTCTGGCAAATGGTGGTCCGGTACACTCTCACAAAGGCGATTCTAAGCAATTCCGCAAATGCTTCCGGACGAGGAGGAGCATGTTGAAGGGCTCACACATGAAGAGGTAGATTGTTGGGTATCATGTGTGAGCAGCTTGTCACACATCGGGATGGTGGACATGAGATTCATGGTTATTATAGTATGATTTGGGCCCCAACTCATTAGGTTGACCTTTTGGGTAAGTGGGTGTCTCAGATCATACTATGGTGCTCTTATCTCGCTGTGCTTAATCTCCTTACACTTAGGGGTACATAGTTAATTCTATAATTATACCATAATTAGTTCTCCTCAACTAGAATATGTGTAGCCGCAGCGAGGCTTTGGAAACAATGTATCTTGGCCCAAGTATAAGTTCCCCAGCTGGTTTAATTTTTTTGCTTTAGCGATTCTTAATCCTGATTAATATATTGACCAATCACCATTACCTTATTTTTAGAGCAATGGTCCTTGTAATTTCAGCGATCACTGCATCTTAAAGTAAAGATGTCATCAGATTTTTTCAGTAAGTGAATGTTATGGAGAATGCAACTGCTGAGCATCATTCAATGCATTTTGCAACCTTACATGTAGCTCAAGGAATGGATCCTATATACATGTAGCCATGTAGTGAGATTTGTTAAAGGTCTATCTTCTTTCCGTAGTACTGATGAGATGATCTTTGCAAATCAGATTTGAAATATCTGATGACTCCACTTATGACATAATATTTAAATTTATGTTTCCATTTCATTATTAGGCGGCCCGGTTTCTCTCTGTTGGAGGCAGGTTTGGGCGTCCCACAACCGGATCATAGCATACGATTCGCAAAGAAACCATATACTGATACTGCCGGAGGGGTACATCTCCCTTACTAGCAAGTTGAAGATGCTCTTGTTTTAAAACATTTAATCAATTGGCGAGTACCGCTGGCAGTTCTTAGACACACTTTGTACTCTCTGGGAAGCTCCAGCCTTCCCTTTCTGAGTGGGAGAGAAGTAAGAGCCGGACGCTAGCGGCATGCTATCTTCGATCTGGGGTTTATCGGTAAGTGAAACATTACCTTTTGGATCTCTCTCTCTCCTTGTTGATATATTGGGTCCGATTTGGTAAATTTTCTACTTTCATTTTGTCGATCTGAACCTTAAGTTCTGATTTACTTTCTATGTCTGATGTGCTTCCACCTCAACCATATTTTTGAAAACTATATTTTTGTTGGAAACGAAGATATGTTCTCTCACCACGTTGATATATGAAGTTAAACAAAGAATTTAGTTCAACGGATCAGCTACATGTAGCTACCCGGTACTCCAACATCAAATCATTAGTAGATCTATGATTTTTCAAACTGAGATTGTGAATATTTGCATCTTCCTTCCACTTTATCCTCCCATGCAGAATCTTTCCAAGAGAGTGAGGCTGATAGACCTCTGTTTGATGGGCTTGTTGAGGATTTAGAGGAAGGTACAGTTGTAGGGTCGGATACTCCTTTTGAGGAGTGTGATGTGAGGTGGGCTTTTTTCGTTGAGGGGGGAGAACCTCTAAGTCAAACTGGTAGACAATGTCTTTTACAGCCGCATTGGGCAAAATAAAAATCCGGAACACGGTTTCAGGCCTATCTGTATGCAGAATTGCTCTTGCAATTTTTTTGGGGGAGGGTGTTTTCGTTAAGATTAAAAAGGGGCAGGTAGACAAACTTTTCGTTGTCTTGGTGGCTAATGAGTGTGTGGATAATAAGCCCAAGAGGGGCGAGCAGTGGATGTTTTGTTACTTTTGTAAGCTGGACGTCGAGATGGATTATGATCATGTCAATTGGGCGTTTTTGGTTGAGATAGACTTTACCCAAAGAAGGGTTGGGTGGGACAGACTTGTGTCTCTACTGTTAGACTGTTTATTCTTGTGAATGGAACGCCGAAAGGCCTTTTTGAACCTTCCCATGGGTTTCGTTAGGGAGACCTTCTTTGTCCCTTTATGTTCTTTGCTGTCATGGAGGCCCTTAGTTGGATGTTGGTGAGAGCTGTTCTGGTAGGGTAATTAAGAGGTTTTGAGATGGGTCAATTATGTTCGTATATCCCACTTTTTATTTACTGATGATACTTTGTTTTTGTAGATGAGAGGGAGGAGTTTGGGCTACTTGTTGAGTGTGCTTGACTGTTCCGAGGTAGTTTGGGGTCTAAGGGTGAATCCACGTATGTCTATGGTGATTCTGATCAGAGATGTGGATAGAATCAGCGAGTTTGGGCTGTAAGGTTGCTCAACTTTTGATTAGAATTTAGGCAATTAGGAATGCCTTAGGGGAAAAGTTTAGGACATAAAGGTGTGGGATCAGATAGTATAGTAGCATAATGTTGGTTTGGCAGGTCGGAAGAGGTATCTCTCAAAGGGTGTTAGAATTTTTCTTATAAAGCGCAATTTGTAGTGTCTTCCTACTTATTCCAAGTCTCTTTGTGGGGAGGGATCAGGGACGGTTGTGGAAAATTTAGCGTGACTTTTTATGGGGAGGGATCAGGGACGGTGTGTTGTCCGGTTGATAGTGGAGGTCTGGGTATTCGTCGCATGTTTAGAGGTTCTTGCAGATGTGGGTTCTGAAAAGGTATTAGAGCGGGTTGGAATCGCTTTTTGATGAAAGGATCATGTTTGGGCGTTTCAGTAGGTTGGTGAGGAGAAATTGCCACACACCTCTGTGTTCTGAAAAGTGAAAACACATTGAATGAGTAAATGATCTTTCCGGTGGTCTAGAAGACAGAGAAATCGACGCTTTCCTCGTTGCCGACGAAGAGGGACGATCATTCACTCATTGTGTTCTTTATGCTCTTCGCGTTGTTTCCTTTCTCTTTATGCACACACATTAAGCAGACTTTATGAAAATCATGTCAATTGGTCATAGTTGAGTTAAGTCTATATTTCGGCTATTTATGCTGTGAACTTAACGAATGTGGTTGTTTCCCTGTTTGCTGCTATAGCATCAGGCTTTGCATGAGTCGTGCACACAGCCTGTTTGATTTGGGTTCGAAGAGAAACCCAATTAGATGTTTCATCTGAGCGTGGGCATTATTGGCCTTCATTAATGTCAATGGTTCAGGGTACGAGTTCTCTTTTGGGTGTTTAACATGGTGACTCTAAACATAATAATATATAGTTCTAGGGTAGCAGGAATGGTAGTCAAGTACATTTGTCCTTGTTAAGTTCATAATTAATTACTCAAAATTTATAAATGTGAAATCTCTATTAACTGGTGGCATTTTGGTGCAAGTAAGTTGCAATTTAGATTATAAGAATTATCTTGCCTCTCCTCCTAGTCATTACTCGTTCATACATACATTGCAATCTTTTCTGAAGATGTCTTAAACTGTCTCAACGTCAGACCTTCTGAGACCTATGTATTCTTAGTGTTTTAACATAAGTAGTTTGAGTAGATGAAAAGTGTTTGCCATGGGCCTGCATTCTGTTGACTCTGTGCCAAAGCTCTGACCGTAATAATAGTATTGCATTAACGGAAAATGCAATACCAAATAGTAGTGCCTACAATTTCAATAACTACACATATATAAAGAAGTCTCTGACAAAGACGGAGGAGACAGCTTTCCGGGGTCCAAAAAGCCAGGCAAGTGTAAGAATGGGTTTATGAATGGTACAAAAGGTGAGTTAGTATGGATGAAATGACTTGAAAGCTCAGCAAGTCAGGTTGGACAAAGCGACTAGCTATTCAAAGTGACCTTATAGCATAGATTCCCCGTGCCAAACACCAAAGTCTTGGCACAATAGACTCTAGTAGGCCTAGCTCCTGAGAAAACAGTACAAGATTACCCGTTAATCATTGGGCACAAAACCTTATCCTACCACAATTTTCTAGGGAGAATATTGCAACTAGAGTTAGGGTGAAACAACTGCTCAAACAAATATGTTCATGATGCTCTTAAGAGTTTTTTAATCAAATTTTAATTATCTTATGTAAACTACCATACATGTTCTTTCCAAGTACTGGACATAGTCAAACCCGAATAACCTTGAACCATATTGGACGTGAAAACTATATAATTCAATTAGTTTAGGAAGTGTCTTAAGACTTTTGGTATGGTTTGAGCTGCCATTCAATAATCAAATTGTTCAAATGCACTGTTATCTACCTTTGAGGCCCAATTCTAGGAAAATCTGAGGTCAAGGAAGTTGTATCTCAATTGGTGTTATATTTACATTGAGGATATGTTCGCCGCACATTCAACCTATGGAACTTCAAAGCAGAGTTGTGTTGGACCACCACCACCACATAATCTCATTACGATAGAGGAACATAGAAATTATAATTGAACTCCATTTTCCTGCGAAGAAAACTTCTCGCAGATATTATATGGGAAGTGTCTAAGGACTTTTGGTATGGTTTTAGCTGCCTTTCACTAGCCAAAGTGTTATGCCAGCCCAGTTACAGGACGAACTTTGCTCAAGGAAGTTGTGGCTCAATTGGTGTTTATATCTAGATTGAGGATACTTTGCTCAAGGAAGTTGTTCACCATACTTTCAACATAAGGAACTTCAATGACATAATTATGGATATTAGGATATGTATGAACGAGTAATGACTAGGAGGAGAGACAATATAATTCTTATAATCTAAATCGCAACTTACTTGCACCACAACGCCACCAGTTAATAGAGATTTCACAGTTATATCTTTTGAGTAATTATGAACTTAGCGAGGACAAATGTACTTGACTACCATTCCTGCTACCCTATAACTACATTTGTTATGTTGAGTGTCACCAGAGGGTGTCATGTTAAACACCCAAAAGAGAACTCGTACCCTTAACCATTGACATTAATGAAGGGCAATAATGTCCACGCTCAGATGAAACATCTAATTGGGTTTCTCACCGAACCCAAATCAAACAGGCTGTGTGCACGACTCACGCAAAGCCTGATGCTATAGCAGCAAACAGGGAAACAACAACATTCGTAAAGTTCACAACATAAATACCCGAAATATAGATTTAAATCAACTATGACCAATCGTCATGATTTTCATAAAGTCTGCTTCATGTGTATGCATAAAGAGAGAGGAAACAACATGAAGAGCATTAAGAATAGAACAAGTGAATGATCGTCCCTCTTTGTCAGCAACGAGGAGCGCGCCGATTTCTCCATCTTCTAGACCACCGGAAAGATCATTTACTCACTCAATGTGTTTTCAGAGTACAGAGGTGTGTGGAAATTTCTCCTCACCAACCTACTGAAACGCCCAAACATGATTTCCTAAACTAATCTAAACCAAACCTTTCATCAAAAAGCGATTCCAACCCCCTCTAATACCTTTTCTGAACCCACATCCGTAAGACCCTCCAAACGTATTTGAGCACCAACCGTGCCTCTCTGTCCCAAGCCTAGCATCAATCATGGAGACTCTTACGCTCAAGCCCAAACCACCACCACCACCACCACTTCCCCAAAGGAGCCTGGTTGAAATGGAACAAGCGGCGAATACCCGGACCTCCACTATCAACCAGACAACACACCGCCTTGACCCCTCCCCACAAAAAGTCAGGCTGAATTTTCCCCAACCACCAAGCCACAGAAGTCGGCATTACAAAAAGAGACTTGGAATAAGTAGGAAGAAGCGACAAAGTGCTCTTATAAGAAAAATTCTACCACCCTTTGAGAGATAACTCTTCCAACCTGCCAACCAACTTTATGCTGCTCAACTATCTGATCCCACACCATTATGTTCTAAACTTTTCCCCAAGGCATTCCTAAATGCCTAAATTATAATCCAAAGTTGAGCAACCTTACAGTCCAAACTCGCTGATTCTATCCACATCTTTGATCAGAGTCACCATAGACATACCTAGATTCACCCTTAGACCCCAAATTACCTCGAAACAGTCAAGCACAAAAAACAAAGTATCATCAGAAAATAAAAAATGGGATATACGAACATAATTGACCCATCTCAAAACCTCTTAAGTACCCTACCTGAACAGCTTGCACCAGCATCCAACTAAGTGCCGCCATGACAGCAATGAACATAAAGGGACAAAGAAGGTCTTCCTGATGCAACCCACGGGAAGGTTCAAAAAGGTCTTTCGGCGTTACATTCACAAGAATAAACAGTCTAACAGTAGAGACACAAGTCTGACCCACCCAACCCTTCTTTGGGTAAAGTCTATCTCAACCAAAAACTCCCAATTGACATGATCATAATCCATCTCGACGTCCAGCTTACAAAAGTAACAAAACATTCACTGCTCGCCCCTCTTAGGCTTACTATCCACACACTCTTTAGCCACCAAGACACAAGGAAAAGTTTGTTTACCTACCCCTTTATAATCTTAACGAAAACACCTTCACCCAAAAATATTGCAAGAGCAATTCTGCATACAGATAGGCCTGAAACCATGTTCCGGAATTTTATTTTGCCCGATTTGGCTGTGAAAGACATTATCTACCAGTTTGGCTTAGAGCTTCTCCCCACTCAACGAAACAAAGTCCACCTCACATCACACTCCTCAAGGAGTATCCGACCCTACAAATGTACCTTCGTCTAAATCCCCTACACGTAGCCCATCAAACATAGGTCTATCAGCCTCACTCTCTTGGAAAGATTCTGCATGGGTTGATAAAGTGGAAGGAAGATGCAAACTTTTACAATCTCACTTTCCAAAATCATAGATCTACTAATGATTTGATGTTGGAGTACCGGGTAGCTACATGTAGCTGATCCGTTGAACTATATTCTTTGTTTAATTTCATATATCAACGTGGTGAGAGAACTTATCTTCGTTTCCAACAAAAATATAGTTTTCACAAATATGGTTGAGGTGGAAGCAGATCAGACATAGAAAGTAAATCAGAACTTAAGGTGCAGATCGAAAAAATGAAAGTAGAAAATTTACCAAATCGGACCCAAGATATTAACAAGGAGAGAGAGATCCAAAAGGTAATGTTTCACTTACCGATAAACACCAGATCGAAGATAGCACGCCGCTAGCGTCCGGTTCTTACTTCTCTCCCACTCAGAAAGGGAAGGCTGGAGCTTCCAAAAGAGTACAAAGTGTGTCTGAGAACTGCCAGTACGGTACTCGCCAATTGATTTAAATGTTTTAAAACAAGAGCATCTTCAAATTGCTAGTAAGGGAGATGTACCCATCCGGCAGTATCAGTATATGGTTTCTTTGCGAATCGTATGCTATGGTCCCCGGTTGTGGGACGCCCAAACCCGCCTCCAAAAGAGAGAAACCGGTCCGCCTTATAATGAAATGGAATAAATTTAAATATTATGCCATAAGTGGAGTCATCAGATATCTCAAATCTGATTTGCAAAGATCATTATATCAGTACTATGGAAAGAAGATAGACCTTAAACAAACCTCACCTAATGGCAACATGCATATAGGATCCATTCCTTGAGCTACATGTAAGGTTGCAAAATGCATGGAATGATGCTGAGCAGTTGCATTCTCCATAACATTCACTTACTGAACAAATCTGATGACATCTTTACTTTAAGATGCAGTGATCGCTGAAATTACAAGTACCATTGCTCTAAAAATAAGGTAATGGTGATTGGTCAATATATACTAGTAGGAGATAGTTAATTATGGTAGCAATAATAATAGAATTACCTATGTACCCCTAAGGAGTGTCCATATAAACTCCAAAATAATTTTATCTCCTATAACATGGACATATGATGTGTGGGTGACTATAAGAGACAGAGTGCCAGACACAAATTATTGTCGATTCAAACAAGGAGAGATGTACAGGAATGTGACTAATATGCTAGGTGATAAGTTTTTTCTGGCTCCCTTTGATTATATTTTTTACGTGAGAAATATTCTTTCTTATCAATTGTTCTTTGGATTAAACTGTTGCCTGATACTTAAGTTAAAACAGGACTAGCAAGAATTCAAAAATAAATGAGTTCAAGAAGAGGTGGAAGAGGCCTATCTCGCGCTGGTTGTGGAGACTATCCCAAAGAGAAAAAGATTTGTGAAGGCTATACTCCTAAGGTGAACCAAGTTCTGGTGTGGATAAAATTAGCCTAGAATCTGACAATGGGAAGTTTTGTCGAGGAAACCAATGAACAGGGGTAGAAGCAGTTTTTCCAGTTAGGTTCTAGTGTGGCAAATGTTAGCCTGGAATATGATCATGGGTTCAATAAGAAGTTTCGTCGAGGAAACCAAGGAACATGGGTGGAAGCAATTCTTCAAATTCACAGGTACAAACTCCATGGGTTTCAAAAACTGCTTCCACCCCTGTTCATTGGTTTCCTCGACAAAACTTCCCATTGCCCCCATTGTCAGATTCTAGGCAAAAATTTTCCACACCAGAACTTAACTGGTTCACATTAAGAGTATAACCTTCACAAATATTTTTCTCTTTGGGATAGTCTCCACAACCAGTGTCAGATAGGCCTCTTCCACCTCTTCTTGAACTCATTGTATTTTTGACTTCTTGCTGGTCCTGCTTTAAGTTAAGTACCAGGCAACAGTTTAACCAAAAGAACAATAGATAAGAATGAATATTTCCCACGTAAAAAATATAATCCAAGGGAACCAGAAAAAACTTATCTCATAGCATATCAGTTTTTCCTTGATCCGCCCCAAGAAGCCACCTTCTCTCTCCTCCCAAACCGTGTATGGATCACAGAACCATACAGATCAGCGTTTGTGTGAAGCTGATCAGAACAAGGTACAATCAGATCTTCCAATCCTCGTAGCTGATCGGTGGCTTGTTTCAAACATTTCATTTTTTGTGTGTGTTTACGTTGGTCTGAAATACTATATTGTTTTTGCGGGAGTCTTTACGTTTCTTGTAAGAAAAAGTTGTCCATGTCCTTGATCTGATCATCGCACTCTTTGCACATTGGTCTAGACATTGTTTTCCTATTTATTCACATCAAAGTAGTTAGGGTAAAAAAATAGGAAAACTTTTCTTATTTTTTTCCTATGTAAGGAAAAGTTGCCTCTAACTACTTTGACGTGAATAAATAGGAAAAAATGTCTAGACCAGCGTGCAAAGAGTGTGATGATCAGATCAAGGACATGGACAACTTTTCCTTACATGACACGTAAACGTAGAAAAGAAGACTCCCGCAAAAACAATATAGTATTTCAGACCAACGTAAACACACAACAAAATGAAATGTTTGAAACCACCCAACGATCAGCTAAGAGGATTGGAAGATCTGATTGTACCTTGTTCTGATCAGCTTCCCACGAACGTGGATCTGTACGGTTATGTGATCGATACACAGTTTGGGCAATTTGGGAGGAGAGAGAAGGTGGCTTCTTGGGGCGGATCGAGTAAAAACTGATATGCTAGGCGATAAGCTTTTTCTGGCATCCTTTGATTATATTTTTTACCTGGGAAATATTATTTCTTATCCATTGTTCTTTTGGTTAAACTGATGCTTAACTTAAAACAGGACCAGTAAGAAGTCAAAAATACTGAGTTCAAGAAGAGGTGGAAGAGGCCTATCTGGCGCTGGTCGTGGAGACTATCCCAAAGATAAAAATATTTGCGAAGGCTCTACTCCTAAGGTGAACCAGTTAAGTTCTGGTGAGGCAAATGTTAGCTTGGAATCTGATAATGGGGGGCAATGGGAAGTTTTGTCTAGGAAACTAATGAACATGGGTGGAAGCAGTTCTTCAAACCCATAGGCCTCTTCCACCTCTTCTTGAACTCATTGTATTTTTTTCCTATTTATTCAAGACACGACCGGGAGACAAGAATAGTCATGTGCATCCACTCATCAGATAACATCCCAGGATTCATAAACCTCCTTGACCTTTCATGTCCAATCAGAGAAAACCCTCTCATGGTCTACTACCTCCACCTCATCGAGCTCCGAGGACGAGCCAACCCTCTCTTCATGTCTCACCACTAGGGATGGAAACGAGTCTGATACGGATTGGATCCGGCTTTTCCCGATCCAGATCCGATACAGATCCGTTCGGATCATCACCGGATTCGGATCAGATCGGATCGGGTTTCATTCAGCTGATCCAAAGCCGATCCGTAGATCCACATAGTATGTGGTCGGGTTGGATTCGGATCGAATCCGACTAGTGTTTGCAATAACATACGCTAAGACATGTTCATAATTGATGAAGCCTAACCAACAAAATAAAATAGCTTTGTAGGTTGGAGTTACTATAGTATTCATCTTGTAAGTGTAAGTGGAGAGGTAAGAGGGGTGTATTTGTAAAAAACACATATACCTCGGATCGGGTCGGAACTCGGTGGATCTGTCCTCAGATCCAAATCAAGATCCAAATCCGTTTGGGTCTGACTTTCCAAATCCAAATCCAATCCATTTTCAATTGGATCGGATTCGGATCCAATCAATTCGGCTCGGATCGCTCGGATCTCAGATCGGATCGGACCATATTGCCATCCCTACTCACCACCACAACCAACAAGACTCTGAGAACACGTATTCAGAGGACGTCATCACCGCCTTTGGCCGCCACGAGATGCAAAACCAAGGCGGCATAATGACGATGATCTTCACTTGTATCTCCAAGAAAGCTAATGCACGAGGACATATGTAATCCTGCGTTGGAGAAAATAGCCGCCTTGATCGTGCTCCCGTTTCACCGGAAATGGGCCCTTGATGGGTCCATGGAGGACGAAGATCTCAGCCTGAGGTCTCTGAACTGCAAAATCCTCGAGATGGCGCCTTCTTCCATCGGTATTTTTATACATCGCGGTGGTTGTGGGCGGCAGGGAGTAGAGCTTCGGTTCTGGTCATCCAGCAATAGCAAAACACTCATCGATAAAATTGCTGGTTTGGTTTTAAAGGTTTTGAGCAAACGAGAACATGAAATATATCCGTCTTTGGTGGTTGTTTACTTGGAAATTAATCAATGAGGAAATGAAATGAAATGTATAAGTGAACTAAAGACAGACCGATTTGGTCTAAACATGTACCTCATTTTTTGTAACTGGTGAAAATGATAGTGATGAGAATGGTTCCTCTCGGCCCTCTGTTATGTGCAAAATTATACTGGGTCAATATCTTGGCCATATACTGGTTTGACTGATTCATATCTCCTCAGAAGAAAATGCTAGAGATGTCAACTTGGTTCAATATCAGCTTTCTTCAGTTACTTCTCTCCATGATCACAAATACAGTGAAATGTAATTGCTTTGCATAACCTCCAATCTACTTAATCTTTGTATCCCTTTGCCTTTTTGACCACCACTAACCTCTGATTAATCTTTGCTAATTACCATTATCTCTCTTAATCAGTTATACTCTGTTAAGTTTTCATTATCTTCCACTTAATTTTACCATATTCAGTGGCAAACCTAGGAATGAGTTAGGGGAACAGCATGTTAAGATTGTTGCCCAACCAGCAACTTGGAGTACATCCTCATTGCAAACATGAGAATCTGATGTGTTCTATTATATTTATCTAAATAATAGAAAGAATCAGCAGATACAAAAGAAGGCTATAGTTAAAGACCCAGCAACCCCCAAAAAGCACAATTAATTTACTCAATGTGGAGTAAAAAATCATGGTATATAAAGAATATAAAAACTAATAAGAAGAAAAACAGGAAATAATGAATCAATGTAGTCAATTACGTAAAACGAACCGAAGACATCAAAATAATACTTCGTTGTATATTCATGATTTGCAAGAAATTTGGATTGGTCCTTTCTTCATCCTACATCAGGGAGGGACAGGGGCAAGGTTGCAGTTCATGTTGTGTAGAATAGGCTTATTTAATATGGAATTGTGAGCATGTTTGCAATTACATGAGGGATTGCACATTTGGACAGACTGAGGACCAGAACAAGGAATGTTTTACTATACCCCACTTAGAGAGATGGCGGCATAGCAGAAAGAACAAACTTCTCCATTTTAGTGATCCTCGAGGATTTCTTAAGCTTAGCCCAAGTACATCATTCAATAAACTTTCGTGCACTCATGCGCACACCAAGTGTTCTAGATGGTGGTTTTGTTCTGATAGGACCAATCATTATTGTGTGTATTTTTCTTTATACACATGCTATGCTAGAAATTAAGAGATTCATGAACCTAAGGATCACTTGGCTTGTGTGTTGCGAACGAACAATCTTGCAACTCTTGACATAGTAAGCTTTCGGATGTTGAAAGTTAGCCCTTTCCCTACTAAGCTTGAACAAGCTATTACAGATAGCAATCCCAGTCTCACACTCATATCCTTTTTCAAACCTAAAAAAAGCAATCAATCATAAAACACAACTTTTTTCCACATTAAAGTATCAACGATACTCCTAATACAAGAGTCATGTACACTAAGCATTCGAAAACCATCGAGATACGTCCTTGGCATGGTAGAAATGCATTACTTGAAAAATCATTCAAGTGTGCAGTATTTGTTTGTATGGATGCCATGAAAGGATTCTAGAAATAGTCCAGTGAAACTCAAATTTCATACCAATTATCGAGTTGTTAATGTGTAAAGACAGGTCAAGGAAATAAACTCCCTATTCCACTAACACAAACGACAATTTTCGCAAAACACCAAAGTAAGTTTTAACTTTTCCGTTACAGTGATCCTTGACAAAAAGTTAAGGCCTAAGCCTAAGACTTCAACTGCTCCACGAAATGGTAAGAATTCACAAACACACTAAATGCTCTTAAAAAAGACAATCCCTCTACCCCAAGATTCTCTATATGGTTTGTTAGATTTTGGATTTTTCAAGGGCCAAAGAAAGGAAAAAGAACATGTAGTAATCTTTTCTCAACATTCTTCAAAACCATTTCCTTTGTAATTTGGTAGGCAAATGCTCCTCAAAAACTTAATGTCTAAATCCATATTATTACAAATGCTCTCTCCTTTTCGAACCTAAGACTAAAGCGCAACCATCCATAGCATCCCAGAAAACTCATTGGTACCAATTTCTTGCTTTTGATATCTGTAATCATTCGAATATATTAAGTTCAGAAAATCTGAGAGTTTCAGAATACCTGCAAATTTAGTTCACACAATGCCAGAACTCAAATCTGATGAATCAAGCGTTGGTTGGTTGCAGAACAAACCAATGCCAAATGAGCTGGTGACACTCGAGACCAACGACCCAGAACGAAGAAGAAGAAGAACAAATCTACCACGTAGTCTGAAAATCGTATTTTCCCCTGAATGCTACAACTTGGACTGATTGGTACTGTGTAAAAGGGCCGGCCCTGCGTGTGTGTGTGGGGGGGGGGGGGGGGGGGGGGCACGGGTCCAACGGTTAGGGGGACCGGGATGTCGGTCTGATATGCATATTAATATTGTATTAGTAAATATATAGACAGACATAACCAAGTCACTTTGACATGGTGGTTTGATTAACAAAACAATACAAGAATTTGGTACAACATCATAAAAAGATTATCAAAAAGTTTACATCGTTTTATTAATCAACTCAACATGTCAAAGTGACATGATAAAGTCAAACTATGAAGTAAGAGAAGAAACAAAGGAAGTATTAAAACAGATTACTACGTGCAATTAACGTGTTCATAATTAGTTTTTTTAAAAAGATACCAGAGACTGATGAACATCTGTGAAATACGTAAGCGAAACTACATTCTGGGTAAGAAACACCGCAGAACATTACGGTGACATTTCTCAAAATACACACATGCATTATGGTCACAAAGATCGCAATCAACCTAGAAAATGAGCAGCTCACGCACATAAAAACATCTTGGCGCATATTCCTTCGTTTTGAGCTTCCAGATCTCTGAGCAAGAGAGTTCTCCACTTTCGAAGCAAAGGACCAGATAGTTGTCTCTTGTATTGCGCAAAATTTAACCACAACATTCCGTTCGATCTTTTCAAATATGGCATTTGTTATAACCAGGGTATCGAAACAAGAACGATGAACAAAATCAAGAACGAACACAAAATTAACGTGGTTCACTAACAAAGTTCCTAGCTACCTCCACGTACCAGAAAACCCAATTTATTACAGAGAGAAAACATGATTACAACCCTCACGATATACAACACAAGTTAAGCCACGGCCCTAGATTCTTATATACACCTAGAGACCCTAACTTGCTCCCAAAGTTACCTGGAAACCTTCCAAAACGGACAATTAAATAACTAAACTACCCCAGCCTTGACCCAGCCACACGACCAGCAGAAAGTTTCTGCTGCTTCATTTTCCTTTGTCTTCCCCGCTTCGTTGCTTGCCCGATTTGCTAGACGCATCGAGTTATCCCAATAAATCTCCACTTTAACTGAATTGTACTAGCCTGAATCAGAATCGATGCTTCTCTCCAGAATTTAATACGGATGTGTCTCCCAGAACTAGAAATGAGCACACCTCCCTGATGCGCCATATGTTGCTACGACTCCAACGACTTCTTGCAACGGATGCGCGGATACACTTCCATAAACATAAACAAGTGATTCACCGTGATCCAGAATTGAATACATTCACTGAGACATGACTAAATATACTCCTGATGCGCTCCAAATAGCGCTAGAACCAATGCACCACGACAAGTGCCAGAAGTCAATTCTAGACCGGATGCACCATTGACGAGTGTCAGAACATGTGTCGTGCCATATGCGCCCTGAATTGCCCCAGATGGCCAGAAATCGGCTCTAATACCAGTTTTTCATAGCAAGGGTATCGAAACAAGAACGATGAACAAAATAAAGAACGAACACGGAATTAACATGGTTCACTAGCAAAGTTGCTAGCTACCTCCACGAACCAAAAAACCCAATTTATTACTGAGTAAACAACTAAATTCCCCAGCCCCGATCCTAGAGACCCAAGTTAAGCCACGATCCTAGACTCTTATACAGACCTAGAGACCTAACTTGCCCCTAAATCAACCCGAAACCTTACAAAATTGACAAGTAAACAACTAAATTCCCAGCCCCGACCCTGGTCATTCGACCAGCCTCCCTGGTCGCTGTTTTGTTTCCCTTGTCTTCACTGCTTTGTTGCTTTGCTCGGTTTGCTAGGCGCTTCGAGTTATCCCAACAGCAGCAGTACTCAATCTGCTGAAGCAACGACAACTGGACAAAACATCACATCCCAATGACATGATGGCAGTGCTCAGGCCAAGTAAACTAGAACATTATAAATAAATTCAGACCATAGCCAATTTCTCATAAAAAATATCTGGTTAGGTAAACATCGATGAACTTATATTCAGGACTAGCAGCCAATCAAATTAGTACACTTGAATACTGTAAGAGTGAGTAGTATTAGACAGATTTACGATTATATTAGAAACTCACTCTAAGCTCGAAGGCAAACAAAATTATGATCAGGAACAGGAACATGGACTGATCAGCTATCATCGATTAATATAGGATATATAGCCCCCCCAAAGAATTATACTTTACAACAGAATCTAATCTATATCATCAGTAACAGTAATAAATTGATAGATATTTAGCAAAATGATCAAGGCCATCAAATGGAAAGTGTCCATTCAAATGTGAGATTATTCGGACAAAATTTTATGGCGTCTGGACCTATGTTAGCCTCGAGTAAGGAAAACTATATTTCCCTGCAGACTGAATTTCCTGCGCAAAACACAAATTCTATAGTTCTCTGCAGTAGAGGTAAGAAACAGCAGTCTGGTAAATAACAATTGAAAAGATATAGAGAGCACAAGACTATCTGGAAAATCAAGAAACCAACAACTAGATATTTCATGTCTATTCATTATTTTAGGTTGAATGATACTAGATCCGAAAACACGGATCAATTTCAGACCCACAGAACAATAGGATTCTAGTTTAAGTTTTGTCTAACAGACAAATGTTGAGATATTAACTCAAACAGATTCAGGGAAAATATGACCAAAGAAAAGCAGAGCGTCACGGCGGCATTCTTCAAAATAGGTAGCCGGATCCTTGTCATGTGTAATGCCATGTTCATTGATATTACCAAATTCATAAATGGTAGACACTCTAGACTGCAACTCCTCGATTTCACTTAGCAGCGCTTCCTTCTCAACAATTTGATCAATAATTTGCATGTCCGAGGAAGATTCACCAGACGTTGTCACCTTTAAATCCCACATATTTTCCAGAGCCATGTATTTCTCATCCAAGATCCCTTCTATTACAGTCAAATCCACTTCTACTGCAGCAATGACATCTTTGGCAAATGCCATCATTCCTCTGATGCATTCGTCCAAACGGTCATGAAAAAGGGGTTCCAACAGACCAAAGCAGCGGACATAATCAATCACAAACTCACCCATTTCAAGTATTTCTTTAGGACTGCAGTTCCTCAAGAAGTTCAGCACAAGTTTCGAGTGACGAGAGCAGGTTGGATCTTGTAGAACACGGGCTAAGAAGTTAGTGTCTAAAATATCTTGATCCATAATTTCTCTATAAGTTGGGCGCGCAATATTGCTCCAAGATTGCATGCTGTCTTTCAATTTCCTAGAGTACATTAGAGAAGTGCTCATGAGAAGTATCTGTGAAAAAAGTGATGAGAAGGAGACAAAGTGACGAACATTAGATATGGAAAAGCTTGGAGTCTCTCATTGCTATCTAAACAATTGGCTGAATATGATAAATGAATAAAGCTCGCGTTAGATTAGGGATTCACTAGTTTTTACACACTGAAGTAATAGCTGACACGGTGAAATGAAATGATTTTCTAGCTGAACCGCTTAACAAGCTTGGCTTAGAAGGGAGCAAGACTCAAATTTCTGAAGCAGGCAGACAAAAATTCGCAGCTACAAAAATGATGCACTTTAGCAGAGTTGATATTCACAGTGTACTCTCTAGGGAGCAGCTGTTGAAGATTAAAGTCATGAATCATGATACATATATTTTAAATATGAAATATCTGTTTTATTTTCACACCGGTCTGTGACTTAGTGACCCTGTGGCTTCACAGTGTAATTTAGAAACAATAACATAGGATTTGTGAGAAGTCAAATACAAAAGTAAGCTATTGCTAACACCTTGACTTGTTCTTGGAAGAAAAATGTTACCTTTGACAGCAAGTGCTGAGAAGATGGATTCTTATGTTGTGCACATTTAAACAGCAAACTGTTACTTCGCTGGAACAATCCATATCGGTTTGAAATGCTCATGTTGTCAAAACAAAGAGCTTTCAGAACCTCTGCATTGTCAGCGAATTCCAGAAATACCCGACAGCTGAACAGAGAGGTTATTCAATGTTAAACATAAAAATATGTAACAAAAATATGTGTGAGACATAAACAAAAGATCTCTCTGTGTGTGTGTGTGTGTGTGTGTGTGAGAGAGAGAGAGAGAGAGAGAGAGAGAGACTGTTATATTACAGTATAACATATATGCTATCAGACAAAGGTTTTACAAATTCAAAGTGAAACTTGGCTTGTATACTTCAACTAATACCAACTTATAAAACCAGAGCCGCTCATAAGAACAAATATATGTAAAATCGCAGCAGGGCATTAGGTCTTACACTGAAGTCGCCCTGGCAAAATCTTCTGCCCCTTTCCATGATTTTGCCAAGAGGATCATTATTAACTGCAAAAGCTCCGAGGGGAGATCAAGCATCCGTGCCATTACTCTGAGAACAAACTGCATGCAATATATGATCGCCAAATTCAAACATAAAAGTAGAAAACAGAAACACGAAATCAATTACCGTATAACATGAACAACTATCCACCCCGAAAAGAATAATGCAGATCTGAACATATGGGTTTTAAATATTTTCTACAATGTTTTACAAATTATATGTGAATTCAGTTCGAACATATACAGACCCAGTCCGATAAGTTCTGAATGCAAGTAGATTAGGGAAAGGACTTAAGGGTTATCCCTGTAATCTGTTACCTATCATCAAATTTAAAGTACATGTTCAGGAACTCAATAGAAAACTCCACACTCAC
This sequence comes from Linanthus parryae, assembly GCA_023055425.1. Lineage (NCBI taxonomy): Eukaryota > Viridiplantae > Streptophyta > Magnoliopsida > Ericales > Polemoniaceae > Linanthus > Linanthus parryae. The sequence continues at coordinate 14,959,023 of JALGPY010000008.1, read as the reverse complement.
ATGTCGAAACAGTTTCTGAGCTATTTTATTTTTTCATAGGTAGTAATTTTTTTTTAACTAACAAAGAATGTTTACAGTGGAGCTGAAAGAAAGGTCATACTCTCATAACCTATACAGGCAGAGAAACAGAAAAATGAAAACAGCACTATGACAACCGAACGACCCAAACGCCAAATTTTCATCCTCTCTTGGTGAGCAGCCCAACGAATGCAAAAATCTGGCAAAAAGGAGGTAGCTGGACAACGAAGCAGAAGCTGGTTCAACTATTCTGACTGGACTCGCACAAACATCACAAATTTACGACCACCTGAGGATGGCGCCGAATTAAGAACTCCAATCTTCCATATCTAAGGAATGGGGACCAATGGAGTCCAAGCCACTGGTGGTGGTCCCCACACAAAGCCCGATTCAATGGAGTCCAAGCCACTGGTGGAGGTCAGATACAATAAAAAGTAGTAACAAAGATTAAGTACATCATGGGCTTCACATTCACTCAATCCGTGTCTCCAATTAACATCCCACACTACATCCTTCCTCCCTATCCCTCCTAGACTCGAACACTGACTCGCTAAAACCTTTAGATCCTGGCCACACTTGAAAATATTATGCATTAAGCCATCGTTAAAGAGTGTCTTAATATCTTGGCCATCTACTGGTATGTCTGCTTCATATCTCCTCACAAGCAAACACTAAATATATCAACTTGGTTTGTTATCAGCGTTCACCAGTTACTTCTCTCCGGGGTCACAGATTCATTTAAATCTAGTTGCTTTATGACATTTCCCCTTTTGACCACCATTATCCTTGGATCAACCTTTGCTTCTTTAAGATGTAATATGAAATTTACCATTATCTCTCTTTATCAATTATCTCTCCATTAGGTTTCTTCCGCCCACCCCACCCCACCTAATTCTTGTTTGTTAACTACATTACGCTTGCTCTATTTTTCTTCCACCTATCCTAAATCAGTACATTCAAGATATGTTCCCACCACTCCAATTGTTGGGTGCTCTCATTTGTAAGTAGTAGGATCCTTAAATCAGTTCATCATACCAAGTTTCTAATGCGCATCAGTTTTGAAGTCAAGCTTGCAAAATAAGAAGAGCTCCAGAACAGAAATTTAATCCAGTCCTAAGACTTCTTAAGTCATATACACTAGTCACGAGACAGAATTCCATCCCTAAAAGTATATTTAATATGAAATATCAGCACTTGGACCAATCTACAGATCCAGTAGTTTCGCTTTTTCTATTCACTTAAATTTACTATTGGTTTTCTACCCTAGTTGAAAGAAAATTAATTTGCCTGGTTTATCTTTCATACAATGGAAACATCAGTTATAACTACAAGGCCTCCAATACCCCACTTACACATGAAGTGAATCCCGAGAAAATGCTTAAGTTATAAGTCCTGCCAGTTTCAGTAAACCCGACTTTTCTATCATTCTGTGGTACTTCTGTGCAAGTATGCTTCTAAGTTCTAACCAACACTTCAAGAAGTTTATCTAAATTTGAAACCCCTTACAAGACATTCCGTGCATGGGGTTTTGGAGCTTCAATTTTGAAAGGGTTCATACAGCGGAAGGAATATACAAAAACATCTAAGATAAACTAATGATTTGAGGATGGAGTACTTCACAGCTATGTGTAGCTGATCTATTGAACTAAAGTCTCTTATTTGATTGCATATATCAACATGGTAAGATGATTACTATTCTTTTTCAACAAAAAATTGGGTTCCTAACATGCGGTTAAGAGACAATGAGATCATCCCATAACCAAACTAGAACTTAAGATGTAGATCTACAAAAGTAGAAAATTTCGGAGGTCCGGCCAAACTGCTATATCACTAGGAAAGTCTGAGAGAGAGATCCAAAAGAAAATGTTCACTTACTGAAAAACACGAAAACATAGTTATTAATTCCGTTCTGGTCGAAATCTCTAGTATTCCGTTTCTAAGTAAATTCCTGCATGTTTCGGTCAAACCCGGCTGTTCCGGACCGAAACAGTGGAACACCGGAACACTGTCAACATATTATAATTGTAACAAGTACATATTTTAGTGTGTTTTAACATGTACTATAATTTTAAAAGTTACTCGAATACATAACTATACATATTATATATTATATGGTATATTTGGACGCGATCCTGAACGGGTTTAATAACTATGCACGCAGATCAATGTCAAAGGTATCATGCCACTAGCACCTGCCTCTGGACAAGAAGATTCAGAACAATACCTACAAAGAACCCCTTCCGAAACTTTTCCCAAAATCCATACTGATTCTCTTCCTCTCTGCCCGTTAGTCACTAAGTAAATGTAATATCACGTTGAATCACTCTGATTACTAACAATTTACACAGTACCCCCAACACTATTTTTAACTCCTGGGTATCTATCTTTACACACCCTTTGAGGCCACCTTATTCTCAAGGTGAAGGTCTGAAGATTTGGTGAGCATGGCATCATATCTTTTCCCTGTGTTGTCAGCGCAATCAAGCCACTCAACTAACATCCCCATTGAGCCACTGAGCAAGCGATGGTGGTCCAACACAAGTCTACTTTGAATTTGAAGTTCCTTATGTTGAAAGTGTGGTGAACATATCCTCAATATAGATATAAACACCCATTGAGCCACTTCCTTGGGCAAAAATCGTCCTGAAATTGGGCTGGCAGATAGCAGCAGTGCATTTGTAACACTTTGGTTAGTGAATGGCAGCTCGAACCGTACCAAAAGTCCTCAGACACTTCCCATACTAATATCTGCGAGAAGTTTTCTTCGCAGGAAAATGGAGTTCGATTATAATTTCTAAGTTCCTCTATCGTAATGAGATTATGTGATTGTGGTCCAACACAACTCTGCTTCGAATTTGAAGTTCCATATGTTGAATGTGCGGCGAACATATCCTCAATGTAGATAAAACACCAGTTGAGCTACAACTTCCTTGAGCACAGAATTTCCTAGAAAATGGGCCTCAAAGGTAGATAACAGTGCATTTGAACAATTTGATTATTGAATGGTAGCTCGAACCATACCAAAAGTCCTTAAGACACTTCCTATACTAATTGAATTATATAGTTTTCACATCCATTATGGTTTAAGGTTATTAGGGTTTGATTATGTCCAATACTTGGAAAGAACAAGTATGTAATTCCCATAAGATAGTTAACATGGAGGGGATTTTTTTTTTCCGTGAATTATTTGATTAAAAAACTATTACCAGATTGAGGTTAGGAACATCATGAACATATTTGTCTGAGCAGTTGTTTCACCCTAACTCTAATTGCAATATTCTCCCTAGACAATTGTGGTAGGATAAGGTTTTGTTCCCAAAGATTCACGGGTAATCTTGTACTGTTTTCTCAGGAGCTAGTCATACTAGAGTCTATTGTGCCAAGATTTTGGTGTTTGGCACTGGGAATCTATGCTATTAGGTCACTTTGAATAGCTAGTCGCCTTGTTCAACCTGACTTGCTGAGCTTTCAAGTCATTTCATCCATACTAATTCACCCATTCTTACACTTGTCTGGCGTTTTGGACAGAGACTTCTTTATATCTCACGGGTAATCTTGTACTGTTTTCTCAGGAGCTAGTCATACTAGAGTCTATTGTGCCAAGAAAGCTGTCTCCTCCGTCTTTGTCAGAGACTTCTTTATATCTGTGTAGTTATTGAAATTGTAGGCACTGCATTATAGGTACTCATTTTCCGTTAATGCATTACTATTTTTAAGGTAAAAGCTTTGGCACAGAGTTAACAGAATGCAGGCCCATGGCAGACACTTTTCTTCTAATGTTGAAACACAATGAATACATAGGTCTCAGAAGGTCTGATGTTGAGACAGTATTGAGACATCTTCAGGAGAGACAAGATAATTCTTCAAATCTAAATCGCAACTTACTTGCACCACAATGCCACCATTTAATAGAGATTTCACAGTTATATCTTTTGAGTGATTATGAACTTAACAAGGACAAATGTACTTGACTACCATTCCTGCTACCCTAGAACTATATATTATTATGTTTAGTGTCACCATGTTAAACACCCAAAAGAGAACTCGTACCCTGAACCATTGACCTTAATGAACGTCAATAATGTCCACGCTCAGATGAAACATCTAATTGGGTTTCATTGAACCCAAATCAAACAGGCTGTGTGCACGACTCATGCAAAGCCTGATGCTATAACAGCAAACAGGGAAACAACAACGTTGGTGAAGTTCACAGCATAAAAACCCGAATTATAGATTTAACTCAACTATGACCAATCGTCATGATTTTCATAAACTGCTTAATGTGTGTGCATAAAGAGAAAGGAAACAACATGAAGAGCATAAAGAACACAATGAGTGAATGATCGTCCCTCTTTGTCGGCAACGAGGAGCGCGCCAATTTCTGTCTTCTAGATCATTTACTCATTCAATGTGTTTTCAGAGCACAGAGGTGTGTCAGCAATTTCTCTTCACCAACCTACTGAAACGCCCAAACATGATTTCCTAAACTAATCTTAAACCAAACCCTTTCATCAAAAAGCGATTCCAACCCACTCTAATACCTTGTCAGAACCCACATCCATAAGACCCTCTAAACATATTTGAGCACCAACCGTCCCTCTCTGTCCCAAGCCTAGCATCAATCATGGAGACTCTTATGCTCAAGCCCAAACCTCCACCACCACTATCAACCGCACAACAAACCGTCCCTGTTCCCTCCCCACAACCGCTGAATTTTCCACAACCACCAAGCCACAGAAGTCGGCATTACAAAAAGATACTTGGAATAAGTAGGAAGACTCGGCAAAGTGCTCTTTATAAGAAAATTCTACCACCCTTTGAGAGATACCTCTTCCAACATGCCAACCAACATTATGCTGCTCAACTATCTGATCCCACACCTTTATGTCCTTAACTTTCCCCCTAAGGCATTCCTAAATGCCTACATTCTAATCGAAAGTTGAGCAACCTTACAGCCCAAACGCGCTGATTCTATCCACATCTCTGATCAGAATCGCCATAGGCATACCTAGATTCACCCTCAGACTCCAAACTACCTCGAAACAGTCAAGCACACCCAACAAGTAGCCCAAACTCCTCCCTCTCGTCTACAAAAAAAAGTATCATCAGCAAATAAAAAATGGGATTCAACTAAGGGCCTCCATAACAGCAATGAACATAAAAGGTTGCTCAACTTAAGTACCCTACTTGAACTGCTCTCGCCAGCATTCAACTAAGGGCCTCCATAACAGCAATGAACATAAAAGGACAAAGAAGGTCTCCCTGATGCAACCCAGGGGAAGGTTCAAAAAGGCCTTTCGGGGTTCCATTCACAAGAATAGACAGTCTAACAGTAGAGACACAAGTCTGACCCATCCAACCCTTCTTTGGGTAAAGTCTATCTCAACCAAAAAGGCCCAATTGACATAATCATAATCCATCTCGACGTCCAGCTTACAAAAGTAAAAAAACACCCACTGCTCGCCCCTCTTAGGCTTATTATCCACACACTCATTAGCCACCAAGACAACGAAAAGTTTGTCTACCTGCCCCTTTTTAATCTTAACGAAAACACCTTCACCAAAAAAAAAAAATTGCAAGAGCAATTCTGCATACAGATAGGCCTAAAACTATGGTCCTGATTTTTATTTTGCCCAATTCGGCTGTGAAAGGCATTGTCTACCAGTTTGGCTTAGAGGTTCTCCCCACTCAACGAAACAAAGCCCACCTCACATCACACTCCTCGAAAGGAACATCCGATCCTACAACCGTACCTTACTCTAAATCCTCAACAACTAGCCCATCAAACATAGGTCTATCAGCCTCACTCTCTTGGAAAGATTCTGCATGGGATGATAAAGTTGAAGGAAGATGCAAATTTTCACAATCTCACTTTCAAAAATCATAGATCTACTAATGATTTGATGTTAGAGTACCGGGTATACATGTAGCTGATCCGATGAACTAAATTCTTTGTTTAATTTCATATATCAACGCGGTGAGAGAACTTATCTTCGTTTCCAACAAAAATATAGTTTTCAAAAATATGGTTGAGGTGGAAGCAGATCAAACATAGAAAGTAAATCCGAACTTAAGGTGCAGATCTACAGAATGAAAGCAGAAATTTTCCAAATCGGACCCAAGATATCAACAAGGAGAGAGAGATCCAAAAGGTAAAGTTTTACTTACCGAGAAACACCAGATTGAAGAGAGCACGCCGCTAGCGTCCGGCTCTAACTTCTTTCTCACTCAGAAAGGGAAGGCTGGATCAAGGTTACCAGGATCACGGAACGCTATGGTACGCAGAACGGGATCGAACACGCAGTATGCGGTCGGGTAGAAATGTGATTCGCTGGGGGGTAGAGTTCTTGGGGTCGATTGGTTGGATCGAGATTCGGTTGTCTGGTTTTGATGAATGCTTTTTAGGAATGTCGTTTAAAAATGTACTCGTATTAGAATTTCCTAGTTATGTCAATATGTTAGCAAGTAAAATTTTGTAGGGACTTCCATCAATAAAAAGGAAAAGTTTGAGGTAAAGGCGTGGATTATTTGATAAATTATGGGGTTTGAGAGTACTAATATTAAAATATGTAGCTCTATGTGTAAAAATATAAGGGATCGCCAGAATCAACGATCTGGATCGCGAACGACCCCTGATTTGGATTTCGTGATCTGGATCGCAGATAGCACCCTGTTGACCGATTTCTGGTAACTCTGGGCTGGAGCTTCCGAGAGAGTACAAAGTGTGTCTAAGAACTGCCAGTACGGTACTCAGCCAATTGATTTAAATGTTTTAAAACAAGAACATCTTCAAATTTCTAGTAAGGGAGATGTACCCGTCCGACAGTATCAGTATATGGTTTCTTTGCCAATCGAATGCTATGATCCGGTTGTGGGACACCCAAACCCTTGCCTCCAACAGAGAGAAACCAGCCGCCTTATAATGAAACGGAAACATAAATTTAAATATTATTCTATAAGTGGAGTCATCAGATATTTCATATCTGATTTGCAAAGATCACCACATCACTACTACGGAAAGAAGATAGACCTTAAGCAAATCTCACCTACATGGCTACATGTATATATGATCCATTCCTTGGGCTACCTTAAGCAAATCTCACCTACATATATATAGGATAACATTCACTTACTGAAAAATGTGATGGCATGTTTGCTTAAGATACAGTGATCCCTAAAATTACAAGGACCATTACTCTAAAAATAAGGTAATGTTGATTGGTGGTTAATATATTAATCAGGATTAAGAATCGCTAAAGAATTAGACCAGCAGGTGAACTTATACTTGGGGCAAGATACATTACTGTTGTTTCCAAAGCCTCGCTGAGGCTACACATATACTAGTAGGATAAAATTAATTATGGTAGTAAAAATTATAGAATTACCTATGTACCCCTAAGAAGTGTCTATATAAACTCCATATTTATTTTATCTCCTATAAAACGGACATATGATGTGTGGGTCACTATAAGAGCCAGAGTGCCAGACATAAATTATTGTCAATTAAAACAAGGAGAAATGTACTGGAAATGTGACTAATATGGCCAGATATACTGAAATTACGGGCGGAACAATTTAACTTGGCACGAGATAGGCAGATAAGTAATTAAACTAACAAGGTTCTTACCCGAGGCTTCAACTTAACTAGCATTTGTCCCGATTTCTTTGCTTGGTTATTTGAAACAATTTCCTCCAGTACTCAACTCAATAATTCCATTTCGACACAGGTCTCAACTTAACTAGCTTTCGTCTCAATTTCTTTGCTTGGCTATGTGAAATAGTTTCCACGTCTTCCGACATGTCATATCCATGTCTTCCTACTTTCTCATTGTCCTTACATACTTTAACCACCTTCAGTATTGGCAATCACGCTTTGCTGTCAACGAATGAAGGTGTCAACTACACTCTAGGCATACTGCCCTAGTTAATCATATTGCAGGCATCCCCCTCTACCTAGCCACAGCCAACTACTCCGTCTGTTTCCGAAATTATAGTGATGTGGACTTTTTTCACCCATAATAAGGAGGCGATTCATTTGAATACTTGTAGTATATCTTTTCATAAACAATTTTTACTACTTTATTAGGATGTGTGTCATTTCTTTCCTCCATAAGAGCATATCTATATTTAATCTGTCACCAGAAGGCATGACAGTAACTGCGGAAGAATGCTCATATATTGTACTACCATATACACACAGATAAGTGAGACATCTCCTAATTAAGGTGATACAAGAAAATTCTATCTTTATTGACCCAAAATCAAAAAGCTTGCAGACACCGTGAGAGCATGTCAGGAAGCCTATGAAAGCGACCTAATTCTTACTGTAAAAAGGTTTCGTGAACAGCAATACTATCATACAAATATCATGTCAAACGTTAAATTATGCGCAAAAGAGAAGTTGAGTCAGAGTATCAAGAACTCCGAAACACAAATTAACCTACTGGGTTGTGCAATTTGTCAGTGGAAGATGACAATTTCTCTTTGTTTCTGATGAAAAGACGAAGATTCATTGTGAGATTGGGTTGCAAGGGAATGCGATGAGAGATTAGCGAGATTGTTCACTCTTTTTTCTGGGTTTGTCAATGTTTAATTGGACCTTTTTTTAGATGCTATAAAATTAAGGAAGATTAGTTCTTATTCATAATTACTATCCCTACCCCCAACTAAATTCTATTGAACCTGTGCCCTCTTTCATATATATGCCAAACAATGTTACAAACTGAACCACATCATTTCATCAAAACATATACACTCTTACTTGTCTTATTAAGGAACTCCATGACTTCTACATCAGTTAGCATCAAATTCAATACCAAAGTATTTTCTCTTTACTGTAGAAGATAAGTAACGACCCTGAACTCTAGAAGAGCTTGGCAATGGTAAAGCCAAGAACCTTGATGAACATGATTATCTTAAAGGCTAAATACCATTTTTATTTATAAAACGATTCGGCTATTAGGACATGAGGGAAATAAGCAAAAAGTACCAAACTTCTTCACTGATGAGAGACAACTGGATTCAGTGAAACTTTCAAGTTCATTTCTATACAGGCCCATCCCACAGCTAGGTCAAAGAAGTCTGAGGGAAAGCTGCATCCAGAGAAGACGTGGAAGAGGTCGAGGACGACGTGGTGGTGTTGGCGGACGGTGGTGGCGGTGTTGGCGGATCTCCTCCTGGCAGATCCGATTCACCTTATCCTTCTCCTCCAGATCTGCATTTGACAAGGGCGATGAAGTGCTGTAACTATTTCTTGTCGTAAACGGACTAACATTCAATATAATACTAAATGCTGATATACCAGCATAGATTCATGTGAACAACCCACATTGACTATCAAACCCTCAAGAGACTGACATATCTGTGTTAAGCCGTTGATCTAATATGTAACAGAGAAAGGGCCTCTAGTGATAAAGGTACACACCTTGAACATTCCTTAATTCCTTCAAGTTTGTTTGTGAACTGGCTTCTTTGGTTTTCAACTGTATCAATCAATAAAATTGTCTGATTATGGCCCAAACACTTAAGTTATCCCCATGTGCGTAATGCGCATATTTAGCATAACACAAATCAAAAAGGGCATATATACTTCACATATCAAGGAGAGAAGTTCAGTTCACCTTGGACATGATGGACTTCTCTGCATCGATTGAGGCACTCTTCCCTAACAGCAGCCTTTTTGCAAGGTCCTTCTCATAGAAAGCCTCAAAAAAGACAAAAGAATAAATGCTTCAGTCCTTTTTTAAACTTCGGCCACCACATCTGTATTCTAGTAATATCAGCAATCCACCATAATGTGTGGACTGGCATCAAGAATCAAGAAACTAGTGTTGTTTATGATAATACAAGAACATGCCAGTACTCCGTTTTTCTGGAATGTCCTGGTTTGACTTTTCAACCCGTTACTGGATAACTTTGACTCGGTAATTTATATAGTAAACTTTTTTTGAATTTTTTTTCATGGTGTTGTAGAGTAAAGTTTACTTTACAAGACCATGCAAAAAATTACCAAATTCTTGTATCGTTTTGCTAGTCAAATCACCGGTCAAAGTGACCCAGTGAATAGTGACAAAAAGTGATGTAGGCTGTTGTTAAAGAAACAGAGGTAGTACTGCGCAATGAACTTATCTAAAAAGCAGTTTCTTATCTAAAAAGCAGTACCTGTATAAACCTGAGCAAGATCAGAACTTTATCAAGCAATTCCTCCAGTTCCTGTTCAGAAGTACGACGCTTCTCATCCAGAAACTTCGCTATCAACTCAGCAGGGCGATTCTTACAACAGAAATTTAATCTAACGTCAGATATTAGAAATATGAAATTATACAGATCTGCATTCGACAGTGGCAAATAAGGAGATTGTTAAACCGAAGCTCTCGATAGGAACCGAAGATCTCTCCTCTCTCTCTGTTTGACAATTTTCTCTAATGCCTAGATCTGGTGTAGATTTTTGGTAAAGTGTGTTCTCCGTTGGTAGGTTGTAATTAGATAATAATGAATAATTAGTGTAAATATACAAAAAAAAAACCTTCATTTTTTGAAAACTGGAGGCCTAATACCAAAATCTCATTGTCAGTCTATTGGGCTGGCCTGTCTTCTCACACCGCTTTCTTACATACGGAAACCTCTCACTCTCATACACACTGCTTGAAACAATCAGCGGTAGGAGGCGAAGACCGAATCACTTTCGACTAACGCCAGTATCCCTTGGCTTGATCAAGTACCCAGAAAAAAATCGTCGCAAGTTGATTCTGCCAACCCCAATTTCTCTTTGCCGTCTTTCAATCGGCTTAGTCTCGATTTTGCTTTAGATTTTCTTAGCTTCTTAGTTAAATTAAGCTAACACCAACCCTAATTTTTCTCTGCCTTCTTTCAATCGGCTTAGTCTGGATTTTGCTTTAGATTTGCTTTGCTTCTTAGTTAAATGAAGCTTAACACCAACCCTAATTTCTCTTTGCCTTCTTTCAATAAGCTTGGTTTGGATTTCACTTTAGATCTGCTTAGCTTCATTATCAAATCCTTCCCATTTGAATCACACACATTATGATTATTGTAGCTATGCCATGTTGTCAAATTACCAAAACTAATAGATTTATGATGTTAACAGAGTCCTTCGGGGGGGGGGGTTGGAGTGATGGCTCAAGTAGGGGATCTTGGTATCCACCATAATGTGTGGGCTTTGGAAGGGTATCAGAGTAGGTTGGGACCGATTTGTGAAGATAATCATGTTTGTGAATTAATCGGTTGTGGGGATGGTGTTCTTTCCTCGGAGGATCGTTGGGCATGGTAGAAGTCTTTTCCGTGCCAACTTTCGTCTTTGTATTGTTTCCTGATATGCTAGGTGATAAGCTTTTTCTGGCTCCCATTGATTATATTTTTTACGTGGAAAATATTCTTACTTATCAATTGTTCTATTCGTTAAACCGTTGCGTGATACTTAACTTAAAAAATATGACCAGCAAGAAGTTTAAAATACAATGAGTCCAAGAAGAGGTGGAAGAGGCCTATCTTGCGCAGGACATATAGACTATCCCAAAGAGAAAAATATTGGTGAAGGCTCTACTCCGAAGGTGAACCAGTTAAGTTCTGGTGTGGCAAATGTTAGCCTGGAATCTGATAATGGGGGCAATGGGAAGTTTTGTCGAGGAAACCAATGAACAGGGGTGGAAGCAGTTCTTCAAACCCATGGAGTTCTGTACCCGTGAATTTGAAGAACTGCTTCCACCCCTGTTCATTGGTTTCCTCGACAAAACTTCCCATTGCCCCCCATTGTCAGATTCTAGGCTAACATTTGACACAACAGAACTGGTTCACCTTAGGAGTATAGCCTTCACAAATATTTTTCTCTTTGGGATAGTCTCAACGACCAGATAGGCCTCTTCCACCTCTTCTAGAACTCATTGTATTTTTGACTTCTTGCTGGTCCTGTTTTAAATATCAGGTAACAGTTTAACCAAAATAACAATTGATAAGAAAGAATATTTCCCATGTAAAAAATATAATCAAAGGGAGCCAAAAAAAGCTTATCACCTAGCATATCAATTTTTCCTCGATCCGCCTCAAGAAGCCACCTTCTCTCTCCTCCCAAACTGTGTATCAATCACATAACCGTACAGATCAACGTTCATGTGAAGCTGATCAGAACAAGGTACAATGGGATCAGAACAAGGTACAATGTTTGAAACAACCCACCCATCAGCAACGAGGATTGGAAGATCTGATTGTACCTTGTTCTGATCAGCTTCACACGAACGTTGATCTGTACGGTTCTGTGATCGATACACAGTTTGGGCGGGAGAGAGAAGGTGGCTTCCTGGGCCGGATCGAGGAAAAACTGATATGCTAGGTGATAAGCTTTTTCTGGCTCCCTTTGATTATATTTTTTACGTGGGAAATATTCTTTCTTATCAATTGTTCTTTTGGTTAAACTGTTGCCTGATACTTAACTTAAAACAGGACCAGCAAGAAGTCAAAAATACATTGAGTTCAAGAAGAGGTGGAAGAGGCCTATCTTGCGCTAGTCGTGGAGACTATCCCAAAGAGAAAAGTATTTGTTAAGGCTCTACTCCTAAGGTGAACCAGTTAAGTTCTGGTGTGGCAAATGTTAGCCAGGAATCTGATAATGGGGGGCAATGGGAAGTATTATCTAGGAAACTAATGAACATGGGTGGAAGCAGTTCTTCAAACCCATGGAGTTATGTACCCGAACTGCGACCACCCCTGTTCATTGGTTTCCTCGACAAAACTTCCCATTGCCACCCATTGTCAGATTCTAGGCTAACATTTACCACACCAGAACTTAACTGATACATCTTAGGAGTATAGCCTTCGCAAATATTTTTCTCATTGGGATAGTCTACACGACCAGCGCCATATAGGCCTCTTCTTGAATTCATTGTATTTTGACTTCTGGCTAGTCTTGTTTTAAGGATTAGGCAATAGTTTAACCAAAACAACAACTGATAAGAAATATTATTTCTCATGTTAAAAATAAAATCAAAGGAAGCCAGCAAAAGCTTATCAACTAGCATATCATGCAACAATTTAACCGAAAAAAATTGATACAAACAAAGATGGCCTGAGGTAGACCATACAAAGACGGAAGTTGACACGGTAAAGACTTCTACCCCCACCAAACAATCCTCTGAGACAAGAACACCATCCCAACAACCAAATAAGTCATAAACATGAACATCTCCACAAATCGGTCCCAACCAACTCCAATACCCATTCAAAGCCCACTCAAAAAAACCTCAAACAATGTTAGAGCACCAACTTCCCCTACTTGTGCCATCACCCACCACCACCTCACGACTCTTCAGCACTGTTAATATTATAAATCGAATAATTTTGGTAATTTGACAATAGAGCACGGCATAGTTACATGTAACTAATCATCCAAATTAAACAATATAAGAATAATGATGTGTGTGATTCAAAATGGGGAAGGATTTAACAATGAAGCTAAGCAGATAAAGTGAAATCCAAACCAAGCCGATTGAATGAGGGCAAAGAGAAATTAGGGTTGGTGGAATCACGTTGCAAAGAATTTTCTGGGCACTTAAACCAACCAATGGATGACCGCGTTAATCCAAGCCGATTGTTTCAAGCAGTATGAGTATAAGAGGGAGAGAGAGAGAGAGAGAGAGAGAGAGAGAGAGAGAGGTGGGTGTGTAAGAAAACGGTACGATTCACAACTCCAGTTTTGAAGGGCCCACATGTTCCAAATTCCAAAAAGTAAATGGCATTTCAATATTTTTATATTATTTACTAACTAAATATCTAATTATAACCTACCCACGGAGAAAATACTATACCGAAAATCTAAACCACATCCAGACGTTAGAGAAAATTGACATAGGAGATTTGTGGAGTCGTGAGAAGATGGATCGCCGTGGTTCCAATCGAGAGCTTCGCTTTCCACAATCATCACTCTTGTAGGTTCTGTTAATGGTTCATTGTTGCTAAGTCTCAATTCTCACTTGGCCTTCTACAGTTATACACTTCCCCCATCATTGTTCTCTCAAAAATCAGAATTCTACACTTAGCAATTTCTTTGGCTTTATGTTCTATTGGCAGGACTAGTACGATATTACGAGGTATCTGAAACTGTTGAACAGTTTGGACCTGTGCAATTTTGTTAAGCTTCATCTTTCTACTCTCATTTACGTTTTTTTCGTAAACAATCTGATACCTTGATTATGTGTAATTTCAATAATGTTGCACCTGTCATTCTTCAGTTATTTAACCTGAATTAAGTTCTTTGCATTTTGGCCTTTTGCAGATCTGTTGGAGATCAATTAATGGATTTTCTTATCTGGACAGAATAGACAACAACTATATGGAGAAGGATTGGAGGAACTAAGCTAATAATCTTATATATATATATATATATATTGAGGAAAACTAATAAACTTATCTGGTGTATAATTTCTCTTAATTTAAGCTTTTTCCCATCAAGATTTCATCATGTCAAGTACAAATATAAATCTGGATGGAACAAAGGAATGATAAGAAAAGTTGTGTGGCTATTTCAACAACCCCATTCAAGGTTAAAGAGTTTTGCACTTTTGCTATAGACTTCCTCAAAAATGATGATACTACGGGTAAAGGCATTTTTGAGGAACTTCTAATTATTGACAATCGTGGTCTAGATATTGGTAATGTGGAGTTTTTCACCTTATTGGACTTGCTGGAGCCGAGTAAAACGGAAGAATTCCCTAGTGAGGAATGAATACGAATCTAGACTCGTTTAGAAACTGAAGGTAGGAGTGTCGGTTCTTTGTACTAACACCGACACTTCTACTGTCGGTTTTATGTTTCTCCATCAAAACCGAGAGTGGTATAGGCGGTTATTAAGAACCGTAAGAACCGACGCTAGGAAAATCGGTTTTACAGCATTAAAACCGATAGTACTACAATCGGTTATGGACTTGGTAAAGTTAAAAAACAAAAAATCCCACATAATACAGTGAAAGAGGGAGTGGAGGAGAAGATTTACCTACAGACTCCGGCGGCAGTGGGGTGGGCTTACTCCGGCAGCACTGGGTTCGCCTGAATCCTACGGTGAGGTCGCTGGTGAGATGCGCTTCTTCCGGAGACACAGAGAGGGGGAGGGTCGGGAGACAAAGAAAGTTTATGGACACTGATTGAGGAACGAAAGAGATAAGGGTTAAAACAGTTTAAGTATGAAACCGATGGTGCTAACTCGGTTCTTAAGAACCGAGAGTTCAACTATCGGTTTCTGTGAGGACCTGAAAAAACATAAAACCGACAGTAGAAGTGTCGGTTTTAGCAAAAAGAACCGACACTTCGACCGTCGGTTTCTAGAGTCTAAGAAGAAGCAATATTGTACTCGATACAGCAAAATCAGATAAATATTCAAAGAAGCTCATAATAGCATAAGAGTAAGAAGACAATCCTTACCAGCAGGGATACATGCTTAACACGACACGGAATCATCGATGCAAGATTGCACTACAGAATATGTTGATCCTATTCTTCGGTTGTTGATACTGAAAGCTGCAAGCACAATTGGAAGAAGACAAAAATTGAAGATTCGCACACACGTGACAGAAACTAGATACTACACATTCTTTAGGTTGGTTGGTTTCTAAAAGAGGCTATGTTACCATAAGAAAAAGTATTTACAGCACATGTACTGTTCAAAGTTACTTACGCCAAAACACAACAATATGGGTCTTCCAGAGGCCATCATTTAATCATGGTTTCAAGTCATATAACCAAAAAAGATGGTTAAATGGTGTCTGAAGAAGCCCCATAAGTCCATAGCATCTAGATTGTAGAATCACACTTTCAACAGAAGTAAAACTCACAAAATAAAACCATCTTACCCATATTGTTGCTTGCACAATGTTCCAAAACATACCAATGGTAAAGAAAACCTACAATGGAGACAAAACAAAGAAAATTGAACCAATAAGGTCTGCTGATCTCATCATTACCAGTCAATCAGTATGCATAAAGGGTAGAAATCTTACTAATTGGAAAGATTAGTAGCCATGATCGGATGAAATACAACAAGATCGGACATTTTTAAGAAACAAATCACAGGAAGTCAACAGTTGTTGTCACAAACTATAGATGTTAACATGAAATATTCGACTTTCTGGGCAGATCAACGAGTGTAAATTCAGACTAATTTCATATCTAGGATTGAAAATGATTCCAAAAGTAGTTTATTGAAATTGGCAAGTAAAAGGAGCATAACAATGAGCAGATCAATCTTGAATAATGACTAATTTCAAGAAAACCGTGTATGTTTATTGAAATTGGCAAGGAAAGGAAACAAATTGAAGAGAAATAACTTCTGCAACTACTACTACTACTCTTTAACCAAATTAGACCAAGGGTTACAAAAAAGTATTATTTCTTCTTCAAATCCAAACCCAATACAGCTCATTTTCTTCTTTCAATTACCGAATGCAACATCTCAAGCTCAAATCAGAAGAAAACACAATGCAAAACCCCTCAAAAGCAACAAGCACAAACTCGACCTACCAGTTTTATTTTGTCCCTAGTGATTTGAATTCGTGAAATAGAGCTCAGATTACTACTGGCGACTCAGAGAAACCTAATTAGAAGCCGAAAGGAAGATAAGTGTTACCTGTACTGGTGCGACATGCAAATGGAAATGGCTTAACCCTTTCTGGAGCTCGAATCCTTCGTTCAGGAGAAGGGTTTCGGCGGAGGCTACATTTTCATATAGGAGAAGGGTTTCTGCCTCCTGAAGGCTGCAACTGGAAAGATAACTACCATCTTCAAAGCCCTATATAACCTCTTTTTTTTTCAAAGCAAGCCCTATATAACCTTGAAGGCCCACTAATTTATTTTATTTATTTATTTTATTTTTGAGGAAAAGGCCCACTGGTTTATTAAACGTGGAACAGATCAGGTTCACCCAACAATTCATTTTTTATAGTAGCTCACAACTATTCATGGTATATATATTTAGTCAACAAAAAAACTATGGAGCAACGAGTTCAGAATATTGAAACATCTGTGGAGCATGTCATGCAAGCCATTGACGAGTTGTGGTTGGAGCTTTGCAACGTGGTGGCTAAGCAATTATAGCAACTCATTAAATCCTTAGGGAACTCATAAAATCCTTAGGGAAATATAAGCGACACAACCTATTCGCGACAAAGCGAGAGGACGTGTACAAGACTCAAGAGACGGGGAATTAAATGTTAACTGCCTTGAAGATTGGTCACCACGCCAAGGAGATCATGATGTCACTCAGAAGTTTGAAGTTGAGGACGACGACGGGTTTTGAAAGCACGTCCGACAACAAGTTTGAAGGAGCTGCCGAATATAGACAACAAGTCCGTGCCATTTTGAGCGCACATTTACCAAATACATGAGATAACGATATGTTTACATGTTTAAGAGAAACTTGTAAACATACCGTTACCCTGTTTTTTGTAAACAAGTCTGGTAAAAGACACTGACTGAAATACCCCGTTTTGTGACCATGGGTATTTTGTGATATTATTATAAGTGTTAGGGAATTAATTTAATTGTAGAGAGTTAATTAATATGGTTACGAGAGTTTGAGGAATCTTTGTGACTTTAATCCAAGAGTTTTAGTGTCTTTTACTTGAGTTTGGGGGAGGTAGTTGTCTTTTGACAAAATAAAGGGGAAAAGTGTCTTTTGACCTAACTTTTCTTCCTACTTAGAGTTGCCTAATTCAAGAGGGTTTCCTACTTATGAAGTTGATTTTTTTTCCAACTCTCATAAAACCCTCACTCTCCCTATTTCTCTTTATCTCTCTCACGTCTCTCCGTCTCTCACCCGAACCCTCTCTCTCTCTCACTCTCTCTCTCGTCTATCTCTTGTGGCCGACGGCAACAACCGCCGCCGCCGTCTCTCTCTTTCCCCGTTGAGGTAATCTCTCTTTCTCTCTCTCTCTCTCTTTTCTTTTCTCTCTTTCTTTCTCTCTTTCCTTCTCTCTCTCTCTCTCCGTCCGTCTCTCTCTCTCTCTTCCCGTCCGGTCTCCATGGCGGCGGGTTAGAGCTAGTTTTGTTTCTTCTTTTGTTTTCTCTTGTTAATCTCTTGTTATTGTGATCACTTGTTCATGATTCATGTATGTTGCATGTAATCTTTAATTTTCAGTTTGATATTGTTAGGATCATTATTCGTGGATTCGTAGGATTAGTAATCAAGTTTTAGGGTTTATCATATTTATGGTTTATGGGAAAAAACCCTAGTTTGGAGGAGAAGTTTGATTAAGCAATTTGGGTGTTTGAATGATCATAGTATGTGGGTAACAATCTGATTTGATGTGGGAATCATGTTATATATTAGGTTTAGTATGAATATGGGATGAAATAGATGCTTGGGGAAAAAATTTCATGAAAATTGATAATTCCGTATGGGTATTTTGAGTGAAATTGGAAACTTGAAACTAGTGTAACTTTTGATTCAGGAATCGAAATAAAGATCCGTTTGAGGCTAAAATTATTATTTCAAATGTTTTGTATCCAATGGAACTGTTTTTGGATCATGATCTGTTTGGGAAACTGGAGTAATAATTTGGTGGAGTTATGATAGCTTATGTATGCTTTAGGTTATAGGATTTTGAAGCAAAGATTTGGGTTTTGTTTTGAAGTATGAATTAAGTGGGATGTTAGGTTGGTGTTAGAACCCTAAAACATTGACTATCATATACATGTAGCTAGTATAGCAAGTGTATTGCTAGAATATTTGTTTGATTAGAATATTGTTACGTGTAGGTGACGAGTTCGTCAACGACGAGTACGTAGAGTACCTTGATTGATTGCTATAGTTTGGATTTTGCTTTGAGGTAAGTAAACATGTCAAGCCTATTGTGCCTATCTCTTTCGTGTCAAATGAATACTTTGATTTGCTACGTTTCAAAATGTGTTTACGTGCTACATGACTTGGAATACATGATTTCTACTTGTTAAATGTTTTTGCTGAAAACATCACCATGATATTAATGAACTATAACGTAAAGTGGAAGAAGTTGTGTGGGGCCATTACTATTATTGTCTTTGGGCGGTGTTGATTGTTGTCCCGTCTCTTTTTGATCCGGTTGCAAGTTCCCGGATAGCGGCATGTACTCACTCCTCTGGCCGACGTAGTCTTAGGGGGGTGTGGACACTTAAGGTCATGAAAGCTGTGGTTTATTTGGTTTTCCCCCGTCATAACGAATTAATAATGATGATTTTGATTTTTGTTAATGGAAAAGAGATAATGATGGATTTTGGATTTCCTGATGATTATGGAATTGGTTGGAAATATTATGGAATTGGGAACTCTTATGTTTTATTACAAGAGTCAACTTTGTAACCGTTGTGTTTGAGAAAAACTCTTACTTATAAATGAGAAATTATTTTATGACTATCCCATCATCGTTTTACATGTTTGGGTGTTTATTTACCAGTATTTCATGCTGATTTTGTACTATGGTGTTTCTTTTTGCTTCCGCACCACAGGTTTAGAGGATGGTTATCTGGCATAGAAGGGGACGCTATCTATCATCATATGGATCACTAGTAATTTTATTTGGAATTTGAACTCTTTAGTATTTTAAATATTTTAGATTGTTTATGCCTGGTTTGAGGCTAGAACGTTTGGATTGTAATAATGGATAGTTTCAATTGGTTTAATTATTATTGTGGATGTTTTTTCTTGAGAACCATATTATAAAATCTCCTGGTATCCGGGCTCCTCTCGGGTACGGAGTGACATCCCCGGGTCTCCGGCTTGGGTCATTTGGGGGTGTTACACTGACCACCCTTGAGTTTAACATAATACCACTCCGCTACCCTGTGTTTTGGAAAAAGACAGTTTACACCTTTTTTTTGATGGGACAAACGGTAGACTAACAGCAGATAGAAAAAGTCAAATTTACCCCTGAAATGTTATAAAATGACATAGTATATATTTATTCTTCACCTCATTTCTAACCTAATTACTCTCTCTCTCTCTCTTCCCCCTTTTTCTCTCTACATCTCTTGCTGGGAACAATTAGACACAGACACAGCCGCCTACCTCCATTGGATCCATCTTCTTCTTCTCCTTCTCTCCGCCACCACCACCACCGTCCAGATCCGACAGTGAGTGATTAGCTAGTAGTAGATTATCCTTCATTCCCTCCATCACCATATTTTTCTTATCCATTTTCTTGTTGGATTTCTTTTGCTGGGTCCAACGATTGTTGGCCTTGGGGTTGCTCAAACTGGGTTCTGGGTGTTGGAGAAAGAGCTACATCGACAGGGGAGGAAGAAGGGGTGGTCGAGAAGCAACAAGATTCACGGAGGAGGAAGGCACAGTCGGAGTCACGGAGGCGGCAGAGAAGACGCGCCGGCAGTGCCCCCCCCCCCCCCCTTTGCAATTGTCGATGAACTAGAAGCGCCGGTGGTTGGTTACGACGAGATCTGCCTCCTCCCCCTCCGATCTCTATCAACGCTGCCACCAGCCTCGTCTTCTCAACGCCACCACCGGCGATCTTCTCCAACAGACGACGAGGATCCATTAGGGTCCGTTAGTGGGTTTGCAGTGGCGGCTAGGGTTTCCTGTATGCTTCTTCGCCAACGCCCATCTCACCAACAGATCGAATATAGAGGAGGAAGAAGATGGCAGTAAAAGAGGTAACAGATCAACCACTGGGTTTCATCTGAGTGATTCCTTAATTCCCGAACTGATTCACTTGGTTGGGAAGGAAGTTGAGGTCCTCGAGGATGGATGGCTGACAGAAGTAAGGAACGTGAGAACTTGCTTTAGATTAATTATGGCTTGTAGATTTGGGAATCACGTATGAACATTAATTGAAGAAAGGATTTCTTCAATTAGCCAGTATATTGTAGCAAAAAACCAGTTACATGTTGTTGATGAATTTGGATGCGAAATTTGAATTACAGAGCCTCTTTCGTGTTGAATTTGAAGATGAATTTGGCTGCGAAATTTGAATTACAGAGCCTCTTTCGTGTTGAATTTGAACTTATGTTACTTTGATTAATTTGTTTGTCTTGTGTTTATCTGGAATATGGAGAATTCGAATTTGCCAAATTGGTGTGTTCTTTGTGTTCTTCATGTTCATAATCCTTCACTTTGTATTTGAGTTTTGATGTTTTTATAGATTCTTCTGTGAGCTGATCTTGTAATATGGCTGCTATAATGAAAGTCATTTGAGATTTGTTCTTGTTATTCAAAAAATGTGGGTGATGTTACTTGTAGTTTGTTCAAAGTTTGTGGGTGGTGATGTTCTTAGTGTTCTTGTTGATAAATAAGGGCAAAAAAGTCCAGAAAATGCACAGGGGCAATACGGTCAGAAAAAAATCAATCACCCACTTTTCCAACGTAACATGACAGAAGGGTGCTAGGTGTCCACAGAATATTCCGTTAATTGGGTGCAGAGTGTCTTTTTCCAAAACACAGGGTAGAGGGGTGGTATTATGCCTAAACTCAGGGGTGGTGAGTGTCTTTTACCCAAAAAAACTATGGAGCAACGAGTTCAGAATATGGGAACATATGTGGAGAATGTCATGCAAGCCATTGACGAGTTGCGGTTGGAGTTTGGCAACGAGGTGGCTAGGCAATTATAGCAAATCATTAAATCCTTAGACAACTCATGGAATCCTTAGGGAAATGTAAGCGACACCACCTAGTGACAAAGCGAGAGGACGTGTAGAATCAAGAGACGGGGAATTAAATGTTAACTGCCTTGAAGATTGGCCACCACGCCAAAGAAATCATGGTATCTCTCAGAAGTTTGAAGTTGAGGACGACGACAGGTATTGAAAGCACATCCGACAACAAGTTTGAAGGAGCTTCCGAATATAGAAAACAAGTCTGTGCCATTTTGAGCGCACCTTTACAAAATACATGAGATAACGGTATGTTTACAAGTTTAAGAGAATGCCTACTTTAATATGCATATTTCAATTTTGCATGGTAAAATAGTTCCTCCTACAGAGGAATTCTATTGTAGATGTAGTTGGGGACTCTCGTAACAGTAGTTACTTTCTTCGCTCATCACAGGGTTTTGCTAGGTTCTGCCCATACCACAACTGCCGATTCTCAACAGATCTGACAATTATCTCAATTTTATGCCAACATGCAACAAAATCGAAGAAATGAAGTAGAAGATGAAGAGTAATCGAGCGTACCCAAAACGCCGCAGCCGCATCTGTTGCAGTCGATTGTCGCTCTACTTTTGTCGAAGGTATCCTCTCGAGGAATCGAACGACAATGTCGCTCCACCGCTGGCCTCATTTTGCTTGTATCTCCGACGACGATGATGATGTGGAAAGTGATACGAGAGACTGAGATGAAGAGATTAAGAAGATAGATGTATATGGCAGAAAGTCACATGTGCCCGTGAATGCTACAACTGGACATATTACTCTTGGTCCAAAGTGGAAGCAGCCCACTACTTTGACTCAAGGCCCATATTTGTATCAAGAAAAAAAATTAGTACTCATGTGGCAATCACTTCAAAAATGGAAACATATATGAAGAACGTATGCAAGCAAATGACAAATCACGATGAGCTTGGCTAAGTCATTGTAGCAACTCACGGAATACATAGGCAAATAAGACTGAAAACGCGAACTTACTTTGATTACTGCCTGCCAAACCAAAAAAATTACCGATATTGCCGAAGAGTTCGAACATTGTGACGGTGAAAAATATTTGATGCTGAGCTGACAGGTTCTTTGAAGATTTCCAGCGACAACGAGTTCATTACCTTTTAGAGAATTCGAATATGGTAATGAGTTTCGACAGAACAGTATGTTTACAAGTTTAAGAGAATACAAACTAAAACGACGAAATACCATATACATATATATATATATATATTACTTCTTTGAAATAGGATCCCACAATACTTCTTTCTCTTTTCTAGCATAATCTTTTGTGTTTACTCTCCAATATCATAGTCTATGCTTAGTTCATCAATTGTGATTAATGATTTTAGAAATTCCAATCAATGGACAAATGCCATTTAAGAGATCACTTGGTAATGTTCTTGCTTTTCAGAACGCTCATTTTAATTGCCAACATCAATATTCAAGATGTTTGGTAGATTATTATATCTTTGCTTTCTGAACAACAAGTGATTCCCCACCGTAGCTTTTTCAAAGAAGGGGCTTACATTTCGAGAATCATTTTTTTTTGATAATTTTACAATAAATCAAAAAATTGCACATTTAATTTCATCAAATTATATCATGTCTTTGCTGAAAGAAAAGATAGAAAGTAGTTAGCGAGCGCATATCCCAAGGGGCTTATACCTACCTGTCAGGTCTCTGCTTCAAGCAGAAAGGAATTGCCACCGTCATTTAAAACACCGTAAAGAGGTGATCTCTCACAATCTCTCCTTCATCAATTATTCATGAAAATTTGATGCGCTTATATAAAGCGTTAACTAAAGAAAAGATCACGAAATATACTCCTGTAATGGTCGGGGATATAAGGCTTCCATGTATCACATGTCTAAGATTGTCATTTCGACAATACAGAAAATATAAAACAATAACAACAAAACACAAAATAAAAAAATATATTTATACTTTCCCACGGCAGGATGCTGCTTTATATGTGCCTCGTTCTTTTTCTCACTATTATTGTACGGCAATCCATATACTTTATAAATTCATTTGTACAATAAGATAATTTATAAATTCATTTGCCTCTACTAGTGAATATCTTGATTCGGCTTTCTATTTGATTGAGTGAAGTTTTGCGTGACAGTGTGAGACTTGGGGTATCTAAATTTTTAATCTGATTCTACTTTTACTGAAGTGCTTTCATTAATGGTACAACAATGTTGGTCTCATGAAACTATGACAATACTTTTGGATATTTGATACGTTGTCATAATTTTGACCTTCTTCATCCTCCTCATTTACTAAAATTATTTTCATGTGTGAATTCATGTGCTGGTGCTGGCGATCTTTGTCGCCTCACCAAGGAGGAACTTGCATGAGTTTCATCACTGGAATCGAACAAATCTATTGTGGGCAAGGATTCCCTGAAGGACAACGATAAGACTGAAGACGCCATAAACGCAGCAAGGGCCAAACTGGCCTACGGCCGATCTCCCAATATTTGTATCGTTTGCTGGTCCTTTTAATTGTTCTAGTTAATCTCTTAATTTTTGTATCGTGTGCTGGTCCTTTTACTTGTTCTAGTGTTTGGTCACCGCAGCCACAACTGTGGGGAAGCTAAGCACATTGAGGAGCAAGTACGAGGACTTGTACTGTAGACAGAGTTACGTCAAGGTAGAAGCCACCGATATGCTCCCCAACCTTGAAGATGATGTCGCTAGAGGGGTCTTTGGCCCGCAGCAGAGACTCCGCTTGACCTCTTTGAGGGAGGTGAAATTTGCCTGTGTGGGGTACAAGGTCTTGCTGCATTTCTACCACGTAATCATATTTGCGACCGAACTTGCGGTCTCCGGGATGCTGATCGATGCAGCGTATGAGAATGGTATGATGTGTCTGTCCATATTCCTTTATCTCTTCATCCTTCCTCCTCTACCTAACCAACTAACTAAGTATTTAATTTCTTCATCTTTCTTTCTTGTAGCCATTGATCAACAGGGAAATTCCACCAATGAAGAGAACTGAAGGGCCGATTCTGTTGTATTTTTAGGTTTAAAAAATTATGATGTATGTTGTTGTAGTGAATCCATCTGTTTGTTGTTTTGTTTTGTTGTGGTTGCTGTATTTTTGAGTTGTTGAAGCCGCTTTTTAGTTGAATTAGATGTATCATCGATGAATGCAAAAGTTGTCTGATTAAGGATGTTGCTTTATATGTGCACCGTTCTTTTTCTCACTGTTATTGTAAGGCCATCCATATAATTTATATTTGTACATTAATATTGCATCTACAGGCGAATATCTTGATTCAGATTTCTATTTGATTAATTAATGTTTTGCGTGACAATGTGAGACTTGGAGTATCTCAATTTTTAATCTGATTCTGTTTACTGAACTTCTTTCATTAATGGTACAACAATGTTGCTCTCATGAAACTATGGAAACCCTTTTGGATATTCGACATGTTGTCATAAATTTGACTTACTTAATCCTCCTCCATTACAAAAATTATTTTCATGTGTGCATTCAGGTGATGGTGTTAGCGATCTTTGTCGCCTCACCAACGAGGACCTTGCACAAGTTTCATCACTAGAATCGGAAAAATCTTCTGTCGGCAAGGATGCCGTGAAATACAACGATAAGACTGAAGACGCCATAAACGCACAAAGAATGCCACCGGAATCGTGGTGGCCGCCTTTGTTGGTGCAGCGAGGGCAAAACTGGCCTATGACCCATCTCCAAATTTATGTATCATGTGATGGTCCTTTTACTTGTTCCGGTGCTTGCTCACCACAGCCACAACTGTGGGGAAGCTGAGCACACATTGAGGAGCCAGTACTAGGAATTGTACTGTCGACAGAGTTACGTCGGGCTAGAAGC
This sequence comes from Linanthus parryae, assembly GCA_023055425.1. NCBI lineage: Eukaryota > Viridiplantae > Streptophyta > Magnoliopsida > Ericales > Polemoniaceae > Linanthus > Linanthus parryae. Next base: position 14,933,532 of record JALGPY010000008.1, on the reverse strand, counting down.
CACCGGTATGCTCCGCAATCTTGAGGAGGATGCCGCTAGAGGTTCGTCGGCCCGCAGCGGAGACTCCGCCTGACCTCTTGGAGGAAGGTGAAAGTCGCTCGTGTGGGGTACCTTGTCTTGCCACACATCTACCACGGAGTTATATTTGCAACCAGACTTGCGGTCTCCGAGATGCTGATCGATACAGCGTATGAGAATGGTATGATGTGTTTGTCCATATCCCTTTATCTCTTCATCCTTCCTCCTCTACTTAACCAACTAACTAACTATTAAATTTCTTCCTCTTTCTTTCTTGTAGTCATTGATTAACAGGACAAAACTCACCAAAGAAGGGAAGTGAAGGCGCTGTTGTGTTTTTATTTTGTTTTAAAAAATTATGATGGATGATGTTGTAGTGAATCCATCTATTTGTTGTTTTGTTTTGTTTTGGCTGCGGTGTTTTTGAGTTGTTGAATCCGCTTTTCGGTTGTATTAGGTGTTCCATTGATGAATGAAGAAGTTGTGTGATTAAGGATGTTGCTTTATTTGCCCCGTTCTTTTCCTCAATGCTATTGTAAGGCCATCTATATAATTTATAAATTCATTTGTACAAAAATATTGCATGTACATGTGAATATCTTGATTTGGCTTCCTATTTGATTGATTGAAGTTTTGCGTGATAGTGTGAGACATGGTGTATCTTAATTTTTAATCTGATTTTGCTTTAACTGAACTACTTTCATTAAATGTACATAAATGTTGGTCTTATGAAACTATGACATCCCTTGTGGATATTCGATATGTTGTCATAATTTTGACCTTCTTCATCCTCCTCCGTATGAAAATTATTTCCGTGTGTTCATTCAGGTGCTGGTGCAGGAGATCTTTGTCGCCTCACAAACAAGGAACTTGCATGAATTTCATCACTGGAATCGGACAAATCTTCTATGGGAAAGGATGCCTTGAAGTACAACGATAAGACAAAAGACGCCATAATCATAGCAAAGAATGCCACCGGAATCGTGGTGGCCGCCTTTGTTGGTGCAGCAAGGGCCAAACTGGCCTACGGCCTATCTCTAAATTTATGTATCGTGTGCTGGTCCTTTTACTTGTTATGGTGCTTGGTCACCGAGGACCAAGTACGAGGACTTGTACTTTCGACATGGCCACGTCGGGGTAAAAGCCACTGATATTCTCCGCAACCTTGAGGAAGATGCCGCTACAGGGTTCGTCAGCCCGCAATAGAGACTCCGCGTGACCTCTTTAACCGAGGTGAAATTTGCCCGTGTGGGGTACCAGGTCTTGCCGCATTTCTACCACGCAGTCATTTTTGCGACCGGACTTGCATTCTCCGGGATGTTGATCGGTGTAGTGTATGAGAATGGTATAACGTGTCGGTCCATATCCCTTATCTATTCATCGTGCCTCCTCTACCTAACCAACTAACATAATGTTTAATTTCTTCCTCTTTTTTTCTTGTAGCCATTGATCAACAGGAAATTAATCCACCAATTAAGGGAAGTGAAGGCCTGGTTGTGTTGTGTTTTTAGTTTGTTTTAATAAATTATGATGGATGATGTTGTAGTGATTACATCTGTTTTTTGTTTTGTTTTGTTTTGTTTTGGCTGCGGCATTTTTGAGTTCTTGAAGCCGCTTTTCGGTTGTATTAGGTGTTCCATTGATGAATGAAAAAGTTGTCTGATTAAGGATGCTGCTTTATATGTGTTATTGTAAGGCTATCCATATAATTTATAAATTGATTTGTACAATAATATTGCATCTACATGTGAATATCTTGATTCGGCTTCCTATTTGATTAATTGAAGTTTTGCGTGACCCTGTGAGACTTTGGCTACCTCAATTTTTAATATGTGCTGCTTTTACTGAACTACTTTAATTAATGGTACAACAATGTTGGTCTCATGAAACTATGATAACCCTTTTGGATATTCGATATGTTGTTATAATTATGACATTCTTCATCCTCCATTATTAATTTTTGTTTTTATGTGTGCATTCGGGTGTTGGTGTTGGCGACCTTTGTCGCCTCACCAACGAGGAACTTGAACGAGTTTCATCAATGGAATCGGACAAATTTGCTGTGGGCAAGGATGCACTGCAGTACAACGATAAGGGAGTTAATGGGAGGAAATGTGAATCGGTGAGGGAGTTAATGGGAGGAAATTGCATTGGAGAAGGTGGGATCTTCTTTGTCATGAGAAATCTAGAGGTGGTTTAGGTTTTAAAAACCTACATCTCTATAATTTATCCCTCCTTGCCAAACAAGCTTGGAGATTGATGAATGGAAAAGCCTCTCTCTTCAAGAAGATTTTCAAAGGGAAGTTTTTTAATGACTGCAGTTTTTGGAATGCAAAAGTCCCAAAAGAATGTTCGTGGGCTTGGAGGAGTTTGATTGAGGGCAGAAAGGTAATTTCAGAGGGTTATAGGTGGGCTGTGGGCAATGGCAAGCAAGTCAACATTTGGACTGACCCCTGACTTCCCAGAGATGGTAATTTCAGAGTTGGTTCCATGAACCCTCATCTTTGTGATATTGAGAAAGTGGCTGATTTGATTGATTTTGAAACAAGACAATGGAAGGTGGAGCTTGTTAACATGTTTTTTAGCCAAGAAGAGGTGAATCTTATTTTATCAATCCCTATCAGCTCTGAATTTTGTGATGATAAAAGAATTTGGCACTAATCAAAGGATGGAGAGATCTCTGTTAGTTCTGTCTACAAAATGTTGCTGAGATTGAGGAAGCATGGAAATTTTCACAGTCCCATTTCTGCACATTTGTCTGATGGAGATAGCAGCAAAAATGAGATTTGTAATCAGATATGGGGCTTAAAAGTTCAGCCAAGGGTCAAGATGTACATGTGGAGATTGGTGAGTAACAGTGTTCCTGTTGCAGCTGCTTTAATGAAAAGAGGTTGCAAGATCCATTCTGAGATATGTGATCTATGTGGTGAAGGTGTTGAATGTGAGCTTCATGTTATTGCTAACTGCTCTTTTGCTAAATGTATTTGGAAGCTTTCACCATTTAGGTGTGTGTCTGACATTCCTAATCAAGGCTCAATTCAGAATTGGTGTTTGAAGGTAGTTGATCTCCACTCAAATTTTGAAGATAAGAAGATAGCTCTGGAATTGATTGCTTATGTATGCTGGAAGCTTTGGAGGTCCAGATGTGATTTTTTATTCAATAAGATCAAATGGACTCCACATCAGGTATTGGCTAAAGCTTTACATAAATTTTATGAGTTTTTTTATGCAAATTTTGGTAAAGAGAAGAGGCCAAAGATTTCCCAGGAGAATAGAGTCCCTGATTTATCTGATTTTGAAGTGGTGTTTCATTGTGATGCTGCACTTGATATTTTCAAAAGAGGGGGAGCCATTGGTGTTGTTGAATGGATGAATGGTTCAATTGCTGCTGAACATGACTCTCCTTTTCCTCACATTTGCAACCCTCTGGTTCTTGAATGTTTGGCAGTCAGGAAAGCATTGTTGGTGGCAAAGGAGAAAGGTCTCAGAAAGATTTTGATATGCTCGGACTCAAAGCTGGCTATTGACCATTTGAATGAAGTAGGAAGGATTTCATGTATTGAAGCTGGGAATGTACTGTTGGATTGTAAGATGCTTGCCACCTCTTTTGATGTTTGCTGTTTTTTATTTTTAATCGTGCTTCAAATTGGCATGCTCATTTCTGCGCAAAAGGAGCAGTCAAAAAACACTTTGTGTAATTTCTTGGCTGTGATAGCCTTTAATGATATTGACTTCAGCTGTTAAAAAAAACTAATAAATAGAAACTTATGCACTCATGACAGCAATAGACGAAGCCCAGAGAAGAGGCTTCTACTCGCTCTGTATTGAGACGGATAATCAGAGCATAGTACATCATCTTCAAAGAAACCAAGAGATGACGTTGTGTTACTCAGAGAAAGTAGGGCTACTTGGTTCTCTCAAGCAAAGGGTATCTAGCTTTTATATGAGTAGGGTTTCATGGTGTAACCGTATGGGTAAGACTTTAGCCCACAACTTAGTCAAAATGGGCATGTGTTTAGATGTTTGTCAGTACTGGGCTATTTCTTGCCCACAAAGCTTGTATGCTACTTGGGCCGATCGGGCCTCTATCTAAATAAAACAAAACTTTTCTCAAAAAAAAAAACTAATAAATAGAAATACACCTACAAATAGGAAAACAAATAAGATGGCGAGGGATGATTAACGCCAAACTTGGCGATGAAGATGCATGACATCTATTTTGCATGAGGAGATGCACGTTCTGCTGGATCGCATTTTTCACCTAAGTTCTTTATATTTTGCATAAGAAATCGATTTACATTGCCTGTTGGAGATGCTATTAGGGGGAGCCAACATGCTAAATAATAGAAAGACTCAGTAGTTCGATACTGGGTCACAAAAAGAATGATAGCATAAGAGTAAGAAGAAACAATGTTGTGCTTGATACAACAAAAACAGTTTCGTTTTTTTTTTTTTTTTTTTTTTTTTTTTTTTTTTTTTTGGAAGCTGCAAGCACAATTGAAGAAGAAAAAAATTGAAGATTCGCACACAGTGACAGCAATTAGATTGTAGAATAAAACAAAGTTTAGGATGGCTTCCAAAATAAATCATGTTACCATAAGAAAATTAATTTGCAACACATGTACTATTCAGAGTTGCTTACACCAGTACACAACAATATGGTCTTCCAGAGGCCATTATTTAATCACGGCTCTGATAAATATAACTAAAAGATGGTTAAATGGTGCCTAAAGAAGCCCCATAACCATATACATTTATCAACATAACTAAAACTCACAAAGATAGGATGAAATAACCATCTTACCGAACTAATACTTGATATATCAGGAACAATGATCTTTGCTCGATATTGCTGCTTCACTACTAGGGAAAAACCTTGAGGTTTCTAGTTGTTCAAGAGCTTAAACTACGATTGGTGTTGGTGGCAGTAGCCGGGTGACTCGTACCGTGTCTCCAATGGCGCAAAATACGATTCTTCCGACTGCAAGCGGTGAATGATAGAGTGAGGGAGAATAGATAAAGTACCAGTCCCTTCCCTCTCTTTGTCCCCATGGGGAGAGGGAACGGTAATTAAAAAAAAAAAAATGATTTTTGACTCTTTGATGAGGGAGAATAGATAAAATACTCTACATTGCTTATACCACGAGAAATAAACGGGGCCATCTGACGATAATTTAGAGTTGATGATTCTCGAGCGTCAAGTGATTTCGATGTACCATTTTGGGTCCTCCTTCCTCTAGATATGCCCCATAAGAAAAACAGTCTATTCCAACCTGCATTAGAGTATCAGAAACTGAGAAAAGATTAAGTACCCTCCAAAGTTATCTGGATGTCTATCGGAATTTATTTGAGCTAAAAGAGAGCACAGGTTAGTCATTACGCTGACACGTCTAAGGAAGCAAATTGGAAGAGAATATGAGCAGATCCAGTCCGTATCATCATTAATCATGCGTTCCAGCAAGTTTCCATATCTTCCTTTGTAACTGCTCACAAATAGTATCACAAAAACGTCAAACATGATACATATCCTCTGAGAATGTAAGAAGTCTAGGTTATAGCTTTGCTAGAACAAACCTCACTATATCTTCTGCAAAGAAATAAAGTCCAATACTATCTTCATTTGGACAGTTCTCCAGGAACTGGGCTGGCCAGACACTCATGCGAGACATTTCCTCTAAAGCGATTGCACTAGGAAGCTTCCTAACAACTTCAGGAACTCTAGGTGATGAGCGAGTCGACAAGTGGGCTTGGATCCCTCAACAGAAACTGGGATCGTCATTGTCAATGTCATCATTAAATATTAAAAGGTTGTGGAGCAACAATACTATTTCCTCCGCCAACAGGCCATCTAGGAGCAGCATTAACTGTTGATGAACTATTGCCTGATCCTCTTTAAGCCCAACTTCTGCAACACATCAGGCTGTCCCCATGCTTTCTGATTGGATTTCTGTACCCATGGGTTTGAAGAACTGCTTCCACCCCTGTTCAATGGTTTCCTCGACAAAACTTCCCATTGCTTTCTGATCATGCAACAGTTTAACAAAAAAAAAAACAATTGATAAGAAACAATATTTCCCACATAAAAAATATAATCAAAGGGGGCCAGCAAAAGCATATCCTCCACGAAAGAAACATGAACATCTCACAAATCGGTCTGAACCTACTCTAATACCTTTACTTGTTGGTAATGATATGACGTTTCTCTACATTTTCAATAGGCTTGATAGCTACATCACCCACAAAGCATTCTGCGACGAAGTTGACCAAGTTATAGCTCGACAGCCACCAAGCACGAGCTCACTCGGCAGCAACATGAACCTAGGCTTATCACAACTCAGCCACCAAAAAAACCGGGCTCCAGAGCCCGGCTCTATGTCAAAAGACAAGCTGAAGCTTGGTTTTTCCGGTGCTTCAACGTTTGATCATAATATGGGTAGCAACATTAGTTCAACTTTCCGCGCTTCACAGTCCGTGACTCCACCCGCATTCTTCCTTCCAGATTCCGGCAACAACACCAAAAACATTCTTATGCAGCATTCGGATTTTCCCAGCAACCCAAGCCTAAACAACAGGTTCTACTCCTACAGAGACAATAACAACAGCAACAGCATAAAAAACAATACCACCAACAGCACCAATAGTGCTGCATATATCACATCTAGGGGCATTTTGGTCCAGAACATTTTCAGCAACGGTCATGTTGGTGGCAGTTCAAGTGGAGGAGGAACAAACAAGGCATTCAATCAGCTCATGCAACTTTCTGATTTTCCCAGATTTCAAAAGCTCACTCAAAAAATCCTAGAACAATGATAGAGCATCAACATCCCCTACTTGTGCCATCACACCCGCCACAAACTCTTCAGCTCTGTTAACATCATAAATCTATTAATTTTGGTAATTTGACAATAGAGCATGGCATAGCTTCATGCAACTAAACATCCAAATTAAACAATACAATAATCATAGTGTGTGTGATTCAAAATGGGGAAGGATTTAACAATAAAGCTAAGCAGATCTAAAGTGAAATCCAAACCAAGCCGATTGAAAGAAGGCAAAGAGAAATTAGGGTTGGTGGAATCACCTTGCGAAGAATTTTCTGGGCACTTAAACAAGCCAATGTATGCCGGCTTTAGTATTGGCAGCACTAATACGAGATTACAAGGTATCTGAAAAGTGTCGAACAGTTTGGACTTGCGCAATTTTGTTAAGCTTCTTCTTTCTAATCTCATTGACGGTTTTTCATAAACAATCTGATACCTTGATTATGTGTAATTAGAATAATGCTGCACCAGTCATTCTTCATTCATTTAACATGAATTAGGTTCTTTGCATTTTGGTCTTTTGCAGATCTATTGGAGATCAAGTAAAGGCTTCTCTTATCTGGACCAGAGTTTAAAACAACGGCAAAGCGGTGCGGAGCGGCCATGTTGTAATGGAATCGGCAGAGAGCGCTACGTTTTTTCCGTTACGCCTCGTGTGATGTGAATTTTATTCACACAAAAACGGCCGTTTTGCGTCAGTAACAAGAAAAACGACCGTTTCGCATCAAGAAAAACGTAAAAAAGGGAGAAACGGACGTTTCGTGTCGGGGAAATCGGGAAACAATGTGAAAAACAGAGAAAACGTCCGTGAACGTTTTCTAAATTCACACATTCGATCCCCGTTTTCAGTTACAGTCCCTCCGATATAGTCCGATCCCGTTACACGCGACGGCGACCGATACATCAGCTGTTTCCGATTTTTAAAACCTTGATCTGGACAGAATGGACAATATCTATATGGAAAAGGATTAGAGGAACTACGCCTAATCTTCTTAACATTTTTTAGGGAAACTAATAATCTTATCTGGTGTATAATTTCCCTTTAATTTATGCTTTTTCTCTTCAAGATTTCATCATGTCAAGTAGAAATATAAATCTGGATGGAACGAAAGAAAGATAAAAACACAATTTGTGTTGATATTTCAACAACCCCATTCAAGGTTGAGGAGTTTTGCAGTAGACTTCCTCAAAATTGATGATATTATGGGTAAAGGCATTTTTGAGGAACTTCTGAAAATTATTGACCATCGTGGTCTTGATATTGGTAATGTGAGGGGTAAGGTTATGAAAAAGGCTCAAACATAACTGGAAAAGAATAAGGATTGCAAAAAAGAACATACTTCAAAAAAGGTGTTAAAGTGACATCCAAATTCAGCCCACATGCAAAACAAGATTTGTCATGATTGTATGCATAATGCTATAAATAAGCAAGTCTGAACATGCTCAGTCACTGACTGATTTTCTACTCTTAAATCTTAATACAATGAAGTCTTTCCCCTGTTTGTTCCATAGTTTTCGCTATTTTTAGTCACACAAACAATGGTAGCATAAGAGTAAGAAGAAACAATATTGTAATCGATACAGCAAAAACAGAACAATATCCACAGAAGCTCATAGTAAGAAGACAATCCTTACCTGCATGGACACATGCTTAACACGACACAGGATCTTCGATGGCAGATTGTGTACTGCGGAATTTGTTGATCCTGTTCTTCGTTGTTGATACTGAAATTGGAACAAGAGAAAAAATAAAGATTCGCACACACATGGAAGCAATTAGATTCTATCATTCTACACATTTTTTAAGTTGGTTTCCAAAAGAAGCCATGCTACCATAACAAAAAGTATTTACAGGGCACACGCACTATTCGGAGTTGCTTACACCAAAACACAACAATATGGCCTTCCAGAGGCCATCATATTTAATCAAGTCATATAACCAAAAAAGACGGTTAAATGCTGTCTAAAGAAGCCCCATAACCATAGCATCTAGATTGCACAATTAGACATTTTTCAACATAATAAGTAAAACTCACAAAGATAGAATGAAATATACCGAACTAATAATTGATATTTCAGGAACAATGATCTTTGCTCGACATTGTTGGTTGCACAATGTTCCAAAACATCCCAATGGTAAAGAAAACCTACAATGGACACAAAATAAATAAATAATTAAATAAAATGAACCAATAAGGGTAGAAATCTTAGTAAATGGAAATTAGAAGCCATGATCGGTGAAATACAACAAGATCGGACATGTTTAGATCAACGAGTGTAAGGTAAATTCAGACTAAATTCATATCTAGGGTTGAAAATGATTGTTTATTATATTGAAATTGGCAAGTACCTGGAGCGACGCCGACGCATCTTCTGCCGTGAACCGTCGCTCTGCTGCCGTCGGAGTTCTCTTCCCGGCGAATCCAACCACCGGATCGGTCCACCGGTGGAGTCATTTTGGCTGATGATGAAATGCGACTGTGATGAGACTGAGAAAAAGAAAAAGGAGATGATATATATGTGGAAAAAGCCGTATTTGCCCCTTGAAGGGCTACAACCGCATCTTGGTCCAAAGTGGAGCCCAATCAGCTTCAAAGTCCGGCCCAAATTTATTAAACTATGCCAGGTTATGGTGCAGAAATGAAAAGTTCTAGAGCTGGAATGAATCTGAAGAAATAAGAGAATCACTGTTCATTTGGTAAGTGTTATACGAAATTAACTCATCAACGTTCAGCAGTCGTCCGATTAGATTATCAACTAATAGCAGTAGCCGTTAGATGAAAGTAGACGTTAGGATTTAAAGAATTAGTGGAGCGATGTCGTTTGTAGTAGTATTATAGCCGGTAGTGTTAGATGACGTGTCAGTCTCTGATTGGTTAGTTCACGTCATAGGGAGCGTGAGCAACGTCTGTAAGCACTGTAAACCATGAGAGAAGTAATGAAAAAGTTTCCGAGATTTTGTTTCTCTTTGTTTGATTCGATTGTGTGTTACTGCGAGCCCTCCTTCCTTCAAGGAATTGGAGGATTCAGCCCTAATCGCCATTGTTAGGCTCCGGGTCATGACAAACTACCAGTAGTATACTGCCTGTGGCCCTACGCCACTACTGATTTAGTACACTAGTACATATCATGTGTCCTAGGGCGCGACAAACAAAGAGTATAATAATTTTCTAAGATTGAATGACTGACATTGTCCTATTATAAAGTATTTGATTTTAGAATATAGTAGGGATAAGCTATTTCATATGCACATTGTGGGGATGCATTATTCCCATAACAACTTATTATTTAGATGGGGTTAAGCTATTCCACGTGTCACATTTTGAGGGATAGTTTTCTCTAGTGCATCTTACTATGTAAATAGGGATAAGCTATTCCGAATGTCACATTTTTGGGATATCTTATTTCTCATAGCAGTTTATTATGTAGATATTCGTATCCTCGGACCAAAAAAAAAGTATGATAATTTCTTAAATTTGAACAGCTGAGATTGTCTTATTTGAAGTACTTCCAATGTTCTCTGTGAATCTTCGCCTTTTTCATTCCACCACTATTCACTGAATCACTTTAATTTGATGATCTCATTAGTTAAACGATGCAAGAATTTGATAATCTTTACATGATGTTGCAGAGTAAATTTCAATCTACAACACCATCAAAAAATTACATTGTCGGGTCAAGGTGACCCGATTACGAAAGAAAAAGTCAAAAGGTGAAGATTCAGAGAGAGCGGACGACTTATTCCATATGATTAAGATATGGTTGGAATAAACTATTTCATATGTCACACTTTGGAGATGATTTATTCCCCCTAACAGTTTATTATGTAAATGGAGATAATTTCACATGTCAAAATATGAAGAATAGCTTATTTTTCCATAGCAACTTATTATGTAGATGTTATATCAATCTCAAACATTAATTTGATTGTGATCTAACAGTTCAAATTTGGCCACCGTTCAGAAACGGACATACTTAAGGTGGAGACAAAGACGTCAGGAAAAAGATTTAGAAGAGCTAGATTACACCAGACTCTATCTAATCTTTCAAAGGTTGGGGTGGAGGAGGTTCTATTGTTGGATCAAGTAAACCAAGGTCCAATATTACGAACCTCAATCATATTCCATAAATTAATGAAATGAAGAAAGGATTTGGCTCCTCTGAGATTAGAGGCTCCAGGGCCGTCTTTATCATGATGAAAAACAATCTGATTAAAGTCCCCAATAAGAGCAAGAGGGTCATTAAGAGGGAGAACATTATGAAACTCATTCCAAACATCATTTCGGTGTTCAAAGTAAGGGGAATCATACACTAATCCAAGGTACTAAAGACCCCTAATGTGATCAATGACTTTGAAGAATAACATATTAAGAGAAGAATAACAAACAGAACAATCCAAAGAAAGATTGTTCCAAGCACACCAAAGACCACCTCTAGTATCATCAGGATCAACCCCAAAGGTGGAATCCAAGCCTAACTTTCTAAATTTATTATTAAGAAATGAAACTTCTTTTTTGGTTTCAGACAAGAATATTAGTTATGTTTGGAACCTGCATATCCATGGTTCACCTAGCTATAGAGTTGCTAAAAAGCTTTTTATTACTCTTCATACCCTTAGAAATTGGGCTAATAATAAACTTAACCTTAGAAATAGGATTAAACAAGTCAAGAGTGATCTTTTTCGTCTTCAAAATGATCTATCCCTCTCTACCAATGTTTTCTTCCAGAAAAAAACTGAATTACTTACTTTATTAAAATGTGAAGAAACCTATTGGGCTCAACGAGCTAGATGTTCCTGGCTTAGAGATGGGAATAACAACATAAAATTTTTCCATGCCTATACTAAAATTAGAAGACAAACTAATACTATTCGATCTATACAAAACCATCAGGGTATAGTCTTAACTGATCCTTTTCAAATCTCTATGGTTTTTGTTAATCATTTTAAAGACATTTACTCTGAGCCCTCACCCACATATCATGAATTACTTTAAGAAAATAACAATTTGTTTGCTTTTGATCTCTTTTTTAATATCAAGAGAACTTTAACTACTGATCAACAAGCTTTCCTAACCTCTCCTTTCACTGCTAATGAAGTCAAGACTATTGTTTTTTCTCTATCCCCTCTTAAGGCTCGAGGCCCTGATGGGGATGCAGGCTATTTTCTTTCAGAAAGCATGGCCTTTCATTTCTAATCAGGTCTTTAGCCATTCTCTCTTTTCTCAATTCTGGTCATCTTCTGAAAGAATTCAACAAAACAGTTATTGTGCTTCTTCCTAAGACAAATAATCCTGTTTTTGCTAATGATTATAGACCTATTAGCTTGTGTAATGTAATCTATAGGATTATTGCTAAAATACTTGTTAATAGACTTAAAATAGTTCTTCCTTCCCTAATTTCATACAATCAAAATGGTTTTGTTCCAGGAAGACTTATCCAAGATAATTTACTTATTGCTCAAGATTTAGTTCACACCATCCATAAAGCCAATTCTCCCAATCATAAAAAGTTAGGAGCTTTAAAGTTGGATATTTCCAAAGTCTTTGATAGGGTTAGATGGGACTTCTTAGAAGCCCTTCTTCATCAAATGCATTTTCCTTCTCATTTCATTCATCTGATCCTACAATGTGTCTCTCCAGTTTCTTACCAGGTTCTTATAAATGGAGAAGCTTCTGTCTCTTTTAAGCCTCATAGAGGATTACGACAAGGGGATCCACTGTCTCCCTTTCTTTTCTCCCTTTGTGCTGAGGTCTTTTCTGCCTCACTACAGCATGCTAAAGACAGGACTTATTTCAGGAATTCCTTTCTCTCGGAGAGATGAGCTAACTCATTTGCAATTTGCAGATGATACTCTTCTCTTTTTCCAAATTATCCCAAGTGTAGGACTTCATATTCAATCTTTGCTCACCACATATGCTACACAATCAGGTTTAAATATTAATATCAATAAATCTTCAATTGTGTTTAGTCCTAATTGCTCTCAAAGTGACAAACAAACTTTAAATCAAGCTTTAAATGTCTCTGAGAATCCTCAATTAGGAAAGCATCTTGGTGTCTTCCAAAATCAAAAAGGAAATAATAAAGAACTCATAGCAGATACGGTTAGTAAAGTTTACAAGAAATGCTCTGGTTGGAAGGGGCTTCTTTTAAACTTTGTAGGAAGGTGTGTGCTCATTAAGGTTGTTCTGAATAGTCTTCTAGTTTACCCCATGCCCATTAGTGTCTTCCCTATAAAACTTGTAAGCTCATCACCTCTTTATTAGCAAAATTCTTATGGTTTGGAAATACTTCTACAAAAGGTATACATTGGCTTCCATAGAACTTACTTTGCAACAAGACTAATAGAGGGGGCTTATGTTTCAAACAAATTTCTGCTTTTAATAATGCTTTGGTAGCTAAAAACAGATGGAGAATGTTCACTTCTAACTACTCTTTTCTCTAAATACTTCTCTTCTAAGTACAGCGAAAGAACTCATTTTAGTACTATTAAACCTGGAAAGCCTCCTCTTCTGGCAATGGTTGGCTTATAAGATTATGGAGCAAGATTGTGGCTACTTTGACCAGCAGGATGTCCCCTTTTGGAAAGCCTCCTCTTCTGGCATTTTCTTTGTATCTTCAGCTTATAATCTCCTTAATTACGATAATTCTTTTCCTAATTTATCTTCTTCTCCTTTGCATTTTAAATCTATTAGTCACAACTTCAATTTGTCTCTTCTTTGGAAATCTGGTTTACCAAATTAAATTATAGGTCTTATCTGGAGAATTCTCACTAGTTCCCTTCCTACTTTATATCATTTGCATGCTAGAGTTTCTTCTATTAGCTTTCTCTGTCCTTTTTGTAATGTTAGCAATGAAACTACTACTCATCTTTTCCTCCTTTGTCCACGGGCTCAAGGGGTCTGGCATAAGGCTCATATCATGATCCCCCTTTCCCCCACTCTTGACATTATATCCTGGATCAAGAGTTGGCTCAAAATAAAGAAGGAATGGAAATATAATCCCCGTTGGTGTTGGCTTCCTGCCATCATTTGGACTCCCTGGAAATCTAGAAACCAGATGATCTTTCACAAAATTAGCATCAATGGGGATCAGATGCTTCATCTTGCTCAGGATTTGGTGGAACTTATTATTTTATCTGCTAGTACTAATTAAATCTTCATCTATCACTCAGATTCGGCAGCTTTGGTCAAGATTGCTTCAGTTGATGGTGTCCCCTCTTGGGTAAAGGCTAGTGATCAGTTTGCAGCATGTTCCAGTGTTCAGCCGGTGCTTAATGTGGTTCCTTTGGCCTCTGAGCCTCCTCTTTGTGCTCCAGATCAGGTTCCATCAGTTGGTGTCTCTAAGTTTGCTTCACTCCAAGTTGAAGGTGGTGCTCCTCCTCAGTCCACAGAAGGTGCTGCAGTCCTTCCTCCTTTGCCTCCTTCTTTGGTGCCCTCTGATGCTATCATCCCCAATATTATGGAGTGATATTTATGGTTCTGGTTATTAGGTCTGGTTAGGAGATTTCAGTTTAGTTTCGGTAATGTTTGGTTATGATCTATGATCTATGTAATGTTTCATGACGTTGGTAGCTTCTCCCCTGGATTTGTAGTTCTTGATTTTTTTTGATGAACTTGGTTGTAAGTATTATGTTTAATCTATGGTAATTATCATGTTAATCAAAAAAAAAATAAAAAAAATTGGCCACCGTTCTGCTATGAACAGTAAAAGACCAACCACTTTTAGTATATAGACTTGTAACCACTCTTAAGAGTTTGAAGATAGATGCTGTCACTTATGAAATGTCGATCGGATAACACATATATCAGAGGGTATTGCCACACCTATGTGCAATCTTCCTTGAAGATTGCTTGCGGCAACGAGTCATCACCCTTTCTAAGATTTTAAAGATGTAAATGAGTGTAACTACCTACTCAAACACAAGAGCTCAGGGGCAGAGCCAACCCGCGACACGGGTAGGCACGTGCCCTACCCAAAACTTTGAAAAACTGTAATTTTACCTTATAATGTCTAAAAAAATCGAATTGTGCCCTTGCTAAAATTACAAGAGTACCCTAGATATTTTGAATACTTTGCAAGAGTGCCCCAGGTGTTTAAATACCTGGCTTCGCCCCTGCAAGGGCGTACCAAGGGAAGTTATAGCTTATGAAATGTCATTGCGAATAAAGTTTGCACAAATAAGTATACTGACAGTGCCATTTGTACTCTGAGCCTCATCGCAAATGATTGCTGCAGGGCCGGTCGTGGAGCAGTGGCAGTTAGCAGTTTATGTGGATGGCGACGGTAGTGAGGGTTGTGGAGGTGGTGGTGGCAGTGAGCAGTGATAGCAGTGATGGTAGTGGTGGGTGGCGACAAAGAGGGTGGTAGTGGTGGGTGACGACAATGAGGGTGGTTCTTGGTAATAGAGGTGTTAGTATGTGTTGTTGTCATGTTTCTTCACTCGTCGAGAAATGTCTTATGAATTTTTTAAACATGTAAGTCACTTTACATCACTTGGGTGAAAAGCATTTTTTTTTAACAAAGGTGAAAAGCATTTTAAAAGAGCCTAATGATTTTTTAAACGTGAAAAGTCACTTTACATCATTAGTTGTGGCTAATAATTTTATAAGTTCTAATCAGCTGACAAATGCTATCTCCCTAAGAGCATCTCCAGTGGTTAGGTTAAAAAGTTAGTTTAGTTATAATTTACATAATTAGAAGAAATAACAAGCTCCAATGGTCTAGTTAAATGACTCAATACTTTACATATTATGTATCCCGCTCTCTACTAATAGCTAGCTAGAAAGTAGGAAGTTAAACTTTTTGTGTCTATCTCTCTCCTAATTTAATTTAATAAATAAATATTTTTATAATTTCATACCTACAAGTTATGTAAAATACATAACACCATTGGAGCAAACACTAAATAGTTCACTTAGTTAAAATTCATACTAGTTATAATTTAGCTAATTTGTGGTTTTACCATTGGAGATGCTCTAAGAGCCCTATTGGTAACGATTTTACTTTCCAATGATAGATCTGACCGTTACATTATCTTCTCAACAACTTCAACAACACCACTGTTTAACTTCTCAATATTCACAACACTGCCATTTAGCCTCCAACAGTGGAGGTCTCCCTCACCCCTTTACCCACCATCCTTTATTAATTTATTCAGCTACTTTAGTTACATTCTCATTTTATATTTTTATAATTCATTAATTAGTTATATTCAGTTCTTATTATATAATTATGAATTTGCAATAATTAGATGATTTTTTAATAAGAAATTAAAAAACATGTTAATATTTAAAAAACAATTTTCTAATAATTCCTCAATAAAAATAATACCAAAATAATAAGTAAAAATCAATATTGAATCATATCTTCTCCACATTATTCATAACAATCCCTAAATTATATCTCCACAACTCTTTTCCTAAATTTTCTCATCACTACTTATCTCACACTTAACAAAAAAAAAAAACAAAATAAATCAAACTACTTGCCTCTAATTTTTCGAAACTTACCAATAAAAAGAAATCAAAGTAAATTATCTCCTATATTCAAACCATATCCCCAAAAATTACTCCAATTTTTGCTCTCCCACATCAAGCAAATCTCTCAAACGAAAAAAAAAGGAGAGAGAAGCAAGAAACCAGTCGAACAGGAGAGAGGGAGGCAAGATTGGTGGGCCACGCACCGTCTCCCCCCCTGCGCCTGTGGATTAACCTCCTTCGTCGCCACCGCCACCTCCCTGTTGGAGGTGCTAATCCACCAAAAACGCCACACACACCACCGTTGGAGTTGGCCTAAGAAACCACCACTACATAATTTTCACATTTTGTTACCATAGTCCACTGAGTTGGCCTACATAATTTTCTGAGAACTGAGTGAAGAACCCCATAGTCCAGGTAACTAGAGTAACAGGAGGGGTGGAAACATAATGCTTTGTACCAAACATACGTGTGAAAGAGATGAAGGAGCATGCACTGTATTGCTATGACCGGCCGCGAACTTTCTGGTCTGGCACCGAGCTTCTAGGAGCAGATCAGCTACTCCAAATAGGCTGTGATCATAAAGGACCTTTGAAAGAAATGATCACAAGAACTCAGCTACAGGATTTGATCACTTGTCTCTGGACTGTTAGGCTTCAGAGAAACAACACATCTTTGAGAAAACCAACCCAAACACCATAAATATAGTGCAAAGATTAGAAAAGACAGCCAAAAATCCCAAATATTAATGACAAACCATATCATCAGTTCATACAAGTTCAAGAAAGAGCATAGCGAAAACTTCTTGAGCATCTAGGCGGCATCGCTCAAAACAGATGGCTGGGTTCTTTTCGTGCCAATCTTGACGAACAAGACCGAGATGAACCATACTTACCATCTTCGTCTGCAAGAAGATGATTTCCTTCCTCGGATCTTCAGCAATAGGACATGAAGTTCGCGCACCATGAGTTTTCTTCCTTGAGTCCCCTTGTTCACCCAGAGCATTGTGTTTCGCATCAATCATTTTTCTTGTTACCAGCAAGTTCACTTTAGCTCGAGCATCAATATCCTTCCCACTCATGAACATTGCTTTCACACGACGGCTGAAACGTGCATGATGAGAGGTGGCCCCCACAGTAAAATAGACCACGTAATTGATCAAATGCCGTCCCAAGTCCCAACTCAACAATCTCACTAGAAGAGAGGTGGCCCCCACAGTAAAATAGATCACCTGAATTTGTTTGCAATGCTCACATTGTCGAAAGCCACAGCTTCCTCAAGCTTTTGTTCTTTTGCGAATCCATAAAACTTGGAGCTGAAAACATTAAAGAGCATTAGAAAGTCGCAATGCAAAACAATTATGCGTGACTAGAAATCAAGGTCAAGCCAGAACATTATGCAATATTAAACCCAAATCCAAGAGTTAACCCAACTGGTTTATATCAATCAGTAGATGCAAACAGAGGTATCACCAATAATGCCTTCCAACAGAGCCTAACCTATAATTTAGTGGGTGATATGTTTTTCTTTATATAAAAGTTAACAAAACGACAACTTTGGAGAGCAAAAGGTTTTCAATATCTCTAAGTTTGCCCTTTCCCTACTCAGCTTAAACAAGATACTATAGAATCACATGCAATTTTAGTCTTACACTAAGAACGCCCTGGTAAAATCTTGAGCGCCATCGAATGAGGTCACCAACAGGTGTAAAATTGCAGGGATAACATCCTTCGGAACATTAGATAGTTCCGCCATGTCTTAATGAGCAATCTGCAGGTAATCCACAGCCCTTAAATGGAAGGGAAGCAAATAAACCATATGATGAAATGCAAATTAATGGATATGGGACGGATGTAGGAGAAGCAAGGTCGACGGATAAAACATCAAATCAAATTTAGTTCACATCATGACAGTTTGAAAGTATGCTATGATTCAACGACAGTGGTACAACTTGTATGAATACTTATGTACACATGCACATACCTTATTTGTGGGACAGGTTCAGAACTCATTAGTTCTGAAAAGATGAGTCCTCAACTGGATGGTCTAGTGTCGATAATGCTATCAATGTTTAAGAAAACACTCGCCAATCTGATTACTATCATTTAAAAAACCCAGTATCATACCGCTGTATGGTACTCAGTTTCATGACTCTGCTGGCCCAATCCAATTATGATCAAGAAGACAGGCAGGCCCAATAGACTGACAAATGAGACTTGGGCTTTAGGCCTCCAGTTTTGCAAACCCGGAGGTTTTAAAAAATAAAGGGTATATTAGTTTTTTTACATTACTTATTAATTAACTATCTAATTACAACCTACCAACGGAGAAAACACTTCATCAATGATCTACACCAGATCCTGGCATTAGAGAAAATTGACGGACAGAGGGGACAATCGTGGAGTCTTGAGAAGATGGATCACCGTGGTTCCAATCAAGAGCTTCGTTTTCAACAATCTTCTCTCTCGTAGGTTCTATTAATGGTTGCTCATTGCTGCTATGCTTCAGCTCTCAGAAATAAGAATTAGACACTGAGCAATTTCTTTGGTTTTTATGTTCTCTTGGCTGCACTAGTATCAGACTACGAGGAATGTGCAAGTGTTGAACAGTCTGAACTTGCATAGTTATGTTAATCTTCTTCTTTGTAGTTCATTTACAGTTCTTCTTGAACAATCTGATACCTTGATTATCTGTAATTTGAATAATGTTCTTCAGTCATTTTAGGATTTTGTATTTTGGTCTCTTGCAGATCTATTGGAGATCAATAAAAGCCTTTTTTTTCTGGACAGAATGGATTGGAGGAACTACGCCTGATAATCTTATCAGGTGTATAATTTCCTTTACTCTGCCTTTACTCATCAAGATATCATCTCTGTTAGGTATTTGAATGCTGAAACTTCGAAGAATATAAACCCAATTCTTGTTCCTAATGAAACCTCTGGAAATGTTGATAATGATAAATGAAAGCTTGCCTTTAAATAACAACAATACAACAGTCCATAAAGAAAATGTAGTCATTGATACAGAAAATGAAAAACATGCTGATGAAAATCCCATAGCAAATCCACGCCTATGGCCTTACAAGTCCCAGTAGAGATGCTTCCATCATTGGTGCCGCTTCTAGATTCTTCCTATTGTATTTGTTTTTTAGTGTTCTGTTTTTGAGAAGTCACTCTTTCTTTGGGGAGTATAGTTCCCCTTAATCTAACCTTCCTTATGCATGTCCCATTATTGTCCAACTACCCCCCAACCACCACCACCAACCCGCACACATACCACCGCTGCATTATGAAATTATTTCTGTAGGAAAATTGATATCGTCTGAACAGAAGAAACATTCTTTACATAATTGTGTGAAACTTTTATAAGCATCACGCATCATGCTCTATTTATTGCTAGGACGACTGATATTGAACAGAAGACCCTCGATATTGACTGACATTGTCACTCATGCCCATAACCATCCAAACCTCCATATAACAATGATATTGTCTGCACAAAGACCCTTGTAAACGCATTCAATTCATGATTGTGTTTCTAAAACCACTCGACGTCTTGCTTAATTTATTCCCCAATGCTCATGAAAGTTGACCCTTTAGGTCAAAATTGGCATAAAGTCTCACCTTATTCTGTCCCCAGACTGTTCTATAAAACCCAATCATGAATTGAACCCGTACCAGACCCTTTAGGTCAAAATTTTAGCAATATTCCAGTCACGCAAACAATGATAGCATAAGCATAAGAAGAAACAATATTGTACTCCATAGAAAAAAAACAGAAAAATATTCATAGAAACTCCATAATAGCATAAGAGTAAGATGACAATCCTTACGTACAAGGATACGTGCTTAACTCGACACAGGGTCTTAGATGAGAAATTGTTTTGTGGATTTTTTGACCCAGTTCTTCGTTTGTTGATACTGAAAGCTGCAAGCACAATTGAAAAAAAAAAGTTATATTTTCGCACACATGACGCAACAATTACATTGTAAGATATACACATTTTAAGGGTGGTTTCTCATGTTACCATACCATAAGAGTAAGATGACAATCCTTACCTGCAAGGATACGGTCAACCGACGTATGTTGCTCTGATACTGACAGGTCTTCAAAACAGAACAATTGAGAAGATTCAGAGAGTTCAGGAAGAGGGTTTCAGTGCCTACTTTTTCATGTCAGAAGCAGCGGCTCGGAGATGTAGTTTTTTAAGCCAGGGTAAAACATATGTTCTGTCTTAGACATAGGACACAATTAGACACGTTGCTGCAGCCGAGGCAAAGAGAAGACGAGACAGAAAGGTGCAATTACCCCTGAAGGCTGCAACTTGACAGATCACCTATCTTAGACCAAGTCAAGCCCCAATATCTTGAAGGTCCACTAGTTTATTAAACATGCAACAACCATCAGAAAGTCCTGCTGCTTGTTTTCTTTGTCTTCCCCACTTTGTTGCTCGCCCTATTTGCTAGACATTTTGAGTTATCCCAACAGCCCGAACAAAGATTCATGAAGCAATTCGAATGCTTGAGAACGCATCTCGGGTTCAATTAAAGTCCGGGTTATTGATCGATCTACAGAGAGAGTCTGGTACGGGTTCGGTTTGTAATTGGAAGTCAGACGAGTGGTCAAACTTGTGGTGGTCGGGCCAAAATAATGTTGGAGGGGACATTGCTCTTGATGAGGTGACTGGGAATCACAAGTTTATACTTTTAAGAGTTACTGGTATTAATTAAATGTGAAGGAAGATGATGTAAGTTAAACGATTCTAGGAATATGAATGGACACACAAACGGTGAAGTTGAGGGGCAGCAAGAACTGCCTCCTCGGGGTTTGATCGCGAAGCATCTAGGTATATGGCAGTTATACTAATACTTGCTTCTTTGATCACCGGCATAGCAGTGTGGAACAAGACGCATCCCCGCCACGACGTGGCGGCGGCGTTGTGGTGTAAGCCCAACGCCACCGTGTCGTTGGATGGACAGAACGGGGCGTTCTCCAGCATTTCTGAAGCCGTCAGAGGGCTTCAAGCTCCAGCTCCAAGCGGTTTTGCATACACATAAGAGGAGGGAAGTACACTGAGAATGTTCTGATCCGATTAAACAAAAACAGCCTAGTATTCGTGGGCGATGGAGCGGAGAAGACTGTTTTAGCTACAAACTCGCAGTTTCTGCATGTCTGGTTTGCAGCTAAAACAGTCTTCCCCGCTCCATCGCCCACGAATACTAGGCTGGTTTTTTTAATCCGATCAGAACATTCTCAGTGCTTCCCTCCTCTTATGTGTATGCAAAACCGCTTGGAGCTCGAGCTTGGTGCAGCTTTGACGTCTTCAGGAATGCTGGAGAAAGCCTCGTTCTGTCCATCCAACGACACGGTGGCGTTGGGCTTAAACCACAACGCCGCCGCCACGTCGTGGTGGGGATGCGTCTTGTTCCACACCACTATGCCGGTGATAAAAAAAGCAAGTATTATGAAAGCTGCAATAAACGGCCATATACCTTACCTAGATGCCCGGCGATCAAATCCTGAGGAGCCTGATGCTGCCCCCCAACTTGGTGCTCCCCCTCAAATTCACCGTTTATGTGTTCACATTCCTAGAATCATTAAACTTACATCAACTTCCTTCACATTTAATTAATATCACTCAGGTTGGTCCAACTCGGTTATGGATTGTTGAGTTTGTGGGGAAGAGAAAGGGGAGAGAGGGAGACGAAGAGAAAAACAATTGGTTTTGTGTTCAGCTGTAGATGGGTTGTAATGGATCATCGTCATTGTCAATGTCATCATTATTAGCAGGTTGCTGAGCAACAGTACTATTTCCTCTGCCAGCAGGGCCATCTAGGAGCAGCATTAACTGTTGATGAACTATTGCCTGATGCTCTACTGGCTCCCAAACCCAACTTTTGCACCACATCAGGCTGTCCCCATGCTTTCCGATTGGAGTTCTGTACCCATGGGTTTGAAGAACTGCTTCCACCCCTGTTCAAATATTAACCAAAAAAAACAACTGATAAGAAAGAATATTTCCCATGTAAAAAACATAATCAAAGGGAGCCAGCAAAAGCTTATCAACTAGCGTATGAGGCAACAATTTAACCGAAAAAAAAAAGATAAGAACAAAGAGGGCCTGAGGTAGACCATACAAAGTCTGAAGTTGACACGGTAAAGACATCTACACCACCAAACAATCCTCCAAGAAAAGAATCCATCCCCACAACCAAATAATTCATAAACATGAACATAACCTTCTCTAAAACCCTTCCAAAGCCCACTCAAAAATCCTGGAACAATATTAGAGCACCAACTCCCCCCCCCCCTCGGCGACATCATAATTCTATTAATTTTGGTAATTTGACAGTAGAGTAAGGCATAGCTACATGCAAAAATGTGTGTGATTCATAATGGGGAAGGATTTAACAACGAAGTTAAGCAGATCCACAGTGAAATCCAAACCAAGCCGATTAAAAGAAGGCAAAGAGAAATTAGGGCACTTAAACAAGCCAATGGATGCCGACGTTAATGAAAGGTGACTCGGTCCTCGTCTCCTAACGCCGATGGTTTCAAGCAGTATGAGAGAGAGAGAGAGAGAGAGAGAGAGAGAGATGTGGGTGTGTAAGAGGCCTTTGTTGTGTAAGAACGCGGTACGAGAAGAAAGGCCGACCCAATAGACCGACAAATGAGACTTGGGCCTTACAACTCCAGTTTTGCAGGGCCCACGTGCTTCAAAAAATAAATGGTATTTCAGTATTTTTTTACATTATTTACTAACTAAATATCTAAATATAACCTACCAACGGAGAGAACACTTTACCGAAAATCTAAACCAGATCCAGGCGTTAGAGAAAACTGACAGACGGAGGGGAATCCTGGAGTCTTGAGAAGATGGACCGCCGTGGTTCTGATCGAGAGATTCGTTTTCCACAATCCTCTCTCTCGCAGCTTTATTAATGGTTCATTGTTGCTACGTCTCATTTCTCACTTGGGCTTCTACAGTTCTACACTTCCCCCATCACTGTTCTCTCCGAAATCAGAATTCTACACTAAGCAATTTCTTTGGCTTTGTGTTCTGTTGGCAGCACTAGTACTAGATTACGAGGTATCTGACAGTGTTGAACAGTTTGGAGTTGTGCAATTATGTTAAGCTTCTTCTTTCTAACCTCATTGATAGTTTTTTCATAAACACTTTGATGCCTTGATCATGTGCAATTTCAATAATGTTGCACCAGTCATTTAACATGAATTAGGTTCTTTGCATTTTGGTCTTTTGCAGATCTATTGGAGATCAATTAAAGACTTTTCTTATCTGGACAGAATGGACAATATCTATATGGAGAAGGATTGGAGGAACTATGCCTAATAATCTTATCTTTTTTAGGGAAACTAATAATCTTATCTGGTGCATAATTTTCCTTAAGGAGCCAGAGGTAAAAATTTATCCTTATCCCACCTCCCTTATCCCTTACCCAAACTAGGCCTAAGAGTAAAATGAAACAATATTGTACTCGATACAGCAAAATCAGAAAAATATTCACAGAAGCCCCATAACCATAGCATCTGGATTGTCGAATAAGAGTAAGAAGACCATCCTTACCAGCAGGGATACATGCTTAACACAACACAGGATCTTCGATGCAAGATTCGTTGATCCTGTTCTTCGATTGTTGATTCTGAAAGCTGCAAGCACAATTGAAAGAAGAAAAATTGAAGATTCGCACACAGGTGACAGCAATTAGATTCTACACAATTTTTAGGGTGGTTTCTAAAAGATACCATGCTACCATAAGAAAAAGGATTTACAGCACATGCACCATCCAGAGTTGCTTACACCAAAACACAACAATATGGTCTTCCAGAGGCCATAGTATAATCACGGCTTCAAGTCGTATAACCAAAAGATGGTTAAATGGTGTGTGTCTAAAGAAGCCCCATAACCATATCATCTAGATTGTAGAATCACACTTTTTCAACATAAGTAAAAATCACAAAGATAGGATGAAATAACCATCTTACCGAACTAATACTTGATATATCAGGAACAATGATCTTTGCTCGATATTGTTGCTTGCACAATGTTCTAAAACATCCCAATGGTAAAGAAAACCTACGATGGAAACAAAAAATAGCTTAAAATAAAGCTGAACCATCTGTTCAGTATGCTTAAAGGGCAGAAATCTTAGTAATTGGAAATTAGAAGCCATGGTTGGATGAAATACAACATCGGACAATAAAGAAACAAATCACAGGAAGTAAGCAGTTGTTGTCACAAAATATAGATGTTAATGTAAAATATTCGACTTTCTGGGCAGATCAACGAGTGTGAATTCAGACTAAATTCATTTCTAGGATTGAAAATGAATCCAAAAGTAGTTTATTGAAGTTGGCAAGTAAAGGAGCATAACAATGAGCAGATCAATCTTGAATAATGACTAAATCAAGAAAACTGTTCGACCAGCCGTGTATGTTGCTCTGATACCGACCGGTCTTCAATCTTCAAAGAGAACGATAGAAAATATTTGAGAGTTCAGGAGAAGGGTTTCGGCGAGTAGATTACATTTTCGTATAGTTTTAGGCCAGGGTAGCACATATATTCTGAGGCAAAGAGACAAGGTAGAAAGGTGAGTATGTCTGTGATGGCTGCAACTGGACAAATAACTACCATCTTAGACCAAGTCAAGCCCTATATCACCTTGAAGGCCCACTAGTTCATAAAATGTGGAACAAATCAAGCTCACACGATAATTCATTTAGCCCACAACTATTCATGATATATTGAGTCAGCAAAAAAAAAATTGAATCATCTGTTGAGAATGTCATGCAATCCATTGACGAGTTGCGGTTGGAGTTTGGAGACGAGGTGGCTAAGAAATTATAGCAACTCATGAAATCCTTAGGCAACAAATGGAGGAAGGAATGGAGCCTGCGCAATTAGTCCAAGGGAAATATAAGCGACACCACCTAATCGTGACAACGTGAGAGGACGTGTCCAAGACTCAAGAGACAGGGCATTTAATGTTAACCGCCTCGAAGAATGTCCACCACGCCAAAGAAATCATGATATCTCTTAAGAGTTTGAAGTTGAAGACAACGAAAAGTACTTAAAGGCACTGTCGAGTATAGATGTTGCACTTCTCTTTTGAGAACTCTGGTGTTCGTGCCAGCTTGTGTGCACCTTTACCAAATACAGGAGCGCCGAAGAGAGCATGTGAAAGCCCCCTGACCCCCAGAAGAAAGGGAATTTTCACTGCAGCATCTCAACTTCACTCGCCCCGGGTTGTCTTCTGTCTTGCATCATATATGCCTCTTCATGCATGACTCTTCTGAATCTCATTTTCATGCACTGAAACGCATTCTCCGTTATGTCTGCGGTACTCTTGATCATGGCTTTCAAATCTCTACATTGCTCCCCACAAATCTGACCACCTATGATGCTGACTCGGCCAGCTACCACGACACTCGGCGATCTACCTCAGGTTATTGCGTTTTCAACGGTGAAAACCTATGTGGGATCGAACAAGTAACAATGAAATAACGAACTTAAAATGAACGACACCCAAATATATGTGGTTAGGCAAATCGCTACCATGGGAGGGCTTCATATGATTTATAGTTCCTCCTTATAAGAGATGAAGAATTGAATTTGAGAACCTCTCTAAACTCTCACCTTAACACTCTCTAACTCTAGAAGAAATAAGAGAGCAAGAACTACAAACAACTAAATAGAGAAGGCTGAAACTTTGGATGATTTTGGTGAGTGAAGAAGCTGCCTATTTATAGGCTTCAAGCTCCAACCACCAGCTGCACAAGCATTGATTAGGGTGGCCAAAAGTCACCAAAATCTGCTCTCCAAAGTCTCCATGAGTTGTTGCATAGGCCTGCACAAAATTGTAGCCCTCCGAGGATTAACTGCTTCCTCACCATAGCTGCCACCGTCCAAGACTTTGCAGCCATGCCTGCTGCCAAAAAAGTCACTCGTTCACACTACTTTATTTGCTAAAAGTGTGAATGCAAGAGTATGAAATGCAAGACAATTCCTTACCAACTCCACCTTGGCTTGTATTCCGGATAGCCATTGAGCCTGTAGGAACCCTGATGCTTGCTCTATGTGTACCCCAAGGTTTGGGATACCCTTGAGACCCCTTAGGGTTCCTTGTGCTTCAATAATGAAGAACCTTAATGGAGTTCGAGCATAACTCGAACTTCTCTATAGTGACAACCTTATTAGCATGTCTGCAGGATTTTCCTTAGTGTCAATCTTCTCGAGACGGATCTCCCCTTCTTCGACCCAGTCCTGATCCTGTGATATCTCACATCAATGTGCTTGGTTCTTGTACGAAACATCGGATCTTTGGCTAAATGGATTGCACTTTGACTATCACAATAAATGCTAACTGTTTGTTGTGACAAGCCGACAGTATTAGCCAAACATTTAAGCCATAATGCTTCCTTTGATGCTTCCATGTATTCTGATTCTGTTGTTGAAAGGGCAAATGTATTTCGTAGCGTAGATTTCCAACTAATAGGATTTCTTCCAAGGGTGAAGACATATCCAGCAGTGGATCTTCGTTTATCCAAATCACCTGCCCAATCTGAAACGACATAGCCCACAACTTCTTTCTGTTCAGCATCCCTAGAATACATGATGCTCATATCCGTGGAGCCTTTAAGGAAACTCATAATCCACTTAACAGCTTCCCAGTGCTCCTTTCCCGGATTTGCCATGAGCCTGCTAACCAAACTGACTGCATGAGAGATATCTGGTCTCGTGCACACCATGGCGTACATCAATGACCCCACTGCAGTGGCATAAGGTATCTTAGCCATGTAGTTTACATTCTCCTTGCTTCTTGGACAACACTGTAGGGATAACATGAAGTGTGTCCCAATAGGAGTAGACACATGCTTTGCTATTTCCATGTTGAACCTTTGTAGTACTCTTTCGATGTAACCCCTTCTGCGAGAGCCATATCTTTCCTTGCTTCTTGTCCATGTCAATCTCCATGCCTAAGATTTTCTTTGCGGGACCCAAGTCCTTCATCTCGAATTCATTGCACAAACTTGACTTCACCATCTGTATTTGAGCTATGTGTTTGGAAGCAACCGACATATAATGTACATATAGAAGAAGATAGATAAATGTACCGTCGTTCAACTTCTTTATGTAGACACAATTGTCGTACTCGGATCTGGTGAACCCATCTTTCATCATGAAGGAATCAAACCGCTTGTACCACTGTCGAGGTGACCGCTTTAGACCATAAAGAGATCTCCTTAACCTGCACACCTCATTCTCTTGGTTTGGTACTTTGAAGCCTTCGGATTGATGCATGTACATTTCCTCCTTGATACTCCCATGTAGGAATGCTGTCTTCACATCTAGTTGCTAAGGCTCTAGATCATCCATAGAAACCATAGATAGAAGAAATCATATGGACGAATGTTTGACCACAGGTAAGAAAATCTCGTTCTAGTCGACTCTCACCTACTGAGAAAACCTTTTTGCAACCAACCTCGCTTTGAATTTTTCACCTTCGTTTGATGTTGACCCTTCTTTCCTTCTGAATACCCATTTGCATCCGATGAGTCTTCCCTACCGGAACACAACTAGCTCCCATGACTCCATTTCTTTCACCTTTTGGAGTAGTGTATTGTTCTTTGGAAATGACACCATTTCTTCTGACATAGAAAGCAGCCACTTGTTTTTATCCTTATGCTCAAGCACCTCTTTAAAGTTTGAAGGATCTCCGACTCCAGTAATCAATGCAATTGCTACTGAATCTTCAATCCCATACTTGATAGGAACTTTCACATTCCTCTTTCCTTTGCCTTTCGCAACACTGTAAGGCTCTTCAGCTTGTGAATCTTCCAAGACTTCCTCAACGTCTTCTATCTCCATCTTCTACTTCCTCGTACAGCTCCACCTCGATTTGATGTTGGGAGTCTGTTGGCTGACCAATCTCGACTCTGGTTCCAGTGGAATTCATCATCTTCTTTTCATCGAAGACAACATTCCGGCTGATGATTACTTTCCTGTCAATTGAAACTCAGAGTTTGAAACATTTATCTCCCTGTTTGTAACCAAGAAAGATGCATTGTTTTGATTTGGCATCTAACTTGGAACGCTTATCACTTTCAACAATAGAGTAAGTGGGGCATCCAAAAATCTTCTGAACGTTGAATATTTGCTGGTTCGTCATACCAAACCTCGTGTGCTGTCTTCTTGCCAAGGGGTACCGATGGTGAGAGATTCACCAAGTGGCAGGCATGTTAATAGCCTTTGTCTTCTTGCCACGGGGTACCGATGGTGAGAGATTCACCAAGTGGCAGGCTCTTTTAATAGCCTCCACCCAAAAGCATTTGCTCAATCCTGCATTTAGCGTCATGCATCTCCTCTTTTCGCATAGAGTGCGGTTCATCCGTTCGGCAACTCCATTCTGCTCTGGGCCTTTTGGAGTAGTGTAGTGTGATGATTCCCTCCTTTTTTCAGTAATCTTTGAACTCATTTGATGTATACTCTCCTCCATTGTCCGTCCTCAAGCACATGAGTTGTTTTCCAGTACTCTTTTCCACGTGAGCTTTCCAATTCTTAAATTTCTCAAATACTTCATATTTATGTTTGAGAAAATAAACTCATACTTTTCTCGAGAAATCATCGATGAAGGTAAGGAAATATTCCAGTCCTGCATTGGACTTTACAGGTGAAGGTCCCCATACGTCTGAATGGACATAGCTGAGTATCATTTTGCTCTTCTGGACTGCGGCCTTGAAGCTGACTTTGTGTTGTTTGTCAATCACACAAATCTTGCAGAAATCCAACTTGCAAATTTCGACTCCTGGTAATAACTTCCTTCTATGTAGCTCTGTACGGCCTTTGCAACTCATGTCACCTAGCCGCATATGCCATAGCTTGGTGCTATCGACATTTTTGGCTGAAGTTGTTGCAATTGCAGCTTTTCCCGTCACTGTGCTCCCGACCAACCTGTATAGGTTTCCAATCTTTTCGCCTTTCATTACCACCATAGAACCTTTTGTAACTTTCATGGCTCCAGCATCAGCTTTGTAGGTGCAACCTCCGGAATCGAGAGAACCTAAAGAGATTAGGTTCTTCCTCAAGTCAGACATGCCTGACTTCTCCAAGCGTTCTGACCACGCCATCGAAAATCTTTATTTTGATGGTTCTGATGCCAATGATCTTGCAAGCAGCATCATTTCCCATGAGAACCGATCCTCCACTAATGGATCTGTAATCACATAACCATTCCTTCGTAGGACACATGTGATAGGAA
Source organism: Linanthus parryae (assembly GCA_023055425.1). Lineage (NCBI taxonomy): Eukaryota > Viridiplantae > Streptophyta > Magnoliopsida > Ericales > Polemoniaceae > Linanthus > Linanthus parryae. Next base: position 14,903,940 of record JALGPY010000008.1, on the reverse strand, counting down.
CAACCTGAATCCATGATCCAATCATCTGATATACGTGGTTCGACAAATCGCCTACTTCCACGGAAGGGCTGTATATGATTTATAGTTCTTCCTTACACGAGATGAAGAAGAGGATTTGAGAACCTCTCTAAACTCTCACCTTAACATTCTCTAACTCCAGATGAAATAAGAGAGCAAGAACTACAAACAAACTAAAGAGAGAAGGCTGAAACTTTAGAAGATTTTGGTGAGTGAAGAAGCTGCCTATTTATAGGCTTCAAGCTCCAACCACTAGCTGCACAAGCATTGATAAGGTGGCCAAAAGTCACCAAAATCTGCCCTCCAAAGTCTCCATGAGCTGCAGCACAGGCAAGCACAAAACTATAGCCCTCCAAGCATTAATTGCTTCCTCACCATGGCTGCCACCGTCCAAGACTTTGCAGCCATGGCTGCTGCCAAAGAAGTCACTCGTTCACATTGCTTTAGTTGCTGAAATTGTGAATGCAAGAGTCTGAAATGCAAGACAATTCCTAACAAAACCTTCTCAGTTGATCCTCCAAACGTCATGCCACGGTATCCCGCTCTAGTGTTGTATCTGCAATACAGCAAACTTTCGGCAAGAGCTACCAAATCTATCAATAAAATACGAACTGGATCTTTTATCTACCACCAAACTAAATGCGACACGAAAGAAGCGGACAAAAGAAACCATGCATCTAAGTCTGCAAAAGAAAGCATAAAATAGCACTTTTTCCTTCCCTCCAGTTTATCTTGTATGCTTACCCACTTGTCTTTAATTTTCTCTCCCTACATTAATACAGAAGACACAGTTCTAATTCCACACATAACAGCAAGAATAATTCTAAACCTACATACACACAAAATCCAAATCCACAGTACCAAAGTATCCAACAATTGTAACTATTTAACTTTTTAAACAAGCCCAGTAAATTTGACCTCTGATATTCAGAAACCTTCTCACTGCCACACAAACATCTGTACTGTAAATTTATTCAAAAGATGTCATATAGGTTAAAGACTACCATTGAATTCTCCCCAAACTACAACAGAGGGGACCACTTCCCTACCTCCTACAAGGCTTCTAAGATCCCACATCCACTTATTAACTACTCTTACAAAAAAGCTTATCCCCCTCCCATTGATACATGAATATCATGGGGCATATAATTATTGCTTTAACATGAAATATAAACTCAATGGAACTCATACCCATATGCCCCTTCTAACTCTAGTAAAAAATGTGACACGAGACCATACCAACCATTAAGCAATGTGAACGTTCAGCCCTCAGTATCATTCTTTGAACCAAACCTTCTCCACAAGTGGAACTCCGAAAAACAATTAACCAGTGGATCTTATAAACCACCAAACCAGCTGTAACAAGAAAAGAATATGGCAACAAGATAAATAAACCCAACCGGCAATAGTTCTAGCCCTTTCCCTTACAAAACCTCGTGAGCCCCAAAACAAATCATGATACCAGGTTTGCTATTTGTTCCCTCTACTAACCCCAAAACACAAGACCCTCTTCTTTAAAATGATGAGAATCTGACATCGGTCATTCTTTGAACCAAACCTTCTCCACAAGTGGAACTCCGAAAAACAGTTAACCAGTGGATCTTATAAACCACCAAACCAGCTGTAACAAGAAAAGAATATGGCAACAAGATAAATAAACCCAACCAGCGATCAGTCTAGCCCTTTCCCTCACAAAACCTCGTGAGCCCCAAAACAAATCATGATACCAGGTTTGCTATTTGTTCCCTCTACTAACCCCAAAACACAAGACCCTCTTCTTTAAAATGATGACAATCTGATATCGGGTAGTCTTTATTTTTATATTCTGACAAAGCATCGAAAGCGTTATCCAACTACAACGAATAGTCAAAACAGATCAACTTACGTGTTGATTGAAACCAAAAGTCTAACAGTGAAAATGCAGAGTTAAATAAATCCCTTCAAACAAAAACCGTAAAAGACCGGGCCCTCCATAGTTGAGAAGAAATCTCCAAGCCATCCGATATATCTAGTTTCTAATCAAACATTTGCAAGCTGCTGACCAACACTGAAGTTGCATCAATATGTCAGCTGTTGGACATACTGAACAAACCCCTAACAGCCTCCCAAAGTCCCCCAACCAACCGGACAATGGTGATGGGATTATTTGAGTTCAGTAAAGATAAATCGTCGCACAGAGATTTTTGGGCCATACGTTTTCCGTCATCATTTGGGACTGAAAACATTAGCCACCTGGAAATAGAAAGTACATGTCATCATTCCATTGGATTTTCTTAATCCGCTAAGGAGAATGAAATTCATGAAGTTTGGATGTATATTTTTGTGGTGGTTATGAGTTTGAAAAATTTGGGGCATCTGGAATTGAAATGATACAGGCATCATTTCCACTGGATCATTTTAATTGGGCAAGGTTACTTGATTTCAACAAGGTTGGGTGAATATGTTTGTGGCGGTCTACGTAGCACCGAAACGGGGACGAGACGAAACGGGGACGGCAAAGCCGGAACGGCAATTTTCAAAAATTTAGGAGACGAAATGCTGGGGGAACTGCGGTTTTTATGTAACATGAACATATATGTGTGTGTGTGTGTGTTTATAAATAAATATACATAAGTTCTTATTTATTAACCTTTTTTATAATGTATATAACACAAATGTATGTTAGTAAACACTTTAAAATGTTTACTTATGTAAATAGAAAAGACCATATCAAACAAGCCACTGAAGCCCACTAGGGCTTCTATGATGAATGACATGTTTGTAAAATCCAGAAAATGCATGGGTAATAGAATAAAAATATGCAAGAGAAGTGGGTTTTCTTCTCCAACATCGTTTAGAGTTTAGTTAACCGCTGCTGTCACAGCCATGGCCGCTGTCAGAAACTTCTAAGGTATTTTTCTTCACTTCTTCACCTTTCTTCCCGTGAGCAACTACTGATGCTGCAAAAGCCATCCTTCCCGTCGCCGGTGAACGAACAGCCACATCGGCAATCCTTTCCGAGAATCTGGTTGAGATCGAAATCGCCTGACATCGCCGATCTAGTGGAGATCGAAGTCGCCTGAGGTCGTGGGGGCCGCCGAGAGTTCCCTCGATCTCCTGAAGGTCGGCTAGGGACGTTTCCCAGGAGTTTAAGGAAAGACGTAATGTGTCCCCGTGCCATTCCAGTCAAGTTCCGGGCTCAATTTTTCTACGGGATGCCAGCTGACGTTCCCGGCGCGGTTATGCTGTTCCGGACGGCTACAAAATGGGGACGTTGCCCTATATGGCGTTCCCATGCTTCATAGGTGGCGGTCATTTGAGTTTGAATGGAGTAAGGTAAACTAATTTTGTGGATGCAGGTGAATATGTTTGTGGTTCGAAAAAATTGGGTGTTATCAATCCATGGGACTATTCTAATGTGGTAGGAAAAGCGAAAACATTTAATTTAGGTTAACATTTTGCTGGTGGAAAAATAGAGTAGGTCTGATATTTGAGGCTTCCAGATTTAGAATGCTATAGGTCACCACTCCAATGGGATTATTTCAATTCTGAATGGCGTATTGGTTTCATTGATTTTGGTGAACATGTTTGTGGGGAGTTCTTTCGGATAAATAAATATTGGGGTTTTTTTAATTGAAGATGATATAAGGTCATCATTCCATAAGACTGATTTTACCTTGGTAACAAAAAAACATAATGTTGAAATAGTTTTCTAGGATTTTAGGGCGTTCTGGAATGGGAAATGACGCAGGGCATGATTTCCACGGGATAATTATAATTGACTAAAGATAAATTGTTTTCATGAATGTTGGGGCATATGTCTGTGGTAGTTATTTGGGACCAAAAAATTGTACTTATTTGAGGCCTCTGGAATCAGAATGATATCATCAGTCCAATGGGATAATTTCAATTGTGTAATGTCTATTTTTGGGTGACCACTTCTGTGTAGTTTCTTTCAGCTGAAAAGTAATGGGATTTTGTAATTGAAGAGGTGCAAGGTATCGTCCCATGAGACTTCTCTAAAGGGTAAGGAAAACTCAATGTTGAGATAGTTATTTAGTTTCTAATAATATGCGTGTTCCGGAATGAGAAGTGATGCAGGACATGCTGTCCATGTGATAATTATAATTGAGTAATTGGTTTCGTGAATATTGGGGCGTATGTTTGTGGTCGTTATTTGGGACAATAAAACTTGGGCCCACTGGAGCTGAAAACATTAAATTTCATCAGATGGGATTGTTAAAATTGGTAAGTAAATGATGTTTGGATCTGGTGGCGTTTGTTTGAATTTGAATATTTTTGGAGCTTCTGGATCCCCACACATCCTTTTCCTGTGGCCTCGATGACAATTCCCAATCTACCCTATAGAGGCGATCTACTTCTAGAAAAGCAAAAGACGTGAGACCAGCTAAATAAAGCATGCTAACTCACAGATAGTATGATTATTACATATACACACATATCTAAAGGTTTCAGAAGTTTCCATCCGTCTCCAAGGCACGCAGAATGTCCAACATCAAGATATCTTCGTAAAACTTTCAACAGTTGTTGAATGCAGATATGTGTAGTAAGGCATCCATAAAGCCAGCAATAGCACCGAGTCTTGGCCAGAGACCTCGTCATTTCAGTAAACTAGAAACTGGATATTTATCTGCCGAACAAACTACAACAAGAAAGAAATCGACAAAAGAAAACCAAACACCAAGCATAGATATCCGAATATCTGCAGAGGATAACATCCTCTTTATCGTGAATGCTTATCCACCACGCCTTTCAATTCCTCTGCCTACACCAATACAGAAAAGACAGTTCTTATTCAGCACGAGACTGCCTCAAGAATATTGCCACAACCAACATCGAATCCAACTTTCTTATAGAATCTATAGTACCAAATATCCAACCATTTAACCCAGTCAACTTTTTAAAAAAGTCAATCTGATCCACATGAATATCATGGATTGTATCGCTTTAACCTGAATTATTTAACTCAGTGGAACTCATAATCGATATCATCCTTTCTAACTCTTCGCCAGTCTGACTTGAGACCAAACCAACAATTGTGCCCTGTTCAATCCTCGGTATCATTCTTTCTTAAACACCAAACCATCTCCACAATTTGAATCAAATACACAATTAACCAGCGGTGTATACCGTTAGTAAATTTTACAGAAATATCATCAACAAAATGGCTCTATAAACCCCAATGATTCAAAAGAAGCAAATCAGTTCCATCCCTTTCCTTCACAGCACCCCATAGGCTTGCCTGGGTTTCCATCTGTTCCCTCCCCCGAAATGCCCAAGACCCTCTTCTTCTGCAAAATGAGAATCTAATACCTTAATACCCACTGTTTAAACTCGTCCTATTCTCTAGCTTCCTCTCTTTCTCAAAGTATGAAAAAGTTCCAACGTGATATGTAGTTCACTCTTTTACATCTCAAGTATGAAAAAAAGTAATTCCAGGAGATCCAAGGATTAAACCGCTGGTATTCAGAATGATGAAGGGCAGATATTGAATCAAAATGTGTCTCTCTTTTACATCAATTGTGTCTCTGATCACAGTTGATCTTGGTATCTATTCCTTCTAATTACTCCACAGATAACATGAAAGTGCGAAGAAATGTTATCAATCTTCACAGTAAAACTGAAGTGGATTCTCCACAAACTATGATTATCAATCTTCAGAGTAACTAAAAAAACTGGAGTGGAGTCTCCGCAAACTATGATTACCAGATCATTAGTACAAGTAAACAGAACTTCTAGATTAAGATTCCCAAAACGAACATTTTACCTCTGACTTCCAAAGACCAAGAAAAACCAAGAGTTTATCTAACCATGTGTCTTCCTACTTCCCTCTTCGACTTGTGTTTCTTAATTCTCTATAATGTCATCTGCCTCCCCTTATCATAATACTCGTGTAAACTTATTTTCAGACTTCCAGGACAACAATCGACGTCAAAGACCATCACATCCTTTTTTATACGCAACTTTCAACCTAAGCTTCCTACCACTCTTCCCCTCCCTTGTAACAATCTTCACAAATCTGCTAAATTCCGAATACCCAAATTCCCAGCTGCTTCAGGTGAACAGCAGCCACAATTAACCTAAAACGGGTTCAGAATAAAACTGTAGCCAAGAAGAAGAAGAAGAAGAAGACAAGTAAATACAAAAACCCACGTATCATCATCAAAATATCAGCATGGGAACATCGATATTCAGAATCCGACTTAACCACCGCAAAAACATCGATATCGATTGGAACATCGATATTCAGAATCCGACTTAACCACCGTAAAAACATTCATATTACACAAATAAGCGACAATATAATACATAAGCCAACCATGTCAAAGTAAGTTTCGAATTTCCACAAGGAAACCAAGAAAATCGTATTTGCTTTCTACCCATCCCCAAAGAATACCACACTTACTTTCCTTCGAACTCAATGCTACAAACCTAATAAACCAGATACAGGCTATCTACTTACAAAACAGCTATCAGCTTGAATACCAGCTAAAAATTGCATGCACATGACAAGAAATATGAGTAGTGCGTATATATGTGTGTGCGAGTGTGTGTTTATATACGCACATCTCAGCCTCACAAAATTCTTTTCCTCAGTAATGTTGTATGCTTACCCGCCTTGCCTTCCATTTCGTTCCCAAGGTCCGAAATCTATAGTACTCTAACATATAAGTACATTGAAACATATCCTGTGGATCTTTGATTTAACAGGTTATACTCATTATCCATTTTACTTGCTTCACAAACATCAGTGTTGTAATTAACTCAGGGAGAATACGGAGTATGTTAGAGCCTGCCAATAAACAATCCACCTAACACCATTTAGACACATCTTTTTCCTTCACTCCCAAATAGATGATAGACCTAGATGAAACACTGCCAACATCACATCTATACCACCAAACAATCACATTTTTCACCACAATTCTGGTATCTTATTCTGTTGGCGTTAGTATATTCATCGCCTTACACAACTTTGTCACCAAATTAATTGATTAGTATATCACAAATCCCAACATCACATCTATACCACCAAACAATCACAACACTTTATCTTAGAGCAATCCTGAAACAAGTCCTTTGGATCCATGATTTGTGAATATACACTTTTCCGTATCGCCTTACGAGCCCGTCTAAAAACTGTGCAAGCAGTATTTCAACAACAAGATACAATACCATCAAAGGTCTACAAAGTAACTACCGACATGCGCATATATTTTTCCACGTCTTCTCTAAACGATACACGCTTACTTTCCTTCTGCCTCAATGCGACCGAACAGATAAAGGTGACCTACATCTGAAACCGCAAACAGCTGTTACACCGGCTTCCTCCAGATGCGTCCTACGCTTCCTCTGATCAACTAACATAATTGGACCACCATCAAGTTCTGGTAAATGTGCACTGAATACCCCTACTGCTTACAAATTATCAAGATACGCCCTTATTTTTGCCAAACTTATATACAAGAAGTACCCTTTGTCTAACAGATCGTCAGTCACTGGAACGAAGTTTACTTCTCCTAGTTTAAGAGAATGAAAATAGACGTTGAGGTGCCTAAAACCTAAGTTAACCGAGCTTGGTGCACTTAGCAAACAAAGCGTTTCCGTAGAACAAAGGGGTCAACAAACCGAGCGCTCGAGCCGAGTCCAAACAACACGGATACTGGCAATGCAATGTAGTTGGAGTCTCATGTCGATCTGAATGATTCATTCATGCAAATCTTTGCCCGTTAGGCAAGAGGATAGCATAGCAAGTTATACGTATGAAATACCTAATATGCCCTTCTTAAAAACTCCACCCACCTCAATCACCACCGTCATCACCTGCAGTTCACCACCGGGAATTGATGAAACCCACAACCCCAGTTACGTTTGATCAATCACAACCTGAGATCGAGCAACTCAGCACACAACCAATTCAACTTCGAGAATGTGAAAAAATAAAAAACTCTGCTTTTTCACCGGAGAGAAAGAGAGAGTCTGCTGAAGCAAATAAGAAACTGAACAAAAAATTCAACTTCGAATGATTCAGTGAAAGATCCCACACCCGATGCAATTTTGAGTCTTACCATTTCCTTCATCTTCCTCGTCTACACCCACCATCACAACCACCGTATCTCCCTATTTTTTTCTGAAATACGTCTCTCTCTCTCTCTCTCTCTCTCTCTCTCTCTCTCTCTCTCTCTCTCTCTCTCTCTCTCTCTCTGTTCTGCTTAGCAACCCACCACCACCACCGTCTCTCTCTCTCTGTCTCAATTGCAACAACGTTAGCGCTGTTTACTCCTAACCAATGACTCAGGAGCCGGCTAGATATGAAAATTGAGGACGTAATTTCAAGTTCAAGGAATAAATCCCCAATTTTTCTCTTTTGATTTCCGATTTCTGCATCCTCTGTTCTTCAGCCCTTGTGTTCAGTTCAATAGCAATCCAATCGTCTTATGACTGTTGTAATTTGAGAGCTATGAGATCGGGATGACGTAGATCATCACTCCAATGGGAATCTTTACTGACTGTATCACTTAGTTATAGGGGAATATATAGAATCGGAAATTGACTTATGAAATTTCAAAGTTATCGAACAATGGATTATGTCATATGAGTATATCAGTTTCTTCAATGTTGAATACATAGAATCGAAAATTGAGGCTCATGGAATTAGAATTATAAAGGTCACCAATAGGATTATTTATTTTGGGAGTTATGGAATCGAAAAAAAATTCTCCATTGGTGGATAACAGAATCTATACATGTTGAGAATTATACATATTTCTCCATTGGTGGATAATAGAATCTAAAATTGAGGTTTGTGAAACTAGAATGATATAGAACATCAAACCAAAGGGTTTAACTGTACGAGTATATCAGTTTCTTCAGCGGTGGATATATCGCATCGAAAAATGAGGCTCATGGAATTAGAATGATACAGGTCACCAGTCAAATAGGATTATTATATTTTAAGAGTTATGGAACACACTCTAATTGGATTGTTCTATGAGTGTATATGTTTCTTCATTAGTAAATACATAGAATCTAAAATTGAGGTTTGTGGAACTAGAATGATATAGGACATCACTCCAACGCGGTTTCACTACATGAGCATATCAGTGAAGAAACTGGTGGATACAATGAATTGAAAATTGAGGATCATAGAATTAGAATGATATTGGTCATCGCTCCAATAGGGATACTAAATTTTACTAGTTATGGAATCAGAATGATATAGGTAATCACACCAATTGGATTATTTTACGAAGATATACGTTCCTTATGGAATTAGAATGATATAGGACATCACTCCAACAGAATTGTACGACATGAGTACCTTCAGTTGAGGATATAAAGAATTGAAGATTGAGGCTCATCGAATTAGAATGATATAGGTCATCACTCCAATAAGATTACTATGTTTTAAGAGTTACGGAATCGGAATGATATATTTCTCTCACGCTAACGGGATTGTTTAATGAGTGTATTTGATTCTTCATTGGTGCACAAATAGAATTCAAAATTGTGGTTTTCGGAATTAGAACGATGTAGGACATCACACCAATGCAATTATATTATATGAGTATATAAGTTTCATCATTGATGGATATATACAGTATCGAAAACTGAGGCTCTTGGACTTAGAATGATATAGGTCATCACTCCAATAGGATTATCATATTATAAGAGTTATGGAATAGGAAGGATAGGTCATCACCTCAACGGGATAGCTTTATGAGTGTATAAGTTTCTTCGGTCGTTGATATATAGAATCGGAAATTGACGCTTATGGAATTAAAATGATATAGGTCAATCACTCCAATGGTTTATATCATATGAGTACATCAGTTTCATCAATGTTGGATACATAGAATTGAAAATTGAGGATCATGGCATTAGAACGATGTATGTCACCGCTCCAATTGGACTATTATATTTTGTGAATAAGGAATCGGAATGATATAGGTCTAGTACTCCAATGGTATTGTTTTATGATTATATATGTTTTTTTCTTGGTGGATAAGTAGCATCTAAAATTGAGGTATGTAGAATAAGAATGATATAGGACAACATTCCAACGGGTGACACTATATGAGTATACCGGTTTCTTCAGTGGTGTATACGTAGAATTGAAAATCCAGGCTCATGGAATTAGAATGATATACGTCACTACAAAAGGATTATTACGTTTTAAGAGTTATGAGATTGGAATGATATAGGTCATCGCACCAATGGGATCGTTTATGAGTGTATCTGTTTCTTCATAAGTAGATAAATAGAATCTAAAATTGAGTTTTGTGGAATTAGAAAGATGTTGGACATTACTCCAACGCGATTTTACTTTATGAGAAATCAGTTTCTTCAGTGGTTGATAGAAAGAATAAAAAATTTAGGACCATGAAATTAGAATGATATAGGTCATCACTCCAATAGGATTTTCTCATTTTAAGAGGTATGAAATCGGAAAGATACAAGTCATCACTCTAACGGGGTTTTTTTATGAGTGTATATGTTTTTTCATCCGTGGAAAAATAGAATCCTAAACAAGGGTTTGTAAACAACGGTTTGGGGAATTCGAATGATATAGGACATCGCGCCACCAAGATTATACCTTATATGTACACCGTTTCTTCTATAGTAGAAATATTGAATAAAAAATTGAGGTTTACAAAATAAGGATGATATAGGTCATCACTCCTATGGGATTATAATATTTTAAGTGCTATGGAATCGAAATATTGGTCATCACTCCAATGTGATTGTTTTTTGGGTGCAACAATTTCTTTATTGGGTATATATATATATATATATATATATATATATATATATGTATATGTATGTATGTATATGTATATATATATATATATATATATATATATCAGAAATTGAGACTTATGGAATTAAAATGATATAGGTCATCATTCCAATAGAATACATCATACGGGTATATCAGTTTCTTCAATGTTTGATATATAGAACAAAAACTAAGGATCATAGAATTAGAATGATATTGGTAATCATTCCAATAGGATTACTATATTTTGAGAGTTATGGAATCGGAATGGCAGGTCATCACTTTAATGAGATTGTTTTATAGGTGTATTCGTTTCTTAAGTAGTAGATTTACATAATCAGAAATTAAGGCTTGTGGAATCAGAATGATATAGTGCGAGTAGGTCAATTGCTTCAATGTTGGATGTATAGAATAGGAAATGAAGGCTCATGAAATCAGAATGATATAGGACATCACTCAAATAGGACTATTTCATTTTGAGAGTTTGGAACCGGAATGCTATATGTGTATCAACCCAACGCGATTGTTTCATGATTGTTTATGTTTATCTCTTGGTGGATAAATAGAACCTAAAATTGAGGTATGTGGGATTAGAATGATATAGGACATCACTCACAGGGAATTACACAACATGGGTATATAAGTTTCTCTGGTTGATACATAGAATCAAAAATCGAGACTCGTGGAACTAGAATGATATAGATCACCACTCCAATAAGATTATTACGTTTAAGAGTTATGGAATCGGAATGATATAGGTCATCACACCAATTGGATTGTTTTGTTAAGTGCATCTGTTACTTCATTGGTGACAAATAAAATCTAAAATTGAGGTTTGTGGAATTAGAATGATATAGGACATCATTCTAACAGAATTATACTACGCAAGTATCTTTAGTTGAGGATATAAAGAATCGAATAGTTGAGGATATAAGAAATTGAAAATTGAGGCTCAACTGATATAGGTCATCCCCCTGATAGTATTATCAGATTTCCAGAGTTTTGGAATTGGAATGATGAGGTCATCACACTAATAGGATTATATCAGGAGTATATCAGTTTCTTCATTGGAGGATATATAGAATCGTCGAGGATTCGTAGTTGGATATATAGAATTGAAAATTGAGGCTCATGGAATTAGAATGATATAAGTCATCACTCCAATAAGATTACCATATTTTAAGAGTTATGGAATCGGAATGATATATTTCTATCACTCCAACGGAATTGTTTTATGAGTGTATCTGTTTCATCATTGGTGAATAAATAGAATCTAAAATTGTGGTTTTATGAATTAGAATGATATAGCACATCACACCAATAGTATAAGATGATAAGAGTATATCAGTTTCTTCATTGATGGATATATAGTATCGAAAATTGAGGCTCTTGGACTTAAAATGATGTAGGTTACCACTCCAATAGGATTATCATATTACAAGAGTTATGGAATCTGAATGATAGATCATCACCTCAATGGGATTGATATATGAGCGCATAAGTTTAATCGGTCGTTGATACATAGAATCGGAAATTGAGGCTTATGGAATTAGAATGATATAGGTCAATCACTCCACTTGTTTATATCATATGAGTACATAGTTTTCATCAATGTTGGATACATTGAATCGAAAATTGAGGATCATGGAACTAGAATGATGTACGTCACCGCTCCAATTGGACTATTATATTTTGTGATTACGGAATTGGAATGATATAGGTCTATCACTCCAATGGTATTGTTTTATGTGGATAAGTAGAATCTAAAATCAGGTTTGTGGAAAATGAATGATATAGGACATCACTCCAACGGTGTACACTATATGAGTATATCGATTTCTTCAGTGGAGAATACATAGAATTGAAAATTGAGGCTCATGGAGATAGAATGATATAGATCATCACACCAAAAGTTTATTACATTTTAAGAGTTATGAAACTGGAATGGAATGACATAGGTCATCGCACCAATGGGATTGTTTATGAGCGTATCTGTTTCTTTATTGGTAGAGAAATAGAATTTAAAATTGAGTTTTGTGGAAGTAGAATGATGTAGGACATCACTCGAACGTGATTATACTATATAAGAATATCAGTTTCTTCAGCGGTGGACATCTAGAATCGAAAATTGACACCTATGGAATTAGAATGATATAGGTCATCACTTGAATAGGACTATTACATTTTGAGAGTTACGGAATCGGAATGATATAGGTGTATCACTCCGACAGGATTATTTCATGATTGTTTATGTTTCTTTCTTGGTAGATAAATAGAATCTAAAATTGAAGTTTGTGGAATTAGAACACTCCAACTCCAACGTGTTACACTATATGAGTATATCAGTTTCAGTGGTGGAGACGTGGAATAAAAATTGAGGCTTATGGAACTAGAATGATATAGGTCATCATTCCAATAGGATTATTACATTTTAAGACTTGTGGAATCGGAATGATATAGGTCATCACACCACTGGGTCGTAAATTCGAGTATTCTTTATATACATGTTTCCTGAGATATTATATGAATGAACTCACTTTTGAATCTAACGAGTTAAAATGAAGGTAAGTGCTGGGTGTGAGCAATTAGTGCGAAGGTTGATCGGAAAAAAAAAAGAATAAAAGAATTGTAATCAATATTCGTAATGCATGCATTGTTGTATTAGATCAAGATATTCGATCTTATCGAAAACTTACGGCAGCTTGCCAAAAAAAAAGCAGCACACTAATTGGATTGTTTTACGAGTGTATTTGTGTCTTCATTGGTGGACAAATAAAACCAAAGGTTACGGTTTGTGGAATTAGAATGATATAGGACATCAGTTCAACAGAATACTACAGGAGTCTTCAGTTGAAGATATAAAGAATTGAAAAAGTGTAGCTCATGGGATTAGACTGATATAGGTCATCACTCTGATAAGATTATTACATTTCGGGAGTTTTGGAATTAGAATGATATAGGTCATCACTCTAATGGGATTGTATCATTTGTATATCAGTTTCTTCGTTGGTGGATATATAGAATCATTGAGGGTTCTCAAAAATGGAGACTTATGGAATTAGCATGCTTAGGTCATCACTCCAATAGAATCATAATATTTTGAGTGTTATGGAACAACAATATGGGTCACCACTCTAATGGGATGGGATCGTTTTATGAGTGTATCTGTTTCTTGATTGGTGGATAAATAGAATTTAAAATTGAGGTTTGTGGAATTGGAATAAAATGGCACATCACTCCAACGGGATTATACTATATGAGTATATCTGTTTCTTCATTGGTGGTTATACATAATCGAAATTTGAGGCTAATGGAATTGCAATGATATACCTAATCACTCCAGCAGGATTATTACAATTTAAGAGTAGTGGAATGGGAATGATATAGATCGTCACTTCAATAGGATAGTTTTATGAATGTTTAGGTTTCTTCATAGTTGGACAAATAGAATCTCAGCTTTGTGGTTTTAGAATACATAGGACATCACTCCAAGGCAAAGGTTTTCGAATACATAGGACATCACTCCAAGGGATAAGTACATCGTTTCTTCAATGGTGGATACATAGAATCGAAAATGGAGACTCGTGCAATTAGAATGATATAGGTCATCACTCTAATAGGATAATTATCTTTGAAATTTATGGAATTAGAATGACATAGGTCATCACTCTAATAGAATTATTAGGTTTTAAGAGTTATTGAATGGGAATGATACAAGTCATTACTCCAAATTTTTTATGAGTGTATTTGTTTCTTCATTGGTAGATAAACATAATCTAAAATAGAGCTTCGTGGAATTAGAAAGACATAGGATAACCCTCCAACGAGATTATACTATACGAGTAAATCCGTCTCTTCGTTGGTGGATATATAGAATAAAAAATTGGGGCTCGTGGAATTAGAATGATATAGATGATCACTCTAATAGGATTATTATATAGTGAGAGTTATGGATTCTGAATGATAAAGGTATATCACTCCAATAAGTGTATCTGGTTCTTCACTGGTGGGTAGAACTTCCAATGCCAATGCCCAGGACCCTCTTCTTCTGAATAATGAGAATCTAATACCCTTATACCCACTGTTAAACCTCATCCTATTCTCTAGCTTCCTCTCTTTCTCAAAGACTTCTTACTTCTTCTCGAATCTCAAGTATGAAAAAGTTCCAACGCGATATGTAGTTCACTCTTTTATATCTCAGGTATAAAAAAAGTAATTCCTGGAGATCCCAGGATTGAACCGCTGGTATTCAGAATGATAAAGGGCAGATATTGAATCAAAATGTGTCCCTCTTTTACATCAATTCTGTCTCCGGTCACAGTTGACCTTGGTATCTATTCCTTCTAATTACTCCACAGATAACATGAAACGACGAAGAAATGATATCAATCTTCACAGTAAAACTGTAGTGGATTCTCCACAAACTATGATTTCCAGATCATTAGTACAAGTAAACAGAAGTTCTAGATCAAGATTCCCAAAACAAACATTTTTACCACTGACTTCGAAAGACCAAGAAAAACCAAGAGTTTATCTAACCATGTGTCTTCCTACTTCCCTCTTCGACTCGCGTTTCCTAATTCTCTATAATGTCATCTGCCTCCCCTTATCATAATACTCGTGTAAACTTATTTTCGGACTTCCAGGACAACAATCGACGTCAAAGACCATCACATCCTTTTTTATGTGAAACTCTCAACCTAAGATTCCTACCACTCTTCCCCTCCCTTGCAACAATCTTCAAAAATCTGCTAAATTCCGAATACCCAAATTGCCAGCTGCTTCAGGTGAACACCAACCACAATTAACCTAAAACGGGTTCAGAATAAAACTGTAGCCATTATCTCACCAAGGCATCTCATTAGCAATACACTCGTAAAATCTGCCATACAACCAGTTCTCAAAATGGGATCATTTCAATTGTGCAAGGCGTAGTGGTTTCGTTGATTTTGGATGACCATGTCTACGGAGGTCCTTTCAGTTCCTGAAGTTTGGGATTTTTTAATTGAAAGGGCTATAGCTATAGTTCCATGAGACTGCTCTAACTCGGTAAGGAACAAATCATCCTAAAACGGTTCTGGAATGAGAAATAACTCTTTCTATGGGATAACTATGATTGAGATATGGTTTCGTGAATGTTGGGGCATTATTTGTAGTGGTTATTTGGGACAATAAAAATTGGACCCCCTTGAACTGAAAACTATAAAGTTCATCTTCTATGGGATGGCGAAAATTGACAAAGGAAAATATAATTCATGATGTTTGGATTTGGTAGAGGTTGTTTGGATTTGAAATTTTTGGGGCTTCTAGATCCCAAAGCCTACTTTCCTGAGGCCTCGATGACAATTCATAGTCTACCGGATAGAGACAATCTACTTCTAGAAAAGCACGAGGCGTGAGACCAACTGAATAAAGAGCACATATCTCCGAAGCACGCAGAATTTCCAAACATCAAAATATCTTCCTAAAACCTTCAAGAATTGTCAGATGCGGAGACACCCACAATTAGTCTGCATCCGCAGTTCTGAACCACAACAAACAAATGTTGGGTTTACAATAAAACCATTGCTACTATTTCACTAATAAAACACAAAGTAGGATGGCATCCATAAAGCCTGCAATACCACCAAGTTATGTCAATAAAATACACACTTGATCTTTATATGCCAAAACAGACTACAACACCACAAAAGAAAGCCAAACCCAAAGCATACACATCTGAATATCTGCAAAAGATAACATCCCATTCATCTTGTATGCTTACCCACCTTGCCTTTCAACTCCTCTGCCTACACCAATACAGAAAACAATTCTCATTCTGCACAAAACTGCCTCAAGGATATTACTACGCCCACACGAATCAAATCCAAATTCCTTAGCATCTGTAGTATCCAAATACCCAACGATTTTACCCACTCAACTTTTTAAATGAACATCTATCCATATTTGACCATTGTCATTCAGAATCCTTCTTACTCGCCTCGCTGCACGAAAATCTATCTATATTGTAATTTATTCAGATATGTTGGATAGGTTAAAGACTATCATCCACACCTCTCCCCTAAAGTATAAACCACAAAACTTCCTGAAAATGGTTACAAGAATCTCCCAAGATCCAACAACCCACGTATTAGCTATGCTTACATAAAAAGGAATTTCCCCTCCCATAGTTTCACAGATATCACGGCTTATGTCTTTTGAAACTGAAATATTAACCCAGCAGAACTTATAATCGAGTCGCCGCTTCTAACTAATCAGAAGTTTGACATGAGACCATACCAACAATTCAGCGATGCTAAACCCTCAATTTCATCTCTTTCTTAAAAACCAAACCATCTCCGCCATAAGCAATAGTGTAGACCTTTAGCAAATTTTACAGAAACATCATCAGCAAATGGTCATACAAACCACCAAACCATATGTGAAAATAAAAAGAAGATAATAACGATATAAATAAACCCAAATTGTTCAAAAGACGCAAAACAGTTCTAAGCCTTTCCTCCACAGAATCCCCCATGAGCTTACCTGGGTTTCCATTTGTTCCCTCTTCCAACCCTAATACACAAAACCCACTTCTTCTAATAATGAGAAACTAGTACCCTTATACCCACTGTCAAAAATAACTCGTCCTCTTCTCTAGCTTACTCTCGCTCTCACAGACTTCTTACTTCTAATTAGTTTTATTCTAACGAATCAATCACAAAACACAACTTTCTCGAGAACATCCCCTAATATACACCACTGAATCCCAAGTAGATAAAAGTTCTAACACGATATGTACTTCACTTTAAGTAATTCTTGGAGATGCAGAGATTAAACCGCTGAGTGTATATGTTAAGTAATTCTCGGAAAGATACAAGTCATCACTCCAACGGGGTTGTTTTGTGAGTGTATAAGTTTCTTCATCCGTGGATAAATAGAATCCTAAACAAGGGTTTGTGGAATTAGAATGATATAGAACATCATTACCATATATGTATATTGGTTTCTTCTATGGCGGAAATATTGAATGGAAAATTGAGGTTTACGGAATAAGAATGATATAGGTCATCACTCCTATGGGATTATAATACTTTTAAGTGTTATGGAATCGAAATATTGGTCATCTCTCCAATGTGATTGTTTTCTCAGTGTATCAGCTTCTTCATTGGGGTATAAATATATCATCAAAAATTGAGGCTTGGCGAATTAGAATGATACAGGTCATCGCTCCAATAGGATACATCATATGAGTATATTAGTTTCTTCAATGTTTGACATATAGAACAAATATTGAGGTTCATGGAATTAGATTGATAGTGGTCATCATTCCAACAGGATTATTATACTGTAAGAGTTACGGGATCGGAATGGCATGTCATCACTTCAATGAGATTGTTTTATGAGTGTATCAGTTTTTTCATTCGTGGATATACATAACTAGAAATTGAGGTTTGTGGGATTAGAATGATATAGGACATCACTCACACGGAATTACACTACATGGGTATATAAGTTTCTCTGGTTGATACAGAGTCAAAAATTGAGACTCATGGAACTAGAATGATATAGGTTATCACTCCTATAGGGTTATTAGGTTTTAAGAGTTATGGAATCGGAATGATATAGTTCATCACACCAATTGGATTGCTTTATGAGTGCATTTGCTACTTCATCGGTGGACAAATAAAATCTAAAATTGAGGTTTGTGGAATTAGAATGATATAGGACATCATTCCAACAGAATTATACTACACAAGTATTTCTAGTTCAGATATAAAGAATCGAATAGTTGAAGATATAAAGAATCGAAAACTGAGGCTCGACTGATATAGGTCATCACTTTGATAGGATTATCAGATTTCAGGAGTTTTGGAATTGGAATGATGAGGTCATCACACTAATGGAATTATATCACAAGTACATGTTTCTTCGTTGGAGGATATTTGGAGGATATATAGAATCGTTGAGGCTTCATTGTTGGATATATAGAATTGCAAATTGAGACTCATGGAGAGATTGTTTTATGAGTGTATCTGTTTCTTCACTAATGAATAAATAGAATAAAAAATTGTGGTTTGTGGATTTAGAACGATATAAGACATCACACCAACGGAATTATCAGTTTCTTAATTGATGGATATAGTATCAAAAATTGAGGCTCTTGGACTTAGAATGATATAGGTCATCACTCCAATAGGATTATTATATTATAAGAGTTATGGAATCGAAATGATAGGTCATCATCTCAGTAGGATAGTTTTATAAGTGTATAAGTTTCTTCGGTCGTGGACATATAGAATCAAAAATCGAGGCTTATGGAATTAGAATGATATTGGTCATCACTCCAACGGGATTATAGTTCATCACTTGGACTATTATATTTTGTGAGTTATGGAATCGGAATGATAGAGGTCTATCACTCCAATGGCATTGTTTTATGATTACATATGTTTCTTTCTTGGTGGATAAATAGAATCTAAAATTTAGGTTTGTGAAATAAGAATGATATAGGACATCACTCCATCGGGTTACACTATATGAGTATATTGGTTTCTTCAGTGGTGGATACATAGAATTAAAAAAAGAGGCTCATGGAATTAGAATGATATAGGTCATCACTCCAAAAGATTATTACAGTTTAAGAGCTATGGAACTCACACCAATGGGATTGTTTATGAGTGTATCTGTTCTTTATTGGTAGATAAATAAAATCTAAAATGGAGTTTTGTGGAACTAGAATGATGTAGGACATCACTCCAACACGATTATACTATATGTGAATATCAGTTCTTCAGTAATGGATATTTAGAATCGAAAATTGAGGCCCATGGAAATAGAATGATATAGGTCATCACTCCAATAGGACTATTACATTTTGAAAGTTATGGAATGGGAATGATACAGATCATCACTTCAATAGGATAGTTTTGAGAATGAATCTGTTTCTTCATTGGTGGATAAATAGAATTTAAAATTGAGCTTTGCGATTTTAGAATGACATAGGACATTACTCCAAGGGATAAGTGCATCTGTTTCTTCATTGGTGGATACATGGAATCGAAAATACTCGTGGAATTAGAATGATTTAGGTCATCACTCTAATAAGATAATTATCTTTGAAATTTATGGAATTAGAATGACATAGGTCATCACTCCAATAGAATTATTAGGTCTGCTGGTTGAAAACTGTAGTAGGTCTGATATTTGAGTCCTCCAAAATTAGAATGATATAGGTATCACCCCAATGTGTGGAAGGGCTTATTGGTTTCATTGATTTTGGGTCAAAATGATTATGGGGGGTTCTTTCGGTTCGAAAAATATTGGGATTTTTTAATTGAAGATGATATATGTCATCATTCAATGAGACTGCTCTAACTTTGTAAGGAAAACATAATGTTGAGATAGTTTTCTACAATGTGGGTCTTCTGGAATGGGAAATGATGCAGGGCCTGCTTTCCATGGGATAATTACAATTGAGTAAGATAAATTGGTTTCCTGAATGTTGGGGCATATATTAGTGGTGGTTATTTGGGACCAATAAAAAATGGGTAAATTGAGGCTTCTGGAAATGATGGTATGATATTTGAGGCTTCTGGAATTAGAACGATGTAGGTCATCACTCCAATGATTTTATTTCAATTGTGCAAGGCGTAGTGGTTTCGATAATTTTCGATGACCATGTCTGTGGAGGTTCTTTCAGTTCCAGAAGTGTTGAGATTTTTTAATTGAAAGGGCCATAGGTATAGTTCCATGAGACTACTCTAACTTGGTAAAGAAAAATTAATCTTAAGACAGTTATTTGGTTTCTAAAGTTTGGGTGTTCAGGAATTAGAAATAATGCTTTCTATGGGAAAACTATGATTGAGATATCGTTTTGTTAATGCTGGGGCATATGTTTGTAGTGATTATTTGGGAAAATAAAAATTGGACCCTCTAGAACTGAAAACTATACAGTTCATCTGCCATGGGATTGTCAAAATTGGCAAAGGAAAATTTAACTCATGATGTTTGGAATTGGTAGTGGTTGTTTGGATTTGAAAATTTTGGGGGTTCTACATCACAACACCTACTTTCCTGAGGCCCCGATGACAATTCCTAATCTACCGGATAGAAACAATCTACTTCTAGAAAAGCAAAAGGCGTGAGACCAGCTGAATAAAGCACACATATCTCTGAAACAAGAAGAATGTCCAAACATCAAAATATCTTCCTAAAACCTTCAACAATTGTCGGATGCAGAGCCAATCCGCAATTCGTCTGCATCCGTAATTCCGAACCACAAAAAACAAATGTTGGGTTTACTTAAAACCATTGCTACTATTTCACTAATAAAACACAAAGTAGGATGACATTCATAAAGCCTGCAATACCACCAAGTTATATCAACACTGGATCTTTATATGCCAAACAGACTACAACACCACAAAAGAAAGCCAAACACAAAGCATACACATCTGAATATCTGCAAAAGATAGCATCCCATTTCATCTTGTATGCTTACCCACCCTGCCTTTCAACTCCTCTGCCTACACCAATACAGAAAACAATTCTACTTCTGCACAAAAACTACCTTAACAATATTACTACGCCCACACAAATCAAATCCTAATTTCTTAGCATCTGTAGTATCAAAATACCCAATGATTTTACCCACTCAACTTTTTAAACGAATCCAACTATCCAGATTTAATCATTATCATTCAGAATACTTCGTACTCGCTTCGCTGCACGAAAATCTATCTATATTGTAATTTTTTCAGACATGTTGGATAGGTTAAAGACTACCATCCACCTCTCCCCTAAAGTATAAACCATAACACTTCCTGAAAATGGTTACATGAATCTCCCAAGATCCAACACACGGCGCATTAGATATGCTTACATAAAAGTGAATCCCCCCTCCCATAGTTTCATGGACATCACGGCTTATGTATCTTTAAACTGAAATATTAACCCAGAGGAACTATAATCGATACGCCCCTTCTAACTAATCAAAAAGTTTGACATGAGACCATACCAACAATTCAGCGATGCTAAACCTCAATTTAATCTCTTTCTTAAAAACCAAACCATCTTTGCCATAAAGAAATAGAGTAGACCTTTAGCAAATTTTACAGAAACATCGTCAGCAAAATGGTCTTACAAACCACCAAACCATATGTGAAAATAAAAAGAAGATATACCGATTTAACTAAACCCAAATTGTTCAGAAGACGCAAAACAGTTCTAGCCCTTTCCTCCACAGAACCCCCCATGAGCTTGCCTGGGTTTCCATTTGTTCCCTCTTCCAACCCTAATACGCAAGACCCACTTCTTCTAATAATGAGAAACTAGTACCCTTATACCCACTGTGAAAAATAACTCGTCCTCTTCTCTAGCTTACTCTCGTTCTCACAGACTTCTTACTTCTATTTTATTCTCACGAATCAATCACAAAACACAGCTTTCTCGAGAACATCCCCTAATCCACGCCACCGAATCCCAAGTAGAAAAAAAGTTCTAACACAATCTGTACTTCACTTTAAGTAATTCTTGGAGATACAGAGATTGAACCGTTGATATTCAGAGTGATAAAGGGCATACATTTCATCAAAATGTGTCCGTCTTTGACATCAGTGGTGTCTCTAATCACAGTTGACGTTGGTATCTATTCCTTCTGATTACTCCAATGCTTTTACATGAAACTATGAAGAAACGATATCAATCTTCACAGAAACTTAAACTGAAGTGGATTCTCCACAAACAATGATTATCAATCTTCACGGTAACAGAAACTATGATTTCCAGATTATAAGTATAAGTAAACCAAAGTTGTAGATCTAGATTCCCAAAACGAATATTAACCTCTGACATCCAAAGACCAAGGAAACCAAGCATCCATCAAGCAATGTGTCTTACTACTTCCCTCTTTGACTCTCTGTTCCCTAATTCTCTATAATTTCCACTACCTCCACTTTTCATACTACTCATAAACTTATGCAGCAATCCAGGACGATAATTGGCATCAAAGACCATCGCAAACCTAATCTGATTCAGTTTTGGGCAGTCTTACCTAGTAAATTCATAATCAAACTCTATGCAGCAATAAGCTACTCAAACACTATTATTTCTCCTCGATTTGACTTTCCAAAGTTCTAACTGAAACATGGGTTTATTTATTTGTGGTCAATTATTAATTCTGTTGACATGGAATAAATTTAGTCTCTACAATCAGTACGTGCTCAATTTAATTTAACAGCAACCCAATCATATCAGCCATCTATTAACAAACCCACAACTGACTTCATACCCGCTGTGAAAAATACCGTGTTCTCTTCTCAAGCCTCCTCTCTTTCTCAAAGACTTCATACTTCTCATTCTTTTTACTATAACGAATCAATTACCAAACAAGGCTTTCTCAAGAAAATCAGGTAACCCACACCATCGAATCCCAAGTACGACAAAAGTTCCAACACGATATGTACTTCACATTTAAGTAATTCCTGTAGATCCAAGATTGAACTGTTGATATTAAGAATGATAAAGGGCAGATATTGCATCAAAATGTATCCCTCTCTTACATAAATTTTGTTTCGGATCACAGTTGACATTTCCTTCTAATCACTCAAAAGTTTAACCTGAAATACGAAGAAATGTTTTCAATCTTCACAGTAACTTAAACTGAAGTAGATTCTCCACAAGCTGTGATTATAAATCTTCACAGTATAAGTAAACAGAAGTTCCAGATCCAGATTCCCAAAACAAACATTTTACCACTGGCTTCCAAAGACCAAGGAAACCAAGCATTTATCTAGCCAGCCACGTGTCTCCGACCTCCCTCTTTGACTCGCCGTTCCGTAATTCTCTTTAATTTCCACTTTCTTCCCTTTTTCAGAAGACTCGTGTAAACCTAAAGTGAAATTTTCAACCCTATGTTTTGGACAGTCTTACCTCGTAAACTCATAATCTAATTCTGGAAAATAACATGTAGCCTCAAACACTAATCTGATGTTCTCATTACATTATATCTTCCAAAATCTTGATTGAAACATGGGTTTTCATTTAATTTTGGTAATTTTTTTTTTTCTTTTTGAGGAAATTTTGGTAAATTATTTAAATAAATTCACGCACTAGCCCAATTGAATCTAACAGCAACCCAACTATATCTGCCATCAATTTACAAGCCCACAATTCAATTCAGTCAACACACAATACAGTGGAAACTGCACAACAGATGGTTTTCCAAAAGTAACCCATCAATTAACAAACCCCACAACAATATGATTCATTCATACACAGAGAGAGTTATGAGAGTAACCCGGTGGGGCGACTTCTTCAGATCGAGGCTCTCGAGCTGGGTGTGGGTGAACTCGCTCGGCAATCAAACCCCTACGGCGGCGTTGGTTGACGGGCAATCCACTACGACGGCGTCGGCTTCTGGTTAACAGCCGGTGCCGGCTTTGTGCACCGCCGTAGTTCCAGAACCCTAAACCCTTCTCTCAGCCTCCTCTTTTCGTCTTCCTCCTCCATGTTGTCTCTGTGCACTCCTCCGCCAATTCTCTCTCTCTCTCTCTCTCTCTGACTTGTATGGGGAAACCCTCTCTGAGCTTGCGCGTATGGAAACCTCTCTCTCTATCTATCTGAACTTCGTATGGAAACATCTCTCTGAGGTTGCGTTAAACTGACTTATTAGAGTGACGACCGACCTTCAATATTTTGTTCGGGTGGGCCTGTCAAAAGAGTCTCGGGTCAGGCCCACACCCAATTATAACCCCAACTACCTTAAATTGGCCCGGATCAAAACAAACCCACCATTTTTTTTTATTTTTTTTTCCTATTTTAAACTAAACACCATGGTGCTTTTCCTTAAATAAAAACATATTGTTGTATCTATTAAAAAAAACATATTGTTGTATGGTATATCTTCCTTTTTAGGGTTTTTAAAGTATCCGCTCTCCTATTTTGATATCTGGATACCAATTACCACTCTGTTTCTTCTCTTTCATCCCGTTTGAATTGTTTTACTCGTGTTAGGATCACTTTGAACAGGTGCTTTGGATTGCAAAAACGATGTGATTTTTTGATTTTTTTTCACCGTGTTATAGAGCAACTTTTAATCTACAACAACACGAAAAAATTATCAAAACATAACATCATTTGGCAATCCAATCGACGGGTAAAAGTGACCCAGTGAATAATGGAAAAAAGTCAAATGGGGCGGAAGAGAAGAAACAAGGTTGTATTTTATCGGACAATGCTTTTAGGCATCACATGCGGATATATAGGGTTGTACCGAATTAATAAAAATAAAAACTAACAATATTATATTAGGTTGACTATGTTAGGATTGCGGGTTTTTGGCTTTTCTTAAACTAAAAGTCGTGTTGTTTGGATGATTGTAGACGAGGGTTGATCTTGGGCAGTTTGCATGTGTTCCTATAAGCAGAAGAACAAAACAAACGACATCTGGTTAACATGTTTGGGGACCGAGGATGAGAGTATGTTTGGGGTAAGAGAAATGCAACGTATGTTATCTATATGTGAGCTGGTTGAGCTGATTGTTGTAGTTGTTGTAGCTGTTCGTCCTATCGTTAGTATGTCGTTACGAATGGGGCATATCCTCTATATATACAGGCATCAGACGAACGTGGGTGAGCACACGCGACGGTAATGGAACCCCTTGTCACCCTAACGCCCGCCTAATTGAACAGCTTGCGTCCCGTATATGTAGGAATCGTGGTCCGCAATCTCGGGGAGGTGACAGTTCGTCTGCTGGTCTCTAGATAACATACGAGGTTCGCATGCGAGATTGGCACCTTGCTACGACAATGCTTACTCTGGCCTCCTAGCCACTTGCACCCCCAAGTCGTTTAAGCGTAAGGCGCATACGCGAAGGACCTTGGCTCGCAGTCCTTCGCATACGCGTAACCAAAGGATGCGTTTCCGTGCTATACAGAGCACATCAGCTGCACACGTGTCCCTTATCCGGGGTGCCACATGACCCATCGGTATTATCACAGTTTAGGGTATCTACATTAGCCCCCTTTCCGCGTTTGGAGATCGACGTGTGATCCTCGAGGTCGAAAATCCTATCCTCCAAGAGTCGTTTCGAACGGTATTACGCATTTGTCGAACAGATAAACTTTATCTTCCATACGCCACTATCTGATTCAAATCCAAACTCATCCGTGGATGGGTTTGAAGCGTTTCTCGAAGTGTCACGCCTTAATGCCTCGACACGTGTCATTCCTGGACAGGAGAACTTCAATTGATTGGACTCTCACCGATAATCGAGACTGCTTTTACGACTGTGGTTGATTGCTGATGTTACCTCCTAGGAGAGTTGTCGTTCACGCTTCCGCTTTTATTATCGCGACCATCCGTTTTAATTGTTGAGGATCTCCATGCTCACATATCCTTGGCTATAAAAGGAGCACCAATGCTTTGAGTCATTCATCCGAAGATTTCTTCCTTCTCCTATCTTTTTCTTCTTCTCCTTGAAAACGATTCATCCGAAGCTTTTGACAAGAATGCCACAATGAAGAACAATATGAGAAGGGATGGCAAGCTCCTGATATAGGAAGGCAAAAAGTCAATGTGGATGCCTCTTGGAATCCTAATGTACAAATGTGGCCTTTGTGGCAGCTGTGGTTAGAGATGACAATGGTGTTATGGTGGAAGGTAAATGCTTGCGAAGAATTACTGGCTATATAGAGTTTTTTTTTTTTTTTTTTTTTTGAGAAATTGTTTTTAGTCATCGACCGGGTTTGAACCCGGGACCTCATGCATGGGCTTCCAACGCTCTAGCACTTGAGCTACCACCCTAGCTGAATTACTGGCTATAGAGTTAGGTATTGATATAGCAAAACAAATACCTTTGGTAAGCTGTGTGGAAAGTGACTGTCAAATAGCTATCCAAATGTTAAGGAAGAAGAAACCACCAGACATAGAAGCTGAATACATTTTACTGGATATTCACCATGAGCTGGAAGATTTACCCCTGCGTTTTAATTGGATTGGAAGAAAAGACAGTGCTTGTGTTGATTGGGTCACACAAAATGCAGCGTCTAGAAACCTTCGCAGCAACTGGGTGTTAGAGTGCCCAGAAAGTCTCAGTGTATTTCTAGCTAGAGATAGGTATTAGAAATACTAATCCTCATTCTAGTGGGACTCCTTGTAAGTCAGTTAACGCATGTAACAGTGTATCACTTCTGTTTGTCAATGAAAATGTTAACTTTTCGTCCAAAAAATGGTCACAAGAACTCAGCTACATGACTTGTCTTTGGACTTCACATCTTTGAGAAAAAAAACAAACCCAGATCCTAGAAATGCAGTGCTAAGATTTGAAAAAACAATGAATGAGCATAAAAAGGGCAATTTCATAAACAAATCTCAAATAGCTTATTTTACTATATATTTGTTCAAGCCAATGCTGAACCATATCGTTTATACAAGTTCAAAAGAAGGCAGCAAAATCTTCCAAAGCATCGAGGCGACATTTCTCAAAATAGATAGCTCGGTTCTCTTCAAAGTACCCACAATCTGGATGAACAAGACCAAGATGAATAATACGCATAATCGTAGTCAGCAAGAAGTCGATTTCCTTCCTCAGATCTTCAGCAATAGAATAGGAACACAAGTACCACGAGTTTCTTCCTTGAGTCCCCTTGTTCACTCAGAGCTCTCTCTTTCGCATTAATCACTTGTTTTTTCCCGCACCTTCACTCGAGCTCCAGCATCATTATCTTTCCCAAACATGATCATTGCTTTCACACGACGGGCGAAGCGGTCATGATGAGAGGTGCCCCCCACAGTAAAATAGAGGCTGTTATTTATCAAACGGTCTCCCAACTCAACTATCTCACTAGAAGTGCAGCGACGCAAAAAAACATTGCACGAGCACGTGATTAAGGCCGTCTTCTTTAACTTTGCTGATACGGTTGAAAACCCCGGCGCAGAAAAAGAAACATAGTACTCATCGCAATTCTCTGCTGTGAATGGATTAGGACAACAGTGTATGTTCGGAAGCTGAGACCTCCCTCTTTTGTACAAAAGGGAAGAGCTCATCACTAGTACCTGGTAAGACGTAATCATAATGAGAAACAATACGTTATGCAATCCAGAAACCATCAACTTGCAGCCCAGTGAAACC
Source organism: Linanthus parryae (assembly GCA_023055425.1). Classification (NCBI taxonomy): domain Eukaryota; kingdom Viridiplantae; phylum Streptophyta; class Magnoliopsida; order Ericales; family Polemoniaceae; genus Linanthus; species Linanthus parryae. Next base: position 14,876,029 of record JALGPY010000008.1, on the reverse strand, counting down.
ACATTCACACCGTAAGAACCTGACCATAAAAGGGCTTACCTTTGCTAGCAAGTGCTGTGCGGATGCATTACCAACTTTTTCACATCTAAACAGCAAGTCATTGCTTCGTAAACCTGTCCTAAATTTTTCTGTAATGCTCACATTGTCAAAAACCAGAGCTTCCTCAAGCTTTTGGTCTTTCGCAAATCCATAAAAAAACTTGCAACTGAACAAAAATATTAAAGAGCATTAGACAACTACTCACTAGCAATGCAAAACAATTATGCGTGACTTCAAGTCGAGGTCAAGCCCAAGCATAATTTTACTAAACCCAAATCCAAGAGTTAACCCAAACCCAACTGGCTCATATCAGTTACCAGATGCAAAGTGAGAGTATCTAACCTATAATTTAGGGTGTGATATGTTTTCTTTATATAAAAATGAACAAACTGGCAACTTCCGTAAACAGAAGGTTTCAATTTATGTAAGTTTTCCCTTTCCCTACTCAGCTTAAACAAGATATCATGGAATCATATGCAATTTTAAACTTACACTGACAATGCCCTGGGGAAATCTTGAGCGCCATCCAATGAGCTCACCAACAGGAGCATGATAGCATGGATAACATCCTTTGGCATATTAGAAAGTTCTGCCATGTCTTAAGGACAAATCTGCAAGTAATCAACCGCCATTAAAAGATTCAAACAACATAGAAAAGAAAAAGAGGAACGCGAAGCAAATAAACCATACGATGAACTGTAAATTAATGGATAGGGAACTGATGTAGGAGAAGCAAGATCGATGGATAATCCCTCAAATCAAATTCATTTCACTTCATGACAGGTTGAAGGTACATCATGATTCAAATTTCAGCGACAGTGGTATAACATGCATGAATACTTCTAATTGTGACTTCAAGACATTCAGAGCTGCCTTAACCAAAACACAAGAATATGGTCTCTCAGAGGCCATTATCTAATCGTGACTTCAAGACATATAACCAAAAAAGTGACTAAATGGTGTCTAAAGAAGCCCCATAACTATAGCATCTAGATTGCATAATTGGACATTTTTTTAACATAAGAAACTCACAAAGATAAGATGAAATAACCATCTTACCTATCAAATATATGATATATCAGGAACAACGATCTTTGCTCTATATTGTTGCTTGTGCAATGTTCAAAAGCATCCCAATGGTAAAGAAGACCTACGGAAGATACAAAATAAAGAATTAAAAAAAAAAATCGAACCACTTATGTTTGCTGATCTTATTACCAACCAATCAGTATGTCAAAAGGGTAAAAATCTTAATAATTGAAAATGAGCAGCCATTCCGTGATGAAAAACAAGATGGTACATTTTAAAGAAACAAATCATTGGAAATCAACAAATGTTGTCATCAATTATAGATATTAATGTGCAATATTAAACTATCTGGGTAGATCAACAAGTGCAAATTCAGGCTAAATTATTTCTAGGAATGAAAATTATTCCGAAAGTAGTTTATTGAAATTGTTGAGTAAAGAAGCAGAAAAATGAGCAGATCAATCATGAAGAATGAGCAGAACAATCGGTATGTGTTGCTCTGATACAGACTGGTCTTCAGAGAACGATAGATAAGATTCGGAGAGTTCAGGAAAAGGGTTTCGGCGGCTACATTTTCAAGTCAGTAGCCGCTGCTCGCTGATGTTATTTTAGGCCAGGGTAACGACATAATTAGACACCATCTCTCCGTGTTGCTGCAGCTGAGGCAAAGAGAAGACAAGGCAGGAAGTCGTACTTTCCCATGAAGGCTGCAACTTGACAGACAACTGCGATCTTGGACCAAGATCACCGTGAAGGCCCACTAGTTTATTAAACGTCTGTGGAGAATGTTCTGCAATCCATTGACAAATTACGGTTGGAGTTTGTGTGACGAGGTGGCTAAACAATTATAGCAACTCATGAAATCCTTAGGGCAACAAGTGGAGGAAAGAGTATAGCCTACGCAATTAGTTCAAGGGAAAGTTAAACAACACAACCTAATAGCGATAACTAGAGAGGACGTGTCAGACACGACTCAAGAGACATAGTGCAATTAATGTTAACCGCCCAGAAGATTGCCCACCACCCCAAAGAAATCATGATATCTCTCAAGAGATCCAAGTTGAAGACTAAACTAATATCAAGTGGAAAGAACCGCCAACTCCGGAACACCATAAAAACTAAACTAATGTAAGTAGTACTCGAGTAGTCTTAAAAGAGGATTTCACCATAGATGCCGTCGATTTAAGGGTAAAATGGGGCCTCGTAGAGTAGTTGAGACTCTCATCGGACTAAATATACTTTCTCCGGTAACCACCACAGTTATCTCATCGGAAGAAACGAAGTAGAAGATGGAGAGTAATCGAACATACCGGTAGCGCCAGCACCGCATCTGCTGCCGTCGATTGACGCTCTGCTTCTGTCGGAGGTCTCCTCTCGCAGAATCCAACCACCGGATCGCTCCACCGCCGGCCTCATTTGATGATGATGATGATGCGAAGAGAAGATGTATATTCTTCTTATTTAACCTCAAAGGGGTACAACCGGACAAAATACTTGGTCCAAAATAGAGCCCAATGACTTCGATAGTCCAGCCCACACAATACTTATTCTGTCTAGAGCAAATGATGTGGCTATGCTCTAACCATCCTGCACATGACACATATGGAAGAAAGAAAACGAGAGTGACAGACAAAAAAAATGAATTTTCTATATGTTTCTGACATTTCTTGTTATCTATTACCTCCGTTCTTTCTCTTTCTTCCTACTTTCTTAAAATGGACGTTTTCTCTTTCTTTCGCTTTCCTTTTTTGGTAACCTTTGTAAAGTTATTTTACCATTTTACCCCCAAAATAATACCCCACTATTTTACCACAATTTTAATACCCCCACTGCAGTACCCCACTATACACATATTTCCTACTTTCTATTTTGTGTAACATTTGCCACGTTATTTGACTATTTTGTCCCTGAAATTATACCGCGCTTCTTTCCTACACCAACCCACTCAATATCCCAACCATGTTCCCATATAATGACAACAAAACCCACAAAGTGAGAGAGAGGTGCGGAAGAGAAAGACAACCAGGAGGAGGCGTCGACGTCATCTGCAGTGCTCCGTCCCCATCGGTTTCTCTTCTCCTCCTTACTCGCCTCCTTACATGTCGTTTTCTTCCCTCCTTTCTCTCTATCTCAATGTGTGTGTGCGTTCAGATATGGGAGATAGAGTAGAGGTGTCGGTGTCGGCTTTGATCTAGGGGATAGAGTAGTGTTGCCGACTACGAAATGATGAGGTCTCTATCTCTCTGTCTTCCCATCTCCTCTTAGATCATTCTTCTACTGCAGGAAGAAGAGGAAGAAAAAGTATGTAACAACCCGAGTGGATTACTGTCCCAACAACTTCTTTACCCGTACCACCGGATAAAAATGCTTAAAGCCTTGAAGGCGCTAGTAGTAATCCACAAGGTTTACCATATACCAGATGCCAAACTCACAAATCTTCAATGTCGGACATAATATCACAATCCCCCCACCATATATACATCTAATCAATAATATCAATCCACAGTATCTCGATGTGAGACGGAATATTACAAAGTCGAAGAGATCCAACAATGTTGATTTTAAAAAGGTTGAGGTAGACTAATACATCAGACAACAGAGAGATGAGCAGACGGTGGAAGAGACCGACAAGGACCCTGGTGGACGACGACGGTGGTGTTGGCGGATCTCGTCCTAGAAGATCCATTTCACCTTCTCCTTATCCTTCCCCTCCAGATATGCATTCAGCGGTGGCAATGAAGTCCTCTCCTTCTTCTCCTCCTCCATGTTGTTGTTGTTGTTGTTGTTGTTGTTGTTCTTCTTCTTCTTCTTCTTCTTCTTCTTCTTCTTCTTTGTTGTAACTTTTTCTTGTTTCTTGGTGTTTAGATCTGTATAATCTAGATGTTGATCGTGGAAAATTGTCGTTTAGATCTTCTTCTTCTTTTTTTAGAATTGAGGTTATTCATTGTGGCAAAATTGATTGTAATGTTGATACATCTGATGTTGTTGTTGGTGTGGTGGCAGTGGTCGTAGTGTTAATTAAACTAGAGTGAGTGAGAGAGAGAATGAGACAAAGAGGGAAATACAATGAGATATAAAGGGTAACTGGACTTTTGCACAATTTTCTTAAAACATGTGCTAATAATAACGGGAAGAAACAGAGTTCTCTTTCACCTTACTTCACTTTTTGACACTATTCATTGTGTCACTTTGACCTGGTGATTTGATTATCAAAAAGATAAAAGAATTAGGGAATCTTTGCATGACCTTGGCGAGTAAACTTTACTCTACAATACTATGAAAAAATTGACAAAAAATTATCATTTTGATATCCAAATCACCGAGTCAAAGTGACCCAACTACGTGTAAAAAAGTCAATCCAAGGGGAAAGAGAAGAAACAGAGGTAGCACTATTTTTTAAATCGAACATAACCGGAGCGCCACCCCTGCTTTTTTCTTGCAGAACTCAGAAATATTTGCATTCCGTAATAAACTATAATTACATGTTAAATCGTTACATTTTAATTCCGTTATAAATTATATGTTGAGCTTTTAGCTCTGAGGGTCCGCCACTCGCCAACACTAGCATAATGGAGGAAGTAAATTACGAGACGTGGCTCAATTAGTAATAGTGTCTCAGTTTGCCAGCTAATCAGGCTGAAAAGAGTTGGCACTAAATTTTTCGTCTTTTAATGAGAACAAGATGCGGACGTCCCCATCATCGCAACATTGTACATACATGTGAAAGAGGTGAAACACATAAGGAGCATGCACTGGCTCACGATGACTGGCGAGAAAGTTTTAGTTTGGCCCAGGGACATCTAGGACCAGATGAGCTAACCAAAATAGGTTGTGTGTTAACCTGGTGGAACTAGGACCAGATGACCATTCCTAAGAAAGGGTCAAAGAATTCAGAACATGATTTCATAACTTATCTCTGCCTTATATGGCTTCGGAGAACAATACACATTATAAAAGGGCCAATGCCAAAGAAAAAGTCATCAACAAATCTTAAATAGTTTATTTTATTTTATTGAGAAAAATCTTTGTTACATATACATGTTCAAGCCAATGCTGAAATCATAAGTTCATTCAAGTTCAACAAAGAACGCAGCGAAATCTTCCAGAGCATCGAGGCGACGTAGCTCAAAATAGATAGCTGGGTTCTTCTCAAAAAAGCCGCTATCTGGACAAACAAAACCAAGATCAAACATACTTCCCATCTTGATTTCCTTCCTCAGCTCTTCTGCAATACAAAAGGAAAACACTGCACCACGAGTTTTCTTCCTTGACTCCCATTGTTCACCCAGAGCTCGTCGTTTCGCAGAAATTGTTTTTCTTATTTCCAGCAATTTCACTTGAGCTCCAGCATCGATATCCTTCCCGAACCTGATCATTTCTCTCACACAATGGCTGAAATGTCGATGACGAGAGGTGCCCGGCACACTAAAATAGGAGACGTAGTTGAACAAATGCTCTCCCAACTCAGCTATCTCACTAGGAGTGCAGCAGCGCAAAAAACTTTGTACGAGTTTCGCGTGATGACGGCCAGCTTGTTCTTCAGCTTTGATGATACGCTTGACAAAACCCGCCGCTGAAAATGCATCATACTCCTCATCGTAATTCTCTGATTCATTTGGATCAGGACAATAGCGTATAAACGGAAGCCGAAACCACTTTCTTTCGTACAAAAGGGAAGAGCTCATCACTAGTACCTGGCAAGACAATATCATAATGAGATACAATACATTTTAAAATTAACAATTACATTAAAATGATTTACCTTTGATAGCAAGTGCTGAGCAGACGCATTACCAACTTTTGCGCATCTAAACAGCAAGTCATTGCTTCGTAAAACTGTCCCAAACTTGTCTGTAATGCTCACATTGTCGAAGACCAGAGCTTCCTTGAGCTTTTGGTCATTCGCAAATCCATAAAATAACTTGCAACTGCACAAAATATCAAAGAGCATTAGACACTTACAATGCAAGAAAATAATGCGTGACTTGAAGCCCGAGCATAATGGATTTTTAAACCCAAATTCAAGAGTTATCCCAACTGGATTATATCAATTACTAGATGTAAAGTGAAAGTATTACTAATAGTGCCTTTCAACGGAGCCTAACCTATAATTTAGTGTGTGATATGTTTTTCTTTATGTAAAAATGAACAAATTCGCAATTTTGGAAAACACAAGGTTTCAATTTCTGTAAGTTTGCCCATTCCCTAGTCAGCTTAAAGAAGATATCATGGAATCAAATTAGACTTACACTGACAATGCCCTGGCGAAATCTTGAGCGCCGTCCAATGAGCTCACCAACAGGAGCATGATAGCATGGATAACATCCTTTGGCATATCAGAAAGTTCTGCCATGTCTTAAGGACAAATATGCAAGTAATCAACCGCCATTGAATTCAAACAACAAAGAAAATAAAAAGAGGGACGCGAAGCAAATAAACCATAGGATGAACTGTAAATTAATGGATAGGGGACTGATGTAGGAGAAGCAAAATCGATGGATAATCCCTCAAATCAAATTCATTTCACTTCATGACAGGTTGAAGGTACGTCATGATTCAAATTTCAGCGACAGTGGTATAACATGCGTGAATACTTCTTAGTTCTTACACATGCACAAACCTTATTTGTGCCATAGGTTCAGATTACTTGTCAATGATGCTATCAATGTTTATGAAATCACTCGTCCATCTGAACACTATCATTTAGGTTAGAGCCTCACTAGCAGCACTTTTAACATCACTGCCAAAGACCGTGCATCATATTGCAGTATGGCACACACTTTCATGATGCTGGCCCAAGTCAACTATGATCAACTAAAAATATCCCGCCCCAAAACAAAACACACACAGCAGAGCAATTAAGCATTCTAATGTTGTAACAAGAGCATCAAAATAAGCCAAAAGTTGCTAGGACCAAACCCAGGCGGACTACACAGTGCAACAATGAAACAAAAGATGGTTAGGTGACTCTAAGCTGACCTTAAACATAAAACACCAGTTTACGACAACCTGATGGTGCCGAATTAAGTTGTCTACGAGCTGCACACGACAGGAGGAAAAAAACCCAGTAACAGAACTCCAATCTTCCATATCTAGGGAATGGGGACCAATGGAGTCCAAGCCACTGGTGGAGGTCCCACACAAAGCCCGATTCAATGGAGTCCAAGCCACTGATTCAATGGAGTCCAAGCCACTGGGGAGGTCATATCAAGGGCTTCACCTTCACTCAATCCTTGTCTACAATTAACATCCCACACTAAATCTTTCCTCCCTCTCCTCCTAGACTCGAACACTGACTCACTAAAACCTTTAGATCCCGGCCACACTTGAAAATATTATGCATTAAGCCATCGTTTAAGAGTGTCTTAATGTCTTGGCCATCTACTGGTATGTCTGCTTCATATCTCCTCACAAGCAAACACTAAATATATCAACTTGGTTTGTTATCAGTGTTCTCCAGTTGCTTCTCTCCGGGGTCACAGATTTATTTAAATTTAGTTGCTCTATGACATTTCCCGTTTTGACAACCATTATCGTTGGATCAACCTTTGCTTCTTTAAGATATAATATGAAATTTACCATTACCTCTCTTTCTCTCCATTAGGTTTCTTCTCCACCCCCCCCCCCCCCCCACACACACACACACACACACATACACACCTAATTCTTGTTTGTTAACTACATTACGCTTACTATATTTTTCTACCACCTATCCTAAATCAGTACATTCTAGATATGTCTCCGCCACTCCAATTGTAAGTAGGAGGATCCTTAAATCAGTTCATCATACCAAGATTCTAATGTGCATCAGTTTCGAAGTCAAGCTTGCAAAATAAGAAAAGCTCCAGAACAGAAATTTAATCCAGTCCTAAGACTTCTTAAGTCATATACACGAGTCACGAGATAGAATTTCGATCCCTCATGACTTGGGCCAATCTACAGATCCAGTAGTTTCGCTTTTTCTATTCCCTTAAATTTACTATTGGTTTTCTACCCTAGTTGAAAGAAAATTAATTTGTCTGGTGTATGTTTCATACAATGGAAACATTAGTTATAACTACAAGGCCTCCAATACCCCACTTACACATAAATTGAATCCCGTGAAAATATCTAAGTTATAAGTCCTGCCAGTTTCAGTTGACCCGAGTTTTCTATCATTCTGTGGTACTTCTGTGCAAGTATGCTTCGACCCAATACTTCAAGAAGTTTATCTAAATTTGAAACCCCTTACAAGACATTCTGTGCATGGGGTTTGGAGCTTCAATTTTGCAAGAAGAAATACAGCGGAAGGAAGATACAAAAAACATCATAGATAAACTAAGGATTTGAGGATGGAGTACCTCGCAGCTATGTGTAGCTGATCTATTGAACTAAAGTCTCTTATTTGATTGCATATACCAACATGGTAAGATAATTACTATTCTTTTTCAACAAAACATTGGTTTCCTAACATATGGTTAAGATACAATGAGATCACCCCATCGAAACCAAGCTAGAACTTAAGATGTAGATCTACAGCACAAAGGTAGAAAATTTCCTATGTCGGGCCAAACTGCCCGGAAAGTCAAAGGAGAGAGAGATCCAAGAGAAAATGTCCACTTACTGAAAAACACGTAAACATAGTTATTACTTCCGTTCCGTTCCCGTCGAAATCTCTAGTATTCCAATTCTAGGTAAATTCCGGCATGTTTTTCACCCGGCTGTTCCGGACCGAAACAGTGGAACACCGGAACACTGTCAACATATTATAATTGTAACAAGTACATATTTTAGTGTGTTTTAACATGAACTATAATTTTAAAAGTTACTCGAATACATAACTATACATAGTATATAATATATAGTATATTTGCGGTAAATCCGAATTGGACGGGATCCTGAACGGGTTTAATAACTATGCAGGCAGATCAAAGTTAAAGGTAGCATGCTACTAGCATCTACCTCTTGACAAGAAGATTCAAAACAATACCTACAAATAACCCCTTCCGAAACTTTTCCCAAAATCCATCCACTGATTCTCTTCCTCTCTGCCCTTTGATATCAAGTTGAATCACTCTGATTATTAACAATTCACATGGTACCCCAGCACTATAGTTGACTCCTGGGTATCTATCTTTGCACGCCCTTTGAGGCCACCTTATTCTCGAGGTGAAGGTCTGAAGATTTGGTGAACATGGCATCATATCTTTTTCCTGTGTTGTCAGCGCAATCAAGCCACTCAACGAACATCCCCATTGGGCCACTGAGCAAGTAGTGGTGGTCCAAGTCCAACACAAGTCTACTTTGAATTTGAAGTTCCTTATGTTGAAAGTGTGGTGAACATATCCTCAATCTAGATATAAACACCAATTGAGCCACAACTTCCTTGAGCAAAGTTCGTCCAATAATTGGGCAGGCAGAACATATCCTCAATGTAGATAAAACGGACAACTTTGCACAACTTCCTTGAGCAAAGTTTGCTCAAAGTTCGTCCTTGAGCAAAGTTCGTCCAATAATTTGTCCAATAATTGACTTTTGGAATGGCAGCTTGAACCATACCAAAAGTCCTAAGACACTTCCCAGAATAATATCTGAGAGAAGTTTTCTTCGCAGGAAAACGGAGTACGAATATAATTTCTATGTTAATCTATCGTAATGAGATTATGTGGTGGTGGTGGTCCAACACAACTCTGCTTCGAATTTGAAGTTCCATATGTTGAATGTGCGGCGAACATATCCTCAATGTAGATAAAACACCAATTGAGCTACAACTTCCTTGAGCACAGACTTTCCTAGAAATGGGCCTCAAAGGTAGATAACAGTGCATGTGAACAATTTGATTAGTGAATAGTAGGTCGAAGTCTCGAACCATACCAAAAGTCCTTAAGACACTTCCCATGCTAAATGAATTATATAGTTTTCACGTCCATTATGTTTTAAGGTTATTAGGGTTTGATATGTCCAATACTCGGAAATAACAAGTATGTTAATTTACATATAATAATTAACATGGAGGGTTTTTTTTTGTCTTTTCCGTGAATTATTTAATTAAAAAACTCTGACCAGATTGAGGTTATGAGCATCATGAACATATTTGTTTGAGCAGTTGTTTCACCCTAACTCTAATTGCAATATTCTCCCTAGAAAAATTGTGGTAGGATGAGGTTTTGTGCCCAAAGATTTTGGTGTTGGGCACTGGGAATCTATGCTATTAGGTCACTTTGAATAGCTAGTCGCCTTGTTCAACCTGACTTTCTGAGCTTTCAAGTCATTCCATCCATACTAACTCACCTTCTGCACCATTCATAAAACCCATTCTTACAATTGTCTCCTCCGTCTTTGTCAGAGACTTCTTTATACCTGTGTAGTTGTTGAAATTGTAGGCACTACTTCATTTGGTATTGTTGCATTATAATGTAGGTACTCGTTTTCTGTTAATGCATCACTATTAGTCTATTATTAAGGTCAGAGCTTTGGCACAGACTTAACAGAATGCAGGCCCATGGTAGACACTTTTCTTCTACTCAAACTACTTATGTCGAAACACTAAGAATACATAGGTCTCAGAAAGTCTGACGTTGAGACACTATTGAGACATCTTCAGAAAAGAATGCAATGTTAGATACATTGGCATCATTAAGGATATTAGGATATGTATGTACGGGTAATAGGAGGAGAGATCCTATAATCTAAATCGCAACTTACTTGCACCACAATGCCACCAGTTAATAGAGATTTCATAGTTATATCTTTTGAGTAATTATGAACTTAACATGGACAAATGTACTTGACTACCATTCCTGCTACCCTAGAACTATATATTATTATGTTTAGTGCCACCAGAGGGTGTCATGTTAAACACCCAAAAGAGAACTCGTACCCTGAACCTTTGACATTAATGAAGGGCAATAATGCCCACGTTCAGATGAAACATCTAATTGGGTCTCTCATCGAACCCAAATCAAACAGGCTGTGTGCACGACTCATGCTACGCCTGATGTTATAGCAGCAAACAGGGAAACAACAAGAGTCGTGAAGTTCACAGCATAAATACCCGAAATATAGATTTAACTTAACTATGACCAACCGTCCCTCTCTGTCCCAACTAACTCCCAAGCCTAGCATCAATCGTGGAGACTCTTACGCTCAAGCCCAAACCTCCACCACCACTTCCCTAAAGGAGTCTGGTTGAAAAGGAACAAGCGACGAATACCCAGACCTCCACTATCAACCGGACAACACACAGTCCCTGATCCCTCCCCACAAAAAGTCGCACTGAATTTTCCCCAACCGCCAAGCCACAGAAGTCGGCATTACAAAAAGAGACTTGGAATAAGTAGGAAGACGCGACAAAGTGCTCTTTATGTCCGAACTTTTCCCCCAAGGCATTTCTAAATTCAAATCGAAAGTTGAGCAACCTTACAGCCCAAACTCGGTGATTCTATCCACATCTCTGATGAGAATCACCATAGACATACCTAGATTCACCCTTCGACCCCAAACTACCTCGAAACAGTCAAGCACACCCAACAAGTAGCCCAAACTCCTCCCTCTTGTCTACAAAAAAACAAAGTATCATCAGCAAATAAAAAATGGGATATACAAACATAATTGACCCATCTCAAAACCTCTTAAGTACCCTACCTGAACAGCTCTCACCAGCATCCAACTAAGGGCCTCCATGACAGCAATGAACATAAAGGGACAAAGAAGATCTCCCTGATGCAACCCACGGGAAGGTTCAAAAAGGCCATTCGGCGTTCCATTCACAAGAATAAACACTCTAACAGTAGAGTCACAAGTCCGACCCACCCAACCCTTCTTCGGGTAAAGTCTATCTCAACCAAAAACTCCCACTTGACATGATCATAATCCATCTCGACGTCCAGCTTACAAAAGTAACAAAACACCCACTGCTCGCCCCTCTTAGGCTTATTATCCACACACTCATTAGCCACCAAGACAACGAAAAGTTTGTCTACCTGCCCCTTTTTAATCTTAACGAAAACACCTTCACCAAAAAAATTTGCAAGAGCAATTCTGCATACAGATAGGCCTAAAACTATGGTCCTGATTTTTATTTTGCCCAATTTGGCTGTGAAAGGCATTGTCTACCAGTTTGGCTTAGAGGTTCTCCCCACTCGACGAAACAAAGCCCACCTCACATCACACTCCTCGAAAGGAACATCCGATCCTACAACCGTACCTTACTCTAAATCCTCAACAACTAGCCCCATCAAACATAGGTCTATCAGCCTCACTCTCTTGGAAAGATTCTGCATGGGATGATAAAGTTGAAGGAAGATGCAAATTTTCACAATCTCACTTTCAAAAATCATAGATCTACTAATGATTTGATGTTGGAGTACCGGGTATACATGTAGCTGATCCGATGAACTAAATTCTTTGTTTAATTTCATATATCAACGCGGTGAGAGAACTTATCTTCGTTTCCAACAAAAATATAGTTTTCAAAAATATGGTTGAGGTGGAAGCAGATCAAACATAGAAAGTAAATCCGAACTTAAGGTGCAGATCTACAGAATGAAAGTAGAAATTTACCAAATCGGACCCAAGATATCGACAAGGAGAGAGAGATCCAAAAGGAAAAGTTTCACTTACCGAGAAACACCAGATTGAAGAGAGCACGCCGCTAGCGTCCGGCTCTAACTTCTCTCCCACTCAGAAAGGGAAGGCTGGATCAAGGTTACCAGGATCACGGAACGCTATGGTACGCACAACGGGATCGGGAACGCAGTATGCGGTCGGGTAGAAGTGTGATTCGTTGGGGGGTAGGCTTCTTGGGGTCGATTGGTTGGATCGAGATTCGCTTGTCTAGTTTTGATGAATGCTTTTTAGGAATGTCGTTTAAAAATGTACTCGTATTAGAATTTCCTAGTTATGTCAATATGTTAGCAAGTAAAATTTTGTAGGGACTTCCATCAATAAAAAGGAAAAGTTTGAGGTAAAGGCGTGGATTATTTGATAAATTATGGGGTTTGAGAGTACTAATGTTAAAATATGTAGCTCTATGTGTAAAAATATAAGGGATCGCCGGAATCAACGATCTGGATCGCGAACGACCCCTGGTTTGGATTGTGTGATCTGAATCGCAGATCGCACCCTGTTGAGCGATTTCTGGTAACTCTGGGCTGGAGCTTCCGAAAGAGTACAAAGTGTGTCTAAGAACTGCCAGTACGGTACTCAGCCAATTGATTTAAATGTTTAAAACAAGAACATCTTCAAATTTCTAGTAAGGGAGATGTACCCATCCGACAGTATCAGTATATGGTTTCTTTGCCAATCGTATGCTATGATCCGGTTGTGGGACACCCAAACCCTTGCCTCCAACAGAGAGAAACCGGCCGCCTAATAATGAAACGGAAACATAAATTTAAATATTATGTCATAAGTGGAGTCATTAGATATTTCATATCTGATTTCCAAATATCACCACTTCACTACTCTGGAACAGTGTTACCACAATTCACTCATTCCCCCGCGAATTGCAAATTGGATCGCGCGTTCCGAAACGTGGAACACCAGCGATCCAAATCGCTTAATTTGGCGATCCCATTTTTGTTCACTACTTCCACCTGAAGTATCTATGTAGAAGGGAAAATTAAATTTGGAAATGTTAAGTTACGTCTATTTTTAGAGTATTGACTTTTCAATATTATATAAATTGAGCAGTTTTATATTTCATGATTTGTGGAAAATGGTAAAACTCCTATTAAGTTATCCAAAGAAGCCTACCCTTGGCATACCGAATTCCATAGGGTATGGCGTTCCGCGATCCCGTTCCCGTTCCACGAATCGGAACGCTCCGCGTTCGAGGTAACTTAGCTCTGGAAAGAAGATAGACCTTAAGCAAATCTCACCTACATGGCTACATGTATATAGGATCCATTCCTTGAGCTACCTTAAGCAAATCTCACCTACATATATATAGGATAACATACTGAAAAATGTGATGACATATTTGCTTAAGATACAGTGATCCATAAAATTACAAGGACCATTGCTCTAAAAATAAGGCAATGTTGATTGGTTAATATATTAATCAGGATTAAGAATTGCTAAAGAAAAAAAAAATTAAACCAGCAGGTGAACTTATACTTGGGCCAAGATACATTACTGTTGTTTCCAAAGCCTCGCTGAGGCTACACATATACTAGTAGGAGACAATTAATTATGGTAGTAATAAATAGAATTACCTATGAAAACTTGTAGTATATCTTTTCAAAAACAATTGTTACTACTTTATTAAGACGCGCGTCATTTCTTTCCTCAATAAGAGCATACCTGTATTTAATCTGTCACCAGAGGGTATGATAGTAACTGCGGAAGACTGCTCATATACTGTACTACCATATACACAAAGATAAGTGAGACATCTCCTAGTTAAGGTGATACGAGAAAATTCTATCTTTATTGACCAAAATCAAAAAACTTGCAGACACCGTAAGAGCATGTCAGGAAGCCTATGAAATCGACCTAATTCATACTGTAAAAAGGTTTTGTGAAGCTCACAGCACAATACTATCATAAAAATATCATGTCAAACGTTAAATAATCCACAAAAGAGAAGATGAATCAAGAGTATTAAGAACTTCGAAACAAAAATTAGTCAGTGGAAGATGACAAGTTCTCTATGTTTCTGATGAAAAGACGAAGATTCATTGTGAGATTGGGTTGCAAGGGAATTCAATGAGAGATCAGTGAGATTGTTCACTCTTTTTCTGGGGTTGTCAATGTTTACTTCCCGAGAATAATAGAGGAATATCATTTATCTAAATCTGTACAGTATTTAGTTAACTGGACTAGTAAAATTTAATTGGACCTTTTTTTAGATCGGATAAAATTAAGGAAGATTAGTTCTTATTCATAATTACTATCCCTACCCCAACTAAATTCTATTGAGCCTGTGCCCACTTTCATATATGCCAAACAATGTTACAAACTGAACCACATCATTTCATCAAAACATATACACACTTACTTGTCTTATTAAAGAACTCCATGACTTCTATACCAGTTAGCATCAAATTCAACACCAAAGTATTTCTCTTTACTGTAGAAGATAAGTACCGACCCTGAACTCTAGAAGAGCTTGGCAATGGGAAAGCCAAGAACCTTGATGAACATGATAATCCCAAAGGCTAAATATTATTTTTATTTATAAAACGATTCGGCCATCAGGACATGAGGGAAATAAGCAAAAAGTACCAAAATCCTTCAGTTAGATAAAACTGGATTCAGTACCAGAGACTCTTTCAATTTCATTTCTATAGAAGGCCCATCCCATAGCTAGGTCAAAGAAGTCTGAGGGAAAGCTGAGTCCAGACAAAATACAACTTTACGACGACATTTCTCGAAATACACAGCTGGATCCAATTATGATGATGATGCGACTGAGGATGAAAAGAAGAAGTTATGGCAGAAACTCGTAAATACCCCTCAAGGGCTACAACCGGACAAAATTGGAACTTGGTCCGAAATGGAGCCCAATCGGCTTGATAGTCCGGTCCACACGATACTTGAATTTTTTTTCTTGGCATAGCTCATTCTGCCTCCATCATAAAATTTATAATTCTTTTGAGGGGATAGGCTCTTCACAAAATTTATAAGATTTTTTTAACTTGATAGATTTATACAAGTGTCATTTGCGAATCCAATCACCTTGAAATACATGTTATCTTTTGTTTTAAGGTGAAAAAGTAAGGAAAATGTATGTAAGGAAACAAATAATTTTTTTAAAAGAACATGATAATTTTGGGACATCCCTTCTCAAAAAGCATGACAAATGAAATCGGGGAGTACTCTGTCCCAAATTGAGTGCCTGGGTGGACTTTAGAAGGAGATTAAGAATGCACTTTTGACTTGCTAGATTTACAAATATGTCATTTGTTGTATACTTCTCATGTTCGTCTCTTTCTACATACTTTCTATTTTCGGTTGTTTCTTATCTACCTTTCTACTTTCTATTTTGAGTTTTGCCCTTACAATAATATCCCACTTTTTTCTACACCAACCCACTCAATATCCCAACCTTATACCCATTCCCCCTTATACTGACCACAGAAACCACAAAGGAAGACAACCGGGAGGAGGCGCCGTTGTCATCTCCGGTGCCCCGTCCCATCACTTTCTTCTCCTCCTCCTTCTATTCTCCTTACTCACAACCTTCCCTCCATATCTGGGTTTGTGCACCCCTCTGTGTGTGTAAGTGTTCAGATATGGAAGATATAGTGGCGATCGCAGCTTCGATAAAAGGAGAGTGGCGGTAGCGCCTTCGATATAGTGAGGTCTGTGTGTGTGTGTGTGTTCAAATCTGGACGATAGAGTGGGAGTGGCGGTGGCGGCTTCGATAAAAGGAGAGTGGCGGTGAGGTCTCTATCTCTCTGTCTCTCCCTGTACTCATCTCATCTCCTCTCAGATCTAGTCTTCTACTGCAGGAGGACGAAGTCGAATAGATCCAAATGTGTTGACTGTAAGAGGGTTGAGGCAGACGAAGAGATCGGACGAGGGAGAGACGAGAAGACGTGGAAGAGGTCGACGACGACCTGGTGGTGTTGGCTGATCTCCTCCTAGCAGATCCGATTCACCTTATCCTTTTCCTCCAGATCTGCGTTCGACAATGGCGAAGAAGTGTTGTAACTATTTCTTGTCGTAAACCGACTAACATTCAATATAATACTAAATACTGATATACCAGCATAGATTCATGTGAGCAACCCACATTGACTATCAAACCCTCAAGAGACTGACATATCTGTGTTAAGCTGCTGATCTAATATGCAACAGAGAAAGGGCCTCTAGTGATAAAGGTACACACCTTGAACATTCCGTCAAGTTTGTTTGCGAACTGGCTTCCACCCTCGGTTTTCAACTGCATCAATCAATAAAATCGTCTAATTATGGCCCAAACACTTAAGTTATCCCCACATGCGTGATGCGCATATTTAGCATAATACAAATCAAAAAGGGCATATATAGTTCACATATCAAAGAGAGAAGTTCAGTTCACCTTGGACATCATGGGCTTCTCTGCATCGATTGAGGCACTCTTCCCTAACAGCAGCCTTTTTGCAAGGTCCTCATAGAAAGCCTCAAAAAAGACTAAAGAAAGAATAAAGGCTTCAGTCAACTTTAGTTCGGCCACCACATCTATTCTAGTAATATCAGCAATCCACCATAGTGTGTGGACTGGCATCAAGAATCCAGTGTTGTTTATGATAATACAAGAACAAGCCAGTACTTCGTTTCTTCTAGAATGTCCTCGTTTGACTTATCAACCCGCAGTTGGGTAACTTTGAAAAGAAGAAATGCAAGAAGGTTACGTTTTCATCTATGTCTTGGAACTGGCTCTTATTTGTTTGAAGTGTAGAAATCATTCTCAGAGTTGTGGCTAAGATTACGATAAGACTCTCCAGTGTTAATGCTTTCCAGTGTTAGTTTGGTATTTGCTGTCTAAAATTTTGATTAAGCCGCTTACTTGAAAGCTACCTTGCCCGATTTGTTCTTTAAAGGGTGGCTTTGATGTTTGTAAGGATCCTTTAGAATGTCCCTTTGCTCTATGGATGTGAATAAAGTGTAAGCATATTAATGTGATATATTAACCACTTTATATATGTTTCTTGTTATTGGCTCCAAAAATTTCTAATCTCTAGGAATCGTATAATGCCCTATGGTACAGTCTTTAATACAATGAGTTGGATAGTGAACCTTAGAGAGGGTAGGGCACGTGTCAAGTATATGCCTAGTATGAGCAATAAAAATCTATACGTGTTTTGTTCAAATGCTTAACTGCTCATGCTACTTGTATGGTTCATCTACCATACAAGTAGCATGAGCAGTTAAGCATTTGAACAAAACACGTATAGATTTTCATTGCTCATTCTAGGCACATACTTGACATGTGCCCTACCCTCTCTAAGGTTCACTATCCATACTCATTGTATTAAAGCTACCGTACCATAGAGCATTATACGATTCTAGAGGTTAGAAATTTTTGGAGCCAATTACAAGAAACATTTTTTAAGTGGTTAG
Organism: Linanthus parryae; assembly: GCA_023055425.1. Lineage (NCBI taxonomy): Eukaryota > Viridiplantae > Streptophyta > Magnoliopsida > Ericales > Polemoniaceae > Linanthus > Linanthus parryae. The sequence continues at coordinate 14,857,930 of JALGPY010000008.1, read as the reverse complement.
TAAATCACATTAATATGCTTACACTATATTCACATCCACAGTGCAAAGGGACATTCTAAAGCCTCCTTACAAATATCAAAGCCAGCAAAACCCTTTAAAGAACAAATCAGGCAAGGCAGCTTTAAAGTAAACGGCTTAGTCAAAATTTTGAGACACCAAAGCCCAAACTAACACTGGAAAGCATTCAAACAGAAGAGTCCTATCATAATCTTAGCTACAACTCTGAGAATGAAATCTACTCTTCAAACAAATAAGAGCTAGTTCCATGCGATAGAAGAAAACCTAACCTTCTTGCTCTTCTTCTTTTCAGTCGCGAGGTCCCAACTGTTTCCTTTTCCGTTGCTTTTGCCCTTGCTTCTCCGGCATATCTAGGCAAAAAAAGAGAATCCGAGGAAAATGAATATCAGTGGTTGAGAGAATTGAATAGAATCTGCAATTGTCATCGGACATAGATAAAATTATAATGGGAAATTAGCCTTGTTATTAGAGTCTTGTAGAAAACTTGAGTAGCTGGAAAACAATTACTTCGAATCTGATAGATATGACAGATTGATGACGTCAATTGATGTTCACAGTGAGAGAGAGAGTTGAAAAGAGAGATTGACACCAAGACCGCCTTCGACCACCCCCCCCCCCCCCTCTCCCGATCTACAGACTAACTCCAATCGAGCCCTCACGCTACAATCGGCCATCAAAAGCCGGCGAAGAGATAGAGAAGAGAGGCCAACTCTTCATTCTTTAAATTAAAGGCCTAGTCTAATAGAAAGTATGGTTCTGCAATTATGGAGGTCAACTGGTTCATATTCGTAGATCGGCAAACGAAGCGGCTCACCAGCTTGTTCACTGGGGTCTGAATGAAAAGATGATTAATATATTTGCTTTGTTGTTTGGTAGTTGCTTTGTTGTTTAGTAAATTAGTTAGGCTTCATGATAGTTTGTTCCAGCAACCGAATTGTATTGTGGTTTGCTCCTCAAATTGTCACAAGTTGGGAGTCCAATTTAAAATACGCAGGGTCTTGCCGGAAAAGTTCTTCAAAAAAATAAAAAATAAAATAGAAAAAAGGTCCGGTTTATGGTTCTTTTTTTAATCTAATTTTGATTATGTAGTTACAAAGTTATCGAAGATCTAGTATATTGCTTCCATTAAGAAAAACATTACTTTGTTAATTTCATCTTATCTTTATTTTTATTTTTTTTTAATATTTGTTTCTTATGTTTTTCTTAGGTGATTCATGATGATCTTGTTAACAAGCTAGCTTTGTAACATTGTTAACTAGTAGACAGGTATCTATTACAGTCCACTCCTATTGGGTACAATGCAGTAGCAATCCACTGTGTGCACCACCCATAATCCCATATAGACCTTTCCAAGGGTCAACACGACATATCTAATCATACTTCAATCTAATAGGTTACAGCAAGACCCTATAGAACTCAGTTCAACGCGAAAACGAGCCCAAGATGGAGCGACTCAGACCGGAAATCAAGGAAACATAGCAAATCGTTCGAATACCAAGCACCCAAGTACCTAACTCACCGACAGATCTAGTAACTGGAGTAGTTTGCGAGAGAGAAGACCTCCGGAAGAAGATGTGAGAACTGAGAAGTGAGGGTGGGTTTGCAGAGGACGGAGACTGGAGAGTGTTGAAGATCGAATTGTGAACATTGAGAACTCAAAGATGACCGTTAGACATAATTGTTTAATACAGATTATGACCCCAAGAATAGTTTTTAGATCAAACAGACCAGTTGCTTTCCCGGTGCCTTACAAAACCTCCATATTCGCAAACTAATCAAATAACAACACATGACAAATTTTGATGATGAAAAGAAATGAATCATGAGGAGGAGAGTTTTGTTCAGTGACTGACCGGTGTTCCATGAATCCCTGTTTGGAGACAGTGTGAGACCGCCTCTACTAACACGGAACGGCACAAGCTTCGAGAAGGCTCCGTCTCCAAGTGAAGAACAGACGGGTCCTGAAACACAAAAAGTAATTAAACACTAAGCAACCGAAACAACACCAAAACAAGAGAACATTTTACAGGAAAATGTTTTACCACCAACCAAACTGAGCCTAAGTATAATAGCATGAGATACTAATGAATCTCAAAGTGAAGAACAGTCGTGTCCTACGAGAAGTTTTTGAGATAAAATTCTAAGCAAGAGAACGAGCATGGCAAGAGTACAATTTCGTAAAAGGACCAATTAAGTTTACCAGTCAATATCTTCAAATTAATGTTGCTGCTACTTACTATATCACCAAGTATCCAAACTAGCAAGATCCCGAATGAATAAGAAAATCCAGAATCACCGAACCAAATTCCACATTTCCAAGTCATGAACCCTAACTCTAAACCGTCATTCCTTTCTTTTGAAGATCAGAATCTCCGGGTCAAAATTCCTCATTTCCAAGCCAAGAACCCTAAATCTACACCATCCTTCATTTCCTTTTGAAGATTAAACCGAGACCTATGATAATAAAAGTTCCTGATTTTTAGCTCTCAAATTCACACAACACCAACAAAAAGAGGCTAAATTTTCAAAACCTTTGTCCGGAAATTCAACTTAACAGATCAACACATATTTTAACAGATCAACACACAAATTAGTCACCAAAACTATCATCAACCTAAAATAAATTGAACTGCAAACATAGAGATTGGGTCAGAGTGAATTATTCTGACTTGAAGAAACTCACCCAAACAAACCCATGAACCCTGAGTTGCAGGGATCCATGAACAAGAACCCAATCGACCGATTAAAGAATGGAGGGGAAGAAGCAGAATACAGCAGAAGTCTGGAGTTAAAGAGATTTTGATGATGGGCAGATTGAAAATTTATTGAGAAAATCGACAGCTACCACCTACCAGTCATTAATGCAGTTATGGCTTATTGACCGTTACTGTGAGAAGTGTGCTCGCGAAGCTTATTTTGTTCAAGCTTCTTTTGGAAGTTCTGTACCAGTATTCATAATTAACTAAATCAACTCTGGTTCTTCCAAATACTATTGACCAACCACTTTGATCTGATGATCTAGTTAGAAAAGGGATGCAAAAATTTTGCAATTTTTTATGGTGTCATACAATAAACTTAACTATAAATCACATTGAAAAGATTACCAAATTCGAGCATCGTTCTCGTAACTAAATTAATCACCGGGTCAAAATGACTTGGAAAAGTCAATTTTGAAGAATTTGCTGGGACAGATGGAGTAATTATGTAGAACACCGGTCAAGTTTTTTTTTTTAAACATGATAGTTAGATGAGAGTCGTGATTAGGAGATTGAGACTAGCCCAAAGAATAGCCATGGTCAAATAGTCACGAACTGGGTAGGGTAACATAATTTGTGTCACTTGAAAATTAGAATTGAATGCCCAAAGGTGACTTAATTAGTTGTTTAATTGATTTGAATTATGTTAGACCTACATAGGTATAACGGTCACACCTATATGTATATGTGATAGAACAATATATGTGCCATTTTTTTGCCCAAAGGAGAAATAGTAGTGATGTCGCTCATTCATCTTATTCTTGGTCTTGTTACGAGCTGTATATGTTATGATATCTTATTATAATTTGTTATTTTTCACTATAGTTAATGTCACGGTTTCACTATACTCGCATGCTACTGGTATTCCGGAATTGAACGGGTTAAATTTCTCTGAACGATATGAACAAGTTCAATTTACCATGAGTGTCATGGATCTTGATGTGGCATTGCTAATGGACAAACCTGTGTTAATAATAGAAGCTAATGATGAAGCTAGCCTCATGGAAGCCTGAAAAAGGTTAAACAGGCTAAGTATGATATTTATTCGTATAACTGTCGTGAATAACATCAAGACTTCTCTTCCACAAGTTGAAAGTGCTTAAGAATTGTTCAAGGCTATTAAAGAGCACTTTAAAGCTGCTGATAAGTCTCTAATGTCAAGAATGTACATTGTTACATGCTAGTGCTGCTCTACTGAAGTCATGACTACATATCAATCTGCTTACGTAACAATATAGTGAAGAAAGTAAAACATGCCCTGCTCTGACCTCTCTCTAGCCGTTGAGAGAGAAACTTTCCAGCGTCAATTTTCAGTTCCGACAATAACACCAACATCGCATATCCAACCTCACCAGCCCATGCATGGCTTACTATATGTGTATTGATTCCAATCTGAAACGAAGAGCACACGAATCTTCCTGCTGCGATTCCGCCGCCTCTGTTCTCTGGCCAACAAAGCGATGTCGGCCCGATACTCCGTCTCAACCTACTTATGTCATCTTCACCCATGGTCGGAGTTCTCGTCTTTTGTTTGTCGATCGTGTTAAACTTAAATTGCTTTCCGAAGTCTCGGGCAGACAACCTTTTCGGTTCAAATCATTCTCACCTGCTCGGAAAATTTTAGACCCAATTAATCGGTCTCGATGGTGGAATCGACAACTCGATTGTTCTTTGGAACCACTTCCATAGAAACAACATGCCCACAAAGCATCTCCAACCATTCGCTACCAGCCTCTCAGAGGCCAAATCCGACGAGGGTGGAATCCTTACAACCGCTGCTGTGAAAACACGAACTAAGGGAGCGTCCTCTCCATCGCACATTAGGAAAGAAGTCGCCAGCCACGCCGGAGCCTAAATGGGCATCGTCTGGACTTCGATGGTCTACGTCGACCAAGTTTTGTTCGGTATACAACAAACGGAGCAGCAGATGGATGTTCATCGGCGTTAAAGAGTAAGCCGGCCAAATCGCCTCTGAGTCCACTGTTACGATCATCGGAGTGCAGGCAAAGCACCGCCCCTTCAACCGACACACCGACCCACCTGGTCCCTATCACTCACTGCTCAAAGATCAACGGTCCACATGTTACTCCTTCTGATGAGATTACTTTGTTTCATCTTTACAGCTGTTGACAAATGTTTTAGGGGCTTTATAGATGCTTGGCCTAATCTTGAATGGCTTTGAGTTCAGGGCCGGCTCTAATGGTAAGCAGATAAAGCGGCTGCTTAGGGCACCACAATTTTAGGGGGCACCAAAATTTTGAAAGGATATGTATATATGGTATTTAGTACTAATTTCTTAATTTAATTAATAAAAACATGGTAAAAATCTTGGAAATATCATTAAGTTATCAATTAATCCTTTTTCCGTTTCATATTTCCTACTTGTACTTATCGTCAATTAGAGATTGTGATCCTTATCTTTCTCTGCAATTTTCTCCAATTGATGCTTTTCAGTCGTGAGAAACTTTTTGCTTCAATTTCTCATAAATGGTTCATCTTCTCCCTCTACAACTTCTCCTAAAATCTCTCATAAAAGTTTACTCTTCATTTCTTCCAAAACTTTCGCCTAAAATTTCTCACAAATGTCTAATTATCTCCGGTTAAATACCCTTCTCTTAGAGCTTACGTAGAAGAAAATACCCTTCAAATCTATCTATTCTTATACGGAAGACTTATATTGGATCCTTTTTTACTCTTGAAGTAGAATGCTATGGAAAGACAATCTCTCATCCTAAAAAATAGTAGGTCCACTTAATGCAAATACTGAATTTTGTTCCTCATCTGTGGTAACCACCATTTTTATGATGTTAACTAAATTGTTCAATGTTCTATTTTTTATATTTGACAATAGAAATGTTAAAATTTTGAGCTCACCTGTGTACTAAAATTGATGTTGCTCTGTCAAATCCTGTATGGAGAGTCAGAATTCTCCTCTGTATTTTGGTTGCGGTGACCTTTCAATTATCGATTGAGCTTCTCTTTTATGTAAAAATAACAAGGATTGTTGATAAAATTTGAGATAGTATCTAAAGTTTTTAACTTACATTTATATAAAGGGCACCCGATTCGTTGTTTGCTTAGGGCACCAAAAAGATTAGAGCTGGCCCCGTTTGAGGTGTACGTTTAGGTCCATCTTTCCTCAGTTTGGGTTTTGGGTCCTTAGTCCCTAGTCCAGAATGTTTATGTATTGTAATCTCTTGTCCTTTAATTTTTATTTTTCGCTTATGTCGTGTATGTAGTATAGTTCGGTTCTTGCCTGCACACTGCAGGCACTCCGTTGTGGCGATGAAAACTTCCAGACATTTTCATTGTACTCGGGACCTAGTTGTACCTTTTATTATTAATAAATTTCTTACCTTTGATCAAAAAAAATCAAACTGCTTATAAGGCTCAAAAATCTCAGTGTGATTATAATGCCAACAAGAATCGGTGCAAGAAACCTCAACAGTCATATAGTGGTTCACTTCATGGTCTTTATAATGGTTCTTCTGGTTCTTACATTGCGTCCGCTAGCTCTTACGGAGGATTAAGTCTCCATCCAGCACAGAATTAGCTTGTCAAATTTCTGGAAGGACAAAGCATAGTGCTAGTATAAAAACTACCAGATATGCAGCAAAGCCGCCTCCTGAAAGAGCACATCACACCCAGCGAGTAGGCCCCTGGGAATATATATTTAAAGGGATTTCTACAATTTTCTCACAACACTTCTTGTACAAAAGTTTCTAAAACGCTACAACATTCCCAAATTAGCCCTAACTCGAGCAACTTTCTACTTGTGTAATTAGAGGTGATCAGATTTACAGTTATTGATATTCAAATTCAATTTACATTGAATGATGAATCTACCAACCGAGACAATGGGCCATGCTCCACTTGACTCAATTCTATAAGTTCCTAGAAATGCAGTGCTAAGATTTGAAAAAAACAATGAATGGGCATAAAAGGGCCAAATTCCATAAACAAATCTCAAATAGTTTATTTTATCATTTATATGTTGAAGCCAAATGCTGAACCATATCATAAGTTGATACAAGTTCATTTCAGTTCAGTAAAGAACATAGCAAAATCTTCCAGAGCACCGAGGCGACATTTCTCAAAATAGATTGCCGGGTTCTCATCCTCACCATACCCGCAATCTGGATGAACAAGACAAAGATGAATAATACGTATCACCTTAGTCTGCAAGAAGCTAATTTCCTTCCTCAAATCTTCTGCAATAGAATACGAATACAACGCACCACGAGTTTTCTTCCTCGAGTCCCCTTGTTCACTCAGAGCTCTCTGTTTCGCAGTAATCATTTTCAATATTTCCATCAAGTTCACTTGAGCTCCAGCAACAATATCGTTCCCAAACATGATCATTGCTTTCACACGACGGGCGAAGCGATCATGATGAAAAGTGTCCCCCACAGTAAAATAGTTGACGTAATTGATCAAGTCGTCTCCCAACTCAACTATCTCCCTAGGAGTGCTGCGACGCAAAAAACTTTGCACGAGTTTCGCGTGATTAAGGCCGTCTTCTTTAACTTTGACGACAAACCCCGCCGCTGAAAAAACATCATCGTCCTCATCGTCATTCTCTGCTTTGGTTGGATCAGGACCATGGCGTATGTCCGGAAGCTGAGACCTCTCTCTTTTGAACAAAAGGGAAGAGCTCATCACTAGTACCTGGTAAGACATTATCATGATGATACGTTATGCAATCCAGTAACCATCAACTTCCAGCCCAGTGAAACCACAATCACACAGAGAGAACCTGACATAAATGGCTTACCTTTGCTAGCAAGTGCTGTGCGGACGCATTACCAACTTTTGCACATCTAAACAGCAAGTCGTTGCTTCGTAGAACTGCCCTGAATTTGTCTGTAATGCTCACATTGTCGAAAACCATAGCTTCCTCAAGCTTTTGGTCGTCCGCAAATCCATAAAACAGCTTGCAACTGAACAAAATATTAAAGAGCATTAGACGCTTACAATGCAAGAAAATTATCCGTGACTTGAAGTCGAGGTCAAGCCCAAGCATAATTTTAATAAACACAAATCCAAGAGTTAACCCAACTAGTTCATATCAATTACTAGATGCCAAGTGAAATTACCACCAATAGTGCCTTCCAATGGAGCCTAACCTATAAATTACTGTGTGCTATGTTTTTTTTTCATATAAAAATGACAAACTGGCAACTTTAGAGAACAGAAGGTTTCAATTTCTGTAAGTTTGCTCTTTCCCTAGTCAGCTTAAACACGATATTATGGAATCAAATTAGACTTACACTGACAATGCCCTGGCAAAATCTTGAGCGCCATTAAATGAGCTCACCAACAGGAGCATGATAGCATGGATAACATCCTTTGGCATATTTAAAAGTTCTGCCATGTCTTAAGGACAAATCTGCAAGTAATCAACCGCCATTAAATTCGAACAACAAAGAAAAGAAAAAGAGGAACGCGAAGCAAAGAAATCATAGGATGAACTGTAAATTAATGGATAGGGAACTGATGTAGGAGAAGCAAGATCGACGGATAATCCCTCAAATCAAATTCATTTCACTTCATGACAGGTTGAAGGTATGTCATGATTCAAATTTCAGCGACAGTGGTATAACTTGCACCAATACTTCTTAGTTCTTACACGTGCACAAACCTTATTTGTGCGATAGGTTCAGAACTCATTCGCAAGGAAAATATTTATCGTCTCCTGGTTGGTCAGATTACTTGTCAATGATGCTATCAATGTTTAAGAAAACACTCTTCCATCAGAACACTACCATTTAGGTTATAGCCTCACTAGCAGCACTTTCAACATCACCGCCAAAGACCGTGCATCATATTGCTGTATGGCACACCCTTTCATGATTCTGCTGGCCCAAGTCAACTATGATCAACTAAAAATATCCCGCCCCAAAACATAACACACACACAGCAGAGCAATTAAGCATTCTAATGTTGTAACAAGAGCATCAAAACAAGCCAAAAGTTGCTAGGACCAAACCCAGGCGGACTACACAGTGCAACAATGAAGCAAAAGATGGTTAGGTGACTCTAAGCTGACCTCAAACATAAAACACCAGTTTACGACCACCTGATGGTGCCGAATCAGGTTGTCTACGAGCTGCACACGACAGGAGGAAAAAACCCAGTGACAGAACTCCAATCTTCCATATCTAAGGAATGGAGACCAATGGAGTCCAAGCCACTGGTGGAGATCCCCACACAAAGCCCTATTCAATGGAGTCCAAGCCACTGGTGGAGGTCAGATACAATAAACAGTAGTAACAAAGATTTAGTACATCATGGGCTTCACATTCACTCAATCCTTGTCTACAATTAACATCCCACACTACATCCTTCCTCCCTCTCCCTCCTAGACTTGAACACTGACTCACTAAAACCTTTAGATCCCGGCCACATTTGAAAATATTATGCATTAAACTATCGCTAAAGAGTCTAAATATCTTGGCCATCTACTGGTATGTCTGCTTCATATCTCCACACAAGCAAACACTAAATATATCAACTTGGTTTATTATCAGTGTTCACCAGTAATTCTCTCTAGGGTCACAGATTCATTTAAATCTAGTTGCTCTATGACATTTCCCCTTTTGACCACCATTATCCTTGGATCAACCTTTGCTTCTTTAAGATATAATATGAAATTTACCATTATCTCTCTTTAGCAATTATCTCTCCATTAGGTTTCTTCCGCCCGCCCCACCTAATTCTTGTTTGTTAACTACATTGTGCTTACTCTATTTTCTTCCACTTATCCTAAATCACTACATTCAAGATATGTCTCCACCACTCCAAATGTTGGGTGCTCTCATTTGTAAGTAGTAGGATCCTTAAATCAGTTCATCATACCAAGCTTCTAATGCGCATCAGTTCTGAAGTCAAGCTTGCAAAATAAGAAGAGCTCCAGAACAGAAATTTAATCCAGTCCTAAGTCTTCTTAAGTCATGTACACGAGTCATGAGACAGAATTCCCATCCCTAAAAGTATATTTAATATGAAATATCAGCACTTGGACCAATCTACAGATCCAGTAGTTTCGCTTTTTGTATTCCCTTAAATTTACTTTTGGTTTTCTACCCTAGTTGAAAGAAATTAATTTGCCTGGTTTATCTTTCATACAACGGAAAGATCAGTTATAACTACAAGGCCTCCAATACCCCACTTACACATACAGTGAATCCCGTGAAAATGCCTAAGTTATAAGTCCTGCCAGTTTCAGTTAACCCGACTTTTCTATCATTCTGTGGTACTTCTGTGCAAGTATGCTTCTAAGTTCTACCCAATACTTCGAGAAGTTTATCTAAATTTGAAACCCCTTACAAGACATTCCGTGCATGGGGTTTTGGAGCTTCAGTTTTCAAGGGTTCATACAGCGGAAGGAAGATTCAAAACATCATAGATAAACTAATGATTTGAGAATGGAGTACCTCGCAGCTATGTGTAGCTGATCTATAGACCTAAAGTCTCGTATTTGATTGCATATATCAACATGGTAAGATGATTACTATTCTTTTTCAGCAAAAAATTGGTTCCTAACATATGGTTACGAGACAATGAGATCATCCCATGGTAACCAAACTAGAACTTAAGATGTAAGATACAGATCTACGACACAAAAGTAGAAAATTTCCTATGTTTGGCCAAACTGCTATATCTAGGAAAGTCTGAGGAGAGAGAGATCCAGAAAATGTACACTTGCTGAAAAACACGCAAACATAGTTATTTATTCCGTTCCGTTCCGGTCGAAATCTCTAGTATTCCGTTTCTAGGTAAATTACGGCATGTTTCGGTCAATTGTCAAAGCAGTCAATAAAAATCTCTAATTTCACAATTTCTATGAAATGATTGCTAGTTTGATATCAAGTTCGGAGATTGATCGTAAATTTGATATCAAATTCGTATCTTTTTTCACAATTTCCAACAGTCAGTATATTGTTTCAGCATGTGAATTGCTTCCAAATAACCCAAACTATAGATAAATGGTTTTCAGCTATCATTTTGAACTCAATCATGTTCAACTTGAACACAATCACGGTGTTTATTAACATAACAAATATGAAACTTTATTAACACTTTATTAACATAAGAATTAACAAATATGAAACTTTACAAAGTTAAATTCAATATGTCGTGTGAGCAGTTTATTAACTCCCCTACTGTTCCATTGGTGTTTATTCAATTGCTATGGGATAGATCAGATTCGGGGTATAACAGATTAGCCGTTAGGGTTTCCTTACCTGGGAAATCGCAGGAGCCCAGAGGATTGGAGGAACGCCGCAGGGAGGATCGAACCGCCGGAGGAGCGGAGGTGACGCCGACGAAGGGAGGGGCGGAGGCAGTGGCGGAGCCGATCGTGACTGTCTTCGTCTTCGAATGGGTAGCAGACACACAAACTTTTATTTGCGAGGAGAAGGGTAAGATTTTTAATGACTAAAATACTGGAGGGTGTAAAAAATATCAGGGTTTTTGTGTATTTCTTAGAAGTTAGAAGGGCATTCGTGTATATGAAATAAGGGGACACTTTTTTGTCTAAAAAAAGAGTCCAAAAAAAGCTTTTACCTTTACCGCGAATGGAACTCGGGTTAGTGGATTTAGAATACAAAGTCTTAACCGCTAGACCATAGACCCGCCAAATAAGGGGCACTCGTATGTATTAATAGGGGCACAGATTTTTTTTAAAAAAAAAAGCTATAAAAATTATCCTAAGTGTCCCTGGGAAAAAGTGAGTGTGTGTGGAAGAGGGGGGGGGGGGGGGGGGGGGGGGGGGGGGGGGGGGGGGTTACATGACCCTTCTAGCCTCCGACCCTAAACAAACTTATGACGGTGAACCAAATCATCGATTGTCATGATTCTATCACAAGTTGCACAGAAAATAAAACGGAAAAAAAATATATATATATTTGTATAGACCCCCAATTTTCCATAACAAGGATACATGATTGGTAACTAAACAACTTGGTTGAAGAAAGGCACCACTCAAAAGGGTCGTCACTCCATAATGGAGGGCCAAATATAGAAGTCTACAAAGAACAGTAAATCGTAGACCTTCCAGTCATTCAAGTCTCGCCTAAAACGAACACCCCACGCCACATTCCCAACCTCGTCAAGGGCACCCTCCTACACTTAAATACTGTCACGTATAACCTTAAGATCCTGAGGTAGACAACACGATGATGAAACTTCCCACCCAACGATCCTCGAAGAAAAGAAAGCCATCCCCACAACCAAATAATTCACAGACATGATCATCTCCACAAATCATCCCCAACCTACTCTAATACTGATAGGAATGTATTCCAGGAGACGTACATGTGGCACTCATCCAGTCCATCCAGGCGTTTAGATAAGTTATTAGCCAGTAGGCGTTATCTAGCAGTTACCTAGCGGTTACCTAGCAGTTATTTCCTGTGGTTTCCTTAAATATGTTCACAGGATTATACAATTCTCTGTACTGAATATTTGCCTAATATTTGTCTGAGTATTTGGGAGACTTGTCCACTCCATACGGACACTTTGATTCTCAGTTTCTATCATTTTGGTATCAGAGTCATTTGATCTGAAATGTTTACTACACGCAATTCCGCTACAGACCCACCAATACCACGTCAAATCCAATCAACACGTCCCCGCCTCCCCAAAACTTTGACCTAATCACAGCCCAACTTTTAGCCATAACAAGTTGTCGCGATGCTATTGACGCCTTGAAAGCTGATGTGGCTACCCTTAAAGCCCAAACAAATGATGGCCAGCAGCTCGATTCTATTCGGACAGCAGTCAGAGGAAAAGCTAAGGAAATCCATGAGAATTCCTGCCAATCTTTATGGTCGGAAGGGGAAGAAGATAATGCTGAAAATCCTTGGTGGCAAAAAGTTCCTGCACGGAGGCCGCATACAAGAATGAAATTTCCAAAATTCGAAGGAGGGGATTCACGAGGCTGGATCCTAAAGGCAGAGAAGTATTTTTGTTACTATCAGACCCCGGATGAACTGAAAGTTGACATAGCCGCCATGTATCATGAAGGAGATGCCCTGGATTTATTTTCCTGGCTTAACAATGAGTGCACCCTAGTTTACTGCAAAGAACTTGTGAAAGCCTTGCAAACTATGGGCTTGCAGAGATGAACACTTGTGCGATATTCGTCAAACAAGGGTTGTTCAACAATATCGGCAAGAGTTTGCAAAGCGTTCATTAAGGGTGTCAAATTGGCCTGAACACTGCCTTTTAGGCATGTTCATTAATTGCTTACAAAAGGATCTCAAAGCTGATGTGCGCATACACAAACCCAGGAGTGTTTACAAAGCCATGAGTCTGGCAATGGAGTTTGAATCCAAATTAAGTTAGACGCGGGCAACAAGAGGATCCAGCCAGTGTCCAAGTGAATTTGGTATTCCAAGTTCTTCAACCCCAGCCAAAAGTCACGAGTTTTCATCAAACATCTAGCCATCCAACTCCAGTTCTTGGGATTATGAACGACAGAATCGTCGTGCTAAAGGGTTGTGTTTTCGTTGCAACAAAATTTTGGGCCACGCCATCGTTGCAAACTAACATCTCTTTCCCTCATGGAACTTACAGAATGTTCACATACGGAGGACCAAATTGACGACGCTAGCAGAAATAATAAAACTTTTGCCAACCTTGCAGAGCTTTCTTCCCATGCCATTTTGGGTAAGCAATATAGTAATACTATGAAGCTATTAGGCACTCTTGGCGGCCGAGAGGTCATCCTGTTGGTCGATAACGGGTCAACTCACAATTTTATTTCCAACACATTAGTGATTGGGAGTCCAGATTGGATGTGATACGATGTAACCGTTTTTGCCCCAATATTGGAGTGCAACTCGCAGGATTAACAATTACCGATGATTGTTATCCCTTCTCTATTGGGAGTGCTGACATTATTTTGGGCATCAAATGGATGGCGTCCTTGAATACTGTGCAAGCGAATTGGAACAAGATATTCCTCATATTTAACATGAATGGTCGCCGTTACAAAATAAAAGGAGTACCGCAGATGGAGCACAAGGAAGAGAAAGTTCCGCCTTGAGGACAAGAGAGGGGTGTACCGATAGGAATGTATTCCACGAGACGTACACATGGCACTCATCCAGTCCATCCGGGCGTCTGGATAAGTTATTAGCCAGTAGGCAGTTATCAAGCAGTTACCTAGCGGTTACCTAGCAGTTATTTCCTGTGTTTTCCTTAAATATGTTCCCAGGTTTATCCAATTCTCTGTACTGAATATTTGCCTAATATTTGTCTAATATTTAAGAGACTTGTCCATTCCATACGACACTTCAATTCTCAGTTTCTATCAAATACCCTTCCAAATCCCACACAAAAAATCCTAGAACAAATGTTAAAGCTCCAACTCCCCCTACTTCTGCCATCACTCCCTCCACAGACTCTTAAGCTCTGTTAACATCATAGAACTTCTGGGAAATTTGAGAATGGAGCACGACATATATATACATATATATATGTAACAAAACATCCAAATTAAACAATAAAATAATAATAATTCGTAAGATTCAAAATGGGGAAGCACTTAATATTGAAGCTAAGCAGATCTAAAGCAAACTCCAAACGAAGCCGATTGAATGAAGGCGAAGAGAAATTAGGGTTGGTGGAATCGCCTTGCAACGAATTGAAAGAAGGCAAAGAGATATTAGCTTCATTTAGCAATGAAGCTAAGCAAATCTAAAGCAAAATCCAGACCAAGCCAATTGAAAGAAGGCAAAGAGAAATTAGTGTTGGCAGAATCACCTTGCTACGACTTCTTCTGGGCACTTGATCAAGCCAAGGGATGTGGTGTTAGTCCAAAGTGGCTCGGAATTCGTCTCCTACTGCCGATGGTTTCAAGCAGTGTGTATGAGAGAGAGAGGTGTGTGGGTGTGTAAGAGGTCGCTGCGTGTGTAAGAAAGCGGTGTCAGAGGACAGGCAGACCCAATAGACTGACAAATGAGATTTCGGCACAAGGCCTCCAGTTTTGTAGGCCCATAGTCATACAAAAATAAAGGGTATTTTATTATTTTTGACACTATTTATTCATTAAATATCTAATTACAACCTACCAACGGAGAAAACACTTTACCAAAATCTACACCAGAACAAGGCATTAGAGAAAATTGACAGACATGAGCGTTCTACACTCCTTGTGGTAGTCATAGCCTCAGTGTGACATGGCTCATTCTTTTCCTAGAGTTATAACCTTTTTTGGAGACATACGATCGATATATTTTCTGTTTTCAAGTTCTACAAAGAGAAGGAAAATTTTAACGGACAATGTAAGAAAGTTGATAGTCTAGCCTTTTTCACAAATTCGATGGGAAAGTCGCATTGAAAAAGTGTCAAGGCTATCAAAAATCAACCAATGGAATTAAGAGAGGCATTGCTTGAGTTGACAAAAAAAGGAAGCTTCTAAAATAAAGTGGGAAGCTACATGTTTATCTAACTAAATTGGCAATTTTGAGTTTTTACTTTCAATGAAATATATATAGCATTAGATACTATTTGCTGTTACCGGACAATGTAAGAAAGTTGAAAAATCCAGATTGTAGATTTACACATTTTTTAACGTGGTTCCTTAAAGAAACCATGTTACCATAAGCAAAAGTATTTACAACACATGTACTATTCAGAGTTGCTTGCACCAAAACACAACAATATGGTCTTTCAGAGGTCATTATTTAATCAGGACTTCAAGTCCTATAACCAAAAAAAGTGGCTAAATGGTGTCTAGAGAAGCCCCATAGGCCATAACTATAGCATCTAGATTGCATAATTAGAAATTCTTCAACATAACTAAAACTCACACAGATAGGATGAAATAATCATCTTACCTATCAAATATATGATATATCAGGAACAACGATCTTTGCTCTGTACTGTTCCTTGTGCAATGTTCAAAAGCATCCCCATGGTAAAGAATACCTACGGCAGAGACAATATAAAGAATTTAAAAAGAAATATCTAACCACTAAGGTTTGCCGATCTTCATAATTGAAAATGAGCAGCCGTTCGTGATGAAAAACAAGATGGGACATTTTAAAGAAACAAATCATTGGCATCAAACATAGATGTTAATGTGCAATATTAAACATTCTGGGCAGATCAACAAGTGCAAATTCAGGCTAAACTTATTTCAAGGAATGAAAATTATTCCAAAAGTAGTTTACTGCAACTTTTAAGTAAAGAAGCAGAAGAATGAGCAGATCAATCATAAAGAATGAGTAGAAAAAATAGCAGATGTAATTTTGGGTCAGGGTAACGCATATATTCTGTCTTAGGCATACAACATAATTAGACACCATCTCTCTGTGTTGCTGCAGCTGAAGCAAAGAGAAGACGAGGCAGAAAGTCGTATTTTCCCCTTAAGGCTGCAACTCGACAAATAACTACGATCTTGGACCAAGTCAAGCCCAATCACCGTGAAGGCCCACTAGTTTCAAATCAGGCTCACACAAGAATTCATTTTCCCGCGTAGCCCACAACTACTCATGATACTTGTAGTAAAAAAAAAAAAACGAGTTCAAAATATTGAAACGTCTGTTTAGAATGTCAAGCAATCCATTGACAATTTATGGTTGGAGTTTGGGGGCGGTAGAATGTCATGAAATCCGTAGGCAACACCACCTAATCGTGACAACTCGAGAGCATGTGTCCAAGACTCAAGACACATGGCATTTAGTGTTAACCGCCTTGAAGATTGTCCACCACGCAAAAGAAATCATGATATATCTCTTAAGAGTTTGAAGTTGAAGACAACGACAAGTATTGAAGAGGATTGAAGACAACAAGTTCAAAGGCACTGCGGAATCTAGACATTGCACTTTTCTTTTGATAACTCTGGTGAATGATAAGACTGAGGGAGAATACAATGTAGTAGTACTCAAGTAGTTTTTAAGGAGGATTTCACAGTCAACCTAATAATTGACTTGCATCAAAACTGAACTAATATCAAGTGGAAAGAACAACCAACTCCCGAACACCATAGATGCCAGGGGTAAGCATTCAAAACTAAACTAATAGGGTAAGCATTCAAACATTTGAATGTTTTGATTATTCTGCTCCTTTATGTAGAAAAGAATGTCTTCTTTTGTATGCCTACTGCAGTTTTGAACGGTAAAATGGGGCCTCGTAGACAGGATGATGCTATAGATGTAGTGGAGTCTGAAACAGACAACAAAGGTGTGTATGAAGCTGTGTTCAACAACGCAGGTTTTGAATGGAGGAGCAAAAGTCTCATAGAAGACATTAAAAAATTGTTGGTCTCAGGTAGCCACTCAGTGAACTGGGCTTCTAGAGAAAGCAACAAATTAGCTGACATTTTTGTGAGAAGACCTAGCCAAGGAAAATTTCCTTCTTATTTTTCTCCTTGCCAGAAGACCTGAAGATGTTTGCTAGAGAAGAGGAACCACAAGGAATTGGTTAGATAGGTTTTTGGAGTAGTTCACATGTTTGTTGCTTTTGATTATGCTTTGAAAGGTTTTTGGCTGAGTTTTATGGAAATTTCGTCTTTTTGATCCAAAAAAAAACTATAAGTGCACATTGAACTCTAAACTCTGAGGGTCGTCCACTCGCCAACGCTAAGCATAAGGAGGAAGTAAATCCCAAGACGTGGCTCAATTAGTCATAGTGTCTC
Organism: Linanthus parryae; assembly: GCA_023055425.1. Taxonomy (NCBI): domain Eukaryota; kingdom Viridiplantae; phylum Streptophyta; class Magnoliopsida; order Ericales; family Polemoniaceae; genus Linanthus; species Linanthus parryae. The sequence goes on along the minus strand of JALGPY010000008.1, from coordinate 14,840,506 downwards.
AGTTTGCCAACTAATTTGGCTGAAAAGAGTTTTAGCACTATTTTTTTTGCCTTTTGTTGAGAACAAGATGCGGACGGCCATACTCCATGTCATCAGCGTAGCAGCCATATGAGAAAAGGAGGGTGGAGACAAAATGCTTTGTACCAAACATGCATGCGAAAAAGATGAAACAAGTGAGAAGCGTGCACTATCTCACTATGACTAATGAGAAAGTTTTAGTTTGGCATCGGGGCTTCTAAGACCACATCAGCTAACCAAAATAGGTTGTGTGATGCCTTAGCTGGTGGAACTAAAAGATGATGTTTTGAAAGAAAGGTTCACAAGAACTCAGCTACATGATTTCATCACTTGTCTCTGCATTATATGTCTTCAGAGAAATAATATCTTCGAGAAAACCAACCCAAATACCAGAAATGCAGTGCAAATATTATAAAAGACAAGGGACGAGTATAAAAGGGTCAATGCCAGAGAAAAACCCAGCAACAAATCTCAAATATTATATTACTTATATTTGTTCAAGCCAATGCTGAAGCATATCATAAGTTCATTCAAGTTCAATAAAGAACATAGCAAAATCTTCCAAAGCATCAAGGTGACATCGCTCAAAATAGATAGATGGGTCCTTTTCGTAACACCCGTCATCTGGACAAACAAGACCAAGCTCATACATACCTACCATCTTAGTATGCAGGAGGTACATTTCCTTCCTCAGCTCTTCTGAGACAGAATAGGAATACAACACACCACGAGTTTTCTTCCTTGAGTACCATTGTTCACTCAGAGCTCGTTGTTTCGCATAAATCATTTTACTTATTTCCAGCAAGTTCACTTCAGCTCCAGCATCGATATCTTTCCCAAACATGATCATTGCTTTCACACGATGGCTGAAACGTTCATGATGAGAGGTGCCCCCCAGACTAAAATAGCAGACGTAATTGATCAAATGCTCTCCCAACTTAGCCATCTCACTAGCAGTGCAGCGGCGCAGAAAACTTTGCACGATCTCCGCGTCATGAAGGCCAGCTTCTTTACCTTTGATGATACGCTTGACGATACCCGCCGCTGAAAAAGCATCATAGTACTCATCGTAATTTTCTGCTGTGGTTGGATCAGGAGAACAGCGTATCTTGTGAAGCTGAAACCCCTCTCTTTTGTACAAAAGAGAAAAGCTCATCACTAGTACCCGCTAAGACGCCATCAGAATGAGAACAGTACGTTATACCATCAAGAAACCACAATCACACACTGTAAGAACCAGACCTAAAAAAATCAACTATTGCATCAAAATGGTATACCTTTGATAGCAAGTGCTGAGCTAACGCATTACCAACTTTTGCGCATCTAAACAGCAAGTCATTGCTTCGCAAAACTGTCCTAAATTTGTCTGTAATGCTCACATTGTCGAAAACCAGAGCTTCCTCGAGTTTTTGGTCTTCTGCAAATCCATACAACAACTTGCACCATCAAAGAGCATTAGACACTTACAGCGCAAAAAAATAATGTGTGGCTTGAAGCCCGAGCACAATGCATCATTAAACCAAAATCCACGAGTTAACCCAACTGGTTTATACCAAAGTGAAATTACCACCAATAGTGCATTCCAACGGAGCTTAACCTATAATTTAGGGTGTGATATGTTTTTTATATAAAAATGAACAAACTGGCAACTTTAGTAAACACAAGGTTTCAATTTCTGTAAGTTTGCCCTTTCCCTACTCAGCTTAAACAAGATATTGTGGAATCAAATGCAATTTTACACTTGCACTGACAATGCCTTGGCAAAAATCTTGAGCGCCGTCCAATGAGCTCACCAACAGGAGCATGATAGCATGGATAACATCATTTGGCATATTAGAAAGTTCTGCCATGTCTTAAGGGACAGATCTGCAGGTAATCAACCGCCATTAAATTCAAACAACGAAGAAAAGAAAAAGAGGAACGCGAAGCAAATAAACCATAGGATGAACTGTAAGTTAATGGATAGGGGACTGATGTAGGAGAAGCAAGATCGATGGATAATCCCTCAAATCAAATTCATTTCACTTCATGAAGTGAAATGAATTTTATTCGAGGGATTCAGCATCGACCATGCTTGTCCTAAATCCGTCCACTGTCCATTAATTTACAGTTCATCCTATTATTTATTTGGATCCCTTTGCTCTTTCTCTTCTCATTGTTGTTTGCATTTTATAGTGGTTGATTACTTGCAGATTTCTCCTTAAGACATGGCAGAACTTTCTAATATGCCAAAGGATGTTATCCATGCTATCATGCTCCTGTTGGTGAGCTCATTGGACGGCGCTCAAGATTTCGCCAGGGCATTGTCAGTGTAAGACTAAAATTGCATTTGATTCTATAGTATCTTGTTTAAGCTGATTAATGAAAGGGAATACTTACAGATATTGAAACCTTATGTTCTCCAAAGTTAACAACTTGTTCATTTTTATATAAAGAAAAACATATCACACACTAAATTATAGGTTAGGCTCCGTAGGTAGGCACTGTTAGTGATACTTTCACTTTGCATCTAGTAATTGATATAAACCAGTTGGGTTAACTCTTGGATTTGGGTTAATGCATTATGCTCGGGTTTCAAGGCACGCATAATTGTTCTGTGTTGCGAGTGTCTAATGCTCTTTAATGTTCTGTTTAGTTCCAAGTTGTTTTATGGATTTGCAAAAGACCAAAAGCTCGAGAAAGCTCTGGTTTTCGAAAATGTGAGCATTACGGAAAAATTTAGGACAGTTTTACGAAGCAACGACTTGCTGTTTAGATGCGCAAAAGTTGGTAATCTGTCCGCTCAGCACTTGCTATCAAAGGTAAACCATTCTGATGCAATAGTTGATTGAAAATTGTATTGTTTCTCATTATGATAATGTCTTGCCAGGTACTAGTGATGAGCTCTTCCCTTTTGTACGAAAGAAAGTGGTTTCGGCTTCCGGTTATACGCCATTGTCCTGATCCAAACAAATCAGAGAATTACGATGAGGAGTATGATGCGTTTTCAGAGGCGGGTTTCGTCAAGCGTATCATCAAAGATAAAGAACAAGCTGGCTGTCATCACACGAAACTCGTACAAAGTTTTTTGCGCTGCTGCACTCCTAGTGAGATAGCTGAGTTGGGAGAGCATTTGTTCAACTACGTCTGCTATTTTAGTGTGCGGGGCACCTCTCGTCATCTACATTTCGGCCATTGTGTGAGAGAAATGATCAGGTTCGGGAAGGATATCGATGCTGGAGCTCAAGTGAAATTGCTGGAAATAAGAAAAACAATTTCTGCGAAACGACGAGCTCTGGGTGAACAATGGGAGTCAAGGAAGAAAACTCGTGGTGCGGTGTATTCCTTTTTTATTGCAGAAGAGCTGAGGAAGGAAATCAAGATGAGAAGTATGTTTGATCTTGGTCTTGTTTGTCCAGATATCGTGTTTTATGAGAAGAACCCAGCTATCTATTTTGAGCTAAGTCGCCGCGATGCTCTGGAAAATTTCGCTATGTTCTTTATTGAACTCGAATGAACTTGTATGAACTTAAAATATGGTTCAGCATTGGCTTGAACAAATATCAGTAATAAAATATGGTATGAGCTTTTTCTCAATAAAGTTAAAAAGAATAAAATATTTGAGATTTGTTGCTGGGTTTTTCTCTGGCAGTTGCCCTTTTATATTCATACTTTATCTTTTTAATCTTTGCACTGCATTTCTGGTATCTGTGTTGGTTTTTGGTTTTCTCAAAGATGTATTGTTTCTCTGGAGCCATATAGTGCAGAGACAGGTGATGAAACCATGTAGCTGATGAATTATTGTGATCCTCCCTTTCAAAAGGTCCTCTTTTAGTTCCACCAACCACTTCATCACACAACTTATTTGGGCTAACTGATCTGATCCTAGAAGCCCCAGTGCAAAACCAAAATTTTCTCACAAGTCATAGTGAGACAATGCACGCTGCTCACTTGTTTCATCTCTTTCACATGTTTGGTACCTTTTTCTTCTCTATCACACCGAATTGACTTTTTGACTCACTTGTTTCATCTCTTTCACATGTTTGGTACCTTTTTCTTCTCTATCACACCGAATTGACTTTTTGACTCGTATCTGGACCACTTTGACCGGGTGATTGGATAGCAAAATGATGCAATTTTAGATATTTTTTTCACCGTGTTATAGAGCAACTTTTACTCTACAACACCATGAAAGGATAAAAGACACTTTCCACCCCTATCTTTTGATGAAATTCCACTTTGCTCCCTTGATGTTTGAACAATTCCACTTTGCACCCCTGATAACTAACGGCAGTTTACTGAGCCTAACAGAACTCCTACTAGACTATTATACCCTCACCAATCATCTTCCTTCTCAAATCTCAACAACTCTCTTTTCTCCGCCTCCATCACCAGACCCTAGCCGTCTCAAGAGAGAGAAGATTGACACAGAGAAATACGTAGGTGCCGAATCGAATCGATCAACGGACCAGGGGATTCGTCGGAGCAGAAGAATAGTCGGCTAGAGTAGCAGAGATGGGGACCTGGGCAGCGGCGAGACCGACAATGTCTTCGTTCGTTCGGCCTTTTTTATGCTCGGTTTGAGCCGAGAGGGTTCGCAGAAAGAGAGGAGATTGGGCGGTGGTGGTGGCGATTTGATGGTCAGACTTTAGTTGATGCCAGTGGTGTTGTGTTAGGAACATGTCGGGTCCTCTCTCCCCGTCGCTGATCCCGACGACATCAAACTCGGCAAAAACCACCACTTCAAGGAGCCCAAGCAAGGGAAGGGTTCGATCCGATCGAAGAGAGGGCTATATGGACGACGATTAAGTCTCCCTCGCCGATGCTGTCTACTGGATTTATTGTTGCCTTCTTTGTCCGCTTTTCTATCTTCTTAGTCCATATCATAAAATCAATCGGTGATTTCACCCGCGATCCAACCCACCCACCCACCATTGATTTGACAGCCAAGACCTTACAGTTCCCCGATCTGAAAATGTTGGCCAGTCAAGCTTGAAGACTACGTGAGATGTGAGACGTGATCTCTGCTGTCTCATCCTCTTCTTTGGCTTGAGCATTGCCAGAGTTGGCATCTCTCTCTCAATTTGGTTTCGGGTGCTGGTGAACATTTGCTCTGGTTGGTAATTGCTTTGAAGTTGTTGATTGTGTCTGATACGGGTACGAACCATATCGGGACACGACGTTATAGTGAAGTAGTAGATTTATTTAAAATATTATTAGTTAATTAAATAGTTATTTAAAGTGTTATTAGTTCAGGGGTGTTAGTAGTATTAATTAATTGTTACGGAGGCTTGAGGGCAATTAGTAGAAGTGCTATTAGTATTTATATGTTCTCAGGGTCAGTGTTTTATCTATCGAACTGAATGAGAATTATGTTTATTTAGTACTACTAAAACCCTAGTTTTGGAGATTTCAGCTTCTCGAATTGATGAGCCAGGGATCGTAGCTTCTCAAACTGCTACAATATCAATAGGTGAACCCTATCAACTGGTGCTTTCATCATGTCGAACACTACCGATATATCGGACAAAATCGACAAAGTTCTTTCCTCCATCGCAGAACTTCAAACCTCTGTCACAGACCTTAAGGCTGCGGTCACAGGTCTTGAGGCACACAACCAGAAGCCACCACTACAGCCGCCACCTCATCTAGGGTTCCAGCCGCCTCCTCGGCTAGGGTTCCTAGGCGCCGCAGATCCAGGCGACCGCCGTGGCCGACCACAGCCACAACAGGAACAGCAACCGCCGTCGAAGCAGTCACATTTTGGCCTTGCAACTTGCAAAGCTGGATCCTACAGAGACAAACCTCATGTTTCCACCAGAGTCATGGGTACCTATGGTTACTGTGCTCCTGAATATGCACTGATTGGACAAGTGACACTAAAGTCAGCTTTGAGGTAGTTTTCTTGGAGCTTATTACTGGACGTAAAGCTAGTGACGGTATCCCACCTCAAGGCGAGCATCACTTGGTTAGTACTCCAGCAACTCGTAAAGGCAATTTCTCGTACGATCCTGGAAAAACGAAACAGCAATTTCACCTTGAGGTCAAGGTGAATGTCAACGGGAGGGAGGTTGATACGGGTACGAACCATATCAGGACACGGCGTTACAGTGAAGTAGTAGATTTATTTAAAGTATTTTTAGTTAATTAAATGTTATTGAAAGTGTTAATAGTTCTGGAGTGTTAGTAGTATTAATTAATTGTTAGGAGGGCTTGAGGGTAATTAGTAGAAGTGCTATTAGTATTTATATGTTCGCAGGGTCAGTGTTTTATCTATCGAATTGAATGAGAATTATGTTTATTTAGTACTACTAAAATCCTAGTTTTGGAGATTTCAGCTTCTCGAATTGCTGAGCCAGAAATCGTAGCTTTTCAAACTGCTACAATATCAATAGGTGAACCCTATCAGTGTCTCTCATACCAAAGACGATGGGAGTAGAAACATGTGTTTTGTGATCCAGTTTTGAAGGTCAATTGGGTTAAGTGGGGTTCTCTCCACCTAGTACAGTGATGATCACATCAGGGGCGGACGGAGGGAGGGGCTGGGGTGGCCATGGCCCCTACAAGTTGGCCCCCACTGATTTGTGAACAAGAGTACTAGTAAAAGTACGACAGCCTAGTATTATTATATAATATAAGTTATCATCAGATGTGCATGTTTCTACATTAATTTGAATTCAATAATAAAAGATATTAAAATCCTAGTACTGGAGTTAAGAAAAAAGGAGTCCTACTGAAATAAGTTAGATTTGATAAGAACCCCTAAAATTAGAGAGATTGAATTTATAAGATTTCCATTACAAAAGATAATGGGTCAGATTTAAATACAATAAAAGATATATAAAAGAGATGCCCACGATTAGTATCTCAAAATCGTGTGAAAGAAAAAGAAAAAAAACGTGTGAAAGAAAGTCTGAATCATTCAAACATACTCGGGAAGAGGGGACGAGCTGCTCAACACCTTCTACAACAGATATTTCACTTTTCTCCATCCGTAAGTTTTGGCAACCTCTCTCTAATCATCTTCTTATCAATTTGTTTCAGCTTTTATGGGTTATATTTTGTAGTAATTTTTGTGTTATACTTCTTTTTTGCTTTCTAGTTATTATTCCTGGACATTTCAAAAAGAAAAGTTATTATTCCTGCAAATCTAGGGACCTATTCTAACGATTCCGTTAGGAGTTTATTGTTTACTTGGCTGCTTGTTGTTTGGTTAATTGGGTGCTCAATAATCAAAATGATGATTATTGAATTGAATTTTAACATCAATAGATTATTCGTCGTTGAGTTATTTTATCTGCTATGGTTTTGTTTGAACGAGCATTATTTACTTTTTCCATAGTTTACTTAGTGAAACTAGTACCATGTTTGTTAATGATGAAAACTAAATTTTTTGTGTGGCATTAAGTATTATGCTAGTTACTGTACATCTTGCCCCCCCCCCCCCACCCCCCGCAATTAAAATCCTGCGTCCGCCACTGGAGCACATCTCTCTCGTGAATATTATTAGATGAGTAACTGGGTTGGTATTTCTGGACTGTCATGTTGCACATTCAAGTTCTCTGTAATTTTTGGGTTTTGATACTAGATAATCCTCAATCATGAGAATTGAGTTAATGTTTTGAAACTGTGTTGTTCGCTTGCTTATGATGAAGTAGTAGTATGTGCACACTGCTGAATTATATCTTTGATCATGAATGCAAAGAAAGAACTAGATGAGGAATTCAAAGGCAAAAAACAACTAGATAAGGACTCAGCAAAGCTCCCAATCAAGAAGAGGCCTATGAAAGAAATTGTCAATTGATATTAGACTTGTTCTTGCAGCCATGGTAGGTACAATCAATTTATTTTCAAATACAAATCTAAACCTCTTTTCACTTTCTATTGTTGTTGCAATCTTGGTGTCCTTAGTGTTCTTGATAATTAAAGAGTACGGCAATAAAGTCAAGAAAAAATACTGAGGGGCAATATGGTCTGAAAAAATTGGGTCACCAACTTTCCTAACGGAATAAGACAGAAGGGTGCTAAGTGTCCACTGATTTTCCGTTAGAAGGGGTGCAAAGTGGAATTGTTCAAACGTCAGGGGAGCAAAGTGGAATTTCATCAAAAGATAGGGGTGAAAGTGTCTTTTACCCTTATTATTATTATTATTATTATTATTATTATTATTATTATTATTATTATTATTATTATTATTATTATTAGTAGTAGTAGTAGTGGTAGTGGTAGTGGTAGTGGTAGTGGTAGTGGTAGTGGTGGTGGTGGTGGTGGTGGTGGTGGTGGTAGTGGTAGTGGTGGTGGTGGTGGTGGTAGTGGTGGTGGTAGTAGTAGTGGTGGTGGTGGTGGTGGTGGTGGTAGTGGTAGTGGTAGTGGTAGTGGTAGTGGTAGTGGTAGTGGTAGTGGTAGTGGTAGTAGTGGTAGTGGTGGTAGTAGTAGTAGTGGTGGTGGTAGTAGTAGTGGTAGTAGTAGTGGTAGTAGTAGTAGTATTAGTATTATTATTATGATTATTATTTAGGATAAAAAGTGGCTATTATTATCCCCATAGTTCTCTCCTTTTCCCGTAAAAGCCAATGTTATTTTTAGGTAATTTTTTCTCAGTGGCAGTTCTTCCTCTGAACACTTGCTTCCAATACTCTTTCTCTCTGTTAATATTAGCCGAGTACTTTCATCTATAGTCCTACATTCTCGCTTTCAAATTGTGCCAAAGTATCATGTTGTTAATGTGCTCTCTAGACATCCTGTGAGATATCAACTTAGAATTCAGATTTTTCCAATCGCCATGTAAACTAACTCTCAACTACTTGCAACAGAAACATTAAACTTAATTGGCACTTTCCAAATATATTAGCCACATTCTATCATTATTTTTCACCACTAGCTAAATAACGCACACAATTATAAATCGAATAATGTCTTACGATATTCAAAGTCTTTTAACTCTAATAGGACCTCTTTCAACTAGCTAAGCTCTTGAAATTCGCATCAATGTTCCTCCAATTTGCAGGATCAGAAAGATAATTTAGATATTCGTCTACAGGATTTTCATATAAGGAATGATTATCAACGAGCATGGGGTGTTCATCTGGGGGATCATCATCTATGGTGTTCATTTCATGGTGTTGTAAAGTTTACTCTACAAGACCATGCAAAAAATTACCAAATTCTTGTATCGTTTTGATAATCAAATCACCGGGTCAAAGTAACCCAGTCAAACTACCCCTACTTAGGCCATACTCCCCCTACAGACTCTTCAGCTCTGTCAACAAAAATATCTGGGATCTGGATCTGTAAGTAGTAGGATATCAATATAGTATCAACAAAGGGGCCAATGGCTCCGCCATCTCCGAGGAACACCATTGGTGCCTGGGATTCTTACATCGATGTCTTATACCAAGTTCTAACAGCGTCCAAGTTTAACACTAAACCAAACCAAATACATTCTTTCTATTAGACAAGGGAGGACATAGGTAGCTTCATAGTGATTTGGAATCACGTCAAACAGCATAGAAACTCAAATAGAAATCCATACTAGTTTTTTGCAAAAAATATGTTATCTACAAACAAGAGTCTACATCCCCTGTTCTTATATCCTCAAGAGTGCAAGACCAACACTAGGATCAAATTCAATAATACAGTCAATTCCAATTAGTTCATTCCCTAAATTCATCACCCTTTTCGAATGTAATGAAGGATAAACCAACTTTCCCCTAAATAGAGTGTCAATTAATGCTACATAATACATAAGGCATGCCAAAACGTTTCGGACACGTCAGGGGGCGTCTACGAAACGCCAGGTGGCGTTTCCATCCGAAAATCAGGAAAAAATTGGATGGATACGGCTCGGAAACGTGGGGGACACGCGTCTCCTAAAACGGAGACGCAATTTGGACACGTCCGGCATTTTTTTAAAATTCGCGGGGGTCTTTTGTGATATATTAAGAAGTAGATGGACTGTTCTGAAATTTCGAAGTATTACCTTTTCAAAACAGAGAGAGACCCATAAGTCATAACCCTAGCCGCACAAACTGAAAAATCAGATCGGGTTTGAGAAACAAAACGGAGAAACGCGAGGAGTTGAAGACGAAGACACGAATTGACGAAGACGAACGAAAACCTACCTACCTGCGTTCTGGTTCATCGATACCAGGTAACACACCGTTGATGAAGATGAAGATGAAGATGAAGATGAAGATGAAGATGAAGATGAAGATGAAGATGATGCTTGAGCACTCTGACCTTTTAAGTTGTTAAGTTGTAATGTCTTGTGATTTGTGAACTTCTTTTTGCTTTGATGTGTTTGTAGTGTCCGAACTTAATTATGCTTTGGTGTGTTTGTACTTTGTAGTTCTTGTAGTCTGAACCAATTTGTGCTTTGATGTGTTTGTATTGTTATTTTCATTAAGAGACATTTTCCTTAAGCTGTATTCCAAGTGCCATAAAACTGAGAATGTATATATATATATATATATTTCTCGTGTCCGCGTTTCCTGATTTTCAGAAAATTGGTGTGTCGGCGTGTCCCGTGTCTTGCCGTACCCGTACCCGTTTCGGTGCAACGTAGTCCTCAACACAATAGATATACATTAGTCCAAAAAATTATTTAAGCGGCTTGCATTTGCATCGATGCCACGAAAGAGATACTAAAAATAGTTGAGAAAAACTCAAGTTTGGAAAATTTAATTTAACTTGTTAAAAATATCAGTAGAGCCGGATCAAGGGAAAAAGCTTCCCTATTTTGCAATGACACAAACAATGATGCCTGCAGAACAAACCGCTAAGTTCTCCATTCTAGTGAGACACTAAAACTTCACAAATCTACTAATTTCGGTAATTGGGCAATAGAGTACCGCATAGCTATATGCAAGGGCGGATCCACAAGAGGCTGATGGGGTCTATGGCCCCACTCAGCTTCTGTAATCCCCATAATGCCCCTAATAGTATGGCTTATTTTCATTTTAGCACCCGCACTTGCTTAAGTTAGACCCTTATTTCATTTTTAGTCCCCACACTTGCTTCACTTTAGTCCTTATTTTTCTTATTCATGTCATTATATGTATTTTGAGAAACTTTTAGGTATATAGGTATCTATTTTAAGTGAAAATACTTAATTTTTGTTGAGATCGATTTTATCCCCCAGTGGACTGATTTTCTTAATCCGCCCCTGGCTACACGTAACTGATCCATAGGACTCGAGTCTTCTATAGTTCTATTGGATTCATATATCAATATTGTAAAATCACATTCTTATCCTACAAAAGATCTGTATTCCAAAGTCATCCTATAATCTAGCTTCAAATATATGGTTAAGGAACAACCAGATCATCCCATGGTATCTAAATTATAGAAATGCAAAATGAAGGTAGAAAATTTACCATATAGCACTTTCTGGAAACAATGAATGGTTGTTTCATATTAAATTCCGTTAAGACAGGTTCTGAGAGTACTCAAACAAGACCTGGTGATAGTTAAAGGTGACTCGAGTCGGTTGTCGGATTCTCCTACCACATGAGGTTTCAGGTTGCAAGCAGTGTGTGTGTGTGTGTGTGTGAGAGAGAGAGAGAGAGGGATGCAAGGGACAGCGATGCGAGTAAAATGGATATTCTTTTCAAACTTTTATCATAGACTAGTTTTAAAGATTCCGCTTCCGATTTTCTACAACAAACATTCCTATGATCTGATACTACTGCGTCAGGAAGCATATGAAGGGAACCAGGGATTACGAACTATGTTGGATGGGAACTACTTAAAAACAATAGTAGCCAATCTAGAACCACGTTTGTAACTCATTCAACTTGTATAAAACCTAAACTGATTCATGCTGCAGATGTTTAAACCTACCCATCCCACCATTAAAGGGGCAGGAAAATTCTCGCTCTCAGGGGTGGGTTCGAGTTCAACTCGGCAGCCTCAGAATCAGACTTCGACTTGTCCCTTTTCCACATGGTAAAGACCCATAATTCTAACATTCAGTGCTTAGGTTCAGTTCCTTGAGTTGCTTATCCAATATTTTCCTCTTAATGCAAGAGAATTGAATGGGTTGGTTCAGCAAATCTTACAATTTTCCAAGTGCATCAAATGCATTAACTATCTCCAACAGTTTTGCTACATTTCCTTTTTGATCTCCCCCTGGACATCCGGACATCTGAATTTTTCCATGTGATGTTGAACATCAACCATCAATCTTTGTTTGTTAGATCCGCAAGTTAGTCCTAGGTTTGCTACCATATAGGTCGATTTTGGCAATACTCCAACCATACAATTTCGGATCCCAAAATAATGTCGGTAAAACAAAGAAACTAACTTTTGCAATCAAGTAAAACATGAAGATATGTGCTTACCGCGGAAGGCAACACTCCGGTGGATGATTCTCTCCCATCGCCGGAAACTGGAATAGAGTGATTGCTCTACGTCACTGACCACGCCAGAGATTGTGATTCGACAGAAGTACTGTTTCAGGCGAAAAGAAAACCCAAAGAAAAAGTTTATTACTCTGAAGGAAAAATAATGTTTTGCTGTTTCATTCATTACTTTTTTTGGTCTACTGCTGGCGCATGAATGCGGGTAATCTGGATAAATTACCATCAGGTTTTGCCTTTCTGGTACATTGGGTATGGATTTTCCTACTATATGCGAATCAGCAAGGGACACCCTTATATGTCACAGAAATGGTGTATATACTTAATTTCCCATACAGAGTTAACCGATTTCCAATCAGCACCTCTCTATCCACCCCCACCATCTTCTATTCTTCCTCCCTTCAACCACCACCACAAAACACCATCATCACCACCACCGGTGAACAACGTCACCAGGTCTCTCTTTCTCTCTTCAGATATGCCCACCCAAATAAAATCCAGTGAACTCCACCACCAAATAACTTGACAGAGCTATATATAACTTACAACTGGAGGATATGTGCAATACTCCATTCAGAATACCTTACTTGCCATATAAAAAAAAAAAAAAAAAAAAAAAAAAAAAAAAAAAAAACAAACAAACAATAGATTACCAAGAACAAGCATGTAAAAGTTTTGATTTCCTTTATTTGCAGCTAAGGACAATCATTTACTGTCATCTTCTCTAGTCCATCGAAAAAAAAAAACAGGTCTGGAACTGAAAATTGAAAGCCAGAACATGAACCATCATCAATCAATACTACAATTTTCAAAAAAAATCTAGTTTTTTGGTTCTTCTAATCAGAATTCGAAGAAAGCAATAGATACGAACAATCAAAATTCAATAGATTACACACACATGCAAAATCAGCAGATTAGACGGAGAAGAAAGGGCGTGAATTAGCGAATACTACCTCAGTGACGGAAGTACTCGTCGAGTGAGGTTGTTGATGATGATTGTCCACCGCCATATCTCCAGATCAACACCACCAAAACCCTAGCATTGATGCAACCGATGAAGGGAGAGGGCAAAATTTTACAGGAATGCAAATTAAATATTGCTTGCCTGGTTAAGATCTTCTCTTTTTATGGCAGCAATTGACCTTTTATTTTGGGTGAAAGTGTCTTTCACCCCCAATCAGATTTGGTATAAAGACAACTGCACTCCTTTCAGTTCGGAAAATGACAATTTCGCCCTTTAAGTGTACCGAATCTCATGAGAGAAATGCACTCTCACTAATTGTAGTCTGGGAGTGGGATTCATCATTGATAGTGGTTTTTGGAACACATGCTGTCTTAGGCCTCGTTTGGGTAGCGGATAAGATACAGCGGATATGATTTATGATGGGATATGAGGCAGAATATGTATGTCGTCGGATGAGCCATGATATGATATGTTGACTTATTGTGTGTTGGGTGTTGCATGATATGTGTAAGAATGCCCAAATTGCCTGCAGTGTTGTTGAGGGTGACATTATTTGGTTTTCAATACGTAGTTACCAAACTGATTAAAATACTTCAACATATTAATTTATAAAATTTATAATTTTCATTGTTCTTGAGTATTGATTTGTTTTGTTTTGTTTTGTTTTTGTGTTTTTGTGTGTGTTTTTTTTTTTTTTTTTTTTTTTTTTTTTTTTTTTTTTTTTGCTGAGTTGATGGTCAAAGAAGCAATGCAAGAGAGCAGAATAAATTCATACGATCATACCAAATAAGTAGTTGTTATTTGGATTGTACCAATTTGGAGAAATTTTTAACCAATAACCAAGTACGATAAGAAAGTTCTTTTTAACTTCTTTTTAATGAAACTAGTACGGAGCACGCGCAACGAACTTTTTTTTATAAGTATTTTCTAAATAATTTACCCATTAAACTTATGAGCATAGATAGCAAGTACTTTTCACAACAAAAGGTGAAAAATCGGGTGGTTTGAAAATTATCAACACATGTTGTCTTTTGTCATTCGCGAGGAAAATCCCACCTTTATTCACTCACTGTTCTGTTACAAAGTTTGTAGCGCTCAATAAAATAAGGAGTATTCACATTATTGCTCGACATTTAGGAACCCTATCAACAGAATCTAATATATTGGTTGTTGGTTAACTCAAAACACATAAGCCTAACTTCAAGACTCATGTCCAGTTTCATAAGATTAGTACTTGAACTGTATCCCTAGAAGCATCTAAAAGATGGGCGTTGAACATGATGACTGATAAGAACAACTTTAGTTCATGACTGAATTTAATCACCGGCGCTTCATAGAAGTTATGTTTCAAAACTGTTGTCATTTATAGTTTGTAATTTTATGTATTTGATGAGGGTAAATTGGTCGAAAATGTTATGCTCTTATCTTATCCAGTATATACTTGGGGAGAGGTGGTAAAAGATTTCGGTGTATCGAAGGAAAACTGAGAGAAGGGGTCAGGGGAATATGATATGCTCCCCCATATTCGCTACCCAAACACGAGATATGATATGGAGAAGATACCATATTATATCCTCCCTTCTTATCCACTACCCAAACGAGACCTTAGAGTAAGAAATTATACAATCAAGGAGTGTGAGTGTCATGAATTGTGACACAGTAAAGACGTAAAAGTGTCTTTATGTCAAACTTGAGTGGGTGAAAGTGTCTTTTACCCTTCTAACTTTCTTCATCAAGCATATTTGTCCTTGTGATGTGTGGTAAAAGAATAATTCTAAACGGAGATAATTTTAGACATAATTTTTAGTTTTAGTAATTTTGATTTGGTGTCAACGTTGTTTAAGGGTATAGCATTTTCATAGTAGGGTTTGATTTTACTATTAGAAAATTATGTCTACATTTATGTCTAAAATTATGTCCATGTAGCATTGCTCGTGGTAAAAGCACCATAAGTTATCGGCATGGCGAGTTTATAATGTAAGGGTATAATCAAAACTCAAGCGGTCAAAAGTGTCGTTTATCAAATTAGAAGGGGGGTATAATCAAAACTCAAGTTAGTCTCAACTTTGCTTGTGGTATGTGCACTATATTCAGAAAAGGCATATCACTCCGTCCCACTCTAATGCACAATTTCTTTATTTGGACGTCCAATCACCTTTAAAACTTTACTTTTTTAATAACCTTAAACTGATAAATGGCAACAATACCCTCATCAATACCCACATGTGATGTGATCTTTTGATAATGGCAAGTAATTGTTTCCCCCTTATGGGGACAAAGCAGTAAAATACCATCAGTCCCACCTCCAAATGGTGCATTAGAGGTGGGACGGAGTGCTGCAAAAAATGTGATAGAATACAAGTATTTTGCACGTATTAAGAGCACATTTTGAGGTGGATCGACCTTTACAGCCTCTGCAATGATAAATCTGGCCGAAAAAAAAATTTGGAAAATTACCCTACCACCTAACAGAGAGAATACATAAATGGGGTGTAACACCTGTTTGATAATCATAAAGGGCGCAAGTCAAGTATTCCAAACTAAGAGGGGTATAAGTAAAGATAATCCAAAAATAAGGGGGTGCATGTGACTTTACCCAATTTGAGTGAGTGAAAGTGTCATTCACCTACCCTTATATTCTATTATCATTGCTCCAAAGCCCTCAATCTTTTGTTCACGTATCCTCTTCCACCGCCGTGCAAAACCTCTCTCTCTCTCTCTCTCTCCGATGGCGTCCGCCTTGTCGCCGCCGTGCCGCTCCGAGATCCTCTCCCTCCTTCGCTCACTCCTCCGCACCGGTCGTCACTTCGCCGACTGATAACGCCCAAATAAGGGTTATCTTTTAGCCTGATTTGACGTGCCATTGTGCTGGAAAGCCGTGTTTTAGCCAGAATTCACCCTCGGAAAGCCTCGGTTTTAGGAACGAGACGTTTATTTGCTCTTCGTGAATTTCTGCATGTTTCGTACTTTTATTGGATATGATCGCGGGTTTTTTCCTGTTTTTTCAGGAACAGGTTCGGAAAGTGCATTGGGATGCGTGCCGAGACAGAACCGGGATCGCCTCGAGAAACGTGCAAAAAATGCTCGGAGCAGGATTTGACCGAGACTGGTACAAGGGAGAGCGGAATGGAAAACGGAAAGACTGGAGGAAAAACGAGCAGTGAAAACCGACCGAGGAAGCTGAAAATGCCAAAACCGAGAATCACCGGGATGCGCTCGGTTGACAATATCTTGAGCTTGACTTGGAATTTGGAGTGAAACTAGGGGCAAAAGAACGGAGATGTCAAGGGCTTTCCGAAAACAGGTTATAATGCTGAAACGGAGTCCGGCCGAAAGACCGACTCCCGTCACGTGTGGGGCCCAGTCGGGCCACGCCCGAGTAAGGAGTCTCGGTTCCCGGTGTCCAGATTCAAGAGCAACTATTTCATGTTCGTGACGATTTCCGGGACAGTTTTGGCCTAGGGGTATTTTGGTCATTTTGGCACCGGCCCCGGGTTTCCGGAGTCAAGTTCAGATTTTGTCTCCCAAATTCAGTCAGCAGTTTTCCTATGGCCAGAGTCAGGATTGGACAGAATTTGGAGCGGTTTTGACCCAGGGGTATTTTGGTAATTTTGACAAGTTTCGGGTCAAAACGCAAGACGGGCACACAACAAGACAGCACAACCGGAGGAGTCTGAGCATCCCGGGAGAGCACGAAAGCGCAATTCCAGATTCGAAGACCCGTTTGCTTTTCTTCTCTCTTATTCAAAAACTGTGTTATTTTACGTTATGAATTTCAGTAGCTAAAACCTTTACCTAGGTTCTCGGTGAACCTAGGGTTTCGTTTTCAGATTAGTTCTACGTTTTGACTATGAATTCATGATTACGTGATCTTAATATCAGCAGCTTTATCAGTTATTCTGTCTTTGAATTTTACTGTTTATGCATGATCGGAGTAGCTAACCAGAATTGCTACAGACCCGAGCCGGTAGGTGAAAACGTCCGGTTAGGGTTAGGAAGAGAAGACAGAATTTAGCACCTTACCCCGATGGGCCGACTAGCGAAGGGGAGTTAGGACTAGCCCGAAATCGTTGAGACCAACTGTTAGAGAATCTGACCCGGGCCATCAGGACAGGTTAGAAACCCTAGCAGCCTTAGAACGAGACTGCAGATTTAGGCAGCTTAACAGGAATCCGACGGTCTGCAGGATTGTGATAACGTGCAGGAAAAGAAAAGATACTGCACAATTGGTACGTGGCACAGATAACGAGTCTGCTGTGTGTTTTCATGTCAAACAAAGAACGAAAATCTGAAGAACCCTAGGGGATCCCGGGACCTAGTATCTCAAACCCTAGTTTTACAAACTTAAGATTATTCAGAAAACTTCCACAAAAATATTTACGTTGCAGTTATTTACGTTCAGTACTTAGTTCGTAGTTACAAACTCTCAAAATATTCCTCCTTTTTACACTCTGTTCGTTAAAACTGATTACTAGAAAAACCTGCAAAGTCCCTGTGGGATCGATAATCCGAGTCGAAAATACTCTCTTTATTACTTGATTCGTATACTTGCGAATAGCACGCTAAATTGCGCATCAAGTTTTTGGCGCCGTTGCCGGGGACTTTTTAGGGTTTATTTAGTAGTCTGAATTAATTTTCAGAGTTTTTATTTTTATTTTATTTTATTTTTTATTTTTCTGTTATCTCACTGCTCTTGAGATCTCTACTTTTTCAGGATGGGCGACAATACCGAGAAAACGCCAGAACTGCCCGAGACACGTACTCCAGCCGAGATGGCTCGGTACATCGAAGATCTGATCACAGCGGGCCTTGCTGCCCGGAGCAACCAGAGGACGTACAACCGGTCTGGGAAGGCGTTGGTGGAGAATTTCGAAGTCCGAGATCACCGCAGAACACTTTGACATAAAACCATCCACCATCCAGACTGTTCAGACCCTCTGCCCATTCCATGGCAAAGCTGACGAAGATCCAAATGACTTCATCGGGAAGTTTGAGGACTATTGCAACAAAGTCCGGTATAAGGGAGTTGGAGCCGAGGCGCTCATGCTAATACTCTTTCCATACTGCCTGTACGGAGTAGCCAACGACTGGCTCGAATCCCGTCCACCCAGGTCCATCACAACATGGAAGGGGTGTGTCACCGATTTTCTGGCCAAATTTTACCCCGCCTCCCGGGTCATTCAATTACAAAGCGAGATTCTGTCATTCAAGCAGAAGACAGGGGAGACGGTGGTAGACGCATGGGACAGATTGATGAGATTGGTGAAAAAGTGTCCAAACCACGGTTTTGGAGACCCGAAGATCCTGCAGGTATTCTACCATGCCTTAGACAGGGAGAGTGCTGACAGGATTGATAGAGAAGCCGGAGGAAACTTCCTGTACCATGTGGACAAGGACGGTGCCTGTGAGCTGATGAAGCAATTAGCCAAACAGGACACTCGCCTGTTTGACGATCGCAGGATCACGGCCCGAGCCGAGCCAGGGGAAGACGACCGGATAGACAATCTAGCCAAGATCGTTCAAGATTTGGTGAAGAAAGTTTACTCAACTGATGTAGTGGTGGACGGGCCAGATTTGGACACAGCCATTGAGGGGCTCAGAAACGAAGATGCCAATTACGTACAGCAGCAGTGGGACCCGAGCCGGTACCGACCGGGTACGAGAGACCATCCCGGGTTTCGGTACGGAAACCCGAATTCCGCAGTTTATGCACCGGGATTCCACCACAGGCCACCAGCCCAGCAGGTTGCACCGGCCCAGCAGGTTCAGTCAAGCCCATCTGCACAGCAGTACGACGCTCAGATGAAGGAGATCAAGTCCATGTTCCAGACCATGGAGTCCCAGTTCAAGCACATGGACGCCCTGACGGCAGACATGCAGACAACCAAAACGTCACTACGCGCTTTGGAAGTACAAGTGGGGCAGTTAGCACAACAACTAACAGAGAGACAGCCAGGAAACCTACCCTCGAATACAGTAAACAATCCACGGGATCAGATCAATGCTATATCCACTCGGAGTGGATTGGCACTGCAGGATCCACCGTATCCCAGCCACGCACGTGCAGAAAATTCGAAAGAAGTAGAACGCAACTTGTCGGGCCAGGATAACAGCACAGTCGACCGCCCCCAGCCGAAGGGCTCGGTTGAGCAGGATGCAGTGCAGAACGAGACAGATGCAGAAACGGTACCTCTCTCCAAGGAGGTGCCATACCCCTTGCGAACACGAAAGAGGGACGATAGCAAGGACTACGCCAGATTTCTCGAGATTTTCAAACAGCTGAAGATCAACATACCATTTGCGGAGGCGTTGGCAAAGATGCCCACTTATGCCAAGTTCCTTAAAGATATTTTGTATGGACGGAAACGTATGAGCGATTTCGAGACAATAAATCTGACGGCAGAAGTGAGCAACTGTGTGAAGAATGGGCTACCGAGGAAGAGGAAGGACCCTGGCAGTTTTGTGATCCCGGTGACCCTAGGTAATGTTTACACAGGAAAGGCTCTGTGTGACCTAGGGGCCAGTATCAATCTGATGCCTTTGTCGATTTTCTGAACTCAGGCCCACCAGAATCAAGCTGCAAATGGCGGACAGATCTGTGAAGAAGGCTTACGGAGTTATTAAAGATATTCTGGTGAAAGTCGGAGAACTGATTTTTCCGGCTGATTTCGTAATTCTGGACATGGAGGCAGGAGACGTACCACTCATTCTGGGCAGACGTTTTTGGCTACCGGAGAAGCCATGATAAACTGCAAGAGCGGAGAACTGACCATGCAAATCAATGAAGACAAGGTGAAGTTCAACGTTTTCAAAAATCTGCAACTACCGAATTATTACGAGCATGAAGACATCTTCGCAGTAGAGGTAGTCGAGGAAGGCTGGGAAAACGAGGAGATGGATGAGCTATGGGCAGAGATTGACAGAGTGGACAGAGAGAACGAGGAGAGATTCCAGAAAGAGCAGGCCATGCAAGCTGAAAATCGGACCAGTTTACAGCTGGACGGAAAAACTGGGCAGAAATTGGCCCTGGACCCGTCACTCAAAGAGCCACCGACCCGAGAGCTTAAACCGCTCCCGAGCCATCCAAATTCAGCAGAGCCAAAACAGTTTCAAGAAGGGCAGGAAGTACTTCTCTGCGATTCTCGGAAGCAGTTTTTTCGGGGAAAATTGAGATCTCGGTGGTCTGACCGTTTATCATCAAAGAAGTACTTTCATGGGAGGCGGTCGAATTGGAGAATCCGCATGACCGTACAACTTGCAGGGTGAGCGGAAACCGGGTCAAGCCATATCTGGGCCCGAAAGCAGACGTCAAGGTAGACCCTGGCGGTTTTGACGTCCCTTGAGCAAACATGAGGTAACTAGGTCGGGCCGTCGACCGTAAATTACAAGCGCTGGTTGGGAGGCAACCCAACGTAGTACGTTAGTTCAAATTATTTCAGTTTTATATTCAGTTTTGAATTTTGAGAGAGGTAAGATGAGCGGGTATTGACTTTGAATTGAGCGTGTGCAGATACAGCAAAACAGAGAACAGGCAGAGAAAGGGAAAGAGGAAGAAAGAGAAAAAAAATAAAAAAAATACTCTGCTGGTATACGCAACCAGGGGAGAATTTTTTTTTTTGAAAAAAATAAAAAAAAAAAAAAAAAATTACTTGCTGGTTGCGTATATACGCAACCCTGCGTATATACTCAACCATGCGTATATACGCAGTCAGCAGCGAAAATTTCGGAATTTTGAAAAAAAAAATGAAAAAATTATTTTTGTTGCTGCCTGCGTATATACGCAGGGCTGCGTATATACGCAGCCAGCAGTGAAAATATGGAATTCGAAAAAAAAAAATCAAAATGCTCCCTGTTTGCGTATATATGCAGTACTGCGTATATACGCAGGCAGAAGAAGAAAAAAAAAATATTTTTTTCGGCAGCAACACGTGTTTGCCCCCATTTTTCTCTCTCTACCTCCATACACAGATCCGTGGAGTTTGAAGCGAATTCAGAAAAGTTTCGTAGAAGGACAGGCAGATTTCCGAAAACAGGAAGAATCGACCCCGGTGTGTTCTGGCACACTCGACCATCACAGGGACTCATACGAGTTGGGGATTTTTCAGGAACGGTTTTTCTGCAGAATAGAGCAATCGACCCCGGTGTACGAAAGTATACTCGACCATATGGGAGCACATTGTCACACGCAATGGTGCTCGGGGATTGCACATTTGAATAGCGCATATAGAGCCCGGAAGGTTGACAACTTCCGGCGAGAAATTTTCTGGCGACCAGTCAACGGTCCTGCTCCACCGGAATCTGCGAAAAATTCCCCACCTGTCAGAACTAACTCCGGGTGCACAGGTTCAATTTCTGTCTCTCGCTTTATTTTTCTGCGTATGCTGCTAGTTGTTCCCATTCGATGAGGCAAGCCAGCTCATCCAATCCAGATTGTATGCCTAATGATTAGTACCATGAGGGAATGGCACCATCCAGTGTGGGGGTGGTGGCGTTGTAACTGCATTACTTTTTATTTAAAAAAAAAAAAAAAAAAAAAGTGAAAATTTTGAGACTGGGTGAAGGATTTAGCTTAAAACTGGAGAGAGCTTAATGATAGAAAATTTCCCGAAGTGGACGAAATTAGGTGAGGAAGAGCTGCGAGAATCTGTCTAGGGGAGTTAATAGAGCCAATGCACTTCAGAAAACGCAAGTAGCTGTCTCCCGAGCTATGTATCCGACTAGCTGCAAGACCACCGTCACCAGGTAGTCGTCAACCCGCCATCACGGTCACCACATTATTTGGTGGAGTGATAGGCTATAGGGGACCTCACGTCCTGTCTCGCGCCTTAGGTCCACTAGTGAGCCCCGTTGATCTATTAATCCTTTTCTTGGTAACCGTTTGACCTAGGAAGCCGTTTTTTGATACTCGCATCATTGTTAGTATATTTACCTTTCCTACGCGTCATGGCACGAGGGAGTTGAGTTGAGGGGGATTTTCTGGGGTAGAGCAGAATTGTCATATTTGATAGTGGATGAGTTTTATTTTAATATTTGAGGGTGTGTAAGGGTGAGATAGTGACGGTGATAACTCCATATTTGGAGTTATATTCTTATATGTTTTCTTACCGTTTTGCGTGTATTCCGATGCGTTTTGATAGATTTTGGATCATTTCTTGCTAAATGTGAGCATGTTGAGTCTTTGCACGTTAATGATGAGTCCGGGCACTTTTTGCATTGATTTTTGATATATTTTATCACGTTTGATCTTCCGGTATGTTTTTCGTGTTGTGGTTTTCAGGAACCGGGAGCTCGGGACGTGGCGTTGGAGCAAAAGTGAACTTCGGAAAAGTTGGAGGCTCAAAGGGATGCTCGGGAAGTGAAGACGAAAGGAAAAAAGAGCAAGAAGTTGAAGATTGAATGGAAGAGGATGAAAAGTAATCGTACACTTACCTCAAGGTAATCGTACGATTACCTTCATCCAGAAGTAATCGTACGATTACTTGAAGGTGAACGTACGATTACCTATGAGGAAAGTAATCGTACGATTACATCAAGGTAATCGTACGATTACCTCTGGCGGCCAGGATCGAATTTTTGGGCTGTTTTCGCTATTTTGGCATAGTTTTGGGAGTTTGAAGCCACAAAAGACTAAGGAAACATTGGGGAACGACATTCAACATCAGAACACACCTTGGAAGTCGTGCTTGGAGTGCTTGGGAGCTAGGTCGAGAGCTTGGATCATCCGTTTGGCTTCTCTTCTTCTTTTCTTCTCTAGATTTTGATACTTGATCATGAAACTTTGTATTATGAACATGATGATGAGTAGCTAAACCCTTATTTTGGGATATCTCGTAGGAAACTAGGGTTTGATCACTACAACTTGTGGTTTATGGATTTACTCTCATGCTTTTGAGCTTAATTGATGTTTTCTTATCTAGTTATGTGTATTTCATGTTTTTAATTCATCTTTTCTATTGATAGACGTATTAATAGGATTGTGCTAGGTTATGAACGATAGAGGAATCTACGTTTGTTGCCCGGAAAATTGAAATACACACTAGCCGTATCTAGGGTTGAGGAATCTTGCTAGTTAGCTAAGAACAAGAGTAGAAATTAGTATCGTAATGCATGCTTGAACTTGAGTAAGCTAGAGGAATCAGTTACGATAGTTTAGGCATAGATATTGGTTGAGACATCTTCAATATACAATTGCTCGTTTAACTAGAAAAAGAAATCATCGTGTTAGCAAAACATAAACCCAACGTAGTGTGACATCCCTAGTGATCCGTAGAGATATCCTGAATTTAATTACATTTGATAAACAACAATATCAACCCGTGCTCGTTAATCTTGAAATAATTCTTTGAATTATTTGAGATAATTGTTATTTTTATATTTAGTAGGATTAGAAATCACAAAACAACTGCGCTTTGCCCACATAAAGAACAAACTTAATAGTTAGTTACACGAAGTCCTTTGGGTTCGACAATCCGGACTTTTCCGATTATTACTGCACCGACAACTGTGCACTTGCAGTTGGAGCGTGTCAAGTTTTTGGCGCCGTTGCCGGGGACTTCGGTTGAATTAGCTATTAGTTTTCTCTTTAGGGATTTACTTTTCAGTTTATATTTGTTACTCACCTGTTTTGTGTGTGTGATTCGTGTTTCAGGTCTGATTCATTTGGTGCATGTCACGTTCTAGAGACGAGCCTTTGCATCCAACACTTGAAGACCCGGAATCCTTATTGCGAGCACAGAATAGAGACAAGAGGAAAGCAAATTCAGTTCAAATGGACGAGCAAACTAGAGCTGAGCTTGAGAGGTTCCGCAAGGGCCTCGAAGATGCGGAAGCAGCTAGAGCTGCAGCTGTGGAGGATGCAGCAAATCGAGCAAGGGAAACTGAGGAGCTTAGGGCTCAAATGGCTGCGATGCAAGCCATGATTGATCGCATGAATCCCCAGAATCCACAACAACTCCCTGGTGCAGAAATAGTTAATGGGAACAATGGAGGAGTTAATGGTGGAAACAACGGTGGCAATGGGAACAATGGGGGTAATAATCGGAACAATAACGGCCGGAACGTAGTAGAGCAAGTCAACAATGCTGAGGAGGATGACCGTCCTTTGGTGGACTACTTCAGAACTACACCGGATGGATATCAGCCTACCATTGTCAGGCCGCAGATTAATGCCGCGCATTTCGAGATTCGCCAACCGTTGATTAATATGGTTAGGGATGAGTGCTTATTCACGGGAGCCCCGAGTGATGATCCACATCAGCACTTGCTCAACTTCGAGCAGATTACTTCTACCATGTATGACCAGAGAGTGCCAATCGAGACTATAAAGCTCATGCTTTTCCCCTTCTCTTTATCGGGAAAGGCAAAGACATGGCTTATGGAACTTCCAGCAGGCAGCATAGTTACATGGGCAGATTGTAGCAGAGAGTTTCTCAGGAAGTATCTTCCACCATCCAAGGTTGCTCAACGGATGGCAGACATAACTACATTTAAACAGCAGGAAGATGATTCTCTGGGTGACACGTGGAGAAAGTTCAACCAACTCCTTCGCAGATGCCCTACTCATGGGGAGCCATGGTATAAACTTCTCCATTACTTTTATAATGCCTTGGACAGAGAAACTGCTAGTGAGCTAGACATGATGGCTCAAGGAAATTTTATGGGAATGGGACTACAGAGATGTCGTGATCTGCTTGATAATGTAGCAAAACGTGAATCCACGAGATCTGAGACTCGTAGAAACACGAAATCAGATGGGGCATTGGTTAGTAAGATAGAGTCTATGGTGGAACAGAAATTTGAACATCAGATGGCAGTTATGACATCGGCTTTCAGTCAATTGAATCCATCGGCACAGGTGAAGTCAGTGGGAGAGATGGTAGCAGATGCAAATCAGGGATATGGGGATGGCATTGAAGACGTGAACTACATGGGTCAACAAAGACAGCAGCAATGGCCAAACACATATCACCCCAACAATCGCAATCACCCCAACTTCAGCTATGCCAATCCGAATAGTGGGTTATATGCGCCAGGTCATAGGCCAAATGTTCCATACCAAGCTCAGAGACAGGCTCCACAACAACAGGCCCCAGCCCCACTCTCAGAAGAACAGGATACAAATGCTATGTTGAGGAAACTGTTAGCTAGCAACGATAAGATTGAGAGCAAAATTGTTGCAATGGAAGCCTCTTTAAAGAATCATGAGACACAAATCGGCCAAATAGCTAATCAGAATCCTCGACTTCCGCCAGGTATACTCCCGTCTAACACTATTACTCCAACCGAGCAATTGAAGGCTATTACTACTCGCAGTGGGACCACTACCCAGGATCCCCCATATCCTACCCATGCGCGAGCTGAGGCGACCAAGGCCACTGAAAAAGCCTTAGATGAAGAGATTCCCGTGCCTACCGTGATTCCCCAATCAAAGGACACGGTGAGGAAGTCGGATGAGAAGCAGAAGCCAAGGGAGGAATACAGTGTGCGAGTGCCATACCCGCAGAGATTGAAGAGTCAAGAAGATGCCAAGCATTTCAAGAAGTTTGTGGATATCTTCAAGAAACTGCACATTAATATACCTTTTGCGGAGGCCATTTCACAAATGCCGAAATATGCCAAGTTTCTCAAGGACCTCCTTTCTAATAGGAGGCGCATGGATGACTTTGAAACCGTGACCCTGAATGAGGAGTGTAGCGCAGTTGTGCAAAAGGCGCTACCAAAGAAGATGAAAGATCCGGGCGGTTTCATCATTCCTGTTACATTGGGTGATGCATTTCATGGGAGGGCATTATGTGATCTGGGTGCAAGTATTAATTTGATGCCCACATCGGTTTTTGAGCAACTTGGTGTGGGAGATCCTAAGCCTACCAGGATGTGTTTGCAGATGGCTGATCGCACTATAAAACACCCCAGAGGTGTTTTGGAGGACGTATTAGTGAGAGTTGAAGGACTCATCTTCCCAGCGGATTTTGTGATCTTAGACATGGAGGCTGACGATGATGTTCCTCTTATTTTGGGTCGCCCATTCCTAGCTACTGGGAGGACTATCATTGATGTGGCCAATGGGGAGCTGACTATGCAGATCAACGATGAGAAGGTGGCCTTCAATGTATTTGAGGCTATGAAGTTTCCCGCATATGCGGTAAGTGAGCAGTGCTTCGGGGTGGAGGCTTACACGCCGGACGACCAGGATGATATTTTATTGGAGCAGCTATATGAGGAGCTTGTTCTACTTGATTCCAGCGAGAAAGAGCAAGCATTTGATGTTCATTGGCGTCAGCCCCTACCCCTCTTTAATGAGGGAAGCAGGAAGATTCTTACTCCTTCTCTTATTACTGCTCCTATTTTAGAATTAAAGCCTTTACCTGTACATTTGAAATATCTATACTTGGGATCTAATGAGTCTTTACCTGTGATTGTGTCTGCATGTTTGGACAGGGAACAGGAGGAGCAGCTTCTCAAGGTGCTACAGGAGAGAAAGGCAGCTATGGGATGGACCATAGCGGATATCAAGGGGATCAGCCCCACAGTTTGCCAGCACAAGATTCGGCTCATGGAAGACAAGAAGCCGGTAGTTCAGTTTCAGCGCCGCCTCAATCCTCACATGCAGGAGGTGGTGAAGAAAGAAGTGCTTAAATGGTTGGAGGCGGGCATCATTTATCCGATTTCCGACAGCACATGGACTAGCCCGGTGCAATGTGTCCCTAAGAAGGGTGGTATAACTGTGGTGGAAGGGGAAAAAGGTGATCAAATTGCTACGCGTACTGTTACTGGGTGGAGAGTTTGCATGGATTACCGCAAGCTCAATGATGCCACTTTGAAGGATCATTTTCCCCTTCCATTCGTTGATCAGATGCTTGATAGGCTGGCACATCACTCTCATTACTGCTTTTTGGATGGGTACTCCGGGTACAACCAGATAGCAATTGAGCCAGCTGACCAGGAGAAGACGACATTCACTTGTCCTTATGGGACTTTCGCTTTTAGACGCATGCCTTTCGGGTTATGCAACGCACCTGCTACGTTTCAGAGGTGTATGATGTCGATCTTCTCTGATATGATGGAGCAGAACTTTGAAGTGTTCATGGATGACTTCTCGCTCTATGGTGATGGATTCGAAGACTGCCTACAACAGTTGGCCCGGGTTCTGGATAGATGCATTGACACCAACCTAGTGCTCAACTGGGAGAAGTGTCACTTCATGGTTACCGAAGGTATTGTTTTGGGCCACAAGATCTCCAGCAAAGGATTAGAGGTGGATAGAGCCAAGATTGAGGTTATTGAGAAGCTTCCTTACCCTACCTCTGTTAAAGGGGTAAGGAGTTTCTTGGGACATGCAGGGTTCTATCGGCGCTTCATTAAAGATTTCTCGAAGATCACAAAACCTTTGTGTGGATTGCTTGAGAAGGACGCGGTTTTTGATTTTAATGCGGAGTGCAAGTCAGCTTTTGATTTGCTCAAGGAAAAGCTGATTAGCGCGCCTATCATCACCACACCAGACTGGTCCCTACCGTTTGAGCTCATGTGTGATGCTAGTGACTATGCGGTGGGAGCAGTTCTAGGCCAGCGGAAAGATAAGGTAGCTCACGTCATTTATTATGCCAGTCGTACTCTTAATGATGCACAGGTTAATTATGCTACCACGGAGAAAGAGATGTTGGCAATCATATTTGCGTTGGACAAGTTTCGTCCATATCTTGTGGGTTCTCAGGTGACGATCTTCACGGACCATTCAGCCCTCAAGTACCTTCTCACCAAGAAGGACGCCAAGCCAAGATTGATCCGGTGGGTGTTATTGATGCAAGAGTTCGATGTGGTAATCAAAGATAAAAAAGGGGTAGAGAATGTGGTTGCAGACCATTTGTCAAGACTGGAGAACGATAAGCAGGAAGATTTGCCGATTCGAGAGGATTTTCCAGATGAGCAGCTCATGGTTGTGGTTGCAGCTGTGCCTTGGTTTGCTGACTTGGCAAATTTCAAGGCACTCAACATTGTGCCCAAGGACCTGAATTATCACCAGAGGAAGAAGTTCTTTGCAGACGCGCGACAGTATTTCTGGGATGATCCTTATCTGTTCAAGTTGGGGGCGGACAATGTATTGCGGAGATGTGTTGCGGAACCGGACACGTTGGAGATCCTTAGACACTGCCACGAGTTGAACTGTGGGGGACATTTCGGCAAATCACGCACAGTTGCGAAGGTACTTCAGAGTGGTTTCTATTGGCCAACCTTGCATAAAGACGCCCATCTATTTGTGCAGCAGTGTGACCGATGCCAAAGAACAGGTAATATCTCTAACCGAAATGAAATGCCTCAAAATTTCGTGTTAGAAGTAGAACCATTCGATGTGTGGGGGATTGATTTTATGGGGCCATTCCCATCGTCGCTTGGTAATCTGTATATTCTGTTGGCGGTTGATTATGTCACCAAATGGGTGGAGGCTCTGGCTTGTCCAAAGAATGATAGTGCTACAGTCGAGAGATTCTTACGCAAGAATATATTCACAAGGTTTGGAACGCCTAGAGCCATTATTAGCGATGAGGGATCACACTTTGTGAACAAGGTTTTTGCCAATGCCTTGAGCAAGTACGGGGTAAAGACACACAAAATCTCATTGGCCTACCATCCGCAATCCAATGGACAAGCTGAAGTGTCTAACCGTGAGATAAAGGGGATTCTAGAAAAAACTGTCAATCCAGGGCGCAAAGACTGGGCTCTACACTTGGATGATAGTTTATGGGCATACCGGACTGCATACAAGACTCCCCTTGGCATGTCTCCCTACCAACTAGTTTTCGGGAAATCATGTCATCTGCCGGTAGAACTTGAGCACAAAGCGTTTTGGGCGCTCAAGAAATTGAACTTGGATGCTAAGCTCTCTGGTGAGCAAAGGAAGCAGGCATTGCTTGAGTTAGAAGAACACAGGTTGATGGCATATCAGAGTGCCAAGATATACAAAGAGAGGACCAAGCAATGGCATGACAAGCATATCATTCCACGAGATTTCAGAGTGGGCCAGAAGGTATTGATATTCAACGCCCGACTGAAATTGTTTCCGGGCAAGCTGAAATCAAGGTGGAGTGGTCCATTTACAATTACAGAGGTTTACCCATGGGGATCGCTCGAGGTAGAAGCTGAGAATGGGAACAGGTTCAAGGTAAATGGACAGCGAGCAAAACCGTACGTGGACGGGAATTTCATTGGGGTTATCGAGAGCCTCAAACCAATTCCCGATATCTGAGCTCATTTGAGGTAACTTGGTCGGGCCGTCGACCTTAAATTACAAAGCGCTTGTTGGGAGGCAACCCAACCTATTTACTGCATAGTGTAGATTTCAATACTGTTTTGTTATTTGATTTTGTTCTAACTATTTGAGAGGTGCGAGAGAGTGGATTTAATATTTTCAATGAGTATGTGCAGGAATTCTAGGTGGAAGGCCTATTCCGGATCCTCCTTCTTGATACGTGAGTGAAGAATTGCACGAAAAACGAGAAAAAGCAAGCCAAAACGCGTATCGGGACCCGGAATGAAGAAATGGATGATTGACGCCATTCCTACACGTACTCAACACACGCACCTGGGGGAGATCAAGTTTCCGGACTCCCCTTCTTGATATACGCGAAGAAGACGTAAAGAGAATGAGAAAGCTGACACAATGGCACGGATTACGAGGTAAATTTTTGAAGACAGGATTGTGAGCTGATTTGAACAGTGCCATAGTGTGGGGGTGTTCGAGAGCTTTCTGTGGATAGGTGGATCGCGTATATCGGAGTCCGGACGAAGAAGTTATGCCAAAAAGGATGTTGCGAAGAGGAAAAGGGAGCCAAAAAGCATCCGGAATTGCCAAACGAGTCTTTGGAATGAGCAAATTGAAGAATGAAAGGTTCCCCGGACTTTGGGAATCTTTTATACCATAAATGGAGTCTCGAGGTCGAGGAGATCCATGACAAACCAAAGAAACGAGCAAAAACGACGAAAAAGGATGCTAAACGGCGTCCAAAAGCATCCGGAAATGCAAAACGAGCCTTTGGAAGCGCGAAATCGAAGAATGAAAGATTCCCCGGACTTTGGGAATTTTTCTACATGAGAAGAGATCCCGCACTCCCCGTCTTGATGAAGGTGATGGCAAAATTTTGAAGAAAGCGGCAAATTAGGCACAATTTGGATATTTTTCGCGTAATTAAGCGATAATTGAGAAAAGACGGGAAAACGATCCGGAAACGGGACGTTATTTTTATGAGCAAGACATACGTCGGAAAAGGGATCCAAAGGTGCAAAAATCACATTCATCGGAGTTCGGGATCAAAATACGAGGTAAAGGTTATATTTTGGCGATTAAAAATTTTTCTCCTGCATAAAAGTAATCGTACGATTACCTAAGGGTAATCGTACGTTTACTTTTGCCTTAGAAAAATTTTTAGGGTGGAAGTTTGGAGAAAACTCACTGCCCATTCGTACCAAGAGTAATCGCACGATTACTTTAAAGTAATCGTACGATTACCTTAAAGTAGTCGTACGGTTACTAGAAAGTAATCGCACGATTACTTAAAAGTAATCGTACGGTTACTTTAAAAGTAATCGTACGATCACTAAGAAGTAATCGTACGATTACTTCTTACTTAGAAAATTTTTTTGAAGTGAATTTTCATGAAAACCACTGCCCATTCGTAGCCAAAGTAATCGCACGATTACTTTCATGTAATCGTACGATTACATAAAAGTAATCGTACGATTACTTTCGAACGGGCATGTAATGGGGTGAAAACAAAAGTTTTTTTTTTCTTTTTCTATTATTATCTCCAAGCTTCACCCCGTCGACCTTCTCTTCCCTCTGCAACCACGAGCTCACAACCACAATCACCACCACGTCCACCGCTCACAACGCCACCACCGCCATCTCTCCGCCGCAGTACTCTCTCCCACAATCTCTCAAACACAGACCCCCCTTCTCTCCCTCTCACAGCAGCGCCCTCCCTCACCGTCGCGAACCGCCATCGCCTCCGCCAACTATCTCTCTCTCCGCCACGACCACCACCATTACCATCACAGAGCTATCACCACCGCGACCACCACTCTGGAGCTAGAAGGAGATTGGTGGTGAAATCGAAGAAGGAGGGCAAGCTAGGGTTTGAGAGTGATTCTGCAATTGGAGGGGATTGAGGTCGAATTTGAAGAAGATATTCGAGGGTTTCGACGGGGACACCGCAAGGAGCAAAAAGCACAAATCAATTGAAGAATTCGGAACAAAAATTTCGGCGACCCTAAATCAGCCCGGGTGGTCGAAATTCTGCAAATTCGTGCCCGTAAGACTTGCTCCGGGCACGTAGGTACGTCCTGATCTCTTGCCCAATTTCCATATTCGAGTCTAGGCACAATTGAGTAAAAGCCCGATTTACTTTTTGTTGCGCTTAGAAGCGTATTTGGGGGCGATTGATTAAAGTCCTAGGATTGTGTGCTACGTGTTTAATTGCCATATAACTGTACACAACTTGTCACTGTGCACGTTCTTGTTTTTGTTACATTACTTGTGTTATCTTGTTCTACTTGATTAAAATGAGTAAACGTGCGAGAACGAGTCGTGACAACGACCCAGACTACACATTACCTGGGGGAAGTGGGGGGAACGATTCTGACACGGAGACTGTTCAAAAGGGGGGTAACTCGGGTGCCCAATTGGTCATCCCGTTATCCCCTGAACTTAGGGTATTCACTACACCCGTTCCATCCTCTTTGCCCCCAATTCGAAAGGGTCGTGGTCATGCACCGGACGACAACAAGTTGGCAATTGATAGGGGCGGGGTTTATTGCGACTTTAGGTTTATTTCGGCAAGTGCCCAAGGGTATTACACGTCAAACCCTAGGATTAATAGAGGGGTTCAGGTTGAGAAACTGTTTCCACTAGAGGGGTTGCCCGAAGACCTACAAAAGGTCGCGGAGGCTGAAAATTTTGCGGGGTGGATGGAATTAGTGAAAGAGAAAGCCAGTTCTGTGTTGACTCGTGAAATTTATGCAAATGCGAGATACACTGATGAGGGTGAGACGGCTAGGCTCAATGACCCTCGTGTCATTTATTGTCGTCGGAACTGGCTTGTTTTGTCCTCTGAGAACATCGCCGCCGCGCTTAAGTGGCCCCCGTTGACGGCACCCTGTCAGTTTAGGGTTTATCTGCAGAAAGACCAGCAGACTCTCATTAATGAGGTGTCAGCATTTTGTTTTGCGGGGGTGCCAGGGGCCGACTGGGACAGGTCTAAAACCAATATCAGGCATTGGAAGCTCCCAGTCGGATACTTGCTACCTAAGCCACGGTGGCTGATTGAGCTGTTGGCGTCATGGGTGTTGGGAGTTTCGGCTCCCAATTACGTTGATTTTGAGGTGTGTGTCATGGCTCTGTGTCTATCGAGGGGGCATCGGATAGACATCCCTAGGCGGATTTTCCTGTATTTGCATGAGAGATTTGAAGAGAAAAATAGGAAATCTGTGGGCCATAGTTTCTTACTTTTGCACTTAGCTAAGAAGTGCGGGGCTGTCGTACCTGATGGAGAGCTAGACATCACACCCAAGGCTCCGAGAATGTTTGACAAAATCCCTGACCCGTTCAAGGATGTAGTGGTGATGGAGGCAGGAGCTAGTTCTAGACCTCCTACAGGAAAGGCTAAGAAAAAAGCCTCTTCCTCACGAGCGGCTCCTACTCCTCCAGCCCCTATTCCTCCAGCTCCTACTCCCGCTCCACCTCAGCCTGTACCACCCCCTGTCGTTGACCCTGGCCAGCCGAGTGTGACCTTAGCGGATTTGATGTCCGAGTTGAGACTGACTAGGACCATGACCCTTAACTCAAATGGTCGGTCCCGTGATTATGTGGCTGACATGAGTGCTCGGCAGTTTGAGCATCATCGCAGTAGCTTGCGTAACCTCGGTCAGGGCCTACGTCAGGTGAGTTTGCATCAGCACCGTCAGGACCAGTGGTTAGAGGCGTTGTCCACTCATGTGGGATTACCGAGAGATCAGTGGCCTAGTGGCCAAGAGTCCTACCCTGGTGCCTACGAGTACCATTCGGATGCTTACTCCGGAGACCAGGACCAGGACGACGAGGATTCGTCCGAGTAGACTTACCACTCCCTGCATTTGAATGCTGAGTCTTTTCGCTTGCCTATGCATTCGTTGAGGACAACGACGCGTTCAAGTGTGGGGGGGTTTCTCAGCCTTTCATTAGCCAAGTCCGTGTCTGTCTGCATTCACCAGTTACATATAGGTTGTTTAGGTTGTTTGTGTCAGTTTTGTAGTCCGTGTCGTGTTTATATATATTGTGTCCGTGTCGTTTGTGTCGTATTGTGAGGAGTGTATGTTTAGTGCACGTTTTATTTAATTGAGTCCACCTACCCAAATCGAGTCAGTTTCGAGTCTTCTTTCGAGTCGGCCCATGCATATAGAGTAGGGAATATTATAAAAAAAAAAAAACAAAAAAAATCTAAAAAAAAAAAAAAAAAAAAAAAAAAAAAAAAAATTGAAAACAAATTAAAAATTGAGAAAGGGCAATCAAAAGAAGCTTGAATTTGGAAAATCGAGGAGTGTGAGAACTTTAGGCATAGGGTATGACGTGTGACCGAGAATGACAATTTGAGTTCCCCTTAGTACGTATAGAGAGACTTCCTTTACGGGAATACCTGCCTATTTTACGACACTTAAATGATTTTCAAATCTAAAGTGTGTGCCTTGTTTTCGTACAAGAGTTGGGCTAGGTGTGAGCTAAACAAGCCGAACATTCATGTGTACGTCTTAGGTAGTCGCCAACCCGCCTCGTAGTGGCACACGAAACAGCTGTGCGAGGTGTGTATTAGAGCACTCACTGCTTATAGAACTTACCTTGTAGGACCACTAGTGAACCCTGTTTCGAACCTTGGATTCTTTGATAACCTCTGGACTTAGGGTGACGATTCTTGGCCTTCATCATCGATTGGTTAGAATCACCGCTTTAGTGCGTCACGAGGGTGTTTGTAGTTGAGGGGGTTCGATGAGGGAGTGCTTCACGATATATTTGTGTGAGTCTTACGTATCGCATATGCTTCATTTCTGATTATCGAGGGGAATGCGAGGGTGAGTGAGAGTAGGCTTGCGCACTTCGGTGTGGCGGTGTTCCATGTCATTACACCATGGACACAGTTGTGGAGAGCCGTGAGTGCGTGGCATCTAATACGCACAAATTGGGTTGGGTGATTTAATTGGTGGATCGTGCTAGGGATCGGTTCTTTTCATCATCTTGGTGTAGGAGGATCGGTTGGATTAAGCACGAGACTTATATTGCTTTGATTACTTGAGAGGGGACATGGATATATTCTAGTGTGGGGATGTCGACTTTTGACTACGGACATAGAGATTGAGCTTGTGACGACTCCATCCCCATACTTGTACTTGGATTTGTTTGCGGCTTTGTTTGGTGGCACCGTGTATTTCATTGAGTTAGGGGGAGATGGATTTTACGTGTGATACATATTCATTGGATTGTTTACTTCCTCCCCTTAACGTTTTGTATGGCTTAGCACTTGGAAGACCACTCGAGATATACGTTGTGACATTGTGTTTTGGGATATTGAGAGATTTGAAAAAAAAAAAAAAAAAAAAAAAAAAAACAGAAAAAAAAAAAATGAAAATGAAAAAAAAAAAAAAATGAAAAAAAAAAAAGAGAGAAAAAAAAAGGAGAGATGAAATAAAGGAATAAAGTTTGAGCTTAATGAAGACCGAGTGGTGGAAGCAACTATTTCATTGACGACGATGTTCATCTTGTGCATGTTTCACGACGGTGGCCACGGAATTCGTTATTGTACCGGGGTTTGAGGGGATCGAGGGCCGGAGATGGTGAGTTTCGGGTTGCGGTTCCTATCATCGTGGTGAGGGTGTGTGAGATGTGGGTTTTAAAGTGAGAATGTGACGCTTAGGACTTGTTACTACATGATTATCCTTTTGTCCCTAAGCCTCTACATTTTAACCCGTTAGCGGAATAGGAGCTCGGACCGTGAATGTGGCTTAGCCTAGCGTAGCCTCTTATTTATCGGCACACGCGAAGAGGTAGGTTATTCTTACACGTAGTAAAGCTAGGCTTTCTATACTAACTAAGGGAAATTCTTGTTGTCAATTTTAGTTGCAATTCATACCTCGTTCCTAGATTCTTCATCGCTCCATGAGAACCGATTTGAGCTAATTGAGATTGCCCGATCTCGCCTAAAAAGAAGTTTTGTGTATATATGTGTTGTGTAGGATCGAGTCATATATTTGCATTGCATCATATTGTTGCATCGTTGAGTCTTGTATTGAGTCGTCGTGTGTTGAGTCGGCTAATTGAGGTTAGTATGCAATTGGTAAGTTGAAAAGTATGCAATGGTCTTGGTTGGAACGGTTGACTCAAGAGGTGAGATGAGAGGAGGGAGGTTCGGATGATTTGAGATAGTTTGAGACTTGAATTGTTGCTCGGGACGCGCAACGGGTAAGTGTGGGGATATTTGATAACTCCATATTTGGAGTTATATTCTTATATGTTTTCTTACCGTTTTGCGTGTATTCCGATGCGTTTTGATAGATTTTGGATCATTTCTTGCTAAATGTGAGCATGTTGAGTCTTTGCACGTTAATGATGAGTCCGGGCACTTTTTGCATTGATTTTTGATATATTTTATCACGTTTGATCTTCCGGTATGTTTTTCGTGTTGTGGTTTTCAGGAACCGGGAGCTCGGGACGTGGCGTTGGAGCAAAAGTGAACTTCGGAAAAGTTGGAGGCTCAAAGGGATGCTCGGGAAGTGAAGACGAAAGGAAAAAAGAGCAAGAAGTTGAAGATTGAATGGAAGAGGATGAAAAGTAATCGTACACTTACCTCAAGGTAATCGTACGATTACCTTCATCCAGAAGTAATCGTACGATTACTTGAAGGTGAACGTACGATTACCTATGAGGAAAGTAATCGTACGATTACATCAAGGTAATCGTACGATTACCTCTGGCGGCCAGGATCGAATTTTTGGGCTGTTTTCGCTATTTTGGCATAGTTTTGGGAGTTTGAAGCCACAAAAGACTAAGGAAACATTGGGGAACGACATTCAACATCAGAACACACCTTGGAAGTCGTGCTTGGAGTGCTTGGGAGCTAGGTCGAGAGCTTGGATCATCCGTTTGGCTTCTCTTCTTCTTTTCTTCTCTAGATTTTGATACTTGATCATGAAACTTTGTATTATGAACATGATGATGAGTAGCTAAACCCTTATTTTGGGATATCTCGTAGGAAACTAGGGTTTGATCACTACAACTTGTGGTTTATGGATTTACTCTCATGCTTTTGAGCTTAATTGATGTTTTCTTATCTAGTTATGTGTATTTCATGTTTTTAATTCATCTTTTCTATTGATAGACGTATTAATAGGATTGTGCTAGGTTATGAACGATAGAGGAATCTACGTTTGTTGCCCGGAAAATTGAAATACACACTAGCCGTATCTAGGGTTGAGGAATCTTGCTAGTTAGCTAAGAACAAGAGTAGAAATTAGTATCGTAATGCATGCTTGAACTTGAGTAAGCTAGAGGAATCAGTTACGATAGTTTAGGCATAGATATTGGTTGAGACATCTTCAATATACAATTGCTCGTTTAACTAGAAAAAGAAATCATCGTGTTAGCAAAACATAAACCCAACGTAGTGTGACATCCCTAGTGATCCGTAGAGATATCCTGAATTTAATTACATTTGATAAACAACAATATCAACCCGTGCTCGTTAATCTTGAAATAATTCTTTGAATTATTTGAGATAATTGTTATTTTTATATTTAGTAGGATTAGAAATCACAAAACAACTGCGCTTTGCCCACATAAAGAACAAACTTAATAGTTAGTTACACGAAGTCCTTTGGGTTCGACAATCCGGACTTTTCCGATTATTACTGCACCGACAACTGTGCACTTGCAGTTGGAGCGTGTCAGACGGCAGCACACTTCGGTGTGGCGGTGACTCACGTCATTACACCGTGAGCACAGGAGGAGAGCCGTAGTGCGTAAATTTTCCGCACGACATGAGGGACTTTGGGTTGACAGGGTTATTGGAGGACGCGTTGTGAAATTTAGACATCCTTGCAGTGAGGAGGATTGGTTGGAAAAGCGCGATTATTTTAAAGATTGACTACATGGTTCGAAATTAGTGTGGGGGTGGTCGTTTCAGATTTTATTTCAGTATTTTTCTACCACCCCACGTTTTTGGTTTATAATATAGTTGGCCTGGTTTATATTGTTTATTGTGTTGTCCCGCAAAAAAAATTAAAAAAAAATAAAAAAACTAGAAAGAAAAAAAAGAGAAAAGAAAAAAAAACCGAAAAAAATATCAAAGGCAGAAAATTCAGGGTGCTTGATTGATTTTATTTCAAAACGCCAGGCCGACTATTTTTATCACAGTTTCACATTCGTTCACAGTTGTGGCCGCGAGAACGGCAGCTACACCGGGACTGGGGAAATTGAGTGTGTAGAATCTTAGGTGATTTGGGTTAGTTTCTATCATCTCGGTGAGGGAGCGTGAGATTGGGGTATTTGTGAGTGTGATGTGACGTTTAGGACATCGCTTCTAAATGACTTATCCTACCGTCCCAAAGCCGGCAGATTTACATTACACCCAGAGTAAAAGCACGGAAGGTGTGCATTAGGGATACGTTCGGTTTGCGTGCAAAAGCGGAAGTAAGTGGTGTTCGTGCTTGTTCCTAACCTAGGCTGGCCGCGAGTTCT
The DNA here is from genome assembly GCA_023055425.1 of Linanthus parryae. Taxonomy (NCBI): domain Eukaryota; kingdom Viridiplantae; phylum Streptophyta; class Magnoliopsida; order Ericales; family Polemoniaceae; genus Linanthus; species Linanthus parryae. Next base: position 14,802,441 of record JALGPY010000008.1, on the reverse strand, counting down.
TCCGATCACCGCAGTTTCTGAAATTTAGGGGAATATGAGAACTTGATGATGTTCAGTTTGAGTTGAAGAGGTTGCCCAGTCTCACCAAAAAAAAAAAACGTTTTTATAAATACTGTTTTTAAATAAGTGCAGTTACACCGCTTTGGATTGATTCGGGATAGTATGCATTGGTAGTATATTGCTGGAGTTTGCTCAGGACGAGCAAAGTTTAGTGTGGGGGTATTTGATAACGCCCAAATAAGGGTTATCTTTTAGCCTGATTTGACGTGCCATTGTGCTGGAAAGCCGTGTTTTAGCCAGAATTCACCCTCGGAAAGCCTCGGTTTTAGGAACGAGACGTTTATTTGCTCTTCGTGAATTTCTGCATGTTTCAAACTTTTATTGGATATGATCGCGGGTTTTTTCCTGTTTTTTCAGGAACAGGTTCGGAAAGTGCATTGGGATGCGTGCAAGGGAGAGCGGAATGGAAAACGGAAAGACTGGAGGAAAAACGAGCAGTGAAAACCGACCGAGGAAGCTGAAAACGCCAAAACCGAGAATCACCGGGATGCGCTCGGTTGACAATATCTTGAGCTTGACTTGGAATTTTGGAGTGAAACTAGGGGCAAAAGAACGGAGATGTCAAGGGCTTTCCGAAAACAGGTTATAATGCTGAAACGGAGTCCGGCCGAAAAACCGACTCCCGTCACGTGTGGGGCCCAGTCGGGCCACGCCCGAGTAAGGAGTCTCGGTTCCCGGTGTCCAGATTCAAGAGCAACTATTTCATGTTCGTGACGATTTCCGGGACAGTTTTGGCCTAGGGGTATTTTGGTCATTTTGGCACCGGCCCCGGGTTTCCGGAGTCAAGTTCAGATTTTGTCTCCCAAATTCAGTCAGCAGTTTTCCTATGGCCAGAGTCAGGATTGGACAGAATTTGGAGCGGTTTTGACCCAGGGGTATTTTGGTAATTTTGACAAGTTTCGGGTCAAAACGCAAGACGGGCACACAACAAGACAGCACAACCGGAGGAGTCTGAGCATCCCGGGAGAGCACGAAAGCGCAATTCCAGATTCGAAGACCCGTTTTCTTTTCTTCTCTCTTATTCAAAAACTGTGTTATTTTACTTTATGAATTTCAGTAGCTAAAACCTTTACCTAGGTTCTCGGTGAACCTAGGGTTTCGTTTTCAGATTAGTTCTACGTTTTGACTATGAATTCATGATTACGTGATCTTAATATCAGCAGCTTTATCAGTTATTCTGTCTTTGAATTTTACTGTTTATGCATGATCGGAGTAGCTAACCAGAATTGCTACAGACCCGAGCCGGTAGGTGAAAACATCCGGTTAGGGTTAGGAAGAGAAGACAGAATTTAGCACCTTACCCCGATGGGCCGACTAGCGAAGGGGAGTTAGGACTAGCCCGAAATCGTTGAGACCAACTGTTAGAGAATCTGACCCGGGCCATCAGGACAGGTTAGAAACCCTAGCAGCCTTAGAACGAGACTGCAGATTTAGGCAGCTTAACAGGAATCCGACGGTCTGCAGGATTGTGATAACGTGCAGGAAAAGAAAAGATACTGCACAATTGGTACGTGGCACAGATAACGAGTCTGCTGTGTGTTTTCATGTCAAACAAAGAACAAAAATCTGAAGAACCCTAGGGGATCCCGGGACCTAGTATCTCAAACCCTAGTTTTACAAACTTAAGATTATTCAGAAAACTTCCACAAAAATATTTACGTTTCAGTTATTTACGTTCAGTACTTAGTTCGTAGTTACAAACTCTCAAAATATTCCTCCTTTTTACACTCTGTTCGTTAAAAGTGATTACTAGAAAAACCTGCAAAGTCCCTGTGGGATCGATAATACGAGTCGAAAATACTCTCTTTATTACTTGATTCGTATACTTGCGAATAGCACGCTAAATTGCGCATCACCGACTACAACATCAGAGAGTACTCCAAGCACCGAGCATCCTCCATGAGGTGTAGAAAAGCACCCGAAATGAGTGGTTGATTTGGATCAATCCTGAGACGGATACGGAAATAATCCATATTCACCACTCTAGTGTCACTCCTATCAATTTCCACCACCTCCCCTGCCAACCTCCCAAGATCTTCAGCCAACTGGAAGACAAAATGTTCCATAGGAACACCATGCACCTGCATCCACACCTCAATACGAGGAAACTCCACCTCAGAGAGCACCATGTTAGGTTGCATATCCTTCACCATCAAAGCTTTACCTCTTATAGAAAATAGGCTCTCCTTCACCAACACCTCTTTGTCCTGCGCATTTAGACAATGGAACAAGTACACATCCTGCTTCTTCTCCACCACCACCATATTCAGCGTCCCCCAATGACCGTTAACCTCCTCTTGAACCACTGAAGCTGACAGTGGACTTACATCAGCAAACTTCTCAACGAAGGTGGAGGACCAGCGATTCCTAAGGGCCGTAACATTAACAAGATTAACATACATGATAGGTGCTTTCCTAGGAAGAGGGATGAAATTGGTATGTAAAACTTGGTAATCTGGGCTTGAGTCAGGAGAAGAATTCATCGCAAAAGCATGCAAAAAACAGAGACACAAAGAGAAGATAAGAGCACGGTGGAAGGAAGAAGAAGAAAGAAACCTAAAACCTAGACCCTAGAGATGAAACCCTGGCACCCTAAAGATTGACTACCAATGCATGCATGCAAGACCTATCCTATCTCTAGCTGTCGGTGCCATCATGAGGTAAAACATAGACTAAACTCGCAGTGAACTATAGTTAGGTTAAGCCATGCAGCCATTCACCAAGCCACCTCAGAAGTCATCCTCCATTATTCCCCAACAAAGTGAATGATGACTTCCACAGCACCCCCAAGAACCGTGCTTTACTTCTCAGGATACGAAGTGATCTCCTTGAGAGAGTGGGAGAGCTTCAACAGCTCGGAAGACGAAGCAAACTCTCAGAAAAGGAGATCCACCTTCCAGATCCCAACACGCATAAGAAATGAAAAGACGCGAGAAATGAAACAGAAGCATCAGTCGATTGTGAAAAGCTAAATTTTGTCACCCTCAGATGGAAAGATCACAACACGATACGCAATTAAAACAAAAGTCAGAGAGCAAGCTCTACTGAGAGCAACAAAATCTAGGGAGAGGGAAACAACTGTTAAAGCGGTTTGATTTACAGTTTGAATTATGTATTTGGCTCGTGCATTAGGCTTGCGCCACATAAATCTAATTTGGTTGGGCCTAGGCTGAGGTGTCGACACGATAAGTGGGTTGGGCTAGGTTTGGGCCAGTGTTAAAAAGGTTGAGCCCATCTTAGCCCGCCCCAAGCCCACCCCAGCCCGACCCATAGCCAGCCCTAGATGATAATGTCATGTTCGAAACTAAAAGGGGTTAAAGTCTTTGTATCAAACATGAGGGGTAAAATTTTCTTTTACCCTACCATAATCAAAGGGTTGTAAGAGTTTACCAAAAACTGAAGGGGTGAATTTGTCATTTCCTAAGGAAGAAAGGGGTGGGAGTGTCTTTACATCAAACTCGAGGGACTGAAAATGTCATTCACCCACCCTATATTCTTATTCTCATTGCTTCTAACCCCTCAATCTTTTGCTACGTCTCCCATTCCACCGCCGTGCAAAACCCCTCTCTCTCTCTCTCTCCGATGGCCTCCTCCGCCTTGTCGCCGCCGTGCCGCTCCGAGATCCTCTCCCTCCTCCGCTCACTCCTCCGCACCGGCCGTCACTTCGCCGACTACAACATCAGAGAGTACTCCAAGCGCCGAGCAATCGACGCCTTCCGCCACAACAGAGCCCTCTCCGACCCCACGGCGGTCTCCGCCGCCTACGCCGACGGAAAGTCGCAGCTGGAGGTCGCCAAGAGGCAGGCGGTGGTCTACTCGCTCTATGCGCCTAAGGTGAAGAACGTCATGGAGATAAAGGTTCCAACTTGAACCAGTTTTAGATGGTATTTGTAGCTTTCTTTTTAATTTACTCTTATTTATCTTGTACTGAGATATGAAAAATCAAAATTATGGATTGGATTTATTGAGTTGTGAGTGTGAGGATTGAGTTCGCTGTGGTAATTTTGGAATAAATTGCAGAAATTTGTGCCTGTCTGATTTGGGGTTTAGGGTTTGGAATGTGGTGCTTGTAAAGTTCAAAACTTTTTAAATACAGGTTTAGCGCATTATTTAGATAGAAAATAATCACGCCCTTTTCGTTTTGCTTATCTTGTATTGATCTGAAATCAAATTACGGAACGAATTCATTGACTTGTGAGTGTAAGGATTGGATTCACTGGGTATTTGGAATAAATTGGAGAAACTTGTGCCTATCTGACTTGGGGTTTAGGGTTTAGAATGTGGTGCTCATGAAGTTCATCTTTAAGTACTGTTTTAGACCATAATTTATTTTTGTAGAAAGATAAACACGGAATCGGGTGGAAAACTAAGTGGTTATGTCGAGCTGGTGACATTGCTCCCTTGATTAAAACATGAAATTAATAGCAAAAAACGCAGTCAGTTGAAGTTCATGTTGGTAGTACTACTAGGTGTCTTGGTGATGATGTGGAAGCAGGTTTTGGTGGTTCCGCAATGAAATAGGGTCAAGATTTAAGGAATCTATTCAATCGCAGTTGTGAAAGATTGGTTTTGTTCTTGAACTAGGAAGACATCGATGTGTAGATCAGGGGACTACTATAAATCTATAATACACTCACAACTTACTAGTGACTCCGTGAAAAGTTAGTTTCTAGTTGTTTAGTTTGGTATGTCCGGAAAGACATAATCAGACATGGTATTACTATCAGCCTTTTCGTATTTTAAGTTGCCCTTCATATTGGCATTGTGAATTCAGGCAGTGACCTTTGTTTTCCATGGTCTACCAAGGCTCTAAGCTTTGAAGCAAACATTGTCTCAGCTATATGTATAAGTATCAGTTTTTTTCCTCACAATGGACTAACTCTGAACTCCAACGTCACTGCTATTCACATAGTAAATCGGATTTAGTAAATCGTGTACAGTTTTCTTATCTGCAGTGGGATGCCGTTGATGCTTCTTCAATACTTTTAGGAATAAAATATTCATTTGAACAGGATATTCAAATTAAGTCTCCGATTTTGGGTTGTTGGTATATGTTTGTGCTGTTAAGTATTAGCAACAAAAGGTTCATTAGTTTCTGAATGAGTTGGAAACTTCTAACATCCGCTTTGACTGTTTAATTTGAACCTTGATGTGCTCATAGAAATGATGTTCTCCTGTATTGTTTTGTTACTTTCCATCTTTTTGGTTCTGAGGTAGTTAGTCTAAACTTCGGTTGGTGAATGAATACATATTGGAATGCTCTGCAAAAACAGCTTTGACGTCTGAATCTAATCAACACATATGATTGTTGTACCTCAAATTAAGAACCAACATATGATATATCATGTTGCTTCCTTGGTGGCTTGGTATACTTGGTGTTTTTTTGCTTTCATTTTATTCTATTTCTTTCACATAATTCTCATCTCATCAAACATCATTTCCCTTGATTTTTTTAAGACCGGATCAGACTTTGGAGAAACATCTGTTTCCATATTTCTGGGGTTTTTTCTATTCCACCACAGATGCTCTATGTGCACGGAGGCATTGTTGGCTCGTGCAACTAGGAAATCTACATAAAGCAAAGAGAGCTAGATCAGTGACTTTTTTCGCTCTTTGCTTTTCTTAGTTAATGCCCTTCATCCATTGAAGTATAGGAGACCTGCGCATTATGGATCACCACCTGCCTCTGTTTATACCTTCACCTGTATCGAATTTACTACCAGCATCTTATTTGCCTCATAGATCTGACTTCACCTGGGGTCTTTATCTTATTTCTCCACTGGTATCAAAGAACCCAATGTGAATACGTTAGGTTTCAGTGTTAGAATACCAAATTACCTGTTTTCTTTAAGTTGATTTGCCATGGTGATGGCCTACTGTTTCAGCCGAATGACATTGCAGTGTGAACTGCTCGTTCAGGTGTGTGAGACCTCTCATGGATGTCTCCATCTAGTTTCTTTCCTCTCATCTGATGATGGAATTTACTAGTTCAGCATAGGAGTAAGGTGAAAATGTGATAAAAGACAATGTCCCCCTTTAACTCTGAGGTTAGTGTAAAAAATACATGAACAAGAAAACCAGTTTTAGATGGTATTTATAGCTCTTTTCAAATCAAATGGAACCGGGTGTTTGCTTTCTCTAAAGACCGGCTTCAAGCCTCAATGCTTGAGGTTAATGTCAAGGATAAGGATCTTATGAAGGATGATATAATGGGCCGTGTTCTATTTAATCACAATGAAGTTCCAAAAAGGGTTCCACCTGACAGCCCTTTAGGCTCTTTAGCACCTCAGTGGTATCGGTTGGAAGACAAGAATGGGATGAAGTTTAAAGGAGAAATAATGTTGGCTGTTTGGATGGGTACACAAGCCGATGAAGCCTTCCCAGAAGCTTGGCATTCCGACGCTACGACAGTTAGTGGTTCTGATGCTCTCTCTAACATTCGGTCAAAGGTATATCTATCTCCTAAATTATGGTATTTAAGGGTTAATGTGATTGAAGCTCAGGGCTTGATACCTAGCAATAGAGCCAAGTTTCAAGAAGTTTATGTGAATGCTATACTTGGCAATCAAATCTTAAGAACTGGGATTTCTATGAGTAAGACGATCAATCCAATGTGGAATGAGGATCTGAGGTTTAAAGCGGCAGAGCCTTTTGAAGAACCTTGATACTGAGTGTGGAAGACAGAGTTGCACCCAATCAGGATACTGTTTTGGGTAGAACTGCAATTCCCCTACAATATGTAGACGTACGATTAGATCACAGACCAATCAACTCCAAGTGGTATAATCCTGAGAAGCATCATGTTGTAGAGGGGGAAAAGAAAAAGGAAGTTAAGTTTGCTAGCAGGATTCATATGAGGATCTGCTTGGAAGGTGGTTATCATGTTCTAGTAGATGAATCAACTCATTACAGTAGCGATCTCAGACCAACAGCAAACAGTTGTGGAATCCCACATCGGGGTTCTGGAGTTGGGCATTTGGAGTGCTCAGAGTTTGTCTCCCATGAAATCAAAAGATGGGCGACTAACAACAGATGCGTACTGTGGTATTTGTAGCTCTTTTCAATTCACGCCCCTTTTCGTTTTTTTTATCTTGTACTGAGCTCTGAAATCAAATTATGGATCAAATACATTGACTTGTGAGTGTAAGAATTGAAAGTCACTATGGTATTGGAATAAATTGCAGAAATTTGTGCCCATTGATATGGGTTTTAGGGTTTAGAACGTGGTGCTCATAAAGTTGAAAACTTTTAAATACAGTTTTTACTGCATAATCTATTTAGAAAAATACACACATAATCAGGTGAAAAACTACGCGTGGTGAAATTGATAGCGAAAACCCAAGTTGGTTTATGTTCTCGGAGGTAGTTTTTGTCTTGTTAATGATGTGGGAGCAGGTTCGGTGGTTCCACAGTGAAATAGGGTCAATAATTACGTATGTGATTCTATTCAATCGCAGTTGCAAAAGGTTGGTTTTGGAGTTCTTGAACCAGGAAGACCTCGATGCGTAGATCAGGGGACTACTATAATAAATTACGAGTGACTTCATGAAAAGTTAGTTTCTAGTTGTTTAGTTTGGTATCTCCTGAAAGAGCGTAATCAGACATGGTATTAGCCTTTTCACCTTTTAAGTTGCCCTTCGTACTGGCATTGTGAATTCAGGCAGTGACCTTGTTTTCCATGGTCTACCAACCAAGGCTCTAAGCTTTGAAGCAAACATTGTTTCAGCTATATGTGTAAGTATCAGTTTCAAGGAGCACCGTCATTTGATTTAGTTAGCCAAGCCCCCATGTAAGTAGTTTAACTTGTTTTTCCTCACGATGGACCAACTCTAAATTCCACATCACTGCTATTCACATGGTAAAGCATACGCAGTTTTCTCATCTGCGGAGGGATTTCATTGATGCTGCTTCAATTCTCTTGTGAATAGGATATTCAAATTGAGTCTCAGATTTTGGTTTCTTGGTGTATATTTGGCCTGTCAAGTATTAGCAACAAAAGGTTCATTACTTTCTGAAAGAGTTGGTTACTTCTAACATCCTCTGACTGTTAAATTGAACCTTGATGTGTCCATAGATTGATGTTCTGTGACTACTGTATAGTTGTGTTACTTTCCGGTTCCGAGGTAGTTTGATCTAAACGTTGATTGCTGAATGAAGTTGTATGTGTTGGAATGATCTCAAAAATAGCTTCGACATCTGAATCTAATCAACACTTTGATGGTTATACCTCAAATTAAGAAGCAAGCTAACATAAGATATATCAGTGGGCAGTGGTCGTTTTTTTCTTTTATTCTCATTGGATGTATTATCCAACACCATTCTGAAGTTTGTAGTTTACGAAATCAGCTTCCTTGGTATACTTGATGGTATTTTGCTTTCATTTGATTCTTTTTCTTTCAAATAATTTTCTTCTCATCAAAACATCATTTCCCTTTAAAATTTAAGACCAGACCAGACCAGACCAGACTTCGGAGAAACATCCGTTTCCATATTTCTGTTGCACCAAGATGCTCCATGTACACGGAGGTATTGGTTGGCTCGCGCAACTAGGAAATTTACATAAAGCGTAGAGAGCTAGATCAGTGACTTTTTTCGCTCTATCCTTTTCTTAGTTAATGCCCTCCATTCATTGAAGTAAAGGAGAACTGCACATAATGGACCACCACCTGCCTCTGTTTATACCTTCACCTGTATCAAATTTACTACCAGCATCTTATCTGCCTCATGGATCTGTCTTCACACGTGGAGTCTTTATTATACAGTCTGGGAGATGTTCCTATAACTTAAGGGAAATACACCCTAGTATCAAGGATCCTGACGCGAATTAGGTTTCAGTGGTAGAATATCAAGGCTTCGTTTGGGAAAGGCATAAAATTCATTAGGATAAGAGACATACTGAGGTATGATGAGGTAAGATATGACTGTACCAGGCAGGATAACTGATTTTTAGTTCCAAGTGTTTGGTTAGAGCATGATGTAGGGATATGCGAAAGAGGATGAAGGAACGACATGATAGGGTTTCTACTCACAACGACCAGTACCTTCTATAGGGGGGGGGGGGGATAGAATAGTCTTTTTCCAACTACCCATGTTATTCCAATTTCCTTATCCCGTCTTTTTCCAACATCATTGATAGGCAAAAAATGATGGAGGGGATAAGGAAATGAACATTGTTCCTGCTCCTTATACCGCACCCAAGCACGGGATAAGGAGCAGGAGATATAATACTATCCCTATCCCTCCCTTTATTCCTTACCCAAACGAGGCCCAAATGTACTTGTTTTCTTTCACTTGTGGCCTTATGGTTTTAGTACTACTGTTTCAGCCGAATGCCGTTGCTGTGTGAACTGCTTGTTCAGGTGTGTGAATAGGATTCAATATTGAAATACAGTTCCTTTGTCTGCTTGTCGGTTACTCTTCTGCTTTGGTGCTTGCCTCATAAATACCTTGCCATTAATTACCTTTTCATAGATGGAATCTTGCTGTGGGTTAATTCTTGATGGTAGAATTTTGAGCTGGAAAGTGGACCTGCAGGGCCTTCTGGCATCCAGAAGAAGCAGAGAGCCTGAGAGAGACCTCTCATGGTTTTCTCCATCTAGTTTCTTTCCTCTCATTTGATGATGAATTTAATTAGTTCAGCATAGGAATAAGGTAAAAAGGTGAAAAAAGACAATATCCCTTTAACACTAAGGTTAGTGTAAAAAAGACCCTGTATTCTTACTTGACTCTAGCCTCACCTCCCGAATTAGTTAGATAGTGAAGTGGTGCATTGGCCACTACTGTGAGCTAGCGTTTTACCTTTGTAAAGAAATAAAAGATCACTCGTGTTTCTTCCAAAATTATAAACATTCTCTGATTCTCAATCTTCAATGTAATTAATCGAATAAGTCCTCAGCTCACTAACCCCCAAATAAAAATAAAATAAAACAAAATAAATAAAAATAAATAAATAAATAAATAAATAAATATGAAGATACTGGTGGTGATATAGGCTGAAGTAGCTTGCAAAAGCATTATTGAGGAGAAGGAAAATAACCACGCGATAATAGTGGTGGCAGTGTTGCTAGGAAGTTGCAGTCACCAATCTTCAGCTTAAACATGAAGGGACATTGAAACGACACCTACATAGCATACAACATTACTTTTATTTGCACGAACCAATATCTATTTTTGACAGAACGACATGCCTTTTGAGAACAAGTCTTCGAATACCACATCGTATCGAATAAAAGCTAAAGAAGCCATAAAAAAAAATCATTTATGGATAGGATGATACACACATCTGCAAGAGCTTCAACTTCCACGGCGGCCGCCATCGCCGAGAGTTTGAATGCTTTTAGTTGTGAAGCGGATTCGGCCCAGCGGGGACCACCCGTTTCTCGTCGCCTGAGTTCACGTCGACCAGGTCGGGTTGTAGTTGCTTCCTCCGGAACCGAATGTCACGAGCGAATGAGTAGAGATATACACGGAAGTGATCAGTGGAGTTTTGGCCGTGAGTACGATGAACTTGGAAAGGTTGTCCGCTCGATGCTGCAATTCTGGACGAAACCGTTGTTGGCATTGCAATGAGAAAGAAGCAGAAGAAGAGGAAGAAGGAGACAGTTGTAGGTATTGATATATTATTCATGATTCATGAAACCCAATGAACATTGCAAGAGAATAACAATAGTATGAAAGTAGATGAATAGGTAGAATAAGAAGAAACGCAATGCATGGACAATGGGCACTGATATATGAAGTCCTGCTTTTAACTGCACCCATGTATGCTTTGACAGACAGATCTTGGGTGAAAGGCAGCTCATTTTTACCACCTGAGTTTGGTATGGGTTTTTTTTCCAGCTTTATAATTCTTTTTTGAACTTTTCATCTGTCCTGAACTTTTTTGAATTGTTTGGTAGAATTTTTGTTTGAAGTTTGGCTTTTTGAAAAAGGTTAGGGTTTCTTGAACTTTTTATTGAACTTCTTTTTCTTAAAGAACAACCTGACCAATGTCCTGCACTATTTTTTTTGTATTTACATACTATAAGTAATTTGACATACCTTAGTAGTTAGTATTATTAGTAAATATAAAAAATGGTAGAATCGTTTTCACAAACCAACAAAACCGTTAGCACCAACATTTTTCACCAAATGCACACATTTTTCTATCAACTTTATTGTTACAAATTTTTTCACAACTAAAAGGTTAACTTAAAATTCAAGAAGTCATACCAAACTCACTCATAGTGCTCGGGATGGCCAAAAGGTCAAATAAATTAATACAACTATGCATTTACAAGATCAAGATGATGCTTTAATGCACCCCTGTCATATGGTTGCAAATTGGTACTTGCATGACAAAAGCAAAAAAAAGTCCTGAGGAAAGGAGTAACTGTTTTGCAGCCTTCATATGTATGAAGTTATAGTGTAGTGTCTGGGTTTTGCATTGACTAGGTGGTCACTTCATCGTCATAGTTTTGCCAGCACTTATAAACTAGGAAGAGTACAAGGGTCGGCCTCCCTAAGAAATGAAATCGTGTGATCGAACTCCTGCGCTTGTGAATGAAAAATTGTTTCTTTTTCTGTTGAAATTTCCACAGCATTGAAAACAAAGAGAGTACAAAGAGTCCAAATCGAAACGACAAAGCAAACTAAACCAGGGTCGGTCCTAGCTCTTTGGAGGCCCAATGCAGAGTGAGCCTCAAGGTAGATGATAGCGAAAGGGGGTCACACTGTCTCATGCCAGCTTTAGGGAAGATCCTTCTGCTAGGTTGCCCGTTAACAAGAACTGAAAAAGATAATGTGGTAACACATTGAAGAAGTAAATTGACTTAAATTACATGGAAACCATCTCTCTCAACACTTTCTCCAATAAATACCAATTCACTATGTCAAAAGCTTTGCCCATGTCAAGTTTGAGGGCACTAAGGTGTGATGGCCCATGATTATGAGTTCTAATTTTAGCGAAGAACTCATTTGCAAGAAAGGAGCTATCAGAGATAAGCTTGCCATAACAAAAGTATTTTGTTGTTCCAGATGATAGAGGGGAGATAAGTAAGCATGTTTGCAAGGCTTTTTGCAATGATCTTATACATAGAGGAGCAAAAGCTAAGGTCTAAAGTCCCGAGGAGTGAGGACATGTTTTAAGGATCAAGGTGAGAAAGTAGTAATTGCATTCCTTGAGAGGAAAGAACCGTGTCTTCGACAGAGGGTACAATAGTATCTCAGTTTTTGTGATAGATTACCTCTGGAAGACCATCAAGACATGGGGATTTGAATGGGCCTAAGAAGGAAGCTGCATATAGCAAATGTAATGGGGTCTGTCCACCTCCGAGGCTCGAACAAACCTACCGTTGACAATTGGGAAAAACAAATCCCACTTTGGTAACATTACGCTTGCATGTGAATAAAGACTTAGTTGACATAGTCAAATCCCTCTTCAGTGATCTTTACGCTTAGCTAGAATCGGACTAAATATAGCAAATGTGTTCGTTAATACTTGTTCGGACCAGTTTCATTACAAGTAGTACTACATAGTGAAAATGTGATTTTATACTCTGAATTAGTTCCTTTTACATAAAGAAATTAGCTGGATTGGACTATTTGTACTTTAATATTAAATTAATACCTCATAAAATGAAAAGAAATAGTAATTCTAATACAACTTATCCAGTTCAATTCCATCCACTTCATCCAATTCAGCTAGTCTGAAAAACTGAACATACCATATAAGATTCTCGGTACGCCATCTCGTTGCACAAAATAACTGCCAATTTGGCAAAATAAAGAGAATATATTATTCTCCTTAAAAAGGGTACTATCCATTTCACTGTGTTACTGTGGATGGCCTCAAAAGATCAAGCTCTGCCAACCGAATCATGAATTGACTAACACAAAATGGTAAAATTGATGATCAAAATCAATATTATAAGCAGATTTCGTGTGAGCAGTGTCAAATTTAACCACTTTTACAAGTCTGAGATCCCCTCAATAGGTTATCAATCAATCATAACATTACAAGCAAATTAAAATGAATCATTTACAAATATATGCTAGTGTACACAATAATACAGTATAGTTGTGTCAGAAGAGTTAAAAGGCTTCTTCACCGCGACACTCTCCGGCAAATTCCTGAAGATTATAACAAGTTACGCGGTTATTCATCAAACCCAGCTCGATATCAACGCATCGGAAACATGAAATCCACTTAGATGCAGTGATGGGAGTTACCAAATAGAAGGGGTAGTTATAGGTCAACACCCTCATCAAGGCCTTTCGAACCAATCATCACATTGGAATCGATTTGCTTGTCAAACTTTTTTTTCCGTCGCATCTCGAACTCTTGAAACCCTTCCATCTGGTACAAGTCATCAAGGTGAGTATCCGTGCCATGAGTTTAGGAAATCACATAGAAACCTCATACGAGTGGTTGCTTACCTGTTGAAATTGATCCATGGAAATGGGGTTACCATGGAGAGAAATGTTCTGAAGAGCCTTGCAGTCTGTCAACAAGTTGGGAGGTATCTGTACAGAAATCATAACATCCTTATCAGTAACTCTTTTGATATGCAAGTCAAGGTGTCAAAGGTCCCGGCCGGGCTGGTGGGGTGGGTAGGGCTCGGAGTAGTGCTGGGAGAGGAGGGGCGGGCTGTTGGGGGAGGAAAGTAATCCGGACCGGTTAGGGGCTAATAGCCCATGGGTTCGGGGCGGGTCCGGATTAAAATGGTCAATTGGAGGTTTTTTTTTTTTTTTTTTTTTTTTTTTTTTTTTTTTTTTTTTTTTGGTGTGTGTGTGGGGTGGGGGGTCTACTCGGACCGGAGAGGGCTTTTGCCTAAAGGGGCCGGGCCACTGGGGGCTAAATGTGACCCGGGCCGGGCTACTTAGTAGGGGGAGGGCCGGGCTGGTGTTGCCCATAAAGGCAAAATCAGCCCATAAAGGGCATCGTGTTGCGATTAAAGAAAAAGAAGCTCAAACCTACGAATTGGCTGGCCAGTGGTAGCAAATAGCCGATTACAGCAAAAGTGGATAGATAAATTACTCGACAGCAAAAGAAGAATTGCAGGGCAAATGAAGAGAGAGAGAGAGAGAGAGAGAGAGAGAGAGAGAGAGAAGAAAATCATGTTTTGCAAGGATAAAAGTTGTGAGAACTAAAAACCAGCATACGTTGAAAAAATCCACAATTTGATCCATATATAACACATTAAATGTTTGGATAGATTAAATGATTCCTCCAGCCCTTTCGAGAATAAAAAAGGAGGAAGAACCAAATTAATGGCGTAACCTAGAAATAATAGAGTTCAAACTCAACAGTGAAGTACCTGATTTATGCGATTATTGTCTACACAAAGTGACTTCAAGTGAACGAGGTTGCAAATGGAAGAGGGAAGTTCATCCATGGAATTTTCTGCAGAAAGAAAACTAGGTCAGCAGAGCAATCAGCAATAGTAAGGGTCAGTTTGGTATGACTTATTTGCAACTTAAGCTCACTTATAAGTTTATGTCGAAAACGTCTGCGACAAAAAGATGAGGAAAAAATATATGCTGTTTGATGTAAAAGTTGTTAAGTCCATAAGTTCTAAAAAAGATTCAAAAACCCAACTTTTTCTTAAGCTCAATTTTACACTATGAACTTGGAAGTCAAATCCAAAAGTTCAGCTTATAAGTCACACACCAAACACTACTTATAAGTTGTCTTCAATTTATAATTCAGAATTGACTTATAAGCACCTTATAAGTCATACCAAACTCCCCTTAAGTAAACCATTTGGACTCCTCTAAACCTTAGCACCCGGGTGTAATATGAAAAAGGGAAGGCAATCAAACTATTACTGGAATTTCAATTACTTTAAAATGAAAAATAAAACCAAAGAATACCATTCTGTTATTTTGCAAGCTAGCTTGGGTCTAGATGCTTTACTGAAACAAACATTTTCAAGATTCTAATACAATTTGATTAATATTTCCAGTTCTATTGAATAACTAGCTTTATGAGCTCAATTCATGACCCGATTGCCATGTATTAACTATTGCCCTCAACCTTCATGCCAATTTTGCAACTGCAGCATCATAAGGAAGAAGCCTATCATCCTTTCTATAAACTCTGAGAAATATGGGGACTCACTAGTCACTACCTGTGGTCATAAAAGTTCACCTTAGGCTCGAGCAAAAATCAATCATCAGTACTGTTCCCTTATGAGCGTACTTATTCCTTAAAACCGGTAACAGTGTCACATAATAAGAAAATGGGTACAGTAACAATTATTTTCCTCGATGCTTATACCATATTGGTATTTGTACTCCAAACTTCACTTTACATATATGTTTTATTAACTTCTATCTTTATTTGCAACTTCCACAAGCCCAACAGTAAAAATAAAGCTTTAGCTGGAGGATAAAATGTGGTAACTCTAATAGAGAAAAGACTCTTGCTTGTGAAAACGGCTGAAGGTAGAGTTTGAAATATGATGTGTTTCTGAGTTTGCCGATTAAGTGACAGAAGGATTAGACTAGCTATTGCCCTATGGTTGGTGCCCCGCTGAGTTAAAGCTACAGAGAGGTTAAAAACCACGTCAAGTGGAATTATGCATCACTTTTCCCTTCCGAAATCACGGTGTTCATCACTCAACCACTCAGTGGTCTGATCAACAATCTGCCTAGCATAAAAAATTAGAAGCGGATTCTCACCTAGAGGAGCAAGACTGAAGCATTTTTTCATATAGAATACTGTTCTTTAGAAAAATTATTTGCTGCAAGCCCTCAAAGAAATGTGTGTCAAAATCAGTAGCAATTACTGGAATGTCTAGCTCAGCAAAGCCTTACACAAAGACGCCGAGTAGTGACTATTCAAGGACAGCAACATGAAAGATCTTTTGCAAATTTGAACTTGAAAAGGGAAAAGAGAAACTTAGAGCCTAATACTTGAGGATAATCGCAAGCATTTCTTTTGATTACGCGAGAAAGGGATCTACCTGGACACTGATAATGGAACAAAGGTACACAGAAAGTAGGTAATTCAGGGTAACCCCCATATTTCGCATAACATGGGGCTGAATTTGAGCCAAAACTATTTCTTATGACAAAAACCAAGTCCAGACTAACAGCGTCACAATACTGAAAGGGTGAAAGTGTCCTTTCGCAAACTGGAAGGGGTGAAAGTGTCTTTTTCAAAGCTATTGGACAAGTTATTGGCTGACACGAAAGGTCACATCCGAGGTTTACTGATAGAAGGTAAACAGAAATTAGGAGTTTAGGGTAACTCGATAACTTAAATCTCTTCAAACCCATCACACAAGTTATTGCATGACATGAAAGGTCCCATCCGAACTTTTACAACAACATGGAATACCCCTCTGGTGCCCAATATCGAACAAGAAGGAATTTCTTTTGGAAAAAGAAGTTTAGGATACTGAGTCCACTGAGAGGATATAATAATTTTACCGAGTTTAGACAGCTAATATACTCCTCCAAGTTTCCAACCACAACATGGGAACCAAATGACATATCCTCGTGACTCAGGAAATAATTTTGTTTTTGAGTATCAAAAAACCTAATTCAACTAAAAAGATTTGTTCGATTCTGATCAATTTGAAGTGTATCCTAATAAGTTTAATATATATTTATATTTTGACAGATGGGGAAACTAAGATGTGAAAGTTTAAAGTGAGGGCAGAATGCTCTTCAATATTACGAGAAGATAACCATTCCCACACCCTGTGAATTCCAATTTCCAGTATCAACAATTAATTCTGATGTGAACTATACACTTTCTAAAACATCAAATCAGCATACTTCTGAGTAAAAAACCCTCTTAATCAGCATACTTCTTTGGGATGTTGCGAGCTAACCCTGTTGGACAAAGCTCAACTATGTAACTCTGCAAGAAAAATACTATCTTGAACATCTGCGGGTCTCATAACCAGGATTACATATTCTCCAATTTCATTTTCTTTTTATTCTCTCTCATCAGCACTAAGTATACATCCCCACACGTGTTTTATTACGAATTACACAGAGAAAAGCAATAAGAATTAAGAAAATAGCACTTAAATTATAAAACAAAAGCATACAGGAAAAGACTGAAATGTACCATTCGCTTGCAGTTCTTCCAGAGAGAAGCAACTCCCAATTGATTCAGGAAGACGTTTAAGTTGGTTGCTTGACACATTTAATAGCACCAACTGCACCATTCAAGAGATCGTGTTAGTTCCATCAACATAAAAATGTATTGTGACTATACGGCCCAAAACAACTTTTTGGCCAAGTCATGGTTTGGACAGAAAAATATCAACATGATAGGGTCTTCTGGAATACCATTCAATGGTTCAACTATTGCCTCATCAAATTATGAAGCCCAACCATCAACAAGGCACAAAGACTCCCCCACTCATTTGAGAAATTTATAGTATATATATAGATCTTAAATGCCATTTGTAACGTAAATTTTCACAAAGAAATGTGACGCTTAAAAAGCCTCCATCTAAAGTAGAACTTCCAGAAAACATTCAATGGTTGAATGTCAATATTTTTTTTTTCACCGGCAACGAAAGTTATCATTCAAGGAAAACGATTACACAACACAAAGGGGCATACCCCTAGAAAGAAAAGACGAGCCAAGTCTCCTACCATAAACTAGCCACTACTAAGAAACAGACTACACCTATTGGGATACATGCTCAAAGGCCCCAATAAACTACCCTATGCAAACGATCCGGCCCAGTAAGGCCCAAGAGCCTCCAATCCCCTCAGACGCCAAAAGAAAAAGCCCAAAGAAACGGCCCAAAACAAAAACCATCCGTGACCTAGTCCAGAGGGTGGTGCAGAGATGCTACGCCTCAAGGCGGCCAAACCGTAGAGTGCCACCAAGCAAGGGCCACCAGCCGGCTCAAGTGTCAGTGACCCGAGAAACAAGAGGGTGTCGTGATCGTCTCCCGGAGAGCTGTTTTACGGCCGGCATTAGTGGTGTCGGTGGGTGGTGAGGGGACCACTCTGGGAGGCTTAACCAGTCCGTGTGTCAGCCTAGCCAAGGGGGAGGGGGAGAGAGTAGCCCCACAACCGGGGGAAGGGGGGGACAGTCACTAAATGCCAGATCTAGAACAGGGGAAGGGGGATGGGATAGATCAGGAGTACCTCAGCCGAGGGTTGAAGCCGAGACAGGGGGATGGCTGGTGGGGGAAGGCTGAGGAGGCGGCGGCAGAAAGGAGGGCGGCGGCACAGGCCCTAGAGCACGCAGCGACGACCGTGGAGGAGGGCAGCGGAGCATCAGGCCGTGGCAGCGGCGGCGAGAGGGTCAGGGTAGTTGAAAGCCATCACTGGAGTCCATTGGGACATCGGAGAGGGGCGCTCCAGACTCCGATACCGGCGGGAGGGCCGGTGCTGCGCGGATCTGGAGCAAAGCCGGCGTGGGCTGAGAGATTTGCCACGAAACAATGAGGTGGCAGCGTGGTTAGAGGGGCAAAGGAGGGTCACTGGAAGTGGGAGGCGGGCGGCAGCTCCATGGAGGAGGAGGAGCTGCCGCCGCCTGAGGATGGGTTTAGGGTTTTTCTCAGAGAGCTTTTAGAGAGAGAAGAGAGAGGTGATGAGTCTAACCTGGTCTTAATGTCAATATTTAACCATCTAAAAATAGAACTTTTTGAAACCATTCTATGATTGAACGCTAGCATTTAACCATCTAGAGTAGAACTTCTAGAAAACATTCTATGGTTGAATGTCAATATTTAACATAAATATATCACAGTGATTGGCATATGACTCTTATGCAATGAGCCGACGATTGTTTCTCTTTTGATGTGTGGGCTCCTGATTTTTTACATCTTTCATCGTGATTATTTGCTAAAGGAATACTCAATCATTTAAGAACACTCATGGACCCACATTGCGTGGAAGTGTCCAAATACTGACGTTCGTTGCCAGAACATGTATAATATAAACTGCTCGATACGATACTCCTACGTTATCGCAGATCTTCAACAATCGTCCCACAAATGCCATCAACACTGACTGGTTCCAAACACCAACTTATCTCGCATCATAGTTGATGAACACCACAAGTTATCTATCATATTAATCAATATTTCTTCACTGCATGTCTAACTACAACCAAATTCATTCTCCAATCATTCTCCAAAAACCAATCTCCAATATCTTTGCAAATCGCATTAACTTGCTTCCAGATCTTCACTTCTGTGAATTTTTAAGTCCTTGGATTAGGTTCCAAAAACTATTGTAACTTTCACTACCTACTTTGTTTTCTACTCCGCTGACATTTTCTTAGACAACACCATTTGGTGAATTAGGTTGTTAACTAGACTACCATGATGTCTTTAAGAGCCTTTCACTCTTTCATGTTAACCCAACAAGCCAACACTCAACCAGGTCCTACAAGTTTCTCCATTGTTCGCCTCCTTCAACCGAACTTCTGCCTCCGCTTGCATGGCCTTGATATCGGCCCCGTTTGGATGAGCTAGATTAAGATTATCAGATTTTAGATTATTGAAAATGAGTGGTTGAGGTCAAAACAGTACACTCTCTCTCCTCACTCAACCACTCGTTTCGAATAATCTACAATCTCATAATCTTAAACTAGCTCATCCAAACAGAACCAAGGAGTCAAAGTTTACTGATTCAAGTTTCCAGTGATTTGGTTCAAGTTACTCGAAATCTTGCCAAAACAATACATTGTAGAATTGAAATGCAGCTACTGTAGCTTCAATAACTTACATTACGCAAACTCCCAATAGTCTCAGGCAGGTGTGTCAACAGATTTCCAGAGATGGACAGCCGCTCTAGCCTCACCAACTGACCCACTGGATACAGGAAACACATATCTGGTAAGTAAGTGTAAAAGCAAGGGCAAGCTGTAACAAGCACTGCCTAAAAGTTCATCTGAAAATGGTATTTCCATGGAAAAGAGAGCATTTACATTCATCTGGAAGGATAGTAATTCGGTTTGTGTCAAATGTCAAAACTTTAACGCATTGAAGGTTTCCCAAGTTTATGGGAAGGCGCTCAATAAGGTTATTGGCCAAAACCTGCAAAATACAATGCGTCAGAAACTTTGAATCCCCACAATTTAGCAGTAATAGTAGCAATCAAACTTGACTTCCTCTCGAATTACTAATATCGCCTACCATATATAATGAAGTATGTTTCTTGATAAAAGGTTTGAGAATGAGAAAAGCAATTAACAGATTGCAATGAGTGAGAAAAAAGGGAGAGACAAATGATAAATAGATATCTATCAACAGAGAATAGATGCAAACATGGTCGTAGGACATCCCACAAATGCGTGCAAGGAGTATGGTCTTTTAAGTGAGGAGGATTTTGTTAGAACCAAGTCCAGAAAGAAGCCAAGACTGAGGCCATGTAAGAAACTGGAATTGACAAGTCAACTAAGAGATACATGTTTACGGCATATCCTCCTTGTTCATAACATAACCCTGTTTATATAAGAAAATATGACGTAAGCCCTGACTTTTTACAGGTCATCTCTCAAACTCAATATTGTATCATCGATTTTGTCTCTAACAGGTGTCATACGTGTCTGAAGCATCAGCCATAGATGTGGCTGCACTTCTGAACTTTTATTGGTCAAAGACGTTTAAGAATCAAATAGTCTACATGAAATTATTTGGGTATCCAAGATAATCTACAGAAAAGGAACGACTATGAGCCAATGAATGCAAACCTGAAATTCTTACCAGCCGCTGCAAGTTACTCAATTTGCTGATCTCCATAGGGATGTCAACTGCATAAGCCATAAGTCATGAATTACTAATATAACACTGATAACAAGATCAACAAGAAGCAAACGATCTGTTTAGCATAAAGGCGACACATGTAAGAAACTGGAATCTCCCTCGTATACCGAATACCATGACTTTGAACAAACTCAAACCTCCCAAAATCATACCATAACACATTAAAAGGGAGTGTAGTGGATCAAACAAGTCCTTCAAGCTCAAATTTACAAAATTTAGGAAAGAGTTTGCGACTGTTGCTCTGGCAGGACCAAATTGTTTTAGACTGTCAGTATCCGAAGTAACAAGTATGTTGTTATGATTGTTAATCGTTCTTGGTATAGCCCCTGACTTTATCTTCAGGGTTAGACAGGTCCTTCTCCGAATACACAGCTACGTCAAAGTTCATATCCTAAACCTCCACGCATCAACACCAGGAAAAGAAATAACAGAAAAGAGAAGGGGAAATAATACCTAATCTATTGTGAGTCAGATCAAGTGTCCGAACTGATTTTTCTAGATCAAGAACTTCCTCGGGAAATGTCTGTGCAAGGAAAAAAACAACATTTGTAGGTTAGCTAGTCTTGCAGTGCCACAAAAACAAAAAAAAAAGCAATTAAGGAAGAAAAAGTAGACAAAGAACAAAGGATAACGACCGGAAACGAATACACACACTCACGAAGTTGCTTGCATGTTTGTTACATTTACCGAATCAGACTCCTACTATAATGTAGACAAAATTGCAAGACCTTACAACCAATATCACTCATATTAGCGAGAAAATTCAACACTGTGGGACTATATCCAAACAAATGAATCATCTACATAATAAGCTGCTATGGGGAATAAGCTATCCCCCAAAATGTGACATGTGGATAGCTTATCCCCACCATATCCTAGAGACCAAACACTCTATAAAGAAAAAAAAAAAAAAAAAAACTTAAATATTTTGAAGATGAAATCTTCTTCTATGGGGGCCGTGCCCTCTGGCACGGGTTATGCACTAGTAACATACATCAAACCAATCTCAATACCACCAGTTGAGCACGGCTAACTACTATTGGTACTATGGAGCCTAATTCACCATAGATTCAGCTTATTGAGCCCTAGTGGAATTACATTTTTGCCACAATCCCATCATAAATCTCTACCATTTTTTTGTTGGTCAATTAACCTATTTGTGCTTGAATTGAACCCTCCTAATACCAGAATTAATGATTCTCCATTATTGACATAATAAGAACACCACATGCAACAACAAGAACAAAACATTGTGAATGTGAATAGCGAGAAATGAGAAAGGGGGAACATACATAAAACAATCTCAAAACCTGTTCAGCAGGACTAACTACTTTTGGTACAATGGAGCCTAATTCATCATTGATTCAGCTTATTGAGCCCTGGTGAATTACATTTTTGCCACAATCCCTTTTTTTTTTGTCAATGAACCTATCTGTGCTTGAATTGAATCCTCCTAATACCAGAAATGATTCTCCATTATTGACATAGCAAGAACACCACATGCAACAACGACAAAACAATGAGAATTGAGAGAAATGAGAAAGCTTTCGAGAGGGAACCTTACCTTCAATTTGGAGTCGCGTAAGGCGACAATGCCGGTGGAGCGCCAGCGGTTGATGCGAGTGGCCTTGGAATCGGCCGATTTGCTGCCCTGACAACCCATCTATTGGCCCGTCGATGGACGATTTCAGAGACAAGGGTTTACAGAGAGAAGGGTTTACAGAGAGAGAGAGAGAAGACTTTGATTGAACGAGAGAAAGCGCGTGGATGGGTCGACGACGATGACCTCGAAATGTGGAAAACTGTTCCGAAAGGAAGGAAATACCACCCTGAAAAAAATGGAAAGACACGTGGACTTCTAAAATTGTGTTGGGTTTTTTTAGGTTATTTTTTATAAAAAAGATAAAGAAAAATCATTGACAACATAAAACATAAAATAATTCTAAAGGGACATAATTTATACAGCCAGTCCCGAGTATAGTGAAATATACCTGCAAGGCTTCATCGTCTCCGCGGTATATCTGTTGTTTAAAGGACATCGCCTAACTGTAATGGAAGCTATTAAACCATGAAGTCCAATATTTAAGCCCATTAGGGTTCAGTGAATCATCTTCTAGAATTCTCCTCTGAACTTTGTAATTCAACCGTTGCATGGTATATAGAACGGTCACAATTTGTGCTGTTTGAGACTCTTGTTTTTATTCTCTGTAGAACAAGCAATGAATTAGTTTTGCCGTTTTCAGTTCAGTGTTGTGTTCTTCCTTTGAGAGCTTCGTCTCTCTCTATCAATGAAACTCTAATTAAGTTTTCAGAATCAAATGAACGCAGAGAACTAAGAAACGACGACACATACAAGATCTCAAGACAACAAACTGGGCTAATATAAGACCCAACAGCAAAGTTAAAACATAACACAAGTATAAAATGATATAGACTGGCATATTTTTCCATTGCCAAAGTCCACTGAGATGTGAAAAGCACAATGATCTCTCACTTGATTGATTCCCTGGTCTATATACTACCACCTTAAATTTGTTTTCATCCAATGGTTATTAAATGGCCAAAACCTCATCCACGAACAGCAAAATTCCATTCTTTGTTAGTATATAGATAGTTATCGAGTGGGCTGAGACGAAGCTAGTGGCCCAAAAAGATAGAGAACCTTGGTCCAAAGAGCCCTCGTATGTTTGCCCCGATATCGTAGTTGTTAGACTACGTCATTCGTATGTCTACCGGAACAGACACTTCACAAAAGCAAAATTTCCTCTCGCACGTTAAGAATTCTTCTCCCCGTTTCTTTTTTCTGCTCGAGCTAGACATGGTACCTAAACAAATTGAACATATTATTACAACAGCACGTATAAAAAAACTAAAACAAAGAGTTTCTACTACTAGACCAATCTCCTTGCCTTGCCTTGTTAGGAAGTATGAATGGATAGTATTAGCTAGAGCTAGAGGTGGGTTAGAGTGTGAGTGGAGAGTATTGTGAAGTTGGGATGCATATAAATAACTTTGAGAGTGTTACTGTCATGTATGGGATGGAAGTTATTGGAGGGAAGTCAATTTTTTGACGGGAAAGTTAGTAGAGAGATTTAATTGTAGGAAATGTGAATAAAGCGAAAGGTTGAGTAATGACAAAAAAAAACAACTGTTTTTACCGTAGAGGGGTGGTAACTGTCCTGATGAACAGTACGAGGGGTGATAACTGTCTAAATGAACAGTACTGAGGGGGGGGGGGGTAAAAGTCCATATGAACAGTATCAGGAGTTTAATGGTCGTTTTACAATAGATATAATTAATTAAATATAGGGTAAAAGGGCACTGTTGTCTCTACAAATTGAAGTTTCGTCTAAGTGGTAAAGGCATTTGTGTCATTCCACTGTTTCGAGGGTATTATGGTTACAAACTAACAGCAGGGTGGAATCTGTCTAACCTCCATCCATTGGCAGGGGTGCAAAAATATATTTAACCATTGTGCAGGGGGGTAATGTATTTATTTCATAATAGAGGGATGAAAAATGTCTTTTACCCATATTTTTGCTATTTACACTATAAGCCCCCATATAAGTGGGGTTTAACACTACAACCTCCCTCTTTGCTCTGTCCTTCCACTCTCCACGACGACTCAACGAGCAGAACAACGGTCCGTTCGCGTCTCTGGTCTCCGGCGTCTAAGCTTCGTCGTGCTCTTCTTATTCAGAAAGTAAGCTTCTTTTCCTAAACTCAACAAAACTCTCTTCTGTATTCAGCTCTCATTGATGGCACAAGATTGTCTATATTTCATTGCCAACTATAATGAGTTATTTGTGTTTGGGTTTGAGTTTGAGTTTCTAGACTAGGGTTAATGATTTTGGGAATTGGTGATTAGCTAGACTATGTCGGAAAATTAGCTCCTTTGCTTGTTATGATATTGATTTTTCATTTGTGTGGTTTAGTTACCCAGACTAGGGTTTGTGAACTGGAAGTTGGAAATTTTGGGGGTTTTTTTTTCAAGCTATGTGATCCTTGGTTAAGGAAATTTGGGTTTTGATGTTGTTCAATTCGCTATTGGTTTCTTGTACTTCTTGCGATTTGAGACAGAGGAACATTTTTTAATCTCTTTTTCATCGCTAGTTTACACTCTTAAGAACATAGGCAGATCATACTACTCTCAGAAGGATTAGATAAACAAATACATAAATTTAGGTAGCAAATGATAAACGCATTCTGAAGCCTACTAATCCCTGAAATAGAATTTCTTTCCCTCACGTAGTTTTATCTCTCCCCGATTTCCAACAACCAAGAACATGAGCTTTTTCCTGTAGATAAAAAAAAAAGCTGGTGTCTCACGGTTGCTCCTGCGGATGGGAAGGATTTTTCTCCGGTCTCACTTTCTATTTTCCCAATTTCCTCTCACAAGCCATGATTTGATATTTAAATTCAATACGATATTGTCCTATTTCTATTATAGTTTCTTTCATTTCCGCTACATGAAAAAACAATTCATTGGTTAATCTACTTTGATTGATAGCTTCCTAGAACTTCTATGTAGCTATAGAGTCCATGTTGAGGTTTTCTGAGTGGTGAACTTGTTAGAAGATCGTTTGGATTGATTCCTCAACATTTAATATGTTACAGACGAGTATGTCGTCTATAGTGGTCCTCTTAGCTGAATGTAATACGGTGGAACGATAGCATGGATCAAACTTTGTAAGAGGTATCTTGTAGATGTGGAAAAACAGGAAATTGGGAAGTGAAACAGAAAACTCATTTATTGGGGGACCTTGAAGTGAAAAATTCTTGCCTCGTGGGTTTTGGTGTAACAGCAGTCAGCAGATACTTCCAGGTTCACGTTTTGCTATTATCTGTATCTTGGACAAAACAAAGGGATTCTTGTAGCTAGCCTTGTGATGCTGGTATGACCGTGTAAAACTTTAGCTTGACTATATTTATCAGAAAACAGATTAATTACTGTGCAACGTGGACACTTGTCTTATTTCGAGGCACGGCTAGAAGCTTGAACCCTTGGTCAAGATCGTCCTATGTTTTTGACCAAGTAAAGAGTTGTAGTAGTCATGTTGTAAAGACAGCTTACTATTTGCAAATTATGTTGATTTTTCATCACGAGTATATACTTGTTAGTTTTTATTCTAATATAGTATGAATGTGGTTATATGATAGGGATGGAGGGTGTGGTGAAGAAATACCAGCAAAAGTTTAGGAAGGTGAAAGATGAGATGAGGCAATGGGATGAACTCCAGATTAGGTTGCTTTCCCAGTTCGGGAATGCTGCTTCCATCATCGAGAGGTTGCAGGTGCTTCTAATGTATGATGCACTTATGTGTCACACTCCCCCCTCCAAATGATTAATTTATTATAATTATAATTCGTTTTTTAATCTTCTTTTGGTCACAGGTCATCCAGAAGCCCACGAAGTATGGTGCTTTGAATTGTATAAGTGGAATTTCTGAAACGATCTTAAGAAACCAAATGGAATCTTTAGAGACTATATTGCTCTCCATGAATAAGACTCTGTAAGTTTCTGTATCCTTGATTGCTGAAAGAAGGCTATCTGTAAACAACAAACATTAAAGCTAAAGCTAAAACAAGAACAATTTCATTTTCGTCCCCATATATTGCACATGCACCCCCATAAGAGATGCTTCTGCTCTAGATACTTTCGTGGAGCCCAATCATTTATTGTCCCCGTACTTTTAGTTAGATTAATCGCTAACTTATAACTTATAAGAAAGAGGAAAAGGGTTCACACTATAAATCAGAAACAACACTCTTCTTTTGAATCCTTTTAGATTTGTAGACTATATTAGTAGTTGGAATGTCTACAACTTGTAGACTTGCTTCATCTGAAAGCTAAATAAAGTTTTGTTGCAGATATGGTATGTCTTCGTCGATTAAGTATGTGACCCGTAGAATTTATTGGAAAAATTTGATATCTTTACTGTTGCAGTCTTGAGACTTGGACCACTGATAGGATTATATTTTAATTTGGCAGATTATTGAAGAGAAGGAACTTTATTATTATTATTATTATTATTATTATTATTATTATTATTATTATTATTATTATTATTATTATTATTATTATTATTATTATTATTATTATTATTATTATTATTATCACTACTATTACTATTGTTATTATTTTAATGTTAGGCATCTAATTCTTCGATCTTAGTTACAATTGTATGGTTTGGATTTGCCCGTGAACCCACTTTTCTTCCTTCCATCCATCCCATCGATTTCAAGAATTGGTAGTTTATCCACTTAATTCTTTGGTATAATGTGAGGATGTGGAATACTCCCTCTGTTCCTCCAGTTTCTTCTCAAAATTATTTGGGTATTATTTGGGCCTAGCAATTTGGTTAGCAAAACGATGCAAGAATTTGGTAATCTTTTCATGGTGTCGTAGAGTAAGCTTTGCTTTACAATACCACAAAAAATTATCAAATTCTTGCTTTGTTTTGTTAACAAAATCGCTAGGTCCAAATAATACCCAATTAATTTTGTGAAGAACCTGGAGGAACGGAGGGAGTATATGTGAATAGTGATAGATATCTTGTTATATGTTTGGTGACTTACTAAAGCCTGAACTCTGCATTACAATTTATGGCTGTCTACGAGGATATGGCTTTCTTATCTCTAACGTCTTCCATGCAGGGAAGAGTTCGTCGGCATAGTTTCCTTTCTTGAGAAAACTCTCCGTGATGGTAAACAGTTAGTTAAAGGAGGATCCATTCAGGCGACCCCAAAGCAATTAAAACAAAGAATTGGAATAAAGCCAAGTCTTTCAGATTGTTTGGATGGACTGAGTCTGATTTACGAGATGCACCAATCAGAGTGCGTATTCTTGTTACCTTTAATTTCTTATGCAACTCTGTGTGTGTGTGTGTCAGTGTGTGTGTGTGTGTGTACAAGTATTACAACTTTGATTGTTGCCGAGGTTGCCACTTGAGTACTTGAAGATGCTCTGTTCCCCATAATGTGTTTATTTGAATTCAAATGACAACTAGTCAGCTGTTGATCCTATTGAAGCGAGGTGCAAACATACTTTGCCCGACCCTGTACATCTTTCAGGTCATATTCTTGACCCTGAATAAACACTGACACCAGGTGTTTTCTTGTTCTCCAACATAGTCTCTTGCATTGGGAGGGATACACAATTTTCCAGTGAAAATTGAATGGGTTCTAGCCTGCTTCTTGAGCAGGTTGGAAAATGTACATCATCCTTAGTTTCGATATATCAGCAATCTTACTCGGCTCTCTCTTTCG
This sequence comes from Linanthus parryae, assembly GCA_023055425.1. Classification (NCBI taxonomy): domain Eukaryota; kingdom Viridiplantae; phylum Streptophyta; class Magnoliopsida; order Ericales; family Polemoniaceae; genus Linanthus; species Linanthus parryae. Next base: position 14,774,377 of record JALGPY010000008.1, on the reverse strand, counting down.
TTTTCGTGTACATAGGTGTCTTTTGAAGTCATCGATTATAGCAGCACTTCCTGTTCTTGCCTTGAAGCCGAGGTATGTGCATAGAATCATTCTTCTTCCTCCGTGTTTCTCATTAGACTAACTTTTGGTTATCCTTATTTTAGTTATAATATTATTATTATATCTGAATATGCAAGTATATCTGAATATGTTTGTGTCAATTGTGTGCATATGAATTATGAATTTAGACGCCAAGACGTACATGAAACCTCACACTGCATAGGACATGGATCAGATAGTTGATCACTATTTAAACTTTTAAGTAATGAAGTTAAATTAATTCACTATGAAAATATATTATGTATTAGTAAATTTTTGCAATTTTAAATAGTTAAAGCATCCACTAATGTTTTTCCAGTTTTCTAGGATGTATACTCATTCTGAAAGAATTGGATTACTTATGGATCCCAAGCACTGTTGTTTTCTTTCCATAACTCAATCAATATTGGATGTGATTAGGAGCAGATCTCCAAGATATTGGATCGGGTCGAACCAAATTGCAACTCCTTATTGCTGTTAAAAGGAAAATAGCAGTTTCTGTTTCAAATATTAGGGAAAGAAATATGTGAAAGGGATTAACTTCCAACAGGAAAGTAGTTGCACCTGGAAGTCAGGAAACTCTCTTCATCTTGCATCCTATCTCCCTTAGGATTTTGGTGAGAGATCCTCAGAAGGTAATGTAAAACATGAGGGGCGCATCGGAGAGGCCATGGTTATTGCATACACCTCTATTTTTTTTTTATTTTTTTTTTATTTTTTTTTTTAGTATACATGAAACATACTACGAAAGATTTAATAATTACCTTTCACGTTTTTGGGTCCCCTCTCATGTTCTCTTCCAATGATCAACGTCTGATCAGACTTTGAAATTGTTGCTTCCATAAAACCCTCTTCATAATCTGCCCAATGCCTTTTCTAACCAAACATTTGGGGGGGGGGGGGGGGTGGGTAGGAGCGTAGCTAGCAGAGTTCCCTGTATATATCCTATGAGTATGATCTATTGCATCCAACCCTGCTGTTGCCTGTCACGTTTCCTCAGTCCCTCCATATTATTATTATTATTTTTTTTTTTTTCACAAATGATCTTTAAACCTCACTTTATCTTCTATTCGTTTCTGTGTACCTAACAGAGTTCCCTTGAGATTAGTTTTATATCCTATATGGTCTACTCTGTCCAACCTGGTGTTGTGTCAGACTTTCTTCATTTAAAAATGATCTTTGAACCTCTCTTTTATCTTCTAGTTTTGTGACAATTATTGTGTATCTATTAATTATAATGCACAAACTCAGACTGCCTTTACTCTCAAAGGCAACAGGGATGATGATATTGAATTTGTCAGGTTTTGAAAATATCCTCGGAACCTCTTACTCTATCTTTTAAGCAAATATCTTAACTTTTCAGTTCCCTGTTAGTTATACATTATGTACTCTTATCTGAATCTTGTATATGGCATGGCAGATTATTCTTTTTGTTCTAGGTCTGCTGACGCTTCTTGCCTCCATATTACTGTACTGTTTGTTCTTGCCAAATTTCGTTGAAACCTAAACATGATCCCTGTTTCATTTATGTAATCAGTCCTTGTCATTAGAAGAATCTCTGCTCAGTCTTGTTCTATTTTCTTGGAAACATGAACGCTCCCTCCCAACCTCTATTTTTTGTGCAGTGGCAGTAGCAGTGATATAGGTGCTCTCCAGCAGCTCTTGGTTGATCAACCAAATATCCCCAAGGAGGAAGGTATGCAGTTGTCTCTTTAACAACAAAGAATGAAACTTAAGCTTAATATATGCTCTAGGCTATTTGGTGGATTTCTAAAAATGAAGGAATTTAGCCATACGCAAATGATATGTAACAATTAAGGTAGTCTGAGAAGCCACGAGGGCGGTGTGTCCTTTATTATCTATTGTTAAGTTTTTGCTAGAAGATACCTCTTTCTCTCTCATTTTGGATGGTTGGACAAGAATAAATGCAGGGGCGGAGCCATGTAGGGGCACGCGCCCCCCCCCCCCCCCCCCCCCCCCCCCCCCTCCCCCCCCAAAAAAAAAAAAAAAAAAAAATCGAAAAACACTAGGTAACCCCTAATTTGTATAAAACATACATGTTTTTATATAAAAATGTAAAAGTGCCCCCCCCCTAAGCACAAGGTTTCTCTGGCAGAGATGGTAAACTTCGCTGATTTTCAACTTTAGAGTCGCGGGTTCGATCCTTCCACTGCGCGCTCTTATTAATTTTTTTCCACAAAAACTTAAAAAACAAAGAAATTAAAACATGCCCGAGGACTCGAACCCTTGTAGACAAAGAGTTTAGTGCAGCGCTTGACCGACTAAACCAGATTGCATATAGTGCTTGCACTGTTTTTGTTAATATTTAATGCGTCTATCGCTACTAGCCGAATTGTGCCCCCCCCCCCCCCCCCCCTCGTCAATAAAATCCTGGCTCCGTCACTGAATAAATGGATGATGATCAACTGGAGAGAATGTGTAGAACGAGGTTATATGAGTATATGACAGCTTGCAATTCATGAAATTACAATGCGATTGAGAGGCGTAAAAGAAGAACTTCTAATTAAGGGTTTTCCTTGGGTTTTAGGTACTAAAGTAGTAGTTAAAAAATATAGAAGTCAACTATTCTTCTGTTTGTTTAGCTGATCTGATCTACCTCCTAGTTTTGTAACGCGAACTTTTCATACAGTCTGACTTGGTTATTCTCTTTCATGCAGTGCAACTCGTATTTGACATTGTGTTTGCTGAAGAAATATGTTGATAAATTGCATAGCGTGGAGATATTTTTCTGCTCCCACCGAGCCCTAGTTTTGAAGCTATCATCTCTACAGCCGCAACCTTAATTTAGCCGGCTGGCTCTTCTAATAGTGGTTGCTAGTTCTTAGGAGTGGGCTTTTGTGCAACCTTGACTTGTTATTTCAGGTTTAGTTTCCTTCTTCAGTATTTGTAACACTTGTTCTCTTGGTCATCTTTTTTATAAAAGAAAGTTATAGAAGGTTGAATTTTCTAGCGAGAGATTTTATACTAATATACTAGTGATGATATCTGATATGAACAGCTTTTATAATGCTGGGGTAGAGCTGTCAAATGGACGGGTTTTGCGGGTTTCTAAGCGGGTTCAAGCGTAAACTCGCCCAACCCGTTTAAGATTCATCCTTCAATTGGGTGGTTATAATGGGAGTACAAACCTGAACTTGCCCGTTTAACCAAAACTACCGTTAACCTAATACCACCACCAAAATAGATACCTCCACCATCATTAATAATAACTAGTTATGAGCATGTTGCATGTGACATTTTATTTGTTACAATATATAAATTTAAATTGTGTTAGATCTAGAAAAGAAACCCAATAAGAATAATAACAGTGCGAAACATAACTCAAACAGAAGAGAAAAATAAGAGAAATAAAACTTGTGTAAATCAATATTTGACATCAATAAGAATTTTGTAACAACTCTTGAAATCTGTAAATATGTAATTTTTTCAAGAGTAATTCGGAAAATTAAGTAGAACACTAACCTAAAACATTTCACACTTTTATAGAGTAGTAAAGATATACTGACCTCACATCCGCCTCACTTAAACATCATCTTCAGGTCATCACCCCTGAAGATTTCCTTCTTGCAGGGATGCCAATGGATCGGATTTGGTTCGGCTCAGCTTGTATCCATTTTGGTTTTATAGGTAACAAACAGGTGTATTTCAGTTTCTTGCTTGTCTTTACCCTTCTTGCTCCAATTGGAGTCTTCAACAGAAACATGACAAGCCAGTGCATGGAAAGTGACAACAGACTTTGAAAACCATAGGACCAACATGTGGAAATTGAGTTGCAAGTGGCCAATGGATGTTTCCTTCCTCTTTCCGGGTGAAGAAAAGTCGTTAACTTCATATCATGATAGTGAGAGAGGAGAAAGTTTTAGTCCATAGTACATTTCATATCTTCTGCCACAAATTCATACCTAGCAATGGGATCTAAGATGAGATTGAGAACCTCTATAACACTTTGTCCAGGTGTTTGTAACTTGCTAGATACAAAACTAAAACCGCAACAAATATGTAATTATCAAGCTAAATAAAATTGATTATCATGAACAGGTTAAAAAAGGCTCTTCATGAAGATGCAGGAAACTTTTGCAGATTGAACAAGTTTACAATCACTTGGACAAATTATTACCCCTCTGTGTATGGGGTTACATTGAAAGGAAATATTCACTTTAGGGATAAAACAACTTCATTCCTAGCAGTGGGATCCAATATGAGTTTGAGAACCTCAGTAACCCTTTCTTTGTCTGTGTATTTGTAACTTGCTTCATACAAAACTAGAAGGGTATCTGTAACTTGCTACATACTACCTCCGGTTCGTCTGTTTCGTCTGCGTTTGACTTTTTAACCCGTAACTGAGTCACTTTGACTTGGTGATTTCGTTACTAAAACGATGTAATTTTTTAACAAATTTTTCATGGTATTTTAGAATAAACTTTCCTCTATAACACCATGCAAAGATTACTAAATTCTTGTATCGTTTTGCTAATCAAATCACCGGATGAAAGTAACCCAGTTAATAGTGACAAAAAGTGAAGTAGGCTGAAACAAGCGAAACATAGGTAGTACAAAACTAGAACCGCAACCAATACGTAAGATGAACTTGTTATTTTTCATGCACAGATAAAAAAAGGTTATTGTAAGATGAACTTGTTGTAGAACAATCCAAACTGCACATGCGATAAGAAGATAACGCAGCTGATTGAACTGAATTACAATAAATTCTAAGTTGGAACAAGAAAGAAGAATTTGAGCTAGATCATCACGTTGACAGGCTAATAGTAGTAGGAGGAGGAAAGATTCAGCAGAGATGAGGTGGTAGCAATTGTGTCTCTTTGGTATTTGCCTATTTGGGCATCTGAGTTGACAGTCCATGAAAGAAAGGGAAGCTCTTGTAATTTCAGAAAATCTATGGGCATCTCCTGTCAGAAAGCTTAAATACAGTGTATTTTACAATTTTTACAAATAAATAAACAAAGAATAGGAGACCACAGCTTGAAAAGCATGTGGTATTTTACAATTTTTACAAATAAATAAACAAAGAATAGGAGACCACAGACTTGAAAAGCATGTGGGTATTTTACAATTTTTACAAATAAATAAACAAAGAATAGGAGACCACAGCTTGAAAAGCATGTGTGCTGGTCACATACCGTGTGAGAAAAATGGTACACAGAAAAGTCAATTTCATACTCCTATCTTCAATATCATTACAGAGAAACGATATCAAAAGTATAACAACCCAAACTCTTAGCAATGGCGTCCCTGCTTTATGGTCTTGCTGGAAAATTGGCGGGAGAATTGTGCTCCCCTCTTTTCAAAGATTATGTTGGAAAGCCCTGGGAACTCGGAACCAAAGCTGAGTTCGAGAAACTTAAGAACACAGTGTCCGCCATTGAAGCTGTGCTTCTTGATGCCGAAGAGAAGGAGAGGACCAACCGCCAAGTTCAAGATTGGCTCATCAAGATCAAACTTGTCTTTTATGATCTTGAAGACCTTCTGCAGGAAGTCCGCACTGAAGATTTGAAGCGTAGAGTGAAGAGTAAGAACAAAAGGGCAAATAAGGTACACGTCTTCTTCTCATGCTCAAATCAACTTAAGTATCGCTTTAAGATGGGTCGTAAAGTTAAGTTGATTAGGGAGAAGTTGGATGCTATTGCTTCAGATCGCTATGCATTCAACTTCACGGAGCGGCGAGAAGAGATGAATGTTGTTAGGAGAAGGGAGGAAACACACTCGTTTGTGCCTATTGACCAATTTATTGGCAGAGATGCCGACAAAGAGTTTGTCACAAAGCATTTAATTCAATCTAATGTTGAAGATAATGTGTCGGTGATTTCAATAGTTGGAATCGGGGGAATGGGTAAGACCACTCTTGCTCAATCAGTTTATGATTCGGATGAAGTTAAAAGCAAATTTGAGCTTAGGGTGTGGGTTTGTGTTTCTGATCCTTTTGATGTAAAGCTAATTTGTGAGAATATCATAAAGTCTGCAACAAAGAATAATACATGTGAGAGGCTTCCAATGGACGTTGTGATGGAAAAACTAAAAAATTCCATTGACGGAAGAAAGTATCTACTTGTTTTGGATGACGTGTGGAACGAGTCTTCTATGGAATGGGAGAAACTCGAAGTGTTGTTATCAGGCGGTGGAAAAGGTAGTAAGATTCTTATCACCGCCAGAGCTGAATTAGTTGCCCGAGCTGCAAGGTCAATTGCAACCCATGTCTTGAAAGGTTTGTCTCGTGAGGACTCGTGGGTGTTGTTCAAGCAAGTTGCATTTAAGCGAAGGGTTGAACAAGTGAGTCCAAGAATAGAAGGAATAGGAAAGGAAGTGGCAGAGAAATGTTTTGGGGTTCCGCTGGTTGTAAAGGCGATTGGTAGCATGTTAGCACTGAAAGAGAAGGAAATTGATTGGCTGGATTTCAAAAAGAACGATCTTCCCCGGGTAACACAAGATAGTGATGGTACGGTCTTACCAATTCTGAAGTTGAGCTACGACTATTTGTCGGCAGCCTTGAAAAGATGTTTTGTATTTTGTGCAATGTATCCAAAGGATAGCAGAATTCATAAGGAAGAACTGATAGGGATGTGGATGGCTCACGGGCTTATTCAGTCGGATTGCACAACGCGGTCTTTAGAGGATGTTGGAGAGCGACATTTGAAGGATTTAGTGGACCGATCGTTCTTTGAAGTAGTTTTTAGAGGTGCCGATGGCATTGCTTTTGTTTACAAAGTGCATGATTTGATCCATGATCTTGCACAGTCGGTAGGGGGATATGAGTTCTACAACTCTGAATCTGGTGTGAATCGTATCGATAAATCGACTCGTCACGCATGGGTGTCGATAGATGAACCTTCCAACTTATATCTTGGGGACAAATTGCGCACACTTGCTCTTACTGATGATTCTCCAAGTGATAAGGTTAATGAGCTCACTAATACATTTGACCAATTGCGCGTGCTAACATTGACACGGCTAAGATTAACGAGTGTGCCACAATTTGTTGGTGGCTTAAGACATTTGAATTACCTTGACTTGTCTTACAACAAGTTCGTATCCCTCCCAGAATCTATATGCAGTTTGTACAATTTGCAGACCTTGGTACTCTACGGTTGTGGGAAGCTGGAAGAATTGCCCGCGGGAACAAGAGAATTGGTGAGTTTAAGGCGCCTTGATATCGGTGATTGTGAGGAGTTGAGGCATATGCCGTGCGGACTGGAGGAACTGACTTGTTTGCAGACATTGACTACATTCGTCGTTGCAGGAGGAGGAAACTTGAAGAAAGAAGGTGGTGGTAAGAGGATCTATTTGGCGGCGGAGGTGTGTGAGCTGAAAAGCCTAGTGAATTTAAGGGGTTCGTTAGCGATTACAAACTTAAGAGCATCCAAATGTAAAAGCAACATAAGAAGTTGCATTTACATTTTAATGGAGCTAGAGTTCATTAAGAAATTGAAGTTGAAGTGGGAGGCTGATTGGTTAGGGGTGGAGGAAGAGGTAAAGGTATTGCTGATTGAAAGTCTGAAGCCCCATCCCAATTTGGAGGAGTTAACCATTCAATCCTACGATGGCAAGAAGTTTCCAAGTTGGATGGACAGAGTGAATATTAAGATCTCCCTTCCGAATATTGTTTACATTAAATTAGATGATTGTTGGAGTTTGCTACATCTTTCACCACTTGGGTTACTTCCTTCTCTTCAACATCTTCATCTTCAGAGTATGGATGCTATTGAATTTTTAATCGACACTACTCTCGAGGAACAACCTGATCAACTACTCTTTCCATCCCTCAAGGAACTCTCCCTCTGGCGTATGTCGAAGTTGAAAAGATTTGTGGGACCCACGGTAGCATCCAGAACCGCATACAACAACCGATGCTTCCCTGTCTTGAAGGAACTCGAGATTCATGAGTGCCCTTTGTTCCTTGCTGATGGGAGGAAGGAGGATGGTAAGCAATTCGTTAGCCTCCTTGAGGAGGTACGCTTGTCATGTGCAACCTCAGAAACTCTGCCATGGTAACCAAACCAAATAGTGAGTCTGCCAAAATGGATGGGCAACCTCACTTCACTACATTGAGGTGACGGAACACTAGCCGTGACCTTTGTATGAGGTTGGTACCTTCAATTTATATATTTTATTTTCTTCCAATTCTTCTCAATTTAGATTTAGTGTCAATTTAGAATCATGTGTCCGCCACTGGTTGAAGGAATGTGTTATTCTTTGGGATAGAATCAATTTAGAATCATGTCTTCCAATCTTACAAAATACCACCGGGTTCTAAGAAACATGACTCTTAAAGCTGTTATGTTCAATACTCTATTGTTTCCATTTTTAATTTGCTTATTTTCCACTTGCAGTCATATCAGGATTTGCTTGAAGCATTGCAAGAGATCACTATGATTTCCCTAAACACTCTACTCTACTACAACTTGTGAAACAGAGACCCACCTGGTGGTGAACTTTCTTCCGACAAGCATCTTGAAGATATCCATACGAATGTCTTCTTACAAGTGATGATAGTAAGCTTAGTAGTTCTCCACATGATGAGCTTCATCCAGGCCAAGGAAATTCACAATGTGATAGCTAATTAGCATAACGGTACTACTGATCACGACTGCTGAGCAAGAGAATTAAGTAGCTTTGTTCTCAAAACTATATTTAGTTCATCTGACTTGGAGATATCATGGATCACAGTTTCATATCCGATCCATTCGGATCGGATCATATTCGCTCCATTAAGGTCCTATCATGCCGAATACTAAGCCGGATCAGGATCCAATTGCCATCCATACCTTCATGCCATACTCCTTTTAGTATCCATACACCAGCAACGTGCTTAGCATTACCAAGGAATCAATCAACTAAAGTACTCCCTCAATGTTCTTGATCTCACTGGGACAAATTACCCCAAAATCATGGACCCTTAACACACTTTCATAACGTATGCAACATGAAAAAAAAAAAAAAAAGACGTCTGTAGCAGCTTAAAACAACCAACTCTGAAGAGGTCTTGTATGTTTAATTGCAGCAACTTCACTCCAAGCAGAAGCTTGTTGAATCTCCTCATCACTAAAATGGTTGTGCAAACATAGAGATAGATCTGAACAAATTTGCCAGGTGCTTCTTCGCTGCTTATTACAACAGCAAGCAAGAAGGCTTATTTCCATATTAATACAATCGCAGCAGATATATTAGACAAGTACCTAAACAATTTTGATCAGTAAGTACTATTATCCGTTTTTTGAACAGGACGCTATTATGTCCTTAGTTCATAACATACCTATCGGCTATCAGTAGAACGTAGTCAACGTACTACCTCTATTCTTCTCTATCAGCCTAGTTTGACTTTCAGATGTCACTTTGACCCGGTGACTAGTGCACTAGGCGTTCGATAGAGAAGAAACTAAGTAGTAACAGTTAAGTTGCTTTAGAGATGGTCGTTCTTACAAAAAATAATGGTAGAAACATTCATTTTTTGTCGCAACATTTCACTTGTTCAATAAAAAGCTTAAAATTCTTGAACGAAGATCCGCCATCAGAAACGCTCCTCCTCGCAAGCTCCTTCAGTCTCTCTGCGTTCCCTCTCACAACTTCATCCGAAAGAACATCCTCCAGCTTCTTCTTTATCTCCTCCTTTGTGATCATCATCGCGCCGCCGTCGAAACAATGGCCGATCTTCCATCCATCGCAAATGCATCTCCCTATATACAATTGGTCCGAGAAATACGACCAACAGAGGAAAGGCACGCCCATGGTTATACCTTCCATGGTCGAGTTCCAACCACAATGTGTCACGAAACAGCCTACCGAAGGGTGACCCAATACTTTCTCTTGTGGCGCCCATTCGACAACCTTACCAATATCCCCCATAAACCTACCCTCGAACCGGGCCGAGCCGCCGGTGACGACCCATAAGAACGGCCGGCCCGTTAACTCGAACGCCAATGCCAGCTCATCGAGCTGTTCCTGGCTGAACTTGGATGTGCTCCCAAAAGCTACGTAGATAACTGATTTCGGAGGTCGCTGGTTGAGCCAGGTTAAACAAGAGGAATCCTCTCGGAAAAAGTTTCCGGCCGGTTGGTCAAGGGCGAGAAACGGGCCGACCGTTAGAAGGTTCGGAACAAGGTTAGCGGACGAAGGGTCGAGATCATGGAACCAGTTGCAAAGAGTGTAATCGGCGGCTTCTTTCGTCTGAATGATGGCTTGGAGGTACATGAACATGTGTGTTCGAGTAGTTAGGTCACCGGGACAGTGCCAGGTGAACTCTGACGGGCTTATCGGAGGCATGTCTCGGGAGAGCACAACCTTCTCGTTCTTCAATGGAGTTCCTGCATTTCATCAACTTACCAATGTAAGGGCAGTTTGGTAATGTTTCTCCAGAAGTTACTTTAGTGCGTGTTTACTTTTTTTGGACAATTTATGCTATCTCACAACAGTTTTCGGGAAGCAAACCTGCTTTTGATTAATCAATAAATAACCAATTTTAACCTTAACTTTTTTAGATTTTCAATATTCACCTATACATATGTGTTGCATATTTGTCATTTTACTCTCTCCAGCAGCTTCATAGTAGTTGATATCACCAAAGATAAAATTATTATTCAAGTATTTCACCATAGCTTTTGCGTAATATTTACCAAACAACATTTTATCTTATATTCACACTAACTTTTCCACAGCGATTCTCACACATGTTCTAGCACACCGCCACATCATTCTCAAACTGGCCCAAACACCTCCAACATTGACAGAAAATACTAAAAGACGGGAAACTACACGAGTTCCTTACCATCAATTGAGACGATTCCAGCCTCGATCAGTTCTGGGATCCGTAGAGCTAGCTCCAAGCTCCCGGGAGACGAAGGCCAGAACATAGCCGTTCTGATCCCCATCTTCTTCGCAATCCCCAACGCCCACCCGAAAGTTACATCAGCAAGAACAAAACCGAAGGGAACATCTTCGTTACCTTGATTCGCCTTACCGATATAATCAACCAAATAAGAAGGCAACACTTGGTAGATGCTAGCACCTACCTTCCTTTCATCGCTCCGGTCATCATCTGGTTCAAGCCCATCTGGAACCGCAACTATCCTTAAAAGAGAATCCTGGCCTAGTTCCGGCGCTGAAGCCAACATCCGGGAGTAGACAAACTCGGTGACCATGAAAGTCACCTTAACCCCATGTTTAGCCAATAGTTTGGAGAATTTCATGAGAGGGGTAACATGCCCCAATATAGGATACGAAACTGCTAATACATGGGAGTTTAACTCGCTAGCCATGAGCACCAGATGTTCCAAGAACTGGGTAACTGAGATTGGAGTGTGTTTCAACCCCTCTCTGGATTGAAGGTGTATATAGAGTCTATTTCCTTGCTCATAAAGATTGTGTTTCAGAGACTAATCAGACACCACGAAACCTAGTTGGGGAATGAGGCAAAAGATGAGAGCACGCGTCTGGTTTTGCCCTCACTTTTGCGATGATGACTCTAACATGTTCTTTTCATGAGCGAAATATTCGGTGTTGCTGCTACCTAGAGGTGCGAATTCGGTTCGGTTCACCCGAGAATCGAACCGAACCGAACCGGATAGATTTTCAACCGAAACAAAATACCCGGAACCGAACCGAAGACCCGACTACCCGGACCGAACCGGATTCGTGGGAGGTTCGGTTCCGGTTCGGTTTTATGTTTTTTCGGAACCGGGAACCAACCCGGAACCGGAACCGGTAAAACCGGAACCGGGCCGGAACCGACCCGAGAACCGAATGTAACGGTCGAAAATTTGAAAAATATAGCCGTTTTTTGTACCGTTTGGGCAAACGGTCCAGTGACCGTTGCTGCATTATCCAGTGACCATGAAAGAACTTATCCAATTGTTTCTAAAATGGCACGTGATTTACTAACCCCTCCCGCTTCTACAGTCCCTTCCGAATCTACTTTTAGTGCAGGTAAACGAGTTTTGTCGGAGAAAAGATCGTGCCTAACCTCGGAGATATTGGAGGTACTCATATGCTCGAAGGATTGGAGCGACGCCAACAAACGCACACAAGACCAACACCCTTTGGACGTTTTGGTCACCGAACTTTACCAAGAATTGGGAATAGACCCGGACACTCCCCTAGATGTAGACCAATTGCCAACGACAAGGGGTTGAAAAATGAAGACTATTATTGGGTATTTTTGTTAATTACAATAAGTTTGTATGTAAGTTAAAAAAAATGCAAATGATTGTTAGTTAAGTAGGTGCCAACCTAGTTGGGATGTACTTAAACTATAGTGATGCAATTTTTTCTAACATTTGATGTTTTAACTTTTAATCAATAATAAAAGTTTACTTGGTTTTTTTTTCAATATTTGTACAGTTTTGATGTTTTTTTTTAAATATTTGTCAATTTGTATCAAGTTTAAGTACATTATATTTGTACATTAAAAAAATCTAGTATTAATTAATAACATTCCCTAAACCCTAAGTCCCTAACCCTAACCCTAATTTAATTAATGCACCCTAACCCTAACTTTGTTAATTAATACTAATTAATTAATACTCCAACAATTAAAATATCAACACAAAAAAAAAAATGTCCGACCGGTTCCTGAACCGAACCGAAACCGAACCGGTGAAGGATCCGGTTCCGGTTAACGGTTCGGGTTCGGTTCTAGCGGATCAGAAATACCGGTTCCGGTTCAACCGAACCGAACCGAACCGAAACCGACCGGTTCCGGCTTCAGTCGGTTCGGTTCCGGTTCGGTTGAACCGAAATCGCACCCCTACTGCTACCAGCAAAAGATCCTCGGAGAAAAACATTCAGTACATTCAGGTTTATGATCAGAGTTCACATGAAGTCAAGTGTTTACTACTACTTGATAATGAAGATAATACAGTATCCAAATGCGACGAAAAGTGAAGTTGTCATCAAAGATCACTCAGTGAGAACCAAGATGTAATAAGATGTCCGGCATCACGAGGAATCAAAGGGTACATTTGTGTTTACTTTCAGATTCTGGAAACAACATTCAGTAATCAGTAACCAAAATTAAATGAAGCTACTCAACTTATCTAGCAACATTGGCCCGATGATCTATTTATCTCAACTTCTTTTGACTGGAGCAGGGCTGAAGTAGTTCGTTACCAATCCCATAATAGCAAACCTGAGTTTGAAAGAAGAAAGCAAGAGAAATCAATTCAAACTTAACTACATATTGAGAAAGTTCAAATGACAAGAAGGTGACGTTAGCACACAGAGTTTTTAATTTACTTCACATCTATGATTAGAAGTTATAAGTGCAGGGCATGTTTCACGCGGAAGAGGTTTAATGAGAATTCATGCTGCATGTTCAAGGATGCTTCCAAAAACCTACTTCCCCCACTGCATGCTTCCATACCGAAGATATGATTCCAATCAAACTGTCTTCATTCAATTATTCACCAATACTCTTAAATAGTATGCAACACCTGAAGCTGCTAAACTTCATTTTAACCGGCTTGACACCTTCTCAAGTTTCTAGGTAACTTCTGGTACAAAGAGCTTATACTAACTAAGAAAAATAAAGGATTAGGCTGTTTTATCGCAAAGCATACACTTTATAAATTTTGCTTGCACATCTGATGACTCGACGAGTAGGCTTCAACTTATAGTATGTGTAGCATGTGCAAGTTTCAACACATCAGAGGACATAAAAGGGTAAGAACGGAAAGCTCGCTCCTAGGTACATAATCCATTGATTTGAATGGATGCAGCACTTCCATCAAACTGTGTTTGTTTGAAATTACCAGGTATAGGTCCATTATCCACAAGTCACATTACACAAACTGAAAATGGCTGTGCAATTTGAAACAGATGCATTCATCTATAAGGAAAACCATACAATGAAGATCATCTACATAATAAGCTGCTATGAGGAATAAGCTGTTACAAAAAATGTGACATGTGGAATAGCTTATCCCCATCATATCTTATGAACCAAATACTTCAAAATAAGACAATCTCAGCCATTCAAACGTCGGAAATTAACATTTTTTTTTGTCGTCAGGGCACGGGATATGCACTAGTATATGCAAAAAAGAGCATTGCAAAATCTTGCTTATCACCCTAGTGTGACCCTATCAGCCACATCTTGTTACTGATGAGTGTCCCAATTCTAACCTAAGGAAGCCCAAAGACTGATTCACATTCCCCATTTATATTGTTCTAGCTAATTTATGCACGTCCATTCAAATTCTCCATTGATCTATCAACTTGTGAACACATATACTTGGCCTGTTTCTTTTGTTTCTTCTTAGTTTGACTTTCTTCATTCGTAGGCACGTCACTTTGACCCCGTAATTTCAATAGCAAAATGATACTATTTTTTGGTAACTTTTTAATGGTGTTGTAGAGTAAAGTTTACTCTACAATACCTTGAAAAGATTACCAAATTTTTGCATCGTATTGCTAATCAAACTATCAGATCAAAGTGACCTGATGAATAGTGATAAAACTGAGACCAAGAAGAAACAGACCAAGTATAAATCAATCAACACAGTGAAGGGCTTCAAAAGTAAGGGGGTTAATTACTCACATCATGGCCATCGAGATCTGCTTGAGATCATTTTCGAAATTCCTCATGTTGGAAAGCGATTGCGCACAGAAGATGATCGCAAGCCACGATCCGAGCTTATACTGCACACAGAATGTGAACGCAATCCATCACACACAAAAAATAAAATTACAGTAAAAAACCACAAATCTGAGATCCAAATCTGAATTAGCACACAGTCAAGCACAGAGAGATGAAGACGAATAAGCGTATTTGTGAAGAGGGTTAGAGAATATTGCGAACCCTGAACATGACGCCGACGACGGCGAAGATGACGGCGAGGAAACCGGAGTAATCGACGGGGAGATCTTGCGGATCTACGAGCGCCGGAGCGAAGGGCTTCGCCGCCGACGGCTGCCGAGGATCGTTGGCCGTTGAAGATGATGAATTGTTGTGCGACGACATCTCCGATTGGTGGTTCTCTTCTCTCTCTCTTCGTCTACTTCTCACTCCTTCGTTTGGGTTTCTTCAACGACACAGAACTGAGCAGATCAAAGAGCACGAACCCAGATGGGGGTATTATTGTATTATTATTGATTGTCCAATGGTATGTCTTTATTGGGTAAAAGACAAAAACCACCCTCCATTTATGGGGAAAATACTTTTTGCACCCCTGTCAGTGGATGGAGCTAACGGAATGGGCTAAATGACATATTTACCCTCAAATTGAAGAAAAATTACACAGCTATATAATTATGTATTCTCTCAGCCTCCTCATTTCTTCTAACCCTAACAAATCTTTTTCTTCACTCTCTCTCCTCTGCCTACTATCTCCCACCGCCGCCTCCTCTTCCTCCTCCTTCTCCCTTCACAGCAACAACCCCCCTCCATCGATTCCGACTGAGATTCCGCTCGACTCAGCTGAGATTTCGGTCGAATCACCCAAAACCTCTCCCTAACATCATCATCATCATCATCATCATCATCTACCTTCTGAATCGAAGACCCCCCCCCCCCCCCCCAATCCTCTAGATCTGCTATCTCTCTTTCGCGCGATGTTCTTGTTTTGTCTTCGCCGGAAAGAGAGGCGGTATTTAATCTGCAACCTTCAATTTGCGACCCTCTATTTCGATCTGCAACCATGGGTTTCCGTTGATTTGGGTGCCGTGGAGGCTGAGAATTGATTTGGGTGTCGTGCCGTTGAGAATGAGAATTGATTTGAGGCTCTTCTTCTGTTTTGCGCTTCTGGGTTTGATCTACGGTGCAGGTGGTTTCAAGTCTGATTGCAGGGGTTCGATGGTTGTTTCAGGTCGTGGTTCACAGTAGCCAAGTTGGTCATGGCTGTGGTGTTTGTGGGTTGTATTTGCCGGTAGTTTAGAGGTCTAAATGGTGGTTAAGGAGCTGAAGGTTTCAGGTTAAGAGGATAGTGAATTGTAGGGTATGTAGTGGTAGGTTCTTGCTGGTGTTCATTTCAGCTTTGTGGTGCTAGCAGCTAGAATTTGCAGGTGGTTCAATCAGTGATGGTTATGTGTTTGTAGATGGTGTGAAGTGCTGGTGCATGCTTGTAATGGAAGAGAACTGGGTTTGTTTAGTGTAGAACAGGTTAAGGGTGGCTTGAGGAGCTGGCTGTGATGGTTTGTTGAAGGTGCAAGCAGTTGGTTATGGTGGAGGTAGTAGGTAGTATTGCTTTGGGTCTGTAATGGTGAAGGATTGTGTATTAGGTATTGTGAGTTGGAGGTAAATTGTAGGTGTTTAGGAAAGAGATTGTGTGACTGGGTTTGGTTGGTATCTTGATTTAAAGTTGGTTTTGTTGTGATAGTTGTTGCCTGTTGGTGTTGGTGTTGGGGATTCGGTGGTGATTGTAACACCCCCAAATGGCCCAAGCCGGAGACCCGGGGATGTCACTCCGTACCCGAGAGGAGCCCGGATACAAGGAGATTTTATAACATGGTTCGCAAGCACAAAACATCCACAATAATAATTAAATCCAATTGAAAATATTGTATTATTAAAAATCCAACATCCTAGCCACAAACCGGCATAACAAACTAAAATGTTTAAACTAATAAGGAATTCAAATTCAAATGAAATACTACTTCTATTATCCCATGTGATGCGCGTCCCCTTCTACGCCAGATAACCATCTTCTAAACCTGTGGTGCGGAATGAAAAAGAAACACCACAGTACAAAATCAGCATGAAATACTTGTAAATAAACATCCAAACATGTAAAACGATGATGAGGTAGTTATAAAACAATGACTCATTTGTAAGTAATAGTTTTTTCGCAAACACAGCGGTAATAAAGTTGACTCTTGTATTAAAACATAAGAGTTCCCAATTACATAATATTTTCCAACCAATTTCCATAATCATTAGGAAAATCCAAAATCCGTCGTTAACTTTTTACCCTTAACAAAAATCAAAAATTCATTATTAATTCGTCGTGACGGGGGAAACCAAACCATCTCGCAAGCATCCAAGACCTTAAGTGTCGACACCCCCCAAAGAATCTAGCGTCCAGAGGAGTGAGTACAGGGAGCTATCCGGGGACTTGCAACCGGATTAAAATAAAAATAAATTGAAACGGAAGACCGAGATCAAACCGTCCAATGCCAATGGTAATCATACCACAATAATAATAAATGTCCCCGCACAACTATTCCACTTTACGTATTAATGCATTATCATTAACATGGTGATATTTCCAAGAAAAACATTTATCAAGTAGAAATCACATATTGCATGTCACGTCACATAAACACATTTTGAGACGTAAAGAAATACAAGAATTCGTTTTGACACGAAAGAGATAAGCACAACTAGGCTTGGCATATTTACTTACCTTGAATCTCAAGCCAACACAATTCAGTTCCTAGTAATACTCGACGTGTCCTTCGTCAACGAAATTGTCGCCTACAAATTTAATAGTATCCTAATCAACACATTGCACACGAAGTCCTATAGGTAAATGAAATAAATCCCGCACTAGCTCTCCCCAACCTTTACTAAGGCGAACAACCTCTTTTATAGAAAAATACATTTTATAGAGTTAACGTTTATTATTGTAAAACATAGCTATAGTTATAAGAATATAACTTATAAGATTAACTCATTATTTCCCTTATTATAAGGTAGAGAAGCATATTATTTTTTCCCCAAAACAATAATAATTCTAATAGTAGTTTCTCCCAACCAAACAAGCCTTAGTAGAGAGCATAAGTTATAAACTATCTAACTTTTATCTAAAAGAAATAACAAATTTAGTAGTGGAAAATAACTTATTCTAATTTGTTACAAACTCATAAAAAAAGTAAGAAAAATATACTTTTTATTTTGGAGTAAAGGTGAGTACAAAAATACTACTTTAAACTTGTATAAAAAGAATTGTCTTTTTTGTACTACTATAAAGCATAACCCAAGAGTATTATTTTTCAAAAGATTAACCTTTAAACAAGAAAATAAACTTCCTAAATAAAAAATTCTCAAGTGTTTTAATAAGGCTTTCAAACTCCCAAAACTTCTCTTTTAAATATTAAGTGTAGAGTAGTAAAAAAATAGTTATCAACTATGAGATTCGAACCCAAGACCAACAGCACGTGCTTTAACCACTAGGCCACTGCCTTCCTTGTTGTCTCTTCCCAGATACAATTAATATGAACTAACTTTCAATGATAGTCAAAACTAAAAAGAACAAAACAAAAACAAGAGAGAGAGAGTGAGTCAAACGGATTTGTTCTTCATACCCAACCAGAGAGAAAAGAGAGTGACGGGTTGATGATGGTGAGGCCGACGGTGGCGGCGGTGAGGCGGTCAGAGGGCGACGGCGCGGTGGCGGTGCCGTCGGCGGCTGCGGCGGCGGCGGTGGGCAGCCCGTCGGGTGAGAGAGAGAGAGAGAGATTGAGAGGGAGAGAGAGAGAGATTGATTGAAGGAGAGATTGAGAGCTATGAATTGGTATGAGAATTGCTCTGAGATTTGGGGGTTTATATAGGCTAGAGGGTGAGAAATCCGGCGAGGATTAGTAGACCCACTTCGAAAATTTCGATTTTGAATCGGGACCAAAAATTGGCGAAATTCGGTTGCTTGATGCTAAATTATCGAGCCTTGATGAGTTTAAATCGAATAGGGAGTGATTTGGGACAAACATCAACGAATTTGGTGAAGATTCGGAGTGGTAATGGTGGTGTTTGGGTTGGAGATGGAGTTCTTCCTCCATGGGAGAGTTTGAGGAAGAAGATGACTATTTTTAGGGTTAAAGACACTTTCACCCCCACTGTTTTGGATAAAAGTCACTAGCACCCCCTTGAGTTAAATAAAAGACTTTTATAAAGTTGAGAAAATACATAATAACCCCAAATAGTTACTAGTAATAAAAATTAACTTCCTATCAATAAGATTAGCTCTCAACACTTATACTAATGTCATATTAACACCCAATATTATTAAAAATACTCGTTTTAACATACTAACACTTAATATTTGTTAAAAATACCCGTTTCTAAATAACAGGAAACTTTTAAATAATTATAACTAGTATCCAAACTTATATTATTATTATATTACCACTCAATAATTATAGTAATATCATAAATACCCATATTCACAAAACGGGGTATTTCAGTGATGGTTGGTGGCTGTGGATGGACGGAGATGGTTGGTGAATGCAACTTGCTTTGGTATATTGTTGGTGGTGGTGGGGGTGGGGGTAGAGGTGGGGTGGTAGTGGTAGTGGTGCTCAAGTACACCAAGAACATCAAGAACATGATGCACACAATAAATAAAAAAATGATGTTATTTGTCCACAAATTGTAAGGATAAAATGGTCACAAAAAGTCAGTTTGCACCCCTCCACTGACGGATTGTAACAGAAGGGTGGTATTGTCCACCCTCCATCCACTGACAGGGGTGCAAATAGTATTTTTCCCATAAATCAGGGGGCGAAATGTATTTTCTCCACAAATGGAGGATGGTTTTTGTCTTTTACCCTTCCTTATTTCGCACATCAGGGCTTCCGACTCTTGATAATTGCAATTATCCATAAGTTGTTGGCCCTGTTTGGATTTCAAAGTTTTATGATCTAGAAAACATGACATGTGTTGTGTTTTTTTGTGCTCCAAAAGAGCACCACGTGGTGCTCTACATCGAATTAGTGTCTGTCAATCACTTATAGTGTATTATCTCAATCGTTGAAGATAATAAATATGGTTAATTGCATTTCAGTTGTAGATGGAATGTTTCCAAATGAGGGGTAAAATGAGAGAAATTTTTATTTGCTCCAAGAGCACCACGTCAGCATGACATGTGGTGCTCTACACCATTCAACAACTGACACCTATGCCTACTAGGGTTAACCACGTCTCCTATAGGTTATAGAAAAAAAGTCAGAATTCTATTTGGCTATTTTCTCTCTCCCACTCACCCTACTTTCATTGTAAATGTCAAATTGTGAGTGGAATAGAGCATCACGTATAATTTGATCCACCTAAGAATTGCTTGTATAATGGACTTGACGTTCGCTATCCGTGTTATAATTTGGTAGGTGCACGAGGGAGATTTTTTGATTGAGATTCACGGTGTATTATCTCACTCATGGAAGGTAATAAATATGGTTAATTTCATTTCACCCCTTGTGGTTAGCGATTTGTGCGAAACACACCCATGGAGTATCAAATGTTGCATTTTACCTCCACATTGTTTGGTTTTGTATGATTCCGTTAACACCAAAGGAATTTATCAAACTTTAACAGTCAAATGCCTGTTATACCCTCACTTATATACTCTCCATCCTCATAGTTTTCTCATTTCTATCTTTCTCTCTAACTCTCCCCCCTCTTATATATCTTATGTACTCATCAACAAAAACCTGTAACAACCTCCCAAAAGAAGAAGAAGAAGAAGAAGAAGAAGTTAGTCAAAGAAGAGGAGGCGTCATCATCTCAACTGTTGACATAGCCGGGAAGTAGTATGGTCGTCCTTCTTCCAGATATGAGCTCCTTCTTCCATCCATCCCTCCCTCTCATCTCTCTCGGTAGTCCTTCCCTCAATGGTCCTCTCTTTCTTTCGGATCGAGATGGAAAATGGTAGAAATTGCGGCCGAGGAATGCGGTGTTACCGGTGTAGGTTGTGGAGGCGTAAACGAGGCAGGGCTACGGATGCATGGGAGGCAGCGGAGGAAGGTGGAATTCAAAACTCGTTATCACGGCTCTGTGAGGTCAGTATTGTGCTTTAAGCTCGCAATCTTTCCTAAGCATGTTAGAGTGGATTTTTAACCCTAAACATTAGTAACTATGTTCCCAAATATGTTCTCAATTATTTATTTATTTGGTTTTCTTGTTCAGCTCTTTATGTAACATCCCAAAAATTTTGTAAGGGGTAAAACTATAATAAACTAAAATTTTGGGGCAAACTGATATTCTCGACAGTACCAGCTGTCATCTGGACAAATAAGAAGTTATATGAGTTCAATGAGTTGTGTTTAAACAAGAGGGGTCAATCTTGAATTTCACATAAATGATGGGGAGGAGACTAAAAGTACATCTACAACCTCCCCTAAGTCCTCTAAAGGTGCAATATAACCCCCCCCCCCCCCCCACTAAGCATGTTTGATGCACAAGCTTGTGACACCTCACCATTGAGGTGTTACAACCACAACCTGCAGGTGATGAATCACCCACCTTACAGCTGCATATATATACTCATGCTTACCATCTATACAATACATCTTCGACCTTCAAAATACTCTCGTCAAAAAAAAAAAATACAACTGAAAACACTCTGCCAATTCAAGTATTGCTGGTGCTTCAATCTCCTCTTCATTCACTAAAGAGAACTCACAAATCAATGTAGGAGGGGAGGCACCTATCAGCCCTGTAATTGGCATGACGAATCCAATGGACTAGGTGGGAGAGTTTGGATCGTTAGTTTGTGTTCCTGCTGCCGGAATCTGGGTAACTCTTCGCCGGAAATTGTTAATCCACGCCGGAGCTCGGTGGTCATTAAAGGGAAGGAAGGAAGTGAGGATATAAAACAAAATATCATCTTTCAATCAGGTATGTATATTTGTATATAAATTTATGCACCAGTGCTACCTTAAAATGAGAAATTTGTTGACAACTCGGCTAATTCGATTTTCTTAAGACATCGTGTTGTCTTTGGACAACTGGGAATTGTCTTCGGACATTGTGTTGTCTTCCACAACTGGGAATCGTCTTCGGACGTTGTGTTGTCTTCGGACAACTGGGAATTGTCTTCGGACATACTAGGCAACTAGTACTACTCTCTGGACTAATGTCCGGTAGGGGGTGTGCATACTCAAGGTATAGTTTGTCTTGGTGGAGTGGCAAAATATTGGTTACTAAAGATTGTTCACTAATGGAATAATTCAAGTTTTGCCAAAAAAATACCTAAACTACTCGTAAGATTCTTTCCCTAACTTAGGAAGTACTTGATAAATGTTTTCTTGTAATTCCTTTTCAGGTGAAAGGGAAGGGTAGAGGAAGTCTTGTAAAATCACAGTAGTACCTGTAATAGTAATGTATAGTGGTGTAAACTTGTAAGTGAATCCGGTAGCTTGTGCTTTTGTTTCTACAATTTTGTTTGTAACAGAACCGCTTTACCAACTCTTAGCTAAGATGCTCTTCTTAGTAAAGGACACCCCATCAGGGACAGCAGTTCTTGGGCAGGGGTGTTACAGATGGTATCAGAGCAAGGTTCTGTGAACAAACAAAACTGGAAACAGGGCATTAGGTAAATAAGTCAACTAAAGATACATAGGAATATAACTGAAATAAGACGGGGAAATTAAGGGGTAAGAAAAATCTCTAGGATTTAGGCAAGTGTCGTTGATTAGTTGACTAACTTTAAAATCTTGTCTAGATGGTGAGGTACCCAACTTGGTTAGAATACCAGTTCGATCACCCAGCTCTCATACGGCGGGTAGAGGGGGAGACTATACCCCAACTGGTGGATTGTGTTTGCCAGTGCTGTGACCACTGGGGGGAATCATTTAAAGGGTTTTGGAGTTACATTCACCCTCTTGTGAAGGTGGGGATGATTTTGGAGGCCTTACCAGCTGAGGAACCCTGGATGTCATTCAAAAGGAAGTACGGGGATGTGGTGGACCGGAGGAACCGACCAAATATAGATCCTTACCTTAAACAGGGTGTTTTCTCGATCTGTCCTCGTTCAATTAAGGCATTGTTAGTTGAGGCAGAGTCAGAATGGGAGAAGGCCCGTACTGATTTAGGAGAATTAGACTATGAGGAGCCAGCAGACTACAATTTCTCAAAAAGAAAGAGAGAACATGATTAACAAGCAAATATTTTGTTGTCAAACGGATTTGTCGAGCGTAACTTCACATTAATATTTTTTTTGAGAAATTATTAAGTTGTCAAACGAATTTGAACCGGAACCTCATACATCGGCTTCTAACGCTCTACAACTTGAGCTACCACCCTAGTTGCAACTTCGCATTAATACTTTTAATCTATTACAATCCAATTTTTTAATATTCTAATTTCTCTTAATTAAGTTGCTAATCTCATGTTGATAAGTTTTCTTAGAAGAATATGTTGCTAAATTTTAGGTGGACGCATTGCATAATTTATGTTTATACCTTTTGAATACACACACACACATATAAAGGGTGATGATAATTACAGGACAAGATTTTATAGTTACAGCACATTGTTTCCGTACATGACATTTTTGCCCTTTTAACACTATCACCCATGGTCCACCGTCATCCTTGTTGCTCACAAGTCACAATTGCCCATCTCCAATACCAGTTCCAACCTTCCTCCTTGAAATCAAAGCTTAGTGAACGCAGACTACCCATCCAAATTGGAGCTCGTATTTGAGTTTAATTTGAAGATTCAAATTGGAACTCAATTTACAAAAGTTTCTTGTTTTTTTAGGTTAAAATACCTGATGGTTGTGTCATCAGCTTATTTGAAACGCATACGGACGACTTGTTTGCGGCACAGAGGCTTCTCTGCCGGAAAATAGGCTTTTGTTTGCAAATATGTGCAGGTGTAAGATTATATGGATTACGAATGGTACACTTTTATTTGTCATCTCATTCTTTCATTTTATGAGAATGTTCGTGTCTTGGGCATCAGAATTGTGAGGAGCAAGATGGTCGGCAAAAAATCGAGGGTAAAATTGTCACCTAAATAAATAGTGTGTTGTAACTATAAAATCTTGTACTGTAATTATCATCACCATATATAAATATATATACACTTATTTTCAGAGTTATTTATGGAGAACTCCCGTCTTTGTTTGTTGAGCCAGTCAAAACATTAATTTCTACAATCATTTGCTTTCCCGTAACGGTATAAGTTACCTTCAACAATGATTGATCGACTGCCACTTCTACTTAGATTCAGTAGATTAACTTAACACAGTGTATATGAGTTAACACATCAGATGTTGGTGTCTGGCATTAACACTACTCTCCTAGTTCACTAGGTTAAAAGACTCAAAACAAAATAGGATACACAGTAGATCCACACTCTCCTAGATTCACTAGGTTAAAAGACTCAAAATAGTAGGGCCGTCAATCTCAGCCCAGCCCGTGAACCCGCCCATGCCCGTTGTGATTAAATGTTGCCCAAACCCGCCCACATAGCTTACTGGGCTTGCCCATCATAACCCGATTCTGATATGGGCGAACATGGGCTATTAAACGAGCCCCACCTAACCCGTCTGCCTTACACGTAGTGTGCGTCTCTTCCGTATATCGTTTTCTCTGTCGCTATCTCTTCTCCCTCTCTCTCTCTCTATCTTCATTCGTGTGACAGATGAGCGGTGAATGGATCTCCTTCGTTTTCCTCGATTTCGGGTAAAGAACTCGTTCTTCCGATCTCGTTGACCTCCAATCGTCAACTCTAGGTACAGAAGCCGATCTTGTGGCCTTCAACTCATCCCTCGAAAGCTGTGGCAAAAACATTCATGGGTCTCTTCCTCTGCAACGAAGTCGGCGAAGTTACATTGTGCAGGATGTGTTTAGGGCCCTGGGAGGCTTCTGGAGGTCGACCCTCAACGGCGATGAGAAGAAAGTGGGTAGAAGAAGATGAAAGTCCAGGTTTGGAAGGGGGTGAATTGACGAAATTGATTTTTTTTAGTTGCAAAAATTGACGAAATTGATTGAATGGGTCTGGTTTGAATTGGGGATACACGGATGTATGGAATTCATGGATTTCTCTCAATTTTGTGTTTTGTGTTATCTTTCTTGGTACAAAATAAAACGTGCAAAATTTAAGCGATTCGTTCGATTTCTGGGTTTTTGCGGATGGAAGATTTTATTTGCTTAAAAAATTCGACCTTGATTTTACTGTACTGTGATATGAAATCATACACAGTGGCTTCTAATATTAAGAATTTGAGGAATCTTAAAATGTCAGAAACTCAGAATTATGTTTTTTGTCAGTTTATTTTGTTTGAGATACTAACTGGTGGTGGCGGCGTTGGTGGTGGTGTGGCGGCATCGGTGGTGTTGGTGGTAGCATGACAGCAGTATTGAGTTGGTATTGGTACATATGTTAGTATTGAAATGACTGTAAATATCGCATGAAGTGTTTGCTAGACGGGCTAAATGGGGCGGGCATGGGTTTGTATAGATCCGTCATAGCCCGCCCATTTGACCCATGCATGATAAACTGGCAGGGCGGGCTGGGCTCGTTCATGCTTGAGCCCGTTTTTAAACGGGCGCAACCCGCCCAACCCGCCCGTTTGACAGGCCTACAAAATAGGATACACAGTAAGATCCCAAAATGCAATATGTTAACACACTTGGGGCCAATTCTAAGAAACAGAAAAGTTTATAACTCTTTGGGGGTCTTCAACCGATTCAACCCATCTTCACCGTCAACATCCACCGAGACCTCTTCTGGAAATCGCCGGCCGGCGAATCTTCACCGTCGCCGACGGCGACTTCGTCTCTTCCACTGAAGCGTTCTTCACAGATCGAAAATGGAGGAGACATCTGGTTTCACAACCCCTTCGCGTCCTCTCTCCGAATCAAAACACCAAAACCCTAGCTCGTCCTCACGGCTATGGAGACCAGCCGCACAGAGAAACATCAGGAACCAGTGGTCCAAGTTAGCTTCTTGCAAGCAACAATGGTCGTCTCTCTCGTCCTCTGGCCGTTCTCAGGCCACTTCTCTCGTCAACGCCTATCTCTCTCAGAGGTAGTTTTTGCCCTAATTTTGATTGCGTTCACTTCAATTGAATGTGTTATATCGATTGTATTATTCGTTAATTGTCATTTTTGGGACTAAAAATATGATGCTTTGTGATAGTTATATGAATGCTATGGAATTGGGTGCTCTGAGAGATATGGATGATATTAGAAAGAGAGCTTCCTGGAAATTGTTCAAGCAACAGGTGATTTTCTATCACAATGTAGTATGCTAAATTCATGGAATGTTATAGAGTGAATTTCTGTCAGTTTAGTGGTATGAAGAATTGCTTGAATGAGATTCATGAATAAGGTGGACAGGCTCTATCGATCAGTCGTTTCGACAAACTGTTTATCATAGAGTAGGAATTCAATTTAAGAATCATAAATCATTTATAAGAAAGAGTAAGGCTCCGTTTGGTTCTCTTGTTTTGGTGTTTTGGTGCTGTTTGGTTCGAAGTAATATGTTTTTCTGTAAAATGTTTTCTCTCAAATGATGTAATATGATTTACACATTTCAAATCCGTAAGCCATTTTCCGGAGAGTGAAGGAGCACAACAACAACTCATACTAACACCTCCACCACCACTACCACCTACCTCCACCACGACCCATCACCGCCACCCACCTTCACCGCCACCCATCACTGCCATTTCCGTCATGGCCCACTGTTTTGGCAAGAGTCAACCAAACACGAGAAAATAATTGCAGGAAAGCTTTTTCACAAAAAAACTTTTACATGTAAAATATTTTCCCTTGTAAAACATTTTACTGTGAACCAAACAGAGCCTAAATGAAAACTAATTATCAAATTTGTTAGTGAGTTCGCTATTTTGTGGTATCGTGTATGATAACTGTGATATGACAGTTTGGTTGATAAATTTGTCTTTGACGAGACAATCGTGTTTGTTAAATTAAAGATATCCATTATTCTTTGAGGTGTTCGGATTTCGAAATCCTCTTTCTTCTGCCATAAAATTTGGGTTTGACCTGTACCGTACCTTTCGTGATCCTTACGATTGCATTTCTCGCAGGAGCTATGCCGGGGCAAACTTCTTTCAACCTACAAAAACATGGTAATGACACTCATTGTTCATCTGAGAAAGTATGCCACGTCTTAGCTTATAGAAATGTTATGATATTTCCAACTCATGAAAGGCATGCTGCCGAGTTCTCACTTCTGTACTCCTGACTTATATGATCTTTCCGAGTTGTGCATATGAAGAATTTCTTTGCGAACTTGCTTTTGCTACTACTATTAGATCTACATATCTTCATGTTACATTATTTACACAATTCGTTCTCGTGGAGTACATATTTATGAGAGATTGGTTTCATTTTTAAGATTACTTGGGAAAAGAATTTTATTCACGGTCTAATTGCTTCTTTTAGGTAGCCACCGTGGTGAGCATGGTCAACACCAGTAGATCTATGCGGAGTTTTCTCAAGGGTACTAATAGTCCACTTGTGCAATTTACTAATTTCTCGGAAGACATGAGTGACACAGGCGATGGTGGAGGAATCCCCGTGTTTGCATTTTCTTCAATCTCTTCTTTTGGTATGTTGTTGCAGCCTTCTTCTAGAAACCGTTTTGAGATAATGACTGTATTATCATGTAGTGGATATCGTAACCGACTTCAGTTATCTGACGCACTTTGCTTCTATTTCAGAGGAGTTAGCGCAAGAACTGATTCAGATGTTCGCATTGGAATTAATTGTAAAGGTAGTGATGTATATGTTCTTATTATTAGTTTTAATTCTAGTACAGAAGGGTAAGCCATTTTCCCCTTCACTTGTCCCCACTTGAGTTTATTCCTTCTACTGATCTTGGAGATTCATGTGGATGAGCAGCGACTTCTTGTAGTGGAATTGCTATCTATCAGTTGGAAGGAATTTCCAATTAAAGGCTTGCACTGGTCAGATGAGCTCTATCCTGGAGAATTTGATGATTTAGTCGTATGTGGTGTGTATTCAAAAGAATATAATGAGCCCACACACCCAAAAATGAAGAGTTGCAAATCTGGCTTGCCTGCCCAACAATTGAACCGTCGACCGGACCATGAAGTTCTGCAGGTATTGCTTTCATTGTTGTCAACTTAGTATGTACAAGATAGCCACGTATGAAGTTGTAGAATGTTGTTTTTCTGGAGTATCGTCAACTAACTCTAGGAGAAGGTAAATTTTGTTAAGTTTTCTTTCACGTGCAACTTCGACTGTTCGAATGTTCTCTCCCCTAGTATTGGTTATAAAACATAAGGTGTGTTCTAGAATATATATATTAAAGAAGAGAACACAGACTTATCAATACGTGCAGATAAGCCTACTTTTTCAGTCCTTGTCTCACTATAGTTGTTCCAAAATAAGGGGGCTTAGACCATGTTTGAACCATCTTTCGACCTCTTTGCTATCGCGCTCAGAGGCCGTTCTCGAACCTTTTCATGTCGGACGTATGCTTGGGACAAGGCTTCGTTGCATCGGTTTGACTTCGGTATCTACTTTTGCTTCCAAAAGATTCAGATTACGTCTTAAAGAGAAGATGACTTTTACCAAGAGTCTTTCTACCGCCTCAGACACATAAGAATACGAAACGGAGGTGGCTTCCTGCTCTTGCTCCGGTTTTCCCGACTAAGCCTTTTCCTAAAGCAGGAGCTCACTCAAGCAGGTATAGGTTGGAGCCTACCTCTATATGAATATTCTCAATTTCGCTTCACCTTCTAGTTGGTAATACCATAACTAAGATTAGAAGGAGCTCTTCCCGCAGACATTTGTTCATTTCATGGAATTGAGGAGTCAGTCCTAAACGAAGTGGGGCGAACCTTGACCCATTCTTAACAAAGGCACGAACAGAAGTTGAAAGCAGGGTATACTACTAAGACTAAGCCGGTACGAAGAAGCCACTAATAGGAGAAAGCGAAAGCAGAAACCGGGGCAGGGCCCTAATCCCCTTATCATATTACCGCTAATAGTGTGTACTACAGACCCGCTAGCGCACTATTCTATTTCTTCTAAGAGTAAGAAGAAGAATAAAAGCATACTTGTTGCCCCCAATGCCTTAAGCCACTCTGCCCTAAGCCACATATCGCTCACTGCTCCCACTAATGCTAATGTTGTACCCAAGGGACCGCCCAAAAGCCATGTAGCCCACGGTCTCACACGTGTGTGCAAATGGTGATGCATCGGTTTTCCCATCCCGATTTGTCCATTTCACAGATGTGGGTATAGCAGCTGAAAACTTTGGTTAGGTCAAAGGCTTTAGCTTCGACCAATGGAAAGGAGGAGGTCTTTCTAGTCGAAGAAAGTGGGAGGTCTTTCTACTATTGGAAGGGTGTGTAAGGTGTCTATAGTAGATTGAAAACGAAACTTAGATTTCGTGGCTTAAAAGCCAAGTTCAATCTCTTTGAAAATACCCTATCTTCTCCTGTTTACGCTACTTTTTGCTTAGCAACATCGAGTTCCTATAGTCGAAAGAACCACGCCACTCTTCCTTTGCTTCGAGGAGATAACCCCCTTTCTATTTTCAGTTTGTTTTGTTCGTTTGGTACACACTATCTGAAATTGGATTGAAAAGCTCTCTCTTTCCCTCCAATAACTCTACTGAGGAACTCCAGTCGTTGCTGAGACCTCACATAGGCAGGTAAATTAGGTTAATCGGTGCGGAAAGCCGAATTGCTCAGCGAAGGGATCTTCCTTAATATAAATTTGGTCTAACTCCAACTCCATCGGTGAGGAAGAAATCTAATATTCCTAGAAGTAGAGTTCAATGAATCCTGTGAATGAGCATAATTTGTAATCGGTTTACCCGTCGAATGCTAGTGCGAGGGGAATAGGGCTAGCTCTAGGGAGAAATGATCAAGTTTATGAACAACCCGGTGGGACAGAGTTTAGCTCCTTGGCTAATAAAGCGAAAGGACAGACGCCAGAACAGATGCGAAGTCTCTAGAAGAAGGGTCAATTTCTTCTACTTTAGGTGCATAAATGACTGCGTGATCGTAGGAAACTGGAAACTGCGAAGCAAGATCGGGGCACAAGCCCAACAAAAGAAGATTTCTGGTTAAAAAAAGGTGCTCGAAGCACTTAGGTCAGAAGATTCTGGCACCAATATAGACTAATTAGGAGCACCAGAATGATCAAACTACCGAAGCGGTCCCTGTGACACACCTACATATAACTTGAACTACTTTCTTTTCTCTTTTCTTTTGATATATTCGTATTTGACTAAGCCGGCTCTCCAGGTAGTGAGAGTTGGAATTGAGGATCCCGGTTCACGGGCTGACTCACGCGGTATTTTTTCCCCTCGGTTGGCTACTGGGGAGCTAGACATTTCTTCTATTGGGCCAGCCAAGAGGGAAACTTAACCTTCGAACGACCTCTAGTGCCCGTCAATCAACCAATCGAAGAATCGACTTTATACTACCTTTGATACATGGTGTTAAGCAGAGGCTACTGAAAGCGCCATTCAGTGGACCTCTACTCCTAACCTGACGAAGTCGCTTCGGCAGCTCTAAGTCCCCTGAGAAGGACAAACAAAGCAACGCGAAGGCTGCTTCCGACAAACTCAATGGCCCGTCCTTCACCGCTCGCTCCTGGAAGAAGAGGTCTCTCCATGAGCGTGAAAAGAAATGAGTCTGGGGTAGGAACCTAAATATTCTCTGGAATCGGAAAAGAAAGAGCGAGCTATAAATCCCCCAACTAAATATCCTAACCGATACTTGAGGGTAAAGCTGCACATAAAGCTCCGCCTAAATAATGACCTTGTCATACCTAAAAAAGAAGGAATAATGAAACTCATTTTTTTCTTCTAATTGAAATCCCTATCGGGTAATGTCTAACCCTTATAATCTTTTTTCATTACGGTTACAAATTCTTTCAGATGATGATGTCATTATGTTCCACCCTTTCAAATGGACGAGAAGACAAACAGCGCTAAGTCGTCTCGCATTCAAACAATCATCCACGAACAATAGCATAATAGAAGAGTGCAGCGTAAGACCTAACTAGAAGGAGTCAAACCCCTTCGAAGTAATGGCCCGTCCTTCTATAATGTTAAACGGAATGGGGCCACTGAAGACTAACTGAACTCAGTAGGACCTCAGAAAACGAAACCTTCGGGCGAAGCTCGGTAGGCAAAGACCCGTCCATTGAGTCGGACAAAGAAAGAAATACAATTGGTTTACGATCCCTTTCAGAAACTAATCTGACTCCAACTCAGTCGGTCTGTTTTCTGAAGGAAGTCAAACCACCTCTTCTTCGCTGTTTCCCAGGAGAGGGTGAAAGACTCGACTGAAAGGAGAGGGCATTTATGTACTCGAACGGTAGTGAGAGGGGGCTCAGTACCGATCTTATATATAAGTCGAAAATTACGCGGTATAAAGACTCATCTTCTCTTTCGGTAGGAGACACGTAATCTTCTCTTTACCTTCTAATCTTTTCTTTGGGTGCTTGAACGCTTCTTTCTCATATCGATCAAGGCTTTCCCTGAGTTTTCAATAAGCATGAGTGCTAACGCGGTTTTCTTCGCTTGCTCCGCAGTACGAGCCTCATACAGAGCCGCGCCCCTTTAATATGATGAGAAGAAGAGGCATAGAATTTCCGCACCAATCCTTATACTACATCTTTTGGGGGTGTATAGCTCAGTTGGTAGAGCATTGGGCTTTTAACCTAATGGTCGCAGGTTCAAATCCTGCTATACCCAAACCTACCTCTAGTATTCGTAAGGATGCTCGCGTTCAAAGATCACTCTTTGGCCTTTTCGAAAGAACCTAGGAAAAGTTGTCAGCCTACATAACCTACTTCTCATACCAAGAAAGCCGGGCCCGGTAGTTCGAGCCCCTTTTGTTAAACCAGTTCCTGTACTGCTACGGTGCTTGTTCCGGATAATCATGTTCACAAATAAATAGTCTCTTCTTTCATAAGCCAATGACGATCGAAAAGTCGGGGACATCTAGACTAGCCAGGCAAAGCTACTCACATTTCACAGGGAAGTCACTGGTAGACTCACACGGCTCAGGGGAAGCACCCATCCCCTGCCTGTGTGTGTGTATATATATATATATATATATATATATATATATATATATATATCCTTGGTTCTTAAGCTCCTGGAAGCATGGTCAGCTTCCATTAGTTGCTAGATTTTGTATTGCTTTACATATGTGGGGTAGAAGGAGATGTTCTTAGCCGATGGTTAGTCTCATGCCAGCAAAATGGACAGCCTTTTTATTTTGGGTCCATGTTCCTTTCCCCTTCCTATGTCACCGTTGCCCTTAGGTGGTCGGAACAACTGTTTCAGAAAAAACTAGTACGTAATTCATCGACCCCCGAATTAAAACATGACTTCTACCAACTTCTACCAAGTACCACACATTGGGGTGTTTAAACTCGGTGGTTTCTTGGTTTCTTGTAAAAACTAAAAACTGAATACACAAACTAAGAAAAACTATGTCCCTGCAAAAAAAAAAAAAAAAAAAAAACTAAAACTATCCAAAGTAAGAACCAACTAATCCAAACAGCTCCATTACTGTGAGGACCATCATACTCAAACTCTGCCCCTCTTCCTTCTACCACTGGATCTTAGTATTTCCTCAAATGAGTATTATATTTTCTGCTGCAATTCACAGTTAGACTCAACTCCCCCCAACTTGATTAGTTTTCTACTGGCTCCAGCACGCCAATGCTCATTATGAGCCAGTTTTTCTTTACTGAACTCAGATGAAATAGTGACAGTTCTAGCATAAGGTGGCATCTTGAATCAGTTGCATACCCAATTCGTTGTACCGGCCTAGTTGAAATCACATGCATCAGATGCATACTGCTGCCCCAGTTTGCCGACCAGTTAGGGGTACAGATAATATTTGAAATCACATGCATCTTGAATCTGGTATATTATCGTTTGTTATCCCTCTTTCTGTACGGTTAACTGACCCATCAATGGGATATTCATGAATGTCTGGTCTCATGTGTCGCATCTCTCAGTCGGGTTCTTCCTTTTAGGTCTTCACATAAGAACTTTGAAATGCAGGTTTACTTAACAACGTGGCTTGCAGAGGTGAATATAGATTCATACAGGTAACATCACAGCATCATTGTCCTCCTTGTAATACCTTACATTCCATGGAAATAAGCTAAACTGTAGAGCCATGATTTAGCTTCTGTTCCAGTTATCTCCTCTGCCAAATTCAGAATTCTGATCTGATTGAGAAAAGATTTGGCAATACTTCCTGTGTTTTTGCAGGGTTGATGAAATTTTTACCCTAGTTGGGGAGGAAATGCACGTTCCCCTTTCTTGAAGCCGCCGCCGCTGCTATAATAGAAAGAAACCCGTTTAAAGAGTGCGTCCAAGGGCAACCTGTGAACTTTTCCATCGAGTATGACAATTACTCATCTCGCAAATATCTCTACACATGTTTGAGTGATGGCAACCTGTGAACTTTTCATGAAGTACGAAGATTACGAATCTCTCAGATGTCTCTACAGTGTTACCGTTAGATGGGCATCTGCAGCTGCTCTTAGTTCAGCAACCGAGTCTAATATTATTTTATGTAATGAGAGGGATTTTTTTTATGCATAGCTCTCAAAGATGTGTAACATGCCCACAGTATCATGCATTAAACGTCGTTACTGACATTCATAGAAAAATTGCTACCCGAGATAATTCAGTTGTATGCGAAAAAATCAGAAAATACATAAACACCAAGATCTAGTACTGTGCAAATATTTGCAAGAAATATTAAATAAACTGGACTTATATTCAGCCCATTTACTTCAAAAATGATGGGCCATCCAAAAACATCTTTCAACATTTCACATAAAGATGTACAAGGACTTGAACTCAATATTTCTCAAGAATTGCGCTCTATTGGCCTAGCTGCTAGACCGGAATATTTTAGATGATGGTCGATCCGGCGGTATCCACCCTTGCACTTGAATTTTCGTGTCTCTATAGCCTGTGTTTTATGGAGCAGGAGCTAAGAAGGATGAAGCTCTAGCAAAGGTACTGGGGTCGTTTAGGAACCAAATGGGGAGACTGAATAAATTTAAACTAATGATGATTAAAGCGAAAGACATTGAACCCTGTCAGGAAGATTCCTAGGTACTGGGAGAGCGTTGACATATCTCTGAAGCAAAAGTGCCTGATTGCTGGCTGATATGTCCGAGGATGATGAGGTTTCACCAGTATCAGATTGCCCCCGAATGTGAAACCTCGCGAAACGGTTGATGACAGAAAACCTCTCTATGTCTTGGCTTTCAATTCTCAAATCTAAGACTGATGCTCTCTTGTCCGACCTGCAAGCGACGAAACCAAGTTAATGAACGAAACACAATAATGACATTTGATGTCTGATTTCCCTAGTCTACAAAACTCAAGTATACTTGTTCTCAGATGGTTGAAAGCTTGGCCTTGCACTTGTTTTAGTAGTCATCTATTACATCATTTTAGTATTTCAGACAAGGTAAATTGTATTAAGTATTAACCGTTTGGTATAAAGCAACACCTCTTTGGTGCGGTTTAAAGGAACTTGATGTAACTTTTTAAGCACTACAATAAACTACGAGTGAGCATGGACAAATCGATAAGCATTGCTCAGTGCATGTCTGGCATCCCAGATTTTAATCCAATTCTGAATGAAAAGCCGACTTTTTGGCCAATTATTCGGCCGCACCCAAAATATTAATCTGAAAATTTGGAGATTAAATTGATTCCAAGAAATAATTATACAGTCTCCAAAATTGGAGTTTTGAAACTGGAAATTTCACCCAAGAAAGTTTTTGACATTAGTATTTAATTATAAAACAATTTAGATTTTGCCAACTGGATCTAACTCATTATCTGTAATTTCAGCTCATGGCAAAATAGATTTTGATTCTTTTTTTTTGATAATCAATAGATTTTGATTCTCAGCTCAGCTCAATTATTCACTCAGATCATGTTTCAGCCAAATGATACCACACATGTTCTACCGTATCCCATGGGAAAAGCAGATTATTAAAAGATTGAAATTCACCTTATGGATTATGTCAGGATAGAGTCAAGAAAATAAATTAAGATCAATAATATTATTTTTTTTTTAAATAGACTTCATTTCGTGCACTATGTGCTTAAAGATGAAATTCCGAACTCTTCTGGGTAAGTGCTATCACGAAACGAAAAATTAAAAAGCAGTGAGTTCTGTTGAAATGGTAGGTCACGAGGTCGGCCATGGATAAGCATGTCTTAGTGCATGTCTTAGTGCATGTCTGATTTTTAATTAATTTCAGGGTGAATAACGGTCTTTTTAGCCAATTTCATTCAGGCTACACCCAAAATATTAATCTGAAAACCTGCAGATTAAATTGATTTCAGGGTAACTGTATATGACGCTGGAATTGATTATGACGCTGGAATTCTCACCCCCCAAAAAAGAACCTTTTAATGTAGTGAATGTATGCAAGTATTGGATTATAAAACAATTTGGATTTTGCCAAATGGATCTAACTTACGATCTGTAATTTCAGCTCATGGCGAATAAATTTTGATTCTCAGTTCAGCTCAATTATTCACTAGGATCACTTTCAGCCAATTTTTGAGATCTAAGCTGATACCAGACATGTTCTAATGTAGCCTATTAGAAATGCAGATTATTAGAGATTGAGTTTCACCTTTTGGCTTATGTCAGAGTCGAGAAAATAGATCAAGATCAATAATATTAATTCTTAAGACAGCCTTCAGTTCATTCACTATGCGCTTAAAGATGAAATTCCAAACTCTTCTGGGTGAGTAAGTGCTAGAACAAAAGGAAAAATAAAAAGCAGTGAGTTCTGTTAATATGGTAGGTCACTAGATCGGCCATGACACAGCTTGTTACACATGTCTAGAATAATGCAGAGCAAATTCCAAAACCTCAAAAAAAAGGAAATCACCGAGACAATTTTTGATCAAAGATCAAAAGACCCTTAGGCCTTGTTTAGGTACGGTACAAGGAGGGAGGTATGGGGTATATTCTCATATTTCTCGTTTGGGTGAGGTATAAGTAACATGTACACTTTATCCCACCTTATCCCCCTTCATATTTTTAAATGATAAGCCAGTATAAGGAGTTAGGGGATAGGTGGGTGGTGGGAAAAGACTGCAATAACCCCTAATAAATCTAAAAGTGACCCCAATACCCTGATTCGTTCAGGTACTTCTAAGTTCTAACTAAACACTACGAAATAAAAAATTTCATATCCTGCCTTATCTCTGTACAATCATATCCTACCCACCCACCCCCGTTCTTATACCTGACCCAAACGAACCCTAAGGCCATAACTATTGAATAGACCGAATAAAAGGAGCAAATTCCAAAAACTCAAAAGAGAAATCACTGCGAAAAATTGATCGAAGATAAAAAAGACCTGAAGGCCTAAACTATTGAAATAAACCAAATAAAAGGAGGACCGCGTTACCTCACAAAATCATTCTCTAGCTTCCTTGCTCGGCTAAGAAATTCTTCCATTGCTTGTGAAAAATGTTGTCCACCAACTCTCTTCGATGTCTTCTGCTTATCATCAGGCAAGCTACAAAATTTATTTCACAAAAAAAACAACAGTGAGAAGGACAGTAACCTTTACTACAATCACTAACTACTTTAGACAAACAGCTGGGCACATCGGTAATAAAATCTCAGCTATTGACAGAAATTCTTACAGGTTCGAGTTGTCAACAGGCGCACTGAGATCACTTTCAGAGCAAGGGATTACGCTACATGTGTTCCCCAATGCCAGTCTAGCGACCTGGTAAACCACAGCCTCACACTTTGAGCTGGCATCTCCAGAAAGAAGAGCTGCTGGAGGAGGTAAAAATAATTGCTGCATCAGCTGCGTTGTCAAGATAAGCCGTCTTTTTGGTCTGAGCACTGACGATCTATCTCGAGTCAAATACAATTCTGCTTGATCTTCCACCTATGATCACAGACAAAGCTTTAGAGAACAAAATCTATGCAAGTCCTTTGGTCAAAGGATGTAGCAATAGCTTAAGAAATCACACCTTTTCTGTTAGCCTGTTTACAGCTTTGGCCCAACTGGCTTCTGTCGCGCTGAAAAAAACAGCAAACAAAAAATAAGGATAGGAACATGGATAATCATAATGACGGAAAGTTATATGTCGAGAAGGTAAACAATTTTGAAATTTGAATATTTCTAGCATATGTGATTAGCAGAAGGAGAGGGTGAATAGATGAGGCGAATAAACAAAATTCAATAAGAAGTGATGATCAAGATAACCTTATACTGAGAAGACTTTGTGAACCCTGTGTTACTTCTTTATGCCAAGGAAGAAGCTCCAATGTAGCAGTTTTCCGCTTCTTTTTCCTGAGGGCAACTGAATCAGTTACTTCCTGAGCTAGAGCATGTGATGAAGTTTGCTCACTTGTAACTGAAGGTGGTGTGGACTTCTCCCGCATATCAACCACAGGACTTGAATTAGTGGCAGGATTTACTTGCTGCAGTGAATTGAGCACGCGCAAACCATCAGAAGACGTTCCAAACTTCAACGGTTGGTCCACTGCCTTAGTTGTGGCATTTTTTCTAGCATCATACATTTGCAACATCTGCCCCTTTGTAAAACTTCCGAATTGATTAAACCAGGAAGGTGCCATCTGTGGACTAATATGAGAATTTTCAACTCTAACCGAAGCTGTGTTGCTGCTAGAAAGGTTTTCAGCATCCTTTCTAACAAAGGCATTGACATTCTGAGGTGTGTTTCCTAGTTGAGACGATGCATTTCTTTCTCTATTATCCACTGAACCAGAGAAGCTTAGCATGTTAGTATCTCCAAAAGGAGTGGCACCGTGGCGAACTGATGAATCCCTAATAATGGCATTGTGCTCCCTAAGCTGCTCAGTGTTGGGAGAACTCTGATAGCCCACTGCACCATCTCCCACTTTTAATCTTTTCGCCCCTGGAATATTTGGATCATTCTCTGTACTCTTCATGGCCCTCATTTGCTGCAGTAAGGAATACTTTTGATTTGCAAGAGTAGTTGCTTTCAAGGAACGGCCAAAGGCTTCAATATCTCTTTGCGTTGAAGCAGAGTTTGAAGGAGATGCCTCAGAATCCATGGTGAGAGATTCTTTCCCTGGGGATGCATGCACCTTTTCAGCCAAATCAGGATTCTCTGGAGAAACTACCCGTTGGAAGCTATCTGTTGCCAGTTGCCCTTCCCCACCTTTTTGCCTATCAAGATCCTCTTTGTGCTGGTGTATGGATGAAGTCGGTGTATTTTTTTCTGATTCACTTGATTGGAAAGCACTAGGGTGGAACTTATGAGCTGGAGCACCTGGAAATTGTTGCTGGCCAGGAACACTACTCCATGCATTACCCACAATGTTGCGGAAGGCCCCTTGCTGAGAGATGCCAGAACCTGCTGGAGGCTGAGATGAACCAAAAGCGCGGCCCACTGGAATTTGAGGGGCAGAGGCCCTTCCGTGTGGATCATTTGTATCATTAAGCTGGGGTTTCTCTTCCGAGGAAACAGGTCTATTTGAATCCACTGTGGGAGGTTGAACAGCTCTACTACTGGAACTATCATTCTGTTGAAAATATGAAGTGTTTCTATTGAAAGATAGATTCGTGGGTTGATTTGTTGAAACTTTCCCACTTCCACGGGCCATTTGTTGACTCTGAACTCGATTTCCTGAATTGGGTATACCAGAATTCAATGAGGCAGCGAAGTTCCCCTGATTAGTGGCAGGTAAAGCCTCATTGGAAGTATGCTCTGAAGCATTAAATTGATTGTTCCGAAGATCTCCTTGAGGAGTTCCACGAGAAGATTGCAAGGACTGCAGTTGAGAAGGAGAAGGCGACCATCCACGATTCCTTTCTCTCAGATCAGGAGACATGTGACTGGAACTAAAACTGTCTATTTGTGCAGAGCTCTGGGAAGGCAATGCACGATTTTGAACATTAAAACCTTGTGAAGGGGGTCCCAGTTGTAAACCAAAACCTTGAGAAGCAGATGACTGACTTTGCCGGAAGTGACCCGCAAAACTATCAGAATAGCCTTCATTGGACTGATTCACCTTGTGAAGAAGCTCCAGCATATTCTGACTGCACACCCAAATGTATATTTAAGGATTCAAGTCCAACTTCGAAAAAATTCCGACAGAAACATGGAAATGCAAATGTATTTTCTCAAAAAAAATGCAGATGTAAGAATCCAGTAACCGCAGGAGATAGTAAACTAAAGGATATTGATAAAAATTACCATTGAGTTACCAAAAACCAGTTGCTATTTGCAAATTGCAAATACCTATTGAACTATGTTTTTTTATGATGAAATAAATATGAACAGTAGATTGCTACTTGCATCTCAAACAATAATGCAATTCCTTAACATAATTGCTTCTAGACATAATTTTGTATACAAAGCTTTTCTTACTTCCCCTCTGTTTAAGAGCTTAGGAGGCACATTGTAGAATGTCTTGAGCAGAATCTATTTGTGCTTTCTAAAACATAGTTTCTCAGACTTACTTTTTAAGATTAAGCTTGACTATTTCCTTTGCAATGCCCTAATGTCATGGATTGTCATTGAACTATGCAAGTATCACACAGGTAAACTATTCGCTTAGCAGGTAACAGTTTGAAGTGATTCTAGTCGCAAAATTTGCTCAAGTTGTGTGTTAAACTGTTAAAGTAAGCAAAAGTTTTCTAGTTAAAGCATAGCTCTTAAAGTAAGCAAAAGTTTTGTAATGAAACATGCAGGTATATAAACTCCAGAAACTAGTGCAAAACCCATGCCCAAAGGCACTGTAACAAGATATATAGAAGCGGTATCTAATGAACATCGCCATAGATTTGTAGAATTGAAAAATGAGTACAAGATAAAGCTCATAAAGGCTCACTTTACAAGGACTCGACTTCAAACAAATTATTGCTAACTTTCTAATGTAAGACAAAAATATCGAGTATCATGACCAGTTCAAATGTAAATACTTTCATGCCACTGATGTTGGAGAAAAATATGTTGCATAAATTTACACTTAGATCTCTGCAGAAATTTGTGCAGAATTTTGGAGATGCCCGGGGCATACATTTCAGCGACTGGGTGGTTTTTGTGTCTGGTGATGGGGAGCCAGTGGAGTTCGGGGCCAGTGATTTGGAGGACGGATAATCGGAAGCAAGGTGAAGGAAAGATAGTTACAGGAGGTGGTGGAAGAAGCTAAGTAAAGGTAGAGGGATGTGAAGGATGAAGAAAGGGTTTGGGCAGAAACGACAATTGGGAGATCAAAATTCAAAATAGAAAACTCGATTTGTAAAACAATACTCAATAGTTACCATTCACTAGAGCATTGTGCTTGTCCTGGTCTCCGTCAGCCAGCACAAAGCTACGGTAAGTCGTTAACATCCGCTTTTCAAAAGTACTAATAAATCAAACTCGTGCCTTAAGGAACTGTTCATAGGAATCTGCATATTTTTTCATTTACTTTTGGTAAAAATGCACTACCCTTATTTTGGGTTTTCTTAAACTTATGTACCCAAACTTACATTTGCTGCATTGGCGGTTCCCAACATTTAATTTGGTTGCACCAGTAGTACCCGCCTGCTAACTTTCGCCCACATTTTGCAACAGACATGCATAAACTACCATTTTACCTTTAACTCCCTCACTCGATTCTCATTTCTATAAAAGCTTAAGAGCGTTTAAGGCCATAAATTTCTTCAAAATTATAAATTTTACCCTAAACACAAAAGTATAAGAAATATATCAGATCCGTATTATCATCTGGGTTTTACTTTTTTTAACTCTTCTCTCAGACTCTCCAACAAAACGCAGTTGTGTGCCTTGCTTTAACGACGTGCTTTGCATGTAAGCTCGAAGTGGTCAAACTCGGGGAGACTAATTTTCCCAGATGGTTCTTTGTCTTAAAGTCGCTGCAAGCCTTCAACTAGTCGTCTTATTAACTACCAGTTACACCGGAGTAAGGAGGATCTTGGAACCCTCAAACCCGACTCATGGACATCATCAGTTACATATTACATTTCGAGGAACAATCGACTACGTCGCCTGCGAGAAGTTTGAGAAAGAAGTTGTCATCGATGAGGCTGTATTTAGACAAGGGTTTATTGAATAAGTGGGGACGAAGTAGAACAGGCTAGAGAATTTGAGATTGGGTCGGAAAGAAGAGGAGGCTGGAGAGAGAGTTTGGCTATTGATTTAGGTTAAGACGAAGGAAAATAAATATAAGGCTAAATTAAACAATGGTGCTTACAATGATAACCCATTTCAAATTCTGCTCCCTATTTAAAAAAACAAAAATGTAACTGCCTACAGTAAAATCTGTCCATTAGAACAAACAGAGACTAACGGCAAGTACTACTGGTTTAACAAAAAGATATATTGTGTACTGCCAATGCAGCGATTGAAAATTTGGGTACTGAAGTGTGACAATGTCTAAAACATGGGTATCACCAGTGAATTTTTGCCTTCTTAATAAAAATAAAAATTAAGATTTTAAATGATAATATGAGAAGTCACTGAGATGGAATGAAAAAAGTAGAAAATGATGGGTAGCCCTGTGGAAAGGAGATAGAGAGAGAGAGAGAGAGAGAGAGAACAAGTCAGAGTGGAGTCTCACCTATTGGAATCAGTGCGGCTGAAAATAGGTGTCTATCGAAAGGATAAACCCATTGGATATAGAGTCTCCGTAATATTAGAAGTGAATTTCTTTTGGTCTTTACAAGGTCCTATCCTTTAACCGAAAAATGGAGAACAGAAATGGCTTTTGATGTAGCAGTCACAATCTGCTCCAGTCATTCAGGAAACACAACTAGGCTGGTCTTTAATGCGTTCATCAACCGATCGGGTCATTCAAGCAAGGTGACTGGTCAGTAATTAAAAATCAATGGATCACACCTAGCGAGAATACAAAATATATATGTATTGCCATGTATGCATGATTCCTGTAAATATGTTTCAACTACAAAATGTGAATCGCGCAGTACTGATTCTAAAGAGCAAGTCCAACTAATCAAATGATAAGCTGTGACAATTTCTAGGAGACAAAAATAAAATTGATGAACAAAATACGAAGTCAAAAACCTCCAAAAATTCTAAAGATTGAACTAACTCCACAAAACCAGAACATGAAGCTTAATCCAGTGATACAAGCTGGTTCATGTATGTCACGAGTTCAATTCCCCTCCCCTAATATAGAATATAAAAAACTTCTCAGGTCCACAAAAACAACCGGTGCGAAATACATAGGTGGCATCCACGTACTGATGCTCGTCCATAACAGATCATATTGGCATGCTTCCAATGATTAGAAACCACGTAAAACATATGTAGGCAAATAATGATAGCAAACAAAGAGTTTGCAACAAACTACCTTGACTGAGAATCCTTGCTTGTATCAACAGGACTGCTGAAGGTAGCAGATGCATTAGGCTGGAAGCTGCCCCGTGACGATACCTCGCTCTTTTTTGTCCCCTGATCAGGTGGATGTCCCTGTTAATTAAACCGTTCATACTTTCGCGTAAAATGAAATGAAATTAAATAAATAACACATACAACCAACCCATAGATTCACCTTTCTATTATCGCTTGAAGAGTTTGCAGATTGACCATATAATTTGGACTGCTCAAATAACCCCTGGTTGTAATTAAATGGTCCTCGAGATGCCTGCTGGAACATGGCTTGTGAGACAGTTTCCTGTTTTGTTCCTTGGGAACGCTCCACATCCTCATCCAAGTTTCCCATGGGATGGTACTGAAATTTTCGAGAACCAGAAGT
The DNA here is from genome assembly GCA_023055425.1 of Linanthus parryae. Taxonomy (NCBI): domain Eukaryota; kingdom Viridiplantae; phylum Streptophyta; class Magnoliopsida; order Ericales; family Polemoniaceae; genus Linanthus; species Linanthus parryae. The sequence continues at coordinate 14,731,847 of JALGPY010000008.1, read as the reverse complement.
CTTTTTGCCAGCCTGAAGAGATGACTTTTGCTTACTCACATTCCTCGAATCATTTCCATCCAACCAAACATTTTCCCTGGAACCACTAGGAGTATCGTGCTGGGATAAGTTACTTTGATGACTATCACATGAACTCTCTTTTCTATCACAGTTTTCCATATCATGCAGATTGACTCCAACATTACCAGAGCTGCTGACAGTGGATTCCAAAACCTGAGGGCCATTGTTTAGATGATGCTGGAACTTCCCTGAACTTTCACTTCCTTTGTTCTGCGGAGAAGAGTCAGCCTGTTTCCAGTAATTCAGATTATGACTGTTAGGATGAACTTGGCTCGCACTCCGAGAACCACCAGCGGCACCATTATTGGGTGTGTCAGCAAGATTCCTCAAACTATGATCCTCTCCATTCATATGTGAGCTTCCCATGGAAAGGTTTCCATGAAATTTCGACACTGCATCTCCAGTACCTGATACACTGTCACCATCTTCATGATCATGTACATTATGTGGCTGACCAGAATTATAAGAAGAAACATTCCGTTGAGGGGCACCAGTTCCTGAAATGCTTTTACCATTTCTTTGCGCATCTACAGAATGAGCTCTAGTTCCATAGTTTCTTTCCTCAGCAAGAGGCTTCTGGGGAGGTCCCCGACTTAACCACTTGCTTCCAGCTTCTGACGACTGAGGAATGGGGCTTTGAGTAGAAGCTGTCTTCATTTTGCCACCTTGATTAGATAACATGTTCTGTCTAGACTGCTGGAATCCTGAGACATCCAGATAACTGTTACTAACATTCGTATCAGTGGAGAATGGAACAGACACAGAATTTAAGGTCGCTCCAGTCTGCACATTTTTCTCAGCTAAACCCATCGATTGACGTGTGTTACCTTCATATGTCGAAGACTGACGATTCTTCGCAGGAATTTCAGAATTCTGTAAATTCAGACCATTCCACTCTTCCTGAAATCCTGAGTCATTGCTAGATGTCTCCGCAACAGCAGACTGCATGAGAGCACTCCAACTTCCGCTCTGCAGGGAAGGAAATCCACCAAAAGAGTCTGCACCATTTGCGGGAAGTAGATCTCCTGCCGCCATGTTGACACTACTGCCAAATGCTTCCCATATATTATCATCCCCGAAGAGAATTTTTTCTTCAGTGGGATCTAAGGCTGCTGCATTTTGCGAAGAAGCCTGCATTCCTGTCTTTTCCTGTAAAGTTTCTGAAGCACCAGCTCGTACCAGCCTATCATGGAACTCATGCACAGGAGCATTTCTTTGCAGGGATTTTACTTGCTGCATGTTGTTTAAATTTGTTCCACTAATTGGGCCTTGGCCAGAAGCATTTCCAAACATATTCTCTGCCTGAAAACCCTGTCTAGAAGCCAGGGATCCTTCCTGCATATTAACTTGGTCGTGGAACCCAGTACGCTGATTATTAGAAACAGAATTACTATACGCTGTCATCTGCTGGGCTGAAGGCTTGTTAAGAGAAATATTAGAAAACTGGTTCGGAACGCCCCTAGAAACAGGAACCCCGAATAGAGATTGATTGGTATTTTGAGGGATCATGCCCATTAAGCTCATGGCTTGGTTTTGCTCGGGGGGAGACCTAAACCCATTTGATGCTTCTTGAAATGCTGATGAATGATTCTGCATCCAGTTTGTGTTACCTGCAGTGGGATCAGTTACCCAAGGATAATTTGATGCAGCAGTGATGGAAGAAACAGGGGTGCCATTGAACAGTGCAGGCGAGTGGTTACCAGATGCTTGTTCTGCAAATGAAGGGATCTGATGTACTAAGTTTTGTTGCCTGGCTTGAACTTGTTGATTCTGTTGCTGTCTATGAAGCTCTTGCATTCCTCTCAGCATGGCCTGTTGTTGTTGCAGCGCACGTGGATCACCAAATCCAGACTGCTGAAGCATCAAGGAATGTTGCATACCTGTTTGCTGGTTACTCATCTGTTGCTGACCACCAAAAAAATCAAAGCCAACAGGAGAATCAGATGATTCTGACCGCATTGCAGCTGTATGATTTTGTGGACCATGTCCCTGCTGTGACTCATACATAGATAAGCCTCTTGGAGTCATATTAGGGCTATTCGATTCTGTACCCATTCCCAAAAAATTAGCTTCATTATGTCTTGTCTGCGAAATTCGATTTCCATGCATATAGCCATTTAAATTTGGATTTAGGATTTGAGGCTGAGTTTTAGCAGGATCGGTCCTCAGTGTTGATTGTGTAAGGTTCAGCTGTTGCTGGGGTGAAAATGAATGACTGCTATGTCCTCTTTCGGTATCTGCTTGCATCAAATGAAAAGATGTTATTATATGTCGATAAACCATACCATAACTTCCAATAGAATAAAGATGAAATACAGACAGTAATTCAGCTACAAGCACAGGATTTATAAAAACAAAAGAAGCTATAAACAATTACTGAGGAAAACAGATAATCAGTACCAGATTGCTGCAAATTAAAATTCTTCGAGCTGGAATTTGGCAAGCTAGTATGTCTTTGGCTTCCAGCCCACTGATTGCTACCCAGCTGTGGCCAGCTTCCGTCAACAACCTGTGATTGGTACTGGTCTTGAGACAAGTTCTCTTGAGCAAAGAAATTGCGAACCCTGTCTCCAACTTCGTTATCAGGCATAGATCAGAATTTTGGCGTTTCCGCTGTTTCAGTTCTCACAAGAATAACTTAGAGATGTTGAGCTGCTGCAAAACAAAATGCATGCCCAAATCAATTGTCGCCTAAGCAGCCAAACTCCAAACGTCAACCTGCTGAATGCCCATACGGAAAAGCAAGATGGTCAGTACATAAAGGCAAAAGATAAATCCAACAAGCAAAAAATCTTTAGCATTGATCTTTTTGCTATTTCTGTCCAACGAAAGAAATTGGATCTCAGATTAGCCAATCAAAGACCCTATTGTGTTTATCATCAATAATTACAGATGAGTGCTGAGAATTTCTCCAGCCTTGTACTCTATAATCTTAATTCTGATTGTAGAAGAGACTCGGTGGAAACTTTAGGATTGTCCTCGAACTAGAAACCTAAGAGTTAGATAATGTAGTTGAGTGCAGTTAATGTTGTTAGAGCCTCTCGTAATTTGCATGTTACGATCATGAGGTTTGAGCATATCAGTTCTATTAAAAAAATGAAAAACAATGCGTAGTTGGTAATTCTTCAACAACCATTCAAGTATTATACGCAAATTTAGCCCATCTTTGATTATTGTGCCAACTGCCAAATTTTTCTCCAAATCTATTTCATCAACAGACCCTCGATTCATCATGTGTGTGGCACCCATCGTGTCCATGTATATCAGCATTAAACTAAACATATTCCAAGATCATATCTATCAGCGATTCATTTGTTTTGTTTAATTCATCAGGGAGGAAAACTCTGTGCCTTAAGGGTCATTGAGGCAAGCAGAAACGGTGATAATGTTCCAAGAATAGCAAGAGTTTAGAATATTCTGATTTCATAGGTTAAAAAGAGTAAAAGCCCAAAAGGTATAATATAATGTCCCAAAACAGCCAAAAACATGGTATTTGAGCACTTTTGAATGAGAACCAGTATTGTTGTAACCTCGAGGAAACCAATATACTATAATATAAATATAGAAACCTCACCTATCTGAAGATCTACTACAAGTCTACGACAGCCATAAAATCCACCAACCCAATGAGGTACAGCGTCTACATCGCTGAACTTATTCACACATTTGTCGTGGGAAGTAATTCTCAAAGCACTCCTCATATTATTCTTATGGAAGCCTTAAACAGCTTTCAGCATTTCCCTCCTATTCTTTGTTCTTTAGAAACAAAGAAAATCATTTACAGTGGAACACAACATAGCAGACAATAAAGATTTCACTTAGCTGGAGCACAGATTGTTAAGTCTGATCTCAAACAGAGTTTGGTCCGCCGCAGGCGGGGTTCTGTGTTCTTTGGCCAGAAGATAAAAATGTCCAGATTGGAAACTAATACTCAGGAATATTGCTCACCTCATTCATGCATTAGATGTAACCGAATTATTCTTCATTTGCATTTGAATTACCATCCATGTTAGAGAATTGAGCTTCAAATTAACTAGAGTATCATACCTTCCTCCCTAGGTACTGTGTTCTAGAAAACAAATGAATAATGGAGCATTAAGGCGGTCAACTCATTACCTTCTTACCAGTCTATCAGGTAGACATAAGAAGCTGTGTGTTCAGAATCAAATTAGATCACATTTTAATTTTTCTGAAATCATCAAAGTAGTACATTAGGCATGTGGATTTGAATTATCGACCATGTGGAAGACTTAATTTCAAATTACTCAGAAATAAATACCTTTCATCTTAGATACTGCTTTTAGAACTAAATAATTCAATAGGAACATTTAGGTATTCAGCTAAGTAACTTCTCGGGGCAAGTTTTCAGGATCGCGAGCCTACGTAGGATCGTGGAGCGTCTGATAGGATCGAGGATCGGATCGTAAGATCCTACCAAAAATGTAGTTTTTATTGGCTTAATTACTTAAACTCTCAAATTGGTAAAATTTTCATCAATAACTCTGTCAAAAATGTATATTTTTATATGACATGGGTTAAAATGTCAATAAAGAAACTAAGATGGGTTAAATTCTCAATAAAAAACAAATTTCTTGCTAAATTTTAAAGCAAAAAAAAGAAGATAAAAGAAAAGAAGATAAGGTAAGAAGATAAAGAAGTTAGGGAGAAGAGGTTGAGAAGATTGTCTCGCTCGTTCCCTCTGTCTACTCACTCGCTCTCTCTCTCTCTCTCGGCACTTCAAGGTAAGACTCTCTCTCTGACCTTCTCTCCTCCTCTTCTCTTTAATCGGGATTCGGGTGATGGAAGTCCCCGGAGGCTGGCGACGCTCGCCGGAGGTGCGTGGGAGGCCGGAGGTGCGTCGGAGGTAGGATTGGTAGATCGTACGATCCTAAGATTTTGAGCGCGATCCCAATCAATTCCACCGGATTCCGATTCTCCGAGCGATCCAGCACAACTCCCCACCCCACGCCCCAATCTGGATCGTAGAATCGTACAATCCAACTATCCGGATCGCGATTCTGACAACGAGAATCTCGGCTCTTACATGTCTATCAAATAGACAAGTAAAAAGGACACACATAATCAGAAAATAGTGTACTAAAGATAGGCAGGTATGTGTCTCTATTAACACATCCGTAATATCTTATTCTAGGACATTTTTTCCAACATTATTGTTGAAATTATAGAAAATATTGTCGTGTGAGACAGTAATTTGGCTTAAATTCTTACATCTGATGTTATACCAGATCGTTCAGTAACATGATGTCGAGTGAGACAGTACTTTGGCTCAATTTATTACAATTTGATGTTATACCAGATCGTTCCGTGACATGTCCAGAGATGAACACTCTGGACATTTAGACACCCAGAAATGCACCAAATTAGCAGTCAAGATTAAGAATTAGCACCAAATTGTGGCACATCTCTACTCTCCCAAATTAGCAGTTCCTTTAGCACCTTAGGACAATTTTTTCCAGCTACACAGACATAATACAGAAGCCATTCACATAAACTGCTTTTACTTAGGCAGAGATTAAGATTGAGGTCAATAACTGCTGACGGAGTGATATCAGACAAACTACAGAGCAGACGATGTTCGCGCATTCTGGTAACCTGGTTCATCTATATACGCTTCATACGCGAGGGACTTTTACTGTCTAGGCACGGAGACTACAAAACAGAGGACGTATCCGTGTCGAACACTTACGACACTAAAACACTTGTGTGACACTCCAAAATACATGTCAGACACTGCAGGTGGCGTGTATTGGCCTTTTTTTGGATTTTATTAGAGTGGACACTTGGGGGACACTTAATGAGAGACGACAGTTTCCCTTTATGTTTATTAGACTTCCACATGGGTTGTTTTATGAAAAGCTTTAACTTTAAATGGATTAAAAATATAACTAAGCTAAAGTAGATATAATATATATATGATAAATCGAGGGGTCTATATACGATAAGGTTGACCTTCTGAGCGAGAAATACAAGCGATGTTTTGATTTTTCACATGCGACAACTTCAAGGGGTTTCCCAGACACAACTTATCAAACTCGAACCCACATAAGCTACTCCTCTTTCTCTTCTCATTCTTAAACTTACTCTATGCTTTACCGAGATAGTTAAAATATAAGTATCAAAGAAGCTAGAACCAATATACTATCATCGATTAGTATAAAGATTCAAATATATTCATAATAATAATAATAATGCTGGCGTATCCCTGCCGTGTCGTGTCCTTGTTTATTTTAAGTGACGTCATGTGTCTGTTCCCATATCGTAACAGACCCTTGTACCCGTATCCACGCTTCTTAGTGTACTAGTGTGTATTAAGTAAGAAGGCCTGCTTGTTTCAAGGGCATATTATAACCTTGAGAGTGACCGATAAAATGCCACCGTAAAAGAGAAAGAAGCAATTTGAAAGACACATTGATAGCACCTTCTTTCCTGTATTTGTGAATTCTGATATAATTTATCAAACTACTTGTCTTCCAGTGTACCATATCATTAATACAGAAAAAACTCAAATAAACCGTTTCAGAATTATCCTCACCATCCCCACCTAGTAAATGCTCCCTCAAAGATTATCTATAATTACCTCAATAGTCAATACACGTAACAGATACTCCTTTCTGTACCTTTTTCCAAAAACATTTCCTTCAAATTCTGAAACACATTGTTTACGTATACCGACGGCATAGCAGTAGATGTGGCATGTGAAGCCGCTAATATTCAAAATGTCTAAACCCTCCTAGGAATTTTCTTCCTGGTGGTTTCTCAAATTATTGATGTAACATCTCCCATAGGGTCCTACCCTTTTCCAATAAATTGTCGTTTCATGAAGCTATTTGTATGCATAGTCCCAAAAGGGAACTTCACACCATTTTTTAGGATCTTGCACTGTCCCGTTAACAAGATACTAATGAACCAACCTGACGGGGTTTAAGGTTTAGGCATCATCTACTTTCCAGGTATATTTTACATTGATCTGGCAAGATGATGGTGTCGATGTGACTAAGTGATCTTGAACTCTTACTTTCACGGTTTCACCTCTACAGCTTCAATATTCTTAAATTTGCACAACAGTCACACTCCATTATCTAATACAACCATTGGTTCTAGCCTGGAAGCCACGGGTTGTCTAAATAGAACAGTTTGTCCTAGAAAGGCTATGCAAGATTATTATTTTACCACAAGAGAAAACTATACACACTTTAAGGTGGCAATGGAGTACAAACTTTTGCGTTTATAGCTAGATCTGGTGTATCGTTCCGATAAAGAGAGTCACAAGCCAGCAAGTGAAGATACTTGAAAAGTGAAACTGTATGTATGTCAAGAAAGTGGATGCCAGAGCAAAATCTAAAGCGAATTGATGCTTATCAAAAATTTGCTTAAGAGGGAACATTTGATGATAACTAATAAAGCAAAGTGGTGTTTTACATGTTGTCATAACCGCAGTAAAATCCGCGAACAACCAGCTCCATAGAAGGCTGCAATTTGTCCAATGGGTAAGTGAAATTATGTCGCCCATTACTTGGTTCAATTAGGTTATTTTGTCCCCAACTTCATTGCATTTATCGAATAACTCCAAAACCAGGACGAAGTCACCGGAGAAGTTAATAACAGAATCAGTACAATTCTGAGAGGCTATACAACAAACACTAATCTGTCCGGAGACCCTTCTACGATGGTCGATAAACTATGATAATTGGCCCAAATTACCCCCCATACAAGTCCCAACAGATTCACTATACTTAAAAAAAATGTTTTTTTCAGTAATGAGTCCGCATTTCAGCTCAAGAACAATTTCACCAGAACAGTCACGCGTGCGTTTAAATTACCGAAGAACCCCAAAAAACAAAAACAAACACACACACAAAAGAATTAACCAGTGTCACTGTAAATAGACTACTACTACACCCACAAGTGCCACAAAAAAACCCAATCCAGCAAAGAAAACATACCAATTCACAACCTCATGCGCAGAACATGAACAATCCAGACCCAATCTCACACAAAGCCCTCGACTTGAAACTGTTTTTTGCCACAAACCATTAGCTCCGCGAAGAAGATCGACCGCACATCCTCCAAATCCCTCGATTCAGCAGCTACACACTAAATGTCCACCACTCCCACACCTCGTCGGTGACAGCAAACGTCCGAAGCTGGAAAGAAACAATCTTGAACCCCAAATTGTAGGTATAGACATAAGAAGAAGAAACCTAGGGTTTCAGATGAGAGAGCAAAAAAGTTAAAGCCTTTTCAACTTACAATCGATGCCGACTTGGCTACACCGCTAAATTGTGAATCTCCAATCTGGAGATTGTGATATCCTCCTTCGTCTTCGCAACTTCTAGGGTTTGAATCGGCGAGAGAGAGAGAGAGAGAGAGAGAAAATGAGGGTTTTTTGCAGAGAAAAAAGATAAAGTTGATCGAAATTGTGCGAAATTTTCAACGAACTGTGGAATTAGGTTAGGCTCGGATACGAGGCTCGGAGGGGAGGTGGTGGTTCGGAGCCGAAGCTATCAGGGTTTGGGGAAGGTTTTTGTTTGCTAGTGGTGTATGTGAGCAGTCTTCTGCCAGGACATAAAAGAAAATTAGCTACTCAGAGTCCGCCACGTTTCCAAGATATGCAAAACGGGAATGATCCTGTACATTAAATGTACCAGTCTGTCTTCTCTTTAGTCTCATTCCGACTTTTATCACTATTCACTGGGTCACTTTGACCCGGTAATTTAGATATCAAAATGACGCAATTTTTTGACAATTTTTTCATAGTGTTGTAGAGTGAAAGTTACTTTACAATAACGATATTTTTTTTAACAATCGCATTGTTTTGCTGTCCATATCACCCGATCAAAGTGACCCAGATACGAGTCAAAAAGTCAAAATGAGGCTAAAGAGAAGAGACGGAGTGGTACTACTACGACAAGAGCACAGTAACAAGTGTTTTTTTTCGAGGGGAAAGTGGATTTCAAAAAAAGGTCAAATCACAAAACAGAGTTATGTTACATCTCTTGCTCTTACATGCCATTCTGAAATTATAAGCTCTTGACCTAGCTCTAATGCCTTCTTGCTAAAGTGTCTGAAGGAGGTTATTGTTTCTCTTCACATGACCTAGCCGTCATGGGTGGAGTCCTCTCGACAAGTCGATAAACTCATATAATACGAAGTAGTAAGTACTTTCTATTTCTTGTACTTCATAAATCTTCTTATATTTCCTTTTTCTAAAAGCAAGTTGAGAGCTCGAAGTGAATCGATCCCGACAGTGATGTTTTGTAGATAAGAGTTAATTACTAGTCTTAGACTTTCCCTTAATTGGTGTTAGTTCAATTACACGGATCGATCAATGAGGACGGCATGGCTGAATTTTTGGATGATGAGGCCACCAATTTGATCTGTGATGGCAACTCTAATCCTGCATGCTTCACCGGATTCCGAAACTGAATCATCACAGTTTAACTTTGTCGAACCTATAGGGAAAGGCCTCCATGAGTCTTTTCCGATGACGATCTTAGACGACGTGCAACAACCCCCTTATCCGGCTCGGGACAAGACGGGGAGGATGCTTAATAAAAGCGGCGGATATTAAAAGTAATACAATCAAAAACTCATATTATATTATTAATCAACCGCATACGTCTCTTACACACGCTAATTACTATTACACAATACTTATATAACATTATCTGTTAAACCATTAGTGACGTCCGCAACCTAGATGAGTCTCGCGCCCCTTCTGTTTTACAATCCCTGCTCCTAGACCTGCGGTGGGAAGGAAAACAAGAATCGCAATTTCGAAAGTTAGCAAGAAATGCTGAGTGAGATACACCTTAGCATGTAAAACAGAAAAGATGTTATAGCTTGTTGTTACCCGAGTTAGATAGAACAGTGACAGCGTATGAGTATAGTAAGATCAGAGTTTGTAGCATCATAAACAATAGAGTCCACCGATTTACGAATGGCAATAACCAAAACTTTGAACATTTCCAATTTAAATGATTCACAAGTGTCAGTTTCCCAATATAGAATCAAATGAGCCAATTATTTCATATAGTAACCGGATAATGGTCAACAAAGAACCTCCCAAATGTTAACAGACAACAAAGGACCTCCCAAATGTTAACGGTTAACAAAGGACCTCCAAATGTTAATGGTCAACAAGGACTTCCAAATGTTAACGGTTAACAAAGGACCTCCAAATGTTAACGGTCAGCAACGGACCTCCAACTGTTAATGGTCAACAAAAGACATCATAATGTTAACGGTCAACAAAGGACCTACCAAATGTTAATGGTCAACAGAGGACCTCCTAATGTTAACGGTCAACAAAGGACCTCCCAAATGTTAATGGTCAACAAAGGACCTCCCACATATTAAAAGATTTCGGTACGTGCGATATTTCACTTTGCGTTATTACGCATTACTATCTTCGTGTGACAGTTTCAATAAAAATATTTCGAACGTAATCAAACTCAAGTAAAGCACATAAATCACAAAACACATTTCGAGACAGATTACAAAATCATTCTTTGACACGAAAGAAGACAGGCGTACGAGGCCAAGCATGTAATCTCACAAGTATATTATGAGACAATAAATCGAAATCATGTTTTGACATGAAGGAAGCTAGGCACGCTAGGCTAGGCATGTATACTCACAAGTATATTTTGAGATAAGTCACAATTGACACGAATGAATGAGGCACGCTAGGATAGGCATGTATACTCACAAGTATATCTTGAGACAAGAAAAGGAAATCATATTTTGACACGAATGATGCTAGGCGCACTAGGCTAAGCATGTAATCTCACGAATATATTTTGAGACAGAAAACAAAAATCACAATTTGACATGAATGAAGCTAAGCTAGCAAGGCCAAGCATGTACCCTCACCTGATTCGACATCAATTATGAAAATATTGCTCCTACGGATGATCGTAGTCTTTTTCTATGAACTTGTCGCCTACAATTATCAATTTTCTAGTTACCCAACTTCGACACTCCAAAGCCCCTCATTCCTACCCCATTCCGTCGAGTACAACCTTCTCTTTCGCACTTTGATATATCTGGATTCGTCGAAACCAACTCATTTTCCAGCATAAACCTTTTGAACCATTTACAATCACACAACTCATCCATAATCAACTATGGGAGTTCTACCTACTTACAGGTGCTACCAAAAACAAAAAATTCCAATCCATCTTTGTAGGTTGGCAACCTCCACCCCCTGATTTTTACAAACTTAATACCAATGGTGGTTCCGACCCAACCACAGGATTAGCCGGCTGCGGAGGTCTTTTTCGAGATCATAAAGGAAACTGGATTGTGGGGTACAGTCCCAAACTTGAACACTCAACCGCTATTCTGACAGAACTTCATGCGCTACATGACGGTTTGTACTTAGCAGCTAATTTACCTCTTTCGCGGCTCATCATTGAAACTGCTTCTCAGTCAGCATATCAACTTTTAACTTCGACGTCTTCTCCATATCCTTCGCTATCAACTCTTGTTAATGACTGCAGGCACATCCTCCTCTCCCATGAGCACTGGACGGTCCATCACAGCTACATGGAAGCAAATTTTGCTGCTGAATTCATGGCTTCCTTAGGGTACAAACAACAAGTAACTTTGGTCCACCATCCCACCGTGCCGAATTTGCTACAGAAGATCCTTCTTGCTGATCAGCATGGCATCAAGTTCGATCGGAGTGTCAGAGTTGACTAGTTATGTCTAATATGTTTGTATCTTGTAGTAGTTTGTTGTCTTGGTGGTGTCCTGTTTTGTTTCAGCTTCTGTTTGTGGTCTTTGTAATCTCAGTCTTTACTGTACCATCTGTAAGATATGGTCTTCAAGTCAAGTGCGTCTCCTGGGTCTGTAAAATATTATGTAGTGTCAAGTGTCTAGTATTATGGTGGGATGAATAAATAATCTTGTTGTTGCTGTCAAAAAAATTATCTAGTTACAACAATGCTACTTATAAAGAAATTAGTACTTGTCTAAGTTCAGCTCTCAGGATCCCCATTTATCCCCACAAAACCAGTCTCTAAGTCATATACTCATACATCCAAATATATATAAGGTAGTATCTTGAAATAACTTGTTATTATGTATTTATCAAAGCATAACCAGTACTACTTGAACATATCGGATATTATAATTATTATCAATAATAGGAAAAGAATAATCTCAATAAAGAGTTATTTTTGCTAGAAAGATTATCTTTGGATACAAAAAATATTTATTGTGAAAGTTAGATTTGTTTCTAAGAAGATTTGAAGCTCACTATTTATTCAAATAAAACTAAAGTGAAAATTAATACCACATTAGGCTCCAAACATATACATATATACACAAATATTAGTTTGTTTTTCAATAAAAACATTATAAATATTTGATTGATCTAAACTTTATAAAAAAGGATTCAAGGCCTAAAGACATGATTTGGATCACATGAAATACTTTAGGGAAGGACTTAGAGCATACCCAACCCAAGAAATGTGAGAAACGGTCGAGAAGCATAGAGGGTCGAGTCGCCGAAAAGTGTTGTCGGTGATGGAATCGACTGAAGCTTCTCCGGTGGTTCTAGGCTTCGGTTGAAGCCCCCTAGAGCTTGTTCAGACTCTTTAGAGTCGATAGGGTCTGATTTGGAGATGTAGGCACCTCTGGTTTGGTTGGGCTAAAGTCTTGCTGGAAAACGTCGTGCTCGCCGGAGATGGCGGCTGACTCTTCGACCTCTGTTTCTGTTCTTGTTTTTGCTTCTCTCTCTTCGTCTGGGTTCAGAAAAGAGGGGGGACTATAGAGAGTGGGAAAGTAAAGAAGAGAAGATGGGATGGGGGGTTTCGGAAACCTTCCGGACAGCGGCAGCGGCGACGACTGGGTTTTGTTGGCGCTGCATGCTGCTTTTGTTGTCTTTGTTTGGTTCACGAGACAGCGAGAGTGACAGAGGGAGAGGGAAGAAAGAGTAGAGAGTTGACAGTGGGTGAGAGTGTGATGGAGGTAGCGGTGGGTTTTCTCGTCGGAGGGGTTAAAGGTGGCGGTGATGGAGATGATGAAGATGATGGTGGTGATGAATCTGATGATGGTGATGAGTTGTTTATATAGAGGGAGAAGGAGGCGGTGAAAGAGAAGATGGTGGCGGTGGTGTGTCGGAAAAAAATCTTCTCCCGTGGAGAAGATGAGTTCGAAGAGTAGGAGATGACAAATTCTTAATTTAATATCATTATTAATAATTATGATAATGAAATGTTAGGGTATGGCACAACTATGATGTTTCGGGGTGGTTGCACACGCGATCACAACTAAAATAGAGAAACACGCACAATTTAACAACGAAAGTTAACCCGACAATTTTCTAAAATCTCGTCTGGATTTCTTAATTGTAAAAACACGATTAATTTACCGAATTTTATTTTATCACAAGTTATTTAGCTTTCAAAATTCTTTCGCGAGTTTCTTAACGAATAAAATCTTAAATTTCGAAAATTTCTCAAATCAATTCTCGCAAATTTTAAACTGAATTTTCACGATTTAAATTACAGAACTACCCTTACGAAAATACGGAGTATTATACGACGGGACCAAGCAATCCTCAACTCCGACCATTGACATGTACCAAGATAAGTATTCTGAACCTTTTTGAAGATTCCTTCGCTTGATATTTTTTTGTTGTTGAATCTACGATCGTTTTGCTAGTTTCATAGTGCCCATATCAAAATTGTCCATAAAAGTTGCATATCTATTGATTCTTTACTACAAGTGGAGTGCACCCACTCACTATTTTGCACATCTAGCCTGAATCAACCAAATTTTTAAACTCTTTTTACCGTTTTTCATCTTTGGAAGAGGTGGTCAATGCTTTCGAGTTCAGTTTGACACCGTCGACAAGCGACCGAAACATTCATACGTATATGATTTAATTTCACTGTCACGGGTAGAGCATTTCTCCACTCCTTCCATGCCTAAAACACAATCTTTTAGAAAAATTTTGTTTCTAAAACCTTGAAAGCCACTTCTTCTCATAGTCACTTGAGGTTTGATCTACTGTGAATTGTCTTGCAAGCAAGTCTATAACCATACAAAACTGTGTAATTCCCATGGTCCCTAAAGTACCAGATAAAGCTATGGTCTTCAGGGGCTGCAGGGATGTCCAGCTGCTAGATCGAAGCAATGTCTTCCTCCCACATGTAATTATTAGTTAGAAATGACCCGTGTTCTATCTTGCCTGATAAAATATGATACTTACAGTTTGAACCCATTTGGATTTGAGGTCATAGCTTTGAAAGTCGACTGTCTTGGTAGCCAATTGTGGTAATATAAATTTGTAGACGAGTCACTTAGAAGTTGTTTGAAAATATCCTTCTCTCGCAGATCTCTACCTGTTCCTCCAAAGTCGAAGGAGACCAGTTAGGAAGATTTAAGTTTCACGTCAAGTATACTGTAGTTTTTTAAGTATTTTGTCATGCATAGTATGCTTATCAAAGTAGTTAGACCCCGAATAATTCTCCATGCCAACATATAAACAAGGATTGTATTAAATAGATGAAGATCTCAAAATCCTATACGACATTATCTCTGGTCGAATTTCAATTTATCATAGCTTATCCGATGCAAATTTCTCTTATTATCATTGTTACCCCACCAGAAGTCTCAATTTATCGGGTTCTTGGCACGTACCTTTAGGAAGTAAAAAACATTCCATTGTATAATTGGATAGATTACGAAATTTATTTTATAAGAACTTCTTTGCCTATTCTTGAGAGGGGTTTTTCGGACTTTCAGTTTATTGCTGACTCTTTCGGGGAGCATTTTGAAAGTAATATTTTTTTTGATTGCCAATGGTGGTTGGGAGCCCCAAACAAGCTTGTGTTTTTGTACCACCTGTACCCCACATAGCTGGCTCAAAGGATGTATATCGCCTGTCTTGACGTTTTCTGAGAATACCATCGCTCTTTAACTTTTGAAAATTAATCGGTTGCCCCGAGGCATAGGAATACTCATGTTAAATTTGCAATAAGTGTCTCATTTTTATTGTGAGATTCTTTGGTGAAAATTAGGTTGTCATCTGCTAAAAAGAAGTGTAAGACGCTCGGTCTACCTCTAGAGGTAGTCACACCCAAAATTAATTATTGTGTAGAGCATATATAAGCCTTTGGAATAGCATCCCGCTCACGAAGAGGAAGAGATAGTGGAAAGCGGGCACCTCTGTCTCATCAGTATCTCGGGTATGATCTTCCCTACTACTCTTCCATAAGTAATCAAACTCCAGGTGACAATAGTGAGTCATTTCGTGACAAGTTCCGTCCATTTAAAACCGAAACCATCCGTTCAAGTATAGCATGCAATAAATCCCATTTAACTCGATCGTAAGCTTTACTCATATCAAGCTTGAGGGATAAGGAACCCACTTTACCTTTCATTAGAGTTTTCGTGCGAATAAACTCGAACACAGATAAAACATTACCAATGATTTGCTTTCCCGGCACTAAAGCAGACTGATTTCCAAAATAAGGCTTCGAAGAAATTTTCTTAATGTGATTTGCAATAGTTTTCGAGGTCATGTTATAAATAGTGCAACATAAACTAATCTGACTGAAATCAACTTCCTTGCATGCCTGTTTAGTGTGAGCCGAGAATGATTGATGTCATCTAGCGTCCATCCGTCATTTAAGAACGATAGGCATTTATCTTCCACGTTCTTCCCCACCACTTGCCATAATTTTTGGTAGAACAACTGCGGGAAGTCATCATGCCCCAGAGCCTTCTATGGTGCCATAGTCTTTAGAGCCTCATGTATCTCCTCCCTAGTAAAAGGGAGGTCCATGCTAGATCTTTGTTCTCCCAATAGAACCTCCTCCCCCCCTTCCCCCCGATAGCACAACCTCTATTAGTAGAGGGGTCGCTAGAGATAAAATGAGTTCCTTGAAGTATCCCTAGCGAAATTGTGTAATATAATTATGTGTGTGTCGTATATGTGCTAAACATCACTATTGTCTTATATGCCACAAATAATATTTCCGTGTTTCTGGATATAGGTCTTCATGTGAAAAAATCTTGTGTTCCTATCGCCGTGTTGCATCCAGAGAATCATTTTTTGAGGCCACATATTATTTCCTCACGATGGATAATCCTACCATTCTCGTTTTTCATATCTTTCTTCTCATGCACAATCATTGCATATTGAGTTTGGTACTCTATCTCCTCTAGTCTTTTTGCTCAACTGGCCCAATTGTCTTCTAACAAATCCAAAACTCCACTTCTTCCACCTTTTCAATCGATGGATAGATTGCTGCTCTCCTTAGATAAAACTTCAATGTTGCTGATCCAACATTGCTCCACAATCTGGGGGCGGTTTGGATGTTGTAACCACATTGCTTCAAATTGCAACCTTTTACCATACAATTACGTTCTCGACACTGTTCATCCTATATTATCTCGATGGGAGCATGGCCAGACACATCGACAATAAGATGGTAATTATGGCCCTTCCAAAGTAATCAATCTAGACCTCATTTGCAACAAAATTATCCAACATCTCTTGGATATTCTCCTCATCCGCTTGATTGTTAGATCAAGTGTGAGAAGGCCCTGAGAATCCCATGTATCATAGACCAAGTTCCTGCAGGACACTTCTCAACTCGTATAATTGAGAGAAATAAGCAAACCTTTCCCCGTATTTTTTCACAACAGAAGATATCACATTAAAGTCACCAACTACAACCCAAGGTTGACCAACTAGATGTAAACTACTAAGTAATTCCCAAGAATTATGGCGCTCATTGGGGTCAAAATCGCCGTAAAAACCGTTAGAATCCAAGACTTGCTTGGGTTCTTATCAATGACACAACCCTGAATATGGTGTCTCGAATATTATCCTTCCACAATAAGGCCCATCCCCTCTACGATCATCACATCCGGAATAAACTCCACTTGCATACCCCATTTTTGTTCGAATTCTTTCCATTTCTCTTGCATACAATTTAGTCCTCGTAGAATATTATGGGGGTTCCCAATCCCAACTTAAGAAACTCATTGCGCTTGGCAGGGCTGACCCTCAGCCTCCGCCATTGATGCAATAGTTGGGATCTTTGCGGAAGCCCTCTCCCGAGAAACTTTGTGAACTTACTCTACTTGCATAACCTTCCCTGATTTGCTAATCAGACGGTTCGGAGAACTTGTACCCTGTCTTGATCATGATCCCCTTTCTCCTTTATCGAAGGTGCAACAACAAGTTTTATTTAAACCTCTTCCTCTTCCCCTTTCGTTGCATGTGTTTCCACAATTACTTCTATCCTTGTTTCTATTTGGGATTCAGACTAAAGTTTGTCTCACTTACTTTCCTCTTTGGACAGAGATTTGGAGACAAACATGGAATTGCAATGCCCACTCCCTTGTCTAGAGTCGAGATCAATGACATATCCTTTGTTAAGGGTTCTCCAACTGGGTTTTCAAGGATTGTCACCACCTTCAAGAGCTCCTTAAGATGAGAATCCTCAATGTCCATTGAATTCTCAGATCTATTATCACCCACCGACATGACCCTTGACGAATTCGTTCTCTACTTTGCCTTCATCCTTTCCCTCCTCACCAGATGAGAGCACAGTTTGGGGGAATTATCCTTGAATGCTATGATATTTCTATGTCTTCTTTCTGGAGGGCGGGGGGGGGGGGGGGGGAGGGGGGGAGGGAATCAGCCTGTCGGCGTATCTCGACTCTTATGTTTCTTTCTCAAAAGTAGTCTTCTTTGCACAATCTTCGTTGTAGTGAGTAAGGCAGCCACACGAGGAGCATATGTTTGGGATACATTCATACTTATAATACAAACATATTCGTTCACCCGATACTTCGATATATCCTCCTTCTCGCGGGTTGTTAACATTAACCCAACCCTTGCACACATATAGTCACCATCATCCCTCGTTAAAACCTTGTTATCAACATCTAAAACCTTGCCAATATTATGTACAACCTTACAAACAACTACGACTGTTTACAGAAAGATGGTTAGATTTTATTATCTAGACCCAGATACCAATAAAATCAAAACTTATATCATTCGTCCTACCACAAACCGTCAAGGGTTTCAGTAGGAAGACATTACCATCGAAGATCCATGCCTCTCCTGAGAGGACTCCTTCCAGCGCATCCTTTTATGATAATTTTATGACAATTTTTTTACGACTTGCATCGTGTATACTGACTTGATCGTATGTACTCCACATCTTCTAGAAAAGTAGCTGCATGGCCCAAACATCGAATCTAACCGTAAACAGGAATGATCCGATCAGGCATAAACCAAGGTCTGGGATCGCTTTAGACAATGCTCGTCATCATACTCTACTTCATCTACTTTCCCCAGAGACATCAATCATAGACTTCTTCCGGAACTTGTTGTACCCGCCATAGCTACTATGGTCTACTTTGCTCTCAAAGAGATAACGTTAGAAAAACTCCTTATTAATGTACCTGAGTTTTACGTGTCCATTATACAAGTGTTTTTCATATAAACTAGGGAGAATTATGATGCATATTACCCAGCCACATTACACTAGTCTCTCTCAGTTTGTAACTTTTAATTTTTTTAGCATCTTTGACATATAATTCGCATGAAGATTAAGTTCGCTCACCAATTCGATACATGCATCATGAGAGCTCATATATAACCCCATACAATATTATTTTTTCTGACATTGCGCATCCTAAAACACATAAAATAGTTATGACACTCTTGATGTGTGATGACAGTGAAATAAGAAATGATGTTGTGCGATGTTAGTAAAATCAATTTTACTAAATGTTCTATGTCATTCTCATACTGTATGCGTTGTACTGTCAATAAACTAATAGCGCATGGGGTTAAATGTCAAAAGTTTGTATTTTTATTGAGTTATTGTGTATCATTGCCATCATATTGCGCTACTCATCCACCTTCTAAGTAACGTTACTTCTGATACGCTAATTATTTGATAGCCAACCAACTTTTCCAATCCGAATCACTGGACCATATAAAAATTGTTATATTATCCATCTCTCTTACTATGATGAGCTCTTAACAATTATCTATGGAGACCAACATTCCCAATCTCTCGTGTTTGATAGACCCATTCTAGTTTCGGAAATGACACTTTCACCTCTTTAGATGTCGAATTTTCGGGCACTTGCACCCCATAATTGTGACTCCGTTAGTATGAAGCTGGTTTCCTTATTGGAAGTAATTTTTGGGACAAGTTTGCCATCTTAAATTATGAAATGAATATTGAAGCATTGAAAGTCCCACAATTGATGCATAATATATTAATTTGACGACACCACCACTCGTCGATGTGGTATGACCGTATTACAACGAATAATATGCTTGGTTGAGTTGCAATTTATACGTTCAATGAGACTCCAACGGTCATTTCAAAATTAAGAGGACACGTTTGTCTCAAGAACTATTGTCAATGATGGACTCCACCGTAGACTAACGACATCATAATCATGTGTGTAAATGTCCTGAAGTAGGTGGAAGTGTCTTTTTAATAATATCACTACTTGGGGGTAAAAGTGTAATTCTTAAACTAAGAGGGGAGAAAGTTTATTTTTATCAAACATAAATGGTGGAAGTGTCTTTTTAATAATATCATTAATTGGGAGTTTGAGGTTGAACTGGGAATAATGATTCTTATCGGGGGTATTGCAAAAGGATAGAAATCTAAGAGGTGAAAGTGAAAATAATCAAAATGTTGTAAGGCTAAATCGCACGGAGGTACTCATATTTTGCAAAATCGAGCAAGTGGTACCCAAATTTCAAAATCGAGCATCAGATGTCCCAAATTTTAGATTTCGAGCAAGTAGTACCCTTCCCTTAACTTTCCGTTAATATTGGACGGAAAATATAAAAAGACTATTGTACCCCTTATCTCACCTTCAACATTTTTTTTTAAAATACGAGTTTTTTACTAAAAAATCTAAAAAATAAATAAATTAACATAATAAGTTGATATATGTATGATAATGCAATATATTTCATCAAAATTACATATTTTTACATCATTTTAAGATATGAAATATGTTTTTATTAACATATATCCGTCAATCTTAAAGTTTTTAACTTTTTTTAACAGTTTTTTTTTTAAATCTCAAAAACTCATAATTCAAATGTTTTTTTTATAAAACAATAACATACAAGTATCTTTGTGCATTTTAACAACCGACACAAGAGTTGACACCTGACATTCTTGAGTATTTTTTATTGTAATAATTTGTTTTTCCATGCAAATATTAAAGAAACTATTGTATAAAATGTACAAAGATACTTGTATGTTATTGTTTTCTTAAAAAATACACGTGAAATTATAAAATTTGAGATTCTTTTTAAATACTGTTAAAAAAAGTTAAAACTTTAAAATTGAAGGGTATATGTTAATAAAAACATATTTCATATCTTGAAATGATGTAAAAATATACAATTTTGATAAAATATATTGCATAATCTTACATATATCAAATTATTAAATTAAATTTTATAAAAATGTATATTAAATTATTATTATTTTTTTATTTTTTTTTAATTTTTTTATTAAAACTTGTATTTAAAAAAAATTACAGGTCAAAATAAAGAGTACAAAAGTCTTTTTATAATTTACCGTCCAATATTAACATAAAGTTAACAAAATGGTACCCACTTGCTTGAAAATCTAATATTTGGGACCTGTGGTGCTCTATTTTAAAATTTGAGCACCTACTTGCTCGATTTTGCAAAATGCAGGTACCTTTGGTGCAATTTAGCCATGTTGTAAAGTATATTACTATTACTGTTAATTATTGAACGTGGAGATGACTGCTCATCTTCGCTGCCAAAACCCCTTCTCTCACGCGATGAAATCAGCCATCGAGCTTCGAGCCCATTTGAAATTCGTCGACAAATTCCAAAACCCAGTTGCTTATCGACGATTACAAGGTTAGTATCTCTCAGATTTTGTTTGTTTGCATACGTTGTGCGTATTGGCTATGGAGATTGCAGCTTCAGTTGACCTTGGGTTCTATTAGGCCAATTCAACATTATTTGTTCAGTTGACCTTAATGTTCATATCGTGTTATGGGTTTCCATTTCAATTCATTTTTGTGGGTTCATTTCTGTTCTTCTATAAAAAAAAAGATTAATGTTGTTCCATACTATCTGTAAAGTGGCCTTTGTTAGAATGGGCTGTATTGACAATCAAAATGTGATCTTTACCTTGATTTATAAACTAGAACTTTTGACCTCGTTTCGCTGACACTTAGCTACCAGCAGCGTTGACTTTGTCATACCCCCTGTCTGTAGTTTCACTTTTATCGACATCGCGCACCATTTTCCAAACAGAAACCCCTCTGCAGTTTCACTTTTACCGACACTTAGCTACCAACAGTTTAAGTAAAATGGTGCGCGATGTCGGTAAAATTGAAACTGCAGGGGGGTTTTATGACAAAGTCAATGCTGTTGGTAGCTAAGTGTCAGCGAGACGATACTGCAGTGGGGTTTTCGGTCAAAAGTTCTATAGTATAATCCTTTTTTTAGATTAGCAAGACCGGTTGTCATTCCACTAATTGATTCAAGAACATACAGAGAGATCGAAATGAAGTGCCAATTTTCACCTGTTGATCGCATCTTATATGGAGAGTTTTTGACATAATTGAGCGTATTTTGGCCACCAAACACGGCCTAATTGAGTGTATTTTGGCCACCAAACATGACTTAAATGAGTGTATTTTGGATGCCAAACACAAATATAGTCCCCTCTCTTGGGATTAAGGCGTTAGACGCGAAAACACACCACTTTTAGAAAATAGGCACCTATGCACCAAGTCTTGGCTTCAAAAGTTGCGTTGTCTTGCATTTAATAATGTCCAGATGTCATACCTTGTGTTTGGTGGTCAAAATAGGCCTATTTCGATGGGAAGCACTCTTATGTGGAGTAAAAAACACATCAAAATAGCAGGATATTCTACCTTCAATCCTTTCGGGAAAACATGGCAGTTCCAAGAGTTAGTAGCAAGATGCAGGAGAAGATTGAACGTGAACATAGATTCCTCTACTGGTTTCAATATAAAATGTATAATTCCCGTACTAGTTCCGTATTCAAGTACACACCGAAAGAAAGAAAATTGGTTTTTGTTGATGTTGCTCTCTGTTATAGTATCTATCTTGCAGTCTAATTCTTGATGAATAACGCAACGCCAATGTATCATAATGACCAACCTGACATTGTTCTTTGCAGTCACATACTTTTATCATGAATCCTGACAAATTCAGCCTCAAAACAAAGGAGGCCCTTGCTGCGGCTCGTGAGCTAGCTGTGAAATGTTTCCATGTAGAGTTTACACCATATCATCTGGCACTGGCTCTGATCTCGGATGGCAATGGTATATTCCGTCAAGCAATTGTCAGTGCTAGTGGTCGGAAGGAAGCAGGATACTTAGTCGAGACGCTCTTCAATAAGGCAGTCACTCAACTCCCAGCCGAAATCCCTCTCATTGTCATTGATGAAATAACAGCAAGCCAATCTCTAATCCAGTCAATACAGTGGGCTCAATCTTCACAGAAGTCACGAAATGACACCCATCTGACTCTGGACCAGCTAATACTCGGTCTTCTGGAAGACACACAGACTAGTCTTCTCCTTCAAGCAGTTGGAATTGTTCCTGCACAGGTGAAGTCAGAAGTTGCGAAGCTTCGAGGTTTGGAAGTTGGAAAGGCGGAATGTGCTTCTGGAGATACAGAATTCCAAGCTCTGAAGACTTATGGTCGAGATCTTGTGGAGCTAGCTGGAAAACTTGACCCTGTCATTGGTAGAGATGAAGAGATGAGAAGAGTTATTAGGATTCTGTCAAGAAGAACCAAGAACAACCCAGTTATTATTGGAGAGCCTGGTGTTGGCAAAACAACTGTCGTTGAAGGTTTAGCTCAGCGAATTGTTAGAGGGGACATTCCTAGTAATCTTGCTGATGTGAGGCTTATAGCACTAGATATGGGAGCTTTGGTTGCTGGAACTAAGTATAGGGGAGAATTCGAAGAAAGGTTGAATTCAGTTTTGAAGGAAGTAGAAGAGGCTGATGGGAAAGTTATCCTTTTCATCGATGAAATACACATTGTCCTTGGAGCTGGTCGCGCTGAAGGGTCCATGGATGCTGCCAATCTCTTGAAACCGATGCTTGCTAGGGGACAACTAAGGTGCATTGGTGCAACTACTCTTGAAGAGTATAGGAAGTATGTGGAGAAAGACGCTGCATTCGAGAGACGGTTTCAACAGGTATATGTGGCGGCGCCGAGTGTTGCAGACACAATCAGTATACTCCGAGGGTTGAAAGAGAGGTATGAAGGACATCATGGTGTCAGGATTCATGATCGGGCTCTTGTAGTTGCTACACAGCTATCATCTCGATATATCACTGGTATGTGTTTCTTCTCCCAGAACTTAGAGGGGTTAATTATATCTTTTAATACAACTATCGCCAATTATTATTAGTATTAAAAACATTTTTGTCGCTATTAATATGCACATGTTATGCACTCACCACTGATCTCAAGGCGGATACAGTTGCATGAAATCTGCCATGAAGGAAAGAAAAATCATGTTCCGAGCCTTAATATACTCCCTCAGTCGCAAAATAAATGTCCTGTTTGAGTTTACACATGGATCAAGGAGATGCTTTTGACTTGTTTGATTTATGATATAGTCCTTTGTCTTATGTGGTACTTTTATTAGGAAGTGGAAAAGCAAGAACTAGAAGAAGGGAAGTAAAGTGAAAAAGTAACTTTTGTGTAAGTGGACAAATGTTTTAGGAAAGGTGGACGGATAAAATGGGACGGAGGGAGCGTAAGTTTGACACACTTTCTCATTGTGAAGCGTATAGGGATAACATACTTCTCTTGTTTTTGTCCACCCATTTTTTATTTGATTGACTTGCTTAAGAAATATAAGAATGAATCAACTCGTCCATCTTTCATGAATTTCTCGGATGTCTTTACTGTGTCGCCAATGATTCAATCATCTTAACACCTCTACTGATTTCCTTTCATGTTGAAGTTTTAGAAAATTAGCTATTGATATCTAACACTTCATTTTACTCAGGTCGGCATTTGCCAGACAAGGCTATTGATCTAGTAGACGAAGCTTGTGCAAATATCAGAGTCCAACTTGATAGCCAACCGGAAGAGATCGATAATCTGGAAAGGAAGAGGCTTCAGTTAGAAGTTGAGAATCATGCTCTTGAGAAAGAGATAGACAAAGCTAGTAAGGCTCGGCTGATTGAGGTAAGTTAGCATTTGATAGTTCCCTCTATATGATAGGAGAAGCTAAATGTTATAGATGCATGCTTGATTTGATTGGCGGATTGGACATGTCTGAGTTTGATGTGTTTCCCATGTTTATTTGCTTGGCACTCAGCCTATGTCTTCTCATTGAGGTTATACGTTGGGTTTTATCTTCGGATAATGGTAGCTAAAATTGAGCTATTCATAATTTCTTATCCTTCAGGTACAAAAAGAGCTCGATGATCTGCGGGATAAGTTCCAACCTTTGATGATGAAGTACCGGAAGGAGAAGGAAAGAGTTGATAAGCTTCGTGTACTCAAACAGAAGCGCGAGGAACTTCTTGTTACATTACAAGAAGCTGAAAGGCGATATGATCTAGCCAGAGTCGCTGACTTACGTTATGGCGCGATTCTAGAAGTTGAAGACGGAATAGCTAGGCTGGAGAGGAACACTGAAGAGAGTATCATGTTGACAGAGACTGTGGGACCCGACCAAATTGCAGAAGTCGTAAGTCGCTGGACTGGGATACCGGTGACAAGGCTTGGCCAAAATGACAAAGCGAGATTAATTGGAATGGCCGAGAGGTTGCACCAGAGAGTGGTTGGACAGGATCAAGCGGTCCGCGCTGTGGCTGATGCCGTGCTGAGGTCAAGGGCTGGGCTTGGGAGGCCGCAACAACCCACTGGTTCTTTTGTCTTCTTGGGACCAACTGGTGTTGGAAAGACCGAGCTTGCTAAGGCTTTGGCAGAACAGCTGTTTGATGATGAAAATCTTTTGGTTCGAATTGACATGTCGGAGTATATGGAGCAACATTCTGTTGCCCGATTAATTGGTTCTCCGCCTGGGTAAGTTCATTCTGTTCAACTTTAAGCATGTTCTTCGTGAGCATAGACCATTAAGGAACGTTTGGTTTTCTAGGATTAGCAGTGTTAGGTGAGGTTGGACTAAATATAGTCCAGAGTTAATACTGTGTTTGGTTGTTCTGGACTAATTTTAATACCGGTACTACATAGTGAAAAGATGGTGTTTAATACCCCAATTTAGTCTCTTCTCACATGAGGGTATCAGCTGAATTGGACTATTTGTACCTTAATGCTGAATAAATACTGCACGAAACTAAACGCATTATTTATTACAGTTTATCCAATCCTTTCCAATCCAATCCTTTCTGGATAATTTAATCCAGTCCAGTTCAATCCGGCTGGTCCAGAAAACCAAACATGCCATACAGAGCATCGGGCATCATTCCTTATTTCTAAGTTGCTAAGGGCAATAATTGTTTGATCTTCACCCAATTTTTTTGGAGTACTTGCTAAGGGCAATTGATTATTTGACATGGGCGCTATCTTACTGTCATATATATTTTTTTTTAGATATGTTGGACATGAAGAAGGCGGGCAACTCACAGAAGCAGTGAGGAGGAGGCCATATAGTGTTATTCTATTCGATGAACTGGAAAAAGCTCATCCGACAGTTTTCAATACACTTCTTCAAGTCCTGGATGATGGAAGGTTAACAGACGGCCAAGGACGAACTGTTGACTTCACCAACACGGTGATCATTATGACTTCGAACCTTGGAGCCGAGTATCTGTTGAATGGCCTAATGGGCAAGTGCACAATGGAATCTGCTAGGCATTTGGTGATGCAAGAGGTAAAAAATAGCAAAGCATGATTTATTTGTTAGATTTGGTGTATATGGATAAACTACATTTATACATATCTACCTATCTACGTATCACACATGCCCAACTTGGATAGTGTTGCATGAAAAACTGACCATTGGGAATGCCACAAGTCATCATATCAAGCTAACTGATCTGCACTCTTCATTATAAGGATTTTTTTTCTACAAGAAATTGGGTCGTCTCTGATGTAGTTCCTATCAAGCTTATCATGCTTAGTTCAATCATGTTGTACCAGGTTATTTGCAATTTCAATTGCTGTCGTGTTATCACATAAAAGTGTCGTCGGTTTCTTAGAACCCAAACCAATTTCACATGGGAGAATTCTTAACCAAGCAGTTTCCGTAGTCTCATGATTAAGAGCGTGATATTCAGCTTCCACATTAGACAATGAAACAACATTTTGTTTCTCGCTTCTCCAAGTCACTAGATTGCCCCTAACAAATGAACAGCATATCCTGAAGTAGTTTTTGTCTTACCCGGATCCAATAAAGTCTGAATATGTGTATCAAGTAAAGTCCACATGTCAATGTTTTGAGGACATTCTATCTTTACCTGGATGACTTTGGGTATGCCAAAATGTGATTCATTGCACTCACGTGTCACTTGTCAGTCACTCGGATGTGCATACAAGTCAGGGCTAGTGTGAGTCAGGTATATTAATTTCGTTGCCAAACCTCTGATATCACCCTTATTCGTTGGGATCTGAAACGATTCATCCTAATAGGAGTATCTACACGATTTATCTTAAGAGGAGTATCTACTGGTTCACAAGCTGAGTTTCCTGTTATAGCTAACAAATCTAGTACATACTTGCGTTAAGAGAGGAAGAGACCATGCTTGGATAGCGAGACTTCAATTCTCAAGAAATATTTTAACGCCCCACGTCCTTCATTTCAGATTCCTTTGAAAGTCCCGAAGCTTTTTCAATCTCGCTGGTACCTGTAACAATAATGTCATCAACGTAAACAATAACTAAGATGATAACATTTCCCCTCTTTTGTAAAATAGATTGTGATTTACCAAAACTTGCTTAAAACTGTGCTGGAATGACTAAATCTTCCAAACCGGACTGTTACATCTCATATGGAGCTTTTTTCAACACACATAGTACATACCTTCCCTCCTTTTGCTGTAAAACCAGATGGGGGACCCATATACACCTCTTCTGAAAGATCACCATGTAGAAATACATTTTTCGCATCAAATGTCTTGATGGCCAATCTAAATTAACTTCTTAAGATAGATTTAATGTAACAATGTTCATTTTGGCAACATGAGCAAACGTCTCCCAATAATTAAATTCGTCTGGGTGTATCCGTTTGCGCCCAACCTGGCCTTGTACTTGTCAATTGTTTCATCTGAATTATATTTCACAAAGAAAATTCATTTACGTCCAATTGTTCTCTTTCGTGGAGGTGACTTCAACCATGGACCACATTTTTGTCTCATCTATCATTGCAGATTTCAACTTAAGATCTTCAAGGGAAACCTGAAAATGATTAGGAATGGTTACAAATGGCAATTGCTGGGTAGTTGGTGAGTTTTAGACAACCAATTCATTTACATCCAATTGTTGGCTGAGACCTGTTAAGCTTTAATCTAACTCCTCCCGTTACGTGAAATCCAAAACCTTTTTTCGTATAGCCACAAATGTTCCTCCTCCTTACTCCTTATCTCTCCTGGAAGAGGAATCAGAGATGCATCATTCAAGAGATAAGCTTCTTGTCCACAAAATTGAACACACATGAGAACATAATATTTTCTCGGAGTATGTAAGCATTTGTATCCATTTTGTGAACTAGAAGTAACCAAGGAAGACACATCTAAGGGCTCGAATATTGAACTTATTTCTATGATGAGGGAGCACATGAACATAACACACAACCACGAGGACACAAATTTCAGGCAGAATGAAAACCTGACAAATATTCCCTACGGAGTTTGATAATCAATGATATGAGCAGGCATCCGATAATAAGGAAGAAATAGTCATTACAGCCTTGCACAAAACTCTTTACGGCTAGTTTGGGAATGTTGTGGCGGTGCTAGAAGCTGTTGTGTGAAAATCACTGTGGGAAAGCTGCTGTGAAGTTTGGATTAAATGTTGTTTGGTAAATATTACGTGAAAGTTGCGGTGAAATATTGATATAATAATTGTGTTTGGTAAAATCAACAATCAACCTGCTGTGAGAGAGTAACATGACAAAATTATATGACATGTGTCATTTTCGTAAAGATAACTATTGAAAATTTCAAAAAATTGCAAGGTCATTATCGGTTGTAGATAATTTAATCAAAAGCGAGGTGTCCTGGCAGCAGAAGCATTCCCAAACTGGACCTTACTATGTGCTTAATATGCCGGTTTTTATTATTTGCTTATCATCCTTCTATGCTGAGAATTATTTTCTGCAATTTAGTTTTATGGCATAAAAGGTGCAAGTCATCTCCAGCTACCCTCTGCAAAAGTCATATTCAATTGCACAAGGTGTGGCCATATCAACCAATAAGTGACAGAAGCTTACTTCCCTCTGTTTCTCGACATCTATTGAACATGTCATATCATTTTGCCTACAATAATCAAGTTCCATAAGTATCGAGTTCAATTCATTGTAGCACTCTGCAACAAGACGACGTTCTTGATGCAGTTGAAAGGACTTCATCCATTCTTCATCCTGAGAAGAGTCAGAAACATGAAGATGTATTCTCCTCACAGCTTCCCAAACATCCTTGGCAGTTTGACGCTGCACAAAATGGGATATTAGCTTGTCATTCTTGGAATTAGTTAACCAAGACTTCACGGGACCTCAGCCTCCCATTCATCGTAGCTTGGACCATTCTCCTTAGGTGTCGCGATTTTCCTTGTAATATAGACCTTATTTTTCCAGAACTTGGGACCAAACACAATAATTGGAACCACTAGGGATGGCAGTTCGGGTTGCATGAATCGGGTTTCGCCCTAACCCGGCCCGTTCGGGTATGAACCGGGCATGTGTAATAGCGGGTTCGGGTGGGTTCGGGTGTGGGTATGTCAAAAACCCGGTCGGGTATGGTGTACCCGAAACACCCCATTCATACCCGCACATACAGCCATCAGTAAAACACTCTGGATCTCTTTTCTTTGACTTTCCCCGTCTTCTCTCCCTTATCTCACTGCCTCCCTCCCTTATCCCTTTTCTCTCATCTTCTCCAATCTCTCTCTCTCTCTCTCTCTCTCTCTCTCTCTCTCTCTCTCTCTCTCTCTCTCATCATCTGCCTCACTTCGCAAGTTGCCACGATGAAGCATCGCAGAAGTTCACGGTGGTCTCGTCGCCGACTTAAAACCAGAGCCCACCAAGATCGATTCACTAGTGAATCGAGATCGGATTTCTACGCCACCAGGACAACCGGAGCCCGATTCAAATAATCGTGAAAGTTCTTCAACAATTCCGACCACCTAGAGCACTAATCAGAATGTGAACTGAGTTTGTGTTTCGATTTCTAAAGAGATTTGTCTAGATTTATAATCTGGGTTTTGGGTGGCGAAATTTATGATTTTTCTGAGCAATCGATTTGGGTTGCCTCCGAATGTATTTATTCCATCTCTCTTCTTCTTCGTAAGTCTTGTCCGTCTCTGCAACAATGATGTTGGAGATGGTGGATTTCAGGTGAAATCAAAGCGTTGGACTGGTCGGGTTCCGGGTAGGGTCGGGCACCCGGTAGAACCGGGCAGTGTTTTTTCGGGTATGGGACGGGTTTGGGGTGTCCAGGTTCGGGTCTTATCGGGTTTCGGGTTTCGCGGGTTTATCACCGGGTCGGGTCGGGTTCTTCGAAACAACCCCATACCCGCCCAATTGCCATCCCTAGGAACCACCCAGTTAACTATGCATTTTCAGAACTTGGGACCAAACACAATAATTGGAACCACCCAGTTTAAATGGATGGGAGAAGAAGTTTCCAGAACTTGGGACCAAACACAATAATATGGATGACTGCTTTTCTGACGTTGTCTATGGCATTAGAGGTAGAAATTGGAACATATGGAATGAAAAATAAGAATAACAGCGGAGTTTTTCTTTTGCTCTGATACCAAATTGAATGCTGAATTTAATATTTTCATACATCTCCTGGCTGTTTATACAAGGTCTTGATTATCTACTCTTAAGGAAAATCAACTGAGCAATCATCTAAAATCGATCTCTAACAACCAATTAAATAGCATGATTCTAGGAAATCAAATCATAACTAATTAAGGTGGTAACATGATACAGAATGATACAATTGTATCAGTCAACTAAAGGTGAAGGCTGCCATAGCTCTGCATGGATTCCTAAGTGTACTATCAAAGACGAAGAAGAATGGAATGGAGCTTACGTTAAGAATCTATTGTCTATTTGATCAGGGTAAAAATTAATCGAGATAGTTATTTTCATGTCTTTGGTGTGGAGAACATGAGGAATCTCAAGTTCAAGCAGTTTAAGAAGTAGGTCAAATTTCTAGCAAGTTACTCCTGATAGAGTCCTCGCAAGTTTGAAGCTTAAGACACATGCCTGGAGATGTTGATCAACCCTTTGTTGTTCGACGAACTTGTTCCATTTTGGAATCCCGGGGTCTTGTACTGCATCAATAGGTTTCTCTGTGTAAACGTTTGTTCGGAAGTGTCCCTTTAATGTGATTCTTATGTGCTTTTTCTTACTCACAATTGTAATTCAAAGTTGATATTATGCTTTTTCCGCTTACAAGCCATTAGGACGATCAACTTTGAGCATCAAGGACG
Source organism: Linanthus parryae (assembly GCA_023055425.1). Lineage (NCBI taxonomy): Eukaryota > Viridiplantae > Streptophyta > Magnoliopsida > Ericales > Polemoniaceae > Linanthus > Linanthus parryae. The sequence goes on along the minus strand of JALGPY010000008.1, from coordinate 14,701,072 downwards.
ACGTTGAATTGTTTTGACAAAAATAGGAGTATTAGTGCATTTTTTTAAAATAAGTGTGGGGCATGTGCCCCACCGTGCCGTATGCGGGGTTCTGCCCCTATACATGTAATGTTATGTTTGTGAATATCTGTTTAAGATGTATAAATAGGGTAGTGGTTTGCTCTGCCTTGGTGCTTTCTATAATTCAGTTTGAACTTAAATCTTGGGATTTATTTTGAGCAATGTAGTTTAGATTTTTTCTATGATATGCTAATTTTAGTTCCCTTTTTTATCATTAAGTTGCTACCTCTTAGTTCATCTAAATAAAAACTTCATTAATAACTTTACATTGATTTATAGTACTTCAAATTTATAGTACTCAAAGCTGTGATGGGAAACACCAACCTCTTGGGAGGGAAGACGTCAAACATTTGTATGATTACCCAAGTTTCTACTCCAAAGAGCAACAAATACACAGAATAACATGTCAAAACTTATCCCCGGGAAATATTAACAACTAATCGTACATTTGTAACACCCTCACGCGTGTAGCGCACGATGGGCGTACTAGTATATGAATTGGGTAAAAGACACTTCACCCCTCCTCGTTTGTGAATGACATCACCTCTTCAGTGTGCCTATTTCAGGACACCTTAGAGTATGAAATGACACAATCAGAGGGTGTAAGTGTCCTGAAGTTCGGAAAACAGAAGGGGTGGAAGTGTCGTTTCCCAAACTGGAAGGGTGAAATATTTGTGTCATATGTTGATTACATTATCTTGATTCCAATGAAATCCTTGGTGTTGTTTTGATGAATAATACTCCATACTGAATTAGCAACTGTTTTGATGAATCATACTCCAAACTGAATTATGATTTTTACCGAAGGTGAGAAAGCACTTTAAGCCGGAGTTGCTCAACAGATTGGACGAGATTGTGGTATTTGATCCTCTTTCCCAGAATCAACTGAGGAAGGTTGCCCGACTTCAACTGAAAGATGTCGCCAGCCGCCTTGCTGAGAGGGGTATTGCCTTAGAGGTCACAGAAGCTGCTTTAGATCTGATACTAGCTCAGAGTTACAACCCAGTAAGCTAGTCTTTAGTGATCACATTTGCTTTTCTTCTTTGGTTCTCATGTCACTTGACTCGTGTAACAAGCTAGTCTTTTTGCAATATGTTTTCAGGTCTACGGTGCAAGACCTATAAGGAGATGGCTGGAGAAGAGGGTAGTCACGGAGCTATCAAAAATGCTGATAATGGAGGAGATGGATGAAAATTCAACTGTTTATGTAGATGCTTCATTGGGTGGGAAGGAGCTGAATTATCGGGTGGAGAAGAATGACGGATTTGTAATCAGGTTAAGGAGATGAAGATTGAAGAGATAGAGGAGGACGATCCGGTGGATGAATTAGTGAAGAAGAATCTTGTGAATCAACTACAAGATTACTCCCTTTGTCCCGCAAAAACAATCAATCATTGGAAGTATAAATTTGCTTATTGAGACATGCAGTTAATGCATCCCACTATAAACTTTGACATGCTATTTTCACATTTACTCTTCCTTGAATCTTCTTTCTCGAAGTCGAGGTACAATAAAGCCGGGTTAGAATCCATGACCTCATGCAGGGGCTTCAAGCAGTGAGCTAGCACCTATTTGCGTACACAATGAATATTAATTAGGTAGTAGGTCATTATGGGGGGGTTTGGTATGACTTATAATATGCAGCTTATAAGTCAGTTCTGGCTTATAAGTTGAAGACAACTTATAAGCAGTGTTTGGTATGCAACTTATAAGCTGAACTTTTGGATTTAGACTTATAAGTTCATAGTGTAAGAATGAACTTAAGAAAAAGTTGGGCTTTTGAATCTTTTGTTGAACTTTTGGACTTCATAGCTTTTACACCAAACATGCATATCTTTTATCTTCATTTTTTTTGTCATGGACTTTTTTGGCATAAACTTATAAGACACCTTAACTTGCAAATAAGTTGTACCAAACTCACCCTATATTTGTAAAAGTTAAAAGGATAGTAGACAAACAAATTGACATTTAGGAAAAGATAATGAACTATCTTTGTGGGACAAATGAGAGTATACAATTTGTCATATAATGCAATTTGGGGAAAATGTATTCATTTGCAACAATTTTTACAAGAATGGCATTTTTCAATGGCAGAGTGTGGCGAACAATTTCTTCATTTTATAGTGTGATGAAGAAAGAATGGAACTTTTTACGTATGTTCTGTATCGAGAGGCTCTAATTTGACCTATGAATATTGTAATAAACCAATCGTTGGACTGAAATGCGATTTTCTTCGAGGTGAAAAAGAAATTTATCGTAGTTGCTGAACAAATTAAACGAGATTGTGATATAAGATAATCTTTTGCATTTATTCTGCCTTCGTTTTGCCAATTACACGGACCGTCATATATAATTTCGCCGTCTCATGTTTGATATAAAGACACTTTCATCCATTCTAGTTTTGGAAAAGACACTTTCACCTCTTTAGGTGTCGAATTTTCTGACACTTGAACCCCATAATTGTGACTTCATTAGCATGGGATTGGAGTCCTTATTGGAAGTAGTTTTTGAGACAAGTTTGCCATCTTGAGTATGAAGTGAATATTGAAGCATTGAAAGCCCCATAATTTACTCGCAATATATTAGTTTTAGGACAACACCATTTGTTGATGTGGTATGACTGTACTAAAATGAATAAATATACTTGAGTTGCAATTTATACATTCACTAAGATTGCAATACTCTAAGAGGACAAGTTTGTCCCAAGAACTATTGTCAATGATGGACCCCACCGCAGACTCACGATGTCACAATCATGTGTGTAAATATCTTGAAGTTTGGCACACTAAATGCGTAAAAATGTAATTTTCTTAACTGAAAAGGAAGAGAGTGTCTTTTTATCAAACGTGAGGGGGGTGAAAGTGTCTTTTAATAATCTCAATAATAGAGAGTTTGAGATTGAACTGGGAATAATGATTCTTATTGGGGTTATTTCAAAAGAGCTAGAAATTTAAGAGGTGAAAATGCAAATAATTAAAATGTTGTAAAGTAGTACTACTAGTACTGTAAAATATTGAACGTGGGAGTCTACTACTCCATTGAAGACTGCTCATCTTCGTTGCCAAAACCCCTTCTCTCACGCGATGAAATCAGCCATCGAGCTTCGAACCCACTTGAAATTCGTCGACGAATTTCAAAACCCAGTTGCTCATCGACGGTTACAAGGTTAGTATCTCTCAGATTTGTTTGATTTGCATACGTTGTGCGTATTGCCTATGGAGATTGCAGCTTCAGTTGACATTGGGTTCTATTAGGCGAATCCAACCTTATTTTGTTCGTGTTTGTTTTTTGGATGCTGGGTTTTGGTTTATGTTCATCTCGTGTTATGGGTTTCCATTTCAATTCATTTTTGTGGGTTGATTTCTGTTCTTCTATAAAGTGTGGCCTTTGTTAGAATGGGCCGTATTGACATCAAGTAATTTGCAGGGTGTTGAAATGTCAGCTCACTATCAAAATGTGATCTTTACCTTGATTTATAAACTATAACTTTTGACAGAAAACCCCCTTGCAGTATCGTTTCGCTGACACTTAGCTACCAGCAGTATTAATTTTGTCAGAAAATTCCCCTGCAGTTTCACTTTTACCGACATGGCGCATCATTTTTCAAATAGAAACCCCCTGCTGTTTCACTTTTACCGACACTTAACTACCAACATTTTTAGTAAAATGGTGCGAGGTGTCGGTAAAATTGAAGCTGCAGGGGGGTTTCTGTTTGGAAAATGGTGCGCGATGTCGATGAAAGTGAAACTGCAGGGGGGCTTTTATGACAAAGTCAATACTGCTGGTAGCTAAGTGTCAGCGAGACGATACTGCAGTGGGGTTATCTGTCAAAAGTTCTATAAACTATACTCCTTTTTTTAGATTAGCAAGACCGGTTGTCATTCCACTAATTGATTCAAGAACATACAGAGATCGAAATGAAGTGCCAATTTTCACCTGTTGATCGCATCTTATACAGAGAGTTTTTGACATAATTGAGCGTATTTTGGCCACCAAACACGGCCTAATTGAGTGTATTTTGGCCACCAAACACGACTTAATTGAGTGTATTTTGGCTGCCAAACACAAAAGTAGTCCCCTCTCTCTCGATTAAGACGCTAGACGCGAAAACACACCACTTTTAGAAAATAGGCGCCTATGCACCAAGTCTTGGCTTCAAAAGTTGAGTTGTTTTGCGTTTAATAATGTCCAGATGTCATACCTTGTGTTTGGTGGTCAACATAGGCCTATTTCGATGGGAAACACTCTTAGGTGGAATAAAACACATTAAAAATAGCAGGATATTCTACCTTCACTCCTTTCGGGAAAACATGGCAGTTCCAAGAGTTAGTAGCAAGATGCAGGAGAAGATTGAATGTGAACATAGATTCCTCTACTGGTTTCAATATAAAAAGTATAATTCCCGTACTAGTTCCGTATTCAAGTACACACCGAAAGAAAGAAAATAGTTTTTTTGTTGATATTGCTTTGTTATAGTATCTATCTTGCAGCCTAGTTCTTGATGAATAACGCAATGCCAATGTAGTGTAATGACCAACCTGACATTGTTCTTTGCAGTCACATACTTTTATCATGAATCCTGACAAATTCAGCCTCAAAACAAAGGAGGCCCTTGATGCGGCTCGTGAGCTAGCTGTGAAATGTTTCCATACAGAGTTTACACCATCTCATCTGGCACTGGCTCTGCTCTCGGATGGCAATGGTATATTCCGTCAAGCAATTATCAGTGCTAGTGGTCGGGAGGAAGCAGGTTACATAGTCGAGATACTCTTCAATCAGGCAATCACTGCACTCCCATCCCAAATCCCTCTCATTGATGAAATAACAGCAAGCCAATCTCTAATCCAGTCAATACAGCGGGCTCAATCTTCACAGAAGTCACGAAATGACACCCATCTGACTCTGGACCAGCTAATACTCGGTCTTCTGGAAGACACACAGACTAGTCTTCTCCTTCAAGCAGTTGGAATTGTTCCTGCACAGGTGAATTCAGAAGTTGAGAAACTTCAAGGTTTGGAAGGTGGAAAGGCGGAATGTGCTTCTGGAGATACAGGATTCGAAGCTCTGAAGACTTATGGTCGAGATCTTGTGGAGCTAGCTGGAAAACTTGACCCTGTCATTGGTAGAGATGAAGAGATGAGAAGAGTTATTAGGATTCTGTCAAGAAGAACCAAGAACAACCCAGTTATTATTGGAGAGCCTGGTGTTGGAAAAACAACTGTCGTTGAAGGTTTAGCTCAGCGAATTGTTAGAGGGGACATTCCAAGTAATCTTGCTGATGTGAGGCTTATAGCACTAGATATGGGAGCTTTGGTTGCTGGAACTAAGTATAGGGGAGAATTCGAAGAAAGGTTGAATTCAGTTTTAAAGGAAGTAGAAGAGGCTGATGGGAAAGTTATCCTCTTTATCGATGAAATACACATTGTCCTTGGAGCTGGTCGCGCTGAAGGGTCCATGGATGCTGCCAATCTCTTGAAACCGATGCTTGCTAGGGGACAACTGAGGTGCATTGGTGCAACTACTCTTGAAGAGTATAGGAAATATGTGGAGAAAGACGCTGCATTCGAGAGACGGTTTCAACAGGTTTATGTGGCGGAGCCGAGTGTTGCAGACACAATCAGTATACTCCGAGGGTTGAAAGAGAGGTATGAAGGACACCATGGTGTCATGATTCATGATCGGGCTCTTGTAGTTGCTACACAGCTATCGTCTCGATATATCACTGGTATGTGTTTCTTCTCCCAGAACTTAGAGAGGTTGATTAGATCTTTTAATACAACTATTGCCAATTATTATTATTATTCGAAAAGAATTGTGGCTATTAATAAGCGCATGTTATGCACTCAAGGAAGTTTGGTATGACTTATAAATTGATAAACTGAATTGATTGGTTTATATTCATACATCTCAATTTATACAGCTTTAGATAACCTATTCTAAGTAAAGTTAATCTACAATCAATGTACAATCAATCAAATAATTAGCATGATTCAAGGAGATCAAATCATAACTATTTAAGGATATAACAATAATACATAATTATTGATGTATAAGTCAACTCTCCCCCTCAAGTTGGTGCATAGATATCACACATGCCCAACTTGGATAGTGTAGCGCGAAATGGACCACTTGGAATAGCGTGAGTCAACATATCAGCTAATTGATCTGCACTCCTGATGTAAGGAACTTTTATCCTCCTTGAAGTTAGGTTGCCTTTGATGTAGTTCCTATGAAGCTCAACATGCTTAGTCCGATCATGTAGTACCGGGTTATTTGCAATTTCAATAGCCGCTGTATTATCACATAAAAGTTTCATTGGTTTCTCAGGACGAAAACCAATTTCACTTAGGAGAATTCTTAACCAAGTAAGTTCCGTAGTCGCATGATGAAGAGTACAATATTCAGCTTCCGCACTAGACAATGACACGACATTTTGTTTCTTGCTTCTCCAAGTCACTAGATTGCCCCTAACAAATGATGCATACCCGGAAGTAGATTTTCTGTCAAACTTGGATCCAACAAAGTCTGAAACTGTGTATCCAGTAATGTCCAGATGACCATTCTTGGAGAACATAATACCTTTACCCGGAGATGACTTTAGGTATGCCAAAATGCGATTCACTGCACTCATGTGTTGGTCACTTGAGTTGTGCATAAATTGACTCACAACACTGACAACATAGGATAAGTCACGTCTGGTGTGAGTCAGGTAGATTAATTTTCCCACCAGCCTCTGATATCTCCCTTTATTCGTTGGTATTTGATCAGGATAAATGGACAAGCCATGATTCATCTCGATAGGAGTATCCACTGGTTCGCAAGCCGACTTTTCTGTTTCAGCTAGCAAATCCAATACATACTTACATTGAGAAAGGAAGACCATGCTTGGACCGTGATACTTCAATTCCCAAGAAATATTTTAAAGCCCCCAAGTCCTTCATTTCAAATTCCTTGGAAAGATGGTCGCGAAGCTTTTCAATCTCATTGGAATTACTGCATGTAACAATCATGTCGTCAACGTAAACAATAAGCAAAGTGATATCATCTCCGTCTCTTTTATAAAAGAGAGTATGATCTGCCAAAGGCTTGTTTAAAACCGTACTCCTTCATGGAATGGCTAAATCTACCAAACCATGCTCTTGGGGATTGTTTCAACCCATATAGAGCTTTCGTCAGCATACATACCTTTCCTTCTTTTGGTGTAAAACCAGGTGGAGGATCCATATAGACCTCTTATAAAAGATCACCATGTAAAAAGGCGTTTTCACATCGAATCGTCTTAATGGCCAATCTAAATTAAATGCAAGAGATAAAACGACTCTAACAGTATTCATTTTGGCAACAGGAGCAAAAGTGTCGTGATAATCAATTCCATAAGTCTGGGTAGGGCAGAGCACGGACCGGGTTGGGCGGGTGAGGGCTTTGTTTCCTACCCAACCCAATGATCCCGGGTTGGTCATATCGATACCCAAACCCAATCAAGTAGTCGACAAACCGAAACCCGATCAAGCCTTTCGACTCGGACCGGTTCGGCCGGGTTTGGACGGGTCAAAATATTGCAAACCGTTAGCAAACTTATGTCTATTAACAAGACATATGTAGTGCAAATCGGAAAAAAAAAAACAAATTTAAATCTTACTAATACATAACAAAGTCGAATATGACATTCTAATGCATAAGTTGAGGAAAATCAACTAAAACTATTGTTCGATCTTATAAAATTTAACTTGGATGGTATTATCTAACTAAAAAATATATAAGTTTTTCATATAAATTTTTAATCGGACCGGACCGGCCCTAATCGGGTTTTCCAACTTCAAACCCATAATCAATCAAAGTTAGTTCGGGTTCACAATTCTATACCCATACCCAATCAAGTGACATGAACGGGTGTTGAATTCGGACCGGTTTGATGCGGACCGGTTTGGGGCGGCTGGTTTGGGCGAGTTTTGCTCACCCCTAAGTCTGGGTGTATCCATTCGCGACTAACCTGGCTTGTATCTGTCAACTGTGCCATCAGACTTATATTTTAAGGAGAAAACTCATCTACATCCAACCGTTTTCTTTCCTGGAGGTAACTCAACCATTTTCCAAGTAGAGTTTTTCTGGAGCGCTTTCATCTCATAAACCATTGCCAATTTCCACTTAGGGTCTTCAAGGGCATCCAGAAAATGACTAGGAGTTGACACAAAAGACAATTGTAGGGCATATACCAGGTGAGTTTTAGACAAACGATGATATGAGAGGTAGTCAGAGATAGGGTAAACTCGATTTGTCGACGGTTTTGAGAAACCAAGCTTATCAGGTTGCTTACGATCACGAAGAGGATATCTCCTAACTTCTGGACTTAAAGCACTAGAATCAAAATTAGAACTAGTATCAGAAACTTGAGGAGGACAAGAGAAACATACCTCATGATTAATCTCACGAGACTCCGATGGCATTGTAATTTCATCCACAGAGATATTGGAGGTTGGAGGAGGCCTGTCATTAGTTTCCTTATTCCTCCCTGTGTAACCCTTTTCAAACAAATGGGCTGGTCTTTCACCATTCTCAAATTCTGTGTTTGCATTTTCAAGTTGAGATTCAATGTCAGCCGATCCATTCGAGATTTCATCCATCTCCTCCCCCTTACCTGAAATCCAAAACCTTTTTTTGTCTAACCACATTCGTTCCTCCTCCTTACTGTTTATCTCCCCCTGAAGAGGAACCAAAGATACATCATCCGAGAAATAAGCTTTTTGCTCACAAAAAATGAACATCCATGGATACATAATATTTTTCCCTAGGAGGATGAAAACATTTGTATCCCTTAGGTGAACTAGAATAGCCAAGGAAAACCCATCTAAGAGCTCGATGATCAAACGTGTCTCTGTGATGAGGGAGCACATGAACATAACACACACAACCAAAAACCTTAGGACACAAACTTAAGGCGGAAGGAATGGTGTGGAAATGTGACAACATTCTCAAAGGAGTTTGATAATCAATAGTACGACCAGGCATTCGGTTAATAAGGAAGACAACAGTCATGACAGCCTCAGCTCAAAAACGCTTAGGGACACGCACTGTAAAGCATAAAGCTCGAGCGACTTCGAGAATATGTCGATTTTTTCGCTCAGCTACGCCATTTTGTTGAGGCGTGTAAGTGCATGTGGTTTGGTGAAGGATTTAAAGAAATTTGCAAGGGATTGATTGACAAATTCACCACCATTATGAGAGTGGAAAACTTGGACGGGAATATGGAACTGTGTGGCAATCATTTTCGATAGGGTAAAAGACATTTTCCACCCTCATATTATGGGTAAAAGACATTTTGCCCCCTGATTTATGGAAAAAGACATTTTGCACCCTTGTTAACGGATGGAGGGTGGACAGATACCACCCTTCTGTTACAATCCGTTAGTGGAGGGTGCAAATTGACTTTTTTTTTAACCATTTTACCCTTACAAATTGTGGACAAATAACACCCTTCCTTTGTTTACAAAGACTATCATGTTCTTGGTGTTCTTGACCAACAACAACAACAACAAAAGCAGCAACAAAAGATCTAAAATCAAAGGATTTTTTCTACAGTCGAAGGAATTGGGAGGAATAATCTCCGAATGATAATCCATAAAAAAATGGACAAAAATATAGCACTCAAATCAGAAGAATAATCTCCGATTTTTTCTACGAGTGAACACCAAAATTCTAAAAACATCTTGGCCACCAATCGGATAAAGCACATAGGAGAGAATCCCCAATTAGTTTCACCAGAAACCGGTTGGTCGCAAAACCCAGAACAGAGGGAGAGACCTCAATGTTTTTGTTCGAACTCACCTCGCCCAAACGATACTCTCTTCTTCTCCGTCCACAACCAACAATCACCGTCGACCCAACCATCTCCGACGCAAACCAACGCCATCCCCTCCTCTGTTCTTCGCCGAACAAAGCCCATACCATATCGACCGAATTTGACCCATACCGAGAGAGGGAGAGGGAGAAAAGAATCTGTGGGTCTTCTTCTTGAACCCGCGGTGCCACGCCTCAGATCTCCGGTTCGTGTTAACGAGAGCTCCAAGAAATCGTCTGTGTTGTTTGACGGCGGTGAAATCAGGGACTTGTCTTACTCAGATCCGAATTTGACAAGGATAATTTCTGCGAAGGCCAAATCAGCGCCACCGGAGTCGACAGCGAAGAACGAGGGCTGGAGACGACGGGGACAACGACAGCGACGACGGGGTCTTCTTCATCTGTCACCGTCGAAAGCTTGGGGCGACAGAGGCGAGGCAGCGAGAGTGGCGGTGGTGGGTTGAATGAAGGAAGGAGAAACAGAGGGATGGTGGTGGTGGTGGTGGTGTTGGTGGTCCGAGTGGTTGCTGGTGGTCGACGGCGAGTGAGAGAAGGGGCTGAACAAGAAGAGAAGCGGTAGAGAGAGAGAGAGGCAGAGATAAGTTTAGGGCTTGGAAGTGAGTAGGAGCATTTATAGTAGAGTAATTACGTAACATCTGAGGGTTATTTTTGTCTTTTCACCCCTCCGTTAGTCCACAGTTAGTTTTTAACTCTGACAGGGGTGCAAAATGTCTTTTTCCATAAATCAGGGGGCAAAATGTCTTTCACTCATAATATGAGGGTGGAAAATGTCTTTTACCCTTTTCGATAATTAAGGAATAACATGTATGACATCAGTCTTAGATTTCAACAAGTACACCCAGCTCACCCCGGTACAATCATCGATAAAAGACACAAAGTATCTATGTCCAGAGGCGGACGGAGTGGAGAAAGGACCCCAAACATCAGTACAAACAAGTGTGAAGGAAGTTGGGACTTTTGTTGAAACTTATTTTGAAAGGGACACGATGATTTTTTGCATAAATGCACTGTTCACACCTTAAACTGGAAATTGGAACGTTACGAAATAATTGAGGAAATAAACGTTCCAAATAGGAAAAAGATGGATGCCCCAACCGACAATGCCATAAAAGGATTTTCTCCCTGTCAATTGCCCTCCTTGCTACTACCAAACCATGCCCATGCTCATATTTTATGTCTCCTGCCCCCTCCAAGTAAGAAAGGCCTCCTCTCTCCTTACCAATGCCAATCGTTGTCTTTGTGAGATTGTCCTGAAACACACAATGAGTTGAATAAAAGGTTACACAACAATTAAGTTGTTTGGTAATTTTGCTGATGGAAAGGAGACTATTAGAGAGACCAGGTGCAAGTAAAACAGAAGACATGGACAATGATGGAGATCATTGTCCATGTCTCCATCATTGTTGCATGAAAACATTGGTTGCTTTAAATTGTATCCCTGGAATTGTAACCCTAAAATTTGCAGTATTTGCTGTATCAGCAATGATGGAGATATGGAAACGTTCCCTGCCCCTGAAATCGGCATAGAAGTTCCATTAGCAACCTGGACAGACTTGACACACGAAGGAGTTAGAGAGTTTAGCAAAGAACAATCACTAGTCATGTGATCAGTGGCCCCTGAATCAATAACCTACGCAGGTTTGGCAACTGAGATAAACGCTGAATTATGATTACCTTCCTCAAAAGTCACTCGAGTTACGTGAGAAGCAGAAGATCGCAGGGTGTCTTTGAGATCTACATGTGCTGTGATGTTCCCAGGATTGTAGCACTTCTTTTATCTGCTAGGCATCTCCGGAACTTGGGACCAAACTTGAGAACTAGAACCATCCAGTATATTATGGATGGGAGAAGAAGTCTCATGAACGGTCACAGAGGATGATGACATTGTGTAGGAGATTAGAAGTAAAATTGGGAACGCACGAAAAAACGAAGAAAAAAACAGTGGAGTTTTTTTCCCTTTCGCTCTGATACCAAATTGATAAACTGAATCGATTGATTTATATTCATACATCTCAATGACTATTTATACAACTTTAGACAACCTATTTTAAGTAAAGTCAATCTACAATCAATGTACAATCGATCAAATAATTAGCATGATTCAAGGAGATCAAATCATAACTAATTAAGGATATAGCAATAATACGTAATTATTGCTGTATAAGTCAACTTTATAAGCAGCTTATAATCCAGTTTTGGATTATAAGTTGAAGCCACTTTGTTACTTGTGTTTGGTATGAACTTATAAGCTGAAAATTGTAGTTGGATGTAAAAGTTCATAGTTTTAAAATTGAATGTAGAAAAAGTTGGGGTTTTGAAGCTTTTTATAAACTTTTGAATTTTCACCAAACACATAACTCTTTTATTCATCTTTTTTGTCGTGGACTTTTTTGACATAAACTTTTAAGTCAACTTAAATTTCGAATAAGTTGTACCAAACTCACCCTGAGTCTTAACAATGATCTCAAGGTGGATACAGTTGCATTCGAATCTGTCTTGTAGGAAAGAAGCATCAGGTGCCGAGCTTTACTATACTCCCTCAGTCCCAAAACATATGTCCTGTTTGACTTGGCTCATGGAGTAAGAACTAAAAAAAGGGTAGGAAGGGAAGTAAAGTGAAAAAGTAACTTTTGTTTTAGTGGACAAATATTTTAGGAAGGTGACGGATAAAATGGGATGGAGGGATTATGGAATTTGACTCACTCTCTCATTGTGAAGCGTATAGGGATAACATAGGTACAGGAAAGTCATATACTTGTCTTGTTTTTGACCTCCCGATTACCTCCCGATTTTTATTTGACTTGCTTAAGAAATACAAGAATTAATCAACTTGTCCATCTTTTCTCGGATGTCTTAACTGTGTCGCCAATGATTTCAATAATCTAAACACCTCTACTGATTTCCTTCCATGTTTTAAGGTTTAGAAAATTAGCTATCGATATCTAACACTTCATTTTACTCAGGGCGGCATTTGCCAGACAAGGCTATTGATCTAGTAGACGAAGCTTGTGCAAATATCAAAGTCCAACTTGATAGTCAACCGGAAGAGATCGATAATCTGGAAAGGAAGAGGCTTCAGTTAGAAGTTGAGAATCATGCTCTTGAGAAAGAGATAGACAAAGCTAGTAAGGCTCGGCTGATTGAGGTAAGTTAGCATTTGATATTACCGCCTATTTGGTAGGAGAAGCTAAATTTTATAGATCCATGTTCTTGATATGATCGCCTGATTGGACATGTCTGAGTTTGATGTATTTTGCCATGTTTATTTGTTTGGCTTTCAGCCTATGTTTTCTCATTGAGGTTAAGATAGATACAGCTACATTGGGTTTTATCTTCCGAAAATCGTAGCTAAAATTGAGCTATTCATAATATCTTATCCTTCAGGTACAAAAAGAGCTCGATGATTTGCGGGATAAGCTCCAACCTTTGATGATGAAGTACCGGAAGGAGAAGGAAAGAGTTGATAAGCTTCGTGTACTCAAACAGAAGCGCGAGGAACTTCTTGTTACATTACAAGACGCTGAGAGGCGATATGATCTAGCCAGAGTTGCTGACCTACGTTATGGCGCGATTCTAGAAGTTGAAGAAGGAATAGCTAGGATGGAGAGGAACACTGAAGAGAGTATCATGTTGACAGAGACCGTGGGACCCGAACAAATTGCAGAAGTCGTAAGTCGCTGGACTGGGATACCTGTGACAAGGCTTGGCCAAAATGACAAAGCGAGATTGATTGGAATGGCTGAGAGGTTGCACCAGAGAGTGGTTGGACAGGATGAAGCGGTCCGCGCTGTGGCTGATGCTGTGCTGAGGTCAAGGGCTGGGCTTGGGAGGCCGCAACAACCCACTGGTTCTTTTGTCTTCTTGGGACCAACTGGTGTTGGAAAGACCGAGCTTGCTAAGGCTTTGGCAGAACAGCTGTTTGATGATGAAAATCTTTTGGTTCGAATTGACATGTCGGAGTATATGGAGCAACATTCTGTTGCCCGATTAATTGGTTCTCCTCCTGGGTAAGCTCATTCATTCTGTTCAACTTCAAGCATGTTCGTCGTTAGCATTTAGTGCATGTTTGGGAACGTTGATTTTAATCAGTTTTGATTAAAATCGGTAATTTTAATTTAAATCCGTTTGTTATTACACAAAATTTTAAGCTGAAAATCTGCAGATTAAAATAATTCCAGTGCGATTGTAGAACCTCCAAATTTGGGGATTATGCGTCTGAAAATCTCAGAAAAAATAATTTTAACATGTTTTTGGCATTATCGCAATTCATTTATAAGTGGGTGTATTCAGGTAATTGACTATATGTCTCTTTAAGTTTTGTCTAATGGATCAAGTTAATAATCCACAATCCTCATACCAAACGGCTTTTTGATTTTCATCAGTTCAGCTGGATTTTTCACCCAGATGTTTTTCAGCCGATTTTTCAGATTTTAAGCTGATACCTGCAGGGCCTTACTGTTAAAGGGCTTTTTTCCTTATTTCTAAGTTGCAAATTGTTTGATATTGACCCAATTTTTTGGAGTGATTGCCGAGGGAAATTGATTATTAGACACGTGAGCTATCTGACTGGTGTAATTTTATTTATTTTAGATACGTTGGTCATGAAGAAGGCGGGCAACTCACAGAAGCTGTGAGGAGGAGGCCATATAGTGTTGTCCTATTCGATGAACTGGAAAAAGCTCATCCTACTGTTTTCAATACACTTCTTCAAGTCCTCGATGATGGAAGGTTAACAGACGGCCAAGGACGAACTGTTGACTTCACCAACACGGTGATCATTATGACTTCGAACCTTGGAGCCGAGTATCTGTTGAATGGCCTGATGGGCAAGTGCACGATGGAATCTGCTAGGCATTCGGTGATGCAAGAGGTAAAAAAACAGCAAAGCATGATTAATTTGTTAGATTTTGATGTATCTGGATGAACGACATTCCTACATATCTTCCTATCTACCTACTTCCTAGAAAGGGCCACATAACTTAATTGAGTAACACCCTTGTTGAAAATTTACCCCTTTATTTCCTAGTCAATTAGTAGTACTATATTAACCAAACTCCTTGTTTTGTGAACTTACCTACTGTATACAGAAGGTCAAAACTTGAAAGGTTGGTTTGCTTAACACTACCACGACAGTTATGATATTAAATAGGGTAATGATTCTTACAAAGCAGAAAATTATTCTTACAAAGCCACTAGCATTATTTGTGCAATTTCATTGGTCATTATATGCATAAATAATGTTAGTGGCTTTGTAAGAATAATTTTCTGCTTTGTAAACACAAGGGAGCTGATAATTACACAAGTCTTTTTCATGCTTACACAAGTATTTCAACTATGTTCCATTTTACCCTCCAATTAAATAATCCTGTCCCACATTTACACCACTGGCACAGACTCCATTGCGCCACTATTTCACTACTGTAAAGAACAAAAGTTAAGGCTGAATTCGAAAGGGTAAAAGACACTTTCATCCACTCAAGTTTGGCATAAATACACTTTTGCTCCTTCGAATTTGAGTATGACATTTCCACCCCTTTATTATGTCAAACTTTAGGACACTTACACCCCTATTATGTCATTGTGTACTCTAAGAGAGCAACTTTGCTCCCAAACTAGATTCGGTGCTGGAACTCCACCCCAGACTAACTCGGTCGCAGTTAAGGAATGTAAGTGAACTGATTGGGAAATTACAAGGGTGAACGTATTATTTTCCAAATCGGAAGGGGTGAAAGGGTCTTTTCATCAAACTTGAGGGAGCGAAAGTATCTTTTACCTATTCGGAATCCTCTAATCAGTGGCGGAGCCAGGATTTTAGCAAGAGGGGGCACGTTTTTTAAAATGTTATGTTTCTTGTTTTTTTAGCTTCTTATGGCTCTTATGAAATGTATGTATAAGGGTCATTTTAAAAAATATTTCAATATTTTAGACATAATTGGGATTTTTCGGGGCACACTTGTAATAAAAGGGAGGGGGAACAATTAAAAAAATCTTTAAAATTTAGGGGTGCATATATAGTTCTTGAAAATATTGGGGGGGGGGGGAAAGTGACCCCTTGCCCGTCCATGCCTCGGCCCCTGCATCTAATTACCTCCCCACACCGCTTCTCTCCCTCTTCACTGTCTCTGTTTTTTCTCCTTCCTCGTTCTCTTTGGTAGAACTCCTTTATCTTTCTGGATCTTCATCTCCCCATGTACATCAGCTACAATAACTCTTGTGTTCATGTTAAATACGAATTTGGTGATTGAAACTGATGCAAAAAAGAGAACGGAAAACGGTTCGGGTGGCTAAAATTGTGTGGTGCTGGAATTTCGATCCAATCTTAACAGAGTGTGCTAAGAGGTTTAACTTTTGGTTTGAAATCAATGAACAATTCCAAATTAAACGGCATACATGAAGCTTCCAATGGGTGATATCAGAAAACGAAGACTACGATTTAGGCGTTGCTGGGTTGCAACTGAAGTTTGAATTGGTGGTGGAAAGAGATGCAGGTTGCAGGGGGTGGAGTAGAATTATGATCCAACTTAACATTGGAGATGTGGTGGGACCGGTTGGTTTCATTAAATGAGAAAAAAGAGTTTTAGTATGATATTTAGTCAACAATAGGGGAATTAACTATACTAGTAATTAATTAGTGGGAGGGTAAAATTGGAACATGCCTGAAATACTTGTGTAAGCATAAAAAAACACTTGTGTAGTTATCAGCTCCCTTTCCACAATTGTGGCCATTTCTCATACAACATGTTTAGTATTTAATAAACGAGTTTTTAAAAGAAAGTTACCAATGTTAACCGGAAAAGTTTAAAGGTCAATGAGAGACCCTTATTTTTCACATGGCTATTTAAAGAATTCAAATCTTGTTGAATTTGAATATTATCATACATCTCCATGGCTATTACACAAGGTGTTTGGTAAACCTATTATAGGGAAAGTTAATTAAGCAATCATCTACCATCAATAGAGGTATGAAAATGGTTAGCCGTAACCGGACCGGTAAATCGTGAACAACCGGTTACGGTTTCAGTTCGATTACAGTTAATGTTAAGGTTAACTGCCCGTGTATTTTCTTGGAACCCCAACTGGCCCGGCCTGTGCAACCGTAAACTGGCTAAACCGGTTCGGTTCAGGCCGGTTAAAAACTGGCTTTTATCTTTAATTTGTTTAAATATCAGTTTATTATATATTTTATATTATATATATATTATAACTCGTTGGGAAAGACTGCTAATTTTCGGTTCGGGCCGGTTAACCGCCGGTTACGAGCCAGTTTTCAGTTCAGTCCTGTTTAATTTCGGACCGGTTAGGCGGTTAAGGATACCTATAACCGGCCCGGACCACAATTACTCAATCTCGGGCCGATTTGGGACCGTACGGTTACGATTTCAGTTACTGCCTAGCCGGTTAGGACAGGCCGGTTCGACTGGTTAACTGCGGTTGACCATCCCGATTGACAACTCTAACTATCGATCTACAATCAACTAATTAATTAGCACGATTCTAGGAAATCAAATCATAACTAAGTAAGGTGATTTCGTAACATAGATTGATACGATTGTATAAGTCAACTCCCCCCTCAAGTAGGTGCATAGATATCACACATGCCCAACTTGGATTGTGTTGCATTACACTGACATTGGGAACAGCATGAGTCATCATGTCAAGCTAACTGATCTGCACTGTTAAATGTTAATATAAGCACTGTTAAATGTTAATATAAGGAACTTCTATTCTACCAGAAATTAGGTTATCTCTGATGTAGTTCCTATCAAGCTTAACGTGCTTAGTCCGAACATGTTGTACCAGGATATTTGAAATTTCAATAACTGTCGTGTTGTCACATTAAAGTGTCTCGGGTTTCTCAGAACCCAAACCAAATTCACATTGGAGAATTCTTAACCAAGCAATTTTTGTAGTTTCATGATGAAGAGCGCAATATTCAGTTTCCGCACTAGACAATGAAACGACATTGTCTTTCTTGCTTGTCTAAGTCACTAGATTGCCCCCAACAAATGAAAATATCATGGAGTAGATTTTTCATCAAACTTGGATCCAACAAAGTCTGAATCTGTGCATCCAGTAATGTGAGAACATTATGTCTATCCCTAGAGATGGCTTTTGGTATGCCAAAATGTGATTCACTGCACTCTTGTGTCGGTCACCACGGTTGTACATAAATTGACTCATGATATTGGCATCATATGACAAGTTAGCTCTAGTGTGAGTCAGGTAGATTAAGGGCTAGTTTGGGAATGATGTGGCGGTGGTAGAAAGCTGTTGTGTGAAAACACAGTAGAAAGCTGCTGTGAGTTCTTGATAAAATGTTGTTTGGTAAATGTTACGTAGAAGCTGCTGTGAAATATTGATATAGTAATTTTGTGTTTGGTAAAATCAACTGTGAAGTTGTTGTGAGGGGGTAAAATGACAAAAATATATGACACGTGTCATTTCCGGAAAGATAACCATTGATATTTTAAAAAATTGTAAGGTCAAAATCGGTTGTAGATAAATTAATTAAAAGCACTTTCTGGAAAAGCATCTCCCCCCTTGCTTCCTGAAAACCGCTGTGGGACAGCAGAAACTGTCCGGAAAAGCGGAAATTTTATTTTTACCAAACACACTAAAACTGCTTCTGCTGTCGGAAAGCAGCTGTGCTGCTAGCAGAAGCATTCCCAAACTCACCCTAATTTCCCAACCAACTTCTGATATCTACCTTTATTCATTGCGATGATCAAGATAGACAATTAGCCACAATTCATCTTAATAGGAGTTCTACTTGATTCATCGTAAAATTAGTATCTACTGGTTTACAAGCAGAGTGATCTAATACACACTTACGTTGAAAGAGGAAGAGGCCATGATTAGATCGTGATAGTGCGACATTTCAATTCCCTAGAAATATTTTCACGCCCCGCAAGTCCTTAATTTCGAATTCCTTTGGAAGATAGTCCTGAAGCTTTTCTCAATCTCGCTGGTAAAACAATTATGTCATCAACAAGAAGAATAAGTAATGTGACGCCGAATTGAATGGAGGCGTTTATCGAGCAGGAAAAGAAATTCAAACGGAAGGAATAACCCAGGAGAAACCTCTCTAGGTTTTCAGAAAAAAACTTAATGATCCGTAACATACAAAATTGAGCTGGAAAAATTTAATTTTGCCAAAATAGTAAAATCTCAAAAACAATTCTAAATATAAGACTAAAATAAAATAAACACTTAGCAAAAAGATCCACCACATTGGGTCTAAATTGACATCTCAATTAGCGGGAAAAATATTTCTAATTATGAAAAACGGCGATTTGGACCCCTAAACAGCCGAATTTGGCCAAATCAGATGCGGTATCGTTACGAAGTCACGGGTTATTGAACGTTGTTTCTCGTCAAATAAAGGTGCGGCTTGACCCCGTTCGTGAACCCTTCCACTATTCCCCTGATTTCGCGTCTGGACCGATACAGTTGTTCTGAAGCATACATATTTTTCTTCAAAATTCTTCTTGCATCAGTCACCCCCTTAAAAAATCTTGCTTCAGAAAAATCTTGATTGGAAAAATCGTGTTTTTCTCTAATTGAGCTTTAACCTCGTTATTTTCATGTTCAACTTGATTAACAATTTTTGAT
Organism: Linanthus parryae; assembly: GCA_023055425.1. Lineage (NCBI taxonomy): Eukaryota > Viridiplantae > Streptophyta > Magnoliopsida > Ericales > Polemoniaceae > Linanthus > Linanthus parryae. Next base: position 14,681,545 of record JALGPY010000008.1, on the reverse strand, counting down.
GGACACCTTATTGAAGTTGAGTCTGAAATTACCTCAAAGAGAATGGGAGCATCAAAACTGTAATTTGAATCATCCACGACTAATGCCTCCTCTTCGTCTCCATAATCGTCATAAACAGGTGGAATTGTCCAATCAACCTCACATTCACAAGATTTTGAAAAATAGGTTTAACATACCCGAAAAATCCTGCTCATCAATCATGAAACTTGAAACTTTGGTTCTCCATAATGCTCGTTTTGACTGCGAGGATTGCGGTTGAATGGGATCTCAATCGCGGGCTCGGAGTCATGATCAAAGGCTTGACCTTATGCGACTTGCCTCTGTAAGTCCTCAATCACCTGCAAGTTGCGCTCTACATTACCTGGATTCGGGTGCGAGCGTCATGTCGGTAATAGCAATAGTATACGTAGTTAATAACGATAGTATACGTAGTCTAAGGACTGAAGTGTAAATAGTATTGTATGAATTTTGTATATACGATGAATGAATACACAAGTCGAGGCACGACAATTTTCAGAATCAAACATGGTATCAGAGCGGTACCCTTACCTCTGATTTTCTCCGATCGCACCCCTGACTGTAACGTCCCCTCCATCGCCGTCGCCGTCCAAGTCTTCTTCTGGGGTCATCGTCGTCGTCCTCTCCGTCTGCTTCCGCTTATCAAATCGTGCACCGAGCAGAACGATTGTCTGCTCCCTGTGCCCTAATCGACGACATCATCGCCGCCAGAATCGACGGATTCCCTCCCCGTTCTGGTTGCTTCTCTCGTGCCGTCGAGATATCACTCTTCTCACATCTTCTTTGTCACACCAGATTGCCGGTCTGATTGAGTCTCCACCGCTGCTCAACTGGATATATTGTTTGCAAACTGAACTTTCTTCAGTTGCCTCTGTTCATCGAAGTGGGTCGTGGGCCTCAAGTATTGTCCACTGAATTTTTTAGGTTGAAGTCACTGTTGCTTACTAGTGGGTTAACTTTCTTCAATTTCTCGATCAGTTTCTTGTCTGCTTTACAATGGCCTCTTCATCAGCACCCAAGGAACAGCTTCACCCGGTTTTTCTCGTCACCAATATCGAGAAGAAAGTCAGATTTATTCTCGATAACGAGAAAGTTCAGTATGATCACTGGGTCACTTTCTTTCGTCTTCAGACATATTCTTATGGTGTCACTGATCACCTTACTCAGGATGCTACTGCTAATCAGAAAAAGGACCCTCGCTGGAAGTCGATTGATGCGGTAATCCTCTCTTGGATCTACCAGACTATTTCCGATGATCTTGTTCTTGCCATTCTCACACTGGATCAGTCCGCCCTTGAGGCGTGGGTCAAGCTGGAATCCATGTTTAGGGACAACCAGTCAGCTCGCGTTGCTGAACTCGATACCGAGTTTGTTTCTCTTCGCCAGGATCACTGCTCGTCTCTTGACGACTATTGCAGTCGCCTGAAGACGCTTGCTGATCGTATGGGTAATCTGGGAGATCCTGTCAGTGCTGTACGACTGATTATTCAGCTCACGAACGGTCTCACTCCTGCTCTTGGTTACGTCGCCATGCTCATCCAGCAGACGTCTCCTCGACCCACCTATCTCGCCGCTGTGTCTATGATTCTTCTGGAAGAACGTCGTTTAGCACGACAGGATTCGGCTCCTTCTGGTGCTCATCAGGCCCTCATGGCTGCTCCCACTGTTCTGTCTGTGCAGCCTCCGGAGCAGGGTCAGAATAGTAATCGTGGTCAGAACGGTAACCGTGGTGAGAATGGTCAGAATCGTCGTGGTCAGAACGGTAATCGTGGACAGAACGGTAACCGTGGTCGCCCTCAGCAGGCTCCTGCACCCCCAGCAGCCCTCCTCTCATGGCAGCTTGGGTTTGGTGCCCCTCTCCACTACCCTGCCCATATCCTACTGGCTCAGGATGGGCACCGCCTTCGTATCGTCCTCCTCATGCAGGCGTCTTGGGTGCCGGACTAGGACATCGACCACAGGCTTTGCTGCTACATCTGGGTCGTCTCCTCAGCCTACTGATCTCAGCACCGACTTCTCCAGTTTGTCTTTGACTGCTCCAGATCCGACATGGTACATGGACTCAGGTGCATCTGGCATCTGGCATCTCACGTCTCAGACAGGTAACTTGACATCTCTCTCTGCTCATTCACCTGTTTCTCATATGATGGTTGGTTATGGGTCCAGTATTCCAGTGTGTGGTTCCGGTAACCAAACCATCTAGACCACTACCCGCCCCCTACACCTAAAACATGTTCTTTTTACTCCTACTATAGTCAAGAACCTTTTGTCTGTTCGTCAATTTACCACTGATAATCGTGTTTCTATTGAGTTTGACCTGTCTGGTTTTTCTGTGAAGGACCTTCACACGGGGAGTATTTTGCTCAGGAGTAATAGCTCGGGGGATCTCTATCCACTTCCATCTCGTAAGTCTGCTGAGTCTTTTGCTGTCCTTCCTGCACCAGTCTGGCACAATCGTCTAGGTCATCCCAGCGCTCAAGTCTTAGATTCTCTTAGTTCTCGTCAGTTTATTTCATTTAATAAAACCGAGTAGGCCGGTTTGTGCCATACGTGCCAAGTTGGCAAACAAGTTCGTCTTCCTTTTTCATCTTCCACTTCTTGTACTGTGGTACCGTTTGACATTATTCATAGTGATATTTGGACATCTCCTGTTGCTAGCAAATCTAATTTCAAGCATTATCTTCTACTGCTTGATGATTTCTCTCATTATCTATGGGGTTTTCCGCTCAAACTAAATTCGGATGCCTTCACTCACTTCAAACACTTCCACTCATACGTGCGTACTCAGTTCTCTAGGGTAATCAACGTGTTTTCAGTGTGATCTTGGGGGGGGGGGGGAATTCGACAACTCAGCTTTTCATGCGTTTGCCAAGTCCAATGGTCTTGTTTTCCGGTTTGCTTGCCCGCAAACATCCTCTCAAAACGGCAAGGTCGAACGTATGATACGTCGTATCAATGACATATCTCATACTCTTCTCTCTCAGGCCTCCATGCCTCCTCGCTTCTGGGTGGAGTCTCTTCTTACTGCCGTTTACCTCCACAACATCCTTCCCACTAAAGCCCTACACGGTGACATACCGACCACTATCCTCTACCATCGTCTACCGACATATGATCATCTTTGTACCTTTGGGTGTCTGTGTTATCCCAACATGACTGCTGTTTCACCACACAAGCTTGCTCCTAGGACCACTCGGTGTGTGTTCCTTGGCTACCCTCCTGATCATCGGGGCTATCGGTGTATAGATCTTTCCACAAGTCGCATTCACATATCTCGTCATGTCACGTTTGATGAACATATCTTCCCCTTTGCCCACTCGAGTTCTGTCTCTTCTCCCGGGCACACTGTCTCTGACCCTGATGATGTCCTTCCCCCCATTGATCTGTCCGGTCATGCCCATAACCCGCCCCCTCCCTCACGGCTGACCCCTCCATTTCCTCTTCACTACACTCGTCGTCAGGTCACACCTCCTACTGTTGCCCCAACCCCACCTCAGGCTTCCCCGGTCTCTCCCCCTGTTGTGGTCTCTCCCCCGATCTCTCCTGAACCACCAGCCCCACCCCTCTCGCCTCAAATGAGAACCCGAGCCCAACATGGTATTCACAAACCAATCTCTCGTCTCACTTTGCATGCCCAACTTCCTCCTACTGTGTCTCCATTGCCCAAATCCCATGTGTCTGCCCTCTCGGACCCACACTGGAAAGCTGCGATGGATGATGAGTTTTAGGCTATGATCACGAATTAGACTTGGGAGTTGGTACCTCGCCCGTCAGGGGCTAACATTCTTCGGGCTATCTGGTTATTTCGCCACAAATTTCGGGCTGATGGTACTCTTCAGAGGTATAAGGCTCGCCTCGTGGCCAATGGCAAGTCTCTGTTAGTGGGGATTGATTGTGATGAGACTTTTAGTGTCGTGGTCAAACCGGCCACCATCCGTACAGTTCTCACTATTGCAGTTTCGCGTTCTTGGCCCATCCGTCAGTTGGATGTCAAGAATGCTTTCCTCCATGGTTATCATGATGAGGTTGTGTATATGCATCAGCCACCGGGCTATCGGGATCCTCGTCATCCGGATTATGTATGCCGCTTACGTAAGTCCCTTTATGGGCTGAAGCAGGCACCTCGTGCGTGGTTTAAGCGATTTGCTACTTTTCTCACCGGCTCCGTGGGATTCTCCAGTTGTAGATGTGATGAGGGATCCGATATTGTCTACCTCCTCCTCTACGTTGACGATATCATCATTACAGGGTCCTCCGCTACGGTTGTGCAGCGAGTTATCTCTCAGCTTTCGACTGAGTTTGCTATGAACGATCTTGGACCTCTACATCATTTTCTAGGCATTGCCGTCACTCGAACTGACTCTGGTATGGTTCTCTCTCAGCGGCAGTATGCATCTGAGATCCTCCAGCGCGCATCGATGGTGGGCTGTAAGCCCGTTAGCACCCCGGTTGAGACTGGCTCCAAACTCACCGCTGGATCAGGCCCTCCGATTGATGATTCTACTCTCTACCGCAGTTTAGCAGGTGCTCTTCAGTACCTCACTTTTACACGTCATGACATCTCATATGCCGTTCAGTAGATCTGCCTCTTTATGCATGATCCTCGAGAGCATCATTTTCGCGCGTTGAAACGCGTGCTTCGGTACGTGAGTGGCACTCTTGGTCTCGGGTTCCACATATCTTCTACTACCTCTGCAGGTCTCACGGCATATACAGATGCAGATTAGGCTGGCTGCCCGGACACGCGTCGCTCGACCTCTGGTTTTTGTACTTTCTTCGGAGATAACCTTCTCAGCTGGTCGTCCAAACGACAGGCTACTGTCTCTCGATCTAGTGCTGAGGCCGAGTACCGTGGCGTTACCAACGCTGTGGCTGAGCTCTGTTGGCTCCGCAATCTTCTTCTCGAGCTCAAGGTCTGTCCTCCGAAGGTCTCACTCTGCTATTGTGACAATGTTAGTGCAGTATACTTATCGGGTAACCCCGTTCAGCATTAACGCACGAAGCATATCGAGATTGACCTTCACTTTGTTCGGGAAAAGGTTCGTCTCTGCCACCTTCGGGTTCTTCACATTCCCGGTGATTTTCAGTATGCGGATATCTTCACCGAAGGTCTGGCTCGTCAGTTATTTGAACGGTTCCGCTCCAGTCTGAACGTTCATCCATCTCCCGCTCCGACTGCGGGAGTGTAATAGCAATAGTATACGTAGTTAATAGCGATAGTATACGTAGTCTAAGGACTGAAGTGTAACTAGTATTGTATGAATTTTGTATATACGATGAATGAATACACAAGTCGAGGCACGACAATTTTCAGAATCAAACAGTCGGGTGTGTATCCAAGAGTCCGATCTGCCCATTCAATAAGTTTTGGGATAGAGGTTAAAATTAATTGTATCTAAAATGATTTATAAGAAACTCAATTAAAGAGTCACACTATATAACTGAATGGGTAAGTTCAATAATATGCAGGACGTTGGGTCCTTCATAGAAATTGAATGTCTTGATAGTACACCGTAAAGGACCTAACTGGTTTACTGGAAAGACTTGGAGGGCGAATGTCTAGATTAGTTGTACACATCCTAGCTATTTTGTCTGTCTGGACACTAATACTAAAAAAGACCCGTTAGAAAATATCAAGAAACCCATTAGGGCAAAGGGCATACTTTCAAAAAGGAGAAAATGGTCAAGATTAACAAATAAGAAGGGGTCGTCTTCAACAATGGCTCATGTCGTTCATAGAACGGATGATACTTTCTTGGCAACTCTATCCAATCCTCTCCTCCTTTCTTTCTCTAAGAGCGCGTACGGAGGTGGAGCAAGATATCTTCACATATCCTATGTAGCACGAGTGCGAGTGCTGGTGCTGGTTCGGGAACTGGATGCTGGTGCTGCAAATTCCCAAAAATCAAGGGTGCGGCGGGGGTGCGGCCACATTATTTTTATTTTTATCTGATATTATTAGTGATACCATTATACTAATATAATAACGACAATAATAGAGATCATATTATAATCGAACATAAATTCATACACATTCGAAGATACAAGATACAAGTTTACTATATCAATAATATAATCTCTTCATGTCGTTTTTAGCCGTGGAGAGATGAGTAATCCAAGGGTTAAAAATGTTCACATAGATGCATGGTTAAATTCTAGTTGTATTTGGAAGACCTCTCAACTAAAACTTTCAAAATGACCCTGCGTTATCCATGAAGCACCCACGAAGCACCCAGAAGCACCAGGTGCGGGTGTGCGACCAATCAGAAGCACCCGTGCAACATAGCACATATCCCATATGGAATTGCGGATACGATATTGTATCCGGACCGCGACGAAGAAGAAGACGACGATAGATAACACTAGTCGTCGCCGGAAACAGAGGTCGCTGAAGACAACAAATGCGGCGAGATTTAGCCAAATCCGCCACACGTCCCATACCCACGCGCGTGTCGGATCCTATCGACCCGGGTATGGCAGGGATTTTGACGGGTAACGTAGGTGGCACTCACGTTGGAGGACTTCCTCACCCGGAACCAGCCCACGAACACTAGGGTGACACTGTAGATCCTCAATCATCATAACGTCTTGGACGTTATGTTCCTGTTGGGGGGCTTCCTTGTTTGGAGCGTGCCCACGACCTCCAAAACGTTCGCGCACCATTGTTGATGATGATCTTCCCACGGACTTCTGACCGACGCTAAATTGAAATGGGGCGTTTATCGAGCAACAAGAAGCAATCCAAACGAAGGAAACATAAGAGAAACCTCTCTAGGTTTTCAAAACGAACTTCAATAATCCATGACATATGAAATCAGTCCACAAGCCGGACTTAAATTGCTTACAAAACGTAATTTTGCTAAATATAGCAAAATCTAAAAAATAATCCTAAACTAAAGCTCTTAATAAAATAAACACTTAGCAAAAAGATTCACCCAAATCGGGTTTAAATTGACGTCCTAATTAGCGAAAGAATATTACTAAAAATGGAAAAAAACAACGATTTGGACCCTTAAACAGCCGAACTTGGCCAAATTGGGGCAGTACTCGTGAGAAAGTCAAGAGTTCTTCTTATGACGTATTCTAGTCAAATAAAGATTCGGCTTCACCTAGTTCTTCAAGTTTTCAACTCTTTCCTGATTCTGCGTCTGGACCGAAACAGTTTTTCTGAAGAAGTTTTTTTCTTCAAAATTCTTCCTGCATCATAATGTGATATCATCTTCGTCCCTTATGTAAAATAGAGTATGATATGTCAAAAGTTGCTTAAAGCAGTATTCTTTCATTGAACGGCTAAATCTGTCAAACCATGCTCTCGTGGACTGTTTCAGCCTATACAGAGCTTTCCTCAACTCAAATGCATTCTCTCTTTTTGCTGTAAAACCAGGTGGAGAATCCATATACACCACTTCTGAAAGATTACCATATGAAATGGCATTTTTCACATCAAGTTGTCTCTATTGGCCGATCTAAATTAAGTGCTGGAGATGGAATAACTAACAATATTCATTTTGGCAACATGGGCAAAAGTCTCCTGATTATCCGTTCCGTAAGTCTGGGTGTATCCTTTTACAAACTACCTGGCCTTGTACTTGTTTCTTCCAAGTTATATCTCACAGAGAATGCCTCCAACTGTATTCATCTATGGAGGTAACCCAACCATCTCCGAAGTAGAGTTGTCCTGGAGCGTTTTATCTCATCCATCATTGCAGATTTCCACTTAAGATCTTAAAGGGCATCTTGAAAATGGCTAGGAAGTGTTACAAAAGACAACTGTAGGGTAAATACTTGGTGAGTTTGGCGTATATGAGAGAAAGTCGATCATGATTTTGAGAACCAGCTTATCATGTTGCGTACAATCACGTGCCTTCTTGTGGATTTAAACCACTAGAATGAAGATTATGATTAGCTTATGAAGTTGAAATCTATGGAGGAGAAAAGACGCATACCTCAGGGTTAATCTCAAAAGACTCATCCGATAACCTAGTAATTCCATCTGCGGAGATATTGAATGTTGGAGGAGACGTCACAGCAGTGTCGTCTTTCCTCCTCGTGTAACTATTTTCAAACAAATTGGATGGTCTTTCTCCATTCTCAAATTCTGGCCCAGGTTCAGATTCAGTGTTGGGCAATCCTTTTAAGCTTTCTTCCAACACCTCCCCGTTGCCTGAAATCCAAAAGCTTTTTTCGTCTAGCCAAAAATGTTCCTCGTCCTTACTATTTATCTCCCCCGAAAGAGGAACCAAATATGCATCATCCGAGAAATAAGACTTATGTTCACATAAGTGAGCATCCATGGAAACATAATATTTTCCCGTCAGAGTATGAAATCAAGGAAGACACATCTGAGGTCTCGACGATCAAACTATCTCTATGAGGGAGCACATGAACATAATACACAACCAAAAACCTTATGACACAAATTTTAGGCAAAATGAATGGTGTGAAAACGTGACAACATTCCCAAAGGAGTTTTATAATCAATGATATGAGCAGGCATCCGATTAATAAGGAAGGCAACAGCCATTACATCCTAGCCTAAAACTCTTAGGGACACTCATTGTAAAATGTAAAGCACTGAGCTCTAGCGACTTTAAGCATATGTTGGTTTTTATTATGTGCTTCTCGTCTGTCTATTTAGAGAATTATTTTTCTGCAATTTAGTTTAAGATGCCAGTCATATTCATCTACCCTCTACAAAAGTCAATATTTGATGTCACAAGGTGTGGCCATATCAGCCAATAAGTGAAAGTGAGATTACACACAGTTATTTAGTTGTTACATGAAATAAGCGTGGCCATGAAAGAGATGTAAAAGCTGAAGAAGTGTTGCAATGTAAGCTTACTTTCACTTATTGCCTGATATGCCCACACCTTATGCAATTGAATACTGACTTCTGTAGAGCGACTTCAAGGATATGTCGGTTGCCTCTGCTTGAGTAAGTTTCTTCTAAACTTGGTAATGGGCATATAGCCAAAAGGAAAAGTCTAGGTGAACAAAAATTCTTACAAAAAGTTGAACATAAAGTGATGTGTATGGTAACATCTCATTAATAATAATCGGGGTGAATATTTTGAAGGAAATAGAAAGAAGAAATATGGGTGATATTTAAGCATTTACTGATGTGGCATACACCACGTCACTTTTTGTTCAAATTTCTGTTTGATTTTTTGTCCCCCTAGCATGGCTCCAAAATACTGTAATTGTGATCAATGCCTGCAAGAACCATATAAATTCGATCTTCAGCAATACCCTTCCTCTGTTTCTCTACTTCTATTGAACATGTCATATCGTTCGGCCTACTATAATCAAGTTCCATAAATATCGAGTTCAATTCATTGTAGTACTCTGCTTCAAGACGACCTTCTCGATGCAGTTGAAAGGACTTCATCCATTCTTCATCCTGAGAAGAGTCAGAAACATGAAGATATTTTCTCCTCACAGCTTCCGAAACATCCTTGGCAGTTCGATACTGCACAAATTGAGAGATTACCTAGTTCTCTCATGGAATAAGTTAATTAGTTAATTATTTAACCAAGAATTCACGACACTTCGGACTCCCCTTCATCGTAGCTTTGACTATTCTCCTTGGGTGTCGTGATTTTCCCAGTAATGTAGGCCTTCTTTTTCTTGCGAATCTCTAGAACTTGGGACCAAACACGATAATTAGAACCACCTAGTTTAGTATGGATGGAATGGAAGAAGTTACATGAACGGTCACAGTGGATGACTGCTTTTCTGACATTGTGTTTGGGATTAGAGGTAGAAATGGGAACGTATGGACGGAAAAATAAGAATAACAGCGGAGTTTTTCTTTTGCTCTGGTACCAAATTGAAATATGGCTGAATTTAATATTTTCATACATGTCATGGCTATTTATACAAGGTCTTGATAATTTACTCATAGGAAAATCAACCGAGCAATCATCTACACTCAATCTCTAATCAACCAATTTAGCAGCATGATTCTGGGAAATCAAATCATTACTAATTAAGATCATAGCATGATACAGAATGATACAATTGTATAAGTCAACTAAAGGTTAAGATCGCCATAGCTCTGCATATTTACCTAAGTGTACTATCAAAGACGAAGAAGAATGGACTGGAGCATACATTAAGAATTTATTGTCTATTTGATCAGGGAAAAAATTAATCGAGATAGTTAATTCATGTCTTTAGTGTTTCTTTTCGGAATGTCTTTAGTGTTGAGAACATGAGGAATCTCAATTACAGGCAGTTTAGGAAGGAGGTCAAATTTCTAGCAAGTTCCTCCTGATAGAGTCCTCACCAGTTTGAAGTTTAAAATGCATGCCTGGAGATGTTGATCAACCCTATGTCGTTCGACGAACTTGTTCCATTTGGGAAATCCCAGGGTCTTGTACTGAATCAATAGGTTTCTCCGTGTAGACGTTTGTTAGGGAGTGCCTCTTTTGAGTGTCTTCATAGGATGTGATTCTTATGTGCTTTTTCTTACTTGCAATTTGATATTCTGCTTTCTCCGCTTACAAGCCATCAGGACGATCAACCTTGAGCATCAAGGGTAACGTTGAATTATTTTGGTTAAAATAGGAGTATTAGTGTAGTTTTTCGCTGGCGTCGGCCCCTGCATGTATATGAATTGGGTAAAAGACACTTTCACTCCTTCAATATGCGAAAATTCAGAGATCTGCACTCCTTAATTGTGACGTAGTTAGTCTGGGGGCAGAGGTCTGTCACTGATAGTAGTTCAGGGACAAAATTGCCATCTTAGATTATGGAACGACACAATCAGGGGGTGTAAGTGTGCTGAAGTTTGGAACACAACGGGGTGAGTGTGTTGTTTCCCGAAGTGGAAGTGTGAAAGTGTCTTTGTGTCAAACCTGAGGGGGTGATAGTTGCATATCTTGTTCACATTATCTCGATTCTAATGAAATCCTTGATTTTGTTTTGATGAATCATACTCCAAAGTCCAAACCGAATCAGCAACTGTTTTGATGAATCATACTAATGCATTTTGACATTTTGATTTTAACCGTAGGTGAGAAAGCACTTTAAGCCGGAGTTGCTCAACAGATTAGACGAGATTGTGGTATTTGATCCTCTGTCCCAGAATCAACTGAGGAAGGTCGCCCGGCTTCAACTGAAAGATGTCGCCAGCCGCCTTGCTGAGAGGGGTATTGCCTTGGAGGTCACAGAAGCTTCTTTAGATCTGATACTAGCTCAAAGTTACAACCCAGTAAGCTTTCTTTCCTTTAATTTCCAGTCATCGCTTGATGATCACATTTGCTTATAGTCTTTGGTACACATGAAAAGGTTCTCAGGTCACTTGACTCGTGTAATAAGTTAGTTTCGCTATGGTCTTTTTGCAATGTTTTCAGGTCTATGGTGCAAGACCTATAAGGAGATGGCTGGAGAAGAGGGTAGTCACCGAGCTATCAAAAATGCTGATAATGGAGGAGATGGATGAAAATTCAACTGTTTATGTAGATGCTTCTTTGAGTGGGAAGGAGCTGAACTATCGGGTGGAGAAGAATGGTGGATTTGTAATCAGGTGAAGGAGGACGGAGATTGAAGAGATAGGGGAGGACGATCCGATGGATGAATGAGTGAAGAAGAATTTTTTGAATCAACTGTGAGATTGCTTTCTCCGTCCAGCAAAGACAGTCCATCATTGGGAGTACACTTTTTTTTTTGAGAAATGCAGTTAATGCATCCCACTACAAACATGCTATTTCCACAATTATCTTTCATTGAGTCTTCTTTCTCGAGGTTTAGGTACAAAGAATATCTTTTTGGGTGGCAGTTCATTATAATTCTAAAATTTTGGAAGGACAATGGACAAACAATTCGGGGCATCCAGGAAAGGAGAATGAACTATCTTTGCAGGACAGAAAGAGTATTTAGTTTTCATGTCCCAAGTCATTTTGTTCAATTGCATTTGTAATTAATTTTCTTTTGGTATCTTACCCCGATATGCAATTTGGGGGAAATGTATCATTCACAACAAAGTTTATTTGCAAGAATGACTCTTTTTTTTTTCAATGGCAGGGTGTGGCGAACAATTTCTTCATTTTATAGTGTGATGAAGAAAAAAATTGAACTTTTTTCGTTTGTTCTCTATGGCTCTCATTTGTCCTATGAATGTTGTAATAAACCATTCGCTGGACTGAAATGCGATTTTCTTCCAGGTGAGAAAGAAATTTATCATAGTTGCTGAACAAATAAAACTAGATTGTGGTATTCGATAATCTTTTGCACTCATTCAAATTATTAAACAAAATTTTATTATTTTAATTTTGTTTCAGATTTGTTAGTAAAACATGTATTTTTAAAAAAGTTGGAGGTGAAAATAAAGGGTACAATAGCCTTCTTATATTTTTTTGTTCAAGATTTACGAAAAGTTAACGGAAGGGTATCCACTTGCACGAAATCCAAAGTTTGGGGCCCGTGGTCCACGATTTTGAAGTTTGGATATCCACTTGTCTGTTTTTACAAAATATGGGTACATCTGGAGCAATTTAGAGTAATTTTTTTAGTATCTTCTCTCAATGTCTTAATATACGTGAAAAGTCAAACAAGACAAACAAAATAAGACTGGGGGAATTGTACATGTAGATCAGTGTAGAAATACTATAATCATGTAATTAATGAAGGATAATAATAAAAAATGTGGTGGTGAAAAGTGATTGTATTCTCAAAGAAGACACAATTTCAGGACAAACGAAGAACACAAACATGACAAACATATTGGGACGGAGGGAGTAATTGACTCAAACAACGTGAAGATGCAGTTTATAACGGGTTCTCAGTTGCCGACACATGCAGTGACAATTCTGTCCCATGAATTCAAAGCCTCTGCATTAGTAGTTCATGACGGGTTCTAAATTGCCGGACACTTGCAGTGGAAATTTTGTCCCATGAATTCAAAGCATCTGCATTAGTACTTTATGACGGGTTCTCAGTTGCCGACACTTTCCGTGAAAATTTTGTCCCATGAATTCAAAACATCTACATTAGTAATCAGACACATTGCCTAGAAGAGATGCAGCACAATTGTTGTAATATTTTGTGCTATTTCATGCCCAGTCTTTGACAGAGTCCATTCTATCGAATTACATCACCGCCAAGCACAAATTTGCCGTGGAGAAATCTTCTTGGAGATATGTGTGGCATGGTGGATGTGAATTATCTAATAGTCGTAAAAATACTCTCAATATTCGAATTTTCACAATCCTGGCCGTTTCCTTATTTTTTGGGTTAAATATATTTTTATTCGAAAAAGTTCACGGGCTTCTAACCCATAACAAGCGTGGAGGATAAAATCAAACTCAATGCTAAGTAACTAAATACCCTCATGGGGGCGATAAAATAAAAGATTCAGTTTGTTTCCTCGATCAATCTACTTTTCTCTACGCCGATTCTGTCTACTTGGTGCGAAAAAAGGAAGTTCTATCTCCTACAATATGTCTGAAGGACATTCTCTAAAATGGCATGTTTGCGCGACATCCTCGAAAGTGATACAACCTTGATGACTAGAATTATCCTAGTTATCATGAAATAAGCTGCTCAGGCAAATCACTGGATTGGAATGAGGAGAAGTCACTTTAGTTGTCGTGTGAAATAAGAATTATGTTATCATTCACAAACATTTCTGTTTTCAAGTTTTACATTAAGGAACATGTTTGGGTATTCAGTTTGTAATAGAAGGGTTTTAGAAATAATTTGAAGTATTTACTTTTGGTTGACATTCGGTCACATTAACCATGAATCGCGATCATGTTCCATTCCCAATGAGACTTATCACCTCTGATGGAGGATACTTTCCAAATTTAAGGTTCGGTCGACCATAAAATTTGGCGTTGTTACAACACGACGAGAATGTGAGATGAAAGTATCGATCGTAGTTTTTTTTGTTACATTTAACTGGAAATTAACTCCTCCAAACATATACGAACCTCATAAGAGCTTTTTGCAACATTTGTAACTACATGCAGAGAGATACTTAGTGCATGCTTTGTATCGCGGATTAAAATCGGCATATGTTCAACAATATCATTTTTATGATTACAAATTAAAAATTGATAATTTTTATATTACAATAATCTCTGTGAAATCGTAGAACTTCCAAAATTGGAGATTATATAGCTGGAAATCTTTAAAAAAATAAATTTGATATTTTTTTCACATTGCCATAATCAGTGTTCATTTACAAATAGATATATTCAATTACTTGACTATAGAGCTATTTATATTTTGTTGGATGGATCAAGTTAGTGATATATGATTTCAGCTCCTACTGAACATATTGTAATTTTTAGTTCAGCTAGATTTTTCATCCAAGTGATTTCAAATTGATACCAAGCAGTGCAATTAAGTCAATAATCCAATAATACCGCTGCGCGAAACTGAGCCACACAATTTACCAACTTCAACATAGTGTACCAGCTTCAACATAAGTACATCACGTGGCAAGCATTAAAATCCCAAAAACCAGTACTGATATTTTGCCTCTTTTATTTGTTTGTCCGTTTCTTATTTTTATACCTCGGAATGCTGCAGTTGAGGAAATCATAAACCTTTCTGATTTTTCTATTCCTTATCATCCTAACTTATATCACTATTCACTGGATCACTTTGACTTAGTGATATGAATAGCAAAATTATGTAATTTTTTAATATTTTTTATGGTGTTGTAGAGTAAAAGTTGTTCTATAATACGACAATAGAATTGTCAAAAGATTGTATCGTTCTGCAATCCAAATTTCTCAGTCAAAGTGACTCAGAAAGGAGTTGAAATATCAAATGAAGTGGACGAGAAGAATAAGAGGGGCTCATTCTTCTCTTCCCCATCATCTGACTCTTTGACTCGTATCTAGGTAAGTTTGACCTGGTGGTTTGGATCGCAAAATGATAATAGAGGTTGTACCAGTGATTCATTTTGTTCCTGATTTATCATGATGGCCCTCATGTTAAATGCTTTGTACCACTCAGTCCCAGCTCTTACCCACCATCCTGAATATTTGACTCGTATATGGGTCACTTTGACCGGGTGATTTCGATAGCAAAATGATGCGATTTTTTGATAATTTTTCACCGTGTTATAGAGCAACTTATACTCTACAACACCATGAAAAAATTCTCAAAAAATTATATTACTTTGCTATCCAAATCACCGAGTCAAAGTGACCCAATGAATAATGATAAAAGTCAAATTAGTGGGGAAGAATTGGGACTGAGTGGTACGTAGGAGTATGATTAAACATCCGTAGTAGTACTTATTTTCGGTTGTATTTTCCATTATCGGACGCCATGTTAAATGCTTCGTACGAGGAGTACTGTATATGGTAAACCTTCAATAGTAATTCTTCTTGTATTTCTTTTCATTTTTGATTTTTCATGATCGGGCGCCATGTTAAATGCTTTGTACGAGGAGTATGGTAAAACATCAATAGTCATTCTTCTTGTTTGTGATTTTCTAGGATCAGCAAGTGTCATTTTAAATCCGTTTCTAGAATGTGCGTAAAACATCAATTTTTAAATCTGTTTCTACAATGCCACGCTAAAATAGTAGCTACGTATGTACGAAAATTGTTTATATCAGAACAACTAAGAAGACATGCTTAGTTTAATTAGGAATGATTTTGTTATAGCTCAACTATTCAAATCAACAATTTTATCGCTGTTTTGCATATTTTTCTTTTTTTAGGGTAAACAGATTTCTTATTTGGCATTGTTGGAGGTTTTTATCTCGATGGTAACTGACAAAGTTTGGGATATTGAGAATTGTTGTTTGCTCAATATCAAAACTCGGTCTGTTTTCATGTGTACATAATATAATACTTGAGTTACTCCCCTCATAGTCGATTGGTCTTGGTGCAGATACCCATAATTCATAACTCTGTACAAGGCCGACCCTATATTTTTTGGGATTCTAGGCAAAATTTTATACAAAGACCCTATTGTATTGATGTATAATTTCGACGACAATTGTTTGAGATAAATGGACGATTCGAAAGTATGATTTAACGAATAAGATTAAAAGAAAACAAAATATGTAACCACATTTTACTCAACTATTTGAATATTTTACCGCATTTCTTTTGCTAACACTATCTAAAATGTAAAATGCATATTAGTAAACATGTTTTTTAATATCTAATACATAAACATTGGCTACATACCTAATGAGGGGTCTTTTTCCGACCTCAGGGCCCTAGGCGACCGCCTAAATCGGCTAGTGGAAGGGCCGGCCGTGACTCTGTATATGTCTTCCCATATTAATATTGGTTCCTGAGTTGGAATCCTTAGATTCTTAACATGACACAAGTCACAAATTGAATCCTAAAAGTATGAGGCAGGTGGATCAAACACGGGCATTAGTGTATGAATACTAATTTTGTTCGGAGATGAAAAAATATTTTCGATAGCCCCTACAATTTAGATTAATTTTTGACTATCAACTAGAACACTGCACGGTTAATAAAAGAAAATCACCAACTTGGAAAGCATAAAAAAATCCTTAAAAAAAATAAAATAAAAGAAGGGGTAGCTTGTTTATGAGAGAGACCTCGTGCCACCTACCTTTCATGTAGAGGTGCATCAACTAGAGCCACCTAAACCGAACCTTTACCAGCAAATTTTATTCACCCAATTATTGTTTGAACGGTTGATGAAAATGAAAATAAAATTCTAAAATTTAGTGAGTTGGTACACTAAATCACATTAAAACCTTTTTATATATACATGTCTTTTGTTCACCCTCTTAGTTGCAACTCCAAACCATGCCTTCTTTTGACCTTCTCTTCCCCACTCTAGCCATTGGCATCCTAGTGCTCTACTTCTTGTTTAATTTAGGCAATCGCCGGAAAGGCACTCTGCCTCTTCCGCCAGGGCCAAAGCCCTGGCCTGTGGTGGGGAACCTGCCTCATATGGGCGCTGTTCCCCACCACAATCTAGCCGCACTGGCACAGACTTACGGGCCGCTGATGCATATGCGGCTCGGGTCTGTGCACGTGGTGGTGGCATGTTCGGCGGCGGTGGCGTCGAAGTTCTTGAAGACCCATGATGCGAATTTCGCTAGCCGGCCACCGAATTCGGGGGCGAAGCATATTGCCTATAACTATCAAGACCTTGTTTTCGCACCCTACGGTCCGCGGTGGCGGTTGCTAAGGAAGATTTGCTCCGTCCACCTCTTCTCCGCCAAGGCCTTGGATGACTTCCGCCACGTCAGAGAGGTTCTCTCTCTTCTCTCTCCTTATCTGTGACTTCAATGTCTTTGGACTTTTCGATATGATTTTAACAATGGACAGTACTAAATCTCACATGTGAATCGGTTTTTGGTTTAGCTTGTTGACTTTGTCTGAAGCTTTTGCATGTCTACCAAATGTCCAAGATGTGATGTTTTTTTCTCTAGGATGCTGTTGGTATCGGTTGAAAATATTTAAAATTTCTATTTAGAACCATAATTCAATGAAAAAGTTAGCTGAATAGAGAATCTCTTAAGTAGGTGGTAAAGTATTATCCGGTAAGAGTTGAAAATCAGAATAACTTGAGCATTCGCAGAAATTTAGAAAAGATTTTTGTGAGTACTCATGTTAATCATGTCAACCAGTTTTACCACAATCTAGAAAATTGCATTCAGGTCAGCCAATTTCGTTCTTCTTGTTTGTAGATTTTAATCTCATTTGAGAAAAATATATGATGTCAAACATGCACATCGTATCAATGGTCGATTAAGATTTTTCTTTTCAAGTCGTTTCCATAATCAATTAGTTGAATTCAGTTCTCAAGCCGCTATCACTTGGGATTATAAAAAAGCAAATAAAAAGTATTAAAAACAAACAGCTACTATTGACTCACTCTATTGTTTAGATGCACCTCATTTTAGAAGAGAACTAATTTTGGAAAGAACTATTTTTTTTGTTAGTCAAATGAAAAATAAAATTAAAACATATTTTAATATTTAAGTTGACAGCATATTTAATCTATACATTTGTAGATTATTTTGTAAACTTTTAAAATGTGTCAAATAATTTCAAGGTTTTCAATTTACTTTGGCTCTTTCCAACTTACCTATATAGATTATTTTACAGAAATTTAAGAATTTCAGCCTATACAAGAACAACTCACAGATCGCAAATGTGAGTTACAAATGGGTAAAAGAAAATTTCTGTCTTCTCAGGTTTGGCACAAAGACAGTTTCTCTCATTTTATTTTGCCAAACTTCAAAATACCATGTGTCTTAGACTTGTCATTTCATACTGTAAAACAACTGAACTTGTACCAAAATCAACTATCAGTGACCAACCTTACACTGAGACTAACGGGTTAGAGCTACTCAGTACAAGTGCTTCCGAATTTGACATACTAAAAAGGGGGTAACTGTGACATAAAACTTATCAGCACAACAGTATTACATTTGTGACAAAAAAACTATCTGCACTTTTCAATTTTTCACAGCAACCTCCTGCAGTTTATTATTCTGTGACACTTAACCTAAAATTGATAATGTTGCTGATAAATTGGATGGAACAAAGTCACGTGACCTAAATGAGAAATTACAAATAAATCCATCATGTGTTGACAACGTGACTCTGTTCCATCCAATTCCTTAACAGCGTTACCAATTTTGGGTTAAGTGTCGCAGAATAGTAAACTGTATGAGGTAGGTGTGGAAAATTGACGGTGCAGAGGGTTTTGTGTCACAAATGTAATAGTGCAGGTAAGTTTTATGTTAATGATCCGAAAAAGGAGTGAACCCAAAAAAAAGGGGGAAAGTGTAGTTGTATCTAACATGAGGGGGTAAGAGTGTCTTTTAACCATACTACATTGAGTTGGTAGCATAAATGTCCGTTTCCTTCCGTCAACTTCAATTATTGCAACTGTGACCCACAAGACACCAACCACAACGTCACACATGTGCAGGACGAGGTTTCCATTCTCACGCGCTCGCTGGCGAGCGCCACCGACGCTCCGGTGATCCTGGGGCAGCTTCTCAACCTGTGCGCCACCAACGCGCTGGGGCGCGTGATGCTGGGCCGGCAGGTGTTCGGCGGCGAGGGCGGCGGCGCAAAGGCGGAGGAGTTCAAGCAGATGGTGGTGGAAGTGATGGTCCTCGCCGGAATCTTCAACATCGGCGACTTTATCCCTTGGCTGGAGTGGCTTGACTTGCAAGGCGTCGCCGGAAAGATGAAGAAGCTTCACCGCCGGTTCGATTCGTTCCTTTCCGGCGTGCTAGCCGATCATGAATCCGGGTCGGGTCGGGACCCGAATCAGTCGGACCTTTTGAGTACGTTGATTTCGCTCAAGGAAGATGCTGATGGTGAGGGTGGGAAGCTGACTGACACCGAAATCAAAGCTTTGCTCTTGGTAAGTAATTCTATGGTTGTTATTATTCTTAGAAGTTTCGAAAGAAAATCACCCCGATAGTCTCGTTGACATTTAGCTACCAAAAGTACTAATTTTGTCAGAGAACTCTCACTTTTATGGACATCGCGTACCATTTTACTAAAACGGTTGGTAGCTAAGTGACGATAAAAGTGAAATTGCAAGAGAGTTTTCTGACAAAAATTATACTACTAATAGCTGAGTATTAGCAAGACAAGTTTCAAGTTTAGTTAATGGACTTCCATATGAGAAGCTTTACTTCTAAGACTATCGAGTTGCTCACCATTCATGTAATTTTAGCTAATATTCGCAAGCTTAACTAAAATTATGGAACTAATGGAGTATTTGGTCATTACCTTCTTTTGACAATAAAAAAAATCATTATCTTCTTGTTCCATCACTTATTTAACCATTACCTTTTCTTCCACTCTAAAGCAAATACAACACTATAGGCCCCCCTCTATCAGCCCATCTTCCCGTACCAAACTAATTAGCATAGGGCAAATGGCTAAGCCTTTGGCTATACACGGCATGTACTTGCAAGCCTTGGCTATATATAACCAACGACAATGGGGAGGTACATAACCAAGCTTGCAGGTACATGTCACGGGATACATAACCAAAGACAATGCGGAGTAGGAAAACAAACCTTGGCTATACATGGCATGTACCTGCCACTTGCCACAAAAGTGGTTAAGAAATAGTACATTTATTGAGTTTATGGGTGGGTTTGGTGTCGACTTTTTGAATTTTAATCTGTCTTGTAATATGGTGTGAAAAAAGTCCGTGACACAAAATCTCAAAAAAAATGCATGGGTTTAGTAAAAAAAAGTTGGTGATATTAAAAAGTCAGTGATGTGACAGTTTTGTTGTTTAGCGAAACTTACCATTTTATTCATTTTTGTCTATTTACGGAAGGTCAGTGATGTGCCAGTTTTGTTGTTTAGTGGGGATATTATTGTCATTTGTATGAGTTGATGAAAAAAGACACAAAAAATCCACCCAAACTCAACTTTTTTGCTTCCACCTTTTTTACACTACAACTTGAAAATCCAAAATCCAAAATCCACTCATAAAAGTCCATACCAAACCTTAACAAAAAGTTCAAAAAGCTGAAAAGTGGATTTTGGATTAAAATCCACAAAAAAGTCCACACCAAACCCACCCTATAGCATTTCATCGTTACCTTATTTTTTTTAAGAATAACATCGTTACCTTAGAGCATCTCCAACAGAAGAAGCAAACACACTTTTGGAGCAAAATTTGGTCCAAATTGAAAAAAGCATAGCTCCAACAGATGGAGCATTTGGTGGAGCAAAAGCAAAAACAGGTTTTTGAAGGAGCAAAACTGTGACAATTTTGCTGAGGAGCAAAACATATAAAAATCAGTTTTAATGAAAAATTGATTCTTCAATTTCAAACAACTCATTTTAGTATAGCTGGTGAAATATATAGTTGGAATATAGATGTGGTATATGATGTTGAAGTATTGCCGGAGGAAATAGTAATTTAATAATAAAAAAATCAATATTTTTCTTACATATTAAAAAACAATCATAATATTACATTACTATTATAAAAATCATATTTTATTCAAATAGACTATGTTAATTTACTTTAGATTAATTAATATGAAAATTAAATTATTTAAAATAATAACAATAATAATAATTAGATAACAATAATGGAGCAATTTTGCTCCTCACTGATGGAGCTCAAGCAACAACTGGAGGAGCAAATTTTGCTCCAGGACTTAATTTGGTCCAAGGACATTTTTTTTGCTCCTCATTGTTGGAGAAAAAAAAAACATCGGCCCTTACATCATGTATAGATATCCAGTAACACAATATGAGTTTGCGAATATTACATGACACTACAATTATAAAAATTTTAAAATATTTGTGTATGCTTATATGATTAACATCGTATGATCATTTACATAGTTAATCGGTGTTTAATTATATTTCCATTTTGTGATATGTTGGATATAATATAGTCACGATAATCATTCACTAATTATGTGTTAGATTCAAAATTATACTCAAAATAAAACAACTGCGGTACCAGTAACCGTAGTCCTTCTTCCCCCACAAAACTAATTGGGATAGGGCTAATGGTCCAGGGTTTTGCCCTTGACCCTAGTACGTAACCAAAAGACATATATACACACGAAATTTAGAAAATGCAATATTGCAGACTAAAAAAAAAGCATTGGGTGTATATGGCATGTACCTGCAAGCTTGGCACAAAAGCGGGTAATAAATACTTCTAGTACATTTATTGAATGTCTAGTGGGGTGCTATGCATTAATTCATGGCCCCAAACAAGTCCATCTGTAGTGGCTATAAGATGTAAGAGGGCGAAAGACCCTTTTGTCCGCTCAAGTTTCACGCAAAGACACTTTCACCCCTTCTTGTTGGAAAGAAGATCATTTCCCCCTTAAGTTTGATGAACTACACTTTCACCCCCTTTTTATGTGGAAAAATGAAATTTTCACCCTTTTGTGTGCTAAATTTCGGGACATCTAGACTCCTTAAATGTTACGTCGTTAGTATGGCTGATAGCATGTCACTAATAGTAGTTTTTGGGACAAATTTATCATGAAAAGCTTGAAATGATACAATTGAAGGTGTAAGTTTCCTGATATGAGGTATTGAAGGGTGACAGTGTTCTTTTCCAAACTGGAAGCGGTAAAAGTGTTTTTGTGTCGAACCTAAGAGGTTGAAAGTGTCTTTTACCTGACGTAAAACGTCAGTAAATCTACTCCTTCCCTCAGTGAAATGAGAGTAACAACTTTGAGATTCATACTATCTCATGCTATATTCCCTAGCCAAACACGGTCCATACAATTTATTATTATTTCCGAGGACTTAATTTTCGTCAATTGATTCGATCATTCATTTGTTTTTACAGAACATGTTTTCAGCGGGCACTGACACGACTTCCAGCACAGTCGAATGGGCCATAGCAGAAGTCATTCGTCACCCGAAGATACGGGCTCGAGCCCAACAAGAGTTGGATGCAGTAGTTGGACCCAATCGGTCTGTGACCGAGTCGGATCTGGCCCAACTACCCTACATCCAAGCCCTAGTCAAGGAGACCTTCCGTCTCCACCCGTCGACCCCGCTCTCCCTTCCTCGCATGGCGAGTGAGAGCTGCGAGATCAACGGGTACACCATCCCAAAGGGCTCGACTCTTTTGGTTAACGTTTGGGCCATAGCCCGGGACCCGAAAGAGTGGACCGACCCACTGGAGTTCAAGCCCGAGAGGTTCTTACCGGGCGGTGAAAAGCCCAATGTTGACGTCAAAGGAAACGACTTTGAAGTGATACCGTTTGGGGCGGGGCGGAGGATATGTGTCGGTATGAGCCTTGGGCTCCGGATGGTCCAGCTACTCACGGCGAGGCTGGTCCATGCCTTCGATTGGGAGCTGCCGGAGGGGCAGTCGGCTGAGAAGCTGAACATGGAAGAGGCCTATGGGCTGACCTTACAACGGGCTGCCCCCCTTATGGTGCACCCTCGACCAAGGCTTGCTGCCCATGTTTATAGGGCCTGACCTGCCCATATGTGAATGTTTGAGAATGTTTGTGTTATTCACTGTCTCGAAGAAGCGTATGCTGAATAAAGTAATAATGACGTGTTCTAGGATCGTTTTTTTTCCATTGTAACGTCCACATTTGTTTAGTTTCTCTTGAGATTAAGTTTGCTGGATATGTGGATGGAAATTTGATAAAATTTATGTTTAATTGTACCGTGTCCTTCATATTTGTTAATTTTTCTTATAGAAGTAGGTGGTAGCTGCCTAACATTTATAAACACACTGTCACCAACCAATATATTTTTCTTTGTTCATTATTCAGCTAGTTCTTTTGATGGGTTGATGAAAATAAAATCGATAAAATCAAACGATTTGGGCGCAATGACAGTTGTTGTAGGAATGCTTCCCCTTCTAGCATAATTATCTTTCAACAACAGAAGCGGCTTTTAGTTTGTTTGATAAAAGAAATTATTTTTATTTTTTATAGTTTATGACTTTCTTCTATAAGAATAGATTTCGGAAAGCAAAGTGAACATACTTTTATGGAACCTGCTTTGTTTACTTATAATTTTAACTTTACAACTTTTAATTTTTTTTTAAGGAACCTAAATGTGTCAACCCCAATGGGTTGGCCCTGGTGGATAAGACTTCGGATCTAAAGGTTTCCTTGAGGTCTGAGGTTTAAACCCCAACAATTATTGGGTAATTGGCCATATGCAGAAATTGTGGGTAATTCTTAGGGCCGCTGGAGATTTACTTGGCCATATGCAGAAACTGCAAGTATACTCTAAATCTTCGTAGAGCAGTCGAGGTGAATGGAGGCTGGCCCCGGACACCATGATTAACTCACTTTTTTTAGACACCACGGTGAACTCAATTTACTCGCTCACAAAAGGTTCTCGGTTGATTTTACGAAACAATAGTTATTATTTTTCGTAACATTTTACCAAACAATATTTTATCTAAAGTTCATAACCCTTTCACTGTAATTCTTACACCGCAGCTTCCTACACCTCCACAACAATCCGAGAGTGACTCTTTAGTTGCGGTGAGGAGAGGAAGAGAGAAGATTGTGAGGAGAGGAGGAGAGTGAAAATGTCTCGGAAGTAGCTTTCGGTTTGGAAAGCTTTGATGATGATGTCAAAGTTTGACATGTCCGAAGAGGAGAAAATGATATGGGCTAGCTTCGCCCCAAAAAGCACAGTAGCTTGAAACAAGTTTGATGACCCTCAGATTTGGGCCAAGAAGCCCATTGATAAGAGACCCAGGTTAAAACACGACACAAATGTTAATTAATCTCATTACTAGCCGTTATTTTATGATTATTTTTTATGTAATATATTTGTATATTTATACTTTGTTCTATATGCATAGTTATATTTAATACATTGTGTGAGTTAAACAACAAATACTTTTTCTCAAAAAAAAAAAAAAAACAAAAAATAAAAAACAACAACAACAACAACAACAACAACAACAAATGTCTAGGGTATTAAAACTATAAACAAAAACTGTTAATAACAATTGTGACATTGCATTGATTTTTTTATTAAAGATTTGAATTATCCAAAGTTTTTAAAACCGGACCGGCCATCGAACCGGTCGGGCACCGGTTCGTGGTCGGACCGGTCGGACCGGTGGTCGGACCGGTTCAATTGCACATTTATTTAATAGTATATATTTATTATTTTTTATACAAACATAATGAAAAATAACTAAAAAATACTTGAATATTTTAATTTGAACAATTGATCAATTGCACAACAATTACAGTGATTAGATTCTCAAAATCAAACAATCACATTGATTAGTCAACTAACTAAATATTAACATTTACTATATTTAATAAATTAGTTTCCATCTTTTCAAAAAATTGGTTCATCTTTATAGAGAAATCTTTCCAAAATCATCTGCCCACAATTTACTCTCGTCAGTTACAATTTTACGTTCTCTCTCTTCCCCTCCCTTATCTCTTCACCGCATCTATCTGTCTTCTCCTTCTCTTCCGCTCCCTATCTCTTTCTTCCCCTCCCTTATCTCTTTCACCCATCTCTCTGTCTTCTCCTTCTCTTCCGCCCCCTCATCTCTTCCTTCCCCTTCCTTATCTCTTTCACCCCATCTCTCAGTCTTCTCGTGTTCTTCCGCCCCTTATTTCTTCACCCAATCTCTGTCTTCACCCAATCTCTGTCTTCTTTCTCTTCTCACATCGCACACATCTCTCTCATGCTACATGCATTTATCATCGATTCAACTTGTTCCTACAAACAAATTGTATCGATCTCGCAGGTTACAAGCCAGTTATCATCATTTTTTCGATAGCTATGTCACCATGGAAGGCCGATCAAGAGCCTCTGCAAAAAAAATGCAAGAACCGGGAAAACCGGTCAAAACCGGCCGGTTCAACGGTTTGGATAAAACCGGCGGTTTTTGACCGGTTTTGACCGGTTCGATGCATAAGCGGTCCAATAAGTAAACCGGACCGGTCAAGTACCGGTTCACCGGTTCAACCGGTCGAACCGGCCGGTCCGGTCCGGTTTTTAAAACTATGGAATTATCAAAAACCATCACTGTACTAGTCGTCATCTTGAAGCTGGCACTAGAAAACAACAATTATTGCTTGTGCGCTGTCATCTGGACTGAAATTGCATGTTAATCCATAAATGCCGTACATAGGTCCCGCTGCCATGATTGCTACAGTATCCAAACTATTTTGAATGAACCTTACAAACTTGCTCGTTTTACAAATTTATCCTCCTTACACTGGTATGTTATTGTGAAAAATTCTCAAACTCGAGTTGAAGCTCGTTTGTTGGAGGATAAAAGGATGATACATCAGTGCGGAATTTGAGAGTAATGGTTATTGTTAGAATGAGTTTGAATGAGGAAGGAGGGGTAAACTTGTATTTTTTCCAAATTTTTTCAAAGGCCCTTTTATGGCAGTTTTGGGGGCACAAAATATTTATTTTTAAAATTATACCGCATGGTCAAGAATGCCTCTCAAAGTAGCACATTTTTCAAAAAAATTGAGACAAAAACGTCATTACAGTCGTTATTTTATTAAAAGACTGAATTTGGAGAGGGGGGGGGGGGGTTGCCGGGCTGGGCGGACCGTGTTGTCGTCCTGCGTGTTTAACCGTACCTGATTGGGGGTCCTGCTAAGGAGTAGGGGACTGGGCCGGTTCATGTGTTGGAGTGGGCCGGGTCCGGAACCGATTTTGCCTCAATTTAGTGAGCCCCCCTTGACACCTTGAGTTGTGGTGACGGCAATATGATTATGTTCTGTGTTGCCGGAGATAAAAAATGTGAACTTAGACGTGGATTCCTTTATGACTGATACTTGGCAGCCCGAACACTATGGTTGTTTGTGGAACGTCTCACGTTTTAGCTAATCTATTTTTTTTTTTTTTTTTTTTTTTTTTTGAGGAGAAATCAAACTTTATAACTCAACCAGAACCATCTAACGTGGCATTTACATCGCTGATATTTATCTCATCTAACCATATCGAAAATGGGGGAACCTACTCTTCTCGATGCAACGCGTTTCTTCCTCGTGATGCTAACAGGTGAGCGGTGGAGTTATTACCTCTTCTAGTGTGCTTCACTTCCCAATTTTCAAAGAGCTTCATTCTCTTTCTAACTTCTTCTACTAACTCCTCCACTTCTGTAACATCCATCGCTTCCGTTTCAGTTGACTGGTTGAGATCGTCAATTAGTCCCTTTGCATCTCCTTCCAGAACAAGCTTGTAACTCCATGTTTGAGAGCTAGATTGATGGCTTCCAAGGATGCGGTGGCTTCTGCTTCCTTAGCCGACTGGTTAAAGCTCGTGTTGACCGCAGTAGTTGCCACAATTCCTCCATCCTCTCTCATGAGAATTACTCATGCACCGCTAGATCCGGTTTTTGAGGGCCAAGATCCGTCTAAATTGACTTTGATCCAATCTGCGTTCGGCTTCTTCCACCTGTTTGGGTTCAGCTCTTGCGACAAGATAAGTCCCCTATCTCTTTCAAGTTTTTTGTACTCCTCCACCCTATCAAAGATTTCTTGGGAGACTTGCATAGGGTCACGAACTGTGTTTCGGAAGATTTTCCCATTCTTGTGAATCCAAATTGCATAAATGGATGACAAAATTACTTGTAATTTCTCTTTGCTCTCACTATTTATCATGTGGGTTAGCCATCTGCAGAAATTACCTCAAGGACTCTGTAGATCTGCATCGATTATGTTACCCCAGACCCTCTTGGCAAATTGGCATTTGATGAAAACGTGGGTAGTTGATTCTTCCCCTTCTCCACAGATACTACACTTTCTGTCCACTCTGATGCCTCTCCGATTCAGGTTATCTGATGTGGGTAGAGAGTTATTGAGTCCTCTCCAAACCATATGCGCGACCTTTTTCGGTGCTTGAACCGCCCAGATGGTCTGGTAAGTGACTGTATCCAGACGAGAGGAACCTACCATCACAGTGGGTTCTCCTTGTGCTTGTATTGCCGAATCATAATCGGTTTTGACTGTGAATATGCCATTATTGTTGTACTTTCAGATTAGCTTGTCTGTTTTGGAATTGGGGGAGAGTCTTATATTTTTTTATCACATTTGTATCCACACTCCAGAGAGTTTCTTCCAGTTTTTGAACATTCCATCTTTTTGGATTCTCGCAATATAAACTCACTGACCTTTTGTTTCTGAATCTGTAGGGATTGGGGTGATTAGTTTGAAGGAGGGAGAGTTCAGAACCCGCTGATCTTGGAGCTTGATTTTTTCGCCATCTCCTATTTTCCATCTGAGGCCTTGCTTAAGGATGTGTCTACCGTGGATTATACTTCGCCAGGTATATGAAGGTGCATTTCCCAATTCTGCTTCCATGAAATCCTTAGTCAGAAAGTATTTTGCTTTTAAGACTTGTCCACATAGTGAATCTGGTTTCTGAATTAATCTCCATCCTTCCCAAGCTAAAAGCGCTTGA
This sequence comes from Linanthus parryae, assembly GCA_023055425.1. Taxonomy (NCBI): domain Eukaryota; kingdom Viridiplantae; phylum Streptophyta; class Magnoliopsida; order Ericales; family Polemoniaceae; genus Linanthus; species Linanthus parryae. The sequence goes on along the minus strand of JALGPY010000008.1, from coordinate 14,653,661 downwards.
TTGAAAATCTTCAAGTCTCTAAACTTTAGACCCCTTCTACTTTTCGGTTTTTATAACTTGTTCCAAGCAATCCAACTTATCCCGCTGTCTTGATTTGACTTGCTCCACCAAAACCTACGAATAAGTTGTTCCATTCTTTCTCAAACCCCTTCTGGTAGCTTGAAACATGACATAGCGTAAGTAGGCAGGGCCATAGCTATTGATTTGATAAGAACTTCTTTTTCGGCTGCTGACAAATGTTTCTCCTTCCATCCTTTGAGTTTGTTGTTTAGTCTTTCAATCAGGGAGTTGAAAGTGATCACTTTGTTTTTTCCCATTGTTGTAGGTAATCCAAGGTAACTGTCGTGCTTTGGAGTTTCTGGAATGCATGTCAGATGGAGCACCGCTTCCTTGTCCGCTGCCGTAGTGTTAGGCGAAAACACTATTTCTGATTTGTTTATATTTAACTGTTGACCAGAGTCCTTCTCATAGTCTTGTAGGATTTGTAATAGGGCTTCCATGCTCCACAAGCATAGTCCAATGTACTCTATTATTATCCTTTTTTTTTTTTTTTTGAGGAAAACTCTATTATTATCCTTACTCTCACGTATGCACATATATCAATTTATTTCCTCAACTATCCTCAAGAGTATGATCCCTTGAGATTATACTCCATTTAACATTTTTTAGAAATAGATACTACATTTGTTTATTATGTAACAACATAATGCACTTTTTGTCTATATTCATTAAGTCACTTTGAGTCAGTAATTTAATTAACAAAACAATATAAAAATTTGGTAATCTTTGCATGAGCTTGTAGAGTAAAATTGACTCTACAATACTATATAAAAAAAAAAAAAATTAAAAATTAAATCGTTTTACTATCTAAATTACCGAGTTAAAATGTCCTAGTTAAATGTTGAAAAAAAAAGAGTGATGTCGGTATTGTATCCTGCCTCCTTACCGTACAAAAGGTTTCAGAATCCAGCTCTAGCATCTGTGAATTTACAACGTCACCCCTGAAAATGCAATCATCTCCCTCAAAGAACATATAATGCCACTATGGTCCACCTCTCTATCACACCCTCTACTCTCGAGTACAATCCCTCCCAAACCCCCTTCCCATTTCCCCAAAACCCTTAACATCTCTGTACCTCCTTCATTTCTAGCTCTTGGTTTCATCTCACCACTGTTCTTATCTCTTCAACATTCATCTTCTACCTGCAACTTCAACACTTCTCATGATGGGTTGTTTACTCTATGTTGCTCTCATCTTAGCCATGGTTGGTCACTCAAGTAAGCTTCTATTCTCTTCTTTTCCCTACCATTTTCCAGCATTTTTTCCAAATTTTCAGAACCCCAATATTGTTTTATCTTGTTTTTTTTAGTTTTTTCTTTTTTGTGTGATTCTTCATTTTTCTTATGTTTTTTGTAGGTGGTGCATGGTGTGTGTGCAAGCAAGGGGTGAGTGATGCAATGTTGCAGAGGACATTGGACTATGCTTGTGGAGCAGGAGCTGATTGCAACCCTCTGAAAAGTTCAGGGGTTTGTTTCAATCCCAACAATGTGAGGTCTCACTGCAACTATGCAGTCAATAGCTATTTCCAGAAAAAGGGTCAAACCCCAGGCTCATGTGACTTTTCTGGCACTGCAACAGTTTCTACTTCAGACCCTAGTAAGAAAAAAAAAAAGAAACCCTCCTTATCTCTATTCTTTTTTCAATTTATTTTTACCTTCTTAGGGTTTAGCTTCTTGTCCTTTGAAATAGAACTAATTCTTGGTTTCCCTTCTCTTTTTGGCTATTTACAGGCTATTCTGGTTGTGCTTATCCTGCAAGTGCCAGGTAAAAAAACAAGTTTTTATTACTTTTTTTTTTGATGAACAAGTTTTTATTACTTGTGTGGTTCATATTGTTACTGTCTGTGGGTTTGTATTTTCATTTATTTATTTGAAACTAAAGCAAACATGAACCTATAGTTATCTACAATAACTTTCTTTTCCTTGTTAGCATATCTTATGGAGTATGTGGTCCAACTCCATCATTGAACCTTAAATATGGGGTACTTTCACAATGCTTTTTCAATTTCTTTCGTTATGAAACAGATTACACTTGTTATAATCTCATATTTGAATTACTGAGATTTTAAGGGATATGAACTTGCTCCTTCTAACATTAAGGGGTGGCCTAGTGGTTGAAGACTAAAGGCTTAAGGGTTTGCTCCCCTTGATGTCGCTTCTCACAAACGCCATTTCCCCTTAGCCATCGTGGCTTTCACATGCTCTCTCTGAAGTTGCTGAATTTAGTTGAGGTGCGCGCAATCTGCCAAGACGCTACAGTTATAAAAAAAACACTTCCCGTGAGGTGTGGAGTTACTTGGGGGCACATCGGGTCATGTGCCCCCAAAAGTTTCCAACAAATGTTAATACCTCCCCACCTTTTACCTTTCACTTTCAATTGTGCCCTCACACATATTAGAAAGTGGCCCAGATAAATGATATTTATGCCCCCAATATATGCAAATACCTTCTCATTTTAGCTGCTATTTGAAATTGTGCCCCTTAAATATATTAGACAAGTCTCTAATAACTGCAAATACCTCCCCCTTCAATATTTTATCGCGTATCTTGTTTTCTTTTGACAAATATGATAATTTAGTTCCTTAGCGAGTAGATATAATCGAAAACTTTTCAACTGTGTCCCCTCTTAGCCAATTCTTGGCTCCACCATTGCTTCCCATAGCCCTATTCTATAGGCCTTAGTTTAGAGTGCCAAAAACACGTACACATAGGATTGTTGGAGTAAGTTAATGATTTACACCCTCTAACGAGGAAGTTGAAATATCCATTGATGGAGAGGTCAGAAACCTCGGTAAAAGCTAAAATGTGAACCTCAAGTTTACTAAATAGCTATTGTGGGAGAAGAATGAAATCCAGAATAAACTAAAGAGGAGAAAGTAGAATAATAAAAAGTTCTGGGACATTGAATTTATATTATTGATTGTGAATTTGAAAGTTGTCTTGTGGCCTACTCTTTTGGCCTTATATCTGTATTACTTTATTGGGATGAGCATCAGTTTGTTTGAAAGGGGGGCTTTGTGGAACCTGATTCAAACATCTGATGTTCCTTTTTGTAACATTCTGAACTACTTTAATTCGTATTTATATCAAAATAGTCCCTATCTTTTTCCACTTTGGTTCAAATCTATGGGAACTATTTTCTTTACTTTTACTGTGATTGGATGATGATGTCTTTGACTCATTAGTCATTTCCATGGAAAAAAGGAAACTAAAGAAAAAGTGCTAAACAGGACCCAGTAGGAATTTGTTTGGAAAGACAATTTTGTCCCTTATTCCTTCTGTTGTTGCCTTTTTTGCTTAGAGCATACTTGGTCTGTTTCTTCTCTTTCTTCCAGTTTTGACTTTTTTGTCCGTAGGCATGCCACTTTGACCCGGTGCTTTGGATAGCAAAACGATGCAATTTTTCGGTAATTTTTCATGGTGTTGTAGAGTGAAGTTTACTGTACAACACCATGAAAATTTACAAAAAAATTAAATCGTATTGCTAATCAAATCATCGCGTCAAAGGGACCTGATGAATAGTGGTAAAACTCAAAAGTGGAAGAAAGAGAGGAAACAGAGGAGTATTCACTGTTGTTTCTTGTCTAGGCACCACTTCATTTCAGGTCTAAAATCATATGAAATCCGTTTTTTAGTATTTATCTTTTCAACTAGGATAGAGTGAGGGGGCACCCAAGGGCATGAGTTGGGCAGTATGGTCCCCTCCACACCATCCTAGGCGCTCCAAGGTTCCCAAGTGCCTCTCGCGCACTGTGCAACATAAGCATTTACCTGTGCAAAAACTCAAGAATTATCCATTGTGAACAGTGTCGTGCCCCTGCACCTAACTGAGAGTGGCAACACGCAAAAGAGGTACATGGACAATGTCTTATCCCAAAACCCCTTCGGATGGACATTATTCTCCTACGAGCCTTTACAACGATTCATTCCCAAATTTGAACTAAAAGAGTAAAAAGCGGAGCGTTTATAGAAAAAACTCTCATGTTTCTTGTGGAGACCATGAGTATGTTAGCTTCTATCTTTAAGTAAACTCCGGTTCCTTTATCTAAAAGTAAGAACACGGATAGCATATTTGTCGCACAGTCAAAAGTGTTTCACTTGCAACAATCTGAGTGTTCAAGCTTTTCAAAGGACCCTTTTCCAGATGCTCTTTTTTTGTAATGCTGCAAACTGAATGAAATCTTTGGTAGTGACAGTTTTTGAACATGTTCTGTCGCGTGAAATATCCAATTTCTCATTCGCTTTTATATCAGCATTTGAATCTATGGATACTCAGGATAATCACTGTCTGTTTCAGATATCTGATTAATGCTTGTCTTTTGATATTGAATTGAGTCAGTTCCACAAGTAGCGGCACAACTCCAGGAGGGATGACAACACCAGTGACTACGATGCCTGGCACCACCACTGGAACACCGTCCACAACCACCACACCAGTAGGCGGCGGAGGAGGCTCTTCTCCTTTCATGTCCACCCCTAACGGCGTATTGGGTCCATCAGGGACTGGCTCCAACACAGACTTCAGTCACGGTGGACGGCTCACGCTTCAGCAAACTAGCCCCTTTTCTTTCTTAGTATTGTTGGTGCTCTTATGGGCTTGAGGTAACAAGGAAGTGGCTGAGGTTGTGGGGGGTTCATTTGGATGTTGATAATGATGTCTATTGTGCTTATTAGTATTAGATTGTGGCATTTGAGACCTATTTTAGGGGGTTATCGGTTGTTAGAGAGTGCTCGCGACTCTATTTTGTTGATCATTCGGTACTATGTGTGTGGCAAATTATGAGTCTTAACTTTGCTATGATCCAATTTCAACTCAGCAGCAGTTCGCAAAATGCGTAAAATCAACAGGATGCCACAAAACTGTGATGGTAACACAGTTTTCAGAAGAAAAATGGTCATCACAGCAAGTCAATCAATAAGAAGCTCACCTCTGGAGTGAACACATTATAGTACTGCAATAATATAGTGATACTATATTACATAGTACTATCACCGTTTTTCTGAATAGGCTGAAAGAAATCAAAGATTTCTTCAAGAACAACTAGGAGGATAGATTAAGAACCCAGAAATCAACAAAAACATTAAGAGTTTTTCATAAACAAAATTGGGCAGAGCTTCGCTGCAAGATTCAGGCGATTGCCATAAGAAAGCCTAAAGCCACAAGGCACAAGCTTAAGTACTGGAGAAATCAAACGGTCTTATTTGTGACCGTTTGATTAAGAAATCAAATCACAGCCATTAACAAGTTTGGCTAAATTACAAGAACGGCAAAAATTTTGGAGAAATAAGAAAGAGGCACAGAAGAGTTTGTACTGAAGTTTAATAAGGTCCTGATTTTTTGCAGAAGAGATCCTAAACTTGAATAAACTCCATTCTGACCCCGAAGACACTTCTTTGAATAACTTGGACATCTCTTTTCTTAGCTTCTTTCTTCTTTCTTTGAATCTGCAACACATTTCTTTGATTCTGCAACACACCAACACTCTCTTTGATTCTGCAACACAGCAACACAACAATTCTTCAGCTTAAACTTCTGCTACTTCAGCTAATACCCTCCCCCAAACTCATGGTGGCTGAACCATGAGTTTGTTTTTGATGTGATCAATTGTGGCTGTGGGGAGTCCTTTAGTGAAGATATCACCTAATTGATCTGCAGAAGAAACATATTGAACAAGTAATTGTTTTCTCAAGACCTTTTCTCTAACGAAATGATAATCTAATTCAATGTGTTTATTTCTAGCATGCATGATTGGATTTGCAGACATGAGAATAGCAGAAGTATTGTCACAGTAAATGGTTGGAGTGTCATGAAGAAAAATATGCAAGTCTTTTAATAGCATTTGAAACCAGTAAATTTCTGCAGCTGCAGTAGCTAGAGATCTGTATTCAGCTTCACTAGAGGATCTAGCTACTGTAGGTTGTTTCTTAGCACCCCAATGGATAGCATTATGACCAAGAAAGATGACAAAATCACTTGTGCTTCTTCTGTCAGTTGGGTTACCTGCCCAATCTGAATCAAAGTAAACATGCAAATTGATTTCACTAGAGTGATACATAATACCATGAGTGAGAGTTCCTTGAAGATACATGAGAATTATTTTAGCCCCTAGAATATGAATATGTGTAGGTTGATGCATAAATTAACACAAAGTGTTTACAGAAAAAGCAATGTCAGGTTTAGAGAATGTCAAATATTGAAGAGCACCTAGAAGCTGTCTATAAGGAGTAGGATTAGCAAGCACTTCACCATCATGTATGTGAAATTTAACTCCAGAAGCTGTAGGGTGGAGCAAGGTTCGCAGTTTTGCATGTTGAATCTTTTAAGTAAATCTAAAATATATTTGTGTTGATGCATGAAAATACCATGATGGCTTCTTTGAATTTGTAAGCCGAGAAAATAAGTCAAGTTACCAAGGTCAGTCATTTCAAATTCAGCGTGTAACTTGGAGATTAAGGAGTTAATTCCTGTGATATCATTCCCAGAAAGGATGATGTCTTCAACTTATAGTAATAAGATAGTAATGCCAGTAGTTGTATTTTTGATAAAAAGAGAAGAATCAGCTCCAGATTGCATAAAGCCTAAGGACATGATGTAACTAGTAAGTCTTTCAAACCAAGCTCTAGGAGCTTGTTTTGGTCCATAAATGGACTTGTGGAGTTTGCAGACATGATTTGGATAAAGAGGATGCTTGAATCCAGGGGGTTGCTGCATATAAACATTTTCTTTCAAGTAGCTATGCAGAAAAGCATTTTTAACATCTGACTGTTTCAGAGGCCAATTGTAATTAGCAGCAAGAGAAAGGATAGTTCTAACAGTGGCATGTTTCACCACTGGACTAAATGTTTCATCATAATCAGTGTCTGGATTTTGGTGAAATCTTTTGGCTACCAGTCTAGCTTTGTGTCCAGAAATGGAGCCATCTGGGTTATGTTTTGTCCTGAAGACCCATTTTTTCCCCACAATATTTTCATTGTGAGGAGGTGGAACTAGGGTCCAGGTGTTTTGATGTGTGAGGCTTTGAACTCATCAGTCATTGATTTGAGCCACTGTGAGTGTTTCTTAGCTTCATTGAAACTAGTAGGTCCATAATTAAAAGCAGAAATGGAGTTACCAGTGCTAGCTGTGTACCTAACTTGCTTCTTCTTAGTGATACCAGACTTGCTTCTGGTTTTCTTAGGGTATTCACTGATGGTGGTGGTGACTGGAGCTGTGACAGGTGCCATACCATCTAGTGGATGCAGCTCTGCAGCAACTTCAGCCACCTCAGCTTCTGTGACATGCATGTGTGCTGACCCAGGTGTAGTAGTGTTCTCATCAGTGATCATATATGTATGGATGGGAGGCATGGGATCAAGTGTAGTAGTAGTTTGGTATGTGTTCTCATCAGTAGTACCTGAGTCAAGAACAGCAAAAGGGTTAATGTTGTAGGAGTCAGAATTAGGAGAAGGTATATTAGGAACAATAGAATTATCATGATAAGGAAATAAGTTTTCATTAAATATGACATCTCTGCTAATATAGAACTTTTGATTTGATTTTTCATAGCACAAATACCCTTTGTAATTGTCAGCATATCCCAATAAGATGCACATTTTGGTTTTTGGATCAAGTTTGGAAGTATTGTAATGTCTCAAATAGGGATAACAAGCACAACCAAATATTTTTTTATCTAGAATAATCGGATTTGGAATTGCACAGAAGTTCCCAAGGAGATTTATTGTGAGTATATTTACTAGGCATGAAATTTATCAAATAAACAACAGTGGACATAGCATGATATCTGAAATGTTTAGGCATATTGGCATGTTCAAGCAAAGTAACAGCAGTTTCAACAATGTGTCTATGCTTTCTTTCAGACACACCATTTTGTTGTGGTGTGTGAGGACAATTTTTTTGATGAACAATACCATGAGATGATAAGAAAGAAGTAAACAAGTAAGATGTGTATTCACCACCTCCATCACTTCTCAGAATTTTAATTGGTTCACCAATGTGTTTTTCAACAAGAAGTTTGAATATAGGAAACACACCAACAAGATCAGGTTTAGCATGACGAGGAAAGATCCAAGTAAATCTAGACATGTCATCAATGAAAAGCACATAATATCTATAACCATGTAGATCTTTAGTACTAGAAGGCCCCCAAATATCAGTGTGTATGAGTTGAAGAGGGTCATTAACTAAGGTAGTAGACTTTTTATAAGGAAGTCTAGACATTTTTCCATTCAAGCATTGTTCACACATAGCATCAGAGTGAATATGAGAGAGTTGCAAATTATTACAGATAGAAGAACTAGTAATAAAGATAAGTTTCATCACTTCCTCAGAAGGATGACCCAATCTGGCATGCCAGACAGGATTATACACTTTATTTTCTAAATAAGTAAGCTTTGACTTTGACTGGTATTGACCTTGACTTTAACTTTGACCTTGACCTTGACCTTGACTTACGTGTAAATGTGATAAAGCCCATTTTCACTCTGCCCTTGGTAGAGTATGGTGCCCTGAGCCTTGTCTTGAATATAGAAAGAATCAGAATAAAAGTAGATGTAGGGTTTTGATTCATGGATCGCGCAAACGGAAGCATAATCAAACAAACAACCATGCAAAACCCTCCAAGGATCACAAGTCTAGATGCATAACGATAGTGAAGGTAAGAAATCATAAACACACCTTTGGGTTCTCCTTGATGACTTCAAACGCGAATAGTGTCACGTTCTCTATAGTTGATCCACGCCTAGAGTTGTTCCTAGATCTCCAATCACCTTGGTGCTAGCCCGGATTGAAAGGAGGGTGAAGAAATCACGCAAAACGAGACACCAAAAGGGGTTCGGCACCCTTGTGGCGTCGGGGACAAGGGGGCGGCGGCAAAGGGGGCGGCGTCCCTCTTTGTGGCTTGCTCTCTCTCTCCTTTGTTCTCTCCTACTCTTGTTATGTTCTCTCTAGAGCATAAGAGTGTGTAGGGAAGGAAGGAAGAGGGTCCTTTATATAGTCCAACAACTCCTTGTTAACTACCTAAAGGACTTATTCTAGTCCTACTAGAATTCAATTTAGTCCCTTCCTTGCAAATTAGTCCCTACTAAGTTTGCAAGGGTTTGCAAAGTGATCCTTCTAATTAATTAATCCAATTAATTAATTCCATAATCTAGTACAACTCTATATAGCGTGTGACCCCATAGGTTCTATCTAGTTGGTAGCAACTCTTTGCTAATATGGAGCGGTTTCTAGCAAAACATCCATTCTAGCCAACTAATAGAATAGTCATCTAGACAACCTTGTACAAGTAATTGTCTCATCCCTTTGCCTCCATATCCGGATTGGACACGAGACATACAAGTCACACTCGTATATCCAATCCCTAGTTTCTCGATCCATGGAATAGCCTTATTCGTGCAAATAACATCAATATCCCATATATTGATTTATTTGAGTCTGGCCAGACATTCTATAAGCACTATCCTCGAGTGGCCTTGGATATTCGCTCCCGTTATGTGGGAGGGGCAAATCCTCTCTACGTCCACTACGATCTCTAAGCTTGCTTCTCATTGTATCCAGTACACGCCTTTATAACTACCCAGTTACGGTGTAGCGTTTAACGCTACCAAGATCACAATGATCCACAACTAGAATATCTAGTGACTTCAAGTCTAAGGATGACAATACCATTGTACCCGAGAAGCACCTGTGACTCAACATAACGTGTATGTAGCCTTCTCGGTAATGGGTCAATCCAGTGCAACATTCCGTAATGCACACCTATGTGTTGGATCGTGATATCTCCATATCAATCCAACCCCATACTAGTCTATAGATGATTGTCCCATTTAATCATTATACTTGACTAGGGATATTTAAGATAAACAACACGATTGTAAATCTAAGGACTTCATTATATTAAATATCCAATAAATAATAAATGAATTTCTAGCCAATTACAAATTCATACTAAACTAGATTGCCTCTAGGGCATCTATTCCAACAGTCTCCCACTTGCACTAGAGCCAATCTGGCGCATCTCGTATGCCCATACTCCTAGTGTGCCCTTCATGCTTCCACTGCGTGAGAGGCTTCGTAAGCGGGTCTGACAGATTATCATCTGTAGGAATCTTGCATATCCGAACGTCTCCTCTATCGATAATATCTCGAATCAGATGAAACTTCCTGAGCACGTGCTTGGACTTCTGGTGCGATCTTGGTTCCTTTGATTGCGCGATCGCCCCAGTGTTGTCACAGAACAACTCCACTGGATCCGCAATGCTAGGGACCACACCAAGTTCAGAAACAAACTTTCTGATCCAAACAGCCTCCTTTGCTGCGCCATTTGCAGCAATGTACTCAGCCTCTGTTGTAGAATCAGCTACCGTCTCTTGCTTGGAACTCTTCCAGCTCACCGCTGCTCCATTCAGGCAAAACACATATCCCGACTGTGATCTAAAGTCATCTCTATCGGTTTGGAAGCTTGCATCAGTGTAACCCCTTACACGCAACTCTTCCTCACCGCCAAACATCAAGAAAGCATCCTTAGTTCTTCTTAAGTACTTTAGGATGTTCTTGACAGCAATCTAGTGACTCTCACCTGGATTGAATTGGTATCTGCTTGTCATACTCAAGGCATATGACACATCTGGTCTAGTACATAACATGGCGTACATGATGGATCCTATGGCCGAGGCATAGGGAATCCTACTCATGCGTTCCTTTTCAATCTCATTGGAAGGACAACCACTCTTCGAAAGAGTGATTCCATGTGACATGGGCAAGAATCCCTTCTTGGAATCTTGCATGTTGAACCGTTTCAACACCTTGTCAATATATGTACTTTGACTCAGGCCTAGCAACCTTTTAGATCTATCTCTATAGATCTTTATACCGAGTATATAGGCTGCTTCCCCTAAGTCTTTCATTGAGAAACACTTTCCTAGCCAATCTTTCACAGATTGCCGCATGGGAATGTCGTTTCCAATGAGTAGTATGTCATCCACATACAAGACCAGAAAAGCTACAGAGCTCCCACTAACCTTCTTGTAGACACAAGACTCATCTTCGTTTATGATGAAGCCAAACTCTTTGACCACTTCATCAAAACGTCGATTCCAACTCCTAGAAGCTTGCTTCAATCCATAAATGGATCGTTGCAGCTTACAGACTTTGTTGGCTTGCTTTGGATCCTCAAAACCCTCCGGCTGTATCATATACACGTCCTCGAGGAGATTCCCATAAAGAAATGCTGTTTTGACATCCATCTGCCAAATCTCATAGTCGTAGTATGCTGCAATCGCAAGTAGGATTCGGATGGATTTGGTCATAGCGACTGGTGAAAAGGTTTCATCATAGTCAATACCATGAATCTGTCTGAATCCTTTAGCCACCAATCGGCCCTTATAGGTAATCACATTACCATCCATGTCGATCTTCTTCTTGAAGACCCACTTGCACCCTATGGGCCGCGCCCCATCAGGTGGTTCCACCAAAGTCCATACTTTGTTGGTATACATGGATTCCATCTCGGATCTCATGGCCTCAAGCCACTTCTGCGAGTTTGGGCCATTCATGGCCTCCTCATAGGTAGTAGGCTCATCATCTATGAGCATCGTGTCACCGGAATCAGTTACGAGAAGTCCGTACCTCTCGGGTTCCTGGCGCACTCTACTAGATCTACGAAGCTCTTGTGTTTCCTGAACAGGTGGATCCACAACTGCTTGTGATTCCTGTTCATGTTCCATAATCGGTTCAGTAATTTGTGGTTCTTGAACTTCTTCAAGTTCTACATTCCTCCCACTTGCTTCTTTAGAGACAAACTCTCTTTCTAGAAACACGCCGATCCGAGCAACAAACACTTTGTTCTCGGTTGGATTGTAGAAGTAGTATCCCTTAGTTTCCTTAGGGTACCCCACAAATTTACACTTATCCGATTTAGGCCCTAGCTTGTCTGATTGTAAACGTTTTACATAGACATCGCAGCCCCAAATCCTCATGAACGACAGTGTGGGACGCCTCCCACTCCACATCTCATATGGTGTCTTCATGACTGATTTAGATGGAACACGGTTAATGGTAAAAGCTGCACTTAATAGAGCGTAGCCCCAAAACGATAATGGAAGATCGGTTTGACACATCATAGACCGAACCATATCCAATAGGGTTCGATTCCTCCTCTCGGACACGCCATTCCATTGTGGCGTTCCGGGTGGAGTGAGTTGGGACACGATCCCACACTCTCTAAGATAGTCGTCAAACTCTTGGCTCAAGTATTCTCCTCCACGATCCGATCGTAGAGCCTTGATACTTTTGCCAAGTTGCTTCTCTACTTCATTCTTGAATTCTTTGAACACTTCAAAGGATTCGGATTTTGCCCTCATAAGGTACACAAATCCATATCTACTGTAATCATCAGTAAACGTAATGAAGTAGACATAACCACCCCTGGCAGGCGTGGCAAATGGCCCACACACATCGGTATGTATGAGCGCCAATTGCTCACTAGTCCTCTCACCTTTCTTATTGAAAGGGGACTTTGTCATTTTTCCCAATAAACAAGCCTCACATGTCTCATATGATTCAAAATCAAATGAGTCTAGCAATCCATCCTTATGGAGTCTAGATACACGTTTCTCATTTATGTGGCCTAAACGACAATGCCATAAATAAGCAGGATTTAAATCATTTATTTTAATCCGCTTGGTATTAATGTTGTAGACAGGATTACTTAGATCAAGGACATAAAGTCCATTAAATAATTGCGCACTAAAATAGTGAATATTATTCAAATAAAAGGAACAACAATTGTTCTTTATTGAAATAATAAAACCTTCCTTGTCCAAACAAGAAATAGAAATAATGTTTCTGCTCATAGCAGGCACAAAATAGCAATTATTTAATTCTAAAACTAATCCTGAGGGCAGAGATAGCTCGCAAACGCCTATGGCCAACGCAGCAACCTTTGCTCCATTCCCAACGCGCAGATCTACCTCCCCTTTAGCCAATCTTTTACTTCTCTTTAGATCCTGCATATTTCGACAAATATGAGATCCACATCCAGTATCTAATACCCATGATGTAGAGACAGTTAAATTGACATCTACAACAAAAATACCTGGTGGTGGTGGAATCACTATTCCAAGCCGCTTGTCCTCCAGATATTTTGGGCAGTTCCTCCTCCAGTGTCCAGGTTGACTACAGTAGTGACATTCACCCTTAGTCACGACCTTGGCAATCCCACCAACAGGCTTAAGGGCTTGTTCCTTGGACTTAGCAACTGACTTGCCTTTGCCCTTGGAGGAAGAGGCAAACTTTTTACCCTTTCCTTTATGCACCATCATAATGGCCTTGCCCTTGCCCTTGTTGATGCTCTGTTCAGCCGTCCTCAACATGTTGAGCAAATCTGGCAGTGGTTTAACGATCTCGTTCATGTTATAGTTCATAATGAACTGTCCATAACTCTCGGGCAACGATTGCAACACGAGATCGGTTGCCAACTCTTGGCCGACCGGGAACCCAAGCCGGGCGAGATTCTCCAAGTACCCGATCATTCGGAGTACATGGGGTCCCACCGGGTTCCCTTCTGCCAGATGACATTTGAACAGTGCCTTTGAGACCTCATACCTCTCTACCCTCGCCTGCTCTTGGAAGAGCTGCTTTAGATGTTCGATCATATCGACAGCATTCATGTTCTCATGTTGCTTCTGAAGCTCAGAGGTCATGGTGCAAAGCATTAGGCAGGCCGCATCATTAGCGTCATCAACACGCTTTTGATACGCCTTTAAGGCAGCAGGTGTCTGATTCTCTGGACCTTCTGGAACTTGCTCCTCTATTGCGTACAGCTTCTTTTCTTGCTTGAGAACAATTCTCAAGTTTCTGTACCAATCGAGAAAGTTGGTTCCTGAGAGCTTGTCCTTCTCAAGGACAGATCGTAGGGAATGTTGTGAACTCGATGAGTTGTTTGCCATTTGGAATTCTACAAAAGGAAAATACGCAAGTTTTAGTATTTGTGAATTTTTGACTATATTTAATAATGGCTAGTTTATTAAATATAGCTCCCACTATTTTTCTACGGATTAATAACCCTCAAGATATTAATGCGGAAAATATCCTTATATTTTCTAGTGGGCCAAGATCCATCTTTTTCATCTCCTTATGAGCTTGCTTTGGCAAGTCACCCATAATTCGATTACTTCTTAGGTAGGAACGATTCCAATTGCATCCCATATGCAACTCTTGGTTCAACCGGGCAAATAACTCCTTATTTATCCATCCATATGGATAATCCCAATTGATTGCCTCTAGGTTTCTTAATCAAATTAATAGCCTAGTTGTGCTCAACCTCTTATCTAAACAATTGCACATTGTTACGTGCCATCGCATTCCATCATTATGAACCAAGTCGCCATGCTTTGGCACGCACGAACTCGATAAATAATGATGATAATGAGTGTTTAAATAACGAGAAGGCAAGAACACAATATTTAAAATTTTGAGGGATTTTTCTTCAATTTTAATTATTTTGTTGATCAATATCAACTAATCTATCTATTTGAGTTTGGGCACAACTCCAAATAATAGATCCGGGTTGTCTAATTATCTTATTATCCTAATTGCATGCATCATCCATACACCAACCACACAAATAATAAGACAATAAATAAACACCCACAAAACAGAAATTAAACGTGATGTGGATATGGCCTTTTCTAGACTAAGATAATTCCAAGCCAATGGAATTATCTATGAACCCTAAACAAACACACATCTCCATGCGTCTTGATCTTTTGGTCCATCCTTCATAGTCATGTGGTGTGCTCCATGCTCCATGCTCCATCTTTTGTGGCTCCTTTGGCTTTGGGCTTCTTTTCTCCAATCTTGGCTAACAATCTATTTATCTAGCACTTTCTAATGTCTATACTAAATAAAATAAATCTCACAAGTTGAGAAAAAAAATGGCACGCAGGCCATAAAACCCTAATTAATTATTACAATTAATTGATCAGCTCGCAGGCCGTAAAACCAAACCACAAAATTAAACATCCACATCAAACCACATCCTAAGGCCATATCCAATCACCATGCGATTTGCACATAAACAGTTAAAATCCAATTTTAACGCGCTTGGTCAATTTTAATTGATTTTAGGATTTCTAGGGTTAAAACGGTCCATGGGCCCAACAATCCAATTGCCCGGGCCCAAATAAGTGAACCATAAAGCCCTAGGGCCGGCCCGGCCCAAAACCCGCAAGCTAGGCCCGCGGGTTAGGGCCGCCCGCCCCCTTAGGGCGCCAAGCTTGGGCGGCAAGCAAGGGGGGCGGCTCCCTAGGGGCCGAACCTTCCTTGTGGAGGTTGTTTCCAAAACAACCTCCTTGCTTGGAGCCCAAGTTTGGTTGTTTCCTTGTTGTGGGAGAACTCCTTCTTCCCCAAGGATGCCCAAACCCTAGATCTAAGATCCTAAAATTTCTCAAACTCACCAATTCATGCATCCAATGCAATAATTGGGTCTTGTTATGATTAATTCTTTGACAAATTGCATCCAATGCTTGATTTGTCTTGTTTTACGCGATAAACAACAAATTAAGGTGTAAAACAACAAGAATGTAACACATAAACTACGTTTATGCTCTATGACCTGTGGCTCTGATACCACTGTAGGGTTTTGATTCATGGATCGCGCAAACGGAAGCATAATAAAAAAAACAACCATGCAAAACCCTCCAAGGATCACAAGTCTAGATGCATAACGATAGTGAAGGTAAGAAATCATAAACACACCTTTGGGTTCTCCTTGATGACTTCAAACGCGAATAGTGTCACGTTCTCTATAGTTGATCCACGCCTAGAGTTGTTCCTAGATCTCCAATCACCTTGGTGCTAGCCCGGATTGAAAGGAGGGTGAAGAAATCACGCAAAACGAGACACCAAAAGGGGTTCGGCACCCTTGTGGCGTCGGGGACAAGGGGGCGGCGGCAAAGGGGGCGGCGTCCCTCTTTGTGGCTTGCTCTCTCTCTCCTTTGTTCTCTCCTACTCTTGTTATGTTCTCTCTAGAGCATAAGAGTGTGTAGGGAAGGAAGGAAGAGGGTCCTTTATATAGTCCAACAACTCCTTGTTAACTACCTAAAGGACTTATTCTAGTTCTACTAGAATTCAATTTAGTCCCTTCCTTGCAAATTAGTCCCTACTAAGTTTGCAAGGGTTTGCAAAGTGATCCTTCTAATTAATTAATCCAATTAATTAATTCCATAATCTAGTACAACTCTATATAGCGTGTGACCCCATAGGTTCTATCTAGTTGGTAGCAACTCTTTGCTAATATGGAGCGGTTTCTAGCAAAACATCCATTCTAGCCAACTAATAGAATAGTCATCTAGACAACCTTGTACAAGTAATTGTCTCATCCCTTTGCCTCCATATCCGGATTGGACACGAGACATACAAGTCACACTCGTATATCCAATCCCTAGTTTCTCGATCCATGGAATAGCCTTATTCGTGCAAATAACATCAATATCCCATATATTGATTTATTTGAGTCTGGCCAGACATTCTATAAGCACTATCCTCGAGTGGCCTTGGATATTCGCTCCCGTTATGTGGGAGGGGCAAATCCTCTCTACGTCCACTACGATCTCTAAGCTTGCTTCTCATTGTATCCAGTACACGCCTTTATAACTACCCAGTTACGGTGTAGCGTTTAACGCTACCAAGATCACAATGATCCACAACTAGAATATCTAGTGACTTCAAGTCTAAGGATGACAATACCATTGTACCCGAGAAGCACCTGTGACTCAACATAACGTGTATGTAGCCTTCTCGGTAATGGGTCAATCCAGTGCAACATTCCGTAATGCACACCTATGTGTTGGATCGTGATATCTCCATATCAATCCAACCCCATACTAGTCTATAGATGATTGTCCCATTTAATCATTATACTTGACTAGGGATATTTAAGATAAACAACACGATTGTAAATCTAAGGACTTCATTATATTAAATATCCAATAAATAATAAATGAATTTCTAGCCAATTACAAATTCATACTAAACTAGATTGCCTCTAGGGCATCTATTCCAACAGTAGAAACAACAATTGTGTTGAAGACACATTTGATAGACATAAAGAAGATTTGCATATAATTGAGGTACATGAAGAGTGTTAGGTAAATGAAAAATGGAAGAAGAGGTTTGGAGAGTGGCAGTACCAGTGTGATAGATAGGTACAGATTGACCATTACCAACAGAGACTTGTTCATTACCAGTGTAGTTGTCAACCAGAGAAAGAGACTTCAGATCAGCAGTCATATGATTTGTAGCACCAGAGTCACTCAACCAATAATTTTTTGGAACGATATAAGGGTAAGCAGTTGATTGAGTCACGACATTCATAGCTGTTAATTGGTTTGAAGGCCTTTTACCCTGATAAGCATGATCCATTATGTGCCAGCAATCCAATGCTGAATGATATTCATAACCACATATTTGACAAGTAACATGAGGCTTTGCACCACCTCTTCCTCCTCTACCTCTATCATTTCCAAAAAAGAGTTGTTATAATTTCCACCCTTGTAAGAGTAATTGTGTTGTTGGTTCCCATAAATATTATTCCAGTTAGATCTAGCTCCTGAGGTTTGGCCACCTCTTGAAAATCCAGAACTGCCTCCCCTAGGGTTGTCAAACCCTTGGTTACCCATTATGTTCATTCCACGACCAGAATTGGGATTAGGAGAATAGTTAGGGTTTTGATAAAAATGAATTTCCTCTACCAGTTCCATTGCCATAACCATTACCACGACCTCTACCAGATTTAGGGTTGTTCACATGACTCATAAAGGTAGAAGCAGACATTTCAGATACATGAGACACTTGAGATTCAAACATTTGTTCTTCAGCAAGAAGTAAAACATGGAGATCTTCAACAGTGATGAAATCTGTATTCGCATGAATACGCAGAGAGGTGCGAACCATGTTGTATTCAGGAGGCAAACCATTTAAGATGTAAACAATCATATCTTCATCATTCACAGGACTACAAGCAACATCAAGTTTATCTCTCAGGGTTTTCTTTTTTGCATGTAAAGATCGAAGCTACCATAGTTCTTTTTCAACGATTGAAGATCAGATTTAAGCTGAATAACATCCGAGCGAGTCAGAGAGGCATAAAGATTTTCCGGTGCTTGCCAAACAGATCTAGAGGTGGTCTTACCAATCACTTGTATGAGGGCCTCTTATGTGAGAGTAGCCGTCAAGAGAGTAAGAACTGCTTGAGCTTGAGTAACCCAAGCGGCGTGAGCCGGATTAGGGTTTGTTTCACCGGATTCATTGACTGGTGGAAGTTGTTCCGGCGGATATGCAATTGAACCGTCAACATACCCATACAGATTTTGTGTTTTCAGTAGTGAAGAGATCTGAAATTTACAGAGAATGTAGTTGGAGTTATCGAACTTGAAGGGAATCAACTGATTGATGTTTGTGAGAAGATAAAACAGATTCGAAGTCCGGAAGAGGGATTTGATAGAACCAGGTTCTGATACCATGTAGAATTCACGGGGTTCCACCTAAATATCAATTGGCAATGTTGGGAGTAGCCCAGAACACTTTTAATTTATATTTCTTCTTCTTGAATGTCCGATGTGGGACTTCTCAACACGCCCCTCACGTGTCGCATTCTTTGGCCTACACGTGGGTATTTTTTTCTACGGGTGGCGGTGAGCACATGGGTTGTTAGACCATTCACGTGTGTGAATCAGGCTTTGATACCATGAAAGAAATCAAAGATTTCTTCAAAAATAACTAGGAGGATAGATTAAGAACCCAGAAGTCAACAAGAACATTAAGAGTTTTTCATAAACAAAATTGGGCAGAGCTTCGCTGCAAGATTCAGGCGATTGCCATAAGAAACCATAAAGCCAAAAGGCACAAGATTAAGTACTGGAGAAATCAAACAGTCTTATTTGTGACCGTTTGATTAAGAGATCAAATCACAGCCATTAACAAGTTTGGCTAAATTACAAGAAAGACAACAATTTTGGATAAATAAGAAAGAGGCACATAAGAGTTTGTACTGAAGTTTAATAAGGTCCTGGGTTTTTGCAGAAGAGACCCTAAACTTGAATAAACTCCATTCTAACCCCGAAGACACTTCTTTGAATAACTTGGACATCTCTTTTCTTAGCTTCTTTCTTCTTCTTTGAATCTGCAACACACTTATTTGGTTCTGCAATACACCAACACTCTCTTTGATTCTGCAACACAACAACATAACAATCCTTCTGCTTAGACTTCTTCTACTTCAGCTAATATTGGCTACTTCTCTAAAAAGAAAGTTTCTTCTGTTGGAATTGTGCCCTAGAGGCAATCAATTAATTGTGACAAATATATGGATTTACGATTCATTATGTTATCGATATGAAGATATACTAACATGAATGAAGTCCTTAGAATATAAGGTGTTATATTCTTAAATATCCCTAGTCAATTATAATGATTAATGGGACAATCATCTATAGACTAGTATGGGGTTGGATTGATATGGAGATATCGCGATCCAACACATGGGTTTGCATTAGGAGTAATGGCATACTGGATTGACCCACGACGAAAAGGATACATTAGATTATGTGAAGTCACAATCGCTTTTCGTAGTGCTAATATTATTGCAATCCTTGGACTTGAAGTCACTAGATACTCTAGTTGTGAAATATTGCGCTTTGATGTTATCAAACGTTACAATGTAACTGGGTAATCATAAAGGTGGCTATCGGGCGTGATAGGAAGCAAGCTTAGAGATCGTAGTGATGTAGATAGGATTTGTCCCTCCCACATAATGGGGGTAAATATCCACGGCCACTCGAGGGATGAGGCTTATTGAATGTCTGG
Source organism: Linanthus parryae (assembly GCA_023055425.1). Taxonomy (NCBI): domain Eukaryota; kingdom Viridiplantae; phylum Streptophyta; class Magnoliopsida; order Ericales; family Polemoniaceae; genus Linanthus; species Linanthus parryae. Next base: position 14,633,737 of record JALGPY010000008.1, on the reverse strand, counting down.
CCAGACTCAGATAAATTAATATGGAGATATTAATGTTATCTGCAAGCGTAAGCATATTCCCAGGATCGAGGAACTATGGATTGGATATACGAGTGTGACTATTTATGTCTCGTGTCCAATCCGGATATGGAGACAAAGGGATAATGCAATATGACATATTGGGCACAACGGTTTGTCGGGATCACTGACTATTTCTATTGGTTGGGTGGCATGGATGTGTTGCTAGACACCGCTCCATGTTAGTAATAGTTACTACCAACTATATAGAAACCTATGGGGTCACACGTCAAATAGAGTAGAGCTAGATTTGGGATTAATTAATATAGATTAATTAATAGAAGGATCATTGTGCAACACCTTGAAAACTTAGTAGGACTAATTTGCAAGGAAGGGAATAGTTCTAGTCCTACTAGAACAAGAAAACTCTTTTATGGAAACAACAAGGAGTTGTTGGAGTATATAAAGGAGGCTCTAGCTTCCTTCCCACAACATGAGTTATTATTAGTCATAACACAAAAGTGGGAGAGAGCAAAAGAGAGAGCAAGACAAGGAGCTAGGGCCGAAACCCTAGCCACCCGTCCGCCCCTCTACCCGACGGCAAAGAGAGGCCGCCCCTCTCTTGTGCCTTTGGTGATTTGTTGCTTTGATCTTCATCCCTCTTCCTCCAAGGTTCAAGCTAGCACTTGATTGAAGGAAGAATCTAGATCTCACCTCTAGACGTGGATCAACCGTAGAGACGAGGACATCATTCTTCGTGTGATCTCACAAATTAAAAGGTACACATCTTCTATGTCCTTGATCATGTTATGATGTCTCTTCCTGTGATCCTTGGTGGGCTTTGAGTAAGATTAATTTTGTTATTCCGCTGCGTTACCTACGTCAAAACCCAACAGTGGTATCAGAGCCACAGGTCGTAGAGCATAACATGATATTATGTGTTTACGATTTCAGTTCATACACCGTATTATTGTTTATTACGCGAAAACTGAAAAATTGGCATAGTAGATGCAATATTGAATTTGATTCAAACAAACAAGATCCAATTTAACATTGGATGTTAGAATTGGTGAGTTTAATCACATAGGATGTGAATAATTGGGTTCTTGAAAAATTAGGGTTCATGGGCACATGCTTGGAAAAGGGGTTTTCCAAGTATGGAATTAATTAAACTTGGGCAAAAAGGAATAAGTTGTTTTGGAAACAACTAAACTTGGGAAACAAGTAAGAAGTTGTTTATGGAAACAACTAAACTTGGGAACCAAGGAAAGAATTATTTTAGAAACAATACCATAAGGGTGTTTTGGAAACAACCCAACAAGGAAGGAATTGTTTATGGAAACAATTCCATATATTGTTTTTGGAAATAATTCCATGAATTGTTTATGGAAACAATTCCATGAGGAGGTGTGGCCCATGTAGGGACCGCCCCTCTCTCTCCTTGCCGCCCAAGTAACACACAACACAAGAGGGGCCGGCGCACCCTAGCACACGGCCTAGCCGTGTGGGCTAGGGGCCGGCCGGCCCGGGCCTAGTGTGGCGGTTCCTTGGTTGATTTCAGCCATTCTTTGGTAAATCCTTTGGACCGTTGTGAAACCCTAGTTACCCAATTTCATTAAAATTAAACAAGCGCGTTAAAAATTGGTTTTAACTGTATTATGTGCTTTATTGCATGGTGGATGGATATGGCCTAGGATTGTGGATGTTTATTGTTTTTGTGGTTTGGTTTACGGCCTGCGAGCTGATCAAATTAATGTAATAATTAATTAAGTTTTACGGCCTGCGAGTCGTCTTTTTCTCCTCGACATGTGAGGCTTTTGTTATTTACTTATTCTAGATGTTAGGCTAGAATTAGAAATATTTAGTTGATAGCCAAGAACATGGAGAAGAAGACCGGAGAACCAAAGTAGCCAAAAGACATCCCTAGGCGCGCAGCTATGGTGGAGCACATGGAGATGAGCTTGTCACTTTAGGGCATATAGATATTATCATTGGCTTGGTAATATCTTAGTCTAGGGGCCATATCCATGCCACGTTATTTTCTTTTGTGGATGTTTATTATTTATGTCTTGTTATTTATTTTTGTGTGTATGGCGATACTAGCAAAACGTTAACAAGATAATAATAAACAAGGTTGGTCTTTTATTGTGGATGGCCCAATCCAAATAAGTAGACCATGTTGATAAGATCAACCAAACATATTAAAAGAAATCCCTCAATTAAATATTGCGTTTTGCCTTCTCTTGCCAAAACACCCTTCATGATCATGGCCTATTAAAATTCGGGCTTGCCAAAGCAAGGCGATTTTAATTTTCATGATGTGTCGCGGACGACGCAAGCTAGTAATGCGTGTATGTTGAAAGCAAGAGGTTGGACGCAACTAGGCAAGAGTCAATTGGATTGATGAGCTTAGAGGCATGACAATTAGGTGTTATCTAAAGGATAAAGAATAAAGAGTTATTCACCTAATTGGACCAAGAGTTGCATGGGATGCAATTGGAATGGTTCCTACCTAATAACCAATTCTTGGGTGACTTGCCAAAGCAAGCTCAAGAAGAAGTGAAAAAGGGATCTTGGACCCACTAGAAAATAAAATATTTTCCGCATTAATGGTGAGGGCTATTAATCCGAAAAAAATAGTGGGAGCTATATTTAATAATTTAAATCCTTGTTGAATATAGTTATACGTCACAATGCTTTGCATAATCCTATAAGTGTTGAATACCCATCGCATTAAACAAACAAACGCGACTTTATGTCCATGAGATGGACAAGATATCTGGAATCTATTTTCTAGATTGGTATAAAATCGAGAATTGTTCTCAAGTAAAGGAAATATGTTGTACATTGTAGAGCATAAATTTCTCTTCCCACCAACTACCAAAACGCACTAAAGCCTTATGGAAGGAACATCAAAGAATGGTTCTTTGGATGTAACTTGTCTCATGTCAAGCTCCCATGGACTCTGAGCTTTGGAAGCAAGATGAGAAATATGGAGGCATGTGATATGATCATACGAGCTTGTCATGAAAGGCTTAAGGTGTTGCTCCACTTTGCAATCTCTTGCTTAGCACTCGTCATGGTCAAGATGGAATAAGTTCGGGTTTGCCAAAGCAAGGCGACTTAGTTCATCGAGATATGACGCGACAACACAAGTCAGTAATGTGTGGCTGCTGAAGCAAGAGGTGAAGCGCAAACTAAACTAACTCAATATGATTGAAAGCTTAGATATTGGGAGTTATCTATAAGATAGATAAAGAATATATAGTTATTCTCCCAAGTGGACCAAGAATTGCATTGGATGCAATTACAGTTTTGTTTTAAAGTTGATTTACTCAATATGATTGAAAAATCACTAAACAAAACACTCATAATGGGCATGGGCAAAAACTGTTAATAGTTAACAGCATGGGTAAGGGCAAATGGTTTGCGCCGAACCCATGAGTATAAAGCAAGCCTGTTGCTAAAACCAAGTTGCCTCGAAGTCCCATAGGTGGTGTAGAGGAAGAGAGACTACCCAAAGTACATGGAAGTAAATAATAAAGGAATTATGAATTCTGACTTGGGTATTTTATTATAAAATTCAATGTGTCTATCTCATCATCAAGAGTATATGATACTAGATGAGGATCTCACATTTATAGAAATGTTTAGGATCTCAAGAGACGAAGACAATTGGATAAGGAAGAAATAATCCTACACGTGGGGCTATGAAGCAAAGGGTTGCTGAAAAGCCGTAGGAAATTATTTCTACCTTTCAGAAATTGTTCATGAATTAGACAAAAGGGATAATGTCCCTGCTATGAGTAGGACCATTATCATAGTTTCTTGTTTGGACAAGAAAGCTCCTTATCATAATAAAAGGACAAATGTTGTTCCATTTATTATGGTATGCATTATTGTAATGCAATTTTGTCTAAGTGGATTCTATATCCATGATCATGATAATTTCATCTATAACATTAATACCTAGAGGTTTGCATATAATGATATGAACTTCACTTATCTTTAGCATTATCGTTTAGGCCCATAAATAAGAGATACATATCTAGAACTCCATTAGGATGGATTTCTGGGACGCATTTGATTATTGAATCATATGAGACATGTAAGACTTATTAGGCAAAGATATGATCTTTTGGGAATCATACATATTGATGTATGAAGGCCGCTAAGCACAAATACTAAAGATGGTTTTAGTACTTCATCATATTTACTGATAGGATCAGAGAAATATGGATTTGTGTATCTTATGAAGAAACAAATCAGAATCCTTTGAATTGTTCAAAGTATTCAGGAATGAAGTAGAGAACCAACTTGGCAAAAGTATTTAGACTCTACGATTGGATCATAGAAGAAAAATACTTGAGCCAAGAGTTTGACAATAATCTATGGGAGTATTGGATATGATCCAAAACTCGCTCCACCTAGCACGCCACATGGGTTTTGGCGTGTCTAAAAGGAGAGTTCGAACCTTGTAGGACACGGTTCGGACCATGATGATTCAAACAGAACTTCCAGTTTACTTTTGGGGGCTATGTTCTAATTACAGCAAATTTCGCCCTTAACCTTGTCCCATCAAAAACGGATTATGAAAAACACCATATGAGATATGGACTAGGAAGTGTCCTAGTATGTCATTCATAAATATTTGGGGTTATGAGGTTTATGTAAAAGAGTTTACAAATAAACTTGGACCCAAGTCGGATAAATGTTTTGTGGGATATCCTGAAAAGGATATTATTTCTACAACCTAATCGAGAACAAACTGTTTGTTTCTCGAACCACAGTGTTTCTAGGTAGAGATTGTCTCTAAAAGAAACAGTGGGAGGACAGTATAACTTGAAAAGTTCAAGAACCACAATAGAACATTGATCCGTTTGATGGAACATGAGCAGGATCACAAGGTGTTGTGGAGCAACCTACTCAGATAAACACAAGAACCTTGTAGATTAGGTAGGATATGTCAAGGGACTAGAGAAATAAGAATTTCTCATAACCCGTGATATATTACTCATCGAGATGAGCCTACAACCTATGAGAAGGCCACGTGTGGGCCATACTCTCAGAAATGGCTTGGAGCCATAGGATACGATATGGAATCCATGTATACCAACAAAGTATGGACTTTGGTGGAACCACCTGAATGGGTAGGACCCATAGGGTGCAAGTAGGTTATGAGGAAACCAACATGGATGGTAATATGATTACTTTTAAGGGACAATTGGTTGGGTAAGGATTTCATGTGAGTTCATAGTATAGACTATGACGAAATCTTTCCCAGTTGTGATGCTTAAATCCATTCGTATCCTGCTTGTAGCAATCTGTTTATAGATTGAATCAAGCTTCTAGGAGTTGGACTCTTCAAATTAATGATGCAATCAAAGGAGTTTGGTTCCATCAAAATTGAAGATGATACTTGTGTTTACAAGAAGGTTAGTGGGAGCATAGTTAAATTTCTGGTCTTGTATGTAGAGACATACTAATCATTGGGAACAATGTCTCTACTCTGCAATCTGTTAAAGATTGGCTAGAGAAATTGATTTTCAATAATTGACTTAGGCGAGACAATCTATAAGATCTATGGAGATAGATTAAAGTAATTGTTCAGCCTGAGTCATGGTACATATATTGACAAGGTGTTGAAATGGTTCAACGTGAAAAGAATATTGATTCTTACCCATGTCACATGGAATTAGTCTTTGGAAGACTAATTTTTTTACCAATTAGATTGAGAATGGACCGTATGAATTAGATTCACGAGATACGCCATGAGATGTACTAGGCCAGACGTGTCATAAAGTATGACACAAAGATACCAATCAAATCCAAGTGAGGTGTCACTTAATAATTATCAAGATTATCCTTAAGTACTTGAGAAGGAATGAAGGATGAACTCTTGATTAATGGAGGATAGGAAGGGTTTACTGTAAGGGGTTACAGTGATGAGAACTTCCATCTGACAAAGAATATTTCAGATTATAGTCGAGTTTTATGTTTTATGCTACAGGGAGTGACTGTGAGCTGGAAAGGTTCCAGGCAAGATTCAGTCACTGATTCTAACATAGAGGACTGAGTAAATTAATGCATAAGATGCATTTATTCAGAATATTCAATCTCAATCAAATTGTTGATGGAGGAGATGTGAATATTTGCAAGGTTTCAGCATATGTCTCGCCCTTACGCAGTGTAAGCGTGGAGGACCGCGCTAGATCAATAGGCATATGATGCAGGAGATTGACTCTAGTGCAAGTGGGAGACTGTTGGAATTGTGCCCTAGAGGCAATCAATTAATTGTGACAAATATATGGATTTACGATTCATTATGTTATCGATATGGAGATATGCTAACATGAATGAAGTCCTTAGAATATAAGGTGTTATATTCTTAAATATCCCTAGTCAATTATAATGATTAATGGGACAATCATCTATAGACTAGTATGGGGTTGGATTGATATGGAGATATCACGATCCAACACATGGGTTTGCATTAGGAGTAATGGCATACTGGATTGACCCACGACGAAAAGGATACATTAGATTATGTGAAGTCACAATCGCTTTTCGTAGTGCTAATATTATTGCAATCCTTGGACTTGAAGTCACTAGATACTCTAGTTGTGAAATATTGCGCTTTGATGTTATCAAACGTTACACCGTAACTGGGTAATCATAAAGGTGGCTATCGGGCGTGATAGGAAGCAAGCTTAGAGATCGTAGTGATGTAGATAAGATTTGTCCCTCCCACATAATGGGGGTAAATATCCACGGCCACTCGAGGGATGAGGCTTATTGAATGTCTGGCCAGACTCAGATAAATTAATATGGAGATATTAATGTTATCTGCAAGCGTAAGCATATTCCCAGGATCGAGGAACTATGGATTGGATATACGAGTGTGACTATTTATGTCTCGTGTCCAATCCGGATATGGAGACAAAGGGATAATGCAATATGACATATTGGGCACAAAGGTTTGTTGGGATCACTGACTATTTCTATTGGTTGGGTGGCATGGATGTGTTGCTAGACACCGCTCCATGTTAGTAATAGTTACTACCAACTATATAGAAACCTATGGGGTCACACGTCAAATAGAGTAGAGCTAGATTTGGGATTAATTAATATAGATTAATTAATAGAAGGATCATTGTGCAACACCTTGCAAACTTAGTAGGACTAATTTGCAAGGAAGGGAATAGTTCTAGTCCTACTAGAACAAGAAAACTCTTTTATGGAAACAACAAGGAGTTGTTGGAGTATATAAAGGAGGCTCTAGCTTCCTTCCCACAACATGAGTTATTATTAGTCATAACACAAAAGTGGGAGAGAGCAAAAGAGAGAGCAAGACAAGGAGCTAGGGCCGAAACCCTAGCCACCCGTCCGCCCCTCTACCCGACGGCAAAGAGAGGCCGCCCCTCTCTTGTGCCTTTGGTGATTTGTTGCTTTGATCTTCATCCCTCTTCCTCCAAGGTTCAAGCTAGCACTTGATTGAAGGAAGAATCTAGATCTCACCTCTAGACGTGGATCAACCGTAGAGACAAGGACATCATTCTTCGTGTGATCTCACAAATTAAAAGGTACACATCTTCTATGTCCTTGATCATGTTATGATGTCTCTTCCTGTGATCCTTGGTGGGCTTTGAGTAAGATTAATTTTGTTATTCCGCTGCGTTACCTACGTCAAAACCCAACATCTTCTCTATCAACTTACTTGCAATTTTTATTAAATTTTCACTCTCAAAAGTCTAATTTTTCCCTTGTTGAAAAAGACCACAATTAGTAGATTTGGATTGGGTTAGTAAATCAACATTAGGCCCAAAAAAAAATTAAACCTAACCTAATAATAACCCAGCCCAACCTAATTGAGAAGAAGTAGCAAAACAACCCCACTTTGTTGTTTGTCTACACATTCTTGATCATTCATCTCTCTCTCCTCTCTCTCTAGCATGTTCTTCCCCAAACCACAGATCGACGCCTAACCCAGAAACCCTAGCTCCGTTTCCCATTCGATTCGATGCTATCTTTGTGATCGAATACTATGATTTATGGCTTGGCTTGTTCTATTCTCCGTTTGTTCGCAGCCTTTCTGGATTTAGGGCTATTTCTGGGTTTGAAATCGCCGACTCACCGGATCTTTGATCAGTGGTTTCTGAAGTTAGATTCTTAAGGGCCTCTGGGTATGATGGTCTTTGAGGAGCAATGTGATGGCCTCACTGTGGCCGATTCGTACGAATCCGATGAGTCACCGCCAAATCTGGTCGGTGTCAATTCGGCTGCCGGTGACTGCAACGGGCACCCATATGCTTCCGATGAGGAGCGTTACGAATACTAATGCCTCCTCAGAGTGTTCTTCGCGTGCGTTCTAAAGCTGATTCCCCATATCAGGTGATAAACTGGTAACTCTAGTTTTTTTTTCTTCCTCATGCATGTTCACTTTCTAGTAAGCATGGTAGTTCAATTCCCACAAAATTTGGAAAATATATCTCTTATATATACACATTCACACACTAGAAACGCGGAGGCGCGACACCACTTTGACATTTTGTCTAGATATATTGCTATGAAATATAGTTCACATCATCATATTAGAGATAAAGTTTCAATGTCGGATTGTATTGTAAAAAGTTGGATTCGTATTGTATTGTAAACTTTAAGTTTTTATGCATCAACCTTTCCATTATTAGATTTTACATAATTTACCCCAACTAGTATGTCTTCCTATTAATTTTTACATTTTCATCCTTCCTCTACTCATGTAGCTAACCACAATATAATATTGTACAGTTATTACATGTATGACTATGTATACCCCCACCATCATGCACAATTCTCTCATTTTCTTTTCATTTTCATCTTCCTCATCAAGAACATTCAAGAATGTTGTCTTCTCTCTCTTCAAATACAAATTCCAGTTTTAGTATTGACCCTCACAAAACACCCCCAAAACTCTATTTTCTACCTCTCAATTCATGAAAAACTTCATACCCATGTTATACTATGCATTGGGGAATCATTTTCTTCATCTTGTTCAAGAATCCAATCTCTTCCAACCTCCAAGAATCCAAGATCATTCTTTAAATCCTCTCAAGGGTTATGAGTAAGCACTATTTTCTTCTCTATGTGCTTAACTTGAAGATAGTTCATGTTCTTGGTATGAAAAATGCCTGATCTTAAGTTGCATGTGTGGTTTAGTATATGATTGGTAACTTTTGAACTTGATCTTACTCATCTCCAAGCATGCTTCATCATTCTCATGGCCAGATCATATGATTGATAATTGATGTTGTATATTTCATAACATCCACATAAGAACATACATTAATGTCATCAAAACCAAGTTTGTTACTAGATTCATGGATGTGATTTAGAGTTTTTAGATGTAATTTCATGTTTTGGTAGAATACTTCCTTCATGCAACAAGTTTTGGAGTATGGAAATCACAAAACTCATGTTTTGAGCCAATTTTTACAAAATTGGGAAAAATACTAACACTTTTGTGAAAATTATAAAAAATGTACTATTTGTGTAATTTCATGTGATATTCTTACATAAAAAATTTCAGATACATTGGACCTGTATATAATTTTTAATCGGCCAAAACCAGTTGTGTTTTAACACTCTGCTCAACCCCAGACCAGTGAGGTTTTTCATATATTTCATGTACTTATTCTACTCCAATGATTACCAAATTTGGATGTGGTGTTTTCAGGGGTGTTATTTACATCCAGTTAAAATTTCATAATTTTTGGAATTGCTATTAAGTTCTCATGAATTTACTCACAAGACCGCTTTTCAGCCTCTGTTTTAGTTTTGACACCTAAACAACTCTGAAAGTTAATGTTTAAAAATACTTTAAACTTTTTATAATTTTTTATATTTTTTATATGTTACCAGTAAACCATTTATCTATGTTATGTCAAAAATTTGGGTATCGAATAATTATTTTGATCTACTTACGAAATTTTTGAACTAATGATAGTCACATTTTATTTATGAGTATAATCTAGAAGTTGTCAAGTTTCTCAATGCTAGTTTATGTAAGTTACTTTTAGTTCATTATATGTTATATTGCTCTTATGTTCTGCATTTTACATCTCATATGCATCTAGGAACATGCTTAAGGCTATACAAGCATATGAATATGCGAGAAAAGTTAGTCTTTTTTGCATTAATAAGATTTGTGTCGTTGAGCTAAGTGATTATGTGCTATGTTTGGTATGATTTTATGCTAAGTGACTATATGTGTGATTTGTAATTTTCTTTGCTATTTACGTGAAAATGGAGTTGATGATCATGTGGCTAAAGATGATTGAATTTGGAATAAAGGAATATTAAGTAAATGGATTAAGCTCGCAAGGTGATTTACCCTACCTCGCGGAGTTTGTACCTACCCTCAAGTTTCTTAAAAGCTTATGTATGTTCATGTTCTCCCTATTATTATGTATGTATGCTTTTCTACTCAAGTGAAATGTTTTATGCCCATGGATGATAAGAAAGATAAAGGATGTTTCATAAGATAAAACACGTTTTCAGAAAAGCCACAGTTACCGGAGCGAAACCCCCTGTCGGGTATAGGCAGGCTACAACCCTTTTACCAGGGCAATATAAGCAGGCAACGCGTCGCCTCACGAGCCGTCGTGATGGAAATGTCCCTAAGGTTACACGGACCATAAGATAATAAACTAAGCAAGCATGTTCAAGTATGATAAGGTCTCTGCGAGACAAAGCAAGGTTCCTACTTGGAACAATATGATTTTACACGACTCAAGTTATGCGTTACGTTACACTTTCTTTATGATCCACGTTATGTTTTATGAATTTCATGATCTTTCAAGTTGAAGTATATGTATGTATGACTATGTTTTATATTCTTGACGCTCCATTTGGAAGTTAGCCCTTTTTGATTCTCCAAACCTACGGAGGGGTGTAGATGTAACTCACTAAGCTAGTTGAGCTCACCCTTTCATGATACAATTTTTTTTCAGGTTTTAATGACACGTAAGACACAAGAAGTAGCAAAGCCTTAATTTGATATGTGATCACATGGTTGGTGATTCTTATATGCTTAGATGTCGAGTATATGCTAGACGACTTGAGCTATTGTGGATAGATGTTGGTGATGGTTTTAAAAATGTAAGATTTGTCTAATTATGTATAAAAGACTTTGTTTGAGCCATTGTGCGACACCCCGCACCTCGCCGTGGGGAGAAGTGCGGGAATGCCGACGCCCCGCGCCCGAGATTGCTCCCGGGTGCAAGGGGAACGAATGGTAAACAAAACAAACATCGCATAATTATTTATTACAAACCAGAAGTCTTCCAAAGTGAAATTATACATACTATTAAACAAGATGAAACATTGTCTATGTGTTTCAATTATTTAAGTACTAGATAACTAGGTGAGTCCGCGATTCCCGTTAAGCCGAGCTTTCTTCACCTAGACCTGCGGGGGAAAGAAACAAGACCGCAGTTTTTCCAAAGTCAGCACAAACGCTGAGCAAGTAAACACCCCAACATGTAAATAGGAAAGAGGCATATTTTATTTTAAATAACAGAGGAATAGTGAGTAAGTAAACAACATATAATTTCAAATGACCAATGTAAATTATCCAACTCATCATTTAATATTCTCAATCCAATTCCATATTTTCCAAAATAAATCCAGTCCATCCATCATCCATGTACAAAAAAATCCACATTTACTATTTAGTTGTGGCGGGGAACAAACCAATCCAAAAATATAGAACCAACCATCTCGCATGCAACCAAGACCTTAAGTGTCGACACCCCCTTAAGACTCTAGCGGCCAGAAGGGTGAGTACATGGTGCGACTCGGGGCAATGGCAACCGAGCCAAATATAATAATTACAATATATAGAAGAATTTGAATAGGGTTCCGCCGCACAACTGTTTCCACTTTACGTTATTACATGTTATTAATTTCATGTGACGGTTTCCAAAAGAATCAATAAACAAGTATTTGAAATATCAAGTTAAGCACTTAAATCACAAATCGCATTTGAGACGTAAAAATCATAAAAATAATTGGACACGAAAGAAGGACGGGCACACTAGGTTACACATATTTACTCACCTCAAGTAGCACGACAAATATCACGACAGCTCCTACAGATACACGTAGCCCTCGTCTACGATTTCGTCACCTACAATTTATAATTCCTAAATTTATTACAAGTCTAATTATGCAAGTATGATATGCAAAATGCTATATCTCTTAATTTTTCATTTGAAATTATCCCCCTTAACCCCATTAATTAATATCATAAAACAATTATTTAATCAACACTTATATCTTCATAAAAATATCATAACTTATACAAATACAAGCTCATAAAATTATTGAGAAATAAAACTAATATTAAGTTTATACACTCTTATTTTATAGGAAGTAATAATCTAATAAGCAAACTATTTATTCATAAGTGACTATAAAAATTAATTCAAAGTAATTCAATTATAGCTATTTATTTATTAGAAAAAATATATATATATACTATATAAGAATTAAATAGTCAAATAAAATCCACAAAAATGCTTATTTCAATAAAACAAGTCATATATATCTATAAATTGATGTCGGGTAAATAATTTCAAGTTTCTAAGAGAAATAATCATGTAATACCAAACAATAGAAATATGGATTTTTATTTAAAAAGTTTACTTATTTATTTCATAAACTAAATTCCAACTTAATTATTTTTATCAATATTATCAAAATAGTCTATTTTAATCAAAATGCTAATTTACAAGTAATTTAAACTATTTAGTTAAATAAACCGAAATTATATAATTAAACCAAATCACACAATTTTTATCTTGCTTATAAAACAACAATATTTCATATAAATATATTCCTATATAATTTTAACAACCTATTTACTTTTATTTAGTCAAAATAATATATAGAAACATTAGCTTATAACATAAATCCAAAAATCACATTTTAAAGTTTACATATTATATGCAGTTTGATAAAATACACAAATAACCCCCAACTTCTTAGAAACTATACATGCAGTTCACACCTCACCCTCAACTTTTCAGAAATTACATAAACAACCCCGTTTTATGAACACAAGCATACAACTCAAACCCAACATACCAAATTTGATTTAGAGCTAACAAGATGCGATTTTGATGATTAGAAATGAACTAGAGAGTGATTTAGGACTCACCTACGCGAAAAATCGCGAGAAACGGTCAAGAAACGAAGCGGGTTACGTCCTCGAAGGTGGCGGTCGGCGGTGATGAACACCGGCGATGAATCGAACGTCCTAGGCTCAGTTTGATGTTGCTAAAGTACTCCTCGGACCTCCAGGAGTTGAATGGTACCAACGGGAGAGAGTGGGTCGCTCCGGTTAGCTCGGGTGAGCTTCTCGCCGGAAAATATGGTGACCGGCGGCGGGTTCGGCGGTTCTGGTGCACTGCAGCGAGTTGCTGCTGCTATTGCTTCTATTTGGGTCGAAACAGAGAGGGTATGGAGGTTAAAGGCCAAAAACAGAGTGATGGAGAGAAGGCAGAGAGAGATGGCGGTGTTTCGCCGTCGGGTTGGTTCGCCGGAGCTGTTTGGCGGCCTTTTCGGCGGCGCTGCTGCTGCTCTGCTCGTCCTTGGGTCGATGCAGAGGGAGGGGGAGGGTTTCAGTCGTTCAAAACAGAGTGAGGGAGAGCGAGGCAGAGAGGGCGGTGGTTGATTCCCGTCGGGTGGGTCGCCGGAGGTAGCTGGTGGCGGCTCCTCGTTGGGGAGCTGCTGCTGCTGCTGGTAGGGCGTAGCAGAGAGGGAGAGGAGAGGGAGAGAAGAGGTGGCTGTGGTGGTGAGGGTGGTTCGGGTGGTGATGGTGAAGGGATGGTGGTGGTGTCGTGGGTTGATGAGAGAGATGAGAGATTTTTTTTTTTTTTTTTTTTTTTTGTTTCTGATAAGTGTTTGTGGTGTGGGAACAAATGAGAGAAAGGGGGAATTAAATAATGAAATGATGCTTGGAGAGGTTAACTTCCTCCAACCGACTTTGGCATTTTTCTTTTTTTTCTTCTTCTTTTTTTTTTTTCTTTTTTTTTGTCAACTAGTTAGTTATGCTAGTGTGTTATTGTTGTACCAAATGGGTTGGTCAATCTAGTGGGTTGGGTACACACTAGCTATATTCACATAAATCACATAAAATGCTAAATAAATACACAATAAAAATACCGTTTTCTATAAAATTGTTATATGAAGTTTCCGAGTATAATTTCAACCCAAAATAACCCAACTCGTCACTCGCAAAATAAAAATTAAATTTTACTTCTCAATTACCCAATTTACCCTTCACAATCAAACGGGGTATTACATCCTTCCCCCCTTAAAGAAAAGCTTCGTCCTCGAAGCTAAATCCACTCATACCCAATAACAATAAGGCCTCTATACAATGCAAGTATATTTCTATATGATGATGCACAAATTATATTACGAAATGTACTAGGATTAATATGAAATGTTTAAGATTTATTTCATAAATGTAAGAGTATTAAAGCGAAATGTTACATCCTCCCCTCCTTAGGGAGTGACGTCCCCGGAACTCAATTTACCTCATTATATAGGTGGGGATACTTCTTTCTCATATCATCTTCTGCTTCCCAAGTAGCCTCTTCTGTCTGATTGTCCGTCCATAAAACTTTTACCAGCTTAACGCTCTTGGTTCGCGTGTCTCTTGTCTTAGTGTCCAGAATCTTGACAGGGTGGTCCTCATATGTAAGAGACGGGTCTAACTCAACTGGTTCAGGATCTAGGACATGAGATGGGTCTGGAACGTACTTCTTCAGTTGTGAAACATGAAAGACATTGTGTACTCGTCCCAAGTTCGAAGGTAAGTCTAGTCGATAAGCAACTTCCCCAATCCTTTCCAAGATGTCGTATGGTCCGTTAAACTTTGGGCTCAATTTTCCTTTCTGATTGAATCTCGTTACTCCCTTGGTAGGTGAAACCTTGAGAAATATTTTTTCTCTAATCTGGAACTCCAATGGCCTTCTTTTCTGATCTGCATAAGAATTATGCCGGTCCTGAGCTGCTTTCATTCTTTGTTGGATTAGTCGTACTTGATTCGTCATATCCTCGATAACTTGCGGGCCAATTAATATCGTCTCGCTGATGTCGTTCCAACATAGTGGCGATTGGCACTTTCTTCCGTACAAAGCTTCATACAATGCCATGCCAATGCTGGCGTGGTAACTGTTGTTGCAGGAGAACTCTATCAAAGGTAGTTTGTCAACCCATGAGCCTTGGAAGTCCATGACACAAGCTCTTAGCATGTCTTCCAATGTCTGAATATTCCTTTCTGTCTGACCGTATGTAGCTGGGTGAAACACTGTACTGAACCTCAACTGAGTTCCCAATGCTTCCTGAAGAGCTCGCAAAAAATGAGAGAGGAAGTTAGGGTCCCTGTCAGAAATTATCGAACTTGGAACCCCATGATACCTCACTATGTTTTTAACATACGCGTCTGCTCTCTGCTCCATGTTCCAAGTGTCCTTCATCGGAATGAGCCTAGCTGTCTTGGTCAGTCGATCTACTACTACCCATATCTGGTTTAGTCCATTCTTTGACGTCGGCAAAGCAGTCACAAAATCCATCGAGATAGAATCCCACTTCCAAACTGGTACGTCTAATGGTTGAACTAAGCCTCCCATCCTCTTGTGTTCGAACTTCACTTTCTGACACGTTAAGCATCTGGATACGAATTCTGCTACCTCTTTCTTCATGTTAGGCCACCAGAACATATTCTTCAAATCCTTGTAGAGCTTGTCGCCTCCAGGGTGTACTGAGTAAGGTGTGTTGTGAGCTTCACGCATCAATCTCTCCTTAGTTTCTGCACATCTTTGCGGTACACACCACATTCCTTTGTAGCGAATGCTTCCATCCTCGTGAATCTCGAAGTCGTTGGCTTTCCCTTCAGCGATTTTCTTCTTGATTATTTCTAGTTTCACGTCCCCAGCTTGGTTACTCCTTATTTCCTCAAGGAAGTCTGGTACGGCTGTCATACTGCTGAGTAGGCTATTTACTCCTCCTTCTTCCACTACTTCGATCTCAAGCTTCCTGAATTCATGGCACAGCCATTCTGGCAAAACTATCATTGCGTTCAAGGCATGGCTTGCATCAACAACTACGTTTGCTTTCCATTCATGGTACTGGATACGCAAGTAATAGTCCTTGATGATTTCTAGCCATCTTCGTTGTCTGTTGTTCAGCTCCTTCTGCGTGAAGATGTACTTGAGACTGCGGTGATCAGTGTAAAGCTTGCAAACTGCTCCATATAAGTGGTGCCTCCAGATCTTCAGCGCGGGAACTATTGCTGCTAACTCCAAGTTGTGTGTAGCGTAGTTTTCCTCGTGGGGTTTCAGCTGCCTTGAAGCATAGGCAATTACCCTTCTATCTTGCATAAGTACACATCCTAGCCCTTTCTGCGATGCATCGCTGTACACTTCAAACTCGCCAGAGTCGTTTGGTAGAGATAATACTGGCGCTGTAGTCAGCTTCTCCTTCAGGTTCTGAAATGCTTCTTCACATTTGTCGTCCCAATGATACTTCATAGTCTTCTTCGTCAGCGCAGTTAGCGGTCTGGAAATCTTGGAGAAATCCTTCACGAAACGCCTATAGTATCCTGCTAAGCCAAGGAAACTTCTTATCTCGGACACATTCTTCGGCGTGGGCCAATCTTTGACTGCTGAAATTTTTCCTGGATCCAATGATATTCCCTCCTTCGAGATGATGTGACCCAGAAATGGAACACGATTCAGCCAAAACTCACATTTGGACAGTTTAGCATACAACCGTTCTTGTCTCAGAGTCTGTAACACTTCTCTGAGATGTTCCTCGTGCTTCTTTTCGTCCTTCGAGTACACAAGGATGTCATCAATGAAGACGACAACGAAACGGTCTAGGAATGGCCTCATCACTCGGTTCATCAGGTCCATAAACACTGCAGGTGCATTGGTTAGACCGAAAGGCATTACTGTGAACTCATAATGGCCATACCTCGTTCTAAAGGCTGTCTTCGGGATATCCTTCTCGGCTACCCGAAGTTGATGGTACCCTGACCTCAAGTCAATCTTCGAGAAGACACTAGCCCCTTGTAATTGATCGAACAAGTCGTCAATCCGGGGTAGAGGGTACTTATTCTTGATGGTTGCATTGTTCAACTCACGGTAGTCAATGCATAGCCTTAAGCTTCCATCTTTCTTCTTTACAAAAAGCACTGGTGCTCCCCATGGTGAAACACTTGGCCTTATGTATCCTTTCTGTAGAAGTTCTTGCAGTTGGTCCTTCAGCTCCTTCAGTTCAGCTGGTGCCATCCGATACGGTGCTTTCGAGATCGGCGCGGTTCCAGGTACTAAGTCCAGAGTAAACTCCACTTCTCTTTTGGGCGGCATACCTGGAATTTCATCTGGAAATACGTCGGGAAATTCCTTCACGACAGGTATCTCTTCCAACACATTCTCCTTCTTGGACACATCCTGGATGTAGCACAAGTAGGCAGACTTCCCTTTCTTTACTTGATTGACTATGGACAGTGCTGACACTAGTCTAATACCGGGCTCCTTCTTAATACCACGATAAGAAATCTTCTCACCGTTGGGTCCTCTTAGCCGAACCTTCTGATCATAGAAATCAATGATGGCTCGATATTTGCTAAGCCAATCCATCCCTAGGATGACGTCGATGCCTTTAAGATCGAACTTAATCAAATCCGCAGGCAAGGTGTAGGCTAGAATCTTGACTTCTACTCCTTCAAATACAGTGTCACATACTGCTATGTGGCCAGTGGGTGTTGCTACTGGAATAGATTTTATAGCAGACTTATTCAAACTCAATTTCTCAGCAAATGATGATGATATGAATGAGTATGATGCGCCAGAATCAAATAATATTAAGGCTGGGTGCTCATGGACAAGGAAAGTACCTGTGACAACCCCGTGAGCAGCTTCAGCCTCAGTCTTTGTCATGACTGCAATCCTTCCCACATTGGAATTCTGAGTTCCAGATCCTCCTGCTCCAGCTCCAGTGTTCACATTTCCTCCATGACCAGCGTTGTTGCGGTTCTGAGCTCCTTGCTATCCTGCATTCCCCTGGTTGTAGTTCGGCTGCCTTCCATAGCCATCTCCCTGGTTGTTGCGGTTTCCAGGGTTTCTGTTTCCATATCTGATTTGCAGGATTGCGGGTTGCTGGTTTCCGTACAGCTGGCGGTTTCCCAGATAGTTGTTCTGGGGTTGCCTCTGATAGTTCCCTCCTTGGTTCATCGGTTGGTTCCCGCCTGGTCGAGCTCGACATTCGTAAGCACGATGTCCTTTTCTGCTACAGTTGTGGCTGATGACCAAGTTCCCAATATAGTCTCTTCCAGGGTAGTTTTGCTGACATCTCTTGCAGATGTAGCGACGAACTGGCCGAGCTACCTTCCACTGCTGGTTCTGATGGTTTCCTCCATTGTTTGGCTTCAACTTCTTGTCCCTTGCCATGTTACTGCTGCTACTACCTCCTGCTTCAGCTGCCTTGCGTTTCCCGCGAAACTCATCTTGTACCTCCTGGACTTGCCATATGTCAGCTGCTCGATCATATGCCTCGTGCAGAGTGTCATAAGTCCTACTACGAATGATCTTCTGCAACTGGAGGTGTAGTCCCGAAATGAACTTGTTGATCTTATCATCCTCATCGGGTACAGTGTGGCCAGCAAATCTCAGTAGCTCCACGAACTTTTGAAGTAGTCCGTCATTGAGCCATTCCCTTGTTTCAGATTTTTGAACTCATTGCACTTCAGTCTCTTGACATGTGCTGGGTAAAACCGGGTCCTGAGAGCAGTCTTAAAGGCTTCCCAGTTGAAATTGGGTCGAGCCAGCAAGACTTCTTGACTGGTTGTCCACCAATCATCTGTGTCATCTGACAGATGGATGATGGCGCAGTTGATCTTCTCATCATCAGGGCAATGCACAACCCTAAGCAGCTTCTCGAAATGTCTGATCCAGTTCTCCAGTTCAACGGGATCTCCCTTCCCACTGAATTGGCGAGGATTCAGATCAGCTATCTGCTTGGCATAGCTCTGTCTTCCACGCTCTTCATTACTGACTACTCGGTCCATGATTTGCGTCATCTGTGCCATTTGTGCGGCTAGTTGTTCCACTGTCGGTTGGTTGTTTCTTTCAGCTGCCATTTGTTCTTGGCTGACTCTCCTGGTGTAGTATCGTAGGGGTCTATCAGTCATATTCCTACACTATCACCTATTTTATTATTGCTTATTTTACCAAAATAAATAGTTAAAATGAATTATTTCATGAAATACATGGTATCCTATTCACATAGCACATACATCACATCTAATTAATCAAGCATATAATTTTCTCCACATGATCATGTAAGACTGTATCAACACATATATCTCATACTTCAAACCTGCCAACTCATGTATCACAAGTCTCAAAACGTCATTCCAAATTGGAAATGGAGGTGGGTGGGTGGGACTTCAATAAGAATAACACTACCCATCCCCCAAGCGGCTTGTCAAATTTTAATTTTCTTATCCTATATTCATTTTAAATTGTCCAACAAGTTTTAATTCATTTTTGGATAGCCCGCTCTGATACCACCTGCGACACCCCGCACCTCGCCGTGGGGAGAAGTGCGGGAATGCCGACCCCCCACGCCCGAGATTGCTCCCGGGTGCAAGGGGAACGAATGGTAAACAAAACAAACATCGCATAATTATTTATTACAAACCAGAAGTCTTCCAAAGTGAAATTGTACATACTATTAAACAAGATGAAACATTGTCTAGGTGTTTCAATTATTTAAGTACTAGATAACTAGGTGAGTCCGCGATTCCCGTTAAGCCGAGCTCCCTTCACCTAGACCTGCGGGGGAAAGAAACAAGACCGCAGTTTTTCCAAAGTCAGCACAAACGCTGAGCAAGTAAACACCCCAACATGTAAATAGAAAAGAGGCATATTTTATTTTAAATAAAAGAGGAATAATGAGTAAGTAAACAACATATCATTTCAAATGACCAATGTAAATTATCCAACTCATCATTTAATATTCTCAATCCAATTCCATATTTTCCAAAATAAATCCAGTCCATCCATCATCCATGTACAAAAAATCCACATTTAATATTTAGTTGTGGTGGGGAACAAACCAATCCAAAATTATAGAACCAACCATCTCGCATGCAACCAAGACCTTAAGTGTCGACACCCCCTTAAGACTCTAGCGGCCAGAAGGGTGAGTACATGGTGCGACTCGGGGCAATGGCAACCGAGCCAAATATAATAATCATAATATATAGAAGAATTTGAATAGGGTTCCGCCGCACAACTGTTTCCACTTTACGTTATTACATGTTATTAATATCATGTGACGTTTTCCAAAAGAATCAATAAACAAGTATTTGAAATATCAAGTTAAGCACTTAAATCACAAATCGCATTTGAGACGTAAAAATTATAAAAATAATTGGACACGAAAGAAGGACGGGCACACTAGGTTAGGCATATTTACTCACCTCAAGTAGCACGACAAATATCACGATAGCTCCTACAGATACACGTAGCCCTCGTCTACGATTTCGTCACCTACAATTTATAATTCATAAATTAATTACAAGTCTAATTATGTAAGTATGATATGCAAAATGCTATATCTCGTAATTTCTCATTTGAAATTATCCCCCTTAACCCCATTAATTAATATCATAAAACAATTATTTAATCAACACTTATATCTTCCTCATAAAAATATCATAACTTATACAAATACAAGCTCATAAAATTATTGAGAAATAAAACTAATATTAAGTTTATACACTCTTATTTTATAGGAAGTAATAATCTAATAAGCAAACTATTTATTCATAAGTGACTATAAAAATTAATTCAAACTAATTCAATTATAGCTATTTATTTATTAGAAAATATATATATATACTATATAAGAATTAAATAGTCAAATAAAATTCACAAAAATGCTTATTTCAATAAAAAAAGTCATATATATCTATAAATTGATGTCGGGTAAATAATTTCAAGTTTCTAAGAGAAATAATCATGTAATACCAAACAATAGAAATATGGATTTTTATTTAAAAAGTCTACTTAATAGTTATTTCATAAACTAACTTCCAACTTAATTATTTTTATCAATATTATCAAAATAGTCTATTGTAGTCAAAATGCTAATTTACAAGTAATTTAAACTATTTAGTTAAATAAACCGAAATTATATAATTAAACCAAATCACACATTTTTATCTTGCTTATAAAACAACAATAATATAAATATATTCCTATACAATATTAACAACCTATTTACTTTTATTTAGTCAAAATAATATATAGAAACATTAGCTTAAAACATAAATTCAAAAATCACAATTTAAAGTTTATATATTATATGCAGTTTGATAAAATACACAAATCACCCCCAACTTTTTAGAAACTATACATGCAGTTCACACCTCACCCTCCACTTTTCAGAAATTACATAAACAACCCCCCGTTTATGAACACAAGCATACAACTCAAACCCAACATACCCAATTTGATTTAGAGCTAACAAGATGCGATTTGATGATTAGAAATGAACTAGAGAGTGATTTAGGACTCACCTACGCGAAAAATCGCGAGAAACGGTCAAGAAACGAAGCGGGTTACGTCCTCGAAGGTGGCGGTCGGCGGTGATGAACACCGGCGATGAATCGAACGTCCTAGGCTCTGTTTGATGTTTCTAAAGTACCCTCGGACCTCCAGGAGTTGAATGGTACCAACGGGAGAGAGTGGGTCGCTCCGGTTAGCTCGGGTGAGCTTCTCGCCGGAAAATATGGTGACCGACGGCGGGTTCGGCGGTTCTGGTGCACTGCAGCGAGTTGCTGCTGCTATTGCTTCTCTTTGGGTCGAAACAGAGAGGGTAAGGAGGTTAAAGGCCAAAAACAGAGTGATGGAGAGAAGGCAGAGAGAGATGGCGGTGTTTCGCCGTCGGGTTGGTTCGCCGGAGCTGTTTGGCGGCCTTCTCGGCGGCGCTGCTGCTGCTCTGCTCGTCCTTGGGTAGATGCAGAGGGAGGGGGAGGGTTTCAGTCGTTCAAAACAGAGTGAGGGAGAGCGAGACAGAGAGGGTGGTGGTTGATTCCCGTCGGGTGGGTCGCCGGAGGTAGCTGGTGGGGGCTCCTCGTTGGGGAGCTGCTGCTGCTGCTGGTAGGGCGTAGCAGAGAGGGAGAGGAGAGGGAGAGAAGAGGTGGCTGTGGTGGTGAGGGTGGTTCGGGTGGTGATGGTGAAGGGATGGTGGTGGTTCCGTGGGTTGATGAGAGAGAGAGAGATGAGAGATTTTTTTTTTTTTTTTTTTTTTTTTTTTTTCTGATAAGTGTTTGTGGTGTGTGAACAAATGAGAGAAAGGGGGAATTAAATAATGAAATGATGCTTGGAGAGGTTAACTTCCTCCAACCGACTTTGGCATTTTTCTTTTTTTCTTCTTCTTTTTTTTTTTCTTTTTTTTGTCAACTAGTTAGTTATGCTAGTGTGTTATTGTTGTACCAAATGGGTTGGTCAATCTAGTGGGTTGGGTACACACTTGCTATATTCACATAAATCACATAAAATGCTAAATAAATACACAATAAAAATACCGTTTTCTATAAAATTGTTATATGAAATTCCCGTGTATAATTTCAAACCAAAATAACCCAACTTGTCACTCGCAAAATAAAAAATAAATTTTACTTCTCAATTACCCAATTTATCCTTCACAATTAAACGGGGTATTACACGTTGTATGATACCTAGAACATTTCCCGGATTATGCTCTGCTTACGTTATGAGTCGAGAGGGCTAAATGTAAATAATTTCCAAGTTATAATTTTTTCTTCCAAAATTTTCATTTATGTTACAAGTCGATATGTTTCTCATGACGAACCCAAGTGAATTTTTCATTTACGCTTCCGCAAAGCTTTTCGAATAATCACGACTTAAATCAATGTGTTTAGCCTCTCGACGAGTCAAGGCCTCACCGGCATGTCGCGCCCTCCTCCGTTAACGCAAAGTTTTATTTATCGCTAATCGGGGTCTGCGGGAGGGGGAAGTGACAGTCATTGTTGCAGAAGTTGAACACTCAAGAGACAGTCCGATTCATGGATTAGCTTTTGCACCTAGTTCTCTGCGCCATTTCCAGTACTTTCTTCATTCCATGAAGTTCCAATCGTAGGACCGATGAACTAAACTTAATCTGTTCAAACTTCCTGCAACGAGAATTCCGTCGGCATCCCGTAGAACACACCCATATCCGGCAATGGATTCTTCACTACGACAAGCTATGTCTGTCTTTATTGAGCCAGCCGTATGGTGACTTCTCCTATTTCTTCTCTTGCTCAGATTTCTTCTCTCATGCGCCGCTCGATCTCCCGGAGGAGCTTCAATTCATATAAGGAAACTCAATATTCTTAATCACTTCATCAATTGTGTATCTTATGCCTTGAATTTTTAATCGTTTCTCTTGATCCCTGTACACCAAGCTATGATTTCCCATTTAGATATGAATTCCTCTATAACAAATTTTAAGATTAAGCAAACTAAATTACAATAGAGCAATAAAATATGAAATGAAATGTCTATAAATACATTTTCGTATTTATTCCATAAATACGTTACAGGAAGACGTCCGTGGAATCTCCGATACACTCAAATGCTTACTGTCTAACGGATATACTGACATCGTTCTGCTCATTGACATCAAAGTATTTCATACGCAAAGGTATCGGGTTGACAGTGTTGTGGGAAATCGACAAAACTCCCACGTAGTTGAGTCTACGGCACTTTACCTAACAAGCTAATTTGTGATCAAACGAAGATATTTTCTCTCAATTCATCTGATAAAAATAAAAAAGACTACAATCTGCTTAAATAGTAAAGTAAACCTAAACCTATACTCTTTACGGTCCAGTTGACAATAAGGCCCGTTAACTAATTAAATATAAGCAATTAAACTAATTAATACTCAACTAAGCAAATAATAACTAAATCAACAATATTAATAATCATAATAATAATGCTAACTCGTAGGATACGGTTGACCCGTATCAACCCCCCCCCCCCCCCCCCCGCAGTTAAAAAATCGCGTTGTCCTTATGGCGGATCGCGTCGGTTGACCGACGACGGTAAGTTTCGCGCGTCCTGGAAATTGGCAAGTCAGGAGGCCGAAAGCGAGCTTCTTCGTATGAGAACGTGTCGTCATCGTAGTAGTAGTTGTTGCGGGTTTTACGAACTGGGGCCCACAATAATCTGAATCATAGGAAGGGAGTGAACTGGGCCTAAAATTATACCCATAAGAAGGTAGCTCAGCTGGAGAACGAGCCCCATTATGATAATAAGCTGTACTGGGTTTGATCTTGGAACTTGGCCCAAAACAATTATGTGACTAAATGTTATTATCAACTGAATAACCAAGCCCAGTTGATGCCCTAGACCATGGTGGGTTTGGAGAAACGGGTTGGGTTGGTTGGCGGGTTCGGGTCACCTGATTGGGTCGTGGACCTGGTTTGAGGAACCCCACTCGGAATGGCGGCTGATTGGCTATGTCAAATTCGATTGCGGTTGAAACCCGTATGGATTCATCTTCTCCAGTGGTGGTGAGAGGTGACACAAGCCCCTGGGGAGGGAGACCGGAATACTGAGCAGCGTGGCGGCGTCCATGGCGGTTGGATTCGGGGATGAGATCTTTGGTAAATCCAGATTGGAGGGCTGGACGTGGGTCCTGTGCTCTGTAACCATCGACGAAATCAACCCCTCTGGGTTCGTCTTCCAGTGCGGCGGCGAGCGGAACCCGTCTGTCAGGGTATTAAGCAGAAATGGGGGAGAAATGACTTGAAGAAATGAATAATTCACTGTTCATTTGGTAAATTTGTTACCAAATGAACAGTAACTCATAGAGTTTCAGCAACCGTTCGATTAGAAGAGGACGAAATAATCTCAGCCCTTGGATCTTTAGACATTAGGGTTTAAATTTTAGTAGAACAATGTCGTTTAGCCTGACGGTCGAGTCAGCAGCTAGGGTACATGTCAAACTACTATTGGTTGGGTCTTACGGGCGCGTGTGCGCGTGAGACTTCACCTACAAAAAGCTGTAACAAACTAGAGAGAGAAATTTAATGAATTTTGTTGCAGAAACTTGTTCTTCCCCTTTTTAATTTTGAACAATTTGGAGCTGCGAAACCCTAATTTTGTTCGGAAATAGGAGGATTCAGCCCGAATTATCATCGTCAGGCTTCGGGACCTGACAAATTGGTATCAAAGCCTGGTTATTGCATGCAACCATAGCTTCCTCCACAGACGCAGAAATGGTGAGAAATGATGAATTGGACGCTCGCCTGAAGGAGACCGAGGCGGCCGTGATTCAGCTCAATTTGACTCAGTCGCATATCATGGAAATAGTGCAGGCGATGGATCAGAAGTTCAATGAGCAGAATGCTCGGATTATGTTGCAGTTAGAAACCCTAGCCGCAAATTCAGGCAGTCACACCCCTCCTCGCCGGAATCTGGGCAAGGAGAAGGTTGGATACACAACACCACCGACCAATTCGAACGCCGTATCGCCGGGAAATGGAGAAATGAGGTCCCAAAACAACTCAGGTATCTCTAGCTCTTACCATGGGCGTTGGCCACAGATTGATTTTCCAAAATTCAGTGGTGAAGAACCCCGAAATTGGATTAAAAAGTGTTTGAGGTTTTTTTCCTTCTTTCCGGTTGAAATGGATCAGAGAGTTGCCCTGGCATCTCTACATTTAGAAGGAGAAGCAGAGGTGTGGTTCCAAAATGCATATGAAACTTTAGACAATATCACTTTAGACATGTTTGTGAATGATATATGTGGGAAATTTGAGGACATTTGCTTGGAAGATGTGGTTGGGCAAATTTGAAAACTCACTCAAGATGGCACACTAGAGCAGTACATTGGCCAATTTGAGCTTCTGAGGCTTAAGGTTCTACAACAACATCCCTATTTGGATGATTCATTATTTGTGTCTGTGTTTAGGAGTGGTTTGAGATTGGAAATCAAGCACATTGTGCATCTGTTGAAACATCAAAACCTCCAAGAGGCTGTGCACTTAGCCAAAATTGAATCTGTCTATTTGGATGAGCTTCAGTCCCAAAATGCCACATCTCATACAAAAGCCTCTTTCACTGCAACCACCAAACCCATCATAACCTTTCCCTCTTCACCAAAAACAACCACTAAACCACTCACTATCACCACCTATAATTCAAACACCCAACCCTCTACAACTTATGTCACTAAACCTAACACCCACACTCCCCCCACCTCTAACACTATACCTAAAAATCCTTCCAGTGGCAGCACAACTATTCCAATACAGAAAATGTCTCAAGAAGAATTACAAAATAAAAGAGATAACAATCAATGTTATTCTGTGATGAACCATACCACAGGGGGCACAAATGAAAAAAGAAAAATCAGCAACTCTATTTGTTGATGTGTGACATTGAAGAGGAGGAAGAGGAACCACCACCTAGTCCAGACATCTCTGCCCAAGAAGATGAACCAGACAATGATGCTAGTGGAGAGCATAGCATCACCCTAAATGCAATAGCAGGGGTGAATGGGAATCAAACATTGAAGCTGCAAGGTTATTACAAGAGCAACAAAATCACTATGTTAGTGGAGTCTGGAAGTACTCATAATTTCTTGGATGTCGCTACTGCAAAAAAATTAGGGTGTGTTTGGAAACCCACCAATGAGGTCAAGGTGACTGTAGCCAATGGGGACCACCTTTCAAGTTGTGCCACATGTACATAATTTAAGTGGAGGATACAATATAAGGAATTCACAACACCCATGAGGCTAATCAATTTTGGGAGGGTGTGATGTTGTACTAGGAGTTCAGTGGTTGAAGACCTTGGGACCATTTATGATGGACCTTCAACTCCTAACCTTGACTTACAAGCAGAATGGGAGTCACTGCAGTCTACAAGGCACACCTGAAGGGGGCAAGTTAGAACTCATAGAATGCAAGGTGCTCCAACAATACTACAAGAAGAATGAGCATTTTCCGGTATATCACCTAAGTGCAGCTAATCAAACAGCCTCAGATGAAGTGCTTCTAGCTGAGATTCAGTGTGTATTGTCTCAATTTAAAGAGGTGTTTGGGGAGCCCACTGACCTACCACCAAAAAGAAGCCAAGACCACCACATACCCCTTATCCCTGGCAGTGCACCTGTTAATTCAAGGCCTTACAGATACCCCATTTTGCAAAAGAATGAGATAGAAAAGCAAGTTCAAGACATGCTACAAACAAGAGTGATTAGACCTAGTACTAGCCCCTTCTGTTCCCCAGCTTTGTTAGTCAAGAAAAAGGACAACACTTGGAGGTTATGCATAGACTATAGACAACTCAACCACATCACTGTCAAGGACAAATATCCAATTCCATTAGTTGATGAACTCTTGTATGAATTGGGAGCTGCTGCAATCTTTTCCAAGTTGGATTTGAGATCTGGCTACCATCAGGTGAGGATGTATGAACCAGACATTCCTAAAACAGCCTTCAAAACTCATGAAGGACACTATGAGTACCTAGTTATGCCCTTTGGGTTAACTAATACACCCTCCATATTTCAAGGTCTCATGAATTAAATATTTAATCCCTATTTGAGGAAATTTATGTTGGTATTTTTTGATGACATTTTGATCTATAGTCCCAACTTGGAATCTCATCTAGGGCACTTACAGATTACTATGAGCCTTCTTCTACAACACCAACTATTAGTTAAAAGGTCCAAGTTTTCTTTTGGACAAAGTCAACTTGAATATTAAGGTCACATCATTTCTGTGGAAGGTGTGAAAGCTGACCCCAAGAAGATTGAAGGTATGCTCCAGTGGCCTACACCCACCACTCTCAAAGCTTTGAGTGGGTTCTTAGGCCTCACAGGCTACTACAAAAAGTTTGTGAAGAACTATGGTGTTATTAGTAGACCCCTCACTGGTCTCCTCAAAAGGGGTGTTTTGAGTGGTCTACAGAAGCTGAATTGGCTTTTGCTACACTTAAATCTCAGATGGCTACTACTCCTGTATTAGCACTTCCAGATTATTTAAAGACTTTTGTCATTGAATCTGATGCCTCTTATTATGGAGTGGGTGCTGTGTAGATGCAGCAAGGGAGGCCTTTTGCTTATTTTAGTAAGGCCTTGGGGGTAAGGCACTTGGGATGGTCTACTTATGATAAAGAGTTATTGGCTTTGGTTCTAGCAGTTCAAAGATGGAGGAGCTACTTAGAGGGAAGGTCATTCATCATTGCCACAGATCATTTCAGCTTAAAGTACTTGTTGGATCAGAGAATTACCACCATGCTTCAACAAAAATGGGTTTCTAAGATGATGGGGTTGGACTACACAATTGTCTACAAGCAAGGGAAGCATAATGTGGCTGCTGATGCTTTGTCAAGAGTGCATGAACCCAGTGAAGCTTCTTCTTGTGCTGCCATTACAGTTGTGAAGCCAAAATGGAAACAAGAACTGGCTGAGAGCTATGCAGGGGACTCTAAGATTCAAGACATATTAACTCATGTGCTTATGCAACCAGGTCCTGTGGAGCACTATACTTTTACCAATGACATGCTGCATTACAAGAATAGAGCATATGTGGGGAGTTTTGGATCACTAAGAGCTCATATTATGCAAGAAGCTCACCACTCTGGAACAGGGGGTCACTCAGGCATCAGAGGTACTTACAAAAAAGCTTCACAATATTTCTACTAGAAAGGTATGAAAAGAGAGATCAAAACATGGGTTAGTGAATGTGAAATCTGTCAAAGAATGAAACATGAGAACATTCCCTATCCTGGTTTGCTTCAGCCCCTACCTATTCCCACACAACCTTGGAAAGAAGTCTCCATGGACTTCATTGAAGGTCTTCCAAAATCAGAGGGTAAAAATTTCATTTTAGTGGTGGTGGATAGGCTCACCAAGTACTCACACTTCTTACCCCTCTCCCATCCCTTTACTGCAGCTCAAGTAGCCACTATCTATTTTGAACACATCCGCAAATTACATGGTTAACCCTTTCTCATTGTCTCTGATAGAGACAAGGTGTTTCTTAGCCAATTTTGGCAGGCACTCTTCACCCACATTGGTACTAGACTACATCATTCCACTGCCTACCATCCACAAACACATGGGCAAACAAAAAGAGTGAATAAATGCCCGAAATCCTATCTTAGGAGTATGACAAGTGATAGGCCTACTAGATGGATGAAATGGTTAGCTATGGCTGAGTGGTGGTATAACACCCACTTCCACACCAGCATCAACATGACACCATTCCAAGATCTTTATGGTTACACACCTCCCCAATTTTTTCTTCTTCAACCTACAGCTACTCACATTGTGGAGGTGGATGCTTTTCTCAAAGATAGAGCTATGTTGATTCAGCTTCTCCAAGACAACCTCACACAAGCTCAGAGCACAATGAAGTATTATGCAGATCAGCACAGGAGTGAGAGATCCTTTGAGATTGGTGATATGGTGTATCTCAGGCTTCAACCTTATAGACAAGCCTCACTAGCACTTAGAAGGAATATGAAGCTTGCCCCCAGATCCTATGGTCCATACAAGATTCTGGAAAAATTTGGTAAGGTTGCTTATAAGTTGGATCTTCCCTTCCATGCCAAAATCCATAATGTCTTTCATGTTTCTTCTTAAGAAGAAATTGGGAAATTCCAACTGCTAGCTCCTAATTTACCTCTTGTCGGACCTGAACGCAAATGCTAGTTGAGCCAGTGGCAATCTTGGATAGGATAATGATCAAGAGAAACAACTCTGGTGTCAATCAAGTTCTAGTGCAATGGTCTAGTTCATTACCTGGTGATGCCACATGGGAAGACTGGACTTCTTTCAGGGCTCAATTTCCAAATTTCCAACCTTGAGGACAAGGTTGCTTCAAAGGGGGAGGTATTGTCAGGGTATTAAGCAGAATTGGGGGAGAAATGACTTGAAGAAATGAAGAATTCACTGTTCATTTGGTAAATTTGTTACCAAATGAACAGTAACTCACAGAAGTTTCAGCAATCCTTCGATTAGAAGAGGATGAAATAATCTCAGCCCTTGGATCTTTAGACGTTAGGGTTTAAATTTTAGTAGAACGATGTCGTTTAGCCTAACAGCCGAGTCAGCAGCTAGGATACGTGTCAAACTATTATTGGTTGGGTCTTACAGGCGCGTGTGCGCGTGAGATTTCACCTACAAAAAGCTGTAACAAACTAGAGAGAGAAATTTAATGATTTTTTTTTTTTGCAGAAACTTGTTCTTACCCTTTTTAATTTTGATCAATTTGGAGCTGCGAAACCCTAATTCCGTTCTGAAATAGGAGGATTCAGCCCGGATTATCATCGTCAGGCTCCGGGACCTGACACCGTCTGGGTGGTGAACGACGGAGACCTGCTCGGCTGGGTCTTTGTAATTTCCGGCGATGGGCGCTCCTGGTGGAAGGCCGAGATGGGTTGGCTCAGTTGACTCGACACATTTATGGTACGCGTCCAGTGACCCAGACGGCTGCTGGTAGGCGGCTAGTGGATTCTTCGGTGACGGGTGGTATTGGAGAGCCGCGAGCGCGACTTGGGTGGCGGCTTGAACGGTTTCCAGAGCCTCCAAGCGCCGATCTAGTCCTGCGATGGTGGCTGGTGGAGCTGACGACTGTGGTGGCGGAATCTGGACTTGAGCTCGAGCCTCTAGGGCTGTGACAGAAGATTCCACTGCCTTCAAACGGTCGTCAATTGCGGCAACGGTAGATTGACTAGCTGTTTGGCTGTTCTCCAAGGAGTGCAGCCTTGTATTGACAGCGGCGAATTGTGTATCAATGTTTCGAATTGAAGACTGCATACCCTGAACAGTGGTTTTCAGGTCCGTGATTGCGACGAGCAATTTTTCGCCAAGATCTTCTGAAATTTCTGAGTTTTCATGATGAAATTCACCAGGTGATTGGTGAAAGTCAATGAAAGCACCAATTTGATACGCAAAGGTATCGGGTTGATGATTTTGTGAGAAATCGACAAAACTCCCACGTAGCTGAGCCTACGGCACTTTACCTAACAAGCTAATTTGTGATCAAACGAAGATATTTTCTCTCATTTTATCTGATAAAAATAAACAAAGACTACAATCTATTTAAATAGTAAAATAAACTTAATCCTAGACTCCTTGCGGGCAAGTTGACAAGAAGACCCGTTAACTAATTAAATAAAGTAATTAACTAATTAATACTCAACTAAATAAATAAATAACTAAATCAACAATATTAATAATCATTATAATAATGTTGACTCGTAGGATACGATTGACCTGTATCAGTATCTGCCAGCGACTTCATCTCCGAAGCTCATAGCAAAGCTGAGGAGTTAAGTCGCGGCTGTACGTCCATATTTACTTAATAACAATCAATATCTGTAAAAAAAAAACCACTCTCTACAAGTTGGAAAGAAAATCCTCCTAAGTGATATAGTGCATTAGAGCATCCACACTAGACTATTCAAATGGAAGTTATTACTAAAATAGCAAGTCAATTTGAATAAGTTTAATCTCCAGCAGACTAGCTAACATAAGTACTATTTTAGTCTCCTACTTTCATGCTAGCTAGATGTGGCGAGTCAACACATCCTAGCTACTTCTATTTTTTATTTTTTGGTTTTAGATAGTATTGGTACAACACTATTGGAGCAAATCTACCCTACTAAAATGAATAAGTTGAATTTCCACTAAAATTTAGCTAATTTGTAGATTACACTACTGTGGATGCTCTTATTAGGTTGTAGTAGTACTAGTAATGTAAAAATTGCCTCTATCAAATTGATTAAATGAAACCCAAGGGTTTGGCTTAGTGGGTGAGCATCCATCGACAGACTCGATCACTCGAGTGAGGAAGCAACGTAACAACGCAACTTCACAAGAAGAAAACCCTAACAAGATGTTGGATCTGCAGAAACAAATCCACGCAAAGGTAGGCTATGGCGATGCCTTTTCCTCCCCAAATCCGATCAACACTCACCTCCGGTCTTTGTAGATTACTTCTTGTGAGTGAGAATCTCTGATTCCTTCTTTCATTTACTGCTTATTGATTGTGATTTCTTTATCTGGACTCTGGTTGCCGCATCCATGTCAATTTCCATGAACTTTCGATCTACATAGTCACTGGAAACAAAAACCAGATGAAGGACGATACATATGAATATAATTATACAATAAATGAAATCACCTAAACACGCCTAGACCCAGTGATGGCGTGTTATTCCTAAGGGTAGTGGTAATCACCGGGTATAAGTATCCCAAATGCAATGGTAAGCACCGGGTATAATCTACATAATAAGTTGCTATGGGGAATAAGCTATCTCCCAAAATGTGACATGTGGAATAGTTATCCCCATCTACATAATAAAATGTTATCTGGAATAAGTCATCCCCAAATTGAGACATATGGAATAGTTTATCCCCACTATAACCTAACTTGGAAAATTATCATACTTTTTTGGTGTTCGTGCCCTCGGG
This sequence comes from Linanthus parryae, assembly GCA_023055425.1. Taxonomy (NCBI): domain Eukaryota; kingdom Viridiplantae; phylum Streptophyta; class Magnoliopsida; order Ericales; family Polemoniaceae; genus Linanthus; species Linanthus parryae. The sequence goes on along the minus strand of JALGPY010000008.1, from coordinate 14,601,169 downwards.
CACAGAATATGCACTAGTTTCAAACAAACACAAGGGACTAGCGATTTAAACTACGCTATAGACTTTCTATAGACTCCCAAATAAGGCAATTAGCAAAGTAATGCTAACGACTAAGAAATTGTTTGCACATCGAAAGACCTTAAAGGTAATAAATCTCTAAAGATCCTGGAACTAATTTTTCTGAGTTGCCAGCTTTTATGTTATGACTCTAGAATTTAATGTGGTCAGGACATCGAATATTAGTTTAGTAAGATAAAAAAAGTCAAGGGATGCGTGCCTGTGTTCTAATTTGACGGCACCTTATATAGGAAAAGTATCAGTATAAATTGACCATGCCAAGTGTTTTAAGCTTTTAGTGTTTTTTCAATTACAAAGTAGAATTGAAAGCAGTGAAGTTCTGTAATCTGTACCTTTTATCCAGAAAACTCAATTAAGAAGGGTCACATACCTTTGTTAGCCTGTTGTTTTCTTCAAAATATATGTGGATTATAGAAGGCTATTTCTCTACTAGTGGTTAGGTTCATGATATATCCGCAGTTAATACCAATGAAAATCAAGTGAATATATTATTTTATAACGTAAATGCATGAAAGTGCCGAGTTTGAACCAAGAAATCAACATAGGAGCTAATGGGTTGAGCGAAAAATAGCATGAAAATGGCGGTTTGAAAAAGTAGTAGTAAAAGTTAGAAATGTACCCAACTTCATGGTCACAAATATAAGGATACAGTGTATGGATGAAAAAAAGGAAATTTCTTTAAACACTACATTATACATACTGATCTTAATTCAATATCGAGTAAAAAATTTGGAATTAAATTTGCAAGAGATGTCTAAGTCTGTTAATGGGATATTGGATGGTCAAGAACCCCATATTGGTGCTTTAGTGATGGCAGATGGTACTCGCCAAAAGACTTTTGTGTAAGTTATGAGCAGCAAATCAGGCTTTATCTGGCATCAAAGTTGAGTCATCTTTATTCACAATAAAAGGGATAAATGATTTAAAACTATGAGGGTAGCAACATCCTCCTGTGCTATATGAAATATGAACTCCTATTCTTTGATGCATTAGATTAATCTTCTCCAATTGACTTGAGATGCAGATGCATCAGAGTAATCTTCTCCAATTCACATGAGGTGCAGATGCATATCCTGCCAAGATCCTCGTTCTTATGGTGAACGATAACTGAAGTCTGTAATGATATCCCCTTTTGGCTGTGGTGATATAAGACCATCTTCGTTGACCACAAATTCATGAAACAACAGTTTCATAAAATAATAGTTTGTCACCGGAACTTGAGTCAAATAAACTTATAGCTTCCGGTCGCTGGATGTCTTCTTATACATTTTAGTGAAAGACAGAAGGATAGTTTCGGGCATGGGTGGGTGGGTGGGTTGGGGGGGGGGGTGTTAGTAGATAAAACTTTTAGCAGTGTAAAACTAGTAACAATGTCCGTTGAAATTGCTTTGCTGGATTGCACCTGGAGCAGCTGAATGTGTTTGTGTTTAAACAATTAGAGTTTTTGTAGGATGAAGTTGCCAATTTTCATTTACACATCTCAAAAGTTTGGGGGAAATTAGAATTCCAAATTTCTTTACTTAATGGATAAAAGCAGAAAAGAAATTGGTGACATTAGTCAAATGTTTGATTCACCTAAAATTGCTACCACACTAGACGCTATACACTTTCATGTAACACACACATACACAAATCATTGTTTGTCATCACGCAATGTGAAAAAAATGAAAAATGTTTTCATTCGGTTCAGTTTAGCTGAGCCGGGCATACAGTTTTTTTTTTTGTAGCTTTACTGTCTTGCTTTAACTTACTTTTATCTTATTCTGATTTTTCCTGGTTACTCTTGTCCCCTGTTTCAGAAAAGAATGTTTTTCAAATCCATTGAAAGGAACCTAATTCTGGAAAAGAAATACAAAGTCATAGTAGAACGCTTAAAATGGCGAGGAAGGAAGCCCCGTATTCGTATCCACCGCTGGTTGATTCTCCTCCAATAATGAGTTCCAGAATGAACATGGCCTGTAAGATTAACTTGTTCTATTTACTCTCCACTTTGCTTACCTCCCTAATCTTGTCTTTGTGGTTTGCAAGATTAGAGAAAGTCTTATAAAGATGCAACGCATGTTTTCTGTACATACCAACAAATCACCACGTGCCTCAAGGCACTAGTTAGAAATTATTTTTTGGAAAACTTGTTTATAGTTGCAAGGCGATCAGTATTTTGAAGTATGTAACATTTCAATAGATTAACTAATTAAAATTGATACACATATGGTAGAGCCTTTAGTGCAATAGAGTAATGTGCGAGGTGACATGTAATGAAAATGTGTGAGAAAGTGTAAGTGTCAAGGCCCCGCCAATTTGGATGGGCGTCGGCATGCGAAAAACTAAATAGCATCTCATGTTGATTTTATAGTTCTATAACTGGTAGAATGACCAGGGTTTAAGGCATACCAGCCAATGGGCACCTCTAATGAATCAATGTTTACAGCAACATGGATGTAAGTGCCCAAATTAGAAAATATACGTTTGAGCATCTTTTCTATCTAATGATGGAGTAGTCAGGTGGATATTTAAGGAAATTTTCATCCGTTACTTCATCTCCAGTGATTTCAATATGGTACATTGTGAATTAACCTTAATATAGTACATTGTTATTTTGTTACAATGTAGCTTGTATTCACCAAGTTATGGTACAAGTGTACTAACGTGTGTACATTAATGGGGTTAACAAAACGTTCAGATACCCCGAAACTTGATTCACCAAAAAAGGATTAGATACCTCGAACTGTAGATAAGCTAATTTCAAATCAGTTTAATTATTCTCCCTGAACCCTAGTGAGTTGAACCAAGTGAAGTGAAGTGGTAAACATCTTATCCAAAATCATAGAAATTTTAAATTTCAATTTCCATTTGAAGCCCATAATTGATAGTTTTGCTCCCTCCTGGTCCAGTTTTACTTAGTGATGGAGAGGTAGACGAGAATGTTACCTGTAGGATAAGGGCATATGGACAATGTGGAGAAGTTCATTGGAATATATGCCGGTTGATTTTCTCAAACTTCTCTATTATGACATCCTTGGTAGGAATATATGCCGGTTGATCATCTGAATTGATAAACCTCGGAACGATACTTTACTTGTTCACCAGCTCGCGAGTAATATGATGCCGGTATCATGCCACAATTCAATATGCTTTGTCCGAGCATGAAACACTGCATTTCTCGTCATTGCAATAGCAGACATGTTATTGCAATATATAATAGTAGGCTGACTTTGTTCCTCTTGCAAATCTGAAAGTAACCATCTCAATTGCTTCACAAGCTGTTTCCGCAGTTGCAATGTACTCGGCTTCAGCTGAGGATAAAGCTACAGTTTCTTTTTGCTTCTTCAAACTCCAAGATACTACCTTTGTCCCAAGACATAATACATGGCTCGAAGTGTTTTTCCTGTCATCTAACCAACCAGCACATTTTCTGTCAGTGTATCCAACCAACTTGATGTCATTTTCTTTCTCATACAGTAGTACGTGCCTCTTTGTGCCTTGAAGATACCTTAACAATCTTTTATCTGCAGCAAAATGAAGTTTACTTGCTCATTCATAAAACTGGATATTAGGCTAACATAATGCATAATATCAAAGAACTAACCAAACTCCTGGATGATCTTGTATCCACTCTTTCTGCACCATCACTTTGTTGTAACTTCTCACTCAAAGCCGCAGGAGTGGAAAATGGTTTGCACATGCTCATGTGATATCTTTTCAGGAAGTCATCAATGTACTTCTCTTGTGAGATAATTTTTTCCCTTTCGTTTGCTCTACTTGGATCCCGAGAAAATATTTCATCAGACCCAAGTCTGTCATTTCAATTTCTTCCATCATTTTCTTCTTATACCACAATCTCCATACAGGTTGCCCAGTAAATTAAATCATTAACATACATGCATTTAATGAGAAATGTATTCATACTTCTCATAGCAAGACCGTTCATTTTGACTAGTCTTGAATTGGCAGTGAAATATTTATGGATCTTATTGTTGCAAGCTCAGATCCCCTTTTGGAGTCAATACACACAGTTCTCTATTGCTTTTACTTCGTGACCTTGTGGCTGCTCCAGGTGTATTTCTTCTTCAAGCTCGACGTTAAGAAAAGCTGGTTTGACATTGCCATGAAATGCATCAAGCTCTAATTGGGTTGCTAATGCAAGGACTGCGTGAATAGTCACCATTCGTGCAACTGGATCAAGAGTTCCATAAAATTAAATCCTGGCAGTTGGGAATATCATTTCGCGACTAACATGGCCTTGTCCTTCGAAATCGAAACATCCTCTTTGATTCTGTTTTAAAAACCCATTTCAAGTTGATCACCTCCATGCCTTGTGGTAGGTCTGTCATTTCCAAAGTTTGATTCTTCTCAGTGGTGGAAATCTCTTCATACATAGCCTCCTTCCATACTTGTTTCTCTTAAGGTTGTTCAGAACTCTAAGGCTCGCTTGAGAAAAAGGCTACATCACAAGACTCATAAGTGTCAAATCTTTCTAGGAGGCGAATTTGTAGTTTCATCAACGTTAAATCGTGAGGCTTTCGATATTGATGAATTTGTTGTCTTCACGGGGAGCAACTTCTTGACTCTGACTAGTTAGTTGATGGTTCAAGAAAATTGTGAGAGCTCTGAGATTTAGAAAAATAATCTTCCCAAGTATAAGATGCCGTTCGTCAAATATGACATCTCTCGACACTACCAACTTCTTGTTCTTCGCATTAAGGAGCCGGTATCCCTTAGACTCATCACTATAGCCAATGAAAATAAGCTTCTCTCCTTTCTTTTCAAACTTCTCTCTGCTTGAACTGAGGAATAAGCAATTCAACCAAACACTTCAAAATAATCAATTACCGTCTTTCTATTGCTCCATGCCTCATATGGTGTCTTGTTGTGAACACCTTTTGTAGGCGAGCAATTTAGAATGTAAACGGCAGTGTGAACTGCTTCAGCCCGGTAATAGTTTGGAAGTCCTTTACCATTTAGCATGTTGTGAGCCATCTCCACAATTGTGCGGTTCTTCCTTTCTGCCTTGCTGTTTTGTTGAGGACTCCTACGAATCGTTTGCTTCCAATCCTCCACGATTAGTTCCTAAGGGTAAGCATGGTTTTTCGGATGGGTAGTATTAGCTGGGATTGGACTAAATATAGTCCAGGTATTAGCCAATAATGTGTTTGGTTGTTCTCGACTGATTATAATACTAGTACTGAATAGTGAAAATATGGTGTTTAATACCCTAAATTAGTACCCTTTGACATGAGGGTATGGATTGAATTATTTCTTCGATTGATACTGCACAAAAAAAAACACATTACTAATTGTTATAGTTAAGCTAATCCAATCCTATCTTATCCCGAAAATCTAATCCAGGCAGTCCGATCCCGGCTAGTCCGCAAAACCAAACGTGCCAAAAAATCTCTATCTCATGTCGAGTTTCTTTATGAACATAGATTGAAGTTCGGAAAAACGGAAAAAGCTTTAAACTTCTGCCCAAAAAAAACACCCATATCATCTGAGTGTAATCAACAACGAACAAAATAAAGTATATCTTGCTGTTGAGAGGCCTAGTTCGTGTAGGGCCAAAAATATCTGAATAGACTAGTTCAAGTGGACTTTTAGGTCTCCGGAAATGGTAATCTTGTAATTTTATTATAGATACAACCTTTACGAACTTGATTCATGTTTTCCATGTGAGGAAGACCAATTACTATGTTTTCTGCTTGTATAATTGAAGACCTTTGTAGTTCAAGACCCAAGGCAGACCCGACCCATTATAATAAGACCCCGAGCGCAGATTTGGACCATGAAGGTCCAGAACCCGTGGGTAAAAACCCGCGACCCGTTGGAGATCCACGATTAACAAATGGTATAATAACTGGGTTGATTAAGGAAGCGATGATAGTTGTGCTTTTGCTAGTCAATCGTTTGCAAAGAGAAAAGTTGAGGAGAGATGAAATTTGATTGTTATGGAGAAACACAGAGAGAGATTATATGTGGACGATATGATAACAAGTAGTCAAACACGGTTATATTGGACTTGGTTGAAAACTAGTCTAATGGATATTTTACAGACGATAATATGATAATTATAGAACCCGCGAGAGAGAGAGACAGAGAGAGAGGGAGGGAGGGAGAGATAGAGAGCTAATATAAGGTAATATTTACGAGAGATTTAAGGGATTATGACTATCATGGGGAGAGAAGATAAGACTCACGAGTAGGGATGGAAACCGGGGTGGGGCAGGCCAAAATTAACTAAACCCGCCCCGCCACAGTGCCTATGTGTTGGTCGGCCCTCACAAGGACCCGCTGTGCAAGCTACTATATACAGACCCGCACTTGCTTGAATTCAGCCTGATTCGGCCCGCACACATACGCGGCCCCACAAACCCGCTAATAACTTAAAGTCTTAAACTAAAAAGCAAAATTGACTGCTTAAACATAAGATTTTTGCAATATTGCAAGTCTGCAGCTGGTATCAAATCCAATAACAAATAAATTGGATGGCGATTCCAATAACTACTACAAAGTTCGATAACTAATTAAATCCGATCGTCTAAAACAAAGTACTCCTACTATAACGTTCGATCACTAATTAGAATCAAGAGAATGATCATCTTGTGATACTCTTTGGTTGCTTCCACTAGAAAATCCAAATTGGTCCAAACAAGTGTTGCGATCATCTTCTGACAATTCAGATGCTGCTGCAATACTTATCTACCTGCAATGCTTCAGTGGACCACTCTCCTATCCGTTGAGGCTCATTCCATAAGTGAAGAAGAGATTCAGAGAGATCGAAATCCATCCAAAGATTGTTAGAAATTAGACCATCAAACTCATCATCAATCAACCACTTTGCAAGTTCATCGACTCCATCTTTGCACTGCACACTCTCCGACTTGCAATCAGCAGCCACTAACCAAATATTAGTACCTCCCTACACCAGAAACTACTAAGAAAATTTTTCAAAAAAGGTAAAATAAATAATAATCTCCAAAGAGACATCATTTGAAACTATATGTTCCATGAATCAAAAAAATAACACACAAAGGCCAGACCTTTGCCACTCAACTCAACTAATCTTACTAGTTGCCACATGCAAGCAAGCAACAAAAAAAGAACTGTTATCCACTGAAGGAAACCAGGTGCAGTATACTTAACTGAAAACATAGTGGCATGAGTGCATAGCAGGTCGAATAATGTTACTAGTGCATGACTTTTGTTATGTCAAATTCATGGAAAGCGCAAACAACAGGTTTCCGTCTACTTGGTAGTCCATGCCACTAATTTCTCATGTAAGCAAGCAACCAAATACAATCACTATATTAAACCCAAATCAGTATACAAAACTGTGTACCGCACCAAATCAGTATACATGCAACCAAACCCAGAACCAGTGAGGGCAAACACCCAGATTTCTACAATTAGAAGCAACAGATTATGCTCACTAAGAACTAACAATTTGATCATGGTAACCCCATCAGGCCATCACTGTGGAATCCCTCATTCCCTCTTCACTCATTCTACTCACTTATGCTCACTAATATTTACACGTCACCAAATTTCTACAATTAGAAGCAATAGATCCAATTCCATTAAAACCCAGAAGACATTATTCCTAAAATGAGACACTCAAAATCCCCTTTTGTTCTTTTCTAAAAAAAATCCCCTGAAACGAAACGCTAAACCCTAAAACGATGTGAACAGGTGTGTTTCTAGGTTGTTCTCTCCTTTTCTCTCATTTGATATCAAGAGACTGTGATTGAAGGCAGAGCTCTAATGTTGTTTTTGGTTTCCGAGTGTTGGCTCGTGTGGCTTCCTTGTTTGGTTCAATCCTCCCATGTGTCGATCTCTTCAAGTTATTCCAGGTCTGCTTCGAATGATTAACAGAGCTAAGAGTGAGATCAAGAAGTGGAAGACATTGGCTATAATGTTGGCCCTTATGTGTTTAATTCTGATGTTTGGAATGAAATTTAAACTTTACAAGGTCAGTGGGAACAACAAAAGTGGAGGTTATAACAGTTGTATGTAGAATTTGGCGTTTCTATTGACGTATTTTGTGAATTGGCTCATTATATGCGAACCCCAATCCATACTCCTTTTAGGAACCCTGTAATATATGGTACCAAAGATGCTTGGGAATGTAGTTCAGATCAGAGAGTCCAAACCTCTCACAATCCAATAAATCAATGTGATCAACAACTCCGCCAACATACTCAACCACTGGCTTAAACTGTAACTAACCACCATGATAAATCGTCATTCTGAACAAGTCCTCCAAGTGACCTATCCCTTAATGAGACACATATAAATAAAAAATAAGACATATGAAATAATAAAGTAGAAAAAGGTAAACATTTTATGAATGATACAAATGAATCTCAAAAAATAAATAGTAGTATAATGTACAGGCAACTAGACCAAGAAAAAAAAACAAGGCATGACAAAAAATTCATCAACAATGCAGTGAAACCGTAAATTTCTGACAGTGAGAAGTGCATAAATAAGAAGAAAATGACTTCAAGCACCAATGCACTTCAAATAAAATGCAAAGCATCAACTTCGATCAGACTCACTGCACTTGAATATGGATAAAACAATGGTAAAAAACAATGCACATACACAGATCACAAAAAATGCACAGACTAACAATGCACAAGTTGTATAGGACAAAACCCTAGAAACCCAAAAAGGGTAACAGTTTGTAAAAAATCTAAACCCACTCGATTTGTGACTATAAATAGACATACGGATTTATATTGAACTAGGTAAGGAAGATTATTGAATTAGTTACCTGAATCAGGCCATATTAGTTCCGAAGAACCCCTAACCACCGACATCGATCCTTTGGCTGGGAATCGAAGGAAGAAACAAAATAACAGGACAGTCGGAGTTCCAAAAGTGCAAGGACTCGATTGCGGTATCGAAGAACACAAATCGGAAAACCCTAGGAATCGAGTCAAACCCTAAGAATCGAAGAACACTCCAGCTTCCTCTGTACGACACTGATGATTTTTGGTTTACTTTTATGTCGATTGAGTTATCATATGGGTTGTGATGTGTTAACCCACCCGTTAATGTATTTCAAAATAAACCCACTCGTTATGGATCATAAATGACTAAAAACCCCTGAACAAAAAATCATGTGACAATCACGTGAGAAGTTCCATCCATTAAAATGGACGTCCGTTTGAGAAGGGTTTCTGATTGCAACAAATTTAAAGTTTGGGTATCATGGATGCAGCAATTAGATGTTGGGGTACCAAATCCGCACAAAAATCAAACTATGGGTACCACGGATGCAATTTTGCCATTTCAATCATGGATGTATTCCCATTTGGTACCTTCAGTTTTAGTGACCCGCGGATTTCTTTCTCTTCAGACTTTGGTAAGGAAAATACAGAAAGTACGAGTTCAGCAACAAAAAAACTATAATGAATAGTTTAGCATATAAACCATAACCAGAAAAAGAAAGATTTGGACAAACAACAAAGTAGAATAATGCCGAAAGTTCAATTTCAAAAAAATGCATCAACATGAGTCAGAGACAGAAAAAAATGAAGGCACCACTGTCCTATCTACCAAGTTGTCTCTGCCCTGGTCTTAAGGAATTGTAAAGGAAACGTACTTTCTTTTGCTCCATCATAGGGGCCATTTATAAGGCTTTAACTAGTCAGGGCTCTCTACATTTGTTCAAGCAAGATATATGTGATCTTCCTTAAAGATACAAAATTCAAATTACCGTTAAGAGTCCTTATGTTGCTCATAGAGATTTTAACAGCACAGTCTAACTTATCTTAGCACAAATATATATATGTGTGTGTGTGTGTGTATATATATATATCAAACTAGAATTACGACTAGTAGACTTGATTCTATTACAACCATTTGACTATAACATTGTGCCACTTGTTTAATCCATCAATAGGCCCCAAGTTACTACTTATATGACTTAATGTTGAGACCATCTTGAGTAATTATTCTGGATTTTACCTTTAAAGGTCAAAAATAGATTGGAATACCCCTGCAAAAACTGAAAACATTTATATCTATTCTGTTCTCATCCTTCATTCTTTTCATTGAACAACAAATCCAATACCACCAAATTTCACAGACCTCTCATCAACCAATGCCAACAAGTGTCCACTCATGTTTAAAATACAGAGATTACTTTTGTTATGATCAAATGCAATGCATAATGGGAAGCTTTTGACTCTAATGTAAGGTTTTGAGCCGACTAACGTAGTAACTATAAAATGTTTTACTACTCAAATATTACTCGAATCAGCGAGTAAGACAACAAATATATCCATTATGTTCTCCTCCTTCATTCTCTTTATTGAACCAAAAATTCGATACCACCAAATTTCACTGACCGTTCTCACATTTTAGAGGCCGAGATTCCTTATGATTAGATACATCGCATAATTGGTGAATTTTAACTGTAATGTCTAGTTTTGCCAAATAAAATATTTCAGCTAATTGGTTGGCCTTATATGATATGATACAAGAAGTTTGGATTAGATTAACTAATATAAACTAGGGGTGTAAACGGTCCGGTTCGGTCCGGTTCGCACCAAAATCCGAACCGAACCTAGATTTACGGTTTGGCAGAAATTTGAACCTAAACCGACCTTTTAGAAACGGTTTAGTTCGGTTCGGTCCGTCTTTTTAACGGTTCGGTTTTGGTTCGTTTACGGTTTAACCGGATAATATTTAACAATTTGCAGTTTAGTCCTGAAAATGGGTGATGAAGTTAAGCATATTTAGAAGAAAATGGGTCCAGTAAACAAATTGAACTAGGAATTCAGTGAATGGGTATTGGTGAACTTGCCTACTTTGCATTCAATCTCTCTCAATCTAATCGGAATCTGACATATGTGACCAGAAACAGTACTTGGACTTCCTGTGATTTGAACTTCAGCCTTCTATGGGGCTTCGGACTTCGATGGGGCTTTTGGCATCGGACTTCGATGGGGCTTCAGGCGTCGGACTTCAATGGGGCTTCAGGCGATGTCGGGCAGATCTTCTCAGGCGAGATTGAGAGAGGGGGGAGGGTGGTCGCTCGGCGCCGCAAGGGTGTGAGACGAGAAACACAACGAACGGGCATGAGGAAGAAAAACCCTAGGTATAATAACTATATATACGGTATAAAGTATGAAGTATAAACATACGTATAATATACATATAATATTAATATTTAATAATAATATACTATTAATCGGTTCGGTTCGGTTTAACAGTTTCGATGAAACCCGAACCGTAACCGAACCATTTTTATTCTGTTCGGGATTTTCTGAACCTTAACCGAACCTAAATCCCCCCTGAACAGGAGTGAACCGTGTAGCGCGGTTCGGTTCGGTTGACGGTTTGGTCGGTCTAACTCGCAGCCCTTGTATAAACGGCAAACTACCTTTTTTTTAATTTCCTTACAAGATGTAGAATCTTCTCTCCTCCTAACTACCTTATTTAACACATGAAAAAAAAGAAGTGTAACTACTTCAAATCTGGAACTACTGAAGAATCTAGACAAAAGCCAACTAGCTATGATGGAAAGCAAAACTCATAATAAAATATATTAATTGTGCCCAACACTATTGTGGATACTCAATTGTCAGCTTCATCTATCGAAATAGTAGACTTACCTCAAAACATGCATATCCTCTCCAGATTTAACCAACAAGTAATGAGGTAAAATTATGTATCTATCACTCTCCTCTTGTTCATTTAACATTTTCATGAATCAACTAAAATGAGTATGACATTTACAATATAAGATCTATTGGAATAAACACGCTAAACCCATGTTATGAAAAGTTCAAGAAAGTCCGGAGTAAATTTTATATGTCCATCTCTCTCCTCCTTTTATATTTCAATTAATTTACTAAATTGTTGTGTAACTATGAGATTGTGAAAACGCACAACACTGTTAGGAGCTAATATTACAAATTAAAAAAAGTCTAAATACATGAAAACTTAATTATTTTACGTCTTACTACCGAAGATGCCATTGCATTTTAGACAGAGGTTCATAGTTGGGATGTTCCAATCAAAAGATAAAATACCATCAAATTCACATAAAATGCTGTAAGTGTCCTTTAGGCTGTGAATAATGCTCTGGTCCTCAACTTTGCTTCCTATATTCCATAAACTTGATTGAAGCCTTTCCTTGGACTCTACACAAGTTGTTCTTCCATTCAAGGTATCTGGCCATGAACAGTAGAGCTTGATTGAAGCCTTTCCTTTCACTTAACAATTTATCTTCCCCTTTAGCTTGCAGTGCAGCTTAGGATCATGAGAGACTGAACGTGTCCATGTATTATAAATATATCATTTTGTCAAAACACTATGACAGGGGAGAGCACTGTCATAGTGTTTCAAATCCTAGACTAAGAGATGAATGAATCAAAAAATGGTGCCTGGGGACAGAACAGACTTGGAAACTGCCTTACAATCTGACTTCTAGCGATTGAAAGAGGATAGCTTTTTGTCTACACTGACAGTCTTATTGTTTGAGGGAACAAGGACGCGATTGTTTCGGACTGGTGTATGGAAGCTGCTTGAGCTTTTAGCTACTGTTCTGAGCTTTTAGCTACTTGCTTGTGTAACTTTCTGAACTATGTAATTGGCGTCCTTGACTCTTGTAACCTTTTCTGGATGAAGTTCTACCTATTCCTCTAAAAAATTTAACAGAGTGCATACGTGAAAAATTACCAACGACAAAGATATGAAGCGTTTTAGTATAAATAAATAGTAAAAGGTGTACCAACAAACACATATCACCAGATTCATTGCGTTGAATCATCAGCCATGCCAAGACTTTGCGTTGTCAGGAAATGGTCCATTAATACATAACATGATTTCTCAGAAAACTTTACTCCCAACAAAACTTCTGGAAATAAGGAAACTAGTATGATACATACTATATTATCAAATTTTCCTCAAAAAGTGTTAACTGTCAACCAGTTCTCTTTTTGTGTAGCTGTATTATATGAACGATCTTGCATTTGCATAAAAGAAAAACCAGGCTCAGAAAGATTCATGATCAACAACATGCCTTACTGTTTTAAACAGTACAATGGTAATTGTGGGAAAAAAAATGAAGAATAAATATCATGGCTGATAGACAGACTTGAATTGTCCAAGATTAGAGCATCTCCACATCAAATTTTACACCAATCCTATATTTGGTGGAGAAAAATGGTTTGGCCTCCCACAGTTAACCCTCAAAAACACCATTTCACCATTTTTGGTGGAAAAATATAGCTTTTGGTCCCCCACAGTTTTCACTAAATTTTACATCAAATAGTTATTTCACCATTTCATCAAATTTAGAGAATGGTATTTTTGGCCTCCCACAACAAATCATCAAATTTATCACCAAATCATAAATTTTATAACTATCAAAATAAAAAAATATTTTATTACCCAAACAATATTACACGAAATTGTAAAATGATTAAATAACACTTCAAAAAATCTAAAATTAAGTGTGCAATGAGTCTTCTTCTTAGTTCGTTATGAACTCCTTGGTTTATCAAGTCTCGATGTCGACCTAGAAATTGGATAGATGTTGAATTCGTGATATCCCTTGCAACTACATTAGTTATTTCATTTTATCATCCCGCAGCATGATGCTGAAAATATTATGTAACACGCTATGGCACAAAAGCACATTATACAAAGTGAGAGAAGAAAAACGGATAGCGTATATACTTTAAAGACGAAATGCTACACTATTACATTAGAGCATATTATTACCATGAAAGTAATGTGAAAACATGCCCTAAACCAATTAAAAGTTTAGTGTAGATTACACCAAATCCTATTTTTGCCATCAAATTTGATGGTAGAAATAGGATTTGGTGATATAGGATAGGATTTGAGGGTACTGTGGTAGATGCACTTCACCATTTCACAAAAGCTATACCAAATATATGATTTGGTGTTTTTTTTATCAACGACCGTGGGAGGCCTACAAAAAAATCACAATTTTTTTTGGTGATTTGGTGATTTGTTGTGGGAGGCCGAAAACACCAAATTTTACTATCAAATATAGGATTTGGTGCACTGTGGGAGATGCTCTTAGCTACTCACATCCAAGAAGCGTAATGAGCAGAGTCATGAACTTTCATTTCTTCAGGAAGGACATACACATGCTCCTCATTTACAGCACCACCATTTCTTGGGTAAATATTAGCTGAAGCAACACCTGAAAAAAAAAAACGTAGTCTCTTTTCACAAAACCAATGTTGGGAGTCGTAAATGTGTTAGGTATCATGTGTGAGCAGTTTGTCCCACATCGGGATGGTGGACATGATGTCCGTGGTTAATATAGTATGATTTGGGACCTAACTCATAAGGTTGACCTTTTGGGTAAGTGGGTGTCCCAAATCATACTATGGTGGTCCTCTCTCGTGGTGTTTAATCTCCCTACAAGTGGTATCACAGCCAGGTACGTGCGCGCTGCCGTGGTGAATCAAGCGTGAGATGTGCGGCGTTCTCATGGATGGGTCTTCCATGAATGGTGGAACATGTTTCCTGAGGACAGTCAAATTCCTTTGTTGCTCCAGCAGGTGGTCTCGCAGATGTTGGCCCGGTGCACTCTCATAAAGACGATTCAAAGAAATTCGACAAATTCTTCTGGGAGAGGGGGAGAATGTTCAAAGGCTCACACATGAAGGGGGAGATTGTTAGGTATCATGTGTGAGCAGTTGTCCCACATCGGGATGGTGGACATGATGTCCATGGTTAATATAGTATGATTTGGGCCCTAACTCATACCAGTCTGTCCCTACTCTTTCTTCCCATGGCGGCTGGGCTCGGGAATTAAGGGTAGGGACAGAAAAGACCAAAATACCCCTGTTAATATTTGCAATTCCATATTTTGTCCCCTCTATCTCACCATCACCACCACCACCAGCCAGCCAGCCACTTATCAGTTCCACCACCAGCCACCAGCACCACCACTCCACTACAAACTGACAAATTTAGCATGAACACAACCAGATTTGGTAAAAAATTTGCAGATCTAAACTCATAATATACAGATCTTAGAAAAATGCAAAATGAAGAAGAAGAAGAAGAAGAAGAAAGAGGAGGAGGATGGAAGACAGAGGAAGATCCCTCGATCTGCCACTGCCACAGCCCATTGTGTCCAAACGCAGAACCCATCGCCACCGCCGGGACAACCTCCGTCGCCATCTGAACCGCTGGACAACCTCCGTCGCCATCGTAGCCGCCGGAAAACCTCCGTCGCCGTTTGTAGCAACCCTTCGACCTCCGTTCGTAGCCGCCGTTCAACCTCCGTCGTAGCCACCTCCGTCTCCTTCCACCGCCATCGGAGTCGATTCCTTTGGACTCTTCACTGCCGCCTGTCTCTTTCTGCGGAAGAAGGACGGATCTGAGAGAGATGGAGAGAGAGAGAAACTGAAAGAGATAGAGATAGAGAGAGCACATACCTTTACCTGTCGTCGTTGTCGTTGCCATCGCCGTCGCCGCCGTGTTCTCCGATAGGCCACCAAGGCTTGCGTCCGTCCGTCCATCTCCTCTCTCTCTCTAACCCCTCTGTTTCTTTCTGTTGTGTGGTGGGAGGAAGAGAGAGTGGTGTGAGAAGGAGAGTAGATAAGGTTTGTGTGGTAAATGGATGTGGTTGGGTGAATGAGAAAAAGTAAGCGAGGTATTTTTTGAGAGGGTAGTTAGGTCAGTTTAAGTGTTTAAGGTTACCCTAAAAGGAAATTGGAAGAAAGAGGAGGGACGCCCCAAAATGGAAATTGGGAAGAAAGAGCAGGGACGGAGTGGTAAGGTTGACCTTTTGGAAAGTGGGTATCCCAGATCATACTATGGTGCTCCTCTGTCGCGGTGTTTTATCTCCCTACAAAACGGAGAGAAATGAGGTACCAGACTCACAATTGCTTACCATGATGCTCATACATTTGCGAAAAAGTGACCATTAATGTGATCTAATTATCTACTTATGATAAAGAGTTGTATGGAATTGTCCAAGCTTTGCGTCATTGGAAAGATTATCTCATTGGAGTTGAATTTATCCTCTACTCAGAACATGAAGCGCTAAGATTCCTTAAAGCTCAAAATAAGTTGAATTTCCGTCATATCAAATGGGTTGCCTATATGGAGAAATTCGGCTTTGTTTTGGACCACAAGTTTGGGACTTCAAATAAAGTGGCTGATGCTTTGAGTCGTAGACACGGACAACTCTTTCTCATGAAATTGTTGGGTTTTATCTTCTACCAGAAAATTATGTGGCCGGCACGTTCTTTTCTAAGGTGATAAAGGAGCTAGAGTTACCGAAAGAGTTATCAATCAGCTCCGTATTCAATGTAAGTGACTTGTACCCTTATTACAGGCAAGATCAGTCATTATCATTCGATGATTTTTCTGCGATTGCCTCAAGTTCTTTAAATGTTGTCATTAATGTTCTAGATATACGTTCCATCACTACGAGAAGGGGAACTTATAATCAATATCTGATTCATTGGTTGGGGAAACCGAGTTCAGAAGATGTTTGGGTTTCGGAACAAGAGCTCAAGAAGATTGATGAATCAGTTTGGGAAGAGCTAACTTTAAACTCGAGGACGAGTTTTTTCAGGAAGGGGAGAATGATGCAACATGGAATTTCCAAAATACAAATTTGGATGAGATTACTAAATAATTCTTAATTATCTTGGATTTAATTGCTGGATAAATCAAGAGTTGGTCAATGAGTTGTTTTAGATGAAGTTTTCCAGTTTTCAATAAGTCATTTAAGAGTTTGTAGTCTCCAATATGGAAGTCTGTCCAACTTCTTTATTGGAATTGTCTAACTCTAGTTAGTATCTTGAGAATTGTTGATTTTGTAGTCTCCATATGGTAGTTTGACGTTTATACTAGGGCTGCGAGTTAAACCGACCAAACCGTCAACCGAACCGAATATAAACGGTTCGGTTACGGTTAAGGTTCAGAAAATCCCGAACCGAATATAAACAGTTCGGGTTTCATCGAAACCATTAAACTGAACTGAGCCGATTAACCGTATATTATTATTAAATATTAATATTATATGTATATTATACGTATGTTTATACTTCATACTCTATACAGTATATATAGTTATTATACCTAGGGTTTTTCTTTCTCATTCCCGTTCGTTGAGTTTCTCGTCTCACACCCTTGTGGCGCCGACCGACCACCCTCCACCCTCTCTCAATCTCGCCTGAGAAGATCTGCCCGATATCGCCTGAAGCCCCATTGAAGTCCGACGCCTGAAGCCCTATCGAAGACCGACGCCAAAAGCCCCATCGAAGTCCGAAGCCCCATAGAAGGTTGAAGTTCAAATCGCCGGAAGTCCAAGTACTGTTTCTGGTCATATATGTCGGTTCCGATTAGATTGAGAGAGATTGAATGCAAAGTAGGCAAGTTCACCAATACCCATTCACTAAATTCATAGTTTAATTTGTTTACTGGACCCATTTGCTTCTAAATATGCGTAACTTCATCACCCATTTTCAGGACTAAACTGCAAATTGTTAAATATTATCCGGTTAAACCGGAAATGAACCGAAACCGAACCGTTAAAAAGACGGACCAAACCGAACCGAACCGTTTCTAAAAGGTTCGGTTTAGGTTCAAATTTATGCCGAACCGTAAATCTAGGTTCGGTTCGGATTTTGGTGCGAACCGGACCGAACCGTTTACACCCCTAGTTTATATTAGTCAATATACTCCAAACTTCTTGTATCATATCATATAAGGCCAACCGATTAGCTGAAATATTTTATTTGGCAAAACTGGACATTACAGTTAAAATTCACCCATTATGCGATGTATTTAATTCATAAGGAATCTTGGCCTCTAAAATGTGAGAACGGTCTGTGAAATTTAGTGGTATCGAATTTTTGGTTCAATAAAGAGAATGAAGGAGGAGAACATAATGGATATATTTGTTGTCTTATTCGCTGATTCGAGTAATATTTGACTAGTAAAACATTTTATAGTTACTACTTTAGTCGGCTCAAAACTTGACATTAGAGTCAAAAGCTTCCCATTATGCATTGCATTTGATCATAACTAAAGTAATCTCTGTATTTTAAACATGAGTGGACACTTGTTGATGAGAGGTCTGTGAAATTTGGTGGTATTGGATTTGTTGTTCAATGAAGAGAATGAAGGATGAGAACAGAATAGATATAACTGTTTTCAGTTTTTGCAGGGGTATTCCAATCTATTTTTGACCTTTAAAGGTAAAATTCAGAATAATTACTCAAGATGGTCTCAACATTAAGTAATATAAGTAGTCACTTGGGGCCTATTGATTGATAAAACAAGTGGCACAATGTTATAGTCAAATGTATGTAATAGAATAAATTCTACTAGTCGTAATTCTAGTTTGAGATATATATATGTGTGTGTGTGTGTGTGTGTGTGTGTGTGTGTGTGTGTGTGTGTGTGTGTGTGTGTGTGTGTGTGTGTGTGTGTGCTAAGATAAGTTAGACTGTGCTGTTAAAATCTCTATGAGCAACATAAGGACTCTTAACGGTAATTTGAATTTTGTATCTTTAAGGAAGGTCACATATATCTTGCTTGAACAAATGTAGAGAGCCCTGACTAGTTAAAGCCTTATAAGTGGCCCCTATAATGGAGCAAACGAAAGTACTTTTCCTCTACAATTCCTTATGACTAGGGCAGAGACAACTTGGTAGATAGGACAGTGGTGCCTTCATTTTTTTCTGTCTCTGAATCGTGTTGATGCATTTTTTTGAAATTGAACTTTCGGCATTATTATACTTTGTGGTTTGTCCAAATCTTTCTTTTTCTGGTTATGGTTTATATGCTAAACTATTCATTATAGTTTCTTTGATGCCGAACTCGTACTTTCTGTATTTTCCTTACCAAAGTCTGAGGAGAAAGAAATCCGCGGGTCACTAAAACTGAAGGTACCAAATTGAAATACATCCATGATTGAAAAGGCAAAATTGCATCCGCGGTACCCATAGTTTGATTTTTGTGCGGATTTGGTACCCCAACTTCTAATTGCTGCATCCATGATACCCAAACTTTAAGTTTGTTGCAATCAGAAACCCTTCTCAAACGGACGTCCATTTTAATGGATGGAACTTCTCACGTGATTTTCACGTGATTTTTTGTTCAGGGGTTTTTAGTCATTTATGATCCATTAACGTGTGGGTTTTTTTTGAAATACATTAACCGGTGGGTTAACACATCACAACCCATATGTTAACCCAATCGACACAAAAATAAACCAAAAATCATCAGTGTCGTACAGATGAAGCTGGAGTGCTCTTCGATTCTTAGGGTTTAACTCGATTCCTAGGGTTTTCCGATTTGTGTTCTTCGATACCGCAATCGAGTCCTTGCACTTTTGGAACTCCGACTGTCCTGTTATTTTGTTTCTTCCTTCGATTCCCAGCCAAAGGATAAATGTCGGTGGTTAGGGGTTCTTCGGAACCAAAATGGCCTGATTTAGGTAACTAATTCAATAATCTTCCTTACCTAGTTCAATATACAATTCGTATGTCTATTTATACTCACAAATCGAGTGGGTTTAGATTTTTCACAAACGGTTACCCTTTTTGGGATTTTAGGGTTTTGTCCTATACAACTTGTGCATTGTTAGTCTGTGCATTTTTGTGATCTGTGTATGTGCATTGTTTTTTACCATTGTTTTATCCATATTCAAGTGCAGTGAGTCTGATCGAAGTTGATGCTTTGCATTTTATTTGAAGTGCATTGGTGCTTGAAGTCATTTTCTTCTTATTTATGCACTTCTCACTGTCAGAAATTTACGGTTTCACTGCATTGTTGATGAATTTTTTGTTATGCCTTGTTTTTTTTTTCTCGGTCTAGTTGCCTGTACATTATACTACTATTTATTTTTTGGGATTCATTTGTATCATTCAAAAAATGTTTACCTTTTTCTACTTTATTATTTCACATGTCTTATTTTTTTTGTGATGAATTCAAGATATATTTAGCAGTAAAATGGGGAGGACCAGAGCCCAAATTAAGATCAGTACAGAGAGCATTTCTAACAGTAGGGGGGGAGAGAGGATATGATAGTTGTACCACTACATCTAGAGGTTCTACACCAATTAGCTAAAATGTGAGCATCATTGTTGAGCTTCCTATATGAGCAAGGTGCCAATTTTGATGTTGATGCAGTCTGACTTGAATGGCTTCAATTCTTGTACACACTTTCCAGTTTGGAGCTCTTTTGTGAAGGCACATGTCTACTACCACCTGAGAGTCTGAAACAATGAGAACTTTCTCAATTTTGTAATTGTAGCAAGCCAACACAGCAAGTTCAATAGCTCTAAGTTCTCCTTATTCCAAAGAAGCATCTTTTAGGTAGTTTAATTCCATGAAAGTTATGTTATTCTCTCCATCTCTAGCAATGGCTGCTGCCCCAGTGTCACTATTTTTTCTGCTGGTATCACAGAGCACAGTCAGAGAGTGGTCATGAGGAGAGATATCCACAATATTATCTGTGCCCATTCTTGAACCAACTTTCTTGCTTTAATCATTCCAGCAGCTGCTATGGGTCATAGAGGCTTTTGAGATAGCAGATTTGATCATCTATATTTGGGGGGTAACTCTTGCTATCTTGATTAAACTTCATCTCATTTCTGAGTTGCCAGACTTTGTCAATGATCAGACCCATTATCAGAGAAGGTTGATAGCCAGAATTCTGCCATTCCTTTTGAGAATCTTAAATGGATAGTGTTCCAAAAGAGAGGTTCTCAGCCCTATAAAATAGAACCAAACTGTTCTAGGGATATGGCATGTAAAGAAGATGTGCATTTCAGATTCAGAAGCTGTATTGCAGAACACACACTTGTCTCCTTGCAAACCACATCTCTGTCCCACATTCATACCAGTTAGAAGAACTTTAGCAGCAGCTCTCAAATAGCTATTTTTAATCTGTTATGAATTTTCAGACCCAAATTTTCTTTCCAGGTAATTCCATCATAGTGCTCTTTGCTTCTAACCTGAGGTCCTGTTTGCAATCTGTATGCCCTCTTTGCACTAACTACTCCACTTTGATCAAAAGTCAATTTCCAGTGGTCTTTATTCTTGCTGATGGGAATAGCAATCTTCATGATAGCTTCCACTTCCTCAGGTTGAATCCACTCAGAGAGAATTTGGTAATTCCATTTGTAAGAGTTCCAATCTATCAGCTCACTCACTCTTTTAGGAGCTCTAGTCACATCATCTGGAGGCTTAGGCTTTGAGCTTTCAAGATTTGGCACCCACGGATCTTGCCAAATATCAATGCTTTCGCCATTTCCAATTACCTTCAGAGCATCTTTTTCAATAATGTCTCTGCAAGTCAACAGTCCTTCCCAGAAGTAAGAGTCAGAATCCTTTTTTTCAATTCTGTGGAACTCCACCCATTTACAGTATTTCTTGTTGAGTTGAGACACCCAAACTTCATCTTTTTGGGTCCACATAAGCCATGCCAGTTTGGTAATTAAAGCAATATTGTATTTTTGGGCTTCTCTAAAGCCTAACCCTCCATCCTCTTTGGATTTACACAATTGCTCCCAAGCTAGCAGATGTAACTTTTTATCTCTCCATTGTCACCCCACCAGAAATTAGCTTGACAAGAGTTGAAATTTTATAACAAATTCTTGGGGAGGAGGAACACTAACATTAGATAAGTAGGAATTGAGCTTACAGAAGATTTTAGAAGCATTGTCTTGCTGGCATATGAGATAAGTTTAGCAGACCAACCTCCAATTTTTGTTTCCATTTTCTCCAAAGTTCCTCTGAATGTGAGCTTCTTGGATCTTTTGATGAACATGGGGAGCCCAAGAGAAATATCTTCTTTAGAGCCTTTTTTTAGGTCCAAATTCCTCTTGATCTTCCTCTGTATGTCTAAACCTGTATTTTTGCTAAAGAAAATGGCTGATTTGTCTTTGTTAATTCTTTGACCAGAGACTTCTTCATACAATTGAAGGCATAAATTGACATTTTCAGCTTCTTCTTCGTTGGCTCTGGTACAGATGATCAGATCATCTGCATACATAAGATGATTGATGGGGGGGGGGGCAACTTCTGGCCATTTTAATTCCATGTATCCAACCTTTATTTTCAGCAAAATTGAGAATTCTGCACAAGACTTCAGAACACATAATGAAGAGAGTAGGTGAGAGGGGGTCACCTTATCTAACTCCTCTCTTAGCCTTGAAATGACCATATGGGTCCCCATTGATCATTAGAGAGAAGCTTGTTGAGCTAACACATTCCATCACCCAATTCACAAGCAGAAAGAGGAAGTTCATCCAAGTTAGGACCCTTTCAATAAGATTCCAATCTAATCTGTCAAAGGATTTTTCTATATCCACTTTGAAGGCCATCAATCCTCCTTTGCCTTTCTTCTTATCCATAGAGTGAAGGATCTTATGAAGGCGAATCATGTTGTCTTGAATATTTCTTTCAGGAACAAATGCTGTTTGAAGAGGGGAGATGAAGGAGTTCAAATAAGGTTTGATCCTATCAGATAACAGCTTTGAGATGACCTTGTAGACAACATTACAAAGACTTTTGGGTGTGTAATGTGTCACCTTAGAGGGGGCTATCGTTTTGGGAATGGGAGTTATGAATGTTGCATTGAGGTGGGTGGCCAACTTCCTAGTGATGAAGAAATTTCTCACAGTGTTGCAGAACTCCTCTTTGACAATGTCCCAGTAGTTCTTGTAAAAAAGAACTGACATACCATCTGGCCTAGGTGATTTATAGCTTCCCATTCGAAAAGTGTTCCTTTGATTTCTTGGTCATTTGGGATTTTGCTAAGCTGACTCCAATATTCTTCTTTAACTTCTGCTTTGATAAGCTCTTTAATTCTGTCAAGATCTGTTCCTTCTCCAGCTTCAAAGAGGTTGGTATAGAATTTGACAAATTCATCTCCTATATCATTTCTCTTCTCTTTCCAAAGACCATCTGAACCGTAAGCCCTTCGATTTTGTTTCTTTTACCTTTAATAGCAGCCAGGGTGTGAAAGTATTTGGTGTTTGCATCACCTTCCTTTAACCACTGCACTCTAGCTTTTTATTCCAGAGAATTTCTTTTCTTTCAAGGAGTTCTTACCAGTAAGCTTTGAGATTATGTTCATCTGTAGTGTCAAGATCATCTTGTTCTTGAATACTCTATAGTCTCCTTGAGGTGCTTTTGATCTCTTCATCAATCCAACCAAAGGATTCATTGTTCCACTTCCTCAGAACCTCTCCAGCGTCTTTTTGTTTTGATACCAAGATTTTGCTCCACCAGAAGGGTTGTTGGACCACCATGCTCGAGCTATCACATCCCAACTGGATCTGTCTCTGATCCACGTAGGTTCAAAACGAAAGGGTTTCTTGATGATTTCCTGTTTGTGATTTGTGTTAAGTACTACTGGGAGATGATCTGAGTAGCTAGCACTTCTATTGAAAATGGAAGCATTTGGGAACTCTCTTCTCCAATCACTGTTTGCAAAACCCCTATCAAGTCTCTCTCGGATCAATCGACCTTGTTGCCAACCATTTGACCATGTGAATTTGGCACCTTTGAAACCAAGATCAATAAGCCCTGTCTCATTGATGAAATTACAGAGACCTCCTATAGAAGAACTGGCCACAACTCTACCTCTTTTTTTGTCTTGTTGAAGGACAACTTCATTGAAATCACCAAAGACTACAGTTGGCATTTGGGTTAAAGACATTATGTAATTGATGTCATCCCATAGCTTGTTTATTCTCTTCTTAATACATGGAGCATACACAAAAATCAGAATCCAGGCCGAAGTAGAAATACTAGCAGGCATAAGGATCACTATCATGTTACTACTTCGAAACACTACTTCACAGTCAATTCCTTCATTCCAACGAAAACAGATACCACCTGATCTACCAATTGGGTCTTCAACACACAGATGCTTAAAACTAAATTTGAGAAAGCTGTTTTTTCCCTGATTTTCGAATTTTACCTTTGTTTCTGCGAGGAACCAATCAATCTGTTCCTACTTTATTAGGGCTTGAACTTGACGAACTGCCTTGGATTTCCCTAACCCTGGCAATTCCACAGGAGGCCTCCCATGGATGGCTGGGGGCGTGGTAAGGCCCTCCTCCTAAGCCATTTTGCGATCTTCGGAGTTAGTGCCCTTTCCTCTTTTCTGAATGAAGTCTTCAACTGTGACTTGAGCCTTTCTGAATCCCCTTTCAATAAACTTTCTGGCGTACATCAAATTTTGGGTGACTACTTCTTGAGTTTCCTCATCATAGTTTTCTTCTTCGATAACCTCCAGTAGCCTTTCTGGGACTCCTTTCATGTTTGTCTGTTTTCGATTTGGGATTCCGGAAGCATGACTTTCCTTTATTCTCTTTTGAGTTGCAGCTGTTTGGTGAAATTCTCAGCCATGATCTTGTTGACCACCATCTTCCTGGTGTCTTTAGCGAATTCCTCTGCCGTGAAAGTGGTTGGTTTTTTAACATTGACTTCGAATCTAAACCTTTTTTGTTCTCCGTTCCCAGACGGGGCCGTTTCATTTGAAGCGCTGTTTAGATGGAGAGCTGGGTTTAGGATTTGGGCCACCAACCCTCCAGTCACTTGGGTTGGGTCTTGATAGTCTAACTCATTCAAATCTTGTTGGGTTAGGCCCGCCGGGATGGTGAGATGTTTGTTCAGTGGGCCGGGCGCGGCGGAACGATCCAATTGAAAGAAATAGGGTAGAATAGAATCTTTTTTTAAGTTAATTACCTGATTTTACCCTTGGATTGGTCGACTTTCCATCTTATCATAACGGACTAGCCACGTGTTTGCTTTCGCTCGCGTTTGTCCACCTGTCACCAGATTTTTCTTGGATCCCACAGAGGGAATGATTCTCTCGTCCTCGAAAGGACGAATTGTACGTTGGCCTCCTTCCGAATCGGTGTTCACGCGCTCCCCACAGCTGTCGTGACGTGTTCCCTGTTCAATCGTAAGCGGGTTCTTTTCACACGCCACCTTCTCTGTAACCTCCGATGGGATCTCCACTACTGGTTTTCCCCTTGTTGGTTGCTGATCGGACCTCGCTTTCTATCGGAGCTCGGTCCCATCCCGTTACTTTTCATAATGATATTCCAAGGATCCTTATAATTATTTTTCCGTCTCATATCCTGAGTTTTGAGGTGAGGACCATATCCAGAGTTGAGTCCTTCTTTCTGCGAAAGGAACTTGCATTCTTCACGGTCATGGCCCGATCGACCACATCGGAATCAGAAATCCGAGAGTTTTTCATATTAGAAGGGGATCCATCTCGAGCTTCGATCTTTATTTTGATGGTAAAACCCTCTTTCTAAGGGTTTGAAGGTGTCAATCAGAACATTGATTCTCATCAGTGTCGAGAGTTTTACAATGAAGATTTATCATGGGGGTTAGTTACAGTTTAAGCCAGTGGTTGAGTATGTTGGCGGAGTTGTTGATTACATTGATTTATTGGATTGTGAGAGGTTTGGACTCTTTGATCTGAACTACATTCCCAAGCATCTTGGGTACCATATATTACGGGGTTCCTAAAAGGAATATGGATTGGGGTTTGAACATTAGGAGCCAATTCACAACTACATCAATACAAAGGCCAAATTCTACATGAGTCTGTTATAACCTCCTCCACTTTCGTTGTTCATGTTCCCAGTGACCTTGTAAAGTATAAAAATCATTCCAAACATCAGAATTAAACACATAAGGGCCAAGATTATAGCCAATGTCTTCCACTTCTTGATCTCACTCTTAGCTCTGTTAATCATTCGAAGACCTGGAATAACTTGAACATATCTCTGGCACATGGGAGGATCGAACCAAACAAGGAAGCCACACGAGCCAACACTCTGAAACCAAAAACAATATTAGAGCTCTGCCTTTCAATCACATGATTTCAAATGAGAGAAATGGAGATAACAAACCAGAAACACACCTGTTCACACCCAGAAACAAGTAGCAGACGACGAAGGAGAAAACACAGAAAGGGAGAGAACTTACCCCATATCGCGAACAAACCAGAAACCGACGACCGGGGTTCACCTCCGTCCACGCAGTGGTATGTTTGCAACGATTCCCACAGTAGCAGACTAGGTCCATGGTCGCCTTGTTTTAATCAACCGTACCTCCCGCTGCAATTGAAGCACGCACGAACCCTAGATACCAAAAAGGGGAATGGGGATTAAATAGTGGCAAGCCATGGTCAAAATCCACCCGTTGAGTGAGCCAAAAGACTAATTAACCCTCATTAATAACTCATGTGGCAATCATGTGCGAAGTTCCATCCTTTAAAATGGACATCCTTTAGAGAAGGGTACCTGATTGCAACTAATTAGAGTTTGGGTATCATGGATGCAGTAATGGGAAGTTTGGGTATCAAATCCGCACAAAAATCACACTAAGGGTACCAAGGATGCAAACATCCTAGCCTTTTTTGATATATGTCTACTCCAACACTATGATGCATTAGAGCGATCTTCCTTGATCACCCACACTTATGCCCCAGCATTTGGCGGAAGGTAATTGAATTCTGGATGATATCCATGGTTTAGCATCTTCGTTGATTTGTCATTAGGCAATGTGAAGAAAAATGTTCTTGCTGGGTTCGGTTTAGCTGAGCAGAGCATGTAATTTTTCTTTTTTTATGGTGGAATTCACATATAAATGTATGTGTGTGTATATATATGATATGTAGAGTTCATCTTATTGTTCTAATGTCCTGGTTTATCGTTTCTGGTGGATATTTTGGTTACTCTTGTCTCCTGTTTCAGGAAATATTGCTCCTCAATTACTCAGGGTTCGTAAAGTCTACTGTAGAGAGCATAAAATGGTGACGAAGGAAGCGCCGTGTAAGATTAACTTGTCCTTTCACCCTCTTTGTTGCTTACCGGACCTTGTCTTTATGTTTTGTAAGATTAGAATCAAGAAGATGCAACATGGGTTGTCCATACATACTATTGGATCAGCTTGTGCCTAAAGGCACTACTTAAAAAAGAACTGTGCGAAAAATTACGTTCATTGTTTCAAAACAATTAGCATTTCAAAGGAGGTAATATTTCAATATATTAAACATTTAAATCTGATACGGAAGCAGGGGCCTCTTATGAAAGAAAACTCTATCAACTAGCCAATTCCCAGCCGGATGAGTTCAATCAAATATGGTTGATATGTGCAATGATGTGAAATGAAGATGTGTGAGAGAGAAAGTCGAAGAGGTCCCCACTAATTTGAATGAGCGTCTATCAAACGGAGACGATCCTATGGTTAAGTTTCAGCAAATCCAACAAGGGCTGAAAGAGTGGGTTTCAGGAATGCCACATTTAGGAAGTGTCTAGATGGTACACCTGTCACCCTAAATGTAGGGTCGACCGAACTTGTGAATCCTATGGTAGAGACAATAAGACAATACTTAGTCAGATTAAACCTTAGTAAGCAAACCAGCACATGGCATTAGACAGACGCAACTGGAGGAGATTGATTCATGTGGCCGACCCCAATTAAGCTGGAAAAAGGCTTGTTGTTGCTTTTGTTGTAATAAGATTTTATGGGATGAGACTTGACCAGATTGAATTCACAAAACACAAAACTGTAGAGTGTTCCGATCCTAAAGGTTCAGTATCACAGTATTTGTTGGCTTGCAACTTCTTCCTATTTTGCATCCTTTATCTATTCCCCAGAATAGCTATGTTGACTGTAATGCACCAAGTGTCAGAATTATCTTCTCCACGGAGAGTACGTGGTTAGGTGCAGTATTCTCTTTCATGCCACTTGGAATCGAGAAATTTGTTTAGAAGGTACATAGATGCTATAGATGCTACTTTTACGTCTACAAGGTACATGTTGGGAGGGGTCTATAATTTGTTCTTTGAACATACTGAAATAGGTAGGAGATTGAGGTTATGAAAGCCTAAAATGCAATTGTAAGAAAAATAATGTTTTTATCAGCGCGTGTTTGAATTCTGATAAATAGATGTTACAGATCTTTCTAGTATGCTGCAAATGAACTGAGTCATCTCATCATCTGCTAGCTGGCTCGTGTTTAGCTGCTCCATTATGTTACTGAATGTTGGGATGCACTTCAGCTCATTGAAAGGCTCATTTCAAATGTTTCAAATCTTTGTCAAGTATGTCCATTTAGCTAATTGCACCCATGGAAATGGCCAAAATTTTCTTAGTTTTTATCCCTAAGAAACAAATGCTATAATTTCCTTATATGTTATACATCTCAGAGAATTTGTCAACCCTAGGATTTTAAGTGTGCCTATTTCATAGTTTCTGCTGAACTAGCTGCTCAGTAATAACCGTGGTTATGTGACTTCAGTTTCTTGCTTTTTTTAGTATAATTAGATAATTAGATTACATTATAACATTTTCACAATTGTATGAGCATCATGGTAAAAAATTGTTGCTCTGATCTCATTTCTCTCCGTTTACGATTCCAACATTGGTTTTTTTTATAAAGATACTATTTACTGTGTTAGGTGCTGATGCTTCGGCTGATATTGGCCGAAGAAAGAGTGGTTCTGGAAATGGGGAGCTTCCTGACGGAAAGAAAGTTCAAGGCTCTGCTTATTCTTCTTCTTGGAAGTGAGTGGCTAATCTTGAACAATTACCATTGTACTGTTGTTTTAAACAGAAAGGCATGTTGTTGATCATGAATATATTTGTCGTATAAAAAGAAAATTGGTATAAAATTGCTAATGCTTTTTTGCCGTATCCAGCACCATGTCTACATTTAATTTTCTATGAAATCAGGCATGGATATAAATATTATGCCTAACCGATTGTTCTCTTTTGCATTTCAGGGGTGATTTCTGAGTTGCTGGTACTGGAACTCTCAAGGACCTCAATGTTGCTATTGAGGCTCATTCTCCAGACAAGGTTTGTTGGAAACTCCTGGAGTTCTCGAGGAAATTGCCCGGAGTTCTTTCTTTTGAACTATTCCCGCGTACCAAAGTCTGGACTGGTATATTTCAAGACTACTGTCCAGGCAAGAACGATATTGGGCTGTATCTATTCTCCGGAAGCAGCAAGAGGTCTGCTTCTGTATCTTAGTTGTTTAAACACTGTTACGAAGATCATATTTACGCTTTTGTTGGACATTTTAGGTCTGAAAATTATGTTTGCCTGGTTGATTTCTTGGAGGCAAGCGATTCCATCTTGTTCACTTGCGTGAATGGTGTTGAGCTCTTTGTTTTCCCATCCAAATGTTTGTCGCCTGATTCTCAAAGTAAGAAACCCATGCCACTATTTTCATCGTTCCCTATAACAATGTCCATTTCAAACCAGCATGTTTAGATTGTTTAATATTGATTTGGGACTGATATATATAGCAAGTGTATGTAGTTTTTTTTTTTTTTTTATAAGGCAAAGATGAGTGTGGTATGTGACAATGGACAGAACATACAAATTCAGTCTAGGAAACCAATCAAGCAGAAAGTATCAATCTCATAAGATGATGTGAAGAAATATCTGAGTAAATAAATCTTCATTTTTTCCTCGTAACACATTATGGGGGTGTGACTTTCATGTCTTATATTTCCTTTTCTTCTACAGTGCATCTTTCTTAGGCTTCACTTTATTTATATATTTTTTCCTGGTAATGTCATATCGCAGAATGGGGTGGTGAACACTTCCTGTGGGGGCTTTTTCCCCGTGTCAAGAAGAAAAAGGCTGAAGAAAAGGCTCACGATAAGCTCCCTCTGCCAGCACCTCCTTCTGGTGTTTTTCACCAAAATGGCGAGAGTAATATGGAAGACACCTTGTGTGACATGGAGGTAGATATGATTGGTGGAAGAGAAATAGGGATACCCGAAATTCCTATCCCTAGAGAACCATCCTGGAGAATACCTAACCTATCTCTTCCCAGTGTACCTGATCCTATTTCAAGAAACTCCACGTTCCTTGCTCAACCCCCGGTGCTGCCGGGTATCATAAAATAAGCGGTCATGGACACTACTCAACCCTCGGTGCTGCCAGGTGTAGTAAAACAAGAGGCCATGGACTTTCCTCCAGGTTTCAAGGAGTCTTACTGGAGGAGAGCATTTGGTAAACTGCGGCAGGACAAGTGAGTTTTGGAAGCGTTTTGGAACCAACCTTTTGTTCCTGGCATTTTTCTTTCGGCACGACAGAGCTTAAGTATCAGCGAGAGAGAGAATATCTGATGATGCTTTACCAGAGAAGATAGAGAACTCTTGTTTAGAGCTATAAGCTTACTGTTGTCGTAATAAAACAACCAAACTAGTTTTTGTTTGTGCTTTATGCATGAATAAGGTGTTAGTCTTATAAAACCAGTTGGATTTTTTTTTTCATACCCTTCTTATGAGATCAGTCATGAAATTGGTGGACTTTTTTCCTGAATTTTGTTTAGAACTTAGAAGGGGTTTGCTTATCTTGTAGGGCAATCGTTTACTGTTGAGCTATAATTCAGGTTATGAAGTCATCTGGTGGACCAAGTGGATAATGCTAGAAACTCACAGGGGCACTCATCTGATATAACCTCTGGTTCGAGGCACGATCTTACAGTTGCAGTAAAAGAGCCAAAGAAGTTTCTGTTTCCGTTTGTGGTTATGCATGAATTGGTTTTAATTAAGCTGATTAAATCTACTTTGGATTTGGCTGTTCATGATGTTTCCTAAACATTGTTTAGTACAATGGTTTTCATGTCTTCTTTAGCTGTTACTTCTGAGTTAGATTTCAGGTTTTTGAGTATATTATCCGTGGATGATGACGTTCCTTTTGAGTTACTGATGGCAATGCAATCTAGCAATGTGGATTTGGTATACATCCTTGAAACTGGAGGGAGGATGAGAATTGTAAGCTGCATTTTAATTGATTTATCTGAGAAGCTGCATTTCAATTTTTATGTCATCCATTTTTTTTATTTTATTTGAAGGCTTAGATAATTTTATGGTGTGCAAATCTTTCTCGTACACCGTTTCTTGAGTTTTTTCCCTAACCCAGTCAGTTCAAACCCATATGTTCTGGCTGAATGATAAGTTGATTATGTACATGGACAAATTTCCAGCTCTCATGATCCTAAGCAAGCTAGAGGGAATGATTTCAATCATGCTCAACTATTCATAGCCAGATACCTTGAGTGGAAGAACACTTCATTGGCAAAGCTTGAGGGCCAGAGCATTATTCAGATGATGGAGAACACTTGTAGCATCTAGGATACTCTGTTGCGCTGAGCTTATCAATGTAATATCAAACTGGTACTCCAGATTTTTTTTCCACCGACAACGAAACAAATTCATTCATCAAAAAAACGGGTACAAAGGCAACGAGACATACGCCTAGGAGATAACGGGAATGAACCTGCTAAAACAAAACCTAAGTCTCAAACAAACTAAAAACCTAGTGAGTTAAGTTCAAAGGCACTCACATAACAAACCCAAAAACCAACAAAATTGGCCCGTTTGAGCCCTTATAAAAAGACCAAAGCCCAACCAAGAGGATCTCAAGGCCCAAAAGCCTGACCCAAACCCAAAAGAAAATTGTAGATCTTGAGAGGGCAGCAACATTAGGCGGAGCAGAGTGGAACCACGGCGGCAGGGACACTGGCGGTAAGCGGGCAACCCTCCTCAGCTAACCCTGGGGGGGGGGGGAAGGTGGACCTGTGCTACTCCGATCAAATGGAGGCCGCTCTTCTCCCTAAACAAGCGCAACGACCGGGGGGATGGGGAGGGGGGAGGGGAGCAAAGCGGCAGCGTTTGAGGGGCGCAGCGACAGAGGCCACCGGAGGATCCCGGGGAGGGGAGAGGAGGGGGAGAGGCGGAGGGAGAAGATGACGACGCCGAGGGTTGAGCGGCTCGGAGCAACATTGGTTGGCGGCACGGCGGACAGATATGGAGAGAGCGGACGGGGCTGGCCACAGCGGAGGGTGGAGCAACGAAGATGGGAGATCACTACCGTAAGTGGTGTAAAATACCGTAATCGGATTTCTTTTCCTTTACTAAACTTCGTTACTAAGCAAAGCGTGATTACTATGGCGTCCTCATCGTCTAGCAAGCCTAAACAATCTAGAGCCCAATCTGCAAACCTGGAGGAAGATCTTCTCGCTATGTCTCTGAATGAGATGGAAGATGATGAGATTATGCTATCAGAAGCCTCTGTTATGGAAAAGCACACTAAAATATAAATAAAAAATATTTTGTGTCTTCTCTCCGCGTCATAATCCACATAATATAATCGCGAGATTTTTCCGACAAAGCGAGTTTAATCGGATAATCCGTGGCGTCCATTTCTTTAACTCTCAATCTTTACCATGTTTTGTCTATATTATTTTTGAGGGAAATATTTTAACTTGTCATTAACAGCCAACAAGGCCCATTCTATCGTTCTCTAATACTATCTATGTTTCTTCTCTTTCAGCATACTTCACTTTTTTTCTAACTATTCACCGAGTCACTTTGATCATGTGATTTGATCAGCAAAATAATGCAAGAATTTTGTAATCTTTGCATGGTCTCGTAGAATTAACTTTCCTCTACAACACCATAAAAATATTACCAAAAAAATATATCGTTTTGCTATCTAAATTTTCGAGTCAAAGTGACCCATTTACGGGTTAAAAATTCAAAGTAGGACAAACCAGAAGAAACATACCAAGTACATCACAAGCCCATTCAGGAGTGCGGGTATAAAGACTAAACTGTGAGAACACCTGTTTGAGAAAATGTCAGCTACCATACTAAAATTGCGAGAAACGTGTCTGAGTTCTAGCTCTTCGAACACCACACACAGCTGCACACAATTCACTAGTACCGAGGCTAGCTCTTCCTCAATTTCTCTGTCGAATCGGTTACACCGCCTTGTTGCTGAAGTTGAACACCCAAGAGACAATCGGATTCAAGGATTAGCCTTTTGCACCGAGCTGTCCGCGCCATTTCCATACCTTTCTTCATTCCTTGAAGCTCCAATCAGAGGACCGAGGAGCTAAACTCAATCCGTTCAAATATTCCTGCAACGAAAATTCCGTCGGCATCCCTTAGAACACATCCAGATCCGGCAATGGATTGTTCATTCCGACAAGCTATGTCGATGTTTATTTTGAGCCTGCCTTCTGATGGCTTCTCCTGTTTCTTCACTTGCTCGATCTCTCCTCCCACGCGCCGCTGGATCTTCCAGAGGAGCTTCAATTCAAATAAGGAAACTCGATCTACTTAATCACTTCATCAACTGTGTATCATGTACCATTGAATTTATAATCGTTTTGCTTGATCCACACACTTGGTGTCTGTGACTGCCCATTTAGATCTGAATTCCTCTGTAACATATTTTCAAATTAACCAAACTAAATCGCAATTAAAAAGACATGAAATGATTTTCAAAAAAAAAAAAATAAAATGAAATGGAATGTCCATAAATACATTTCCCCATTTAATTCATCTATCAATACAAAAAAGAGCGTAACAACACAACTTCACAAGAAGAAAACCCTAACAAGATGGCGATGGCTGCTCTGAGGCGGCGAGAGGGACGCCGTTGTTTCCTCCCCAAATTCGATCAACTCCAGAAAAGAACTCTAACAAGCTCGAGATCTGCAGAAGCAAGCAAGTCTACGCCCAAAGAAGGCAAAAGAGAGTGATTCAACAACCACCACCACCACCGTAGATTACTCCTTGTGAGTGAGATCTCTCTGATTCCCTCTTTCATTTACTTCTTATTGATTACTACGATATCTTTCTATGGTCTCTATCCGGTTGGTTGCCGCATTTGTGTCAATCTCCAGATCTACATAGACACTGGAAACAAAGAAAGACAAGATGAAGCCCAATATATATATATGAATATAATCATAAAAAAGACGAAATCACCTACAAATAGTCCTAAACACACCTAGACCCGGCGATGGCAATCAATAATATCCCAAATGCAATGGTAAGCACCGGGTATAATATCAAACAAACACAAGGGACTTGCGATCTAAACTACGCTATAGATTTTGTTTCGACTCCCAAATAAGACAATTAGCAAAGTAATGCTAACGACTAAGAAATCGTTCGCACATCGAAAGACCTTAAAGGTAATAAATCTCTAAAGATCCTGGAACTGATGTTTCTAAGTTACCAGGTTTTTTATGTTATGACTCTAGAATTTAATGTGGTCAGGACATCGAATATTAGTTCAGTAAGATAAAAAAAAAAACAGTCAAGGGATGCGTGCGTGTGTTCTAATTTGACGGCACCTTATATAGGAAAAGTATCAGTATAAATTGACCGTGCCAAGTGTTTTAAGCTTTTAGTGTTTTTCAATTACAAGGTAGAATTGAAAGCAGTGAAGTTCTGTAATCTGTACCTTTTATCTAGAAAACTCAATTAAGAAGGGTCACATACCTTTGTTAGCCTGTTGTTTTCTTTAGTATATGTAGATTATGCAAGGCTATTTTTCTACTAGTGGTTAGGTTCATGATATATCTGCAGCTAATACCAAGGAAAATTAAGTGAATATATTATTTTATTACGTAAATGCATGAAAGTGCCGAGTTTGAACCAAGGAAGTGACATAGGAGTTAAGGGGTTGAGTGAAGAAACAGCATGAAACTGGCGGTTTAAAAAATTAGTAGTGAAAGTGGTTAGAAATGTACCCAACTTCATGCTCAGAAAAATGAGGATACAGTGTATGGATGAAAAAAGGAAATTTCTTTAAACACTACATTATACATATTGATCCCAATTCAATTTCGAGTAAAAATTTGGAAGTAAATTTGCAAGAGATGTCTAAGTCTGCAGTTTTTTTTGTAGCTTTACTGTCTTGCTTTAACTTACTTTTATCTTATTCTGATTTTTCCTGGTTACTCTTGTCCCCTGTTTCAGGAAAGAATGTTTTTCAAATCCCTGGAAAGGAACCTAATTCTGGCAAAGAAATACAAAGTCATAGTAGAAAGCTTAAAAAGGCGAGGAAGGAAGCCCCGTGTTCGTATCCACCGCTGGTTGATTCTCCTCCAATAATGATTTCCAGAATGAACATGGCCTGTAAGATTAACTTGTCCTATTTACTCTTCACTTTGCTTACCTCCCTAATCTTGTGTTTGTGGTTTGCAAGATTAGAGAAAGTCTTATAAAGATGCAACACGTGTTTTCTGTACTTACCAACAAATTACCACGTGCCTCAAGGCACTAGTTAGAAATAATTTTTGGGAAAACTTGTTTATAGTTTCAAAGCGATCAGTATTTTGAAGTATGTAACATTTCAATAGATTAACTAATTAAAATTGATACACATATGGTAGCAATAAGTGCAATAGAGTAACGTGAGAGGTGACGTGTAATTAGAATGTGTGAGAGAGTGTAAGTGTCAAGGCCCCGCCAATTTGGATGGGCGTTGGCATGGGAAAAAACTAAATAGCATATTGTATTGATTTTATAGGTTCTATAACTAGCAGAATAACCAGGGTTTAAGGCATACCGGCCAATTGGTACCTATGCTTTTTTATGTAAATTAAGTGAAGATAGAGAAAGTTAAAAGATCAGATCTAAAAGAACTGTAATTTCAGTTTCAGAATCCCTGTGCTGATGCCTCTAATGAATCAATGTGTACAACGACATGGATGTAAGTGCCCAAATTAAAAAATATATGTTGAGCATCTTTTCCATCTAATGATGGAGTAGTCAGGTGGATATTTAAGGAAATTTTCATCCGTTACTTCATCACCAGTGATCTCAATACAGTACATTGTGAATTAACCTTAATATAGTACTACGACATTGTTATTGTTTTATAATGTAGCTTGTATAGATTTCAGTATGGTACATTGTGAATTAACCTTAATATAGTACTACTTTATTGTTATTTTTTTATAATTTAGCTTGTATTCACCAAATTACGGTACAAGTGTGCTAACGTGTGTACAGTAATGGGTTAACAAAACATTCGGATACCCCAAAACTTGATTCACCAGAAAAGGATTACATACCTCGAACTGTAGGTAAGCTAATTTCAAATCAGTTTAATTATTCTCCCTGAACCCTAGGGAGTTGAACCAAGTGAAGTGGTGAACATCTTATCCAAAATCATAGAAATTTTAAATTTCAATTTCCATTTGAAGCCCATAATTGATAGTTTTGCTCCCTCCTGGTCCAGTTTTACTTAGTGATGGAGAGGTAGACAAGAATGTTACACATAGGATCAGGGCATAATTGACAATTTGGAGAAGAGCATTGGAATATCTGCCGGTTGCTTTTCTCAAACTTCTCTATTGTGACATCCTTGGTAGGAATAATGCCGGTTGATCATCTGAATTGATAAACCTCGGAACGATACTTTCCTTGCTCACCAGCTCGCGAGTAATATGATGCCGGTATCATGCCGCAATTCAATATGCTTTGTCCGAGCATGAAACACTGCATTTATCGTCATTGCAATAGCAGACATGTTATTGCAATAAATAATAGTAGGCTGACTTTGTACCTCTTGCAAATCTGAAAGTAACCTTCTTAACTGCTTCACAAGCTGTTCTGCAGTTGCAATGTACTCAGCTTCTGCTGACTACTGTTCTGAAAGTAACTTTTTTTTTTTTTTTTTTTTTTTTTTTTTTGAACTCCAAGTTACTACCCTTGTCCTAAGACATAATACATGGCCCGAAGTGTTCTCCTGTCATCTAACGAACCAGCACATTTGCTGTCAGAAAAATTGCTGTCATTTTCTTTCTCATATAGAAGTACGTGCCTCTTTGTGCCTTGAAGATACCTTAACAATCTTTTATCTGCAGCAAAATGAAGTTTACTTGCTCATTCATAAAACTGGATATTAGGCTAACATAATGCATAATATCAAAGAACTAACCAAACTCCTGGATAATCCTATATCCACTCTTTCTGCACCATCACTTTGTTGTAACTTCTCACTCAAAGCAGCAGGAGTGGAAAATGGTTTGCACATGCTCATGTGATATCTTTTCAGAAAGTCATCAATGTACTTCTCTTGTGAGATAATATTTTCCCTTTCGTTTGATCTATTGGATCTCGAGAAAATATTTGTATCAGACCCAAGTCTGTCATTTCAAATTCTTCCATCATTTTCTTCTTAAATTCTACCACAATCTCAATACAGGTTCCCCGGTAAATTAAATCATCAACATACATGCATTCAATGAGAAATTTATTCATATCTCATAGCGAGACCGTTCATTTTGACTAGTCTTGAATTGGCAGTGAAATATCTATGGATCTTACTGTTGCAAGTTCAGAGCCCCTTTCGGAGTCGATACACGTAGTTCTCTATTCCTTTTACTTCATGCCTTGTGGCTGCTCCACGTGTATTTCTTCTTCAAGCTCGACATTAAGATAATCTGGTTTCACATTGCCATGAAATGCATCAAGCTCTAATTGGGTTGCTAATGCAAGGACTGCGTGAATAGTCTCCATTCGTGCAACTGGATCAAAAGTTCCATTAAAATCAAATCCTGGCAGTTGGTAATATCATTTCGCGACTATGGCCTTGTCCTTTGAAATCGAAACATCCTCTTTAATTTTGTTTTAAAACCCCATTTCAAGCTGATCACCTCCATGCCTTGTGGTAGGTCTGTCACTTACGAAGTTTGATTTTTCTCAGTGGTGGCAATCTCTTCATACATAGCCTCCTTCAATATTCCTTTCTCTGAATGTTGTTCAAAACTCCAAGGCTCGCTTGAGAAAAAGGCTACATCACAAGACTCATAAGTGTCGAATCTTTCTAGGAGGCGAATTAGTAGTTTCATCAACATTCAATCGTGAGGCTATCGATATTGATGAATTTGTTGTCTTCACAGGGAGTAATTTCTTGACTCTGGTCTTCTTGACTAGTTGATGGTTCAAGAAAATCGTGAGAGCTCTGAGATTTAGAAGAATAATCTTCCCAAGTCTAAGTTGCCATTCATCAAATATGACATCTCTTGACACTACCAACTTCTTGTTCTTCGCACTAAGGAGTCAGTATCCCTTGACTCATCACTATAGCCAATGAAAATACACTTCTCTCCTTTCTTGTCAAATTTTTCTCTCCTTAGAAGGAATTAAGGAATAAGCAATTCAACCAAACACTTCAAAAGAATCAATTACCGGCTTTCTATTGCTTCATGGTTCACATGGTGTCTTGTTGTGAACACCTTTTGTAGGCGAGCAATTTAAAATGTAAACAGCAGTGTGAACAACTTCAGTCCGGTAATAGTTTGGATGTCCTTTACCATTTAGCATGTTGCGAGACATCTCCACAATAGTGCGGTTCTTCCTTTTTGCCATGTTGTTTTGTTGAGGACTTCTACGAATTTGTTAGCTTTCCGTAATCCAGTCAGTTCCTAAGGGAACGTTTGGTTTCTCGGATTAGCAGTCTTAGCTGGGATTGGACGAAGTATAGTCGAGGTATTAACTGTGTTTGGTTGTTTTGTACTGCTTGTATACGAGTACTGAATAGTGAAACTATGGTGTTTAATACCCTAAATTAGTACTATCTGACATGAGGGTATTAGCTGGATTGGATAATTTGTACCTTAATCTTCCATTAATACTGCACAAAACCAAACACATTACAAATTATTATAGTTCAGCTAATCCAGTCCAATCCTATCCTGAAAATCTAATCCAGCGCAGTCCAATCCAATCCGGGCTAGTTCGGAAAACCAAACGTGCCATAAAATCTTAATCTCATGTGGAGTTTGTTTATGAACATAAGCTTTGAAGTTCAGAAAAACGGAAAAAGCTTGAAACTTCTGCAAGAAAACACACCCACATCATCCGAGTGTAATCGGCGACGAACAAAATAAACTTTATCGTGCTGGTGAGTGGCCTAGTTCGCGTAGGACCAAAAATATCTTAATGGACTAGTTCAAGTGGACTTTAAGCCCTCCAAGAGGTCTTCTTAAATGGTAACCTTTTCATTTTATTATAGATACAATCTTCTCGAAATTGATTCTTGTTTTCCATAGGAGGAAGACCAATTACTATGTTTTTCTTCTTGAATAATTGAAGCCCTTTGTAGTTCAAGACCCAGGGCAGATCCGACCATTATAATAAGACCCCGAACCCAGATTCGGACCCTGAAGCTCAAGGACCACCAACTCCAGAACAGGTGGTAAAATCCCGCTACCCATTGGAGACCCGCGATCCGGCCCTTTGTAGCTCGCATAATCTTCTCCGTCCTTGCCCATCTCTCTCTGTCTCTCTCAATCACACAGTCCTCTCATCTCCCTTAAGCTTCTGAATTCATCATCTAATTTAGTGTAATCTCGACGCAGTTGGTGTAAACGAATGGAAGCTTCTGCAATTTTATTCCATGGCATGAAGTAGAACCCTACCCGGCCCGCACCAAGCCCGGAAATATACTGCACTCTATTATGTCCGCAATATGAAGGCACCTACCCCGCCCCATATGCTATCTTTGCTGTGCCCAAGAGTGTTCGAGACCGGGTGGAACTGGTTTTTTCCCACTACGAGGGCCCGAATTGCCATCCCTAAGTGATTTCGAGAATTTTTTCTTGCTGGACGAGGTGTCTCGCTGAAGGTTGAAGGTAGAAGAGGAAGCGCTCTTCGCGAATAGGAGCGGTGGAAACTCCAAGCAACATATAGCTGGTAGGTCTAAAAAGTTCGGTGGTAAAGCAAAACTCATCAAAATGAAGGAAGCAATTGTTATGGGTGGAGCGTGGAAGGGCCGCGACAGTGGAAAAAAGTTCAATGGCGAATGATATAATTGCGGGAAGAAAGGACACATGGCGAAAGCTTGTCAATCAAAGAAGAAAGTTGAGAGTGATGTTGCTGTAAGGAAGAGCGAAGATGAATGGGATGCTGAAGCAATTAGCTGTTAAGAAGGAGCTAGCCCTAACAACAACGTACGCAATTTCATATCATTGCGCATAACCTCTGGCTTACTCCATTGCATTTAATTGTTTAATTTGTATACTGAAATATTACCTCCTTAGAAATGCTAATTATTATGAAACAATGTACGCAAATTTTCTCACAGTTCTTTTTAAGTAGTGCCTTTAGGCACAAGCTGATCTTTTAGAACGTATAGAAGACACTTGTTGCATCGTCTTGACTAATAATCTTAGAAACCATAATGACAAGGTCAGGTAAGCAAAGAAAAGGGTGAAAGGAAAAGTTAATCTTACATGGCGCTTCCTTCGTCACCATTTTATTCCTTCTACAGTAAGCTTTACCATATCGACGTTCATTCCTGAGTAATTGAGAAGCAATATTTCCTGAAACAGGAGACAAGAGTAACCAGAAAATCCACTTGATAAGATAAAGCAGGACATTAGAACAATAAGATAAACTATACATATCATAAATGCACACACACATACATTTATGTGTGAATTGCACCATAAAAAAGAAAAATTACATGCTCTAAATCGAACCCAGCAAGAACATTTTTCTTTTTCACATTGCCTAATGACAAATCAACGATGAAGCTAAACCATGGATATCCTCCAGAATTCAAGAACCATCTGTCTAATGCTGTATGGGTGATCAACGAAGATCACTCTAATGCATATAGAGTTGGAGTAGACAATATCAAAAAATACTAGGACATTCCTATACTCATAGTTTTCAATCATGAATGTATTTTCATTTGGTACCTTCAGGATTTAGTGACTCATGGATGTCTTTCTGCTCAGAGTGTGGTGATGCTGTAATCCCCACCAATTCGCGCTTTTCACACCGCCAAACCTCCTCCGAAGCTTCGCCGTATGATTTTCTGCAATATCTGGAAAATTATACAAAGTTAGGTTATTCAAGCAAAGAAATTTTTAAGAGTACTAGCATTATTATTGTACAAGGCGTTCTAACAAACACTTGGATATAAGTGCCTAAAAGGAAGTGCATATAGAAAGACATTGACCACATGCATATGTATAAGAAGCGCGCGCACACACAGAGAGACATCTTACGTATGCTCACGAGAGATCTTGCATTTAGAACAAATTCAAATTTTCTTAGGGTAGCTTGGATCGCCGCATTTCTCGCAGACATGTTAACAGCTCCTTTAACATCCATACAACTGCTGTGTAGGAAGATGTCTGCGAGATATGTGGCGATACTGGCTATCCTAAACGAATTCGAATTTGTTTTAAATGCAGTATATCTCGTGAGCATATGTCTTTCTGTGTGGGTGTGCTTCATGTACATCATGTGGTCATTGTCTCTATGTATGCACTTCATTTCAGGCTCTTCTGGCTTATGTTTATCCAGGTGTCTAATCTAATTAGTACGCCTTGTACATTAAAAATGCTAGTACTCTTGAAATTTTCTTTGCTTGGATAATCTAACTACATATAATTTTTCCAAATACTGCACAAAATCATACGGCGAAGCTCCTGAGGTTTGGCTGTGTGAAAACTACGAATTGGGGCCTACAGCATCACCACACAATGAGCAGTAAGACATTCGTGAGTCACTATATCCTGAAGGTACCTAATGGAAAGACATTCATGATTGAAAACTAGGAGTATAGGAACATCCTAGTCTTTGTTGATATATGTCTACTTCAATCTATGATGCATAAGAGTGATCTTCTTTGGTCACCCATACCCCAACATTTGGCGGATTGTAACTGAATTCTGGACGATATCCATGGTTTAGCATCTTTGTTGATTTTTCATTAGGCAACGTGAAAAAGAAAAATGTTCGTGCTGGGTTCGGTTTAGCTGAACAGACCATGTAACTTTTCTTATTTATGGTGGAATTCAAATATAAATGTGTGCGTGTGTGTGTGTATATGATATGTATAGCTTATCTTAATGTTCTGCTTTCTCTTATCTGGTGGATTTTCTGGTTACTCTTTTCTCCTGTTTCAGGATTATTGTTTCTCAAGTACTTAGGAATGAACATCTATATGGTAAAGCTTGCTGTAGAAGGAATAAAATGGCGACAAAGGAAGCGCGAGGTAAGATTAACTTTTCCTTTCACTCTCTTAGTTTCTTACCTGACCTCGTCATTATGGTTTGTAAGAAATCAAGACGATGCAATATGTGTTTTCTAAACATTCTAATGGATCAGCATGTGCCTACAGTCACTACTTCAAAAGAAATGTGAGAATAATTGCGTACATCTAAGGAGGTAACATTTCAATATACTAAAAAATTAAATGCAATGCGAGAGGTTATGCGCAATGATGTGAAATGCAGATGAGAGAGAGAGAGAAAGTCTAATCTAGAAGCAGTTCGGCTAATTTTAAGATCAGTGAAGAGTAGTACACTTTCCCACGGCATCTTGTGCAAAAGAGGCGAAGATTGCAAACTAGTTGGTTACTCTGATGGTGACTATGCAGGTGATCATGACATCCGGCGCTCTACAATTGGGTATGTTTTTTATGCATCGGTCAGCAGCTATTTCTTGGTGTGGCAAAAGGCAGCCAACTTTATCTGTTTCAACAACAGAGGCAGAGTACTGATCAGCGGCAACGGCAGCGCGTGATAGTACTTGGCTTATACAGCTGTTAAAAGACTCACGTCCATCTGTAGATTATGGAATTCCTTTGTATTTTGATAACCTCTAAGCTATGCGCTTGGCAGAGAATCCTGTATTTCACGCAAGAACTAAACATGTTGAAGTGCATTATCATTTCATTAGGGAGAAAGTTGTTATAGAGGAAATGAGTCGACACAAAGAACCAGATAGCTAATCTGTTAACGAAATGATTGAGTGGCAGCGAGGTTGAAGTTTTTAACCAGGAGCTTGGAATGATTGAAAGAGAGCAGCTGGTGTTGATGGGGAGTATTAAATATACACCAGCAGATTATCACATTTAAGATGCTTTTATTTATTTTTTAAGCTAGCTAGTCTTTAGCAGTCAGGTTAACCAAGTTAGTTAGTCTCTTAGCATTCAGTTTTGGATTTCCTGTTCTTTAGGGATATTTTAGAGGTGATTACTGGAGTAGTTAAATGCACGAAAACATGACAAGTGGTTATTTATGTAGCCTGTATAAGGCAGTTCATTGGCATCAAATAATTTATTCCATTTTGCATCTTCACTTGTCTCATGTGAAAAATTCAGTAGCTCATTTAGCTTCCCTCTTTCTTCTTATACAGTTTTTACACTTGTGTGAGTGAGGTTATGTTTCACATTTTCATTTGGCTTTCCTCGACCGTCACTTTTCATTTGCTGCCACTTTTGTGGTTTAGAGCATGAGCCTCCTCTCTTCCAATGCTATGCTTTTGATTTTTTTTTTTTTTTTTTTTTTTTTTTTTTTTTTTTTTTTTTTGAATTTGAGACTGCAAAGTTTAATGGATAAGCTTGCTCCAATAGTTGGCTTGAAGATCGATTGAACGTTGTTCATGCACCCGGAGAGAACTATCAGTTCGTGAAAACTATATGTAGAGAGAACTTTTGATTCTTCAATAGCTGCAGCAACATGATCAATTTTTTTCTGAGAAACGACATGATCAAACTTTAATGAAAGCTAAGGAAGAACGTTCTGAACAATCCTCTGTTGTTTTG
Organism: Linanthus parryae; assembly: GCA_023055425.1. Lineage (NCBI taxonomy): Eukaryota > Viridiplantae > Streptophyta > Magnoliopsida > Ericales > Polemoniaceae > Linanthus > Linanthus parryae. The sequence goes on along the minus strand of JALGPY010000008.1, from coordinate 14,557,687 downwards.
AATGGTATCTCCATAGTTCCGAATCTGGTTCCCAATTTCAGAAACTTTGGGAAAAATTCTTGAACACTTTCACTTTCCTGCATAGCTAAATTGTCAAATTCTGTAAAAAATGAGCAGTTTAATGTATAATTGTATATCACTTTCTCAGATTCTTGAAATTCATTTCTCAATATTTTCCAAGCTTGCTTAGCTTTATTTTCACCATAAATACGAGGGTAGATAGATTTGCTTACCCCTTGCTGAATATAATAAAGTGCACTGGCATATTTTTTACATTCTCCTTGTATTGCTTTTGCTGTGCTTCTGTCCAGTTCTGCGAGCTACCTCCTTCAAGTGGGTTTGCATACGCTTTCTCGTCAACATCCCAAAACTATTGAGAAATGAAAAAAAAATCTTCATATGACTAGTAGTCATAGTGGTCTCCTTCAAAAATGGTTGAATAAGGAAACCCTTTGTGATTGGTGCGACAGCCATTGTGGTTCAGTGGTTATAGCAGAAAAACCTCGCTCTGATACCAAATTTGTTATAATAAAGAGAAACGAGTATGCAAAATGTAATGTAACAAGGTGCTTTTCTTCTACTGCAGCATGATTAAGATTTAGGTGGGGACTGTTCTCATGACTGAGAATATCTAGAACACAAACAGATTGATACATTTATATCCAAATTCAGATAATTTTTCATACTTAATATTCTCACTAACCAAAGACCTTGTTAACTACTTGACTTTTCATTAACTGTTGACTGAGTTCTCTAGACCAATCTTGCATGTTGCTGAAAATTCGAAATTACTTTCTCAACAAGGATGCACCCCAGCTCATTGGATAATATAGCAAAGCTCGGGCTGGCTTGGTAAACTTGGGAATAGTATTCTGATTATTTTTATCCTATTCTTAGTGACGAGGATCTCCTTTTAGGTGAGATTGAAGTTCAAATGTTTCAAATCTTGGTCAAGTAAGTTCAATATTTAGCTAATTGTACCCATGAAAATGGCCGAATTTTTTTCGTTTAATTCCGGGATCTGCTTTTGAACTTGACCAAACAAACATTAAAATTTCCTTATAATTCATACATCTCGGAGAATTTTAAGTGTGCATATTCTTAGTTGTTGCTGAACTAGCTGCTCAAGCAATATCCGTGGTTATTAACTTCAGTTTCTTGCTTTTTTGTAGTATATTAGATAACTAGATCACATTATTGGTAACTTTTTCACAAATTTATGAGCATCATGGTGAGCAATTGTTAGTCTGATATCTCATTTCTCTCCGTTTAAGACTCCCAACATTGATTTTGTGAAAAGAGACAGTATTCTTTCAGGTGTTGCTTCAGCTGATATTTACCCAAGGAAGAGTGGTGCCGTAAATGGGGAGCATGTGTATGTCCTCCCTGAAGAGAAAAAAGTTCAAGGCGCTGCTCGTTACGCTCCTTGGATGTGAGTAGCTAATCTTGAACAATACAAGCCTGTCTGTCAACCATGTTATTTATTCATCATTTTTTTATTATTATTATTTCCACAATTACCATTGTACTGTTTAGAACAGAAAGGCATGTTGTTAATCATGAATCTATCTATGAGTCTGATCTATCTATGAGTCTGGGTTTTCTTTTATGCAAATGCAGGATCGTTCATATAATAAAGCTACATAAAAAAGAGAACTGGTTGACAGTTAACAGTTTCTGAGGAAAAATTGATATCATAGTATGTTTCATATTAGTTTCCTTATTTTCAGAAGTTTTGTTGGGAGTAAAGTTTCCTGAGAAATCATGATGTTGTATTACTGGACAATTCCCTAAGAACGCAAACTCTTGGCATGGCTGATGATTCAAAGCAAAGAATCTGGTGATATGTGTTTGTTGGTACACCTTTTACCATTTATTTATTTATTTAAACTAGAACGCTTCATAACTTTGTCGTTGGTAATTTTTCACGTATGAACTCTGTTCATTTTTTAGACGAATAGGTAGAACTTCATCTAGAAAAGATTACAAGAGTCAAAGACGCCAATTACATAGTTCAGAAAGTTACACAAGCAAGTTACGAAATATGAGCTGCATTCTTAACTGCACCTCAGAACTAAAATTAACAGAACAGTTGCTAAAAGCTCGAGTAGCTTCCATACACCAGTCTGAAAGAGTGGCGTCCTTGTTCCCTCCAACAACAAGACTGTCAGTGTAGACTAAAACTTATCCTCTTTCAATCGCTTGAAGCCAGATGGGAAGGCAGTTTCCAGGTCTGTTTTGTCCCCAGGCACCATTATATGATTCATTCTTTTGTTGTTCTTCTACCAGGCTCCAGCTATTTTGACTGTGGCTGTTCTTCCTCCATTCTTTTGTTGATAACTGGAATGACTGCTTCCATTCTTTTGTTGATATCGTATTTAGGAAAGTCCGTCACTGATGTTAAACTTCTTTTGTCCTCTCATCCGTGGATCTTGTTGGGGTCGAAGATAATCCCCTCTGTAAAAGTATTGTCCGGTTTCATTCTTTCCATTTGTTCCACATTATGTAGAGAATCTCCACTGTTGTTTCATGAAGCACTAGTGAGCTCAAAATACTTTCCCCCAAGAGTTTGACCTGTATCCTTCAGAATGATGTCGGATCTGCCCTTTTAAATCCAAACATGGCAGGTAAGGCATCCTGCAGGTATTTCAGGGGGCATAACTTCAACTTTTCGGGGAACTCAGACCCCAGACTTTACCCCAACATTCTTCCTCTTTTCTCGTGTCTACGAAACTGTTATAATGTCGGGCCATATTGGCTTATCCGTCTTCTTGGCTCTGGAAAGTTGAATTGCCAAACTCTGCTTGTAATATAATGTGGAAAAATGCTCCAAATTTTCTTCTCATCCCATATAATATTGGAAAAATGCTAGGACTTTCATCAGACTTGCTTTCCATATTCTACAGTTCTTGTATCTGGGATCCATCTGTCTCTCTCTATATACATCAATTTTCTTCCCATTCCATGTTTTTCCAACTCATTCTTCGCAATATAAGCACTATGTTCATTTACTTTTTTTTTTTTTCTTTTTGACAAACAAGAATTATGTTGTCGTTTGATAGATTACAGGGGCGGAGCCTAGAAGGGCGGGGGGGGGGGGGGGGGGGGGGGGGGGGGGAGGCGCACATGCCCTCCTAACTTTTCAAGAGACTCTGGGATATCCATATTTTTACAGATTTTTTTCAAGTGTAACCTCTTTTAAAATATACGAATGACCCTCTACTTGAGACACAAATGGTCCAGTTGTCCAGTGTTAAGAAATTGTATTTCCAAGTTAGTAACCGAAGTTCGAATCTCGATATAACCATTTTTTTGTCAAAAAATACACAAAAGATCTAGTATTTATTACACTTTACAATATTTTATTCATTAAAGTTCTAACATTCCCTCACACAAAAAAAAAAAAACTTTCTGCTCATGAAGAAGACTGAACGGACGAGTAAGAACAACGCCGTCCGCTGTTCGCCGTTCGCCTCAGACCTCACCAACACCGTCGGCGGCGCCGCCTGAGTGCCACCGTCCGTCTGACGATCCGCACTGCTGCTCCGTTCCTCCATCTCCGGCGAGCGATTCTCATTCTTCGGTAAACCCTAGTTTCCTCCAATCCTCCTCCTTAATCTACAATTGTGATTACTTTAAGAACTTGAATACTTGATTATGAAAATATTGATTACATACCTAGCTACCACCGAATCTGATAGACCGAAATGCTAGCAGGTTCTGAACAACCATAACACCCCCAAAACCAATTTAAGCCCCTTTCACTAACTTCGATTTCTTTGCTTGTATAGATAACATCCTCTTCTCTCCCTTTTTTTCAAATCCCTCTTCTCCTTCACGATCAATATGGGACAGAGAGGTGAAGGTATTTAACAAAAGTTGGATGTATATTATTTGTTTATGATTTTATGGTATGAGGAAATATAGAACATTTAGTTGAAAGTAGGTAATTTGTTGATTTCCTAGTCGGGTGACCTGCAGATCAGAGCTATGAGGTTGGTTAAGCTCAAAAATCAATCGTCGATTGGGAAATCAATTATAAATTGTTGAAATTTGTGAAAAAAATACGAAGTCGATATCAAAGTAACAATCAATCTCCGATGATGTAAAAAGAATCTATAATGCCATATAATATATTTTTGACATTTGTACTTGAATTTCATTTTTCTAATTTGTGCCCCCCCCCCCCCCCCCCCAAATCCTGGCTCTGCCACTGATAGATTACTTCTTTGGGAGCATTTTCCAAATGTCTTCTTAAAATGATTTTGGTTCAATAGACCGTTAGAAATCGATTGGTAGTGGAATAAGATCCGTCCTGGTTCTTGTAAAAGCTTGTTTAAGCTGACAAGAGACAATTGATCCATGTAGTCGGCCCGGTTAAGCTAGGAAGGGCATGGTTTAGCTGATTATGCACCTAGGATTTTGCTTTAGTTTATCTTACAATCTACTTTCTACTTATCTTCTTTCGCTGGGTATCCTCAAGTGTATGAGACACGTGCCCCTTTTATTCACTGGTAACCCTTATAAAAAAATAAAAATCTAGCACATACCTTTTCTAAAATACAAAAACTAACCAATATATAAATTATGACTGCAACTCGGGCGGGTTTGACGGATTAACACCCCTGCCAAGTCCTAGCCCGAATTCTGTAGAGGCCGCCCAAACCCAGCCCAAGCCAGCCCGAGTTAGGAGCATCGTGAGCCTGCCCGAGCCCAAATTCGTAAAAATCAATTCGGTTTCAGGCTAAATTCGGGCTAGCCTGTTGAACTTATTAAATGAATTTAGTTATCACTTTAAGCTCAAGTTAAATTGCACCCTTAAAATTAATTAATAACTTACATGTAAAAGAAGATACTGAAAGTATACATTTCAAAGTTTGCTATTTGAGACTAAAAACAAATGATTGCTGCTAGATCGAAATAAGAAAATGTCAATTTTGGAATATCAAATGACTTTTTTTTAAATACAAGAGAATGATAAATATTGTGGCGGAGAAAATAAATTAACTAATTCAAGAAAAAATAATTAAAACATAGCTAATAATTAAAAGAAAAGTAATAGATTCGTGTAAAGTATCCTATGCAATCTCTTAAATATGATATTTATAGGAAGTGATTATATAAATCCTGCAATTCGGGCTAGACCGTCCTTCAATATTTATGCCCAAGCCCGACCGTAATTACAGTTCGGGATGGGAATTTCCGTTCAAGCCCGTCCGGATTACTAAATCCATGTGGCCAAGCCCTATTTTAGTCCGGGCTAGGCTCGGGTTGGTCGAGTTCAGCCTCCAAGTTGCACCCCTAATATAAATACAATTGTTGAATTTTCTTATCCATTAAATATTTTCTCTCATTATCTTTCAAAAAAATCATCTATCCTCTGTATCCCTCTCCCCGTTCATTGTGACTGTGCGTGGGTCAGAGGCTGAGCGTATCATCGTCAACGACAAGGCGGCTTCAGGCTTCGTTGGGTTTCGGAACGGCGATTCGTGACTTTGCGATTGTGTGCACAGAGTTTCTCCAGCTCTAGGTCTGTATATCTACAAACCCTAACCCAAAAGTTCTTCATCTTGTTCCTCGGTTTCCCTCTATTTTGAACTCTGAAATTTCACAACGAGAGTAGCAATCAATGGTTTTATGGGTAATAGATGGTATATATTGGTTAAAGATTCCATGATTGTGTTAGTAATGGGTACTATGAAGAGTGAAGACAAATTGATTCACTATGTTTTCTTCGTGTAGTTGATTCACTATAGATTTCTTGATTCTTGAATTAGAAATATGAAATTGTCTATTCGCAAGTCTTGAATACAGTATGATTGAATTGACTTTATGTTTTCTTTATTTATAGAGATGTTGAGGTTCCCAAGGATCCCGAAGGCGGTTGATGCAACAAATGAAATTGTAGATTCTCCGAATATGAATGTGAGTGCTCCAATTTTTAATCAAGTAATTCCAAACATGGATGAGATTGTATCTAATTCTAGTCAAGGTTTTCGAACATGAATGAGGATAATCCACCATCTATTGAAACTTTCTATTAAAACTTTACATTAACAAAGACGTCTCATGTCTTCAATGAAATTAACAATGAATCTATCATCCAAGGATGGAGTTATTTTTTTTTTTACTAAAGCCTATTGTGCACAATGGAGTAAATTTTTCTGCGTACTAAAATGCAAGACTCTTTGTCATGAAAAAATATTTAACCTTTTCTATGCTTACATGTGAATTTCGTTTTACGAATTTGTGCCCCCCTCAACCTCAAATCCAGGCTCCGCCAATGTCCCCTTAGATGACCACATTTTCTAGATTTCTTCCATTCAGTAGTAGTTACATGATGGCCACTTGGCCAGTATCTGGAACCAGTTTTACCCTTCATCTCGACTACAGGGTTGTTAAATGACTGTTGAAAATTAAATATTGCATGAATTATATGAGGTGGAGTTGCAGAATATCAAATGTAGTCGGAACATCGTTTCACTTGACTTCTGACTTCATCTCAATAAGATTGTGACGTATTAAGGGTAAGTCTATGAAGGTGCAGGGTTAGACGTAAATTTTGAACCAGTGGGCCCAAGATTCGGTTGCTGTAAGGGAATGAAAGATGAAGCATGTGGTGGGTGAGTGTAAAAAGAGATTGAAAAAGACATCAACATAGTGAACAAAAAAAGGCAGTTTAAAAATTAACAGTCTTCGTGTACTAAGGAAGGATATTAGTTATGTCGGACATGGTATTTCATTTCTTTTTTCGTTTTATGTTGGTAATTTGCTCGATATGCCTTTTGTGAGAATTGACAGAATGCGTCAGAATCCTATGGCTTTAGTCATTTATAAAACTCCTTTGATTACTTCATACAGTACTGTCCCCATCCAGTACAAACCTCGAGTACCAATCCCTTCCGCTGAGAAAGTGGTCTCTTTCAGGTTGATATAACTATAAGGTATAGGAGATACATAATTATATTAGCTGTTAGGGGTCTCCATATAAACTCTAGGATTTTTGTACACTCGGTACTATCATCAATGAAAAACCTAATTCTTTGAACATATTTAACATGGTATCATAGCAGGCAGGGTAACCTACCTCCTGCTTTGATCCCCAAAACCTTATCTTTCTTATTTTAAACTGCTCTAGATCGAGTACACGGGAACTGTTCACGAGTACACGTGTACTGTTCACGGGTACTCAAACACGTGTACTCGTACCCTTGTACTTTTGTGAGACTTGACAGAATGTCCTCTCTCAGGGTCAACAAACTGTTATAGTGTCAGCCCATATTAGCTTATCCGTCTTTCTGGCTCTGGAAAGTTGAATTTCCAAATTCTGCTCGCAATGTAATCTGGAAAAATGCTTCGAATTTTCTTCTCACCCCATCTGATATTTGACCCTAAATGAGTGCGAGCTCTCAGACTTTCATACGACTTGCTTTCCGTTACCCAACATCTTCAACAGTTATTGTATCTGGGATCCATCTGACTGACTTTATATACATAAACTGTCTCCCCAACCCCTGTTTTCCAATTCATTCCTCGCAATATAAGCACTCTGTTCATTTATTTTTTTCTTTTTGAAAAATGGGAATTATGTTGACTTTTGTTAGATTACTTCTTTGGGAGCATTTTTCGAATTTCTTCCAAAATGATTTTGGTTCAATAGGGATAACATTGAACCGCAATGATGGAAGATCCGTCCTGGTTTGCTTGGTATTGGTTCTAGTTCCTTCCTGGTTCTTATAAAAGCTTGTTTTAGCTGACGAGAGACGTTTGATCCATGTAGTCGGCCGGGTTAAACTGGGAAAAGGCTTGGTTTAGCTGATTATGCTCCTAGGATTTTGCTATAGTTTCTCTTACAATTTACTGTGTGCTGAACTTCTTTCACTGGATATTTAGGAATCCCTTAAGTTCCAGGTTGTTAAATCTCCTTAGATGACTGACATTTTTTTTAGTTTTCTTCCATTGAGTAGTAGTAGTTCATGATGGCCAGCATCTAAAACCATTTTTACCCTTCATCTCAACTGCACGGGTTGTTAAATGATTGTTGAACGACTGATATCAGATGAGTTAATGAAGGTCTTGTGGGGGGGGGGGGGGGGTAAGATGTAAATTTTGAACTATTCGGCCCAATATTCGGTTACTGTAAGGGAATCAAAGATGAAGTATGTGTAAACAGAGACTGAGAAAGACATCAACATAGTGAACGAAAAACTAATGGCAGTTTTTTTAAAAAAACAGTCTTTGTGTAGCATGAAAGGAGATTACTTATGTTGGAAATGGTATTTCATTTCTAACGGTTTTTTTCTTTTTATGTTGGAATTAAGTGTGATATGCCTTTTCAGAGGCTAGACAGAATGCGTCAGAATCTTGTGGCACTAGTCATTTTTAAAACTCCCTTGATTACTTCATACAATACTGGCTTTTCCAGGTCAACCCCTGCCGGTCAGAAAGTAGTCTCTTTCAGGTTTATATAACTATAAGTTATAGGAAATACATAATTTTATTACTCCCTCCGTTTCTTCTCTTTCAATTTATGTTGACTTTTTTATCCGTAATTGGGTCACTTTGACTCGGTGATTTGGATAGCAAAACGATATAATTTTTGGCAATATTTTCGTAGTATTGTAGAGTAAAGTTTACTCTACAAGATCATGCAAAGATTACCAAATTCGTGCACTTTTTGCTAATCAAATCAGCGGGTCAAAGTGACACAGTGAATAGTGTCAAAAAATGAAGTAAGCCGAAAGAAAAGAAACAGATGTAGTATCTGTTTAGGGTCTCTATATAAACTATGTGTACTCCCATTATTATCATTAATGGAAAAGTTAATTATTTGAACGTTAACATGGTATTAGATTTTTGGATCTATCCCAATGTTCGCGGGCACAATTTATGGGTACTGTTCCCCGCTCATAACAAACACATTTCTGGATCCAAAGCAACAGCTTCTTAATCTTAAACCCTTCTCTCGTTGATCAACCATGAATGCCTTGCTCCTAAAAATCACCATCGACAGATTCTCCGTTCTATCCCTATGTCGCCGGACAGCATGGTTTTCTCTTCCTGGTTGAACCTTTTGGATTGCCAACAGTCGTGGAATCTCTCAAACCCCCAGTCCAGCATTCCCTTCTAGGGGCCCCTCCTGCATCAGCCTCTCTATTTTGGCCTTGGACCCCATTAGCACAAGGCTCCTTCCTGCGCAAACCGCGCCCATTGTTGAGATTTTTCCAAGGATGCAGGACTCAAGGGCATTGTATTTGTCAATGCAAGCAATTTGGTTGGCTCTTACAACAGTCAGGCTCCATACCACCCGCCCCACAACCTCCGTCTCCCTCCTCTAGCTATCCGGGGTCCTCTTAGTGACCCCCTGGGCTCATGCCGCCACAGGTTTTGATGGTCCATCCTCTTGGACTCCCACATAGTTGCTTGGCATAAGGGCCACACATCACATTACATATGACTTGGATTATCTATCCTTGCGTCAGCCATATGACGACTTCATGATTGGTGATGGCATTACTATACCTATCACCCATATTGGTTCAATGTCACTCTACCCTCACTCCCATTCCTTTGTTTTATCTGGTGTTATGTGTGTTTGATCTATCAAAAAGAGTCTTATATATGCTTCTATGTTATGTTCTTCTAACAATCTCAGTGCTGAATTCTCTTCTTTTGGTTTTTGTCGTGAAAGATTGTACTACGGGGGTGCTCCTTCTGAACGGTCCATTTAAAAAAGACTACTATGAGTGGCCTGTTCTTTCTGCTCCCTCCATGGCCCTCGTGTCTTAATCTTGTCCGTATGCTCTCTCATGGCATCATCGTCTTCTGCATCCCGCTAATCTAATTTGCCACCACTTGTTTTATAAGTTTTCTCTTTTTTTGATTCCACTTTACAGTCGTCACCACATCTTGAACTTGTCTTTTTCGATGTTTGGACGTCTCCTGGCTTTTCTCATGATGGATTGAAATTCCATCGTTGATCATTGTACCAAACACGCCTGGCCGTACTGTTTGAAACGTAAATCTCAACTTCAAGATACCTTCACTCGCTTTCGTTCAATTTTTGAAAAGTATGTCTCTCTTCCAATCAACACCCTTTACTCTGACAATGGGGGCGAATTCTATGTGCTTTGCCTGATCTCTCCACTCACGACATTACTCACCTAACTACGGCACCTACACGCCTGAGCACAATTTGTATGTTGAGCGCCGTCATTGTCACATTGTCGAGACTAAACTTTATCTCTTTCACCATTTAGCAGTCCATCTTTCCTACAAGCCCTATGCCTTCTACTGCAATCCGTCTCATCAAACGCCTACCCAATCATTCTCTGTAGATGATGTCACCCTCAATTACTCCAAAGTCCAAACTTTGTGTCCCTGGATGTCTGTGTTATCCTTGGCTATGTCTGTATACCTCCCACAAACTCGACGTCCGATCTATGCAGGGCTACTCTCTTACAAGTGAATATATTTTCTTGACCATACTTCCGACCGTCTCCATGTCTCGCGCCACGTTTAGTTTGTGGAGTCTTCTTTCCCCTTTCAATCTATGAGTTCCTCGTCTTTGCTCCCCTCCTCCAGATCAGACTCTGACATGGTTTGGCCCCTCACCATGTTCCTTCCCCTGCCTTCATTCCAAGAAGAAACTCAACTCCCTCCTGCTTTGGCAGTCTCTGTTGCAACGACTCCAGTACAAGACCCGGATGGTACTCGTCCCCTATTCCCCACCTTCCATCAGAATTATACTCCACGCCCTTTACCGGCTCCAAACCCGCCACTAGCCACATCCCCCCATTTCCCTAACAAACCAACACCACTCCTCCTCCCTCCACACATACAATGACCATTGGATCAAAATTTGATACCTCAAATCATCCCCGGATACACTATGTTAGCTTCTGTCTCTCCACTTGGTTTTGACATCGAACTAGTACTGTTTTGTAGGCTCTCAAGAATCCTCAGTGGCGCTCTGCAATGAGTGTTAAATTTGAGGCTCTACTTCATCACCACACATGGGATCTCGTCCCTCCATCCCCTACACATAATTTCGTTGGCTGCAAATGGTATTTTGTATTAAGTGGCTTCTCAATGGGACGGTTGATTGATATAAGGCACGTTAGTGGCTAAGGGTTTTCATCAGAAATCGGTGGTCAAACTGGTTAATGTTCGTCTGGTCATATACCTTACTATTTTTGTCATCAAGGGGTTCTCAAGGAGATGAATGTTAATAATTCCTTCCTACATAGCTGCCTGTGTTAATTGTTCAGCACCATCCTGACTATGTTCGCAAGCTTCGAAAGGCGTTCTATGGCCTGAAGCAAGCGCCAAATGCTTGGTAATATGAGTTTCACTCTTTTCTCTTGTAGTGGGGCTTTTCTAATTCCAGGGGTGCTACACTAATCAGGGTCACTATCTATGTGCTTGTCTATGTTCATAATATTATAGTTACATGTTCCGTTGCTGCTTAAGTCCAACGGTTTATTGATATATTGTCCGGTCGATTCTCTTTTTAAGGATTTGGTAAATTTTTCTTATTTTCTGGGTGTAGAGGTTCTGGAACACCTGGATTACCTTTTTCACAACAGAAGTATATTCATCTTTTGGTTCATCGAACTAACATAAATGTTGCTAATCCTGTGTCCACTCCACTTCATCCGGTTCTGACTATGTCCCTGCATTTTGGCTGTGCGCTCCTAGAAGCCATTGAGTATCGTATGATGGTCCTGTCTCTCTCTCTCTCTGGCCCACATGTTGCCTTTACCGCAAAGTTTTAGAAACCAGGCCGGCCATCGAACCAGTGAGACACCGGTTTGCGGTTCGAACGGTTGGACCGATAGTTCAAACGGTTGAACCGCATCTTTTTTATTCAGTATATAAATTAATTATTTATATAAATATAACTTAATTTTATTAAGATTTAACTTTGCAAACCTTTGGATCAAATTATGCAACATTAACATCAAATAAATTCATAAACATACGTGTAACATTAATATCAACAATTAAAAATAATTTAACTTAACAACAAAATACCAAAATCCATAATACTCAATCCATAATACTCCTAAAGTTTTGCGTTTAACAGTAAAAGAATTGCACTTTGGGTGAAATGATGTGTTTGAATTGTTTTTTCCACATAGAAAATCAATTTTATTTATTTGTTCTTATCTCTTCCTCTCATTTCTTATCTCTTCCTCGTTCAGTCTCTCTCTTGAACACTCTCTTCTACAACCGCCAACGACCGTCCACTCTCTCCTCTCTCTCAACCAGATTCTTTGCAATCTTTATTCGAAGGTAATGAACTTGATGTAATGTGTTTCCACTACACTTCGATTCCTCCATTTTCTCTCTCTCCAACTCGACGAAACTTAGGTAATAGAGTAAACGGACGAGGTGACTTATGGTAGAAGCGACCCTTGGGTTTCAATAAATTGGTTGCGATATTGGGTTGTTGAGAAGAACATATGAAAACTGGCGAAACCGCTCACAACCGTCTGGTTCATCGGCTCGAAAGTAAACAGGCAATTTTGACAGGGTTTCAATACATAAGTGGTCCAACAGCTCAACCGAACTGGTAATGTACCGCTTCACCGGTTCAACTGGTCAAACAGGCTGGTCCAATCCGGTTTTTAAAACTACGCTTTGCTGTCAACAAGTTGTCTGAATTTATGCATGGACCGACAACCACTCACTGGCACGCGGTCAAGCGTCTCTTACGGTACCTCAAGGGCACTTCATTTGCCGAGGTCCATCTTAGCTATGTGCTTTTTAATGGCGATTGGGTTGGAAATAAGGATGACTACTCCTTTACATTGGGATATATTGTCTACTTTTGGTGGCTCGCCAGTGTCCTGGAGCTCCAAGAAACACCATACAGTAGCCCGCTCCACCGAGGCTGAGTATCGGGCTGTCACTGCTGCCTCTTCTGAACTCCGTTGAATTTTCTCTCTGCTAAATTAGCTCGGGTTCCATCGGACACCGGTGTATACTCCGACTATCTACTGTGACAACATTGGTGCCACGAATTTGTGTTCCCATCCGGTCTTTCATTCTTGTATGAAGCATCTCGCCTAGGATTTTCCTTTTGTTCGGGAACTAGTCCAGGCTGGTACTCTTAGGGTGTCTCATGTATCCTCCGTGGATTAACTGACTGATTGTCTCACCAAGGCTCTCTCTCACACTACAGTATCTAAATTAAAGTCCAAGATTGGTGTCTTCTCCCATCTTGCGGGGGCATATAGATGATGCATAACTATATTAGATTAATTATCAACCATCCGAACTCATCAACTGCAGCTGCAAAGACAAGTGTCCCAAAGTATCTTAACACTGAGAACTAGGACTCATTTGCTACATAATTATACAAATGTAGAATACCAAGACTAATCAAAGCCCTACTAATGGCCCTAAGCAAAATAAAGTACTTTCCTCTACAATTCCCTAAGACCAGAGCAGGGACAACTTTGTAGCTGGGACAATGGTGCCTTCATGTTTTTCCCATCTCTGAATCGTGGCGATGATTTTTAGTAATTGATCTTTGGGCGTTATTGTACTTTGTGGCTTGTCCAAAGGCTATGGTTTATAGCATCTGAACTTTACTTTAAGTAGATTAGTACATACTGGAGGTATGTGGTCTGGCTGTCAATGCCCCAACTTGGAGATCTCCATAGGCTTGATATTTGTCTTAGTCTTCAGTGGAATTTATCTGTGGATCAGTACATACCAGTGTTACGACTATCCCCTGCAATATAGACGCCCATAACTCAATGATTCTCTTAATAGTAAGAGGAAGCTTTTTGTTTGATATGTAGAATAGGGGATTGTACACCTAAAGTTCTTTTACATATGTGTATACACACACACTATGAAGTACTTGAGTGACCCTACGATATGATTAGTATAGAGGATTGTACACCAAAGTTCTTTCTATATATGTATACACACACTATAAAGTAATTGAGTGACCATCGGTGCTATTCACTTTAATATAGGAAGGTATAATAGATTAGAAAACCCACTAAGGCCCAGTAAACATGATAAGAGAGAAATGTTACGTGCCACAGAAACTTTTGAATCGTTATAAATCACTTTCCATGTCGGGTTTTCCAATTGGTTGTAGGTACCACTAGAAAAATAACATAAAAAGATAAAGATATCACAATACTGATGGTAATTTTACACATGAGCGCTGACGTAAAACAATGTAAAAGATCGACGAGACGTGGCGTCCCACATTCTAATATACAGAGCCCACTAAGCCCAATGGACTAGTTTTATAGAAAAGCGCTACGTGTCACCGAAATCTACTTACCTCTTTATATCACGTCCCATATTGGTTTTTCTAATTGGTGGTAGGTAGAGACCGAAAATGAACAATATAATGAATAGTTGAATTATCGATGGTATCATTGTCTCTTTTCGTCATTTGGTTCTATCGGTGCCTCGCAAGTTCATACTACAAACAGTAAAGAAATCTACCACTTTCTAAGGTTGACCGACATGGTAAAGCCCTTAGTTCTTTTTCTGTAAAGCCGATTTCGTTATTACTCTTTGGGCATTGTACATAGGTTGTTATCGGAACCCCATGTACGGTGATGACCTCGTTCCTAGAACTTTGGAACTCCGCCGGAGTTCTCCGGAACACTCCCAGAACACCACATGTTTCCGTACAAAAATTGTATCCTGAACTTATGAGGAATTTCCCGGGAACGCGTTCCCCTTTTGAAATGTTTTTACAATCATACATTAAATTTTATATATGCATGTAAAAGCTCCTCTAACATCCATACAACTACTGTGCAGGAAAATGTCTGCGAGATATGTGGCGATACTGGCTACCTTCGTCGAATTAAAATTTGTTCTAAATGCAAGTCTCGTGAGCATATGTAAGATGTCTCTCTCAGTGTGTGTGCTTCCTGTACATCATGTGGTCATTGTCTATATGTATGCATTTCATTTCAGGCTCTTCTAGCTTATGCTTATCTAGGTGTCCAATCTAGTGAGCACGCCTTATACAATAATAATTCTAACACTCTTGAAAATTTCTTTTCTTGGAAAACCTAACTTTGTATAATTTTTTCCAGATATTGCAGAAAATCATACGGCTACGTTCCTGAGGGCGTTTGGCTGTGTGAAAAGTGTGAATTGGTGATTACAGAATCACCACAGTCTGAGCAGAATGACATCCATGAGTCTTTATATCCTGAAGGTACCAAATGGAAAGACCTTCATGATTGAAAACTATGAGTATAGGAACATCCTAGTCTTTTTTAATATATCTCGACTCCAACTCTATGATGCATTAGAGTGATCTTCGTTGATCACCCATACCCCAGCATTTGGCGGATGGTAATTGAATTCTGGAGGATATCCATGGTTTAGCATCTTCGTTGATTTGTCATTAGGCAACAAGAAAAAGAAAAATGGTCTTGCTAGGTTCGGTTTAGAGCATGTAATTTCTCTTTGTTTTGGTGAAATTCACATATAAATGTATGTGTGTGTATATATATGATATGTATAGTTTATCTTATTGTTCTGATGTCCTGCTTTATCTTATCTGGGGGATTCTCTGATTATTCTTGTCACCTGTTTCAGGAAATATTGCTTCTCAAGTACTCAGGAATGCACGTCGATATGGTAAAGTTTACTGTAAAAGGAATAAGGAAACGCCATGTAAGTTTAACTTTTCCTTTCACTCTCTTCGTTGCTTACATGGTAGTTGTATTTAGTCTGGTTTTTAATTTCTGTCCGAATTGCCATTTTCCGACATTGGCTTTGTGAAATGAGACTACCTATTCTTTTAGGTGCTGATGCGGAAAATGTGGAGCTCGTGAATGCCCTTGCTGAAGGAAACAAAATTAAAGGGCCTGCATGGGATTCTTGTTGGAAGTGAGTAGCGAATCCTTAACAAGTCGAACCTGTCTATCACCCAATTTATATCTCTTCAAGTTTTTTTCTTTTCTATTCCTTCCGCAATTACCATTGTACTGCTTAACACAGAAAGGCCTGTTTCTGATCTTGAATCTGTCTTGTTCTTTTTTTATGCTATACAATATCGTTCATGAATACAGTTGTTTAAAAAATTATTAGTCAACAGTTAACACTTGGTTAGGAAAACTAGAAAAGGAAGTATTACTTCATACTATTTCGGAACTAAGTATCCCCGAGAAAGCATGATATGCTTTATTGGACCATTCCCTAACAGCCCAAACCTTTTGGCATAACTGATGATCTGGTTTGTAAAATGATATATGAAATTAAGTACATGACTAATATCCGGTGAATGACATAATATCAAATGTACTCGAACATCATTTCGCTTGAGTTCTAACAGCATGCTAAACCAAATGTACTTTGTGTGGTATCTGAAGGTGGGTGGGAAGATTGAGATTTCGTGTTAGTGGTTGGGGCAGTCCTTTATTTCAAGAAGAGAAAATAAAGATGAGGTTGGTGTTGGGTGTGTAAAAAGAGAGATAGCAAAAGTCATCTGAGTAGAGAACAAAGAACAAAATAATTTTAAAGGGTAAAAGTCTTTGTGTGGTATTAGAGCAAATTTAGTTTGTCGGTAATGGTATTTCAGTAAATGTGTTTTGTTTTTTCTTCCTATGCTGGTAAATTGCTTGATCCGCATTTTCTGAGACTTGACAGAATGCATCAGATTCCTATTGCCTTCGTCATTTATGAGACTCCTTTGACTACTTAGTACTGTACTGGCTTATCCTGATCCAGTGGTTGTCAAACCTCAGGTTCAGTAGACTCTTTCAGGTTGCTATAACTACAAGGCAGTGTCTTCCTATTAAATTAAAGGGTAAAAGACACTGATCACCCCTGAGTTTAGGATAAATTCCTCTCAGCTACCCTGACTTTTGGAAAAAAGACCATCTACACCCATTTAACGGAATATTCCGAGGACACCTAGCACCCTTCTGTCATGTTCCGTTAGAAAAGTGGGTGATTGAATCTTTTCAGACCGTATTACCCTTGTGCATTTTCTGATTTTTTTTGCCCATGTTGATCAATAAGAACACCAAAAAAATCAAGATGATTCGCTAACATTACAGAACCTCTATCTAAATCAAAGCCATTAACTGAAAAAGGAATACAATAACACAAAGCAAATTAACCCAAATATTCTTCATCAAAACAGTATCTTCCAAAAACTCCAAGTTAGACAAGAAGTTTGGCTAGTTGGTGGAAGAACGACACAAACCCATCAAAAATTTCATTCATTCTCTGTCGATCCAAACTTTTTGATATACATTGTTGGGAAATTTTATTTTACCTCTACCCATACAAAAAAGATCTTTCTGGTCAAACTATCAAAGTCCAAGGGTCATTTACAAAGATCTTTCTTTGAGCTACTACTGATTGATCATGTATTTGACGAAAACATAAATCAACTGGTTGCAATTCATATCACCAAACTTAGAATCATGGATGTATTTCTCTAATAAGTTAAGAACATGTCAAGAACAGAGATCAAAAAAAAAGAACAGAGGAGAAGAAGAAGAGAGGAAGATGGAGAACTAGTTTTATCTTCGCCTCGCCACCGCCTCATCTTACTCGTCCTCTTCTCATCCCCCATCTTTCGCGTCTTCGAATTCAATCACCGAGTGGGCAAAACCCTTGACAGAGGCCCCAAATCCTGCCTCCAGCGATGAAAAAATTACCTCGAACCAGACATCAAAAAGTGCACCCTCACGCCGGAGGAGCAAACCTTCGTCTTCCCCTCCGACGACCAATACAACGACCCCCTCCATCTTCGTCTTCCTCTAACCATAACCACCGATGCGCCGAGAGGAGACAAGAAGAGACGCCGAGAGAGGGAGAGACAGAGGGAGGGAGATGAGTGCACCGGCCAGATCTGGGTTAGAACTCCATAGCTAGGAGCTTCAATTTTGGATCTGGTGATTTGTCTTCAGCACCCCTTGTCCGACGGGACAACGGAGAAGAGGACGACGGGACGACATCGGCGACCTCCTTCTTCGTTATCTTCTTAGTCGTCGCGGCAGAGAGCTCGGGGAGAGAGAAGTGAAGATGGATGATGACTGGCGTCTGTGTTTTTCAGCCAGATAAGGAAGAAAGAAAGAGGAAGAAGAAAGAGAGAATAGAGTTAAAAATGAAGGGAAGAGAGGGGTTAGGGAATAAATAAGGGGTAATTTTATAACATTTCAGGGGTAAATTGGTCTTTATTTCCGTGTTGTTAGTCAAC
Organism: Linanthus parryae; assembly: GCA_023055425.1. Taxonomy (NCBI): domain Eukaryota; kingdom Viridiplantae; phylum Streptophyta; class Magnoliopsida; order Ericales; family Polemoniaceae; genus Linanthus; species Linanthus parryae. Next base: position 14,539,473 of record JALGPY010000008.1, on the reverse strand, counting down.
TGTGTGTCTCCATTCAAAAAAAAGGTGCAGACTGTCTTTTTCCAAAAGTCAGGGTAGCTAAGAGAAATTTATCCTAAACTCAGGGGTGGTCTCTGTCTTTTACCCTAAATTAACAGTTTTTGGTCATATCCATCTTAAAAATCACTTTTTACGAAATCAGGGCTTATCCAGATCCAGTGCTAACTGGTTGCACTTTTGTTGCATTTCAGAGGTAACTTCAAAGTACTTGCTACTGGAAGTCTCAGTGAACTCGATCTTCAGATTTCTGCTCACACACCAGATCGAGCTCTGCATAAAGTCATAGGCTTTTCAGAGAGAATGCCCGTAGTGCTTTCTTTTGAACTACTCCGCCGTTCTGTAGTCTGGACTGATATTTTTCAACATTACTGTCCAAGCAAGGATGACATTGGACTGTACTTGCTTTCCGGAGGCATCAACAGGTCTGTTTCTGTAACTTTTTTTTTGTTATTCGAACTTTGCTGTTGTCTAAAATTGTATTTACAATAATTGTTGGAAATTTTAGGTCTGAAGAGTATGCTAGCCTGGTGGAGTTCATGAAAGCAAGTGATTTGGTCTTGAAAACTTGCATTGATGATGTCCAGCTCTTGGTATTCTCATCCAACTGCCTGTCTGATGATTCGCAAAGTAAGAAACTCACTTAGATTGTTAAATGCTGCTTTGCGACTATTATATCGTAACTAAATCTATGTAGCTATGGTTTTACTATGTTTGTGTCACACACACAAAAAAATCCCTACGATTATTGAGTATGCCATTCGACATCACTTTCATCTACCAAATGAGATACCCATTAAGTCTGGGAAACCATCCAAGTAAATAGATCTTCGTTTTTCCGTTCTCATGTCTTCTGTTTGCTTTTCAATTACTGTGCATCATTCTCGGGCATCATTTTTGATGATTTGAGTCCTCTTCCTGATGATGGCTTATGACAGGATGGGGCGGTGAATACTTTTTGTGGGGAATCTTCCGCCGTATCAAGAAGCTCAAAGCTGACAATAAGGCTCACGATAAGCTCCCTCTGCCAGCACAGCCCTCCGGTCTTGTCATTTATAGTGGCGAAGGCACTAGTGAAGACACCTCGTCTGACATGGAGATAGACATGATAGGTGGAATAGAAGTTGGGATACCTGACATACCTATCCCTAGAGAACCATCCTCAACAACAACGAATGGCAATTTCCCTACTCAGCCCCAGGTGCCGCCAGGTATCAGAATGGACTTTCCTCCAGGTTTCAAAGTATTCTTACATGGTGGTAACAAGCGAGTTTAGAAAGCCTTTTAGAAACAATATTTGTCTTGCAACTTATTGAAGTCCCCGGTGGGTCCTGATTTTCGTTTTGAAGGACAGAGCATGAGTATCAGCGAACGAGAGAACTTCTGCTGATGTTTTAGCTGATAAGACAGAGAACTCTTGTTCTAGTAATAAAACAACCAAACTTTTTTTTTTTTTTTTTTGCATGAATAGGGTGTTAGTCTCGTAAACTTGTTGGATTTTGTTATTTGTAATCATACTCTTCTTATGAGATCAGTCATGAAATTGGACTATTTTTGAGGGTTCATATGTTTTTTTTCCCTGAATGTGGTTTATGACTTAGAAGGGATTGCTTATCTTGTGTAGCAATCATTTACTGTTGAGCTATAATTCAGGTTACAAGTCCGTTGGCGAACCAAGTGGATCCGATTGAAACTAGAAACTCACAGGGGTCGTGACCTGTGAGATCCTGACTATGAAGTTCCGCAAGGACTCATGTTTTTCTTTCAATGCCATAGCTCAACGAAGGAGGAAACTTCAGTCACGGTGGTACGCAGCCGACGTGATTGAACCTCTTGTTTGAACCAAGTAGCAGAATGGTTTTCATGTCTTATATAGGTGACTTAGACGGATTTCAGTTTTTGAAGGGCTTGGGTGGTCTTCTATTATCTGTGGATCATGATGATGTACTTCTTGAGTTGCAGATGGTAATGCAGTTTAGGAATGTGGATCCGATATACATCCTCGAAACTGGACTGATGGTGAGCATTGCGAGTACGGAGTATTAGACCCATGCTCGCTTTGGCGTGTGTAACGAAGAACCCAGCTGAGTTTAGTTTTATGTCTCAGCTGCTCACGAGGTTGGTGCCCCTACTTTGTTACTAGATGACTCTTTTTATGGAAGCTGTGCATTTCTCTAGTTTGGGTGTCTGGTTGTTTCCTGCCTATGTTTCATGTTTGTGCTCACTTCCTAAGCTGCACTGCAATGAGAAGGGAAAGAGAAATTTTAAAGTCCAGGGAATGGTTTCAATCAAGCTCTACTATACATGGCCAGTTGCCTTGGAATGGAAGAACACTCCATTGGCAATTTTAAGGATCTTAGAGCATTATTCATAGCTGGACTCTGGAGGGCACTTTCTAGCATTTATGATATTCTCTGTTGCACTGCTTATCACCATTGTCAAATCAAACTAGAACTAGGTATTTGGAGAGGTATATATTACTCTTGAGACCCGATGCACGAGCTGGAAATTTGTTTAGGAGTAAAAACCCCCTAACCCGGTCTACTAGGGCTCTCGAACCTAAGACCTGGTGCAGACGCTTGGGGTTTTTTCGTTATGACTTATGATTCAATAGAGTTGGCGTCTGTTTAACTATGTTGCACAAATCTCTATTTATTACCTCCATTTCTTCTTTCATCGTGGTTTGACTTTTTTACTCGTAATTGGATCACTTTGACTCGGTGATTTGGATATCAAAACAATGTAATTTTTTGATAATTTTTTCATGATTTTGTAGTGTAAAGTTTAATCTACAAGACCATGCAAAAATTACCAAATTCTTATATCGTTTTGCTAATCAAATTATCGGATCAAAGTGATCTAGTGAATAGTGACAAAAAGTGAAATATGCTGAAGGAGAAGAAAAATAGGTAGTATAAATTATTTCTTGTCATAAAATAAGATGTATCAAATTTAACACAAACTGCTCGTCGTCTTTCTTTTTTCCGACTATTTTTTGTCGCCGTGCCTTTGAAAACCATAGTTAGTAGATACTCCAAACTTTCCCGTTCAATACCCATCAGTGGGTATAAATGAAAAAAATTACATATACCGTACTATTGCTGGACCTAATAAAGAAAACTCTCGACTTTTTTTAACAAAAAAGTTTAGAACTCGTATTTAACGTTTTTTAAGTACAATACTTCCGAATAAAACTTCTTGCATACAAGATTGTAGTGAATATATTAGCATTCAAAATATTATAACTTATAGTAGTTAGTTTTTATTAAATATATTCGGCCAAATTGCACCATTGGTACCCGAACTTTGGACAAACCGTGGATTTAGTACCCGACTTTTAAAACCGTGCATCACTAGTACTCTGACGCCGAATTGAATCAAGGCGAGGGATCAACGCAGCAGAACTACGAACAGAAAGGCATAAATCAGTAGAGAAGCTCTCTAGGGTTCAAAGAAAAACGTCTATTGATCAAAAACCGACTTCCAATTACCCACAAGCCGGGTATTATAGCTGAAATCTTAATTTTGTCAAAAATGGCAAAATTACAAAACTGGCCCAAAACTATTGGCCTTATTAAAAATAACGCACATATATCAGTTTGACCCAAATCGAGGTAATTAAAGAAGTCAAAACGTGAAAAAGGAAAAACTGCCAAAAATAGTAAAATTTGTCTTCGGAGCTTCCGTTCACAGGTCAAACGTCGTTTTTTCGAGGCTGAAATCATGCGTGATGGGGCGGAGCCCGTTCAATCGTGTCCGTCTCCTCGAGATCTTTCCGAAAACATGCTGTAATAGCTATTCTAACCCCGCAGCTCAAGTTACGCCTCGAACAGTGTGGTGTGACAAAAAATGGCCGTTTTGCCCCTCTTTTGCGCTTGTCTTCCATGTCATGATAGTTGATCGCCAGATTAGTCACATGTGAGAGCTCGGCCTCGTCTGGTAACTCAGCTCCTACATCATACTCATACTTTCAATTTGTTGCAATCAAGTACCCATAGCTAACTAGACATCTCATTTTTTAGACGGAATATTTTTAGGGGTGCATTTACATATTTCAAGAGTTCAAAAACTTCGAAAAATAACATCCAGCCCCCATCCATCCCTCCCTTCGATTCTCGACCACCAAGAATTGATTATCTTTATATAATAGCACCCAAAAGAAGAATTGAGACAAAATCAAGATTTTTTAGCACAATTCTAATCCACCCAGATCCAAAATGAGCAGACCCAGATAGGAAAATCAGAAAAGGGATAGGAAATCGAGCAAACCCAGACCATAACTAATACAGAAATATCAAAATAAAAAACAGGCAAACACTACCCACAAAATTCCATGTTGCAGTCTGAAAGAAGATAAATTTAAGCATTTCGTCAAATGGTTATGATGCATATTGTGGGATGCGGTTTAATCGGGTGGTAGACAAAAAAAAAGTATCGATTTTATGGGTTTGGGCGAAGATTGTTGCTGTAGGTGGCGATGGATGTTGGATGTGTTGGAGATGGCGCCGTGGAGTTTGGAATCGGTGGTGTCTTGTGGTTTTGGTGGTTTCTCAAGCGACGAGAAGTCGTCGGGAGCGTGGTGTGGTCGGCCAACGGTTTCAGCGACGAAGGGGCGGGCAAGAGGCGACCTGACTTAAAATCCGGCAAAAGGAATGGAACCTCGGGCAACTGCGGCTACTGGTGCTGCGAATCGGAAGTTAAAGACCCAGATTAGGAGAAACTTCAATTTTTCAACCAAGAAACCTAGATCCCCAAATTAAAAATAGCGTTGCGAGTGCTTTTGATGAGAACAAATAGGCAACAACCATGTTTCTACCCGTTCAGATGTTGGTTGGGCGTAATGCCCCTTGCAGATGGCACGTGCGAAGCACATGCCACTTTTCCATCCAATTTGGCTAACGTCCGTAACCATTGGGTACCATTTATAACGATTTCCAAAACATGAGTACTAGTGATGCACAGTTTTAAAAGTCGGGTACTAAATCCACGGTTTGTCCAAATTTTGGGTACCATTGGTGCAATTTTTCCAATACTTTTTTACTATTTATCTATTTTAAATATCTATTGTCACAAAGATTTACAAGTATTACTGCAATTTTTTTTTTGAGTAAAACTACTACAAAATTTCAGAATATATTAAGTTACTGTAAAATTTTGAATATATTAAGTTACAATAGCTATAATTACATATATGTATATGTGTGTTTGTACTTGCATATTGAGTTTTATATTATTAGTAGCCTTTAGATTAGGGAATGGTAGTAACCTTTTTTCCAGAAGTTTTCATCATAATTAAATAGTTTGATATTATTGTCCATAAGTAATATGTTTTTTTAGAGGACACATAAGTAATATGTTAGTTATAAGTAAGTAATGTAATTATCACAAATGATAAACAAATGAGTGCATGCTTTATAAATTATTTTTTAATATTTGACAAAAATATGAAAAGAATTCAATGTTGGACACAAATAACTCATTATATATGCTAAAATACTAAAACATGCACCTGTATTTTTTTAGAATGAATAACAAGTATACGAATTATACATGTACATATAAAAAACTCGAATTAATCAAATTATGTATTTTTATGCCGAATTTTTATTCACGTATTTTTAACATAAAATCATATAATACACGTACGTACCGTATCACATTTTAGTTCCGTCCCGTATATTAGTATTTTACAAACTATGTTCAAACGACGATCGATTTTGAAGTGTTTCGGTCATTTGTTTGGCCGTCTGGTCTTTTTTTTTATGATGTCATGATAAATTCTTTCCCGTCGTCTTTCATGAAATCATTTTAAATTTTATAATTTACTTTATCAAAATAAAATTTTAATTTACATTCAAAGTTTATATTTGTTATTTGTATTAAATAATAGATGAGCTGGATTAATGTTGATCTTAACAACCGGAATTTTCCATCAAAATAAGAGAAATAACCGAAATTTTTCCCAAAAATCTCTTCCTCAAAATGAGTTCTGATCGTCTATATCCTTTATGTGTATCCTTCTGTGTATCCTAAAATGTGATTGGTCCATGCCATAATTCTTTTCCAATTATGTTATTTCAAAATGCATGTATGTTATAATTTTGGAAAAACAATTCAATTCCAACGCCACCTCTCTTCACACCAATTTTTTTCTCCCCAAAAAATCAATATATGTTTCCATTGGTCACCAAGTGATTGAGTCGTCTCCTTCTATCTCTCAAATGCAGTGCTTCTCTCATTGCGAAACATGTCACAATATTTTGTCCGATATGAAAAGTCGTTTCTTTTGTCTGGAGACTCAACTCGGAGTCCCTCCAAGGGCAATAAATCGTCTACATGCGGGTATCATGAATTCCTTTGAAATACTCTAAATTAACAGTTTGCGTTTTTTCAAGATTTATGGGAATATTAGTTAGAAGAAAATTTGATCCTCTGTCCAATTTGAAGATTTGGGTACTATTCGATTAGCTAATGTATTTCACATGTTTGTACTTCCATTTTTCTCAATGGTTCTACCATAAAAAGAATCTCTATTGTTCTGTGTTGCTCTTTTTCGTTCATCTAGCTCTGTTCGTTCTATTTTGTTTATGTGATCATGAGATCTAATATTATTTTTTTTAGGTAAAAGTCAACAACATCACTAATAACATATAGTACATCGGGTAGCCGAAAAAAACATGTGACGTCGATTATCTAATATACTTCCTCTATGTTCATTTTTGTAAATATACCACTGGAAAATATTTTTGTTCTATGTTAATTTGTTGCACTGATATTGCTCCGTTGATGCCAATAATCTTTACTTTTCCAATTATTTTATTTTGTTTAAAGATTATTTTCTTGATTTTGTTTTGTTGAAATTATTACAATTATTAGGAAACACCCACGCTCGAATGACAAAAAAAGGTGACGAGAAGAACAACAACTTAACTTTACATTTGCATTTGTTAAAATCTTTTTGAATAAGAAAACACATACTTGGTTAAAATCTGATTTAACTATCTATTTTATGTGATTGTAAATGTACATAGGGCCTCAACGTCATCCTTGCTTAGGGAAACAATGAACTTAGTGCCCGCCCTGCAGACCAGCTCACTGCATTCATCTTCCCTTAGTGTTCCCCTTCTGGGTTAGTACCACCATGACCGAAGTTTCCTCCTTTCGCTGAGTCCTTAGGGAACAATCCCTGTGAGTTTCTTCTATCAATCGGATCCTCTTGGTTCACCAAATGACTCCATAACCTGAATTATATCTCAATAGTGAACCAAAGCTACACAGGATAAGTGATCCCTTGAACAAGATCCAGGAAACTAACCAATTTCATGACTGATCTCATAAGAACGGTATCATTAGAAACAGAAAAATCCAACTAGTACTAGTTTTATGAGACTTAACAGCCTATTCATACATAAAGCACACACAACAGCTAGTTTGGTTAATCTATTACAATAGCAAGCTTATAACTCAAAACAAGAGTTTTCTATCTTCTCTGGTAAAACATCATCACAAGTTCTCTCTCTGATTCTTAAGACTCCTCGGAACCTGGAGGAAAGTCCATGGCTTCTTGATTTCTGACACCTGGCAGCACCGGGGGTTGAGCGGGGAAGTTGAAGTTTCTAGAAACAGGAGGAGATTGCACTATGGGTACACTAGGTAGACGTTGAGCAAGGAATTTAAAGTTTCTTGAAATAGGATTAGATTGACTGGGGATAGGTACTCTTGGTATTCTCAAGGTTGGTTCTCTCGGGATAGGAATTTCGGGTATCCCAACTTCTATTCCACCAATCATATCTATCTCCATGTTATCGTGAGTCTTTTCTTCAGCCTTTTTGCTCTTGACACGGCGAAAGAGCCCCCACAGGAAGTGTTCACCACCCCATTCTGTGATATGACATTAACAGCAAAAAATATATAATCAGAGCCAAGCCTAAGAATGATGCACAGTAGAAAAGAATGAAATAAAAGACATGAAAGCCACAACCCCGTGATGAGTTTACAAGGAAAAATGAAGATCTATTTCCTTAGTTACTAGTTTGTAGCACGTGCGTTGCACGTGATGATAAAGTTTATAGGCCTTTATAAGACCAAGAGAATTGTATGTGTAAATATGGTCATAAACATATACATAAGCATACGAACAAAAGTAAAGGAACATATATATGTTCAAAGATGACTAAGATAATGGACATGCAAGAAGCATATGCATCTTGTGAATAAAAACTTGATTCATATAACTAATGATTGCGTGTGTAATTGTGGTAAGCATGATACATCCATACTATATCAATTTATTGTACTACCATAGTAAATAAGATTAGCATCAACTACATGATGGAAAATTCATATATGGATGGTTGGGTCAAATAGTCAGTTTAGCATCAATTAAATGAGAGAAAATTCATACATGGGTGGTTGGGTTTAATTGTCAGCACATACATTTAGCACAATATTTTCTGTGATCAAAATGAATTATTACTCGCATCAATTTGGGTACATGACCTTTATTATCATCTCACTTAACGTGTTCAACATTATGACAAATATCTAACAAGTAGTCGAACTTTTACTTTCACTATATGGTTGAATTACAATTGTCTCTTCTGATAATATCTCACATTTTTGTACTTTATCTCGCATGATGTTTTGGGATGTTTACATCCATGCCGAAATAACATGGGATCGACTGATTAATAATAGCCCAACAAAAGCTACTGGTTTAATAACTGGTGTGGTAAAGGCCTTCTTTGAGGCTACTGAGCGTGCTTTAACCAATAGTGATTCCTCTGTTTCTGTGAGGGAATATTAGAGAAAGAGTTGGTTGTTTGAATATGGACAAATTATATAATTTGTTTTGGTGGTATTTTACAATGTGTATCAGTTTATTGAGACTGGGCTGCTTTTGTTTGTGGTCTAAGCTCTGGGTACAATATTTTAATACTTATCATTTTTTCTTTTGTGATGAATCGCATCACTGCTTCAATGCCTACTATAGCATAGAAGGTTGTAAATAGGTACTTAGGGTGAAGTACAGTTCCTAGTTTCATTCCGGGATTAGTGCTTCACTGGATAGTTGCTAACTGCATATAAAAAATTCATCTTCCTTTACCTTAAGAGAAAATTTACTAACCTGAATTGCTCAAGAGCTCCCAAATCATGTAAATTGAACTTATGAGACTTATAATTATCTTTACTATGGCATGTATCACAATCAAAGATATACCCATTAAAAACCTATGATAGCAATCAACTACTATACGTCATGCAAACGAACGCACTGACGTATATCTCAATCGAAGACTTACCAATTAAGAATTTACGATAGCTACTATACACCAGACAAACAAACACACTTTTCAGTGTGCCATATTCGCTTTAGCAATCCAACAAAGGTTGGTAAGTGATTTAAACCATGAAACTTGAATGTAATGATTAAAATTAATATTTTCTATTATGGCTAACTTGCATAATTTGACTCATTAACCACAAAAACCTTAATAATGAGATTTATACATATAAGTCTGAAGAAACATATTGTCCTGTTTGCGTAGAGATTAAATAGGTATGAGTACGTAGTTAAAGAAAATGGGTACACATGGAAGGTAGAGACAATAAAGTGTATATGTGTGTATGGTAAAGAGATTGAGAAAGTTGCAAGCGTATTTGACACATAAGCGAAAACAAGTACTGTAAGAAGAAAAATCAAAGACTGAAAAGGAACTATGCTTGAGTAGAGTTCAAACTCACAATTGAAAACCTAACTCATAACAAACTGAAAGGGGGTCCAGAAGCTGAAACCAGGCAGCATTGAACCTTGAAAATATTGATATTAATGGGTCTTTGATTTCCACCAATTCACCTAACAAGGTTACAACTTACAAAGGGAGCTGTTAACACTGGAGTCAAAATCCTTAGTATAATAAGTGACAAGGAATAGATACTCATACGAAAATATGGATTACTCTTCTTAATACGTACACTTGCTATGCACCTAATCCTTGGACAAATTCTTTTACTAACCCTTGGTAACCAGTCAATAATTATATGATTCATTGCAGGCAACTATTTTGCAGATTTTAACTTAGATATCACAATATGTCATAACTTTCTAACACTGCATAGAGTACCTATATATGAAGAGAGCAATATGTGAAATCCTCATATCGCTCAATTATTGCATGTTACGATTTTTTTCTCCTACTTGTAAGCTCTTCCTTATCCACATTTCTGAAGTCTTCCTTGATTGTGGAGATCAGAGATGCGTGTTTAAAAAAAATGGGATTTGTCTACTTGTATCAGAGGAGTTGTAGCCTTCTTCATTTGTTAATTTGATTTTTTCTTAGATATTCTTTTGAATACTTCCAAAATATGATAACTGGGTAATGGGCACGTGTAGAGTTGTAATAATTCTGCCAACGTTATGCTGGGGTTGAATTAGTAGAATTGAGAATCATTTGGAGCAAGTACAATGCGCAGTCCACCAATATGCAGAGTCGAAAAATGTCCTTGATGCAGGAGAAAATTGGGGAATTAATCAGTCGCGTCCAGAAAAGCAGTTTCGGTCAAAGCGTAGAATCAGAGGCAGAATTGAAGGATGCGAGATTTGGATTGAACCATACATAATTTTGACTGGAAACGATATTCTAAAAACAACCCGTGACTTATCACGGGCACTGCCATGATTTGGTCAAAATCGACTGTTTAGGGGTCGAAATCTACAATTTTCTATTTTTAGTATATTTATTTAATAATTAGGATTTTGATTTGAACCCAATTTTGGTGGAAATTTTTAGCTGAGTGTTTAATTAGGTTAGAATAATTATTTAGCATTAATTTTAGAATTTTTTCCATATTTGGAATATTTAGAATTTTCAGGTATTTAAGTCCGGCTTGTGGACTGATTTTGATATGCTGTGAATTATTGAAGTTTTTTTCAGAACCTAGAGAGGTTATTCCCCTAGTGTTTTTTCATGATTTTCCTTTCTAAATCGTTGCTTCTTGCTGCTCGCCACACGCCTTGATTCAATTCGGTGTCAGTTTGGTATCAGAGCTCAGTTCGACGTGGGAAGAAGATCGTCATAACCATGGTGCGTGGACGAACTGGCGGCTGCGGGCAGGTTCCAACTGAGGAAGCCCCCCAACGGAGACGTAACGTTTAAGACGTTATGATGATAAAATATCTGCAGAGGCAACAACGGGATCTGCAGAGGCAGATTGCGGTGTTAACCCAGCGCCTAGCATTGAGTGATTTGCAGCGACAAGTTGCGAAGCTAAACCGACGCTTGGCGGCGCAGAATGGCAAAGATCGTAAGGTCTTTGATCGTTACTCGCAGCCCGCGTTCGAGACCCACTAAAACAGTGATTCCGGTGGTTGGAGCGAGCGTTATGGAGGAGCGAGTTTCAAGAATGATGTACCAGATTCTTTGGGTATGTCGTATTCCAGTAACTGTTTTGATTTTCTTGAAGAATAAGAAGAACAAGTTGTTGAGGATTACGAATATAATTCCTATGATGCAATTTTTGTTGAGGGTAGTTCACCTTCATCTACTTATGAGGTGGATTGGTCTAAACCTCTAATTTGTGATGATTATGGAGACGAAGACGAGGCAGAGCTATCAGACGCGACCAGTTTCGCACATGACACAGAAGAGGCAGAGCTATCAGACGCGACCAGTTTCGCACTTCACTACCATGAATTGAGGAATGCGAGGTCAATTCCGATGTCTCTGTTCAAGTTGAGGTAATTTCAGGTTCCTCTCCATTATATTTTCCACCGAGGATTATTATTATTGGAGATAATGAAGAAGATGAAGATGGATTTGAAGAGGTTGCAGTTGAATTAGATAAGTTTTTCATCTTTCCGATGAAGCCACCATCGTTTTATTGTGATCCATTCTTGGTGGACACTTTCACTCATGTCTAGATTGAACTCGAGGACGAGTTCTATTGAAGAGGAGGTGACTGATGCAGGAGATAATTGGGGAATTAATCAGTCGCTTCCAGAAAAGCAGTTTCGGTCAAAGCGCAGAATCAGAGGCAGAATTGAAGGATGCGAGATTTGGGTCGAACCATACATAATTTTGACTGGAAACGATATTCTAAAAACAACCCGTGATTTATCACGGACACCGCCTTTGGTCAAAATCGACAGTTTAGGGGTTGAAATCTACAATTTTCTATTTTTAGTATATTTATTTAATAATTAAGATTTTGATTTGAACCCAATTTGGGTGGAAATTTTTAGCTGAGTATTTAATTAGGTTAGAATAATTATTTAGCATTAATTTTAGAATTTTTTCCATATTTGGAATATTTAGTATTTTCAGGCATTTAAGTCCGGCTTGTGGACTGATTTTGATATGCTGTGAATTATTGAAGTTTTTTTCAGAACCTAGATAGGTTATGCCCCTAGTGTTTTTCATGATTTTCCTTTCTAAATCGTTGCTTCTTGCTGCTCGCCACCCGCCTTGATTCAATTCGGCGTCAGTCCTTCTCAACCAGATATCATCATTATTCTTGTGGCTAACACTCTCAACACCACACCTACTAACCAATGAAATCCCCAACTTCGGTCCAGTCATACATTTGTGAACCCTCCTAGACCAACATCACACCAACTAACCAATGAAATCCCTAATTTCGGTCAAGGAGGACACTTGTAAACCCTATAATTGAAATCTTTGTTTCAATCTCCTATTAAAAGTAATGTTTTGAAAGTGAGACTGGCGGTGATGGAGTTGATAAGTAAATAAATCAACTGAGTAGGGCGTACCATTTTTTGGGATCTCCTATTGCCTGATTCGTGGGCGTCTGTTCATCTGATTGATTGAGCGAAACCGGCATACGCATCAGTTGGCTGAAAGCAGAAGCCTTTGCGTTCTATTATGGGCTTCCGTGATTGTTGATGAACGAATTTCTTGTTGCTTATGGCGCCGAACTTGCTGGTGATGGAAGACGGGTAGAAACCCTTGGGGTGAATCGTACCAATCTAAGACATTGAAAGCACATCGGCGGCGAGCAAGCCCTGGAGTAATTCAAAAGGGTATCACATGTAGTGTGAAAGTATTAGTGTCCAAAAACACCTCTGTAATATCCGCATCCTTCTCATGAGAAGGATACTTTGTGCTTCATTGGTTTCCGAGACTAAATTTGTAAGTTCTATCCAATGTCATAAACACACGACTATACATAATCTCGGGGATTTTGCTTTTTTTTAAGTGCCATAAAAACAATATCTAGGGGATTTTGTTTATTTTTTTGTGTCGCGAAAATATAGCATGATATACACTTACTATGTATATCAGTCCTAGATTTCACCACTCAGAAAAAATTACTTTGATTTACATAGCACCACTAGTCGTCCAAATCAACTCAATGCAACAAAAGTCTTTCATACTGTTAGAGATATCATTATATGCATAATTAGTGTCATATATCTACGGCTAGTTTGGTAATGTTGTGGCATTTTAGAAAGCCGTTGTCTAAGAAGTACTGTGAGAAAGCTCTGGTGAAATCTACACGAAGTCTTTGGTAAATTTCGTATTTAAGCTAATGCGGGGAAACACTTTTGACATTTTGTGTTTGGTAATTAGTTTTTTAGAGTTGATGTGACTGTCGAGATGAGAATATCATGCATTTATCGGAAAAGCAGGTCTTCCAAAGCAATAAATAATTATTGATATTCATTACCGGATAACAATGTCACATAATTTATTTATCGAAAAAACATGTCCTAAAAAGTAACTCCTTCCCTGCTTTTCAAAAGCTACTGCGGGGAAGGAATTGCTTTCCAGAAGGCAGAAAAAATAAATTTACCAAACACAATAACATGGTTTTTTTTCGAAAAGCAGCGTTCTAGAAAGCAAAAGCATTACAAACGGACTCTGAAATCACCCATGAAATGCATGTCGCTCGTAAAATAATAGTACACGTGGATGGTAAAAATTGTTGAAGACTTTAATGGGTAACAAATATTATTTATTTAATCATTTTTTAGAAATCTTATTTATTTAATCAATATGCCAAAAAAGAAGTGTGTGACAAATATTATACTTTCTAATATGATTAATTTAATATCATATTAGTCATTAGTAGAAACATTTTAATTCACTGCTATAGGGGGAAAGAACTTGTTATTATCTTTATTAGGATTCAAGAGTGCATGGAATAAACAAAAGCTTTTAGAGGTAAATGACAGGGCAACCCTTCAAGTGACATACTACTAGCTAATAAGGCTAGTAGTGCATATGAATTTGAATGACACGGTGGTTGTAAGACGAAGCATCTTAATGATTATTAACCACATTTACGAAAGGGAAAACTAACTATGCGATAGCCTAAGAGATGATCAGATGATATCACTACGTATGATTTGCTCACATTATTCATTCAAGTAGTAATATGATAATTATTCAATAATGAAGGCATGAACTAATTAAGAAAAGTAGAGAACTGTAGAACTAGGCTTAAGATAAGCACCTGGTTGGAAGGCCACACTCATCGTCTCTAAGTTTATGTTCTATAAATATTTCAACACCAGTACGTCTGTAAGAATAAACAACCTGACAAAACAAATAAACATATACATAGATAGAAAACCGTCATAAAATGCATAAAAGAAGCAAACAAACAAGGCAAAGGAGAAGATGAAGTTTATGCACTTACTACATTACGCAGTTCAAATCTACATCTGATGCCATGAGAACGAGATGGGGGCATGTAAAACCTGAGTAAAATAATGACTTTTTTGACTTTGGAGTCACAAAAAAAACTAATGTCAACAATTACAACAACAACTCATTCAATAAATCGTGATAACAAAGATTTCTGTTTGGATTGCTAAAACACTCGACAGTGTTGTTGTGGTCAATAAAAAGCAATCACAATGAAGAAGAGGAGGAGTTTAAGAACGGGTGTGTACCAAGTCGTGAAATATGATATTGGTTTTATAGAGTGAAAGATTGTGCATCCAAATTAGACAGAAAAAATATACGGACCATAAAAAGAAGTAATTTATATCACATGTAAATCTTACATATATGTGTTACCATTAAATATATATCGCGCATGTTCATCAAAATAATTATTAATATTCTTCCTTAGCTTCCGCCACGTAAGGAATAGGGAGCCAGTCGATAATTCTTAAAGTTTTTTTTTTCTTCAAAAAGTGAACGGATTCATATCGTTAGAAAACTAATTGATTATAGTAGTTCATTTGAGATCGAAAGTGAACTGGCAGGCGTTTTTTATCGGATTAGGCCGGGGACGCTTCACTTTACTACATCGGCGGCTGAGTTGATTGAATCCCATCTTGCTCGCTGCTCCAAACACAGACTTTGTACCAAAAGTATTGTCAAATGGGAGTGTTATAAAAAAACATAATTGATACGGATGAATATTTACAGTATATTGTACTGCCATGTATACTTGATACTGATTCAATCCGACATTCTATGTAAATGGTGTTTTGATAGAGCGTTATACACACTTGATATTCCTCCACGCATTGTTAATCTTCTACGTTCTAAAGTTCATAACACATGTGATAGTACTGTACCCTTGCACTGTCACAAGTTTTATAAAGGTGAGGTTCTTGCGTTTTCTTTATCACAAAATTCATGAATAGGAAGGACACCATCTATATGCATCATCAAGATAACACAACAATTCGATCCAACCACTAAATGCCTTACTAATTACAAAAAGGTGAAATACACTTCACATTGGTATTACTTAGATTTCTCCACCAGAAAGAGTTACTTAGATTTACATAGAACTACTAGCCTAGAGTTACTTAGATTTACATAGAACTACTAGCCTTCCAAATCAACTAAATGCAGCAAATCTTTCATACT
Source organism: Linanthus parryae (assembly GCA_023055425.1). Lineage (NCBI taxonomy): Eukaryota > Viridiplantae > Streptophyta > Magnoliopsida > Ericales > Polemoniaceae > Linanthus > Linanthus parryae. Next base: position 14,523,607 of record JALGPY010000008.1, on the reverse strand, counting down.
ATCCACCAGACCAGCTCATTACATACATTGTCCCTCAGTGTTTATGGGTTACCTGTTAAGTAGTAGTATATATTTCAAAATTCTAAGTGTCGGTTTGATTTCACATTGCAGCAGAATCTACTTAATGAGCTGTTTTGGGGTTTAAGTTATCTCTCAAAATGTGACATGTGGAACAGTTTATCCCCATCTACATAATCAGTTGCTATGGGGTTAAGCTATCCCTCAAAATGTGACATGTGGAATAGGTTATCCCTACATATCTTAAGAATCAAATACTTCATAATAAGATAATCTCAATTACTCAAGCTTATGAAATTATTATATGTTTTTTGTCGCCGTGCCTTCGGGCATGGGTTATAAACTAGTATCATAAATGCTAGAAAGTGCATTCTAGCTTTGCTTCCTATGGTCTCTAAACTTAATTACCAATGGAGCATTCCAATATATCTGGCCATTAATAATAGTATCGCTTGATTGAAACCTTTCCTTGGACTTAGCAATTTCTATTATCTTTTTAGCTTGCAGTGCAGCTTAGGAAATGAAAGAACTAACATTAAACCATCGTAGAGAAAGTACAACAAATATGAACATAGGCAGGAAACAACCAGACATAAAAGTCATTCTAATAAACAATGTTCAGGAAACACTATTGATTGCAACAGCCAAATCCACATCAGTTTTTGATCAATTCATGCATAACCACAAACAGAAACTACCTTGGCTATTCGTTTAGTTCTAATAGTACCACCGTGACCGAAGTTTCCTCCTTTCGCTGAGTCCTTAGGGAACCATCCCTGTGAGTTTCTAGCATCAAACGGATCCACTTGATTCACCAAATGACTCCATATAAACATAAATTATACCTCAACAGTTAACCAAAGCTACACCGGATAAGCAATCCCTTAAACAAGATTCAGGAAAAAAACATGTGGCTCCTGAAAAAAGTCAACCAATTTCATGACTGATCTCATAAGAAGAGTATCCTTACAAACATAAAAATCAAACAAGTACTAGTTTTATGGGACTTCACACCCTATCCATGCATAAAGCACAAACAAACAGCTAGTTTGGTTATTCTATTACAATAATAAGCTTATAACTCGAAACAAGAGTTTTCTCTCTTCTCTGGTAAAACAACATCACAAGTTCTCTCTCTCTGATCCTAAAGACTCCTCGAAAGCTGGAGGAATGTCCTTGGCCTCTTGTTTTCTGACACCTGGCAGCACCGGGGGTTGAGCGGGGAAGTTGAAGTTTTGTGAAACCAGAGGAGATTGCACTATGGGTACACTAGGTAGAGGTTGAGCAAGGAATGTAAAGTTTCTAGAAATAGGATTAGATAGACTGGGAATAGGCACTCTAGGTATTCTCAAGGTTGGTTCTCTAGGGATAGGAATTTCGGGTATCCCAACTTCTATTCCACCAATCATATTTGTCTCCATGTTATCTTGAGTCTTTTCTTCCGCCTTTTGGTTCTTGACACGGCGAAAGAGCCCCCAGAGGAAGTGTTCACCACCCCATTCTGTGATATGACATTAACAGCAAAAAATATATAATCAAAGTCAAGCCTAAGAATGATGCACAGTAAAAGAGAAGGAAATAGAAGACGGGAAAGCCAGAACCCCGTGAAGAGTTACAAGGGAAAATGAAGATCTATTTCCTTCGTTATATATCCGCATTGTGCTTCATTGGTTTCCGAGACTGATTTTGTAAGTTCAATCCAATGTCACATAACACACGATTATACATAATCTCAGGGATTTTGCTTTTTTTGAAGTGCCATTAAAACAATATCCTGGGGGATTTGCTTACTGTTATGTGTCATGAAAATATAGCATGATATACACTTACTATGTATATCAGTCCTCAATAGACATATAACAATCTAAACATGCTAGTTTGAAAAAATTGGCATGAGTTTCTTACTTTGAGAATCGGTGGACAAACATTTGGATGGGAAAACCAAAAGCTCAACTCCATTCACGCAAGTGTACAAGACCAAATCGCTTGTCTCCATGAATTTCAACAGGCGAACATAATTTTCGGACCTAAAAGTTTCCAACAAAAGTGTAAATACAATCTTCGTAACAGCAAAGTTTAAACAACTAAGATATAGAAACAGACCTCTTGCTGCTTCCGGAGAATAGATACAGCCCAATATCGTCCATGCCCGGACAATAATCTTGAAATATACCAGTCCAGACTTCGGGACGCGGGACTAGTTCAAAAGAAAGAACTTGGGGCAATTTCTTCGAGAACTCGAGGACTTTCCAAAGAACCTTGTCCGGAGTATGAGCCTGAATAGCAACATTGAGATCCTGCAGAGTTCCAGTACCAGGAACTCTGAAATTACCCCTGAAATACAAAAAAGAAAAATCATTTAGGCATAAATTTGTATATCCTTGCGTGATTTCATAGAAAATGAAATGCAATCAACATGAAAGCATGACACCTGGTGAGCTAAACTGGTTTTAGATGTTAACCATCATGTAACTTAAGTGATTCCTAAAAAAAAGCGAAAGAAGTTATGCACAATTCATAAAGTAAATTGTAAGAGAATTTGATACGGATACCGTATCGTATTATTTAGTTATTTGGTTATTTATTAGTTTAGTAGTTAATTGAGTTATTTAATTATGTTATTTAAATATTTAGTGATCAGGGCTTGGCCCGTTAGAGTCTGTTAAGGTTAGTTCGTCTATTTAAGCAATTGTTATTTCAGTATTTGATCAATCAATGAAAAATATCAAAGTTTGAGAGTGTTTTTGTGTGTGGGTCAAAAACCCTAGTGTGTGTGGAGACTTGATAGTGTCTAGAACAACTATCACGTTAGGTAAACCCTAACAATTGGTGCTTCCATTGAGTTTCGCCATTCAACTGGTGAAAATCATGTCGGACTCAACTCCGATTACGGTTCTCAATATCGACAACATCCCGGCATTTGCAGGCCTCCATGCTAGTGGGAGACAAATATCTCTCAATGGAAAACAATACCGTTTTGTTTCCGTTGAAGAATTTTGTCGCCTCCAGGACATCATCAGATCCGAAGAACAGGTTCAACAAGACCCACCGCCACAACCGCCATCCATCCCGACCACAACCCCACCATCACCAGATCCGACCATACCCCTGCAAACCCTTGAACAACCCACTGCCTCCTTCGCCACATGCCTTACCCCCCTAACAGACAACACCGAAGACTACACCAACGCCGTGCAACAACCGGTGATTCTTCAGGACCAATCGCCAACCAAGCACGAACAACCGCCTCTGTCCCCGGCGACATCACAGCGAGAAACGCCGTCGGCGACCAACCAGAAGCAGCGGCCCCATTCGTCGTCGCTCGATCCGCCACGTCCCAAACTAGACCGACCACCGGCGGACCCTCCACCGCCGTCCACGGCGCCGAGTAAGCTACCGGACCCTCCACCTCCGTCCAAATCGTCGTCGAAGACCCAGCTCGATCCGAACCCGCCTGAACCCGACCCAGTCGCCGTCCTCACTTGGGTTCCCTCTTCTCCGGAGCCACCACCGCCAGATCCGCAACCACCGCCTTCCTTCAACAAGCCAACAAATCAGCCGGAGCTTCCGATTCCGCCAGAGCCGCCACCACCCTCCTGTCTCCAGTCAACCTTCTCCTCGCCAGTTCACAGCGCGATGGCTCTCCATCAGCAGGAGGCACTTAGGGTTTACAGTGGGCTCTCTACTAATTTGGGCCACTCTTCACACTTTGGGCCTAACTATCCTTATAACCCGATTTTACATTTTGGGCCCAATTCTTCACTTCGTCATTTTTCAGCTGGGCCTAATTATTGTGGGCAAAAACTTTTTAGGCTTAATGCTAATTCGAAGCTACAAAGTGAGCTCCTCAAGCTCGTTTGCCGCCCATTTGATCCCGGCAAAAATACTTCGGGACTTCGCGAAGACTTTTCGACACATCCACCTTGAGGGCAAGGTGATTTTCAACGGTGGGAGAGTTGATACGGATACCGTATCGTATTATTTAGTTATTTGGTTATTTATTAGTTTAGTAGTTAATTGAGTTATTTAATTATGTTATTTAAATATTTAGTGATCAGGGCTTGGCCCGTTAGAGTCTAGGGTTAAGGTTAGTTCGTCTATTTAAGCAATTGTTATTTCAGTATTTGATCAATCAATGAAAAATATCAAAGTTTGAGAGTGTTTTTGTGTGTGGGTTAAAAACCCTAGTGTGTGTGGAGACTTGATAGTGTCTAGAACAACTATCACGTTAGGTAAACCCTAACAGAAACTATGGCAAAACCCTAGAAACATAGTCAGCTAAAAAAAAACATTTTCCCCAGTTTAACCAGGATCTACTACATGGATCAAGCGTCTCCCGTTAAGAAAGGCTTTTAAAAATAGCAGGACGGATCTTCAACTACAACCGATCAAAAAAATTCTTACCAGTTTATTGAACCAATTTTTTTATTTTATTATTTTTTTTGAAGACATGTGTAATTAAGGAAGGAGGCACTTATACACCATGATTCTGTTGTTATATTTCCTAGCCATTGGATGTATTTAATCTCAACCACTCATTTCTTATTCTCTATAGGCACAGTCAGTTAAAACAAGCATTTTTACAAGTTTAAACGGGGTTGACTACAAGCCTCTCCGGTCAGCTAAAACAAGCTTTTACAAAAACCAGGACGGATCTTGAACCACAACCAGTCAAATTTCTAATCGGTTTATTCAACCAGAATCTTTTTGAAGACATTTGAAGAATGCTCCCATAGTGGTCTAACAGAAGACAAAACACAATCCTCATTTGTTGAAAAAGAAGAAAATAAAGTAACAGAGTGATGTTCATAGAGATAGATCGATCCCTGATACCAAAAAATAGGGTATGCAGAGAAAAGATGATGTTTATAGAGACAGACTGATCCCAGATACAAAAGCTGTAGGAGATGTTGGGTAATGGAAAGGTCCAAATTCCACGACCTCGCGCTCATTGAGGTGTCAAATATCAGATGGGATGAGTAGAAAATTCGAAGCATTTTTCCAGATTATAAAGCAAGCAGAATTTAGAAATTCAACCGTCTAGAGCCGCAAAGAAGGATAAGCTAATATGGCGTAAGTATGACCGAGGAGGCCACCAAGTCAGACCAACGTATTGACAATGCTGGGTTACAGTTTGAAGTCTCAAGTGTCCGGTGAAGTTGAACTCACAGAACGAATACGTTTATTTTTCAAATGATTTTGGAAATGCCTACATGAAACTAGTATGAAACATAGTTTGTCATCATGAAACTAGTATGAAACATAGTTTTCCTCAGCAATTGTTAACTGTCGACCAAGTTTCGTCTTAAGGGGCTGTATAATATGGACGATTCTGTATTTGCATAAAATCAAAACCAGACTCAAATAGCTTTCATGATCAACAACATGGTAATTGTAAAAGATTAGGTACTCACATCCAAGAAGAAGAATAAGCAGGGCCTTGAACTTTCTTTTCTTCAGGAAGGACATTCACGAGCTCCACATTTTCAGCACCACTCTTTCTTTGATCGATATCAGCCGAAGCACCGGAACCTAAAATAATAAGTAGTCCTTTTTAATAAAAAAAATTTGGGAGTCGTAAACGAACAAAAATGAGATATCATACTAACAATTTTTTACAATGATGCTCATACATCATTTGAGAAAAGGTGACCAATAATGTAATCAAATTATTTAATTATACTAGAAAAAAGCAAGAAACTGAAGTCAATAACCACGGTTATTACTTGAGCAGATAGCTCAGCAGAAAATATGAAATAGGCAAACTTAACTCTTAAAGTTGACTAGTTCTCTGAGATGTATAACATATAACAAAATTATAGAATTTGTTTGGTCTAGTTCGAAGACAGGTTCGGGATCAAAACTAAGAAAATATTGGGTAGGATCTTCACCTCTTCACTTGACTTGGTTCAACTCATTAGGGTTCAGGGAGAATAACTAAACTGACTTCAAATTCACTGATCTACAGTTCAAGGTATCTAATCACTTCCACCCGAATATGGTGAATACAAGCTACAGTATAAGAAATCACTACGTAATATATTAAGGTTACTTGAGACTGAAATTATTGGTGATGAAGTAACAGATGAAAAGTTCCGTATAATATCCACCTTGCTACTCCATCATAAGACGTTTGTAGGATTGGAAAGATGCCCAACCGTATATTTTCTACTTTAGCACTTAATTCCATGTCTATGGGAAAATAGATTCATTAGAGGTAACAGCACAAAGTTTCTCAAAGTGAAAGTACAGTTTTGTGACATCTGATCTTTTAATTATATCTATCTTCACTTATTCAGCTATTTATTAGAACATCTAAAATCAACACAAGATGCTATTTAGATTTTTCCCATGCCAAAATCTATGGAACTAAAACCAACGATCGATCTTTTGGACCGTTTTGAAATTTAACCGATCATCTCCATTTCAGCGAGGCACATTCATTTTTTTTTTGGGGGGGGGGGGGGGGGGGGGGGCTTGTAACGCTTACTCTCTCACAGACATTTTCATTACGCAGTCACCTCTCACATTACCCGATTGCATCTGTATCATATTTGTATCAATTTTATTTGTTTTCATATATTGAAATGTTACCTATTTTGAAAAACTGATTATTATGCAACAATAAACCCGATTATTCTTACAATTCTTTCTGAATAGTGCTTTTAGTCACGGGGTGATTTGTTAGTATGGATAGAAAACACTTGTTTTATCGGTTTAAGACTATTTCTCTTATCTTGCAAACCACAAGACAAGGTTAGGTAAACAAAGAGAAGAGTGAATAGGACAAGTTAATCTTACACTTACAGGCAATGTTATTTCTGGAACTCATTACTGGTGGACAATCCCCCAACGGTTGCTGGGAACATGGCGCTTCCTTATTCACCATTTTATCCGTCCTACTATGACTTTGTATATCTTTGCCAGATTTAGGGTCTTTTCTGGGTGCTTGAACAGCATTCTTTCCTGAAACCGGAGACGAGAGTTACAACAAAATATCCTAAATAAGATAAAGTAAGTTAAAGCACTACAGTAAAGCACTAAAGGCCGAAAACAATTGGCGTGCAGAACTTTATACTGATACTTCTCCTATTTAAGCCATCAATTTAGAACAAACACACGCACCCGTTGACTTCTTCTGTCATACCGAACTAGTACTTGATGTCTTGACCATATTAAATTCTAGAGTCTTAACTAAAAAGCTGGAAACTCGTACATGTTATGTCAAGGATCTTTATAGACTTATTACCTTTAAGGTCTTTTGATGAGAGAGCTTCTTGGTGATTCGCAAAACTGATATTTCCTCTGACAGATGCAGGAGATGAGGATTTTAGACGTCTAAAATCAGAATTTCCTCCCATATTCGGAAAGTTGATAAGAGTTGGAGGTTTAGGTTTCATAGTCCTTGATGTCAAGTTGATACTTGGTTTTGAGGGGTTTAGAACCCTCCTTGAGGAGGATGCAAATTTCTTCGAACCTGACGCTAACATGATAACATCTTCAGGATTCAAGAACTTGGTTTTGCGGGTTTTGGTGTACTTTCTCCATTTGGGTGATGATGTAACCCCGAGTTCACATTTTTCGCACAGCCAAACATCAGGACCAGTTTCGCCATACGATTTTCTGCAATATCTGAAAAAGGTAAACAAATTATTAAGTTATTCAAGCGAAGATATTCTCAAGTATACTATCATTATTAATATATAGGGTATGCTAACCACCTTATAAAGACAACTGACGCATGAATGTGTACACAATGAGAGAGAGAGAGAGAGAGAGAGAGAGAGAGAGAGAGAGAGATTACCCATGCTCGCTGGCTTTGCATTCATTACAAATGCGAATTCTTTTGGCAAAGCCAACATCACCGCATATTTCACAGGGGTCTACCTGCACAACCGTTGCATAGATGTTACAGGACTATTGTAACTTTTAAAAGCATATAAGATCTCATGTACATAGACATGACAATTAAGAAGTTCTGTAATCTGAGGCAACACAATTAGTTCTCAAACAATAGTCAGAAAACAAACAGTTAATAACACACTGTCTAATAATGGCATATTGTCTATTTACGGGTGGTAAAAGAATGGAAGACATACTAGAGAGAACAACCCGGTTGTGGTAATATGACATTCCCTAGCTACTAAAACTAATGGTTACAATACAACTGGAGAAAAGTAATAAACTCATCTGAGAACTTAAACTATTATGTTAGGTCAACCAGTAGTGAGAACGAAGAGATATCTCTTCTAATAGCATTGTAAAGTATAGGAGAAACTTTAGACCAGAAATAAACTCATCTGGAACTTAATATGACTTATTAACCCTTTATCCTAGCCAAATAATCCAAATACCTTTGCTACGACAAAAGACTCAAGCCATTAATTGGCGTGACAAACAACCAAATGGTGGGCTAAAACAAAGAAAGAAACAAAAAATAGTCGAGAACGTTTGTTTCCAAGGTCATTGATGACCTGGTTTCTCTATTCCAATAACCAAAACTTGAAGAGCCAGGAAGAAGATGATAAAATTCAGAACTGTGGAAGGGGCTAACTAGAGTACACTAGTGACAAAAATATAGCAGAGTAAAGCTTATTTTCTACTAAAAGGGAAAGAAACACTGACTTAATTACTTAAGGTATACTTTCCACATGATCTTAATTTGTAATGGTTCAAATACTGGAGCAATAGTAGTAGATTTCACTATACATACCCTGATTCAATGTAATAAGAAAGAGTTCCTAGTTCAAGTCATCTACTATTCATCAAACATTAGGTTACATTATTTACCCAACTCTTGTATCCCATCCTGCATTGTTGGCGCGTCTTGCCAATTTTTGTGATAGAAATGCTATATTTCCTAAATAAATACTCAATACCGTGCTTAATTTACGAGAATACTAGTATGAAACTAATGCTTCAACTTTCCTAAATGAAGTTTGGGTGTTTTTGAAACATCCATTTTAGATAGCTACTGAACGCGATCTAATATGATTACATGACAATGAATCAATAAGTTGGAAACCAAATCTATGAAGTCGATTGCATGCCCACTAAATGATTTCAAACACCTGAAACCAAACAAATCATAATTGCGATGACTCGAGTAATTGCTTGTTTAATATAGAAGCTGAAAAGCTGAAATGCCACAAGCAACTGATTAATGTGTATGACGAAAAAGAAGTTGAAAATAACAAAGTGAAATCTTAGTCAATGCCTACAAGTTCCGAACTCTGTTACACAAAATTCAACTGGATTGAAACACGTCAAATAGTAACACTAGCATGCAATAATCATCAGATAAGTTACCCCATTCCTCATGAAGACTTAGTCAAATTTCCAGCCTCCGTTGATCTTCAAGTTGAAGCATTACCAACCAAACTACCTCAAATATGAACTACTCCGCTAAAAAGGGAAGCTCATATACAGGTATGCTAACCATATTTATTGTCATTAATTTGAGAGTCAACATTATTTAAAGAAGATAATCATTGAATGGAATTGTTTTAAACACGTGCGATGCAAACATTCTAATTCCTATAAAATGTGTCGAATTTGTTTCCCCCAGAACCCTCCGAGACACACTGAAGATGGAATTAAGGCTACAACTAAAAGCACGAGTCAGGCTGACATAGAACTATAATCGGAAAATAAATATACATACAAGGTGGTATTATTCCAGTAAGCATAGAAGTTCAGTTCCCAGAAGAATTGTAAACCATAGCCACAAAAAAGAATGATTTAGCACAAACAATAAAGGGTTAGCATTAAAAAGGGAAGCTCATATACAGGTATGCTAACCATATATATTGTCATTAATTTGCGAGTCAACATTATTTAAAGAAGATAATCATTGAATGGAATTGTTTTAAACACGTGCGATGCAAACATTCTAATTCCTATAAAATGTGTCGAATTTGTTTCCCCCAGAACCCTCCGAGACACACTGAAGATGGAATTAAGGCTACAACTAAAAGCATGAGTCAGGCGACATAGAACTATAATCGGAAAATAAATATACATACAAGGTGGTATTATTCCAGTAAGCATAGAAGTTCAGTTCCCAGAAGAATTGTAAACCATAGCCGCAAAAAAGAATGATTTAGCACAAACAATAAAGGGTTAGCATTAAAAACACAACCATACAATTATAGATTAATGAATTGTGCAGAAAAAATTGAATTGCGTGAAGCACATGTCAGAATTTTCTGTACAACTTCTAACCCTACCATTTTTGTAACATGGCCATCTCAAAAGCCCAACTGTTAATCACCAAAACCCCAGTGAACGAATGGCCAATTTGCAACATTACTTGTAGACTACCATAACAGATCAAGAAATGATTTTTCTCAATCACAAGTGACCATCTTATTACCAGCTACTTAGATCTTACAATCCAGTGAGAAAAAAAATTCAGTCCAAAAGATTCATCGATTACCAAGTCGAAACTAACTAATCAACTACCAAGAACATGTTCGGATCACAGAATTAATTAAGGGTTTTTAACATCATTTTGCATGAAAGAAAAGTAACAAATGACGGCTTTGAAGACAGAATTAAGGGATTTACCATTTTCATTCCACCTCAGAATCTGAAGATTGCGAATTAGCTTCGAAAAATGGGAAGAACCCGTAGAAGCCAAGCGAGCGAGCGAGAGAGAGAGAGAGAGAGAGAGAGAGAGAGAGAGAGAGAGAGAGAGAGAGAGAGAGAGAGACGCTGATAGTGATAGACAGACAATATCTCGTATATTTCGCTAAATAGCCGCCAAACTCAAATCAATAGGAGACTAGGGTTTAGTTTAGGGACTCGAGCTACACGGACAGAAACCATTGAACAGAAAATGGAACATAAAACAAGGAGTAATTATTTGGTGTAGCTTAAGCATTCTCAAAAACCTACACCTTAAAATCCAAACCCTAGATATTAAGTCTTAAGTCACAAATCTTGGTTTTTCAACCCTTGAACCTTAAGAAGTGAACTCTAAAACTGACTCCTAAAAGGAGCCCTCGAAATCTGGATAAGGAGTTCTAAACTAAATAATTTTACACGTCGTACACACATAATTAGAGAAGGTGTTTCAAATACATTTGGTAAAACATTCAATAAAAGAGGTTTGTGATAATGAGGATCATTAGACATGTGCTAATCATCAGGTGGCCGGATATATAAGTGGTCTATAACACTTCTGTTCATCTTTCTGTTTTCAGTCTAGATTTTAGGGTTTCAAATTTATTTACATTTAGATCGGTGCTTGATTTCACCTGTGCTTCTTGTACCAAGTCCCCTTACAGTCGAACATAAGAAATTATAAAGACATGAAATTTTTATATTTTAAAATTTCAATGCCTTGGAACAGAGACACTGATTTTTACAATTACATCAAACAATATAAAATAATATAAAACATGAAAACAGATATTATACGACTTGAGTTTCTATTCTTAAATAAAAATCATGATCTCATCAACACCTCTAGATGGGAACTCGGGTCTTCAAACCAGCATTCAAACAAAGTATTTTTAAGAAATAGTTTCTTCAGTTGTTAAATCTAAGAAATGCTACACCCAAAACACGATAACAAATTCCTCAAATAAAAACACGATAACAACATGCATAATATCGTATAAAACTTAAAAAATGATTTACACACAATTCTTATTGTCAGTGGAGTTGGCATAAGTCAATGATGCTAATGTATGCAAAGCGAATAGCCTTATTTTCAGAAGATATTCTTAGGAATTTTGATTAATATTACTCTAACTTGAAAGGATCTATCAATGCCAACACATACTTCTTAACTACCCATAAGATTAAACATTCAAATACAAAATATTTCAACTTACGACACAGATGAATCAACATTAATAAATCATTATAAAATATATCCGTTACATGAATTTTGATTCGTAGAAGTTTCACCGACTTATCATAACAAGATATAATGAATCTAATTTGATAGATTAATAAACCACAAGAGATAATTGTGTTGGAGGCTAAACTTGATTTAGCCCAATAATTATTTGAGGTCCATAATTATTATATGAGTTAAAGCCCAATAATTATTGTATTACTTTAGTTAGTGGGTCAAGTCCAACTAAGTAGTAAATTAGTGGAAGTGCTTCTAGTTAGAGAGATCTCTAGATGATGTAATCTAGAATCAATCTACACTTCCTATAAATAAGAGATGTACTCTATTATCTAGTATGTTTTCAAGAGTCCTAGCAAGTGTCCTAAATGTCTCTCCTATGAAGTCTTCTATTAAGACTTCTATGTAATGTACTAGAGTGTATCTTGTTGTTGTCCTCCACCATTTTGTATCAAGCAAAAAACTAACTGAATTACATCTTCCACACATTGTTCTACTCTCTCACTCTAAAATCACCAACACTTACCTCTTCCACCAAATTAGCCTACTAATCTCTTCCTACTTCCAACAAAGTGGCATCAGAGCCAAGTCGACAGCAAGATGGAGAATGTTTATGTCTAATATTTGTTTTCATAATTTCAAAAAATAATGTAAATTATGAAAACATATATTATAAAACTTGAGTTTCTATTCCTAAATAAAAATCATGATCTCATCAACACCTCTAGATGGGAACTTAGGTCTTCAAACCAGCATTCGAACAAAGTGTTTTTCAAGAAATAGTTTCTTCAGTTGTTGAATCTAACAAATGCTACACCCAAAATAAGATAACAAATTCCTCAAAAAAGAAACACAATAACAACATGTGTAACATCGTATAAAACTGAGAAAATGATTTACTTATAATTTTTTTTTTGTCAGTGGAGTTGGCATAAGTCAATGATGATGAGGTATGCAAAGCGAATAGCCTTATTTTCAGAAGATCTTATTAGAAATATTGATTAATATTACTCTAACTTGAAAGGATCTATGGATACCAACACATACTTCTTAATTACCCATATGATTAAACATTCAAGAATAAAAGCTTTTAGCTTACAACACAGATGAATCAACATTGATAAATCATAATAAAATATATGCGTGGCTTGAATTTTGATTCGTATAAGTTCCACCGACTTATCATAACAAGATATAATGAATCTAATTTGAATTTTGATTAATAAACCACAAGAGATAATTGTGTTGGAGGCTAACAGGATTTAGCCCAACAATTATTTGAAGTCCATAAATATGAGTTAAAGCCCAATAATTATTGTTACAGTTTAGTTAGTGCGTCAAGTCCAACTAACTAGTAAATTAGTGGAAGTGCTTCTAGATGGAGAGATCTCTTGATGATGTAATCTAGAATCCTCCTACACTCCCTATAAGTAGGAGTTGTACTCTAGCATTTAGTAAGTCTTCAAGAGTCCTAGCAAGTGTCCAAAATGTCTCTCCTATGAAATCTTCTATTAAGACTTCAATGTAATATACTAGAGTGTATCTTGTTGTTGTCCTCCACCATTTTGTATCAAGCGAAAAAGAAATTGAAGTTATTCTTCCACTCATTGTTCTACTCTCTCACTCTAAAATCACCAACACTTCCATTTTCCACCAAACTAGCCTACTTATCTATTTCCACTTCCAACAAAGTGGTATCAGAGCCAAGTCGACAACAAGATGGTGAATGTTTATGTCCAATATCTTCTCCTTACCAAGGACAACTATTACACATGGGCATTGCGCACGAAGGCTATCCTAGGCGCACACGGTGCTTGAGATTTTGTGGAGAATGGCTACGAAGAGCTTGAAGTAGACTTGAGTCCAACTCTTTAAGAGAAATTAGAAGAGGTACGTAAGAAAGATAAAAAAAGCTCATGCCCTCGTCCATTCTTCCTTAGATGACAACATGCTTGAGAAGATTTGTTTTGCAACAACCTCGATGAAAGCTTGGGAGTTTCTCCGAAACTCTTAAAAGGGTGGTAAGAGATTCAAGAAGGTACAATTCTAAATCCTTATAGGTGAGTTTGAATCTCTCCATATGAATAACTCGGAAACAATTTCGAATTATTTTTCTAGATTTTTGGTATTTCTAACCAACGAAAGAGATGTGAAGATGAAACTATAAGTTCTACTTATAATGTCAAAAAAATATTGCGCTCTTTACATCACAATTTTGAGCATGTTGTTGTAGCAGTTGAAGAATGTAGAGATCTTAGCAAGTTTTCCATTGATGAACTTATGGGCTCGCTACAAGCTCTTGAGGAAAGAGTGAAGAGAAGGAAAGAAGAGTCAATGGCGCTACAAAGCAACCTAAGTTGGAGAAGAAATAATATCAATGAGGAATGGCGAGGAGGACGTGGACATGGGAGAAATCAAGGAGGAGGAAGAGACACGAGAAGATTTTTACAATCCACCTTATCAAGAAGAAATGGGCTAAAGTTCCCACTCACCAAGGTAAGGTGGAAGAAAAGGTTGACAAATCTCACGTTTTATGTTATAAATGTTATGATTTGGGGCATTATGCTTCCGAGTGTACAAGTTACACTAACCATGTGCATGAGATAGTGAATTATGTAGAAAGAAGTTATGGGGAGATCATACATTGTTGATGGCTCACCAAGAGCATGTAGTTGAAGTTGAGGAGATTACAAAATCTCCAAATGAATCATGGAAGAAACTTGACTCCATTGTGTCAAGTAAAGATAAGATCTTTCACACCAACAAGGACGAGCTCGATGAGCATAATACGAAGGAGACATAATTGACATAGATGAGTTGTAAGATATCATCACGAAGGAATGGTTGTGGCGCATGAAGAGCAACATGAGTGCATCAAAAAAGACATAGAAAAAGAGGGGACATTACATATTCAAGATGAAGAAGGCCATCAAGATGTTGGAGGAACTATAGTGAAGGTTGTCCAAGAAGATAGTCAACAAGAGGTAATGACTACCTAATCTAAAGATATTGTATTCAAATAAATGGGAAATGGACAATCCTTTTGTTGTTGAGAAGATGGATAAAAAATCATTTCATGAGCCGCATCACAAAGAAGTGACAAGAATCACTTTGGTATTTGGATTGGATAATTCGACATTTTACACGGGTTGGATAAATATGGAGAATTTTTTTGATGAGAATGAGGAAGCTCGGATAAACGAGATCAAGTTTCAAAAGATGGAGACAAGACATCGTGACCAGTTCAAGACATTTCTCAAGAATTTCAAGAAGAAGGAGAAGACCATCAAGAAGAAGAGGTTCAAGATGTTGACATCCATGGAGATAGCTTTGAAGGCCTTTGCATTTGAAGGAGATGGAGCTCCCAAGAAGATTTAATTTCACCCATTCAAGCTAAGATGCTAAATCAAGTTTAGGAGGGGGTGTTGAAGGCTAAACTTGATTTAGACCAACAATATTCGAGATCCATAATTATTATATGAGTGAAATCCCAACAATTATTGTATTAGTTTAGTTAGTGGGTCAAGTCCAACTAAGTAGTAAATTAGTGGAAGTGTCTAGAATAGTTGTGTAGTGTGTGTTACTAGAATTGTCCTACATAATATCTAGGATGCTTCTTGTTGGATAGATCTCTAGATGATGCAATCTAGAATCCTCCTACACTCCGTGTAAATAGGAGTTGTACTCTAGCATCTAGTAAGTCTTCAAGAGTCGTAGGAAGTGTCCTAAATGTCTCCCCTATGAAGTCTTCTATTAAGACTGCAATGTAATGTACTAGAGTTTATCTAGTTGTTGTCCTCCACCATTTTGTATCAAGAAAAAAACCAATTGAAGTTCTTTTCCACTCATTGTCTATTCTCTCACTCTAAAATCACAAACACTTTCCTCTTCCACCAAACTAGCCTACTAATCTGTTCCTACTTCCAACAAATTGAACGTCAACTATCAAATTGCAAAAAAGCAATTAATCATAATAAGATACGTACGTTATTTGAATTTTAGTTTGTAAATATTACGAAAACCCCCCATGAGCCCTATATTAGGAAACCACGAACAAGGGAGGCATGGATGTTAGTACATCGGAGTTCAAGGTATTGGAGGAGAAGGCACATCCAACGATTATGTTGTGCTCATCGGATGACGTGATCATCGAGATCGCATATCAGAAGGAAGAAGCGAAGTTATGGCTCAAGTTGGAGAGTCTCGACATGACGAAGAGTCTCACTGGCAAGTTGATGCTAAAGCAAAGGCCCTTCACTTTGTGGATAATCAAAGGTAAGGCTCTCAAGGACCATCTTGATCAATTGAATTTAATTATTTTAAATTTACGTAATATTCGCGTGAAGGTGGATGATGAGAATGTCGCACTCTTGTTATTGGTCTCGTTACCTCCATCGCACAAGAAATGTGTTCAGTCATTCAATGTGAACAATGTGAAATTTCTTCAAGAACTTGAGGAGTTTCCTAAGAACTTTGTCTGGAGTATGAGCCTCAATAGCAACATTGAGGTCCTTCAGAGTTCCAATACCAGGAACTCTAAAATCACCCCTGAAATGCATGTCGCTCGTAAAATAGTAGTACATGTGGATGGTAAAAATTGTTGCAGACCTTTAATGGGTAACGTATATTATTTATTTATTTAATTATGATTTATAAATCTTATTTATCTAATATTTATCTAATCATTATTCCTAAAAAGTGTGTGATAAATATTATACTTTCAAATATGATTAATTTAATATCGTACTAGTTAGTAGAAACATTTGATTTACTATTATAGGGGGAATGAACTTGTTATCGTCTTTATGAGGAATCAAGAGTGTATGGAAAAAATATAAACGAAAGTTTTTTTCGGGTAAATGATAAAAACAACCCTTCAAGTGACATATTACTAGTTAATAAGGCTGGTGGTGCATATGAATTCGAACGACACGATTCTTGTAAGACTAAGCATCCTAATTAACAACCACATTTACATTGAGAAAGAGAAAACTAATTATGTGATAGTCTAAGAGATGAAGATTATATCACTACATATGATTTACTGAGATTTTGCATTTGAGTAGTAATATGAGAATTATTCAATAATGAAGGCACAAACCAATTAAGAGAAATAGAGAACTCTAGAACTAGGCTTAAAATAAGCACCTGGTTGGAGGGAAACACTCATCATCCTTAAGTTCTATTCAATAAATATTTCAACAGTAGTACGTCTGCAAGAATAAAGTACCTGACAAAACAATATATACATATATATATATTGAGAGAGAGAGAGAGAAAGAGAGAAACGTCATAAAATGCATAAAATAAGCAAACAGACAATAGTCAACGGAGAAGATGAAGTGTATGCACTTACATCCTTAAGCAGTTCAAATCTACATCTGATGCCATGAGAACGAGATGGGCGTACCGCGTATGTAAAACTTAAGAAAGATAACGAAGTTTTTGACTTCAGAGTCACAAAACAACCAATGTAAACAATTAAAACTGCAGCTCAATCAATAACTCGTGTGCTAATAAAGATTTATGTTTGGATCGCTTAGAACACTCAATAGTGTTATTGTGGTCAATAAAAACCAATCACAATGAGGCAGAAGTGATGTTTCAGAACGGGTGTGTACCAAGTCGTGAAATATGATCTTGGTTTTTATAGAGTGAATGATTTTGCATCCAAAATAGACATAATATATATACAGACCGTAGTTCATCATCTTCCTTAGTTCCCTCCACGTAAGGAATAGGGATCCTCTCATTAATCTTTTAAGTTTTTAGGGAAAAAAATCGGATTCGTAACGCAATAAAATTAATTGATTACATCATTATGTGCATCTAGACATGTTTTCAAACATCGAGGGAGTAGGTCAACCCAACGGTACAATTTTTTTGAGTTGATTGCTTGTGTGGCCAAAGGATGCGCCATGTTACTTGTTGCCCTTACATAAAATCAAAACCTTACTAGCAATTTATGAGCGGGGTGAAATATGAGTTTCTGAACCTTAGAACGAATCATTATTTTAGTAGAGTATTGTAATCCCTTGGTACACATCTATGTTAACTATCTGTTTTATGTGATTGTAAATGTACATAGGGCATCAACGTCATCCTTGCTTTGGGCAACAATAAACTTAGGACTTCGCAATTTCATAAATATAAACTGAAATATTGTTTTCAGTTCATATTTTTCCTCTTCACTAGGTTATTACTTTTTGTGATACGATCCATTTGTTTAGATTTTTTACTAATATCTGTTATATTATGGGCCATTTTTTATTTCCCTGTGCTACGCAGGCTGGGCACGAGTCTTTCACATCGATCACGCGATCATCTTACAGGACAGCTGGGGACCTTCTAGTTTATTGTAGTACCATGTTTTACATTTGTCCATAATTAATCAACTCTCCCTCAATAGTACATGAATTGCTTATGCTAGATAGAGTGCATAGGATCCCATTTAACAGAATATGCTAGATAGTCAAACAAAAAATTATATTACTGATGTCCTGTAACTTACGTAATGTTTCTAGTAGACATTCATATGATTGACAATTGGGAATTTAAGCTGACGAAACTGCTTAGCTTCCATATCCTGCTGCAGCGCAGTCTATCCTAATTTTTAGCATGGTTCCTTCCCGAAGTACAGAATCATATCGATAAGAAACTCCATAGAAAATGCATTATGAGAGAAAAAGGAGAACGTGTTCACTGTTTTTGAAGGTATCGTAGACCTTATGAAGGCATATCCTGATATCGAGAAAGTGGTGGGTCATTTTGATCGAGTTATGAAGGTTACTGGTTCTATAATGATTCCGTATTTGAAACAAATCTGATACAAATTTACACTTGGGATGTTAGAAAATACCTATTACTGTAACAGCCTATGATGCCATACTAGATATATAAAATTTATCGGGAGCTAAACTGAAAACTTTCATTCGAATGCATGTAACACCCCCGAACTAGCCAAGCCGGAAGCCCAGGGATGTCACTCCGTACCCGAGATTAAACCCGGATACAAGGAGATTTTATAACAGAATATCCAAACCAAAATCCATAAAATAATTAATTGAGACTTTAAAACTTGTCTCGCCACAAATATGAGCATTATCCAACTGAAACTAAAAACTACTTGATGAAATAAATCTAAATGTGAAATTTAAATTACTAGAGTGATGTGTCTCGATTTTCCCCAAAAGTCATGCTTCCACCTAAACCTGTGGTGCAGAAACAAAAAGAAACACCACAGTTTCCAAAGTCAGCTGAAAATACTGAGTAAGCAACACCCAAGCATGTAAACAGATTATGAAGCAGTTTAAAAACGACACATGAGTTTGAAGAGTAAAGAATTCGAGTAAGAGTATAAGTATGAAATAAGAATTCACTAATCTTTTCCTTTATCACTTCACTTGTGGGGAAACATTCCCAAACTTCCTCATTTGTCCAATCGGGACTTCCAATTCTCAATCATAAAGGTCCGTTATTCAGAAAACATACATTACCATGTTGACACGGGGAAGATCTACTAATAACTGGCTACCAGACCATAAGTGTCGACACCCCCCTAAGACTTCTTGCGGCCAGAGAGGTAAGTACTGGAGCGAACTCGGGGCGGTTGCGACCGAGCAAAATAAAATAAAGTGGGTCGAGAGACCGCAGTCCACATCGACCAATCTCATAACATTGATCCCCGGTACAACTATTCCACTTTACGTCTTTACGGTTTATTAATTTATCATGTGATAGTTGTGACATCGTCACCTTTGTAAAATCAGTAAAATTTCTCAAATAAACACTTCAAGTAGATATTCAACTTTTGAGACAATAAATCACGAAAGCAGTTTGACACGAAAGAAGATATGGGCGCTAGGCCTGGCATGTTTACTTACCTCAACAAATAGCAATCACAGCAAATCAATCGTAGTATTCAAATTATCCTTCGTCGGAGAATTCGTTTCCTACAATTCGATAATATCTAATCAATTATCGCTAACACACAAATACAAACAAGTCCTATATACAATGCAAGTGTAATCCCCTTATTAACTCTCCCCAACCTTGCTAACGTGAACAACATCTTTTACAATAAAATACGCTTTATAACGCTAGCGTTTATTATTTGTTAAAACGTATCAAACTATAATTATATAAATATAACTTATAAGATTAGATAAAATATCCTTTTTATTATTTAGGGTAGAGAAGCATATTATTTTACCTCAAAAATACTTTTAATTCAAATAGTAGTTTCTCCCAATCCAAACAAGCCTTAGTAGAGAGCATAAGTTATAAACTAACTAACTTTTATTTAAAAGAAATAACAAATTTATTTGAAGAAAATAACTTATTCTAATTTGTTATAAACTTATAAAAATAAGTAAGAAAAATATACTTTTTATTTTAGAGTGAAGATGAGTAAAAAAAATGATTTTAAACTTGTATAAAAATAATTGTCTAATTTTTACTACTATAAAGCATACCCCAAGAGTATTATTTTTCAAAAGATTAACCTTTAAACAAGAAAATAAACTTCTTAAATAAATAATTCTCAAGTGTTTTAATAAGGCTTTCAAACTCCCACAACCTCTCTTTTAAATATTGAGTGTAGAGTAGTAAAAAAAATAGTTGTCAACTATGAGATTTGAACCCAAGACCAACACTAATACTAGCATGTGCTTTAACCACTAGGCCACTGCCTCACTTGTTGTCACTTCCAAGATACAATTAATATAATCTAACTTTCAATGATAGTCAAAACTAAAAAGAACAAAACAAAAACAAGAGAGAGAGAGTGAGTCAAACGGGTTTGTTCTTCATACCCGACCAGAGAGAAAAGAGAGTGACGGGTTGATGATGGTGAGGCCGACGGTGGCGGCGGTGAGGCGGTCAGAGGGCGACGGCGCGGTGGCGGTGCCGTCGGCGGGCTGCGGCGGCGGCGGTGGGCAGCCCGTCGGGTGAGAGAGAGAGAGATTGAGAGGGAGAGAGAGAGATTGATTGAAGGAGAGATTGAGAGATTGAAGGATTGAGATTGTGGGTTAACAAAAATCTGAGAATTGATGGGTTTATATAGCCTTGAGGTGAAGAATTCAACCTCCATGAGGAAACTCACTTTCAAGTTTTCGATTTCGAATCGGGTTGGGATTTGGACGAAATTAGTTTACTTTTTGCTAAAGTATCGAGTTGTGATGAGATTAAATCGAATTGGGATTGAATTGGGACAAAAATCAAGAGTTTTGGTGAAGATTTGAGGTGGAGGTGGTGTTAGATTCGGACATGGAGAAGGAGAAGCAAATCCTCCATTGTTGGGTGAAGAAGATGACTAATTTATAGGGTAAAGACACTTTCACCCCCACTGGTTTAGTCATTATACAACTACTACCCCCAAGTTCACTTAAAAGGCACACTTTAAGTTAGGAAAAACTACATAGAAGCACCTAGGTAGTTTATAACATTAAAATTAACTTTCTAAATAATAATAACTATTACCCAAACTTATCCCAATGTCATATTAACACCAAATAATATCATAAAATATAATAGTAGCATATTAACACCCAATACTTAAAATAATATTATATTAACACTCAATAATTTTATAAAATACCCGTTTCAACATATTAACACTTAATATTATCTAAAATACACTTAATACTATATAAAATACACATAATACCCGTATCTAAATAACGGGGTATTTCAATGCATCTTGTGGATGATAATCAGTCCTTAAGCAACCAAAATGCATCTTCAATAATGAAATGTTACCCACTCCGCGTGCACCTTTCATATACAAACTTGTGTTTGGGACAATCCACTTGCCTATTCCTTTTCTGACTCTATACACTTGAGGACTTGCAAAAGATGAATTAGCTTCTCGTCTTAGCTTATGATGCAGGAGCTGAGTCGCTAGACGAGGCTGAGCTGTCAAATACGATGAATATGGCGATTCAGTATCATGACGTGGAAGACAAGCGCAAAGGAGGGGTAAAACGGTCATTTTGGGTCATGCCACGCTGTTCGGGGCGTAACTAGAGCTGCGGGGATCAGAATGGCTACTATAGTATATTTCCGGAAAGCTCTCGACGAGACGGACACAAAAACAACGCTTGACTAGTCAACGGATGATATCAGCCCCCAAAAAACAACGTTTGACCAGTCAACGGAAGCTCCGAAGACTGATTTTGCTATTTTTGGCAGTTTTATTCTTTTTTCCTATTTGACTTCGTTATTTAGCCCGATTTGGGTCAAAATTTGAGCATTACTTTTAATAAGGCCATTAGTTTTGGGCCAGTTTTGTAATTTTGCCATTTTTTGCGAAGTTATGGTTTCAGCTATAATACCCAGCTTGTGTAATTTAAAGACAGTTTTTGAGTTATAGATATTTTCTTCGAACCCTAGAGAGCCTCTCTACTGATTATGCCCTTTTTTTGTTGTTCTGCTGCGTTTGATCCCTCGCCTCGATTCATTTCGGCGTCAGGTTGGTATCAGAGCTCAGTTCGGCGTGGGAGGAAGATCACCGTCGACGATGCCTTGTGGACGTGCTCGTGGTCGTGGGCAGGCTCCGGCTGAAGAAGCCCCCTAGCGAGAATGCAACGTGGAAGACGTGATGTTGATAGAGGATCTGCAGCGGCAGGTCACATAACTGACACGGCGCTTGGTGGCGCAAGATCTGCAGGAAGATCCGGGAGCACCGCGGTCAGCACGAGAGTCGCGGAGGTCTAGGGTTCAAGGTTGAGTTGTCCAGCTTTCAAGGTACGTTGAAAGTCGACGATTTCATCGACTGGCTGAACGAGGTGGATCGCATCTTCGAGTATGAGGAGGTTACGGATCGCGAGAAGGTGAAGGTAGTGGCCATCAAACTAAAGGGCAAAGCCTCTGCGTGGTGGGAGCAGTTGCGCAGTTCCTGTGAAAGGAAGGGCAAGGCCAAGATCACTGACTGGAAGAAGATGAAGAAGAATATGAAGGCCCACTTTCTTCCATTCGGCTACACCCAAACCCTATTTCAGCGACTCCATACGCTGAGGCAGGTCGGCTAATCCGTTGACGATTACACGAAGGAGTTCTACCAGTTGATCGCCCGTAACGATCTGTCGGAGACGGAGGAGCAGATGGTAGCTAGATATCTCGTAGGTTTGCGGTAGTCCTTGCAGGACGTCCTTAGCCTCCACTCGCTGTGGACTGTCTCCGAAGCCTACCAGAGAGAACTTGCATTGGAGAAGCAGCAGGGCAGGAAGCCCGTAGCGAGGAGCGAACAAAGCAATCGATCGGCCCGACCCCAAGAATATCGTCCCACCACGCAGGCAACCCAGGGCGCTTCCAACAGTGCTATCAAGTGCTATCGATGTGGTGAACTGGGGCATAGGGCAAACAAGTGCAGCAAGCCTGCTATGCAGAGGGGTAAAGCCCTATTTGTCGAGAGGGGTGTTGTTGGAATTGTACCCTAGAGGCAATCAATTTATTGTGACAAATATGTGGATTTAGGATTCATTATGTTATTGATATGGAGATAAGTTAACATAAATGAAGTCCTTAGAATATATGTGTTATATTCTTAAATATCCCTAGTTGATTATAATGATTAATAGGAAAATCATCTATAGACTAGTATGGGGTTGGATTGATATGGAGATATCATGATCCAACACATGTGTATGCATTAGGGGTAATGGCATACTGGATTGACCCATCTCCGAGAAGGCTACACACAAGTTATGTAAAGTCACAAGTGCTTCTCGCGGTGCAATGGTGTTGTCATCCTTAGACTTGAAGTCACTAGTGTAGGGTTTTGATTCATGGATGCGCAACGGAACCACTAATAAACCATGCAAAACCCTCCAAGGATCACAAGTCAAGAAACATAACGATGGTAAAGGAAGAAATCAATAACACACCTTAGGGTTCTCCTTTGATGACTTCAAACGCGAATTGTGTCACGTTCTCTATAGTTGATCCACGCCTAGAGTTGATTTCTTGATCTTCCAATCCTTGGTGCTAGCCCGGAAAGAGGAAGAGGAAGACGAATCACGCAAAACGAGACCAACAAAGGAGGTCTCGGCCTCCTTGTGGCCGACGGGGACGGGCGGCGAGCAAGGGGGGCGGCGGCTCCTTCTTGCTTTCTTGCTCTCTCCTTTTTGTTCTCTACCACTCAAGTTATGATCAATTATGATATAAGTTTGGGAAGGAAGGAAGGAGTGTCCTTTATATAGTCCACAAAATCCTTGCCAACTACCTAAAGGACCTATTCTAGTCCTACTAGAATTCAATTTAGTCCCTTCCTTGCAAATTAGTCCCAACTAAGTTTGCAAGGTATTGCAAAGTGATCCTTCTAAGTAATTAATACAATTAATTAATTCCCAAATCCAGTTCAACTCTATATAGCGTGTGACCCCATAGGTTCTATCTAGTTGGTAGCAACAATTTGCTAATATGGAGCGGTTTCTAGCAAAACATCCATTCTAGCCAACTAATAGAATAGTCATCTTGACAACCTTTGTACAAGTAATTGTCTCATCCCTTTGTCTCTATATCCGGATTGGAAACGAGACATACAAGTCACACTCGTATATCCAATCAACAGTTTCTCGATCCATGGGAATAGCCTTATTCGTGCAAATAACATCAATATCCAATATTGATTTTTTTGAGTCTGGCCAGACATTCTATAAACACTATCCCTCGAGTGGCCTATGATATTTTCTCCCGTTATGTGGGAGGGACAAATTCTATCTACGTCCACTACGATCTCTAAGCTTGCTTCTTATGGTATCCGGTACACGCCTTTATAACTACCTAGCTACGGTGTAGCGTTTAACGCTACCAAAATCACAATAATCCACAACTAGAATATCTAGCGACTTCAAGTATAAGGATGAGAATACCATTGCACCGCGAGAAGCGCTTGTGACTTAACATAACGTGTATGTAGCCTTCTCGGAGATGGGTCAATCCAGTGTGCCATTACCCTTAATGCACACCTACGTGTTGGATCATGATATCTCCATATCAATCCAACCCCATACTAGTCTATAGATTATTGTCCCATTAATCATTATACTGGACGAGGGATATTTAAGATAAACAACACAATTGTAAATCTAAGGACTTCATTATATTAAATATCCAATAAATAATAAATTAATTTTCTAGCCACATATAAATTCATACTAAACTAGATTGCCTCTAGGGCATCTATTCCAACAGTCTCCCACTTGCACAAGAGTCAATCTGGGGCATCTCGTATGCCCATACTCCTAGTGTTCCCTTCATGCTTCCACTACGTGAGCGGCTTTGTAAGCGGGTCTGACAGATTCTCATCTGTAGGAATCTTGCATATCCGAACGTCTCCTCTATCGATAATATCTCGAATCAGATGAAACTTCCTGAGCACGTGCTTGGATTTCTGGTGCGACCTGGGTTCCTTTGATTGCGCGATCGCCCCAGTGTTTTCACAGTACAACTCAACTGGATCCGCAATGCTAGGAACCACACCAACTTCAGAAACAAACTTTCTGATCCAAAACGCTTCCTTTGCTGCGCCATTTGCAACAATGTACTCATCCTCTGTTGTAGAATCAGCCACCGTCTCTTGCTTGGAACTCTTCCAGCTCACCGCTGCTCCATTCAGGAAAAACACATATCCCGACAGTGATCTAAAGTCATCTATGTCGGTTTGGAAGCTTGCATCAGTGTAACCCCTTACACGCAACTCTTCCTCACCACCAAATATCAAGAAAGCATCCTTAGTTCTTCTCAAGTACTTTAGGATGTTCTTGACTGCAATCCAGTGTCTCTCACCTATATTGGATTGGTATCTGCTTGTCATACTCAAGGCATATGACACATCTGGTCTAGTACATAACATGGCGTACATGATAGATCCTATGGCCGAGGCATAGGGAATTCTACTCATGTGTTCCTTATCAATCTCAGTGAAAGGAAAACCACTCTTTGAAAGAGTGATCCCATGTGACATGGGCAAGAATCCCTTCTTTGAATCTTGCATGTTGAACCGTTTCAACACCTTGTCAATATATGTACTTTGACTTAGGCCTAGCAATCTCTTAGATCTATCTCTATAGATCTTTATACTGAGTATATAGGCTGCTTCCCCTAAGTCCTTCATTGAGAAACACTTCCCTAGCAAATCTTTAACAGATTGCAGCATGGGAACGTCGTTTCCAATGAGTAGTATGTCATCCACATACAAGACCAGAAAAGCTACAGAGCTCCCACTAACCTTCTTGTAGACACAAGACTCATCTTCATTTCTGATGAAGCCAAACTCTTTGACTACTTCATCAAAACGTCGATTCCAACTCCTAGAAGCTTGCTTCAATCCATAAATGGATCGTTGCAGCTTACAGACTTTGTTGGCTTGCTTTGGATCCTCAAAACCATCCGGCTGTATCATATACACGTCCTCGAGGAGATTCCCATAAAGGAATGCTGTTTTGACATCCATCTGCCAAATCTCATAGTCGTGGTATGCTGCAATCGCAAGTAGAATTCGGATGGATTTGGTCATAGCGACTGGTGAAAAGGTTTCGTAATAGTCAATACCATGAATCTGTCTTTATCCTTTAGCCACCAATCGGCCCTTATAGGTAATCACATTACCATCCATGTCGATCTTCTTCTTGAAGACCCACTTGCACCCTATGGGCCGCGCCCCTTCGGGTGGTTCCACCAAAGTCCATACTTTGTTGGTGTACATGGATTCCATCTCGGATCTCATGGCTTCTAGCCACTTCTGAGAGTCTGGGCCTTTCATGGCCTCTTCATAGGTAGTACGCTCATCATCTATGAGCATCGTGTCACCGGAATCGGTCACGAGAAGTCCACACCTCTCGGGTTCCTGGCGCACTCTACTAGATCTACGAAGCTCTTGTGTTACCTGAACAAGCTGCTCCACAACTGTTTGTGGTTCCTACTCACGTTCCACAATCGGTTCAGTGATTTGTGGTTCTTGAACCTCTTCAAGTTCTACAGTCCTCCCACTTGCTTCTTTAGAGACAAACTCTCTTTCTAGAAACACGCCGGTCCGAGCAACAAACACTTTGTTCTCGGTTGGATTGTAGAAGTAGTAACCCTTAGTTTCCTTAGGGTACCCCACAAACTTACACTTATCCGATTTTGGCCCTAGCTTGTCTGATTGTAAACGTTTTACATAGACATTGCAGCCCCAAATCCTCATGAACGACAGTGTGGGACGCCTCCCACTCCACATCTCATATGGTGTCTTCATGACTGATTTAGATGGAACACGGTTAATGGTGAAAGCTGCACTTAATAGAGAGTGGCCCCAAAACGATAATGGAAGATCGGTTTGACACATCATAGATCTAACCATATCCAATAGGGTTCGATTCCTCCTCTCAGACACGCCATTCCATTGTGGCGTTCCGGGTGGAGTGAGTTGGGACACGATCGCACACTCTCTAAGATAGTCGTCAAACTCTTGGCTCAAGTATTCTCCTCCACGATCCGATCATAGAGCCTTGATACTTTTGCCAAGTTGCTTCCATACTTCATTCTTAAATTCTTTGAACACTTCAAAGGACCCGGATTTTTCCCTCAAGAGGTACACAAATCCATATCTACTGTAATCCTCAGTAAATGTAATGAAGTAGACGTAACCACCCCTGGCAGGCGTGGAAAATGGCCCACACATATCAGTATGTATGAGTGCCAATTGCTCACTAGTCCTCTCACCTTTCTTATTGAAAGGGGACTTTGTCATTTTTCCCAATAAACAAGCCTCACATGTCTCATATGATTCGAAATCAAATGAGTCTAGTAGTCCATCCTTATGGAGTCTAGATACACGTTTCTCGTTTATGTGGCCTAAACGAGAGTGCCATAAGTAAGTAGGATTTAAATCATTTATTTTAATCCACTGGGTATTAATGTTGTAGACAGGATTGCTTAGATCAAGGACATATAGTCCATTAAATAATTGCGCACTAAAATAGTGAATATTATTCGAATAAAAGGAACAACATTTGTTCTTTATTGAAATAATAAAACCATCCTTGTCCAAACAAGAAATAGAAATAATGTTTCTGCTCATAGCAGGCACAAAATAGCAATTATTTAATTCTAAAACTAATCCTGAAGGCAGAGATAGCTCGCACACGCCCACGGCTAACGCAACAACTTTTGCTCCATTCCCAACGCGCAGATCTATCTCCCCTTTAGCCAATCCTCTACTTCTCTTTAGATCCTGCACATTTCGAAAAATGTGAGATCCACATCAAGTATCTAATACCCATGATGTAGAGACAGTTAAATTGACATCTACAACAAAAATACCTGGTGGTGGTGGAATCACTATTCCAAGCCTCTTGTCCTCTAGATATTTTGGGCAGTTCCTCCTCTAGTGTACATGCTGACTGCAGTAGTGACACTCACCTTTAGTCACACCTTTGGCAATGCCACCAAGAGGCTTAAGTGCAGGTTCCTTGGACTTGGCAACTGACTTGCCTTTGCCCTTGGAGGATGAGGCAAACCTTTTTCCCTTTCCTTTATGTACCATCATAATGGCATTGCCCTTACCCTTGTTGATGCTCAGTTCAGCTGTCCTCAACATATTGAGCAAATCTGGAAGTGGTTTCACGATCTCGTTCATGTTATAGTTCATGATGAACTGTCCATAACTCTCGGGCAACGATTGCAACACGAGATCGGTTGCCAACTCTTGGCTGACTGGGAACCCAAGTCGGGCGAGATTCTCCAAGTATCTGATTCTACGGAGTACATGGGGTCCCACCGGGTTCCCTTCTGCCAGATGACACTTGAACAGTGCCTTAGAGACCTCATACCTCTCAACCCTTTCCTGCTCTTGGAAGAGCTTCTTCAGATGCTCGATCATATCGACAGCATTCATGTTTTCGTGTTGCTTCTGAAGCTCAGAAGTCATGGTGCATAGCATAAGGCAGGCTGCATCATTAGCGTCATCAACACGCTTTTGATACGCCTTTAGGGCTGCAGGTGTTTGGTTCTCTGGACCTGCTGGAACATGCTCCTCTATTGCGTACAGTTTCTTCTCTTGCTTGAGAACGATTCTCAAGTTTCTGTACCAATCAAGGAAGTTGGTTCCAGAGAGCTTGTCCTACTCAAGGACAGATCGTAGAGAATGTTGTGAACTCGATGAGTTGTTTGCCATTTGGAATTCTACAAAAGGAAAATACGCAAGTTTTAGTATTTGTAAATTTTTGACTATATTCAATAATGGCTAGTTTATCAAATATAGCTCCCACTATTTTTCTACGGATTAATAACCCTCAAGATATTAATGCGGAAAATATACTTATATTTTCTAGTGGGCCAAGATCCATGTTTCATCTCCTTATGAGCTTGCTTTGGCAAGTCACCCATAATTTGACTACTTTAGGTAGGAACAATTCCAATTGCATCCCTTATGCAACTCTTGGTTAAATTGGGCAAATAACTCCTTATTTATCCATCCATATGGATAATCCCAATTGATTGCCTCTAGGTTTCTTAATCATATTAATAGCCTAGTTGTGTTCAACCTCTTATTTAAACAATTGCACATTACTAGCTTGTGCCATCGCATTCCATCATTATGAACCAAGTCGCCATGCTTTGGCACGCACGAACTTGATAAATCATGATGATAATGAGTGTTTAAATAACGAGGAGGCAAGAACACAATATTTTGAATTTTGAGGGATTTTAAATTCAATTTTTGATTGTTTTGTTGATCAATATCAACTAATCTATCTATTTGAGTTTGGGCAAAACTCCAAATAATAGATGCGGGTTGTCTAATTATCTTATTATCCTAATGCATGCATCATTCATACACCAAACACAAAATAATAAGACAATAAAGTAAACAACCACAAAACATAAATAAAACGTGATGTGGATATGGCCTTTTCTAGACTAAGATAATTCCAAGCCAATGGAATTATCTATGAACCCTAAAAGCAAACACATCTCCATGCGTCTTGATCTTTTGGTCCATCCTTCATAGTCATGTGGAATGCTCCATGCTCCATCTTTTGTGGCTCCTCTTGGCTTTGGGCTTCTTTTCTTCAATCTTGGCTAACAATCTACTTTATCTAGCACTAGCTAACTTCTATACTAAATAAAATAAATCTCACAAGTTGAGAAAAAAATGGCTCGCAGGCCATAAAACCCTAATTTAATTATTACAATTAATTGATCAGCTCGCAGGCCGTAAACCAAACCACAAAAATTAAACATCCACAACAAACCACATCCTAAGGCCATATCCAATCACCATGCGAATTGCACATAAACAGTTAAAATCCAATTTTAACGCACTTGGTCAATTTTAATTGATTTTAGGATATTCTAGGGTTAAAACGGTCGATGGGGCCCAACAATCCAATTGCCCGGGCCCAAAAAGTGAACCGCAAAGGCCTAGGCCCGGCCGGCCCCTAGCCCACGCGGCTAGGCTGCGGGCTAGGGCTTCCCCGACCCCTAGGCTGAGCCTTGCTTGGGCGGCAAGCAAGGAGGGGCGGTCCCTAGGGGGGGAACCTCCTTTGGGAGTTGTTTCCAAAACAACTCCCTTGCTTGGTGCCCAAGTTTGGTTGTCTCCTTGTATGGAAAGAACTCCTTCTTCCCCAAGGATGCCCAAACCCTAGATCTAAGATCCTAAAATTTCTCAAACTCACTAATTCATGCATCCAATGCAAAAACTAGGTCTTGTTATGATAGATTGTTGACAAATTGCATCACATGCTAGATTTGTCTCGTTTTACGCGATAAACAACAATTTTTAAGGTGTAAAACTATCAAAACGTAACACATAAACCACGTTTATGCTCTACAACCTGTGGCTCTGATACCACTGTAGGGTTTTGATTCATGGATGCGCAACGGAACCAATAATAAACCACGCAAAACCCTCAAAGGATCACAAGTCAAGAAACATAACGATGGTAAAGGAAGAAATTCATAACACACCTTAGGGTTCTCCTTTGATGACTTCAAACGCGGCTTGTGTCACGTTCTCTATAGTTGATCCACGCCTAGAGTTGATTTCTTGATCTTCTAATCCTTGGTGCTAGCCTGGAAAGAGGAAGAGGAAGAAGAATCACGCAAAACGAGACCAACAAAGGAGGTCTCGGCCTCCTTGTGGCCGACGGGGACGGGCGGCGAGCAAGGGGGGCGGCAGCTCCTTCTTGCTTGCTTGCTCTCTCCTTTTTGTTCTCTCCCACTCAAGTTATGATCAATTATGATATAAGTCTGGGAAGGAAGGAAGGAGTTTCCTTTATATAGTCCAAAAAATCCTTGCCAACTACCTAAAGGACCTATTAGTCCTACTAGAATTCAATGTAGTCCCTTCCTTGCAAATTAGTCCCTACTAAGTTTGCAAGGTATTGCAAAGTGATCCTTCTAATTAATTAATCCAATTAATTAATTCCAAATCTAGTTCAACTCTATATAGCGCGTGACCCCATAGGTTCTATCTAGTTGGTAGCAACAATTTGCTAATATGGAGCGGTTTCTAGCAAAAATGCAGATTCAGAAAGTTGTGAGATAAAAGAAATATAACGAAAATGAAAATAAAATAAAAACTCTGAAAACTAATTCTGACAACTAAATAGACCCTAAAAAGTCCCCGGCAACGGCGCCAAAAACTTGATGCGCAAAATACAGGCTATTCGCAAGTATACGAAATCAAGTAATACCGGGTGTATTTCAACTCGGGTTGTCGATCCCACAGAGACTGTTTCGGGTTTTCTCAAGTATTCAGTTTCAGTTAACCGAGTGTAACGACAAGGAGGAGTTGGTTGTGATTGTAGTTTGCTAACCTAAAACAGAAATTTAAAGTCGGAAACGTATATATTTTTTGTGACGTTTTTCTGGATTAAGCTGAATTGGTTGTTTACTATAATTGATGGGAACTAGGCTCCAGGATCACCTAGGGTTTCTACAGATTTCAGTTTTTCGTTTGATATGAAAACACTCAGCAGTTTCGTTATCTGTGCAACGTACCGATTGTGCAGTGACCTTTCAGCTTCCACACGTAATCCCGATCCTGCGGACTTTCGGATTCCTGTTAAGCTGCCTAAGTCTGCAGTCTCGTTCTAATCCTGTTAGGGTTTCTAACCTGTCCGAATGGCCCGGGTCAAATTCTCTAACACTTGGTCTCACGTTTTTCGGTGCTAGCCCTATCTCCCTTTCTCTGGTCGGTCTATCACGGTAAGGTACTAAATCCTGTCTTTTCTTCCTAACCCTTACCTAACGTTTTCACCTTCAGGCTCGGATCTATAGCAATCCTGGGTGATCAATCATATCATGCATATACGAGAATAATCAAAGCCAGAATAACAGATATAACTGCTGAATTAAGATAACAATCATGAATCCATAATCAAACTAGGCATAAAATTTGGATACGAAACCCTAGGTTCACCGAGAACCTAGGTAAGAAGTTTAGCTGCTAATACTCATAATACTAAAACACAGTTTCTGAATGTAAAGAGAGAGAGAATGAAATCAAACTAAGTCTTCGAATCTCTAATTGCTCTTCCGTGCTCTTCGGGGATGATATGACTTGTGCTTCGGTTGTACTGTGTGTTGGGTGTCTTCAAAACGAGTCAGGACGAGTCTTTAAATAGTGTTGTTTTTTCCCGAAGCGCTGTGCCAGAATTTACGAAAACTGCCATCGGTCCACTGAATCGGAAAAAGTCAACCTAGTTGCGTATATACGCATATGCTGCGTATATACGCAGCCAGGGCCCACAAGAATCACTCCCTCACCTCCTACCTGCGTATATACGCAAGAGGCTGCGTATATACGCAGGCAGGGGCTTGTCCTGGCCTGGCTTGGTCCTCTGCTTGGCCCGGTTGGGTCTTTGGGTCCCACACTTCTGCCTGAAATCTCCGGTTTGCCTTCCTCGGTGTCTTCCTGCTTACCCGTGTTCCCGTATTGATTGGATCTCGTGCACGTTTCCCGAGACGAACCTGGTTCGGTCCCAGCACGCTTCCCGATGCACCTCCCGAACCTGTTTTTGAAAAGGCAACACGAACAGAACCCGCAATCATATCCAATAAAAGCATAAAATAAGCAGGAATCCAGAATGTACAAATAAACGTCTCGTTCTAACTTTCCAAGGCATTCTAGGGCAAATCCCGGCAAAAGACGCTATTTTCTGACACAAACGCTCGTGAAATCAGGCTAAAAGATAACCCCTAATTGGGCGTTATCAAATACCCCCACACTAGGCTTTGCTCGTCCCGAGCAAACCCCGTGTACACTATCCTGCATGCATACATTTTTACCTTCGTAAAACCGGTCCTCCCGTGCATACACTACCTTTGCATACTCCCTGGAACTGCATACTCTTTCGACCCGAACCTTACGACAAGACGACTCCATAGAGAAACTGACGCATATAGAATATACACAGACTCAAAAGACTCAAAACATACTTACGACAAATTATTTTTGGCGAGATTGGGCAATCTAAAAAACATAACCAATGTGTCCTCGTGACCTCGCCCTTTTCAGAAAGTACTTCCCCGCAAGCGATCGGTAAGTCTGAACAGATTTATATGGTGGATTTAAGCACAGGACCAAAGTACTATTACTTTCGTTATCAACCTGAGCAAATCCCTAGCTAACTTACCATCCGAGCTTTTTCCGAAAGGATCTAAGTCTAACAGGTAGGATATATATATGTATCAAGGTACGGCACAGTCCTACTTGTTATGACATTCTCACAATTTACCAAACTCACACCCCTCACCGAGATCCCAAAAAACTGTTCGAAACCCCTAAGTTCTTGCTTTCTCAATTCCTCTGGCCTCCGGAGTGTATTCTCCGTACTCGCGGCCACAAACGTGAATTGTGCAAACGTCTCGAAAATTGTGCCACTCACTCAGCCTTTTACTAAATAACATACTACCAAAAAAAACTGAAAACTAGAACATTGTTTTTTTTTTCTTTTTTTTCTCTCTTTTTTTCTTTTTCTTTTTTTTTATCTTTATTTTTTTTTCTTCTCTTTTTTTTAATACTATATACATAAATAAATACACGAATAATGACAATAATTAAACTGACTAAAGCTGAGTGAGGAAAAAAAATAAATCTCTGTCGTGGGGTACGTAAGATGTCCTCATGTGAAGTACCCCCACACTAATCCTGAAGCGCTGATCCTGTAGTCGAAATGATACTGTGCAGTCCCACCGAACCTCCTCATCACCAAAGATGTAGAAAAACGGGACAACCACCGATTAACCCTGCAACCCCCCAGAACCCCGTTTTGTACGAAGAGATGCTCGCACGCGACTAACTCCTCCTGTGGTCACTATGTAATGCAGTGATCCACCTCCGCAAATTAATGCATTGTTGCCACTAACTTACCCTGTCCTTCCTTCGAAAAACGTGTCGATGTAAAAAATGTCCAAAACTGATAGATCATGAAGCTCTCCCATCTTAAACCCTCCCTACTCACTCCTCTGTCATAACGCGTAGAATAGCCAACTAACGACTGATGAAGGTCTCAAAGAAGGCTGCCTAGGCTACAGTGGCTAAGAATAACAGGGTAAATGGCTTCAAGCGGGCTGACTAATTAGACCTAGGGGTAAGAAACAGGACGTGAGGTCCCTTGATAGCCAGTCACTCCTCCGAAAAACGCGATGATCGTGACGGCGCCCGTGGGCGGGTTGTCGACTACCTAGATGACGGTGGTGTAGGAACTAGTCGGATCCTTAACTCAGGTGATAATTACTTGCGGATTCCAAAGGTCACTGGCTCTCACCTATCTACTATACCTCGGTGAAAATTTTCTTTTCCGTCAAAGTAGTCAATCTCGATTTCTTCACTGTTTCTGTTATCTTGATTTCCCTTTCTCAAAATTTTCAGATTTTTTTTTTTAGGATTTTTTTTTTGAAAAAGAAACACTGCTGTCTGCGTATATACGCAAGCAGCAGTATTAATTTTTAATTTTTGATTTTTTTTTAAAATATACACAATGCAAGGCTAGAATGTTTATGGTGGGTTGACTCAAATAACGAAAATATGCTGACTCA
Organism: Linanthus parryae; assembly: GCA_023055425.1. NCBI lineage: Eukaryota > Viridiplantae > Streptophyta > Magnoliopsida > Ericales > Polemoniaceae > Linanthus > Linanthus parryae. The sequence continues at coordinate 14,488,692 of JALGPY010000008.1, read as the reverse complement.
AAAAAATAAAATAAAAACTACAAATAAATATGAAAAAACGTGTAGACTGGGTTAATGCAGACACGACTACCACCCCCCACACTAAGAGGGGGCATGCCCTCATGGAACTCACTCGTCTGGAATAAATGTCGGGTCTGACCCGGTTTCCGAGGAACTGGATATGCTACTCGTGGAGCTGCCGCCAGAGTCGGTCCGGTAGACGGCCGCCCAACGTGCTCGTGGACAGGGACGGTAGTCGGAGGACTGGGACTCTGATCCAGTCCAACTGCTAGGTGGCTCGGATCGCAACCTCGTCCTACCACTCGCAGAATGATGGGTTCGTGACCCAGTCTGACGACCCGTGGGCTGCTGGGATCGTGTCCCGGTCTGACGTCTCTGTGGCGGCTGCAGTGGCTGCGGTGGCTGAGGTGGCTGAGTCGGGGGAGGTGGGGCGGAGGTAAACTCGCTAGAGTCCGCCTCGTCCGACCAACTCGTGGTGTAGCTGCTGGAGTAGGTAGGAGGGAAATACAACGGTAATGGCGGTTCTCGGCCTGCGTGCCGAGACGCCTCACGCTGCTCCTCACGAATACTGCTGAATGCAGTTTATGGTCCTTGTCCATCTTCCGCTGAGTCCGTTGGGAGTGGTTGAATGCCCTCCAAAGCTTGCCCGCTTTCTCGAGCAGTTTCTCCCCGATGGACTTCTGGCCCTCACGACATCCCTCAAATCCCTCGTCTACTCGGGACAGCCTACGTGGTGGGGCCGGTCTGGCTCTTGGAGTCGGGTCGGCCCGTGGGGTCGGCTTGGCTCTCTCTCTGGCTGGCTGACTCGGGCCAGCTCCCTGACTATCCTGCCGAATCGACTCACCCCGCTCACGCTCTCGACTCGTACGGCATCGACGAAGTCCGACCGATGCCTGCCTACTGACGGGTCTCTCCTGTGTTGATCTCCTCCTACGGGCAGAGGCAGGTGCAGTGTAAGGGTCCTCCTCCATGGGGTCGTCATCCCCGTCTAGGTCAACGACCGGCTCGTGATGACCAGGTGGGCCTGGGTTCCGGGTCACTATCTTCCTATAGGTCCTCAGAACTGGAGGGTCTAAGTCTCCCTCCTGGAGAATCAAAGGGACGTCATACTCCCGAGCCAGTTTGGCGATGAGGTTGCTATACCCCAACCCCTTATGGCTCGCCGTCTCGTTTCGCTCTTGCATATATACCCAAATGCGACGTGCGATGTCGACATCTCTCCGGAGAACTAAGCAATATACCAAAAAGACATACTCGTAATCCAAATGGGTAAAATGCTGGATCCCCACTACCCGGTTCACCACCCACTCGGCCCACCACCGTGGTGGTCCGGTAATAAATCGAGAGTGCAACTTCATGCCTCTCTGCCCCTCACCGCCTCTCTCGAAGTGGGCCCCCGCAGCACCACCAGTCACAACCTGCAGAATTTCTGCATAGCTCGGTGGGTAGTCAACACACTCAGCATAGGCACAGGGGACATTCGTCAATGATATCCCGTAGGCCTGGCGGATACTGTCCACCGTCACCAACATAAACCGCCTACGGTGAAACACCCAGCGGGTGTCACCGTTGGCCTCCCCTGCCCCCTTATGCATGAGGTTAGTGTAAAACTCTCTAACCAAAGAGGAGCTGGACACATTCTCAAACCCGGTAAGGGACTGTCCGAAAAGGTCAAAAACGACTAGCATACGCAGCCATCTCTGGAGGCATCCTAACGTCATCTACCTCAAAACAGTACTCCCTAGGCAGTTTATGACCCATCTTTTTCCCCGTCATGTAATAGTAGTGGGCATAATAGTTAGTGTAAAACTCTCTAACCAAAGAGGAGCTGGACACATTCTCAAACCCGGTAAGGGACTGAGGTTAGGGTAAAACACCCAGCGGGTGTCACCGTTGGCCTCCCCTGCCCCCTTATGCATGAGGTTAGTGTAAAACTCTCTAACCAAAGAGGAGCTGGACACATTCTCAAACCCGGTAAGGGAATGTCCGAAAAGGTCAAAACGACTAGCATACACAGCCATCTCTGGAGGCATCCTAACGTCATCTACCTCAAAACAGTACTCCCTAGGCAGTTTATGACCCATCTTTTTCCCCGTCATGTAATAGTAGTGGGCATAATGGTTAACAAAACGAAAACTGTCATAATTGCCCGAGTTAATTGACACCTTCGGGAAATCAGTAGGGTAGTCGTCCCGATTCGGGTCAATAATCGGCACTCCGTAATCCATGGCAGAAAAATAAAAATCTCGAAAAACGTGCCGCCTAGGGAATTGTGCAGAATTAGCGAAACGTGCACGTGAAGTGTGTTTCTCAGTAAATAATCCACCTAGGATCTACCAGAGGTCCACACGGCAAGTGCTGCTCCAAAATAAAAATCGCAAAAAATAACGGACCCGGCTACAGGTCGTGCAAAAACTGAAAATAAAGCAAGAGTTGAAAGCTTTCGACCTTCCCTAAAAAGGGGTGAAGAATGCAGAAACTGCCCCGGAAGTGACCGGAAGAGTCGCCGGCGGTCGCCGGAAAATGAAATCGCCCGGAATCAAAATCTGAAACCACCAAGTCGAAGCGCTCGTTCTCCTCTTTCAACTTCCCTTCTACGATTTTTGCTTGTTCTGCCTCTAACTCATTCGAATTGGCCCTTTTTCTCAAGAATACCCATTCCTAGATCTAAAATCCCCGCTCAATTCTTTCTTGTTTCTGGATTTTGATGGTTGCTTTAGACTCCTTGCGACGAGGGGATTCCAGATTGTGCTCGAAATTTGATTTGGAGGCCCGTAGCAAAATGTGTGTTCTTCAAGTGGAGAGAAAATGGAGGAAGAGAGAGAAAGGGAGGTCCAACAATGGAGTCCCGTCGGCCTCCTCCCCCTTTTATACCCAAAACTTTTAAAAATGACCAAAATACTCCTGGGATTTGAAAAAAATCATTTTTTTCTGTCTGCGTATATACGCAACACCTGCGTATATACGCAATCAGAAAATATTTTGAAACGAAAAAAATAATTAAAAATGGCTGCTGGTTGCGTATATACGCAGCAGCCAGCGTGTATACGCAGCAACCTGCGTATATACGCAGGCAGCAGTCTTTTTTTTTTTTTTTTTTTTTTTTTTAATTTTTTTCCCTCTATTTTCCCTTTTCTGTCTGTTTTCTGTTTTACTGCATATGCACATACTCAATTTCAAGTCAAAACTCGCTCATCTAGCCTCTCTCGAAAATTCAGAACTGAATAAAATAACTGAAATAAACTAATCAGCGATTACTTTGGGTTGCCTCCCAATCAGCGCTTTGTAATTTACAGTCGACGACCCGACCTGGTTACCTCTCACGGGTCGTCAAAATAGACGGGGTCTACCTTGACGACTTCGGTTGTCTCGAGATACGGCTTGATCCGATTCCCATTCACCCTGAAACTGAAATTATCTTTTGGATTCTCCAGCTCAAATGCACCCCATGCAAAAATCTTCTTGATGATGAACGGGCCCAACCAACGAGACCTCAGTTTTCCTGAAAAAGAATCGCATTCGGGTGTTGTAGAGAAGCACTTTATCTCCTTACTGCTTTGGCGTGATGTGCTGATCATGCCATTTCTTTGTCTTCTCTTTGTAAATTTTGGCGCTCTCAAAAGTCGTCCTGCGAAACTCCTCCAATTCCAGCAGCGCCGTCTTTCTCTTATCTCCTGCCAGATTCTGATCCATGTTGAGCAGCTTGATGGCCCAGTACGCTTTATGCTCCAATTCTACCGGTAAGTGGCACGCTTTCCCAAACACGAGCTGGTATGGCGACATTCCCAGCGGCGTTTTGAAAGCTGTCCTGTAGGCCCAGAGCGCATCGTCCAGTCTCATGGACCAATTCTTTCGGCCGAGATTCACTGTTTTCTCGCGTATGCTTTTGATCTCTCTGTTTGAAACCTCGGCTTGGCCGTCTGTCTGTGGATGGTAAGGTAGCGACACCTTGTGAACTGACACGCCGTATTGTTTCAGAACTCGATTGATGAAGTGTGAGCCCTCGTCACTGATCATCGCCCTGGGAGTTCCGAAACGAGTAAAATTGTTGCGTTTCAGAAAACGCTCAACGGTAGTTGCATCGTTTTTCTGACACGCGATCGCCTCGATCCACTTAGTCACATAATCTACTGCGAGCAGAATGTAGAGGTTACCCATAGAAGACGGGAATGGCCCCATAAAGTCAATACCCCATACATCTAAGGGCTCCACTTCCTGCCACACGGTCATCGGCATCTCGACCCTGTGTGATGTGTTCACATCCCTACACATAGTCGTGACAATCCTTAAAGATTGTCGGCCAAAAAACCGGACTGCAGTATTTTATATGTTGTACGTGTTCCCCCAAAATGACCCCCACACTGTGACGAGTGGCAATGTCTGATTACGTTCCAGGCTTCGTGGGTCGGAATGCACCTTCTCAGGATGTTATCGGCCCCCTGTTTGAATAGGTACGAGTCATCCCTGAAATATTTTCGGCTCTCGGAAACAAACCGTTATCGCTGAGACGGGGTAAGGTCCTCGGGAAGCGTGCCAGTTACCAAGTAATTGGCTATGGCGTAGTACCACGGTCTCCCGAATTTTACTGCCATGATGTGCTCGTCCAGGAAGTTTTCCTTGATTGGTACGAGGTCCACCTTAGCATTCTCGAGCCTGGATAGGTGATCCGCTACTACGTTCTCAACTCCCTTCTTGTCTCGGATTTCCACGTCGAATTCCTGCATCAATAGTACCCACCTCAACAGACTCGGTTTTGCGTCCTTCTTGTCCAGCAGATATTTCAGGGCACTATGGTCGGTAAAAACGATAACTTTTGACCCGACCAAATATGGCCTGAATTTGTCCAGGGCATATACCACAACAATTAGTTCCTTTTCTGTAGTGCCATAGTTGAGCTGGGCATCGTTGAGTACCCGAATCGCATAATATATCACATGGCAGACCTTGTCCTTTCGCTGCCCCAAGACTGCACCGACTGCGTAGTCGCTGGCATCACACATCAGTTCAAACGGGAGTGACCAATCCGACGTAGTAATAACCGGGGCTGTGGTCAGCTTCTCCTTCAAATGGTCGAATGCCTGCTGGCATGCTGTATCAAATTCAAAGGGGACGTCCTTTCCAAGTAAAGCGCAGAGTGGCTTTTGTGATATTGGAATAGTCTTTGATGAACCTCCAGTAAAATCCTGCATGTCCCAGAAAACTCTTGATCGCCTTTACGTTTGTTGGGTATGGAAGCTGTTTTATCACCTCGATCTTGGCCCTGTCCACCTCGAGTCCCTTGCTGGAAATTTTTTGACCCATCACGATCCCCTCGGTTACAATAAAGTGACACTTCTCCCAGTTTAGTACTAAATTCGCCTTCTTGCATCGGATCAGAACCTGACCCAGATGGTGCAGGCAGTCATCGAAACTGTCCCCGAGCAGTGAAAAATCGTCCATAAAGACCTCCAGATTTTTCACGATCATGTCGTAGAATATCGCAATCATGCATCTCTGGAACGTGGCTGGAGCTTTACACAACCCGAATGGCATGCGCCGGAACGCAAACGTACCATACTGACAGGTAAACGTTGTCTTTTCCTGATCTTCCGGGGCTATGCAAATCTGGTTGTACCCGGAGTACCCGTCCAGAAAACAGTAATAAGCGCGATGGGCAAGCCTGTCCAACATCTGGTCCATGAATGGTAGCGGGAAGTGGTCTTTCAGTGTTGCATCGTTTAGCCTCCGATAGTCCATACAAACCCGCCAGCCTATAACGGTGCGCTGCGCAATCTGTTCTTGGAAATTATTCGACACCACCGTAATACCCCCCTTTTTGGGCACGCACTGGACCGGGCTGATCCTAGTGCTGTCAGATATGGGGTATATGATTCCTGCTTCCAGCCACTTCATGACCTCCTTACGCACAACATATTTCATGTTCGGATTCAGTCTCCGTTGGGGCTGAATCACCGGTTTCTTGCCTTCCTCAATTCTAATCTTGTGCATGCAATATGAGGGGTTGATCCCCTTAATATCTGCAATTGTCCAGGCGATTGCTTCCTTATGCTCTCGCAATACTTCCAGCAGTTTCTGTTCCTGTTCCTGAGATAAACGGGACGAAACAATTACGACTATTATCAACAATATACACATACCTGAGATGGCTCGGGAGCGGTTTCTGCTCAAGTGCGGGCGGTTCCTTGAGTGAGGGGACCAGAATCATCTTTTGCCCGCCATCTTCGTCCCGGCGCAAAGTGGTCCAGTCTTCGGCTCTCATGGCATGCTCGCACCAAGTCTTCTCCTTTTCTTCCCCGTACATGCTGTCAATCTCTTCCCATATTTGGTCCATCTCCTCGTTTTCCCAGCCTACGTCAACCACGTCTATCGAAAAGATATTTTCGTGGTCGTAATAATTTGGCAGTTGCAGATTTTTGGAAACGTTAAATTTCACCTTGTCCTCGTTAATCTGCATGGTCAGTTCCCCGCTCTTGCAGTTTATCATAGCTTCGCCAGTGGCCAAAAACGGCCTGCCAAGTATGAGCGGTACTTCCCCTGCCTCCTTGTCCAGGTTACGAAATCTGCCGAAAAAATCAGCTCACCGACTTTTACCAAAATATCCTCGATAATCCCATAAGCCTGTTTTACGGACCTGTCAGCCATCTGCAGCATGATCTCGAAATCGCTCATCTGCCTCCTCCCATACAGAATGCTTTTCAAAAATACACCTTGGTCAATTAAAATTCAAGGTGCTCAAATTATGGATATTCCTATTAAATATGGTCTTGGTAGTTATTTAGGCGTTCCTTTACTCCCAAATGGGGGCACCACTCAAGATTTTCAATTTCTAATTGAACAGCTGTTGATAAAACTGAGTTCTCGGAAATAAATTATCTGACTACAGGGGGTCGCACTACTTTGGCCAAATATAGTCTCTCTACGATTTCTCAATATACTATGCAATCGACTAAACTCCCGTTAACAGTCACTAACCGACTTGATAAAATACAACGTGACTTTCTTTGGAGTTCCAAATTCCATGGAGCTGACTGGGAAAAGGTTACGAGATCTGCTGCTAATGGGGGTTGGGTATTAAGAATACGGATTTAAATAACAAGTCCCATCTGACATATCTTTGTTGGCGTATTCTTCAAAATCCGGACCTTTGGTGGACTAACATTCTTCGTCAAAAATATTTCCATAATACTACTTTCCTTGCTTGTGTTAACAAACCCTCTGACAACCCGTTATGGAAATATATAATTAAGCTTAAAAAAGATAACTTAATTCCTCATTTGGTAAAAGCTTTTGGTAATGGTTCCTCTATATCCTTCTAGAATGACTTCTCGCTTCCGTGCGGACCGTTACAAAACATTATTTACGGACCATCTCCGTGATTTTTCGATATGCTAACAGTTGATCAATTCCGGGACCCTTCTAGAAGATGGACTTTAAAAAAACTACCTTTCAATCTCCCTTCGGATATTATCTCTCAAATCCATCAAATAACTACTCCGATTTACCCTCAAAATGATTATACTCTGTGGTACTCCCACGACGGTACATGCTCCGTCAAAAAATATATATCACGTCCTCACACACAATCAATCTGACGATTATAGATGGATTTGGAAAATCAGAACTTCTCTAATATTGTAAACTTTTGTTTGGCGGCTTATTTGCTGACATCTTCCTTTAAACATAAATTTAGGACCTAATCAGATCCCCCTCTGCACTTTCTGTAACACTTCTAGGGAGACTACAATTCACCTTTCAGAGATTGTCCCTATAGTCAAGAGGTTTGGAAGCATATTTTACCAACAACTATACCTAACTTTTGTACTCCTTGTCCGACCAAAGACTTGCTCAATCAACAACTTCATCATAGAATCACAGTTAAAAATCATTTTCCTTCATGGGTAATTTTATTTACTCATACTTTATGGACTCTTTGGACTACTCGCAATAAAATTATTTTTGAGAATGAAGCCTTCAAATTTCATAGTCTGGTTAATAAAATTCATATGTTGGCTTCTGAATATTCTCTTTTCCATCAAAATGTTTCTTCCAACCATCACATAGATGTTAACTACACTTGCAGCAGTCCTCCACTTGGAACTATTAAACTCAATACAGATGGTAATATAGACCAAACAACAAATACAATAGGTAGCAATGGACTGTTTCAAAATGATAAAGGAGCTTGGTTAGGAGGCTATTCTAGACGACTTCACAGGAATGACATATTACATGCAGAACTTTCAGCCATTACGGAAGGACTACAAATCGCAAACTATTTGAAGATCCCTACTCTAGAAATTGAAACAGATTCTCAACTTGCAGTTTCTTACATTACCTCTACTACCTTTGTTTCTCCTTGGCTTCACGTGCTTGTTAATGACTGTAGATGGTTGATCCGCGACCACCGGCAATGAAGTATCCATCATGTGTTTCACGAGGCTAATAAATCTGCAAATCTTCTAGCTCATAGAGGCAGGTATCAAACTGCCACTTTTGAATATGCTCATGTTCCTTTGAAGCTGTCCATCAACAACTTATTTTGGACCCTCATAATGTTAAAAAACGCCAGCAGAAACTGATGTGAAATAGTGCAATGGAAGCGCATGAACTCTTTTGTAACTAATGTGTCCTTTTGTTTCTCTTTTGTAACTACTGTGTCCTTTTGTTCCACAAGACAAATGGTTTGTAACCATGTAGATCAACACTTTAGCTCTTCGGCACTTGCTCGATTGTAAACTTTTATTGTAAACTTTTGATGTAATATGATGTTAAAATTTTATTTTGCAAAAAAAAAAAGGGTAAAAGACATTTCCACCCTCCGACTATGGAAAAAAGACATTTTACCCCCTGATTTATGGGGAAATACATTTTGCACCCTTGTTAACGGATGAAGGGTGGACAGATACCACCCTTCTGTTACAATCCGTTAGTGGAAGGGTGCAAACTGACTTTTTGTGACCATTTTACCCTTACAAATTGTGGACAAATAACACATTTTTTTTTGTTAATTATTGAATTCATCATATTCTTGGTGTTCTTGAGCACCACCACGACCAGCACCACTTGTGTAGTGTAGAGCAGATTCAAAACACCAATCTATTATCATCATCTCACATTACATAAATTTGACCCGGAAATTAATATATGATTCTTAATTTTTTTGATAATAACATTTTGAATATCAATACAAGCACAAGCTGCACAACCACCATTACAACTTCCCCAAATTGAAATTGACTAACCCCAAATCAGAACCATAAATTCGAGCAGAAGCTACATCCTCAAAATGGAACCCAGCTGAAGAAGAATCTACACCTATAAAATCAAAACTGGGTTTGAAGAGTCATCTAAACCAAGTCGAAGAAGGATACCTGGGTTTCCAAACAGAACAGATCCGAAGAAACAGAGAGAGATGAGCGGCGGCGGCGGTAGTGACGAGATGGAGAGAGCAAGAGAGAGAAAGAGGGTGACAAAAATCCATCCACCATTCCCAATCGGTCATCTTCAACAGAGCCACCTGAATCCTTGCTCGGATCTGCTCGTTTCTCATCACCCTCGCGAATCTCCTCGCATCCCTCTCCGCTGCTTCAATTCTGTTGTTGCAGCGGCACACATCGACGAGCGCATCTCCCAAACCCACCTGAATCTTGCTCCTGAGAGAAGAGGAGGTCGTAGTAGAGACCGTCGGAGTACAAGATCTCCGCCTCCGACATGGCCGCTCTCGCCGTCAAAGCTCAAGTACAGACCGTCGGAGTACATCACCGGACTGAGAAGATCTACTACGGCAGCGTTGCTGGTTATGGGTTGTGAACAGAGGGGATCTAGAGCGGCGATGTACTCGTCGTAGTAGTCGGAGTTGCAGACGAAAAACTCAGACTGAGAAGCAACGGCTTGCGATTCAATTTCCAGAACTCGAGAAAGAGGGATGGGGCTGTTGGTGTTGGTGGTTCGGTAGCCAAAACAGAGGAGGTTGGGGGTTGTTGTTGCTGCTGTTGTGCCGTGAGGAGAAGGGAGAGAAGAAGGGAGGCGGAAGAGAGAGAGAGGAGGGAAGAAATTAGGTTGTTAGGGTTAGAAGTGAAATGGAAATGACCTTTATACTAGAGTAATTTAATAAAATTTTGAGGGTAGCTTTGTCTTTCTCCGCCTCCGTTAGTGTGGTGTTAGTTTTTAACTCTGACAAGGGTGCAAAATGTATTTATCCATAAATTAGGGGGCAAAATGTCTTTACTCCATAATCGGAGGGTGGAAAATGTCTTTTACCCAAAAAAAAAGACGTTGAATCAAATTTGGTCCAAAACACAATAACTGGTGCTTCAACGTTGAACAAAAACTTTGAGCAAATTTGGTGCAAAAGTATGAGGAGGACCGAGACACTACTATAGCAGAACCAAATATAGAAAACAAACGATTTACTCATTTGTGTTTAGTTTTGTTGTATTGAATGAGATTTTTTTATTAATTGGGTAGAATAATTCTAGTTTGCATTATGTTTTAAGCGGAGGGGAAGAGACTATAAGTTCGGGAAAGTGGTGGCTACGATCGGGTGCGGTGGTCCGACGGGTGTGGTGGCTAGGGTTTTCAGATCTGGAGAGATGGGGAGGAACAAGGAGAGAGTGGTGGAGGAGAAATGATATTTATATGCGTAATTTTACATCAGCATTTAGGGTAGTTTCGTCATTTGACAACATCCGTTGGCTCCTGGAGTTAGGAGGGGACCAAATTGTATATCCCTGAACAAGAGGAGTATTTTTGTATATAATCCATACAATAAGGGTAAATTAGTCTTTTATCACAAGTAAATTTGTAGGGTGAAAAAAAAAGTGAAGCATAAGGATCCACTTATAAAAATAGTCCTCAGTTGTTTTATCCGAAAAGTGCCCAGTTTGAGGCGGAGGCAGGCCGTAACTAGACAAGCGGAACGGCGTCGTAACCTAAGTCACCTAGAGCGGGAGCGAAGCGGGAGCGCGAACTGGAGCGGGAGCGGGGAAACGTCTAATTTCAGAAGGATTGCATTTGAGAGCGTCGCGAGAGCGTCTATATATAATATTTATTTAATATAATTTTATGAAGAAAACTAATATTTTCTTATGATAAAGTGATTTACACATGAGAATATTTTTTATTAAAGGTTTTGTAAGTATTCATTTGTAAAATAGGTTGCTTGAATAAGGAAGAATGACGTTTAAATAGTTGAATTATCAGACTGACACATAACAAATTGAGATTAATCATCAAGTATAGTCCGAACTAATGGTAAATTAGCTTTAAAAAGTAATTCGCCTATGAAAGCGAGCTCTCTATTTTCTGGAGCGCCTTTAGAGCGAGGTTTGGTCTCGAAAGCGCCAGAGCGAGGTTTCGGAGCGGGAGCGATGCCCCTTCGAAAGGTTTTAGGTGACTAAGGTCGTAACTCCTATAGACATCAAAACGCAACTCGAGAAGTAGAAAACCCTAACAATCTGTTAGATCTGCAGACACAATTCCACGCGAAATGGCGATTGCTGCTCTCACAAAAAGAGCGCTTCATCAACAACCATGGCTGCTCTGAGGCGTTTTCATCGCTTCTTCTGAGTGAGATCTCATTCCCTCTCTCTCCATCGCACTTGTTGTTTCATTTCCTTATTATTTGTTTACGATTGCTTCCTCTGGTTGCCTCCTCCTTAATGAATTTTTGATCCAGAATAAACTCCACAACAATAGACAGAGTACCAGATACATGGGTTTGAGTAGAATAAATAGACACGTTGAGGATTATCTAAGCCAGTTAGCGCGCACCCCCATACAATAATAATTCTAGTAATCTTGACAACAATATCTTTGCTTGAATAACCTAATTTGTATAATTTTTCCAGATATTGCAGGAAATAAATCTCTGGAGATTTGGCTGTGCGAAAATGTGAACTTGGGATTACAGCGTCACCAAAGTCCATGGCCGGCCCTACAGCTAGGCAATTGAGGCGGCCGCCTTAGGCCCCCGGGACGGCAGGGGACCGTGTTCTACTTGTAATTTTTTTTTCCAGATAAGTATAGTTCAGTTAATTATATACTTCAGTATATCCTTTTAGCATCACGCGCCAAGAAATTTGCATTCTCTTTAAGGAGGGGTCCTACCACCAACTTCTGGCCCACGCTGATGTTTGGGCTCCATCCAAAACCTCCAACAAGGATCCCCTCGCCAAATATGGGGGAAAATTCTGATCCTAAACGTGTGAGACCCCCAATTTTGTGCAAGTGTCAGGGAAATATCAGTTTGGCGAATAAAGAAGAAATTGTTCGCACATCGAAAGACCTTAAAGGTAATAAATCTCTAAAGATCGTGGAACTAATGTTTCTGAGGTGCGAGCTTTTATGTCATGACTCTAGAATTTAATGTGGTCAGGACATCGAATATTAGTTCAGTAAGATAAAAAAAAAGTCAAGGGATGTGTGCGGGTGTTCTAATTTGACGGCACCTTTTATAGGAAAAGTTTCAGTATAAATTGACCATGCCAAGTGTTTTAAGCTTTTAGTGTTTTTCAATGGCAAGGTAGAATTGAAAGCAGAGAAGTTCTGTAATCTGTACCTTTTTTCTAGAAAACTCAATTAAGAAGGGTCACACACCTTTGTTAGCCTGTTGTTTTCTTTAATATATGTAGATTATGCAAGGCTATTTCTCTACTAGTGGTTAGGTTCATGATATATCTGCAGTTAATACCAAGGAAAATTAAGTGAATATATTATTTTATTACGTACATGCATGAAAGTGCTGAGTTTGAACCAAGGAAGTGACATAGGAGCTAATGGGTTGAGTGAAAAAACAGCATAAAACTGGCGGTTTAAAAAATTAGTAGTGAAAGTTGTAAGAAATGTACCCAATTTCATGCTCACAAAAATGAGGATACAGTGTATGGATGAAAAAAGGAAATTTCTTTAAACACTACATTATACATATTGATCCAAATTCAATTTCGAGTAAAAATTTGGAAGTAAATTTGCTAGAGATGTCTAAGTCTACAGTTTTTTTTTGTAGCTTTACTGTCTTGCTTTAACTTACTTTTATCTTATTCTGATTTTTCCTGATTACTCTTGTCCCCTGTTTCAGGAAAGAATGTTTTACAAATCCCTGGAAAGGAACGTAATTCTGGCAAAGAAATACAAAGTCATAGTAGAAAGCTTAAAAAGGCGAGGAAGGAAGCCCCGTGTTCGTATCCACCGCTGGTTGATTCTCCTCCAATAATGATTTCCAGAATGAACATGGCCTGTAAGATTAACTTGTCCTATTTACTCTTCACTTTGCTTACCTCCCTAATCTTGTGTTTGTGGTTTGCAAGATTAGAGAAAGTATTATAAAGATGCAACACATGTTTTCTGTACATACCAACAAATTACCATGTGCCTCAAGGCACTAGTTAGAAATAATTTTTGGGAAAACTTGTTTATAGTTTCAAAGCGATCAGTATTTTGAAGTATGTAACATTTCAATAGATTAACTAATTAAAATTTATACACATATGGTAGCAATTAGTGCAATAGAGTAATGTGAGAGGTGACGTGTAATTAAAATGTGTGAGAGAGTGTAAGTGTCAAGGCCCCGCCAATTTGGATGGGCACTGGCATGGGAAAAAACTAAATAGCATCTTGTATTGATTTTATAGGTTCTATAACTAGCAGAATAACCAGGGTTTAAGGCATACCGGCCAATTGGTACCTATGCTTTTTTATGTAAATTAAGTGAAGATAGAGAAAGTTAAAAGATCAGATCTCAAAAAACTGTAATTTCAGTTTGAGAATCTTTGTGCTGATACCTCTAATGAATCAATGTTTACAACGACATGGATGTAAGTGCCCAAATTAGAAAATATACGTTGAGCATCTTTTCCATCTAATGATGGAGTAGTCAGGTGGATATTTAAGGAAATTTTCATCCGTTACTTCATCACCAGTGATCTCAATACGGTACATTGTGAATTAACCTTAATATAGCACTACTACATTGTTATTTTTTTATAATGTAGCTTGTATAGATTTCAGTACGGTACATTGTGAATTAACCTTAATATAGTACTACTACATTGTTATTTTTTTTATAATGTAGCTTGTATTCACAAAATTATGGTACAAGTGTGCTAACGTGTGTACACTAATGGGTTAACAAAACATTCGGATACCCCAAAACTTGATTCACCAGAAAAGGATTAGATACCTCGAACTGTAGGTAAGCTAATTTCAAATCAGTTTAATTTATCTCCCTGAACCCTAGTGAGTTGAACCAAGTGAAGTGAAGTGGTGAACATCTTATCCAAAATCATAGAAATTTTAAATTTCAATTTCCATTTGAAGCCCATAATTGATAGTTTTGCTCCCTCCTGGTCCAGTTTTACTTTAGTGATGGAGAGGTAGAAGAGAATGTTACACATAGGATCAGGGCATAATGGACAATTTGGAGAAGAGCATTGGAATATCTGCCGGTTGCTTTTCTCAAACTTCTCTATTGTGACATCCTTGGTAGGAATAATGCCGGTTGATCATCTGAATTGATAAACCTCGGAACGATACTTTCCTTGCTCACCAGCTCGCGAGTAATATGATGCCGGTATCATGCCGCAATTCAATATGCTTTGTCCGAGCATGAAACACTGCATTTCTCGTCATTGCAATAGCAGACATGTTATTGCAATAAATAATAGTAGGCTGACTTTGTACCTCTTGCAAATCTGAAAGTAACCTTCTTAACTGCTTCACAAGCTGTTCTGCAGTTGCAATGTACTCAGCTTCTGCTGACTACAGCTTTTTTTTTTTTTTTTTTTTTTTTTTTTTTTTTTTTTAACTCCAAGTTACTACCCTTGTCCTAAGACATAATACATGGCCCGAAGTGTTTTTCCTGTCATCTAACGAACCAGCACATTTGCTGTCAGTGTATCCAACCAAATTGCTGTCATTTTCTTTCTCATACAGAAGTACGTACCTCTTTTAACCTTGAAGATACCTTAACAATCTTTTATCTGCAGCAAAATGAAGTTTACTTGCTCATTCATAAAACTGGATATTAGGCTAACATAATGCATAATATCAAAGAACTAACCAAACTCCTGGATAATCCTATATCCACTCTTTCTGCACCATCACTGTGTTGTAACTTCTCACTCAAAGCAGCAGGAGTGGAAAATGGTTTGCACATGCTCATGTGATATCTTTTCAGAAAGTCATCAATGTACTTCTCTTGTGAGATAATATTTTCCCTTTCGTTTGTTCTACTTGGATCTCGAGAAAATATTTCATCACACCCAAGTCTGTCATTTCAAATTCTTCCATCATTTTCTTCTTAAATTCTACCACAATCTCCATACAGGTTGCCCAGTAAATTAAATCATTAACATACATGCATTTAATGAGAAATTTATTCATACTTCTCATAGCAAGACCGTTCATTTTGACTAGTCTTGAATTGGCAGTGAAATATTTATGGATCTTATTGTTGCAAGCTCAGAGCCCCTTTCGGAGTCAATATTCACAGTTCTGTATTCCTTTTACTTCAAGACCTTGTGGCTGCTCCAGGTGTATTTCTTCTTCAAGCTCGACGTTAAGAAAAACTGGTTTGACATTGCCATGAAATGCATCAAGCTCTAATTGGGTTGCTAATGCAAGGATTGCGTGAATAGTCACCATTCGTGCAACTGGATCAAAAGTTCCTTAAAATCAAATCCTGGCAGTTGGGAATATCATTTCGCGACTAACATGGCCTTGTCCTTCGAAATCGAAACATCCTCTTTGATTCTGTTTTAAAAACCCATTTCAAGTTGATCACCTCCATGCCTTGTGGTAGGTCTGTCATTTCCAAAGTTTGATTCTTCTCAGTGGTGGAAATCTCTTCATACATAGCCTCCTTCCATACTTGTTTCTCTTAAGGTTGTTCAGAACTCTAAGGCTCGCTTGAGAAAAAGGCTACATCACAAGACTCATAAGTGTCAAATCTTTTGTAGGAGGCGAATTAGTAGTTTCATCAACGTTAAATCGCGAGGCTTTCGATATTGATGAATTTGTTGTCTTCACGGGGAGCACTTTCTTGACTCTGACTAGTTAGTTGATGGTTTAAGAAAATCGTGAGAGCTCTGAGATTTAGAAAAATAATCTTCCCAAGTATAAGATGCCATTCGTCAAATATGACATCTCTCGACACTACCAACTTCTTGTTCTTCGCATTTAGGAGTCGGTATCCCTTAGACTCATCACTATAGCCAATGAAAATAATATTCTCTCCTTTCTTGTCAAACTTCTCTCTCCTTAGAAGGAATTAAGAAATAAGCAATTCAACCAAACACTTCAAAAGAAGCAATTACCGACTCTCTATTGCTCCATGCTTCACATGTTGTCTTGTTGTGAACACCTTTCGTAGGCGAGCAATTTAAGATGTAAACGGTAGTGTGGACAGCTTCAGTCCGGTAATAGTTTGGACGTCCTTTACCATTTAGCATGCTGCGAGCCATCTCCACATACCTTAATCTTCAATTAATACTGCACAAAACCAAACACATTACTAATTTGAGGACAATTAGCATGATAAAATGTTAGAATGTCGGTTTTTATTTTCCTGACAATAGCAAGCAACTGAGGAGTCTCCATGTCGAAAACCAAACGATTGCGTGCTGTCCATATGTGATACACAGCTTGCAAACGCAATTTTCCATGCTTTAGCCGACATCGAAGTTCCTTTTGCGTCCGTTTTCAACCACTTAAGCGCGCTATCCAAAGTGCTCATTTCCCTACGGATGCCTATCCAGTTGCGAACTGTTGTCCAAATATCCTTGCTCAAAGTACACTCAAAACACAGATGTTGTTGCGTCTCAAGAGGAGCGTGAAAGAAAGCACATGACAAGTCCTCGAGCCTGTGCTGGAGCTGCTGTCTTGTCCGAAGACGCTTCATCGCTTGTACTAAAAAAACAGATGTTGTTGCGTCTCAAGAGGGTGACAGAAAGCACATGACAAGTCCTCGAGCCAGTGCTGAAGCTGCTCTCTTGTCCGAAGACGCTTCGTCGCTGCAAGGAAAAGGATGAAGGACTGTTTAGGCATAATACACGAGCTCCAAACAATATTGGTCCATGGTTTACAAGTGCCTTTTGGTCTAAAGAACTCATAAGCTGAGTGCTTTCGGTCCCTGATGGTTTTCTCATGCCAATTTTCCAACGCATCCTTCGCAGTTGAAGGATTGCTGTGACCCTACAGAATCTTGTCTCTTATGGTTGCGATCTGTTTCAACAAACATGAATCTCTCTTGTGAATCTGCCACTCCCAAATAGACGCCCCCCTGAGATAAATTTGATTAACCCATCTTATCCAAAGAGTATCCTTTTTTGCATGGACATTCCAAAGGATTTTTGAGAGAAGCGCAGAATTCCAAGCTTCAATATCACGTATGCCCTGACCTCCCTCTCGCTTGGGGAGGCAGATTTGTTTCCACGAGATTGGCCTGCTGCTTGACCCCCAAAGAAAGATGCCACAAAGCTTCACAACACTGTTGCGCACAGCCGCGGGGAGAGGGAAAATGCCGAGCCAAAAACATTCCACCCCTTGGAGGACTGAGCGAATAAGCTCTGTTTTACCTGCACAGGACAAAGTCGTTCCCCTCCAGCCACGAATATAATTCGATAACCGATCAAGAAGAGAATCAAAATGCAACACATTTAAATTTGAGGCAGCCAGCGGAATACAAGGAAGATTACCTCTGGAAAGATGCGAGAAATCGTGCACATTTCGAACATCAGAGTCTGACATACCTGCGGTGTAAATATTAGACTTTGGCACATTTTGTGACATCCTTGGTAGGAATATATGCCGGTTGATCATCTGAATTGATAAACCTAGGAACGATACTTCTCTTGTTCACCAGCTCTCTAATAATATGATGTCGGCATGATGCTGCAATTCAATATGCTTTGTCCGAGTATGAAGCACTGGATTTCCCGTCATTGCAATAGCAGACATGTTATAGGAATAAATAAAAGTAGGCTGACTTTGTTCCTCTTGCAAATCTGAAAATAATCTTCTCAACTGCTTCACAAGCTGCTTCTATAGTTGCAATGTACTCAACTTCTGCTGAGGATAAAGCCACATTTATTTATTTATTTATTTATTTATTTATTTATTTATTTATTTATTTATTTATTTATTCTTCAAACTCCAAGATACTACCTTTGTCCCAAGACATAATACATAGCCCGAAGTGTTTTTCCTGTCATCTAACGAACCAGCACATTCGCTGTCAGTGTATCCAACCAACTTGCTGTCATTTTCTTTCTCATACAGAAGTACGCGCCTCTTTGTGCCTTGAAGATACCTTTACAATCTTTTATCTGTAGGAAAATGAAGTTTATTGGCTCATTCATAAAACTGGATATTAGGCTAACATAATGCATGATTTCAAAGAACTGACCAAACTCCTGGATAATCTTGTATCCATTCTTTCTGCACCATCATTTTGTTGTAACTTCTCAGTCAAAGCGCAGGAGCGAAAATGGTTTGCACTTGCTCATGTAATATCTTTTCAGCAATTCATCAATTTACTTCTCTTGTGAGATAATTTTTCCCCTTTCGTTTGCTCTACTTGGATCCCGAGAAAATATTTCATCGGACCCAAGTATGTCATTTCAAATTCTTTTATCACTTTCTTCTTAACTTCTTCCCCAATCTCTATACAGGTTCCCAAGTAAATTAAATCATCAACATACATGCATTCAATGAGAAATTTATTCATACTTCTCATAGAGAGACCGTTCATTTTGGCTAGTTTTGAATTTGCTGTGACATATCTATGGATCTTACTGTTGCAAGCTTTTGGAGCTTGTTTCAAGCCTTATAGCCCCTTTCAGAGTCGATACACTTAGTTCTCTATTCCTTTTACTTCATGACCTTGTTGGTGCCCCACTTGTATTTCTTCTTCAAGCTCGACATTAAGAAAAGCTGGTTTCACATTGCCATGAAATGCATCAAGCTCTAATTGGTTTGCTAATGCAAGGACTTGGTGAATAGTCTCCATTCATGCAACTGGATCAAAAGTTCCATTAAAATCAAATCCTGGCAGTTGGTAATATCATTTCGCGATTAACATGGCCTTTTGCTTCGAAATCGAAACATCCTCTTTAATTTTGTTTTAAAGACCCATTTCAAGCTGATCACCTCCATGCCTTGCGGTAGATCTGTCATTTCCGAAGTTTGATTCTTCTCAATGGTGGCAATCTCTTCATACATAGCCTCCTTCCATACTTCGTTCTCTGAAGTGTTCAAAACTCCGAGGCTCGCTTCAGAAAAAGGTTACATCACAAGACTCGTAAGTGTCGAATCTTTCTAGGAGGCGAATTAGTAGTTTCATCAACATTAAATCACGAGGCTTTCAATAATTTCTTGAGTCTGGTCTTCTTGACTAGTTGATGGTTCAAGAGAACCGTGAGAGCTCTGAGATTTAGAAGAATAATTTTCCCAGTGTAAGCTTCTATTTCATCAAATATGACATCTCTCGACACTACCAACTTCTTGTTCTTCGCATTAAGGAGCCGGTATCCCTTAGACTCATCACTATAGCCAATGAAAATAAGCTTCTCTCCTTTCTTTTCAAACTTCTCTCTGCTTGAATTGAGGAATAAGCAATTCAACCAAACACTTTAAAAGAATCAATTACCGTCTTTCTATTTCTCCATGCTTCATATGGTGTCTTGTTGTGAACACATTTTGTAGACGAGCAATTTAGAATGTAAACGGCAGTGTGAACTGCTTCAGCCCGGTAATAGTTTGGAAGTCCTTTACCATTTAGCATGTTGAGAGCCATCTCCACAATAGTGCGGTTCTTCCTTTCTGCCTTGCTGGTTTGTTGAGGACTCCTACGAATCGTTTGCTTCCAATCCTCCACGATTAGTTCCTAAGGGTAAGCATGGTTTTCGGATGGGTAGTATTAGCTGGGATTGGACTAAAATATAGTCCAGGTATTAGCCAATAATGTGTTTGGTTGTTCTCGACTGATTATAATACTAGTACTGAATAGTGAAAATATGGTGTTTAATACCCTAAATTAGTACCCTTTGACATGAGGGTATTAGCTGGATTGGATTATTTCTTCGATTGATACTGCACAAAACAAACACATTACTAATTGTTATAGTTAAGCTAATCCAATCCTATCTTATCCCGAAAATCTAATCCAGGCAGTCCGATCTTGGCTAGTCCGCAAAACCAAACGTGCCAAAAAATCTCTATCTCATGTTGAAGTTCGGAAAAACGGAAAAAGCTTTAAACTTCTGCCCATAAAAACACCCATATCATCTGAGTGTAATCAACAACGAACAAAATAAAGTATATCTTGCTGTTGAGAGGCTTAGTTCGTGTAGGGCCAAAAAGATGTGAATGGACTAGTTCAAGTGGACTTTTAGGTCTCCAGAAATGGTAATCTTTTCATTTTATTATAGATACAACCTTCACGAACTTGATTCATGTTTTCCATATGAGGAAGACCAATTACTATGTTTTCTGCTTGTATAATTGAAGACTTTTGTAGTTCAAGACCCAAGGCGACCCGACCCATTATAATAAGACCCCGAGCGCAGATTTGGACCATGAAGGTCCAGAACCAGTGGGTAAAAACCCGCGACCCGTTGGAGATCCACGATTAACAAATGGTATAATAAGTGGGTTGATTAAGGAAGCGATGATAGTTGTGCTTTTGCTAGTCAATCGTTTGCAAAGAGAAAAGTTGAGGAGAGATGAAATTTGATTGTTATGGAGAAACACAGAGAGATTATATGTGGACGATATGATAACAAGTAGTCAAACACGGTTATATTGGATTTGGTTGAAAACTAGTCTATTGGATATTTTACAGACGATAATATGATAATTATAGAACCCACGAGAGAGAGAGAGAGACAGAGAGAGAGGGACGGAGGGAGAGAGAGAGAGCTAATATAAGGTAATATTTACGAGAGATTTAAGGGATTATGATTATCATGGGGGAGAGAAGATAAGACTCACGAGTAGGGATGGAAATCGGGGTGGGGCAGGCCAAAATTAACTAAACCCGCCCCGCCACAGTGCCTATGTGTTGGTCGGCCCTCACAAGGACCCGCTGTGCAAGCTACTATATACAGACCCGCACTCGCTTGAATTCAGCCTGATTCGGCTGGCACACATACGCGGCCCCACAAACCCGCTAATAACTTAAAGTCTTAAACTAAAAAGCAAAATTGACTGCTTAAACATAAGATTTTTGCAATATTGCAAGTCTGCAGCTGATATCAAATCCAATGACAAATAAATTGGATGGCGATTCCAATAACTACTACAAAGTTCGATAACTAATTAAAATCCGATCGTCTAAAACAAAGTACTCCTACTATAACGTTCGATCACTAATTAAAATCAAGAGAATGATCATCTTCTGATACTCTTTGGTTGCTTCCACTAGAAAATCCAAATTGGCCCAAACAAGTGTTGCGATCATCTTCTGACAATTCAGATGCTGCTACAATACTATCTACCTGCAATGCTTCAGTGGACCACTCTCCTATCCGTTGAGGCTCATTCCATAAGTGAAGAAGAGATTCAGAGAGATCGAAATCCATCCAAAGATTGTTAGAAATTAGACCATCAAACTCATCATCAATCAACCACTTTGCAAGTTCATCGACTCCATCTTTGCACTGCACACTCTCCGACTTGCAATCAGCAGCCACTAACCAAATATTAGTACCTCCCTGTTGCCATACAAAACAAACACCAGAAAGTAGTAAGAAAAATTGTCAAAAAAGGTAAAATAAATAATGATCTCCGAAGAGACATCATTTGAAACTATATGTTCCATGAATCAAAAGATAACACACAAAGGCCAGACCTTTGCCACTCAACTCAACTAGTCTTACTAGTTGCCACATGCAAGCAAGCATAAAAAAAAGAACTGTTATCCACTGAAGGAAACCGCGTGCAGTATACTTAACTGAAAACATAGTGGCATGAGTGCATGGCAGATCGAATAATGTTACTAGTGCATGACTTTTGTTATGTCAAATTCATGGAAAGCACAAACAGCAGGTTTCCGTCTACTTGGTAGTGCATGCCACTAATTTCTCATGTAAGCAAGCAACCAACTACAATCACTGTATTAAACCCAAATCAGATACAAAACTGTGTACCGCACCAAATATGTATACAGGCAACCAAACCCAGAACCAGTGAGGGCAAGCACCCAGATTTCTACAATTAGAAGCAACAGATTATGCTCACTAAGAACTAACAATTTGATCATGGTAACCCCATCAGGCCATCACTGTGGAATCCCTCATTCCCTCTTCACTCATTCTACTCAGTTATGCTCACTAATATTTACACGTCACCAAATATCTACAATTAGAAGCAATAGATCCAATTCCATTAAAACCCAGAAGACATTATTCCTAAAATGAGACACTCAAAATCCCCTTTTGTTCTTTTCTAAAAAAACATCCCCTGAAACGAAACGCTAAACCCTAAAACGATGTGAACAGGTGTGTTTCTAGGCTGTTCTCTCCTTTTCTCTCATTTGATATCAAGAGACTGTGATTGAAGGCAGAGCTCTAATGTTGTTTTTGGTTTCCGAGTGTTGGCTCGTGTGGCTTCCTTGTTTGGTTCAATCCCCCTATGTGTCGATCTCTTCAAGTTATTCCAGGTCTGCTTCGAATGATTAACAGAGCTAAGCGTGAGATCAAGAAGTGGAAGACATTGGCTATAATGTTGGCCCTTATGTGTTTAATTCTGATGTTTGGAATGAAATTTAAACTTTACAAGGTCACTGGGAACAACAAAAGTGGAGAAGGTTATAACAGATTTATGTAGAATTTGGCTTTTCTATTGACGTATTTTGTGAATTGGCTCATTATGTGCGAACCCCAATCCATACTCCTTTTAGGAACCCTGTAATATATGGTACCAAAGATGCTTGGGAATGTAGTTCAGATCAGAGAGTCCAAACCTCTCACAATCCAATAAATCAATGTGATCAACAACACCGCCAACATACTCAACCACTGGCTTAAACTGTAACTAACCACCATGATAATTCGTCATTGTGAACAAGTCCTCTAAGTGACCTATCCCTTCATGAGACACACATATAAATATAAAATAAGACATGTGAAATAATAAAGTAGAAAAAGGTAAACATTTTATGAATGATACAAATGAATCTCAAAAAATAAACAGTAGTATAATGTACAGGCAACTAGACCAAGAAAAAAAACAAGGCATAACAAAAAATTCATCAACAATGCAGTGAAACCGTAAATTTCTGACAGTGAGAAGTGCATAAATAAGAAGAAAATGACTTCAATCACCAATGCACTTCAAATAAAATGCAAAGCATCAACTTCAGTCAGACTCACCGCACTTGAATATGGATAAAACAATGGTAAAAAACAATGCACATACACAGATCACAAAAAATGCACAGACTAACAATGCACAAGTTGTATAGGACAAAAACCTAGAAACCCAAAAAGGGTAACCGTTTGTGAAAAATCTAAACCCACTCGATTTGTGACTATAATAGACTTATAGACATACGAATTGTATATTGAACTAGGTAAGGAAGATTATTGAATTAGTTACCTGAATCAGGCCATATTGGTTCCGAAGAACCCCTAACCACCGACATCGATCCTTTGGTTGGGAATCGAAGGAAGAAACAAAATAACAGGACAGTCGGAGTTCCAAAAGTGCAAGGACTCGATTGCGGTATCGAAGAGCACAAATCGGAAAACCCTAGGAATCGAGTCAAACCCTAAGAATCGAAGAACACTCCAGCTTCCTCTGTACGACACTGATGATTTTTGGTTTATTTTTATGTCGATTGAGTTATCATATGGGTTGTGATGTGTTAACCCACCCGTTAATGTATTTCAAAAAAAACCCACTCGTTAATGGATCATAAATGACTAAAAACCCCTGAACAAAAAAACATGTGACAATCACGTGAGAAGTTCCATCCATTAAAATGGACGTCCGTTTGAGAAGGGTTTCTGATTGCAACAAATTTTAAGTTTGGGTATCATGGATGCAGCAATTAGATGTTGGGGTACCAAATCCGCACAAAATCAAACTGTGGGTACCACGGATGCAATTTTGCCATTTCAATCATGGATGTGTTTCCATTTGGTACCTTCAGTTTTAGTGACCCGCGGATTTCTTTCTCCTCAGACTTTGGTAAGGAAAATACAGAAAGTACGAGTTCAGCAACAAAGAAACAATAATGAATAGTTTAGCATATAAACCATAACCAGAAAAAGAAAGATTTGGACAAACCACAAAGTAGAATAATGCCGAAAGTTCAATTTCAAAAAAATGCATCAACACGATTCAGAGGCAGAAAAAAATGAAGGCACCACTGTCCTATCTGCCAAGTTGTCTCTGCCCTGGTCTTAAGGAATTTTAAAGGAAAAGTACTTTCTTTTGCTCCATCATAGGGGCCATTTATAAGGCTTTAACTAGTCAGGGCTCTCTACATTTGTTCAAGCAAGATATATGTGACCTTCCTTAAAGATACAAAATTCAAATTACCGTTAAGAGTCCTTATGTTGCTCATAGAGATTTTAACAGCACAGTCTAACTTATCTTAGCACAAATATATATATATATATGTATGTATATATATATATATATATATCAAACTAGAATTACGACTAGTAGACTTGATTCTATTACATACATTTGACTATAACATTGTGCCACTTGTTTAATCCATCAATAGGCCCCAAGTTACTACTTATATGACTTAATGTTGAGACCATCTTGAGTAATTATTCTGGTTTTTACCTTTAAAGGTCAAAAATAGATTGGAATACCCCTGCAAAAACTGAAAACATTTATATCTATTCTGTTCTCATCCTTCATTCTCTTCATTGAACAACAAATCCAATACCACCAAATTTCACAGACCTCTCATCAACCAATGCCAACAAGTGTCCACTCATGTTTGAAATACAGAGATTACTTTTGTTATGATCAAATGCAATGCATAATGGGAAGCTTTTGACTCTAATGTAAGGTTTTGAGCCGACTAACGTAGTAACTATAAATATAACTCCAATCAGCGAATAAGACAACAAATATATCCATTATGTTCTCCTCTTTCATTCTCTTTATTGAACCAAAAATTCGATACCACCAAATTTCACTGACCGTTCTCACATTTTAGAGGCCGAGATTCCTTATGATTAGATACATCGCATAATGGGTGAATTTTAACTGTAACGTCTAGTTTTGCCAAATAAAATATTTCAGCTAATTGGTTGGCCTTATATGATATGATACAAGAAGTTTGGATTGTATTAACTAATATAAAATAGGGGTGTAAACGGTTCGGTTCGGTCCGGTTCGCATCAAAATCCGAACCGAACCTAGATTTACGGTTTGGCAGAAATTTGAACCTAAACCGAACCTTTTAGAAACGGTTTAGTTCGGTTCGGTCCGTCTTTTTAACGGTTCGGTTTCGGTTCGGTTACGGTTTAACCGGAAAATATTTAACAATTTGCAGTTTAGTCCTGAAAATGGGTGATGAAGTTAAGCATATTTAGAAGCAAATGGGTCCAGTAAACAAATTGAACTAGGAATTCAGTGAATGGGTATTGGTGAACTTTCCTACTTTGCATTCTATCTCTCTCAATCTAATCGGAATCTGACATATGTGACCAGAAACAGTACTTGGACTTCCGGTGATTTGAACTTCAGCCTTCTATGGGGCTTCGAACTTCGATGGGGCTTTTGGCGTCAGACTTCGATGGGGCTTCAGGCGTCGGACTTCAATGGGGCTTCAGGCGATGTCGGGCAGATCTTCTCAGGCGAGATTGAGATAGGGGGGAGGGTGGTCGCTCGGCGCCGCAAAGGTGTGAGACGAGAAACACAACGAACGGGAATGAGGAAGAAAAACCCTAGGTATAATAACTATACATACGGTATAAAGTATGAAGTATAAACATACGTATAATATACATATAATATTAATATTTAATAATAATATACTATTAATCGGTTCGGTTCGGTTTAACAGTTTCGATGAAACCCGAACCGTAACCGAACCGTTTTTATTCTGTTCGGGATTTTCTGAACCTTAACCGAACCTAAATTCCCCCTGAACAGGAGTGAACCGTGTAGCGCGGTTCTGTTCGGTTGACGGTTTGGTCGGTCTAACTCGCAGCCCTTGTATAAACGGCAAACTACCTTTTTTATTAATTTCCTTACAAGATGTAGAATCTTCTCCCCTCCTAACTACCTTATTTAACACATGAAAAAAAAGAAGTGTAACTACTTCAAATCTGGAACTGCTGAAGAATCTAGACAAAAGCCAACGAGCTATGATATATTAATTATGAAAGAAAAATTCATAATAAAATATATTAATTGTGCCCAATACTATTGTGGATACTCAATTGTCAGCTTCATCTATCGAAATAGTAGACTTACCTCAAAACATGCATATCCTCTCCAGATTTAACCAACAAGTAATGAGGTAAAATTATGTATCTATCACTCTCCTCTTGTTCATTTAACATTTTCATGAATCAACTAAAATGAGTATGACATTTACAATATAAGATCTATTGGAATAAACACGCTAAACCCATGTTATGAAAAGATCAAGAAAGTCCGGAGTAAAATTTATATGTCTATCTCTCTCCTCCTTTTATATTTCAATTAATTTACTAAATTGTTGTGTAACTATGAGATTGTGAAAACGCACAACACTGTTGGAGCTAATATTACAAATTTAAAAAAGTCTAAATATGTGAAAACTTAATTATTTTACGTCTTACTACCGAAGATGCCATTGCATTTTAGACAGAGGTCCATAGTTGGGATGTTCCAATCAAAAGATAAAATACCATCGAATTCACATAAAATGCTGTAAGTGTCCTTTAGGCTGTGAATAATGCTCTGGTCCTCAACTTTGCTTCCTATATTCCATAAACTTGATTGAAGCCTTTCCTTGGACTCTATACAAGTTGTTCTTCCATTCAAGGTATCTGGCCATGAACAGTAGAGCTTGATTGAAGCCTTTCCTTTCAACAATTTCTCTTCCCCTTTAGCTTGCAGTGCAGCTTAGGATCATGAGAGACTGAACGTGTCCATGTATTATAAATATATCATTTTGTCAAAACACTATGACAGGGGAGAGCACTGTCATAGTGTTTCAAATCCTAGACTAAGAGATGAATGAATCAAAAAATGGTGCCTGGGGACAGAACAGACCTGGAAACTGCCTTACAATCTGACTTCTAGCGATTGAAAGAGGATAACTTTTTGTCTACACTGACAGTCTTATTGTTTATGGGAACGAGGACGCGACTCTTTCGGACTGGTGAATGGAAGCTGCTTGAGCTTTTAGCTACTGTTCTGAGCTTTTAGCTACTTGCTCGTGTAACTTTCTGAACTATGTAATTGGCGTCCTTGACTCTTGTAACCTTTTCTGGATGAAGTTCTACCTATTCCTCTAAAAAAATTAACAGAGTGCATACGTGAAAAATTACCAACGACAAAGATATGAAGCGTTTAGTATAAATAAATAGTAAAAAGTGTACCGACAAACACATATCACCAGATTCATTGCGTTGAATCATCAGCCATGCCAAGAGTTTGCGTTGTCAGGAAATGGTCCATTAATACATAACATGATTTCTCAGAAAACTTTACTCCCAACAAAACTTCTGGAAATAAGGAAACTAGTATGATACATACTATATTATCAAATTTTCCTCAAAAAGTGTTAACTGTCAACCAGTTCTCTTTTTGTGTAGCTGTATTTATATGAACGATCTTGCATTTGCATAAAAGAAAAGCCAGACTCAGAAAGATTCATGATCAACAACATGCCTTACTGTTTTAAACAGTACAATGGTAATTGTGGGAAAAAAATGAAGAATAAATAACATGGCTGATAGACAGACTTGAATTGTTCAAGATTAGAGCATCTCCCACAGTTGACATCAAATTTTAAACCAAATCCTATATTTGGTGGAGAAAAATGGTTTGGCCTCCCACAGTTAACCCTCAAAAACACCATTTCACCATTTTTGGTGAAAAAATAGAGCTTTTGGTCTCCCACAGTATTCACTAAATTTTACATCAAATAGTTATTTCACCATTTTATCAAATTTAGAGAATGGTATTTTTGGCCTCCCACAACAAATCATCAAATTTATCACAAAATCATAAATTTTATAACTATCAAAATAAAAAAAATATTTTATTACCAAAACAATATTACACGAAATTGTAAAATGATTAAATAGCACTTCAAAAAATCTAAAATTAAGTGTGCAATGAGTCTTCTTCTTAGTTCGTTACGAACTCCTTGGTTTATCAAGTCTCGATGTCGACCTAGAAATTGGATAGATGTTGAATTAGTGATATACCTTGCAACTACATTAGTTATTTCATTTTATCATCCCGCAGCATGATGCTGAAAATATTATGTAACACGCTATGGCACAAAAGCACATTATACAAAGTGAGAGAAGAAAAACGGATAGCGTATATACTTTAAAGACGAAATGCTACACTATTATATTAGAGCATATTATTACCATGAAAGTAATGTGAAAACATGCCCCAAACACTAATTAAAAATTTAGTGTAGATTACACCAAATCCTATTTTTGCCATCAAATTTGATGGTAGAAATAGGATTTGGTGATATAGGATAGGATTTGAGGGTACTGTGGTAGATGCACTTCACCATTCACAAAAGCTACAACAAATATAGGATTTGGTGATTTGGTGTTTTTTTGGTCAACTACTGTGGGAGGCCTACAAAAAAATCACCATTTTTTTGGTGATTTGGTGATTTGTTGTGGGAGGCCGAAAACACCAAATTTTACTATCAAATATAGGATTTGGTGCACTGTGGGAGATGCTCTTAGCTACTCACATCCAAGAAGCGTAATGAGCAGAGTCATGAACTTTCATTTCTTCAGGAAGGACATACACATGCTCCACATTTACAGCACCACCATTTCTTGGGTAAATATTAGCAGAAGCAACACCTGAAAAAACACGTAGTCTCTTTTCACAAAACCAATGTTGGGAGTTGTAAACGTGTTAGGTATCATGTGTGAGGATGGTGGACATGATGTCCATGGTTAATATATTATGATTTGGGACCTAACTCATAAGGTTGACCTTTTGGGTAAGTGGGTGTCCCAAATCATACTATGGTGCTCCTCTCTCGTGGTGTTTAATCTCCCTACAAGGGGTATCACAGCCAGGTACGTGCGCGCTGCCGTGGTGAATCAAGGGTGAGATGTGCGGTGTTCTCATGGATGGGTCTTCCATGAATGGTGGACCGTGTTTCCTGGGGACAGTCAAATTCCTTTGTTGCTCCAGCAGGTGGTCTCGCAGATGTTGGTCCGGTGCACTCTCATAAAGACGATTCAAAGAAATTCGACAAATTCTTCCGAGAGAGGGGGAGCATGTTCAAGGGCTCACACATGTAGGGGGAGATTGTTAGGTATCATGTGTGAGCAGTTGTCCCACATCGGGATGGTGGACATGATGTCCATGGTTAATATAGGATGATTTGGGCCCTAACTCATACCAGTCTGTCCCTACTCTTTCTTCCCATGGCGGCTGGGCTCGGGAATTAAGGGTAGGGACAGAAAAGACCAAAATATCCCTGTTAATACTTACAATTCCATATTTTGTCCCCTCTATCTCACCACCACCACCACCACCACCAGCCAACCAGTTATCAGCTCCACCACCAGCCACCATCAACACCACCACCACTCCACTACAAACTGACAAATTTAGCATGAACACAACCAGATTTGGTAAAAAAATTGCAGATCTAAACTCATAATTTACAGATCTTAGAAAAATGCAAAATGAAGAAGAAGAAGAAGAAGAAGAAGAAAGAGGAGGAGGATGGAAGACAGAGGAAGATCCCTCGATCTGCCACTGCCACAGCCCATTGTGTCCAATCGGCGAACCCATCGCCACCGCCGGGACAACCTCCGTCGCCATCTAAACCGCTGGACAACCTCCGTCGCCATCGTAGCCTCCGGACGACCTCCGTTCGTAGCCGTCGTTCAACCTCCGTCGTAGCCACCGTTCAACCTCCGTCTCCTTCCACCGCCATCGGAGTCGGTTCCTTTGGACTCTTCACCGCCGCCTGTCTCTTTCTGCGGAAGAAGAAGAAGGAAAGATCTGACAGAGATAGAGAGAGACAGAGAGAGAGAAACTGAAAGAGATAGAGATCGAGATAGAGAGAGCACATACATTTACCTGTCGTCGTTACCGTTTCCTTCGCCGTCGCCGTCGTGTTCTCCGACAGGCCACCAAGGCCTGCGTCGGTCCGTCCATATCCTCTCTCTCTCTAACCCCTCTCTTTCTGTCTGTTGTGTGGTGGGAGGAAGAGAGAGTTGTGTGAGAAGGAGAGTAGATAAGGTTTGTGTGGTAAATGGATGTGGTTGGGTGAATGAGAAAAAGTAAGCGAGGTATTTTTTGAGAGGGTAGTTAGGTCATTTTAAGTGTTTAAGGTTACCCTAAAAGGAAATTGGAAGAAAGAGGAGGGACGTCCCAAAATGGAAATTGGGAAGAAAGAGCAGGGACGGAGTGGTAAGGTTGACCTTTGGGAAGTTGGTATCTCAAATCATACTATGGTGCTCCTCTCTCGCGGTGTTTAATCTCCCTACAAAACGGAGAGAAATGAGGTACCAGACTCACAACTGCTTACCATGATGCTCATACATTTGCGAAAAAGTGACCATTAATGTAATCTAATTATCTACTTATGATAAAGAGTTGTATGAAATTGTCCAAGCTTTGCGTCATTGGAAAGATTATCTCATTGGAGTTGAATTTATTCTCTACCCAGACATGAAACGCCAAGATTCCTTAAAGCTCAAAAGAAGTTGAATTCCCGTCATGTCAAATGGGTTGCCTAAATGGAGAAATTCAGCTTTGTTTTGGACCACAAGTTTGGGACTTCAAATAAAGTGGCTGATGCTTTGAGTCGTAGACACGCCTTGTTGACAACTCTTTCTCATGAAGTTGTTGGGTTTATCTTCTACCAGAAAATTATGCGGCCGACACGTTCTTTTCTAAGGTGATAAAGGAGCTAGAGTTACCGAAAGAGTTATCAATCAGCTCCGTATTCAATGTAAGTGACTTGTACCCTTATTACAGGGAAGATGAGTCATTATCATTCGATGATTTTTCTGCGATTGCCTCAAGTTCTCCAAAGGTTGTCATTAATGTTCTAGATATAAGTTCCATCACTACGAGAAGGGGAACTTATAATCAATATCTGATTCATTGGTTGGGGAAACCGAGTTCAGAAGATGTTTGGGTTTCGGAACAAGAGTTCAAGAAGATTGATGAATCAGTTTGGGAAGAGCTAACTTTAAACTCGAGGACGATTTTTTTAAGGAAGGGGAGAATGATGCAGCATGGAATTTCCAAAATACAAATTTGGATGAGATTACTAAATAATTCTTAATTATCTTGAATTTAATTGCTGGATAAATCAAGAGTTGGTCAATGAGTTGTTTTAGATGAAGTTTTTCAGTTTTCAAAAAGTCATTTAAGAGTTTGTAGTCTCCAATATGGAAGTATGTCCAACTTCTTTATTGGAATTGTCTAACTCTAGTTAGTATCTTGAGAATTGTTGATTTTGTAGTCTCCATATGGTAGTTTGCCGTTTATACTAGGGCTGCGAGTTAAACCGACCAAACCGTCAACCGAACCGAATATAAACGGTTCGGTTACAGTTAAGGTTCAGAAAATCCCGAACCGAATATAAGCGGTTCGGGTTTCATCGAAACCATTAAACCGAACTGAGCCGATAAACCGTATATTATTATTAAATATTAATAGTATATGTATATTATACGTATGTTTATACTTCATATTCTATACAGTATATATAGTTATTTTACCTAGGGTTTTTCTTTCTCATTCCCGTTCGTTGAGTTTCTCGTCTCACACCCTTGTGGCGCCGACCGACCACCCTCCCCCCTCTCTCAATCTCGCCTGAGAAGATCTGTCCAATATCGCCTGAAGCCCCATTGAAGTCCGACGCCTGAAGCCCATCGAAGTCCGACGCCAAAAGCCCCATCGAAGTCCGAAGCCCCATAGAAGGCTAAAGTTCAAATCGCCGGAAGTCCAAGTACTGTTTCTGGTCACATATGTCGGTTCCGATTAGATTGAGAGAGATTGAATGCAAAGTAGGCAAGTTCACCAATACCCATTCACTAAATTCATAGTTCAATTTGTTTACTGGACCCATTTGCTTCTAAATATGCTTAACTTCATCACCCATTTTCAGGACTAAACTTCAAATTGTTAAATATTATCCGGTTAAACCGGAAATGAACCGAAACCAAACCGTTAAAAAGATGGACCGAACCGAACCGTTTCTAAAAGGTTCGGTTTAGGTTCAATTTCTGCCGAACCGTAAATCTAGGTTCGGTTCGGATTTCGGTGCGAACCGGACCGAACCGTTTACACCCCTAGTTTATATTAGTTAATATACTCCAAACTTCTTGTATCATATCATATAAGGCCAACCGATTAGCTGAAATATTTTATTTGGCAAAACTGGACATTACAGTTAAAATTCACCCATTATGCGATGTATTTAATCATAAGGAATCTCAGCCTCTAAAATGTGAGAACGGTCTGTGAAACTTGGTGGTATCGAATTTTTGGTTCAATAAAGAGAATGACGGAGGAGAACATAATGGATATATTTGTTGTCTTATTCGCTGATTCGAGTAATATTTGACTAGTAAAACATTTTATAGTTACTACTTTAGTCGGCTCAAAACTTGACATTAGAGTCAAAAGCTTCCCATTATGCATTGCATTTGATCATAAC
Source organism: Linanthus parryae (assembly GCA_023055425.1). NCBI lineage: Eukaryota > Viridiplantae > Streptophyta > Magnoliopsida > Ericales > Polemoniaceae > Linanthus > Linanthus parryae. Next base: position 14,455,832 of record JALGPY010000008.1, on the reverse strand, counting down.
TAAAGTAATCTCTTTATTTTAAACATGAGTGGACACTTGTTGTCATTGGTTGATGAGAGGTCTGTGAAATTTGGTGGTATTGGATTTGTTGTTCAATGAAGAGAATGAAGGATGAGAACAGAATAGATATAACTGTTTTCAGTTTTTGCAGGGGTATTCCAATCTACTTTTGACCTTTAAAGGTAAAATTCAGAATAATTACTCAAGATGGTCTCAACATTAAGTAATATAAGTAGTCACTTGGGGCCTATTGATGGATAGAACAAGTGGCACAATGTTATAGTCAAATGTATGTAATAGAATAAAGTCTACTAGTCGTAATTCTAGTTTGATATATATATATATATGTATATGTGTGTGCTAAGATAAGTTAGACTGTGCTTTTAAAATCTCTATGAGCAACATAAGGACTCTTAACGGTAATTTGAATTTTGTATCTTTAAGGAAGGTCACATATATCTTGCTTGAACAAATGTAGAGAGCCCTGACTAGTTAAAGCCTTATAAGTGGCCCCTATAATGGAGCAAAAGAAAGTACTTTTCCTCTACAATTCCTTAAGACTAGGGCAGAGACAACTTGGCAGATAAGACAGTGGTGCCTTCATTTTTTTCTGTCTCTGAATCGTGTTGATCCATTTTTTTGAAATTGAACTTTCGGCATTATTATACTTTGTGGTTTGTCCAAATCTTTCTTTTTCTGGTTATGGTTTATATGCTAAACTATTCATTATAGTTTCTTTGTTGCCGAACTCGTACTTTCTTTATTTTCCTTACCAAAGTCTGAGGAGAAAGAAATCCGCGGGTCACTAAACTGAAGGTACCAAATGGAAATACATCCATGATTGAAAAGGCAAAATTGCATCCGTGGTACCCATAGTTTAATTTTTGTGCGGATTTGGTACCCCAACTTCTAATGGCTGCATCCATGATACCCAAACTTTAAATTTGTTGCAATCAGAAACCCTTCTCAAAAGGACGTCCATTTTAATGGATGGAACTTCTCACGTGATTGTCAAGTGATTTTTTGTTCAGGGGTTTTTAGTCATTTATGATCCATTAACGAGTGGGTTTTTTTTGAAATACATTAACGGGTGGGTTAACACATCACAACCCATATGTTAACCCAATCGACATAAAAATAAACCAAAAATCATCAGTGTCGTACAGAGGAAGTAGGAGTGCTCTTCGATTCTTAGGGTTTAACTCGATTCCTAGGTTTTTCCGATTTGTGTTCTTCGATACCGCAATCGAGTCCTTGCACTTTTGGAACTCCGACTGTCCTGTTATTTTGTTTCTTCCTTCAAGTCCCAGCCAAAGGATCGATGTCGGTGGTTAGGGGTTCTTCGGAACCAAAATGGCCTGATTCAGGTAACTAATTCAATAATCTTCCTTACCTAGTTCAATATACAATTCGTATGTCTATTTATAGTCACAAATCGATTTTCACAAACGGTTACCCTTTTTGGGTTTCTAGGGTTTTGTCCTATACAACTTGTGCATTGTTAGTCTGTGCATTTTTTGTGATCTGTGTATGTGCATTGTTTTTTACCATTGTTTTATTCATATTCAAGTGCAGTGAGTCTGATTGAAGTTGATGCTTTGCATTTTATTTGAAGTGCATTGGTGCTTGAAGTCATTTTCTTCTTATTTATGCACTTCTCACTGTCAGAAATTTACGGTTTCACTGCATTGTTGATGAATTTTTTGTTATGCCTTGTTTTTTTTCTTGGTCTAGTTGCCTGTACATTATACTACTATTTATTTTTTGGGATTCATTTGTATCATTCAAAAAATGTTTACCTTTTTCTACTTTATTATTTCACATGTCTTATTTTTTTTTGATGAATTCAAGATATATTAAGCAGTAAAATGGGGAGGACCAGATCCCAAATTAAGATCAGTACAGAGAGCATTTCTAACAGTAGGGGGGGAGAGAGAGGATATGATAGTTGTACCACTACATCTAGAGGTTCTACACCAATTAGCTAAAATGTGAGCATCATTGTTGAGCTTCCTATATGAGCAAGGTGCCAATTTTGATGTTGATGCAGTCTGACTTGAATGGCTTCAATTCTTGTACACACTTTCCAGTTTGGAGCTCTTTTGTGAAGGCACATGTCTACTACCACCTGAGAGTCTGAAACAATGAGAACTTTCTCAATTTTGTAATTGTAGCAAGCCAACACAGCAAGTTCAATAGCTCTAAGTTCTCCTTATTCCAAAGAAGCATCTTTTAGGTAGTTTAATTCCATGAAAGTTATGTTATTCTCTCCATCTCTAGCAATGGCTGCTGCCCCAGTGTCACTATTTTTTCTGCTGGTATCACAGAGCACAGTCAGAGAGTGGTCATGAGGAGAGATATCCATAATATTATCTGTGCCCATTCTTGAACCAACTTTCTTGCTTTAATCATTCCAGCAGCTGCTATGGGTCATAGAGGCTTTTGAGATAGCAGATTTGATCATCTATATTTGGGGGGCAACTCTTGCTATCTTGATTAAACTTCATCTCATTTCTGAGTTGCCAGACTTTGTCAATGATCAGACCCATTATCAGAGAAGGTTGATAGCCAGAATTCTGCCATTCCTTTTGAGAATGTTAAATGGATAGTGTTCCAAAAGAGAGGTTCTCAGCCCTAGAAAATAGAACCAAACTGTTCTAGGGATATGGCATGTAAAGAAGATGTGCAATTCAGATTCAGAAGCTGTATTGCAGAACACAAACTTGTCTTCTTGCAAACCACATCTCTGTCCCACGTTCATACCAGTTGGAAGAACTTTAGCAGCAGCTGTCAGATAGCCATTTTTAATCTGTTATGAATTATCAGACCCAAATATTCTTTCCAGTTGATTTCATCATAGTGCTCTTTGCTTCTAGCCTGAGGTCCTGTTTGCAATCTGTATGCCCTCTTTGCACTAACTACTCCACTTTGATCAAAAGTCCATTTCCAGTGGTCTTTATTCTTGCTGATGGGAATAGCAATCTTCATGATAGCTTCCACTTCCTCAGGTTGAATCCACTCAGAGAGAATTTGGTAATTCCATCTGTAAGAGTTCCAATCTATCAGCTCACACACTCTTTTAGGAGCTCTAGTCACATCATCAGGAGCCTTAGGCTTTGAGTTTTCAAGATTTGGCACCCATGGATCTTGCCAAATCAATGCTTTCGCCGTTTCCAATTACCTTCAGAGCATCTTTTTCAATAATCTCTCTGCAAGTCAACAGTCCTTTCCAGAAGTAAAAGTCAGAATCCTTCTCTTCAATTCTGTGGAACTCCACCCATTTACAGTATTTCTTGTTGAGTTGAGACACCCAAACTTTATCTTTTTGGGTCCACATAAGCCATGCCAGTTTGGTAATTAAAGCAATATTGTATTTTTGGGCTTCTCTAAAGCCTAACCCTCCATCCTCTTTGGATTTACACAATTGCTCCCAAACTAGCAGATGTAACTTTTTATCTCTCCATTGTCACCCCACCAGAAATTAGCTTGACAAGAGTTGAAATTTTGTAACAAATTCTTGGGGAGGATGAACACTAACATTAGATAAGTAGGAATTGAGCTTACAGAGGATTTTAGAAGCACTGTCTTGCTGGCATATGAGAGAAGTTTAGCAGACCAACCTCCAATTTTTGTTTCCATTTTCTCCGAAGTTCCTCTGAATGTGAGCTTCTTGGATCTTTTGATGAACATGTGGAGCCCAAGAGAAATATCTTCTTTAGAGCCTTTTTTAGGTCCAAATTCCTCTTGATCTTCCTCTGTATGTCTAAACCTGTATTTTTGCTAAAGAAAATGGCTGATTTGTCTTTGTTAATTCTTTGACCAGAGACTTCTTCATATAATTGAAGGCATAAGTTGACATTTTCAGCTTCTTTTTCGTTGGCTCTGGTACAGATGATCAGATCATCTGCATACATAAGATGATTGATGGGGGGGGGGGGGGGGGACAACTTCTAGCCATTTTAATTCCATGTATCCAACCTTTATTTTCAGCAAAATTGAGAATTATGGACAAGACTTCAGAACACATAATGAAGAGGAAGTTCATCCAAGTTACGACCCTTTCAATAAGATTCCAATCTAATCTGTCAAAGGATTTTGGCATATCCACTTTGATGGCCATCAATCCTCCTTTTCCTTTCTTCTTATCCATAGAGTGAAGGATCTCATGAAGAAGAATTATGTTGTCTTGAATATTTCTTTCAGGAACAAATGCTGTTTGAAGAGGGGAGATGAAGGAGTTCAAATAAGGTTTGATCCTGTCAGATAATAGCTTTGAGATGACTTTGTAGACAACATTACAAAGACTTTTGGGTGTGTAATGTGTCACCTTAGAGGGGGCTATAGTTTTTGGAATGAGAGTTATGAATGTTGCATTGAGGTGGGAGGCCAACTTCCTAGTGATGAAGAAATTTCTCACAGTGTTGCAGAACTCCTCTTTGACAATGTCCCAGTAGTTCCTGTAAAAAAGAACTGACATACCATCTGGCCTAGGTGATTTATAGCTTCCCATTGGAAAAGTGTTTCTTTGATTTCTTGGTCATTTGGGATTTTGCTAAGCTGACTCCAATCTTCTTCTTTAACTTCTGCTTTGATAAGCTCTTTAATTATGTCAAGATCTGTTCCTTCTCCAGCTTCAAAGAGGTTGGTATAGAATTTGACAAATTCATCTCCTATATCATTTCTCTTCTCTTTCCAAAGACCATATGAACCTGTAAGCCCTTCGATTTTGTTTCTTTTACCTTTAATAGCAGCCAGGGTGTGAAAGTATTTGGTGTTTGCATCACCTTCCTTTAACCACTGCACTCTAGCTTTTTGTTCTTGAGAATTTCATTTCTTTCAAGAAGTTCTTACCAGTAAGATTTGAGATTTTGTTCATCTGTAGTGTCAAGATCATCTTGTTCTTGAATACTCTGTAGTCTCCTTGAGGTGCTTTTGATCTCTTCATCAATACAACCAAAGGATTCATTGTTCCACTTCCTCAGAACCTCTCCAGCGTCTTTTTGTTTTTGATACCAAGATTTTGCTCCACCAGAAGGGTTGTTGGACCATCATGCTCGAGCTATCACATCCCAACTGGATCTGTCTCTGATCCACGTAGGTTCAATACGAGAGGGTGTCTTGATGATTTCCTGTTTGTGATTTGTGTTAAGTACTATTGGGAGATGATCTGAGTAGCTAGCACTTTCTATGGAAAATGGAAGCATTTGGGAACTCTCTTCTCCAATCACTGTTTGCAAAACCCCTATCAAGTCTCTATCGGATCAATTCACCTTGTTGCCAACCATTTGACCATGTGAATTTGGCACCTTTGAAACCAAGATCAATAAGCCCTGCCTCATTGATGAAATTACAGAGACCTCCTATAGAAGAACTGGCCACAACTCTACCTCTTTTTTTGTCTTCTTGAAGGAAAACTTCATTGAAATCACCAAAGACTACAGTTGGCATTTGGGTTAAAGACATTATGTAACAGATGTCATCCCATAGCTTGTTTATTCTCTTCTTAATACATGGAGCATACACACAAATCAGAATCCAGGCCGAAGTAGAAATACTAGCAGGCATAAGGATCGCTATCCTGTTACTACTTCGAAACACTACTTCACAGTCAATTCCGTCATTCCAACGAAAATGATCTACCAATTGGGTCTTCAACACACAGCTGCTTAAAACTAAATTTGAGAAAGCTGTTTTTTTCCTCTGATTTTTGAATTTTACCTTTGTTTCTGCGAGGAACCAATCAATCTGTTCCTACTTTATTAGGGCTTGAACTTGACGAACTGCCTTGGATTGCCCTAACCCTCGGCAGTTCCACAGGAGGCCTCCCATGGATGGCTGAGGGCGTGGTAAGGCCCTCCTCCTCAGCCATTTCGCGATCTTCCGAGTTAGTGCCCTTTCCTCTTTTCTGAATGAAGTCTTTAACTGTGACTTGAGCCTTTCTGAATCCCCTTTCAATAAACTTTCTGGCGTCCATCAATTTTTGGGTGACTACTTCTTGAGTTTCCTCATCATAGTTTTCTTCTTCGATAACCTCCAGTAGCCTTTTTGGGACTCCTTTCATGTTTGGCTGTTTTCGATTTGGGATTCCGGAAGCATGACTTTTCGGTATTCTCTTTTGAGTTGCAGCTGTTTGGTGAAATTCTCAGCCATGATCTTGTTGACCACCATCTTCCTGGCGTCTTTAGCGAATTCCTCCGCCGTGAAAGTGGTTGATATTTTAACATTGTCTTCGAATCTAAACCTTTTTTGTTCTCCGTTCCCAGACGGTGCCGTTTCATTCGAAGCACTGTTTAGATGGAGAGCTGGGTTTAGGATTTGGGCCACCAACCATCCAGTCACTTGGGTTGGGTCTTGATAGTCTAACTCATTCAAATCTTGTTGGTTAGGCCCGCCGGGATGGTGAGATGTTTGTTCAGTGGGCCGGGTGCGGCGGAACGATCCAATTGAAAGAAATAGGGTAGAATAGAATCTTTTTTTAAGTTAATTACCTGATTTTACCCTTGGATTGGTCGACTTTCCATCTTATCATAACGGACTAGCCACGTGTTTGCTTTCGCTCGCGTTTGTGCACCTGTCACCAGATTTTTCTTGGATCCCACAGAGGGAATGATTCTCTCGTCCTCGAAAGGACGAATTGTACGTTGGCCTCCTTCCGAATCGGTGTTCACGCGCTCCCCACAGCTGTCGTGACGTGTTCCCTGTTCAATCGTAAGCGGGTTCTTTTCACACGCCACCTTCTCTGTAACCTCCGATGGGATCTCCACTACTGGTTTTCCCCTTGTTGGTTGCTGATCGGACCTCGCTTTCTATCGGAGCTCGGTCCCATCCCGTTACTTTTCATAATGATATTCCAAGGATCCTTATAATTATTTTTCCGTCTCATATCCTGAGTTTTGAGGTGAGGACCATATCCAGAGTTAGATCCTTCTTTCTGGGAAAGGAACTTGCATTCTTCACGGTCATGGCCCAATCGACCACATCGGAAGCAGAAATCCGAGAGTTTTTCATATTAGAAGGGGATCCATCTCGAGTTTCGATCTGTATTTTGATGGTAAAACCCACTTTCTAAGGGTTTGGAGGTGTCAATCAGAACATTGATTCTCATCGGTGCCGAGAGTTTTACAATGAAGATTTATCATGGGGGTTAGTTACAGTTTAAGCCAGTGGTTGAGTATGTTGGCGGAGTTGTTGATTTATTGGATTGTGAGAGGTTTGGACTCTTTGATCTGAACTACATTCCCAAGCATCTTGGGTACCATATATTACGGGGTTCCTAAAAGGAGTATGGATTGGGGTTTGAACATTCGGAGCCAATTCACAACTACATCAATACAAACGCCAAATTCTACATGAGTCTGTTATAACCTCCTCCACTTTTGTTGTTCATGTTCCCAGTGACCTTGTAAAGTATAAAAGTCATTCCAAACATCAGAATTAATTACATAAGGGCCAAGATTATAGCCAATGTCTTCCACTTCTTGATCTCACTCTTAGCTTTGTTAATCATTCGAAGACCTGGAATAACTTGAACATATCTCTGGCACATGGGAGGATCGAACCAAACAAGGAAGCCACACGAGCCAACACTCTGAACCAAAAACAATATTAGAGCTCTGCCATTCAATCACAGTCTATTGATTTCAAATGAGAGAAAAGGAGATAACAACCCAGAAACACACCTGTTCACACCCAGAAACAAGTAGCAGATGACGAAGGAGAAAACACAGAAAGGGAGAGAACTTTATCGCGAACAAATCAGAAACCGACGGCCGGGGTTCACCTCTGTCCACGCAGTGGTAAGTTTGCAACTATTCCCACAGTAGCAGACTAGGTCCATGGTCGCCTTGTTTGAATCAACCGTACCTCCCGCTGCAATTGAAGCAGGCACGAACCCTAGATACCAAAAAGGGGAATGGGGATTAAATAGAGGCAAGCCATGGTCAAAATCCACCCGTTGAGTGAGCCAAAAGACTAATTAACCCTCATTAATAACTCACGTGGCAATCATGTGCGAAGTTCCATCCTTTAAAATGGACATCCGTTAGAGAAGGGTACCTGATTGCAACTAATTAGAGTTTGGGTATCATGGATGCAGCAATGGAAGTTTGGCTATCAAATCCGCACAAAAATCACACTAAGGGTACCAAGGATGCAATTTTGCCGATTGAAAACTATGTGTATAGGAACATCCTAGCCTTTTTTGATATATGTCTACTCCAACACTATGATGCATTAGAGTGATCTTCTTGATCACCCACACTTATGCCCCACCATTTGGCGGAAGGTAATTGAATTCTGGATGATATCCATGGTTTAGCATCTTCGTTGATTTGTCATTAGGCAATGTGAAGAAAAATGTTCTTGCTGGGTTCGGTTTAGCTGAGCAGAGCATGTAATTTTTCTTTTTTATTGTGGAATTCACATATAAATGTATGTGTGTGTATATATATGATATGTAGAGTTCATCTTATTGTTCTAATGTCCTGGTTTATCGTTTCTGGTGGATATTTTGGTTACTCTTGTCTCCTGTTTCAGGAAATATTGCTCCTCAATTACTCAGGGTTCGTAAAGTCTACTGTAGAAGGCATAAAATGGTGACGAAGGAAGCGCCGTGTAAGATTAACTTGTCCTTTCACCCTCTTTGTTGCTTACCTTACCTTGTCTTTATGTTTTGTAAGATTAGAATCAAGAAGATGCAACATGGGTTGTCCATACATACTATTGGATCAGCTTGTGCCTAAAGGCACTACTTAAAAAAGAACTGTGCGAAAAATTACGTTCATTGTTTCAAAACAATTAGCATTTCAAAGGAGGTAATATTTCAATATATTAAACATTTAAATCTGATACGGAAGCAAGGGCCTCTTATGAAAAAAAAAACGCTATCAACCAGCCAATTCCCAGCCGGATGAGTTCACTCAAATATTGTTGATATGTGCAATGATGTGAAATGAAGATGTGTGAGAGAGAAAGTCGAAGAGGTCCCCACTAATTTGAATGAGTGTCTATCAAACGGAGACGATCCTATGGTTAAGTTTTAGCAAATCCAACAAGGGCCGAAAGAGTGGGTTTCAGGAATGCCAAATTTAGGAAGTGTCTAGATGGTACACCTGTCACCCTAAATGTAGGGTCCACAGAACTTGTGAATCCAATGGGTAGAGACAATAAGACAATACTTAGTCAGATTAAACCTTAGTAAGAAAAACAGCACATGGCATTAGACAGACGCAACTGGAGGAGATTGATCCATGTGGCTGACCCCAATTAAGCTGGAAAAAGGCTTGTTGTTGCTTTTGTTGTGATAAGATTATATGGGATGAGACTTGACTAGATTGAATTCACAAAACACAAAACTGTAGAGTGTTCCGATCCTAAAGGTTCAGTATCACAGTATTTGTTGGCTTGCAACTTCTTCCTGTTTTGCATCCTTTATCAATTCCCCAGAATAGCTATGTTGACTGTAATGCACCAAGTGTCAGAATTATCTTCTCCATGGAGTGTACGTGGTTAGGTGCAGTATTCTTTTTCATGCCACTTGGAATCGAGAAATTTGTTTAGAAACAGTGGCTGAAAACTACAATGAATGGCTATAGATGCTACTTTTACGTCAACAAGGTACATGTAGGGAGGGGTCTATAATTTGTTCTTTGACCATACTGAATAGGTAGGAGATTGAGGTTATGAAAGGCTAAAATGCAATTGTAAGAAGATATTTGTGGTATAAAAAGAAAATTGGTACAAAAATTTAGAAACAGTGGCTAAAATAGGTAGGAGATTGAGGTTATGAAAGGCTAAAATGTTGTTGATCATGAATATATTTGTGGTATAAAAAGAAAATTGGTACAAAAATTGCTAATGCTTTTTTGGCGTATCCAGCACCATGTCTACATTTCATTTTCTATGAAATCAGGCATGGATATAAATATTATGCCTAACTGATTGTTCTCTTTTGCATTTCAGGGGTGATTTCAGAGTTGCTGGTACTGGAACTCTCAAGGCCCTCAATGTTGCTATTGAGGGTCATACTCCGGACAAGGTTTGTTGGAAACTCCTGGAGTTCTCGAGGAAATTGCCCGAAGTTCTTTCTTTTGAACTACTCCCGCGTACCAAAGTCTGGACTGGTATATTTCAAGATTACTGTCCAGGCAAGAACGATATTGGGCTGTATCTATTCTCCGGAAGCAGCAAGAGGTCTGCTTCTGTATCTTAGTTGTTTAAACACTGTTACGAAGATTGTATTTAAGCTTTTGTTGGACATTTTTAGGTCTGAAAATTATGTTTGCCTGGTGGATTTCATGGAGGCAAGCGATTCCGTCTTGTTCACTTGCGTGAATTGTGTTGAGCTCTTTGTTTTCCCATCCAAATGTTTGTCGTCTGATTCTCAAAGTAAGAAACCTATGCCACTATTTTCATCGTTCCCGATAACAATGTCCATTTCAAACCAGCATGTTTAGATTGTTTAATATCGATTTGGGACTGATATATGTAGTAAGTGTATGTAGTTTTCTTTTATAAGGCAAATATGAGTGTGGTATGTGACATTGGACAGAATATACAAATTTAGTCTAGGAAATCAATCAAGCAGAAAGTATCATTCTCATAAGATGATGTGAAGAAATATCTGAGTAATTTTTTCCTTGTAACACATTATGGGGGTGTGACTTTCATGTCTTATATTTCATTTTCTTCTACAGTGCATCTTTCTTAGGCTTCACTTTATTTATATATTTTTTCCTGTTAATGTCATATCGCAGAATGGGGTGGTGAACACTTCCTGTGAGGGCTTTTTCGCCGTGTCAAGAAGAAAAAGGCTGAAGAAAAGGCTCACGATAAGCTCCCTCTGCCAGCACCTCCTTCTGGTATTTTTCCAAAATGGCGAGAGTAATATGGAAGACACCTCGTGTGATATGGAGGTATATATGATTGGTGGAAAAGAAATAGGGATACCCGAAATTCCTATCCCTAGAGAACCATCCTGGAGAATACCTAACATATCTCTCCCCAGTGTACCTGATCCTATTTCAAGAAACTTCACGTTCCTTGCTCAACCCCCGGTGCTGCCGGGTATCATAAAAGAAGAAGTCATGGACACTACTCAACCCTCGGTGCTGCCAGGTGTCGTAAAACAAGAGGCCATGGACTTTCCTCCAGGTTTCGAGGAGTCTTACTGGAGGAGAGCATCCGGTAAACAGCGGCAGAACAAGTGAGTTTCGGAAGCGTTTTGGAACCAACCTTTTGTTCCTGTCATTTTTCTTTCTGAACGACAGAGCTTAAGTATCAGCAAGCGAGAGAATATCTGATGATGCTTTACCAGAGAAGATAGAAAACTCTTGTTTTGAGCTATAAGCTTACTGTTGTTGTAATAAAACAACCAAACTAGTTTTTGTTTGTGCTTTATGCATGAATAAGGTGCTAGTCTAATAAAACCAGTTGGATTTTTTTTTATACCCTTCTTATGAGATCAGTCATGAAATTGGTGGACTTGTTTCCTGAATTTTGTTTAGAACTTAGAAGGGGATTGCTTATCTTGTAGGGAAATCGTTTACTGTTGAGCTATAATTCAGTTATGAAGTCATCTGGTGGACCAAGTGGATAATGCTAGAAACTCACAGGGGTACACATCTGATATAACCTCTGGTTCGAGGCACGAGCTTACAGTTGCAGTAAAAGAGCCAAAGAAGTTTCTGTTTCGGTTTGTGGTTATGCATGAATTGGTTCTAATTAAGCTGATTAAATCTACTTTGGATTTGGCTGTTCATGAAGGTTTTTGAGTATATTATCCGTCGATGATGACGTTCCTTTTGAGTTACTGATGGCAATGCAATCTAGCAATGTGGATTTGGTATACATCCTTGAAACTGGAGGGAGGATGAGCATTGTAAGCTGCATTTTTATTGATTTATCTGATGCATCTCAATTTTTATGTCATCCATTTTTTTATTTTATTTGAAGGCTTAGATAATTTTATGGTGTGCAAATCTTTCTCGTACACCTTTTCTTGAGTTTTTTCCCTAACCCAGTCAGCTCAAACCCATATGTTCTGGCTGAATGATAAGTTGATTATGTACATGGACAAATTTCAAGCTCTCATGATCCTAAGCAAGCTAGAGGGAATGATTTCAATCATGCTCAACTATTTTTTTTTTTGGTCAAAATTGTACTATATTAAAGAACCGCAACAAAAAGGACAAATACAAGACTTAACCACCGTCATCATGTGTGGCATTCTCTACAGACCTTACACTCATCTTTGATCTATCTAGAAATAACAATTGCTCAAATTCAGCTCTATCAATTGCTCCAATAATTCCTCTGAAGCTTGTATTTCCAACAAGTTTGGAGAGCCAGTCAGCACATTGATTGGTGCTTCTTTTACTCCATAGCAGCTTGACTCCATTCTGCTGCATAAGTAATTGGATATCAGTTACCAATTCTTCAACTTCCTTATCTGGTGGTTTCTTTTTTGTCACCATGAAAACTGCTTGCTGACAATCACTTTCTATACTGCACGGCATAAATGTCTTCAACAAGTTTGCAGCTCCATCGAATGGCTAGTAATTCTGCACATAGAACTAAAGGGGCCATGCTTCTAGAGAACCAGTAGTTTTTAAGGTCACCCTTTTCATCCCTGAGCACAGCTGCCATAGCACTGCATCTAGACTCCTTTCTCCAGGTAGCATCCACATTCAGTTTAAGTGATAGGGGGTCAGGTGGCCTCCAATGGGGAGAGGATATAGAACATGTTCTTGGAGGGGTGGATTGGATTTTTGGGTCATTTCCAGTAGCCTTAATCTAGGCATTCCTCCAAGAGATAGATGAGGCAATAATACCAACAGGATTTAGAGGCTCTTGATTGAAAATATAGTTATTTCTCCCAATCCAAATACTCCAGCTTATAAAAATTACCTTTTCCATAAAATCCAGCTGGATTTTCTTCTCTTTCTTCAAGTTGTGCATCTCTAGATTCCATCCAGATATTGAAGTTATTTGCTGCAGTTCTTGTCTACTGAGAGTGCCACTTGCAAACCAAATAGGAGCAGTCCAGGGACAGTGGAATAGCAGATGTTCAACAGTCTCTGGCTGTGAGAGACAGATAGGACAGAGTGGAGATGAAGAACATTTTCTTCTTGCTAGGTTGACCTTTGAAGGAAGAATATTGTGGACTACTCTCCACCAGAAGTGCTTGAGTTTTGGTGGGATGGCAAGGCTCCAGATCTCTTTAAAATCACATTTAACTTCAGGTATTGAACTGGAAGGTTTGTTTTTATCAGCTTTTGCTTTGAGGATTTCTTGTTGCACTCTTCTAGCTGTTTTATAACCTGATTCGACAGTGTAGTCTCCAGTTGCAGTCCAGATCCAAACTTTCTTATCCTCAGAAGAGTTCCAACGCAGTGGTAAAGCAAGGATGGCTTGAGCTGCTTCTCTTTTGAACAAATTACATATTAATTGGGTTCTCCAACAATGTAAGTGATTATTGATGAGGTCACTTACCTTCATTTCTATGTTTATCCCATCCAGCTTACAGTACTCTGTCAAAGACAAATCATCCTTCAGCCACTTATCTTTGAAGACTTTAACTTTTTCCCCATTACTGATCCTCCATCTTGAATCTTCCTCCAAAATAATTCTCACTTTCATGAGATCTTTCCACACTTTACAGCTACCCTGGTGTGAAGAAGCTTGCCAGTAATTACAATTTGGATGATATAGACCTTTGAGAACCTTGGAAATCAACAGATTTTCATTAGATGCAATTCTCCAACCCTGTTTTGCCATTAAGGCTGTATTGTACTACCTCCGTTTCTTCTCTATCACACCATTTTGACTTTTGTCACTATACACTGGGTCACTTTGACCCTGTAATTTGTGTAGCAAAACGATGCAATTTTTTGATTATTTTTCATCGTGTTCTAGAGTAAAAGTCGCTCTATAACACGGTGAAAAAATTATCAAAAAAATACATCGTTTTGCTATCCAAATCACCCGGTCAAAGTGACCCAGATACGAGTCAAAAAGTCAAACCGGTGTGATAGAGAAGAAACGGAGGTAGTATGTGGCAAAGTCCCTAAAACCAAGGCCACCTTCCTCCTTACTTTTTGTGACCTTCTCCCAAGCCAACCAATTAAGACCTTTATTTTCTGGGTCATTATGTAATACCACGTCTTACTTCTAGGGGCAATTTAGTAATTTAGAGAGTTAAATAATAATAATAATAGTAATGGTAATAATAATAATAATAATAATAATAATAATAATAATAATAATAATAATAATAATAATAATAATAATAATAATTTAGTCGTGAGAAATAAGTTTGGGTTATTTATCGTTTGAAAATTTAGAATACGTTATATTAATAGTCGTAAAATTAAACGCGAATATTTTCTTTATTTTATTTATTTCTGTTGTTAACGCGTACGACCGCCGCGATGTTTAGTGTGAGTGACACACCCAACCACTTAATCATTTGGTGTGCCACCCACACCATAAATTTTCTTATGTTGTCTTCAACAACTAAACTTCTCCTTCGGTGATATTTTCCACCGCCACCAAAACAATCACTATCACCGCCACATTCATCATCATCACTTTGTCTCCCCTATATAATGAGTCATCACCCCTCAATCATTCCCCTCAACTCCATCATCATCATCAGCAACATCATCTTCACCTTCTTTTCTCCGGCCAACACCAACACCACACCGCCAACATCACCGATCACCACCACCACCAACACCCACTGCCATCTCTCTCTCTTTCTTCCTCCCCTCCATCTCTCTCTGTCTCACACTCTGTTCTGGACAAAACAGAGCACAACAGGAGCAGCGGCAAAAGCCGCCACCACCATCTCCACCGTTCCCCGACGGGAACAACCCACCAAGCACCATCTCTTTTTCTTCACCTTCCTCTATTTCTCTCCCTCTGTTTCTCACTCTCTGCCTCTGACCCGTACAGAAACAGAGACAACAACAACAACAACAGCAAGCAAGCAGCGGCAGCAAACCCAGCCACGCCGCCGCTGCTGCCGTCGGGAAGAGACCCGAAGCCCCACCATGTCCCCTTCTTCTATGCTATCCTTCTCCCTCTCTTCTCCCAACTGATTCAGACCCAACAAGAGCTGAAAGAAGCAACGAAAACAACAACCCAAAAACAGAGCAGTGAGACAAGCCACCGTCGGCCACCATTTTTGCCGACGGGGAGCTTGGCCCAAGCAACCCGACAACTCCCATCCGTCCAAATCACTTTCAAACGACTCCTGGAGCTCCCAGGAGACGAACCTAGGTCCTAACCGAAGCTAGGAGGTCCTCCATCACCGGCGTCGAAGAGCACCGCCGCGACTCACCGTCGGCGAATTCGTTAGCTTCGTTTCTTGACCGATTCCGGCCATTCTTGGCCTAGGTACGCTCTAAATCTCGCCGTGATTCCATTTAAGCAATCAAAATCGTATATGGTATGCTTGATTCCATGTTTAGCTTGTTAAATTTGATGATTATGTACAAGGGGGTTAAAGTGTCTTTTCCCAAAACTGTTTATAGCATGACAATTATATTAAGGGGGGTGTTTATGTTGTTTCAGCATACTTCGGGGGGTTCTCTTGACATTTATCAATCTGCATATATAAAAATAAAATAAAAATTAGATTATTATGTTTAAACCAATTCTAATAATATTTGTCTACATTCTAGTGAAATAAAATTATGCAAAATATCGAATTAATATGGTAAAAATACTCTTTAATTGAATAAAGTGTATTTTATTGAAAATATATCAATTTGTTTAAATAAACATTTGTTTTGAATAAATTAGCTATTAAGTGATATCTTAGGATTAAAGTTAACGTATCCTCAAATAATAGCAAACATTTACTTGTGTTAATAAGAACAATAATTTTATAACTAAAATATTTATTGACTTTTACTAAAGATATTATAAATAGCTTCTATACTTTACTTTCTAAATTTGATAAATAAATGGCTATGTTAATAGCATTATTCTTTAAATGATTAATTGATAAATATGTTGGTCAATAAATTAGTATTTAATAAATTAGAAAGTTGATAAGCTTAGGTTGTGAACTCTTACATAATAATATTAGTATTTGAAATATTATTACACGAAATACATATAAGTGTTGGGTAGCGGAATTTAGTGATCTCAAATGAGAATTGTTTAGGCTCATAGCAAGTCATACTAGCGTACTTGCGTACATAAATTTGTAATCGAGTAAGGGAATGCGATGTGTAGGTGAAGAATTCGTAGAAGAGGGATACGTGATCTTCTAGGAGACCTTACGTGCTGTTTGCTGGAAATCAAGGTAAGTAAATATGCCTAGCCTAGCGTGCCTAGCTCCATTCGTATCGTTACATGACTTTTGACTTGTCTCAAAATATGTTTTGTGCTATTACTTGTTTTACTAGAGATTTATTACATTTTGGAAATGTGTTCTTTGAACCTCTCACACGAAGAATAATAACTCGTAAAGAACTTAAAGTGGAAATAGTTGTGCGGGAGAAGCTTATTATTGTCGAGTTGACTTCTGTCACTCGGCCTGTGATTATTATTGTCGGGTTGACTTCTGTCACTCGGCCTGTGATTATTATTGTCGAGTTGACTTCTGTCACTCGGCCTGTGATTATTATTGTCGGGTTGACTTCTGTCACTCGGCCTGTGATTATTATTGTCGGGTTGACTTCTGTCACTCGGCCTGTGATTATTATTGTCGTGTTGACTTCGGTCACTCGGCCTGTGTATTTTAATCCGGTCGCAACCTGCCGGATCGCTCCATGTACTCACCTCTCTGACCTCAAGAAGTCTTAGGGGGCTGTCGACAGTTAAGGTCATGGTTGCTAGTGATGGTATAGTAGTTCCTTCCCCGTATCAACAAAGTTAAAATGTGGTTTTCTCTGAGAACAAGAACGTCTATGAATATAAAGGAAGACAAGATTGGGATAATTCCCCGTTTCAAGGCCAAGAAGGAAGAGTTTGAAAGATCGAGAAGTTTAAAGCTGGTGTTGTGCTTTGTTTACTCTTTAAAAGATTTATTTCCTCTTACTACTGTTTTGGGAATAAATTATGCATCATCTTCTGTTTACGAGCTAGGGTATTTATTTACTCAGCATTTCCCAGCTGACTTTAGAAACTGCGGTTCCGTTTTCTTTCCCACCGCAGGATTAGAGGAAGAAGGCTATGGTATGGATGGGTACGAGACTCACTGAGGAAGTCAGTTCACGAGTTGTAAGATAGTTTGAATAATGTAAGATAGTTTGAATAATGCAAGAATAATGTATAATAGTCACGTATGAGGACTTGAGAAGTACTGTATTGTTTAATAATATGTAATATAAAGGTTGGATGTTGTGCTTTGGATTTTCCGCCGTTACTTTAAGCATCGCCCTCCCGGTTCGTCCGAGCCGGATAAAGGGGGTCGTTGCACATTACCCCACCAGAAACTTCTAACTGCAGCAGTCAAGCTTTTGTGAAGATAGACAGGTAGCAAAATTGATGACATTATGTAGCTGAGAATTGCTTGTACAGTAGCCTTTATCAAAACTTCCTTGCCTCCATTAGAAAGAAGTAAACTTTTCCACCCTTTCAAGATTTTCACCACCCTTTCATTCAACATGTCAGATGCTTTCTTCCTCTTCTTACTACCCCAGAACATTGGGATTCCTAAATGCACAGCCTCATCCTCAAGTTTAGGTATTTCCAGTAACTCACTCATTTCTCTCTTGATTTCTTGAGTTGCTGTCTTTGAGATCAGAAAGCCAGATTTTTGAGTATTCATCTTGAGGCCTGAGTCTTCACCAAAAGAAGTCAACATTGACAACACTCTTGAGACTTCTAACACTTGAGCTTTCATAAATAGCATCATATCATCAGCAAAGCTAAGGCTAGTGATAGTACAATCACTGTAGAACGATGATTTAGATAGCAAAAACGATGAGATTTTTTACAATTTTCCATGGTGTTGTAGAATAAAGTTTGCTCTACAAAAATTTTGTATAATCAAATAATTGGATCAAAGTAATTAAGTGAATACTGACAAAAAGTGAAGTAGGCTGATATAGAATAAACATATGTAGTACGAATTATCTGATATTTGCTCAACTGCTGGAAGGAAACACTGAGGGAAGATGCTTGTAGTGAGCTGGTGGTAGTGTGAAGGATTTTTTTGCTGTACACTGGTTTTGGAGACTAGTAGTGCTATGGGCATCTAAGTAATATTAATGTGAAGTGTATTGCACCTCTAGGTTATAATTACCCGGGCATTATTGCTTTCCTAGAAGTTGTTATGTTACCTGGATAATGATATATTTTGATGATACCCGTGTTTTAAAGCCACTTTTATTCTGTTGATGAAATAAGTTTTACAGGTGTAAGGGTGCACCAAATCTACTGGAGCCGAAAAGAATATCATAGAAACTAAGAGATGACCCAAAAGCCCCTAACATTCACCAAGGCACTCTATGTTTTTTGGCTTGTGAATTCATGATGGGATTCAGAAGTCTAAACAGTGCAACAATGGTCTGTTGTACTGAAATTGAGTTAGACATTTATAAGTCTAAACAGTGCAACAATGATGTGTTGTACTGGAAGTGACTTCGACACTACTGGATCCACTCATAAGCCCTAAATAGAGGGTTAATCATACTTGTGGATCACGTATTTTGATGGTTGATAGTGAAATAACGTGCTTGTTCTTTCTAAATCAAATGGCATCTCTCCTGTTATGTTTGTTAAATAGTTTAACTTGTTTGTGTTTTCATGGGATTAGAGTATTGTAGGCTGTAAAAGTCAACAAGGCCCATTCTATCGTTCTCTAATACTACCGATGTTTCTTCTCTTTCAGCATACTTCACTTTTTTCTAACTATTCACTGAGTCACTTTGATCCTGTCATTTGATCAGCAAAATAATACAAGAATTTTGTAATCTTTGTATGGTCTCGTAGAAGTAACTTTCCCCACAATACCATAAAAAAAAATTACCAAAAAATATATCGTTTTGCTATCTAAATTTTCGAGTCAAAGTGACCCAAACGGGTTAAAAATTCAACGTAGGACAAACCAGAAGAATCATACCAAGTACATCACAAGCCCATTCAGGAGTGCGTGTATAAAGACTAAACTGTGAGAACACCTGTTTGAGAAAATGCCAGCTACCATACTAAAATTGCGAGACACGTGTCTGAGTTCTAGCTCTTCGAACACCACACACAACTGCACACAATTCACTAGTACCGAGGCTAGCTCTTCCTCAATTTCTCTGTCGAATCGGTTACACCGCCTTGTTGCTGAAGTTGAACACCCAAGAGACAATCGGATTCAAGGATTAGCCTTTTGCACCGAGCAGTCCGCGCCATTTCCAGACCTTTCTTCAATTCAAATAAGAGCGTACTGCTCGGTGCAAAAGGCTAATCCTTGAATCCGATTGTACCCTTGACTTTAAGGCTTTTTTGTACCCTTGACTTTATAATCGTTTTGCTTGATCCACACACTTGGTGTCTGTGACTGTCCATTTAGATCTGAATTCCTCTGTAACATATTTTCACATTAACCAAACTAAATTACAATAGCGCAATTAAAAAATCATGAAATGAATGTTCATAAATACATTTTCCCATTTAATTCATCTATCTATACTAATATAAAAAGCCAACGCCGAGTGTGGTGAAATCAAAAAGTGAAGCCCGTCACAATTTTACATTTTCAAATACACCCTTACACAAAATGTGCAGTTACACTTTACAAAATTACTCTTGGAAGTTATCAAAGGGGTTTATTCGTCAGATAAGGATTTACTCCCCACAACCCCACTATGCTCACTATTGCCCCCACTATGAAATAAAATCGGTAGTAGTTTTAAAACCACGTTTTTTTCTCACTTCCACTCCCCACAATCTCCACGATTTGATCTGTAGTACATTTCTTCCCACCTTAGAGTAATGTTTTTATCTCCCACAGGCAAGAGGTGAAGAGTGTTGATGGTTGCTATCAGTTGTCTTTGTGCCGCGGGTTTGTAGTGCTGTTTCAATGGAATTTCAGTTTGCTTTATTTGTAGTCATGGATAATTTTGTCTCCCTCTTTGCCAATTACTCAATGGATAATCACCATAGTCTGGTAAAAAGGTATTATATTTCATCTAAATTACCACCACAGTGTACCATATTTCTTATGGCTTTCAGTTGTTAAGAGACATGTATAACTTTTGATCACTTTCTATTTAGTTATTATGATGATAACGAACATTGAGACCGTCGGCGTACTTAAACCATATATAAGTTCTCTTATTATTTCCGCTAATAAATTGTACCACATTCACCGATGACTGATTTATTTCTTCTTTCTGAAAAGTATTGCAGAGGTAATTTTGTTAGTCAAAAAGATTGTAATTTCTTTGGGAAAAGTGGCACTGTTACTTTTTCTGTTTATTTTAAATGTCATTTGCTATGTAATGTGTTGGATTCGCACACCATCGCGTGTGCCCAATTTGCTAGTCAATACAAAAAAGAGCGTAACAACACAACTTCACAAGAAGAAAACCCTAACAAGATGGCGATGGCTGCTCTGAGGCGGCGTGAGGGACGCCCTTGTTTCCTCCCCAAATTCGATCAACTCCAGAAAAGAACCCTAACAAGCTCGAGATCTGCAGAAGCAAGCAAGTCTACGCCCAAAGAAGGCAAAAGAGAGTGATTCAACAACCACCACCACCACCGTAGATTACTCCTTGTGAGTGAGATCTCTCTGATTCCCTCTTTCATTTACTTCTTATTGATTACTACGATATCTTTCTATGGTCTCTATCCGGTTGGTTGCCGCATTTGTGTCAATCTCCAGATCTACATAGACACTGGAAACAAAGAAAGACAAGATGAAGCCCAATATATATATATGAATATAATCATAAAAAAGACGAAATCACCTACAAATAGTCCTAAACACACCTAGACCCGGCGATGGCAATCAATAATATCCCAAATGCAATGGTAAGCACCGGGTATAATATCAAACAAAGACAAGGGACTTGCGATCTAAACTACGCTATAGATTTTGTTTCGACTCCCAAATAAGACAATTAGCAAAGTAATGCTAACGACTAAGAAATCGTTCGCACATCGAAAGACCTTAAAGGTAATAAATCTCTAAAGATCCTGGAACTGATGTTTCTAAGTTACCAGGTTTTTTTATGTTATGACTCTAGAATTTAATGTGGTCAGGACATCGAATATTAGTTCAGTAAGATAAAAAAAAAAAAAAAGGGATGCGTGCGTGTGTTCTAATTTGACGGCACCTTATATAGGAAAAGTATCAGTATAAATTGACCGTGCCAAGTGTTTTAAGCTTTTAGTGTTTTTCAATTACAAGGTAGAATTGAAAGCAGTGAAGTTCTGTAATCTGTACCTTTTATCTAGAAAACTCAATTAAGAAGGGTCACATACCTTTGTTAGCCTGTTGTTTTCTTTAGTATATGTAGATTATGCAAGGCTATTTCTCTACTAGTGGTTAGGTTCATGATATATCTGCAGCTAATACCAAGGAAAATTAAGTGAATATATTATTTTATTACGTAAATGCATGAAAGTGCCGAGTTTGAACCAAGGAAGTGACATAGGAGTTAAGGGGTTGAGTGAAGAAACAGCATGAAACTGGCGGTTTAAAAAACTAGTAGTGAAAGTGGTTAGAAATGTTCCCAACTTCATGCTCAGAAAAATGAGGATACAGTGTATGGATGAAAAAGGAAATTTCTTTAAACACTACATTATACATATTGATCCCAATTCAATTTCGAGTAAAAATTTGGAAGTAAATTTGCAAGAGATGTCTAAGTCTGCAGTTTTTTTTGTAGCTTTACTGTCTTGCTTTAACTTACTTTTATCTTATTCTGATTTTTCCTGGTTACTCTTGTCCCCTGTTTCAGGAAAGAATGTTTTTCAAATCCCTGGAAAGGAACCTAATTCTGGCAAAGAAATACAAAGTCATAGTAGAAAGCTTAAAAAGGCGAGGAAGGAAGCCCCGTGTTCGTATCCACCGCTGGTTGATTCTCCTCCAATAATGATTTCCAGAATGAACATGGCCTGTAAGATTAACTTGTCCTATTTACTCTTCACTTTGCTTACCTCCCTAATCTTGTGTTTGTGGTTTGCAAGATTAGAGAAAGTCTTATAAAGATGCAACACGTGTTTTCTGTACTTACCAACAAATTACCACGTGCCTCAAGGCACTAGTTAGAAATAATTTTTGGGAAAACTTGTTTATAGTTTCAAAGCGATCAGTATTTTGAAGTATGTAACATTTCAATAGATTAACTAATTAAAATTGATACACATATGGTAGCAATAAGTGCAATAGAGTAACGTGAGAGTTGACGTGTAATTAGAATGTGTGAGAGAGTGTAAGTGTCAAGGCCCCGCCAATTTGGATGGGCGTTGGCATGGGAAAAAACTAAATAGCATATTGTATTGATTTTATAGGTTCTATAACTAGCAGAATAACCAGGGTTTAAGGCATACCGGCCAATTGGTACCTATGCTTTTTTTATGTAAATTAAGTGAAGATAGAGAGTGTTAAAAGATCAGATCTCAAAAAACTGTAATTTCAGTTTCAGAATCCCTGTGCTGATGCCTCTAATGAATCAATGTGTACAACGACATGGATGTAAGTGCCCAAATTAAAAAATATATGTTGAGCATCTTTTCCATCTAATGATGGAGTAGTCAGGTGGATATTTAAGGAAATTTTCATCCGTTACTTCATCACCAGTGATCTCAATACGGTACATTGTGAATTAACCTTAATATAGTACTACGACATTGTTATTTTTTTATAATGTAGCTTGTATAGATTTCAGTACGGTACATTGTGAATTAACCTTAATATAGTACTACTTTATTGTTATTTTTTTATAATTTAGCTTGTATTCACCAAATTACGGTACAAGTGTGCTAACGTGTGTACAGTAATGGGTTAACAAAACATTCGGATACCCCAAAACTTGATTCACCAGAAAAGGATTACATACCTCGAACTGTAGGTAAGCTAATTTCAAATCAGTTTAATTATTCTCCCTGAACCCTAGGGAGTTGAACCAAGTGAAGTGGTGAACATCTTATCCAAAATCATAGAAATTTTAAATTTCAATTTCCATTTGAAGCCCATAATTGATAGTTTTGCTCCCTCCTGGTCCAGTTTTACTTAGTGATGGAGAGGTAGACAAGAATGTTACACATAGGATCAGGGCATAATTGATAATTTGGAGAAGAGCATTGGAATATCTGCCGGTTGCTTTTCTCAAACTTCTCTATTGTGACATCCTTGGTAGGAATAATGCCGGTTGATCATCTGAATTGATAAACCTCGGAACGATACTTTCCTTGCTCACCAGCTCGCGAGTAATATGATGCCGGTATCATGCCGCAATTCAATATGCTTTGTCCGAGCATGAAACACTGCATTTATCGTCATTGCAATAGCAGACATGTTATTGCAATAAATAATAGTAGGCTGACTTTGTACCTCTTGCAAATCTGAAAGTAACCTTCTTAACTGCTTCACAAGCTGTTCTGCAGTTGCAATGTACTCAGCTTCTGCTGACTACTGTTCTGAAAGTAACCTTTTTTTTTTTTTTTTTTTTTTGAACTCCAAGTTACTACCCTTGTCCTAAGACATAATACATGGCCCGAAGTGTTTTTCCTGTCATCTAACGAACCAGCACATTTGCTGTCAGAAAAATTGCTGTCATTTTCTTTCTCATATAGAAGTACGTGCCTCTTTGTGCCTTGAAGATACCTTAACAATCTCTTATCTGCAGCAAAATGAAGTTTACTTGCTCATTCATAAAACTGGATATTAGGCTAACATAATGCATAATATCAAAGAACTAACCAAACTCCTAGATAATCCTATATCCACTCTTTCTGCACCATCACTTTGTTGTAACTTCTCACTCAAAGCAGCAGGAGTGGAAAATGGTTTGCACATGCTCATGTGATATCTTTTCAGAAAGTCATCAATGTACTTCTCTTGTGAGATAATATTTTCCCTTTCGTTTGATCTATTGGATCTCGAGAAAATATTTGTATCAGACCCAAGTCTGTCATTTCAAATTCTTCCATCATTTTCTTCTTAAATTCTACCACAATCTCCATACAGGTTCCCCGGTAAATTAAATCATCAACATACATGCATTCAATGAGAAATTTATTCATATCTCATAGCGAGACCGTTCATTTTGACTAGTCTTGAATTGGCAGTGAAATATCTATGGATCTTACTGTTGCAAGTTCAGAGCCCCTTTCGGAGTCGATACACGTAGTTCTCTATTCCTTTTACTTCATGCCTTGTGGCTGCTCCACGTGTATTTCTTCTTCAAGCTCGACATTAAGATAATCTGGTTTCACATTGCCATGAAATGCATCAAGCTCTAATTGGGTTGCTAATGCAAGGACTGCGTGAATAGTCTCCATTCGTGCAACTGGATCAAAAGTTCCATTAAAATCAAATCCTGGCAGTTGGTAATATCATTTCGCGACTATGGCCTTGTCCTTTGAAATCGAAACATCCTCTTTAATTTTGTTTTAAAACCCCATTTCAAGCTGATCACCTCCATGCCTTGTGGTAGGTCTGTCACTTACGAAGTTTGATTTTTCTCAGTGGTGGCAATCTCTTCATACATAGCCTCCTTCAATACTCCTTTCTCTGAATGTTGTTCAAAACTCCAAGGCTCGCTTGAGAAAAAGGCTACATCACAAGACTCATAAGTGTCGAATCTTTCTAGGAGGCGAATTAGTAGTTTCATCAACATTCAATCGTGAGGCTATCGATATTGATGAATTTGTTGTCTTCACAGGGAGCAATTTCTTGACTCTGGTCTTCTTGACTAGCTGATGGTTCAAGAAAATCGTGAGAGCTCTGAGATTTAGAAGAATAATCTTCCCAAGTCTAAGTTGCCATTCATCAAATATGACATCTCTTGACACTACCAACTTCTTGTTCTTCGCATTAAGGAGTCAGTATCCCTTGACTCATCACTATAGCCAATGAAAATACGCTTCTCTCCTTTCTTGTCAAATTTTTCTCTCCTTAGAAGGAATTAAGGAATAAGCAATTCAACCAAACACTTCAAAAGAATCAATTACCGGCTTTCTATTGCTTCATGGTTCACATGGTGTCTTGTTGTGAACACCTTTTGTAGGCGAGCAATTTAAAATGTAAACAGCAGTGTGAACAACTTCAGTCCGGTAATAGTTTGGATGTCCTTTACCATTTAGCATGTTGCGAGACATCTCCACAATAGTGCGGTTCTTCCTTTTTGCCATGTTGTTTTGTTGAGGACTTCTACGAATTCGTTATCTTTCCGTAACCCAATCAGTTCCTAAGGGAACGTTTGGTTTCTCGGATTAGCAGTGTTAGCTGGGATTGGACGAAGTATAGTCGAGGTATTAACTGTGTTTGGTTGTTTTGTACTGATTGTATACGAGTACTGAATAGTGAAACTATGGTGTTTAATACCCTAAATTAGTACTATCTGACATGAGGGTATTAGCTGGATTGGATAATTTGTACCTTAATCTTCCATTAATACTGCACAAAACCAAACACATTACAAATTATTATAGTTCAGCTAATCCAGTCCAATCCTATCCTGAAAATCTAATCCAGCGCAGTCCAATCCAATCCGGGCTAGTTCGGAAAACCAAACGTGCCATAAAATCTTAATCTCATGTAGAGTTTGTTTATGAACATAAGCTTTGAAGTTCAGAAAAACGGAAAAAGCTTGAAACTTCTGCAAGAAAACACACCCACATCATCCGAGTGTAATCGGCGACGAACAAAATAAACTTTATCGTGCTGGTGAGTGGCCTAGTTCACGTAGGACCAAAAATATCTTAATGGACTAGTTCAAGTGGACTTTAAGCCCTCCAAGAGGTCTTCTTAAATGGTAACCTTTTCATTTTATTATAGATACAATCTTCTCGAAATTGATTCTTGTTTTCCATAGGAGGAAGACCAATTACTATGTTTTTCTTCTTGAATAATTGAAGCCCTTTGTAGTTCAAGACCCAGGGCAGATCCGACCCATTATAATAAGACCCCGAACCCAGATTCGGACCCTGAAGCTCAAGGACCACCAACTCCAGAACAGGTGGTAAAATCCCGCTACCCGTTGGAGACCCGCGATCCGGCCCTTTGTAGCTCGCATAATCTTCTCCGTCCTTGCCAATCTCTCTCTGTCTCTCTCAATCACACAGTCCTCTCATCTCCCTTAAGCTTCTAAATTCATCATCTAATTTAGTGTAATCTCGACGCAGTTGGTGTAAACGAATGGAAGCTTCTGCAATTTTATTCCATGGCATGAAGTAGAACCCTACCCGGCCCGCACCAAGCCCGGAAATATACTGCACTCTATTATGTCCGCAATATGAAGGCACCTACCCCGCCCCATATGCTATCTTTGCTGTGCCCAAGAGTGTTCGAGACCGGGTGGTACTGGTTTTTTCCCACTACGAGGGTCCGAATTGCCATCCCTAAGTGATTTCGAGAATTTTTGCTTGCTGGACGAGGTGTCTCGCTGAAGGTTGAAGGTAGAAGAGGAAGCGCTCTTCGCGAATAGGAGCAGTGGAAACTCCAAGCAACATATAGCTGGTAGGTCTAAAAAGTTCGGTGGTAAAGCAAAACTCATCAAAATGAAGGAAGCAATTGTTATGGGTGGAGCGTGGAAGGGCCGCGACAGTGGAAAAAAGTTCAATGGCGAATGATTTAATTGCGGGAAGAAAGGACACATGGCGAAAGCTTGTCAATCAAAGAAGAAAGTTGAGAGTGATGTTGCTGTAAGGAAGAGCGAAGATGAATGGGATGCTGAAGCAATTAGCTGTTAAGAAGGAGCTAGCCCTAACAACAACGTACGCAATTTCATATCATTGCGCATAACCTCTGGCTTACTCCATTGCATTTAATTGTTTAATTAGTATATTGAAATATTACCTCCTTAGAAATGCTAATTATTATGAAACAATGTACGCAAATTTTCTCACAGTTCTTTTTAAGTAGTGCCTTTAGGCACATGCTGATCTTTTAGTACGTATAGAAGACACTTGTTGCATCGTCTTGACTAATAATCTTAGAAACCATAATGACAAGGTCAGGTAAGCAAAGAAAAGGGTGAAAGGAAAAGTTAATCTTACATGGCGCTTCCTTCGTCACCATTTTATTCCTTCTATAGTAAACTTTACCATATCGACGTTCATTCCTGAGTAATTGAGAAGCAATATTTCCTGAAACAGGAGACAAGAGTAACCAGAAAATCCACTTGATAAGATAAAGCAGGACATTAGAACAATAAGATAAACTATACATATCATAAATGCACACACACATACATTTATATGTGAATTGCACCATAAAAAAGAAAAATTACATGCTCTAAATCGAACCCAGCAAGAACATTTTTCTTTTTCACATTGCCTAATGACAAATCAACGATGAAGCTAAACCATGGATATCCTCCAGAATTCAAGAACCATCTGTCTAATGCTGTATGGGTGATCAACGAAGATCACTCTAATGCATATAGAGTTGGAGTAGACAATATCAAAAAATACTAGGACATTCCTATACTCATAGTTTTCAATCATGAATGTATTTTCATTTGGTACCTTCAGGATTTAGTGACTCATGGATGTCTTTCTGCTCAGAGTGTGGTGATGCTGTAATCCCCACCAATTCGCGCTTTTCACACAGCCAAACCTCCTCCGAAGCTTCGCCGTATGATTTTCTGCAATATCTGGAAAATTATACAAAGTTAGGTTATTCAAGCAAAGAAATTTTTAAGAGTACTAGCATTATTATTGTACAAGGCGTTCTAACAAACACTTGGATATAAGTGCCTAAAAGGAAGTGCATATAGAAAGACATTGACCACATGCATATGTATAAGAAGCGCGCGCACACACAGAGAGACATCTTACATATGCTCACGAGAGATCTTGCATTTAGAACAAATTCAAATTTTCTTAGGGTAGCTTGGATCGCCGCATTTCTCGCAGACATCTTAACAGCTCCTTTAACATCCATACAACTGCTGTGTAGGAAGATGTCTGCGAGATATGTGGCGATACTGCCTATCCTAAACGAATTCGAATTTGTTTTAAATGCAGTATATCTCGTGAGCATATGTCTTTCTGTGTGGGTGTGCTTCATGTACATCATGTGGTCATTGTCTCTATGTATGCACTTCATTTCAGGCTCTTCTGGCTTATGTTTATCCAGGTGTCTAATCTAATTAGTACGCCTTGTACATTAAAAATGCTAGTACTCTTGAAATTTTCTTTGCTTGGATAATCTAACTACATATAATTTTTCCAAATACTGCACAAAATCATACGGCGAAGCTCCTGAGGTTTGGCTGTGTGAAAACTACGAATTGGGGCCTACAGCATCACCACACAATGAGCAGTAAGACATTCGTGAGTCACTATATCCTGAAGGTACCTAACGGAAAGACATTCATGATTGAAAACTAGGAGTATAGGAACATCCTAGTCTTTGTTGATATATGTCTACTTCAATCTATGATGCATTAGAGTGATCTTCTTTGGTCACCCATACCCCAACATTTGGCGGATTGTAACTGAATTCTGGACGATATCCATGGTTTAGCATCTTTGTTGATTTGTCATTAGGCAACGTGAAAAAGAAAAATGTTCGTGCTGGGTTCGGTTTAGCTGAACAGACCATGTAACTTTTCTTATTTATGGTGGAATTCAAATATAAATGTGTGCGTGTGTGTGTGTATATGATATGTATAGCTTATCTTAATGTTCTGCTTTCTCTTATCTGGTGGATTTTCTGGTTACTCTTTTCTCCTGTTTCAGGATTATTGTTTCTCAAGTACTTAGGAATGAACATCTATATGGTAAAGCTTGCTGTAGAAGGAATAAAATGGCGACGAAGGAAGCGCGAGGTAAGATTAACTTTTCCTTTCACTCTCTTAGTTTCTTACCTGACCTCGTCATTATGGTTTGTAAGAAATCAAGACGATGCAATATGTGTTTTCTAAACATTCTAATGGATCAGCATGTGCCTACAGTCACTACTTCAAAAGAAATGTGAGAATAATTGCGTACATCTAAGGAGGTAACATTTCAATATACTAAAAAATTAAATGCAATGCGAGAGGTTATGCGCAATGATGTGAAATGCAGATGAGAGAGAGAGAGAGAGAGAGAGAGAGAGAGAGAGAGAGAGAGAGAGAGAGAGAGAGAGAGAGAGAGAGAGAAAGTCTAATCTAGAAGCAGTTCGGCTAATTTTAAGATCAGTGAAGAGTAGTACACTTTCCCACGGCATCTTGTGCAAAAGAGGCGAAGATTGCAAACTAGTTGGTTACTCTGATGGTGACTATGCAGGTGATCATGACATCCGGCGCTCTACAATTGGGTATGTTTTTTATGCATCGGTCAGCAGCTATTTCTTGGTGTGGCAAAAGGCAGCCAACTCTATCTGTTTCAACAACAGAGGCAGAGTACTGATCAGCGGCAACGGCAGCGCGTGATAGTACTTGGCTTATACAGCTGTTAAAAGACTCACGTCCATCTGTAGATTATGGAATTCCTTTGTATTTTGATAACCTCTAAGCTATGCGCTTGGCAGAGAATCCTGTATTTCACGCAAGAACTAAACATGTTGAAGTGCATTATCATTTCATTAGGGAGAAAGTTGTTATAGAGGAAATGAGTCGACACAAAGAACCAGATAGCTAATCTGTTAACGAAATGATTGAGTGGCAGCGAGGTTGAAGTTTTTAACCAGGAGCTTGGAATGATTGAAAGAGAGCAGCTGGTGTTGATGGGGAGTATTAAATATACACCAGCAGATTATCACATTTAAGATGCTTTTATTTATTTTTTAAGCTAGCTAGTCTTTAGCAGTCAGGTTAACCAAGTTAGTTAGTCTCTTAGCATTCAGTTTTGGATTTCCTGTTCTTTAGGGATATTTTAGAGGTGATTACTGGAGTTGTTAAATGCACGAAAACATGACAAGTGGTTATTTATGTAGCCTGTATAAGGCAGTTCATTGGCATCAAATAATTTATTCCATTTTGCATCTTCACTTGTCTTATGTGAAAAATTCAGTAGCTCATTTAGCTTCCCTCTTTCTTCTTATACAGTTTTTACACTTGTGTGAGTGAGGTTATGTTTCACATTTTCATTTGGCTTTCCTCGACCGTCACTTTTCATTTGCTGCCACTTTTGTGGTTTAGAGCATGAGCCTCCTCTCTTCCAATGCTATGCTTTTGATTTTTTTTTTTTTTTTTGAATTTGAGACTGCAAAGTTTAATGGATAAGCTTGCTCCAATAGTTGGCTTGAAGATCGATTGAACGTTGTTCATGCACCCGGAGAGAACTATCAGTTCGTGAAAACTATATGTAGAGAAAACTTTTGATTCTTCAATAGCTGCAGCAACATGATCAATTTTTTTTTGAGAAACGACATGATCAAACTTTAATGAAAGCTAAGGAAGAACGTTCTGAACAATCCTCTGTTGTTTTGAATGGTATCTCCATAGTTCCGAATCTGGTTCCCAATTTCAGAAACTTTGGGAAAAATTCTTGAACACTTTCACTTTCCTGCATAGCTAAATTGTCAAATTCTGTAAAAAATGAGCAGTTTAATGTATAATTGTATATCACTTTCTCAGATTCTTGAAATTCATTTCTCAATATTTTCCAAGCTTGCTTAGCTTTATTTTCACCATAAATACGAGGGTAGATAGATTTGCTTACCCCTTGCTGAATATAATAAAGTGCACTGGCATATTTTTTACATTCTCCTTGTATTGCTTTTGCTGGCTTCTGTCCAGTTCTGCGAGCTACCTCCTTCAAGTGGGTTTGCATACGCTTTCTCGTCAACATATTAAAACTATTGAGAAATGAAAAAAAAATCTTCATATGACTAGTAGTCATAGTGGTCTCCTTCAAAAATGGTTGAATAAGGAAACCCTTTGTGATTGGTGCGACAGCCATTGTGGTTCAGTGGTTATAGCAGAAAAACCTCGCTCTGATACCAAATTTGTTATAATAAAGAGAAACGAGTATGCAAAATGTAATGTAACAAGGTGCTTTTCTTCTACTGCAGCATGATTAAGATTTAGATGGGGACTGTTCTCATGACTGAGAATATCTAGAACACAAACAGATTGATACATTTATATCCAAATTCAGATAATTTTTCATACTTAATATTCTCACTAACCAAAGACCTTGTTAACTACTTAACTTTTCATTAACTGTTGACTGAGTTCTCTAGACCAATCTTGCATGTTGCTGAAAATTCGAAATTACTTTCTCAACAAGGATGCACCTCAGCTCATTGGATAATATAGCAAAGCTCGGGCTGGCTTGGTAAACTTGGGAATAGTATTCTGATTATTTTTATCCTATTCTTAGTGACGAGGATCTCCTTTTAGGTGAGATTGAAGTTCAAATGTTTCAAATCTTGGTCAAGTAAGTTCAATATTTAGCTAATTGTACCCATGAAAATGGCCGAATTTTTTTCGTTTGGGATCTGCTTTTGAACTTGACCAAACAAACATTAAAATTTCCTTATAATTCATACATCTCGGAGAATTTTAAGTGTGCATATTCTTAGTTGTTGCTGAACTAGCTGCTCAAGCAATATCCGTGGTTATTAACTTCAGTTTCTTGCTTTTTTGTAGTATATTAGATAACTAGATCACATTATTGGTAACTTTTTCACAAATTTATGAGCATCATGGTGAGCAATTGTTAGTCTGATATCTCATTTCTCTCCGTTTAAGACTCCCAACATTGGTTTTGTGAAAAGAGACAGTATTCTTTCAGGTGTTGCTTCAGCTGATATTTACCCAAGGAAGAGTGGTGCCGTAAATGGGGAGCATGTGTATGTCCTCCCTGAAGAGAAAAAAGTTCAAGGCGCTGCTCGTTACGCTCCTTGGATGTGAGTAGCTAATCTTGAACAATACAAGCCTGTCTGTCAACCATGTTATTTATTCATCATTTTTTTTTTATTATTATTATTTCCACAATTACCATTGTACTGTTTAGAACAGAAAGGCATGTTGTTAATCATGAATCTATCTATGAGTCTGATCTATCTATGAGTCTGGGTTTTCTTTTATGCAAATGCAGGATCGTTCATATAATAAAGCTACATAAAAAAGAACTGGTTGACAGTTAACAGTTTCTGAGGAAAAATTGATATCATAGTATGTTTCATATTAGTTTCCTTATTTTCAGAAGTTTTGTTGGGAGTAAAGTTTCCTGAGAAATCATGATGTTGTATTACTGGACAATTCCCTAAGAACGCAAACTCTTGGCATGGCTGATGATTCAAAGCAAAGAATCTGGTGATATGTGTTTGTTGGTACACCTTTTACCATTTATTTATTTATTTAAACTAGAACGCTTCATAACTTTGTCGTTGGTAATTTTTCACGTATGAACTCTGTTCATTTTTTAGACGAATAGGTAGAATTTCATCTAGAAAAGATTACAAGAGTCAAAGACGCCAATTACATAGTTCAGAAAGTTACACAAGCAAGTTACGAAATATGAGCTGCATTCTTAACTGCACCTCAGAACTAAAATTAACAGAACAGTTGCTAAAAGCTCGAGTAGCTTCCATACACCAGTCTGAAAGAGTGGTGTCCTTGTTCCCTCCAACAACAAGACTGTCAGTGTAGACTAAAACTTATCCTCTTTCAATCGCTTGAAGCCAGATGGGAAGGCAGTTTCCAGGTCTGTTTTGTCCCCAGGCACCATTATATGATTCATTCTTTTGTTGTTCTTCTACCAGGCTCCAGCTATTTTGACTGTGGCTGTTCTTCCTCCATTCTTTTGTTGATAACTGGAATGACTGCTTCCATTCTTTTGTTGATATCGTATTTAGGAAAGTCCGTCACTGATGTTAAACTTCTTTTGTCCTCTCATCCGTGGATCTTGTTGGGGTCGAAGATAATCCCCTCTGTAAAAGTATTGTCCGGTTTCATTCTTTCCATTTGTTCCACATTATGTAGAGAATCTCCACTGTTGTTTCATGAAGCACTAGTGAGCTCAAAATACTTTCCCCCAAGAGTTTGACCTGTATCCTTCAGAATGATGTCGGATCTGCCCTTTTAAATCCAAACATGGCAGGTAAGGCATCCTGCAGGTATTTCAGGGGGCATAACTTCAACTTTTCGGGGAAATCAGACCCCAGACTTTACCCCAACATTCTTCCTCTTTTCTCGTGTCTACAAAACTGTTATAATGTCGGGCCATATTGGCTTATCCGTCTTCTTGGCTCTGGAAAGTTGAATTGCCAAACTCTGCTTGTAATATAATTTGGAAAAATGCTCCAAATTTTCTTCTCATCCCATATAATATTGGAAAAATGCTAGGACTTTCATCAGACTTGCTTTCCATATTCTACAGTTCTTGTATCTGGGATCCATCTGTCTCTCTCTATATACATCAATTTTCTTCCCATTCCATGTTTTTCCAACTCATTCTTCGCAATATAAGCACTATGTTCATTTACTTTTTTTTTTTTTTTTTTTTTTTTTTTTTTTTTTTTTTTTTTTTTTTTCTTTTTGACAAACAAGAATTATGTTGTCGTTTGATAGATTACAGGGGCGGAGCCTAGAAGGGCGGGGGGGGGGGGGGGGGGGGGGGGGGGCACATGCCCTCCTAACTTTTCAAGAGACTCTGGGATATCCATATTTTTACAGATTTTTTTCAAGTGTAACCTCTTTTAAAATATACGAATGACACTCTACTTGAGACACAAATGGTCCAGTTGTCCAGTGTTAAGAAATTGTATTTCCAAGTTAGTAACCGAAGTTCGAATCTCGGTTCGAATCTCGATATAACCATTTTTTTGTCAAAAAATACACAAAAGATCTAGTATTTATTACACTTTACAATATTTTATTCATTAAAGTTCTAACATTCCCTCACACAAAAAAAAAAACAAACTTTCTGCTCATGAAGAAGACTGAACGGACGAGTAAGAACAACGCCGTCCGCTGTTCGCCGTCCGCCTCAGACCTCACCAACACCGTCGGCGTCGCCGCCTGAGTGCCACCGTCCGTCTGACGATCCGCATTGCTGCTCCGTTCCTCCATCTCCGGCGAGCGATTCTCATTCTTCGGTAAACCCTAGTTTCCTCCAATCCTCCTCCTTAATCTACAATTGTGATTACTTTAAGAACTTGAATACTTGATTATGAAATTATTGATTACATACCTAGCTACCACCGAATCTGATAGACCGAAATGCTAGCAGGTTCTGAACAACCATAACACCCCCAAAACCAATTTAAGCCCCTTTCATTAACTTCGATTTCTTTGCTTGTATAGATAACATCCTCTTCTCTCCCTTTTTTTCAAATTCCTCTTCTCCTTCACGATCAATATGGGACAGAGAGGTGAAGGTATTTAACAAAAGTTGGATGTATATTATTTGTTTATGATTTTATGGTATGAGGAAATATAGAACATTTAGTTGAAAGTAGGTAATTTGTTGATTTCCTAGTCGGGTGACCTGCAGATCAGAGCTATGAGGTTGGTTAAGCTCAAAAATCAATCGTCGATTGGGAAATCAATTATAAATTGTTGAAATTTGTGAAAAAAATACGAAGTCGATATCAAAGTAACAATCAATCTCCGATGATGTAAAAAGAATCTATAATGCCATATAATATATTTTTGACATTTGTACTTGAATTTCATTTTTCTAATTTGTGCCCCCCCCCCCCCCCCCCCCAAATCCTGGCTCTGCCACTGATAGATTACTTCTTTGGGAGCATTTTCCAAATGTCTTCTTAAAATGATTTTGGTTCTATAGACCGTTAGAAATCGATTGGTAGTGGAATAAGATCCGTCCTGGTTCTTGTAAAAGCTTGTTTAAGCTGACAAGAGACAATTGATCCATGTAGTCGGCCCGGTTAAGCTAGGAAGGGCATGGTTTAGCTGATTATGCACCTAGGATTTTGCTTTAGTTTATCTTACAATCTACTTTCTACTTATCTTCTTTCGCTGGGTATCCCCAAGTGTATGAGACACGTGCCCCTTTTATTCACTGGTAACCCTTATAAAAAAATAAAAATCTAGCACATACCTTTTCTAAAATACAAAAACTAACCAATATATAAATTATGACTGCAACTCGGGCGGGTTTGACGGATTAACACCCCTGCCAAGTCCTAGCCCGAATTCTGTAGAGGCTGCCCAAACCCAGCCCAAGCCAGCCCGAGTTAGGAGCATCGTGAGCCTGCCCGAGCCCAAATTCGTAAAAATCAATTCGGTTTCAGGCTAAATTCGGGCTAACCTGTTGAACTTATTAAATGAATTTAGTTATCACTTTAAGCTCAAGTTAAATTGCACCCTTAAAATTAATTAATAACTTACATGTAAAAGAAGATACTGAAAGTATACATTTCAAAGTTTGCTATTTGAGACTAAAAACAAATGATTGCTGCTAGATCGAAATAAGAAAATGTCAATTTTGGAATATCAAATGACTTTTTTTTTAAATACAAGAGAATGATAAATATTGTGGCGGAGAAAATAAATTAACTAATTCAAGAAAAAATAATTAAAACATAGCTAATAATTAAAAGAAAAGTAATAGATTCGTGTAAAGTATCCTATGCAATCTCTTAAATATGATATTTATAGGAAGTGATTATATAAATCCTGCAATTCGGGCTAGACCGTCCTTCAATATTTATGACCAAGCCCGACCGTAATTACAGTTCGGGATGGGAATTTCTGTCCAAGCCCGTCCGGATTACTAAATCCATGTGGCCAAGCCCTATTTTAGTCCGGGCTAGGCTCGGGTTGGTCGAGTTCAGCCTCCAAGTTGCACCCCTAATATAAATACAATTGTTGAATTTTCTTATCCATTAAATATTTTTCTCTCATTATCTTCCAAAAAAATCATCTATCCTCTGTATCCCTCTCCCCGTTCATTGTGACTGTGCGTGGGTCAAAGGCTGAGCGTATCATCGTCAACGACAAGGCGGCTTCAGGCTTCGTTGGGTTTCGGAACGGCGATTCGTGACTTTGCGATTGTGTGCACAGAGTTTCTCCAGCTCTAGGTCTGTATATCTACAAACCCTAACCCAAAAGTTTTTCATCTTGTTCCTCGGTTTCCCTCTATTTTGAACTCTGAAATTTCACAACGAGAGTAGCAATCAATGGTTTTATGGGTAATAGATGGTATATATTGGTTAAAGATTCCATGATTGTGTTAGTAATGGGTACTATGAAGAGTGAAGACAAATTGATTCACTATGTTTTCTTCGTTTAGTTGATTCACTATAGATTTCTTGATTCTTGAATTAGAAATATGAAATTGTCTATTCGCAAGTCTTGAATACAATATGATTGAATTGACTTTATGTTTTCTTTATTTATAGAGATGTTGAGGTTCCCAAGGATCCCGAAGGCGGTTGATGCAACAAATGAAATTGTAGATTCTCCGAATATGAATGTGAGTGCTCCAATTTTTAATCAAGTAATTCCAAACATGGATGAGATTGTATCTAATTCTAGTCAAGGTTTTTGAACATGAATGAGGATAATCCACCATCTATTGAAACTTTCTATTAAAACTTTACATCAACAAAGACGTCTCATGTCTTCAATGAAATTAACAATGAATCTATCATCCACGGATGGAGTTACTTTTTTTTTTTTTTTTTTTTTTTTTTTTTTTTTACTAAAGCCTATTGTGCACAATGGAGTAAATTTTTCTGCGTACTAAAATGCAAGACTCTTTGTCATGAAAAAATATTTAACCTTTTCTATGCTTACATGTGAATTTCGTTTTACGAATTTGTGCCCCCCTCAACCTCAAATCCAGGCTCCGCCAATGTCCCCTTAGATGACCACATTTTATAGATTTCTTCCATTCAGTAGTAGTTACATGATGGCCACTTGGCCAGTATCTGGAACCAGTTTTACCCTTCATCTCGACTACAGGGTTGTTAAATGACTGTTGAAAATTAAATATTGCATGAATTATATGAGGTGGAGTTGCAGAATATCAAATGTAGTCGGAACATCGTTTCACTTGACTTCTAACTTCATCTCAATAAGATTGTGACGTATTAAGGGTAAGTCTATGAAGGTGCAGGGTTAGACGTAAATTTTGAACCAGTGGGCCCAAGATTCGGTTGCTGTAAGGGAATGAAAGATGAAGCATGTGGTGGGTGAGTGTAAAAAGAGATTGAAAAAGACATCAACATAGTGAACAAAAAAAGGCAGTTTAAAAATTAACAGTCTTCGTGTACTAAGGAAGGATATTAGTTATGTCGGACATGGTATTTCATTTCTTTTTTCGTTTTATGTTGGTAATTTGCTCGATATGCCTTTTGTGAGAATTGACAGAATGCGTCAGAATCCTATGGCTTTAGTCATTTATAAAACTCCTTTGATTACTTCATACAGTACTGTCCCCATCCAGTACAAACCTCGAGTACCAATCCCTTCCGCTGAGGAAGTAGTCTCTTTCAGGTTGATATAACTATAAGGTATAGGAGATACATAATTATATTAGCTGTTAGGGGTCTCCATATAAACTCTAGGATTTTTGTACACTCGGTACTATCATCAATGAAAAACCTAATTCTTTGAACATATTTAACATGGTATCATAGCAGGCAGGGTAACCTACCTCCTGCTTTGATCCCCAAAACCTTATCTTTCTTATTTTAAACTGCTCTAGATCGAGTACACGGGAACTGTTCACGAGTACACGTGTACTGTTCACGGGTACTCAAACACGTGTACTCGTACCCTTGTACTTTTGTGAGACTTGACAGAATGTCCTCTCTCAGGGTCAACAAACTGTTATAGTGTCAGCCCATATTAGCTTATCCGTCTTTCTGGCTCTGGAAAGTTGAATTTCCAAATTCTGCTCGCAATGTAATCTGGAAAAATGCTTCGAATTTTCTTCTCACCCCATCTGATATTTGACCCTAAATGAGTGCGAGCTCTCAGACTTTCATCAGACTTGCTTTCCGTTACCCAACATCTTCAACAGTTATTGTATCTGGGATCCATCTGACTGACTTTATATACATAAACTGTCTTCCCAATCCCTGTTTTCCAATTCATTCCTCGCAATATAAGCACTCTGTTCATTTATTTTTTTCTTTTTGAAAAATGGGAATTATGTTGACTTTTGTTAGATTACTTCTTTGGGAGCATTTTTCGAATTTCTTCCAAAATGATTTTGGTTCAATAGGGATAACATTGAACCGCAATGATGGAAGATCCGTCCTGGTTTGCTTGGTATTGGTTCTAGTTCCTTCCTGGTTCTTATAAAAGCTTGTTTTAGCTGACGGGAGACGTTTGATCCATGTAGTCGGCCGGGTTAAACTGGGAAAAGGCTTGGTTTAGCTGATTATGCTCCTAGGATTTTGCTATAGTTTCTCTTACAATTTACTGTGTGCTGAACTTCTTTCACTGGATATTTAGGAATCCCTTAAGTTCCAGGTTGTTAAATCTCCTTAGATGACTGACATTTTTTTTAGTTTTCTTCCATTGAGTAGTAGTAGTTCACGATGGCCAGCATCTAAAACCATTTTTACCCTTCATCTCAACTGCACGGGTTGTTAAATGATTGTTGAACGACTGATATCAGATGAGTTAATGAAGGTTTTGTGGGGGGGGGGGGGTAAGATGTAAATTTTGAACTAGTCGGCCCAATATTCGGTTACTGTAAGGGAATCAAAGATGAAGTATGTGTAAACAGAGACTGAGAAAGACATCAACATAGTGAACGAAAAACTAATGGCAGTTTTTTTAAAAAAACAGTCTTTGTGTAGCATGAAAGGAG
This sequence comes from Linanthus parryae, assembly GCA_023055425.1. Classification (NCBI taxonomy): domain Eukaryota; kingdom Viridiplantae; phylum Streptophyta; class Magnoliopsida; order Ericales; family Polemoniaceae; genus Linanthus; species Linanthus parryae. The sequence goes on along the minus strand of JALGPY010000008.1, from coordinate 14,416,973 downwards.
ATTACTTATGTTGGAAATGGTATTTCATTTCTAACGGTTTTTTTCTTTTTATGTTGGAATTAAGTTTGATATGCCTTTTCAGAGGCTAGACAGAATGCGTCAGAATCTTGTGGCACTAGTCATTTTTAAAACTCCCTTGATTACTTCATACAATACTGGCTTTTCCAGGTCAACCCCTGCCGGTCAGAAAGTAGTCTCTTTCAGGTTTATATAACTATAAGTTATAGGAAATACATAATTTTATTACTCCCTCCGTTTCTTCTCTTTCAATTTATGTTGACTTTTTTATCCGTAATTGGGTCACTTTGACTCGGTGATTTGGATAGCAAAACGATATAATTTTTGGCAATATTTTCGTAGTATTGTAGAGTAAAGTTTACTCTACAAGATCATGCAAAGATTACCAAATTCGTGCACTTTTTGCTAATCAAATCAGCCGGTCAAAGTGACACAGTGAATAGTGTCAAAAAATGAAGTAAGCCGAAAGAAAAGAAACAGATGTAGTATCTGTTTAGGGTCTCTATATAAACTATGTGTACTCCTATTATTATCATTAATGGAAAAGTTAATTATTTGAACGTTAACATGGTATTAGATTTTTGGATCTATCCCAATGTTCGCGGGCACAATTTATGGGTACTGTTCCCCGCTCATAACAAACACATTTCTGGATCCAAAGCAACAGCTTCTTAATCTTAAACCCTTCTCTCGTTGATCAACCATGAATGCCTTGCTCCTAAAAATCACCATCGACAGATTCTCCGTTCTATCCCTATGTGGCCGGACAGCATGGTATTCTCTTCCTGGTTGAACCTTTTGGATTGCCAACAGTCGTGGAATCTCTCAAACCCCCAGTCCAGCATTCCCCCTTCTAGGGGCCCCTCCTGCATCAGCCTCTCTATTTTGGCCTTGGACCCCATTAGCACAAGGCTCCTTCCTGCGCAAACCGCGCCCATTGTTTAGATTTTTCCAAGGATGCAGGACTCAAGGGCATTGTATTTGTCAATGCAAGCAATTTGGTTGGCTCTTACAACAGTCAGGCTCCATACCACCCGCCCCACAACCTCCGTCTCCCTCCTCTAGCTATCCGGGGTCCTCTTAGTGACCCCCTGGGCTCATGCCGCCACAGGTTTTGATGGTCCATCCTCTTGGACTCCCACATAGTTGCTTGGCATAGGGGCCACACATCACATTACATATGACTTGGATTATCTATCCTTGCGTCAGCCATATGACGACTTCATGATTGGTGATGGCATTACTATACCTATCACCCATATTGGTTCAATGTCACTCTACCCTCACTCCCATTCCTTTGTTTTATCTGGTGTTATGTGTGTTTGATCTATCAAAAAGAGTCTTATATATGCTTCTATGTTATGTTCTTCTAACAATCTCAGTGCTGAATTCTCTTCTTTTGGTTTTTGTCGTGAAAGATTGTACTACGGGGGTGCTCCTTCTGAACGGTCCATTTAAAAAAGACTACTATGAGTGGCCTGTTCTTTCTGCTCCCTCCATGGCCCTCGTGTCTTAATCTTGTCCGTATGCTCTCTCATGGCATCATCGTCTTCTGCATCCCGCTAATCTAATTTGCCACCACTTGTTTTATAAGTTTTCTCTTTTTTTGATTCCACTTTACAGTCGTCACCACATCTTGAACTTGTCTTTTTCGATGTTTGGACGTCTCCTGGCTTTTCTCATGATGGATTGAAATTCCATCGTTGATCATTGTACCAAACACGCCTGGCCGTACTGTTTGAAACGTAAATCTCAACTTCAAGATACCTTCACTCGCTTTCGTTCAATTTTTGAAAAGTATGTCTCTCTTCCAATCAACACCCTTTACTCTGACAATGGGGGCGAATTCTATGTGCTTTGCCTGATCTCTCCACTCACGACATTACTCACCTAACTACGGCACCTACACGCCTGAGCACAATTTGTATGTTGAGCGCCGTCATTGTCACATTGTCGAGACTAAACTTTATCTCTTTCACCATTTAGCAGTCCATCTTTCCTACGAGCCCTATGCCTTCTACTGCAATCCGTCTCATCAAACGCCTACGCAATCATTCTCTGTAGATGATGTCACCCTCAATTACTCCAAAGTCCAAACTTTGTGTCCCTTGATGTCTGTGTTATCCTTGGCTATGTCTGTATACCTCCCACAAACTCGACGTCCGATCTATGCAGGGCTACTCTCTTACAAGTGAATATATTTTCTTGACCCTACTTCCGACCGTCTCCATGTCTCGCGCCACGTTTAGTTTGTGGAGTCTTCTTTCCCCTTTCAATCTATGAGTTCCTCGTCTTTGCTCCCCTCCTCCAGATCAGACTCTGACATGGTTTGGCCCCTCACCATGTTCCTTCCCCTGCCTTCATTCCAAGAAGAAACTCAACTCCCTCCTGCTTTGGCAGTCTCTGTTGCAACGACTCCAGTACAAGACCCGGATGGTACTCGTCCCCTATTCCCCACCTTCCATCAGAATTATACTCCACGCCCTTTACCGGCTCCAAACCCGCCACTAGCCACATCCCCCCATTTCCCTAACAAACCAACACCACCTCCTCCTCCCTCCACACATACAATGACCATTGGATCAAAATTTGATACCTCAAATCATCCCCGGATACACTATGTTAGCTTCTGTCTCTCCACTTGGTTTTGACATCGAACTAGTACTGTTTTGTAGGCTCTCAAGAATCCTCAGTGGCGCTCTGCAATGAGTGTTAAATTTGAGGCTCTACTTCATCACCACACATGGGATCTCGTCCCTCCATCCCCTACACATAATTTCGTTGGCTGCAAATGGTATTTTGTATTAAGTGGCTTCTCAATGGGACGGTTGATTGATATAAGGCACGTTAGTGGCTAAGGGTTTTCATCAGAAATCGGTGGTCAAACTGGTTAATGTTCGTCTGGTCATATACCTTACTATTTTTGTCATCAAGGGGTTCTCAAGGAGACGAATGTTAATAATTCCTTCCTACATAGCTGCCTGTGTTAATTGTTCAGCACCATCCTGACTATGTTCGCAAGCTTCGAAAGGCGTTCTATGGCCTGAAGCAAGCGCCAAATGCTTGGTAATATGAGTTTCACTCTTTTCTCTTGTAGTGGGGCTTTTCTAATTCCAGGGGTGCTACACTAATCAGGGTCACTATCTATGTGCTTGTCTATGTTCATAATATTATAGTTACATGTTCCGTTGCTGCTTAAGTCCAACGGTTTATTGATATATTGTCCGGTCGATTCTCTTTTTAAGGATTTGGTAAATTTTTCTTATTTTCTGGGTGTAGAGGTTCTGGAACACCTGGATTACCTTTTTCACAACAGAAGTATATTCATCTTTTGGTTCATCGAACTAACATAAATGTTGCTAATCCTGTGTCCACTCCACTTCATCCGGTTCTGACTATGTCCCTGCATTTTGGCTGTGCGCTCCTAGAAGCCATTGAGTATCGTATGATGGTCCTGTCTCTCTCTCTCTGGCCCACATGTTGCCTTTACCGCAAAGTTTTAGAAACCAGGCCGGCCATCGAACCAGTGAGACACCGGTTTGCGGTTCGACCGGTTGGACCGATAGTTCAAACGGTTGAACCGCATCTTTTTTATTCAGTATATAAATTAATTATTTATATAAATATAACTTAATTTTATTAAGATTTAACTTTGCAAACCTTTGGATCAAATTATGCAACATTAACATCAAATAAATTCATAAACATACGTGTAACATTAATATCAACAATTAAAAATAATTTAACTTAACAACAAAATACCAAAATCCATAATACTCAATCCATAATACTCCTAAAGTTTTGCGTTTAACAGTAAAAGAATTGCACTTTGGGTGAAATGATGTGTTTGAATTGTTTTTTCCACATAGAAAATCAATTTTATTTATTTGTTCTTATCTCTTCCTCTCATTTCTTATCTCTTCCTCGTTCAGTCTCTCTCTTGAACACTCTCTTCTACAACCGCCAACGACCGTCCACTCTCTCCTCTCTCTCAACCAGATTCTTTGCAATCTTTATTCGAAGGTAATGAACTTGATGTAATGTGTTTCCACTACACTTCGATTCCTCCATTTTCTCTCTCTCCAACTCGACGAAACTTAGGTAATAGAGTAAACGGACGAGGTGACTTATGGTAGAAGCGACCCTTGGGTTTCAATAAATTGGTTGCGATATTGGGTTGTTGAGAAGAACATATGTAAACTGGCGAAACCGCTCACAACCGTCTGGTTCATCGGCTCGAAAGTAAACAGGCAATTTTGACAGGGTTTCAATACATAAGTGGTCCAACAGCTCAACCGAACTGGTAATGTACCGCTTCACCGGTTCAACTGGTCAAACAGGCTGGTCCAATCCGGTTTTTAAAACTACGCTTTGCTGTCAACAAGTTGTCTGAATTTATGCATGGACCGACAACCACTCACTGGCACGCGGTCAAGCGTCTCTTACGGTACCTCAAGGGCACTTCATTTGCCGAGGTCCATCTTAGCTATGTGCTTTTTAATGGCGATTGGGTTGGAAATAAGGATGACTACTCCTTTACATTGGGATATATTGTCTACTTTTGGTGGCTCGCCAGTGTCCTGGAGCTCCAAGAAACACCATACAGTAGCCCGCTCCACCGAGGCTGAGTATCGGGTGTCACTGCTGCCTCTTCTGAACTCCGTTGAATTTTCTCTCTGCTAAATTAGCTCGGGTTCCATCGGACACCGGTGTATACTCCGACTATCTACTGTGACAACATTGGTGCCACGAATTTGTGTTCCCATCCGGTCTTTCATTCTTGTATGAAGCATCTCGCCTAGGATTTTCCTTTTGTTCGGGAACTAGTCCAGGCTGGTACTCTTAGGGTGTCTCATGTATCCTCCGTGGATTAACTGACTGATTGTCTCACCAAGGCTCTCTCTCACACTACGGTATCTAAATTAAAGTCCAAGATTGGTGTCTTCTCCCATCTTGCGGGGGCATATAGATGATACATAACTATATTAGATTAATTATCAACCATCCGAACTCATCAACTGCAGCTGCAAAGACAAGTGTCCCAAAGTATCTTAACACTGAGAACTAGGACTCATTTGCTACATAATTATACAAATGTAGAATACCAAGACTAATCAAAGCCCTACTAATGGCCCTAAGCAAAATAAAGTACTTTCCTCTACAATTCCCTAAGACCAGAGCAGGGACAACTTTGTAGCTGGGACAATGGTGCCTTCATGTTTTTCCCATCTCTGAATCGTGGCGATGATTTTTAGTAATTGATCTTTGGGCGTTATTGTACTTTGTGGCTTGTCCAAAGGCTATGGTTTATAGCATCTGAATTTTACTTTAAGTAGATTAGTACATACTGGAGGTATGTGGTCTGGCTGTCAATGCCCCAACTTGGAGATCTCCATAGGCTTGATATTTGTCTAAGTCTTCAGTGGAATTTATCTGTGGATCAGTACATACCAGTGTTACGACTATCCCCTGCAATATAGCCGCCCATAACTCAATGAATCTCTTAATAGTAAGAGGAAGCTTTTTGTTTGATATGTAGAATAGGGGATTGTACACCTAAAGTTCTTTTACATATGTGTATACACACACACTATGAAGTACTTGAGTGACCCTACGATATGATTAGTATAGAGGATTGTACACCAAAGTTCTTTCTATATATGTATACACACACTATAAAGTAATTGAGTGACCATCGGTGCTATTCACTTTAATATAGGAAGGTATAATAGATTAGAAAACCCACTAAGGCCCAGTAAACATGATAAGAGAGAAATGTTACGTGCCACAGAAACTTTTGAATCGTTATAAATCACTTTCCATGTCGGGTTTTCCAATTGGTTGTAGGTACCACTAGAAAAATAACATAAAAAGATAAAGATATCACAATACTGATGGTAATTTTACACATGAGCGCTGACGTAAAACAATGTAAAAGATCGACGAGACGTGGCGTCCCACATTCTAATATACAGAGCCCACTAAGCCCAATGGACTAGTTTTATAGAAAAGCGCCACGTGTCACCGAAATCTACTTACCTCTTTATATCACGTCCCATATTGGTTTTTCTAATTGGTGGTAGGTAGAGACCGAAAATGAACAATATAATGAATAGTTGAATTATCGATGGTATCATTGTCTCTTTTCGTCATTTGGTTCTATCGGTGCCTCGCAAGTTCATACTACAAACAGTAAAGAAATCTACCACTTTCTAAGGTTGACCGACATGGTAAAGCCCTTAGTTCTTTTTCTGTAAAGCCGATTTCGTTTTTACTCTTTGGGCATTGTACATAGGTTGTTATCGGAACCCCATGTACGGTGATGACCTCGTTCCTAGAACTTTGGAACTCCGCCGGAGTTCTCCGGAACACTCCCAGAACACCACATGTTTCCGTACAAAAATTGTATCCTGAACTTATGAGGAATTTCCCGGGGACGCGTTCCCCTTTTGAAATGTTTTTACAATCATACATTAAATTTTATATATGCATGTAAAAGCTCCTCTAACATCCATACAACTACTGTGCAGGAAAATGTCTGCGAGATATGTGGCGATACTGGCTACCTTCGTCGAATTAAAATTTGTTCTAAATGCAAGTCTCGTGAGCATATGTAAGATGTCTCTCTCAGTGTGTGTGCTTCCTGTACATCATGTGGTCATTGTCTATATGTATGCATTTCATTTCAGGCTCTTCTAGCTTATGCTTATCTAGGTGTCCAATCTAGTGAGCACGCCTTATACAATAATAATTCTAACACTCTTGAAAATTTCTTTTCTTGGAAAACCTAACTTTGTATAATTTTTTCCAGATATTGCAGAAAATCATACGGCTACGTTCCTGAGGGCGTTTGGCTGTGTGAAAAGTGTGAATTGGTGATTACAGAATCACCACAGTCTGAGCAGAATGACATCCATGAGTCTCTATATCCTGAAGGTACCAAATGGAAAGACCTTCATGATTGAAAACTATGAGTATAGGAACATCCTAGTCTTTTTTGATATATCTCGACTCCAACTCTATGATGCATTAGAGTGATCTTCGTTGATCACCCATACCCCTGCATTTGGCGGATGGTAATTGAATTCTGGAGGATATCCATGGTTTAGCATCTTCGTTGATTTGTCATTAGGCAACAAGAAAAAGAAAAATGGTCTTGCTAGGTTCGGTTTAGAGCATGTAATTTCTCTTTGTTTTGGTGAAATTCACATATAAATGTATGTGTGTGTATATATATGATATGTATAGTTTATCTTACTGTTCTGATGTCCTGCTTTATCTTATCTGGGGGATTTTCTGATTATTCTTGTCACCTGTTTCAGGAAATATTGCTTCTCAAGTACTCAGGAATGCACGTCGATATGGTAAAGTTTACTGTAAAAGGAATAAGGAAACGCCATGTAAGTTTAACTTTTCCTTTCACTCTCTTCGTTGCTTACATGGTAGTTGTATTTAGTCTGGTTTTTAATTTCTGTCCGAATTGCCATTTTCCGACATTGGCTTTGTGAAATGAGACTACCTATTCTTTTAGGTGCTGATGCGGAAAATGTGGAGCTCGTGAATGCCCTTGCTGAAGGAAACAAAATTAAAGGGCCTGCATGGGATTCTTGTTGGAAGTGAGTAGCGAATCCTTAACAAGTCGAACCTGTCTATCACCCAATTTATTCTCTTCAAGTTTTATTCTTTTCTATTCCTTCCGCAATTACCATTGTACTGCTTAACACAGAAAGGCCTGTTTCTGATCTTGAATCTGTCTTGTTCTTTTTTTATGCAATACAATATCGTTCATGAATACAGTTGTTTAAAAAATTATTAGTCAACAGTTAACACTTGGTTAGGAAAACTAGAAAAGGAAGTATTACTTCATACTATTTCGGAACTAAGTATCCCCGAGAAAGCATGATATGCTTTATTGGACCATTCCCTAACAGCCCAAACCTTTTGGCATAACTGATGATCTGGTTTGTAAAATGATATATGAAATTAAGTACATGACTAATATCCGGTGAATGACATAATATCAAATGTACTCGAACATCATTTCGCTTGAGTTCTAACAGCATGCTAAACCAAATGTACTTTGTGTGGTATCTGAAGGTGGGTGGGAAGATTGAGATTTCGTGTTAGTGGTTGGGGCAGTCCTTTGTTTCAAGAAGAGAAAATAAAGATGAGGTTGGTGTTGGGTGTGTAAAAAGAGAGATAGCAAAAGTCATCTGAGTAGAGAACAAAGAACAAAATAATTTTAAAGGGTAAAAGTCTTTGTGTGGTATTAGAGCAAATTTAGTTTGTCGGTAATGGTATTTCAGTAAATGTGTTTTGTTTTTTCTTCCTATGCTGGTAAATTGCTTGATCCGCATTTTCTGAGACTTGACAGAATGCATCAGATTCCTATTGCCTTCGTCATTTATGAGACTCCTTTGACTACTTAGTACTGTACTGGCTTATCCTGATCCAGTGGTTGTCAAACCTCAGGTTCAGTAGACTCTTTCAGGTTGCTATAACTACAAGGAGTGTCTTCCTATTAAATTAAAGGGAAAAGACACTTGATCACCCCTGAGTTTAGGATATATTCCTCTCAGCTACCCTGACTTTTGGAAAAAAGACCATCTACACCCATTTAACGGAATATTCCGAGGACACCTAGCACTCTTCTGTCATGTTCCGTTAGAAAAGTGGGTGATTGAATCTTTTCAGACCGTATTACCCTTGTGCATTTTCTGAATTTTTTTGCCCATGTTGATCAATAAGAACACCAAAAAAATCAAGATGATTCGCTAACATTACAGAACCTCTATCTAAATCAAAGCCATTAACTGAAAAAGGAATACAATAACACAAAGCAAATTAACCCAAATATTCTTCATCAAAACAATATCTTCCAAAAACTCCAAGTTAGACAAGAAGTTTGGCTAGTTGGTGGAAGAACGACACAAACCCATCAAAAATTTCATTCATTCTCTGTCGATTCAAACTTTTTGATATACATTGTTGGGAAATTTTATTTTACCTCTACCCATACAAAAAAGATCTTTCTGGTCAAACTATCAAAGTCCAAGGGTCATTTACAAAGATCTTTCTTTGAGCTACTACTGATTGATCATGTATTTGACGAAAACATAAATCAACTGGTTGCAATTCATATCACCAAACTTAGAATCATGGATGTATTTAATAAGTTAAGAACATGTCAAGAACAGAGAACAAAAAAAAAAGAACAGGGGAGAAGAAGAAGAGAGGAAGATGGAGAACTAGTTTTATCTTCGCCTCGCCACCGCCTCATCTTACTCGTCCTCTTCTCATCCCCCATCTTCCGCGTCTTCGAATTCAATCACCGAGTGGGCAAAACCCTTGACAGAGGCCCCAAATCCTGCCTCCAGCGATGAAAAAATTACCTCGAACCAGACATCAAAAAGTGCACCCTCACGCCGGAGGAGCAAACCTTCGTCTTCCCCTCCGACGACCACTACAACGACCCCCTCCATCTTCGTCTTCCTCTAACCATAACCACCGATGCGCCGAGAGGAGACAAGAAGAGACGCCGAGAGAGGGAGAGACAGAGGGAGGGAGATGAGTGCACCGGCCAGATCTGGGTTAGAACTCCATAGCTAGGAGCTTCAATTTTGGATCTGGTGATTTGTCTTCAGCACCCCTTGTCCGACGGGACAACGGAGAAGAGGACGACGGGACGACATCGGCGACCTCCTTCTTCGTTATCTTCTTAGTCGTCGCGGCAGAGAGCTCGGGGAGAGAGAAGTGAAGATGGATGATGACTGGCGTCTGTGTTTCTCAGCCAGATAAGGAAGAAAGAAAGAGGAAGAAGAGAGAGAGAATAGAGTTAAAAATGAAGGGAAGAGAGGGGTTAGGGAATAAATAAGGGGTAATTTTATAACATTTCAGGGGTAAATTGGTCTTTATTTCCGTGTTGTTAGTCAACTGTGTGTCTCCATTCAAAAAAAGGTGCAGACTGTCTTTTTCCAAAAGTCAGGGTAGCTAAGAGAAATTTATCCTAAACTCAGGGTGGTCTCTGTCTTTTACCCTAAATTAACAGTTTTTGGTCATATCCATCTTAAAAATCACTTTTTACGAAATCAGGGCTTATCCAGATCCAGTGCTAACTGGTTGCACTTTTTTTGCATTTCAGAGGTAACTTCAAAGTACTTGCTACTGGAAGTCTCAGTGAACTCGATCTTCAGATTTCTGCTCACACACCAGATCGAGCTCTGCATAAAGTCATAGGCTTTTCAGAGAGAATGCCCGTAGTGCTTTCTTTTGAACTACTCCGCCGTTCTGTAGTCTGGACTGATATTTTTCAACATTACTGTCCAAGCAAGGATGACATTGGACTGTACTTGCTTTCCGGAGGCATCAACAGGTCTGTTTTTGTAACTTTTTTTTGTTATTCGAACTTTGCTGTTGTCTAAAATTGTATTTACAATAATTGTTGGAAATTTTAGGTCTGAAGAGTATGCTAGCCTGGTGGAGTTCATGAAAGCAAGTGATTTGGTCTTGAAAACTTGCATTGATGATGTCCAGCTCTTGGTATTCTCATCCACTTGCCTGTCTGATGATTCGCAAAGTAAGAAACTCACTTAGATTGTTAAATGCTGCTTTGCGACTATTATATCGTTACTAAATCTATGTAGCTATGGTTTTACTATGTTTGTGTCACACAAAAAAAAAAAAAAAAAAATCCCTACGATTATTGAGTATGCCATTCGACATCACTTTCATCTACCAAATGAGATACCCATTAAGTCTGGGAAACCATCCAAGTAAATAGATCTTCGTTTTTCCGTTCTCATGTCTTCTGTTTGCTTTTCAATTACTGTGCATCATTCTCGGGCATCATTTTTGATGATTCGAGTCCTCTTCCTGATGATGGCTTATGACAGGATGGGGCGGTGAATACTTTTTGTGGGGAATCTTCCGCCGTATCAAGAAGCTCAAAGCTGACAATAAGGCTCACGATAAGCTCCCTCTGCCAGCACAGCCCTCCGGTCTTGTCATTTATAGTGGCGAAGGCACTAGTGAAGACACCTCGTCTGACATGGAGATAGACATGATAGGTGGAATAGAAGTTGGGATACCTGACATACCTATCCCTAGAGAACCATCCTCAACAACAACGAATGGCAATTTCCCTACTCAGCCCCAGGTGCCGCCAGGTATCAGAATGGACTTTCCACCAGGTTTCAAAGTATTCTTACATGGTGGTAACAAGCGAGTTTAGAAAGCCTTTTAGAAACAATATTTGTCTTGCAACTTATTGAAGTCCCCGGTGGGTCCCGATTTTCGTTTTGAAGGACAGAGCATGAGTATCAGCGAACGAGAGAACTTCTGCTGATGTTTTAGCTGATAAGACAGAGAACTCTTGTTCTAGTAATAAAACAACCAAACTTTTTTTTTTGCATGAATAGGGTGTTAGTCTCGTAAACTTGTTGGATTTTGTTATTTGTAATCATACTCTTCTTATGAGATCAGTCATGAAATTGGTGGACTATTTTTGAGGGTTCATATGTTTTTTTTTCCCTGAATGTGGTTTATGACTTAGAAGGGATTGCTTATCTTGTGTAGCAATCATTTACTGTTGAGCTATAATTCAGGTTACAAGTCCGTTGGCGAACCAAGTGGATCCGATTGAAACTAGAAACTCACAGGGGTCGTGACCTGTGAGATCCTGACTATGAAGTTCCGCAAGGACTCATGTTTTTCTTTCAATGCCATAGCTCAACGAAGGAGGAAACTTCAGTCACGGTGGTACGCAGCCGACGTGATTGAACCTCTTGTTTGAACCAAGTAGCAGAATGGTTTTCATGTCTTATATAGGTGACTTAGAAGGATTTCAGTTTTTGAAGGGCTTGGGTGGTCTTCTATTATCTGTGGATCATGATGATGTACTTCTTGAGTTGCAGATGGTAATGCAGTTTAGGAATGTGGATCCGATATACATCCTCGAAACTGGAATGATGGTGAGCATTGCGAGTACGGAGTATTAGACCCATGCTCGCTTTGGCGTGTGTAACGAAGAACCCAGCTGAGTTTAGTTTTATGTCTCAGCTGCTCACGAGGTTGGTGCCCCTACTTTGTTACTAGATGACTCATTTTATGGAAGCTGTGCATTTCTCTAGTTTGGGTGTCTGGTTGTTTCCTGCCTATGTTTCATGTTTGTGCTCACTTCCTAAGCTGCACTGCAATGAGAAGGGAAAGAGAAATTTTAAAGTCCAGGGAATGGTTTCAATCAAGCTCTACTATACATGGCCAGTTGCCTTGGAATGGAAGAACACTCCATTGGCAATTTTAAGGATCTTAGAGCATTATTCATAGCTGGACTCTGGAGGGCACTTTCTAGCATTTATGATATTCTCTGTTGCACTGCTTATCACCATTGTCAAATCAAACTAGAACTAGGTATTTGGAGAGGTATATATTACTCTTGAGACCCGATGCACGAGCTGGAAATTTGTTTAGGAGTAAAAACCCCCTAACCCGGTCTACTAGGGCTCTCGAACCTAAGACCTGGTGCAGACCTGGTGCAGACGCTTGGGGTTTTTTCGTTATGACTTATGATTCAATAAAGTTGGCGTCTGTTTAACTATGTTGCTCAAATCTCTATTTATTACCTCCATTTCTTCTTTCATCGTGGTTTGACTTTTTTACTCGTAATTGGATCACTTTGACTCGGTGGATATCAAAACAATGTAATTTTTTGATAATTTTTTCATGATTTTGTAGTATAAAGTTTAATCTACAAGACCATGCAAAAATTACCAAATTCTTGTATCGTTTTGCTAATCAAATTATCGGATCAAATTGATCTAGTGAATAGTGACAAAAAGTGAAGTATGCTGAAGGAGAAGAAAAATAGGTAGTATAAATTATTTCTTGTCATAAAATAAGATGTATCAAATTTAACACAAACTGCTCGTCGTCTTTCTTTTTTCCGACTATTTTTTGTCGCCGTGCCTTTGAAAACCATAGTTAGTAGATACTCCAAACTTTCCCGTTTAATACCCATCAGTGGGTATAAATGAAAAAAATTACATATACCGTACTATTGCTGGACCTAATAAAGAAAACTCTTGACTTTTTTTAACAAAAAAGTTTAGAACTCGTATTTAACGTTTTTAAGTACAATACTTCCGAATAAAACTTCTTGCATACAAGATTGTAGTGAATATATTAGCATTCAAAATATTATAACTTAGGGTAATTGACATTAAACCTACGTGCAAAATGTATTTTGAGACACAAAACCTCCTGCACTTTCAATTTCTCACCACAACCCCCTGCAAGATACATAAGTGGGACACATAACCTAAAATTGTTAACGGTGTTAAAAATATAACGAAAAATTGGTCACGTGATATTCACGTGAGGGGCTATAATGTCCAAACACACATTAGGAGTGATTAAAGCATGCATTGACTAAAACACCCCTTATCTAATCGGCATCAATCAGTTTTAATAAAATTGTTGGAAGAACAAAAAAGAAAGGGAAGGGTTCTTTCTTCTTACCACGATTGCGATTTCCGATTGAGTATCAAAGTATCAAAACAGAAGAGTGCAGACATCGCAATTGAGATGCAGGGCTTTTGCTTAAGTGTCCCTGGTTCTATTTTTTTGGTTAGTAGGCATGGTTGTGTTTTTGGTTGTGTACTACGACAAAGATTATGGTTTTGTATCGAATGTTGAAAGATTTTAGATTCTTTGATGTTTCAGTTGGGTGATTCCAACAACACCAACAGCAGGCGTTTCTCCGGGTTTGTCTTCTTCTCTGGCGATATTGAGGTATGGGTTGCAACAATTCGGGACACAGAACGGTGTTGGGTACTCAAATTTGATGAATAATCAGAGCAATTCTGGTGTTGGGTACTCAAATTTGATGGGTAATCAGAGCAATTCAGCTTTTGGGTATTCCAGTTTGTTACCTAATCGAGTGGCGAAGCAAGAGTCGGGTCAGGAATCGGAGACGAATATGATGAATCAGCTTCAGGATCTTGAGCAACAGCTCTTAGATGATAACGACGGCGACGGAGAAGGCGATGGAGTTTCCCTCATCACCAACAGCGAGTGGTCTGAAACGATTCAGCAACTAATTAGTCCTACCCCAGAAGCCGTTCTCTTCTTCTCCGACGTCGTCTTCCTCCTCCTGCTCCACTTCCGCGGCTTCTGTGCCGGCGATTTGCCCGAAACATAGAAACCATTTCTTCTCCAGGTCCAGCAGAAACACTAGGCAAATCTCTGCGAATCTGTCAATCAATGTGCGAACCCCTTGGTCAATCTCTCTCTCGCCCGAACTCTACGTCGGCTATCTCTCGAAGTCTCTGTTTCCTTTCTTTCTTGTGATACCCACAAGTCGCTGCATTCGTCGAACAAGATAGAGAAGAGACTTAAAATACAGATTTATCCTCAGTTAAATGTGTGTTTGGACATTATAGCCCCTCACTTTAGTATCACGTGAACAATTTTCCGTTATGTTTTTAACACCGTTAACATTTTGGGGTTATATGTCCCACTTATGTATCTTGTAGGGGGTTGTGGTGGGAAATTGAAAGTGCGGGAGGTTTTGTGTCCTAAAATACATCTTGCAGGTATGTTTAGTGTCAATTACCCTATAACTTGAGAAATTCTTGTTTGCTCTAAGAGCAAATACACGTGGTGCTCTAATCAATACAACACATGACACGTCAGACAGAAAGAGAATGAGTGGCAGACAAAAGAAAGTGGATTCCTACATGTTCCTGACGTGTCCTGTGATGTGTTGATTAGAGCACCATGTCATATTTGCTCTTGGAGCAAGCAATAATTACTCCTATAACTTATAGTAGTTAGTTTTTATTAAATATATTCGGCCAAATTGCACCATTGGTACCCGAACTTTGGACAAACCGTGGATTTAGTACCCGACTTTTAAAACCGTGCATCACTAGTACTCTGACGCCGAATTGAATCAAGGCGAGGGATCAACGCAGCAGAACTACGAACAGAAAGGCATAAATCAGTAGAGAAGCTCTCTAGGGTTCAAAGAAAAACGTCTATTGATCAAAAACCGACTTCCAATTACCCACAAGCCGGGTATTATAGCTGAAATCTTAATTTTGCCAAAAGTGGCAAAATTACAAAACTGACCCAAAACTATTGGCCTTATTAAAAATAACGCACATATATCAGTTTGACCCATATCGAGCTAATTAAAGAAGTCAAAACGTGAAAAGGGAAAAACTGCCAAAAATAGTAAAATTTGTCTTCGGAGCTTCCGTTGACAGGTCAAACGTCGTTTTTTCGAGGCTGAAATCATGCGTGATGGGGCGGAGCCCGTTCAATCGTGTCCGTCTCCTCGAGATCTTTCCAAAAACATGCTGTAATAGCTATTCTAACCCCGCAGCTCAAGTTACGCCTCGAACAGTGTGGTGTGACAAAAAATGGCCGTTTTGCCCCTCTTTTGCGCTTGTATTCCATGTCATGATAGTTGATCGCCAGATTAGTCACATCTGAGAGCTCGGCCTCGTCTGGTAACTCAGCTCCTACATCATACTCATACTTTCAATTTGTTGCAATCAAGTACCCATAGCTAACTAGACATCTCATTTTTTAGACGGAATATTTTTAGGGGTGCATTTACATATTTCAAGAGTTCAAAAACTTCGAAAAATAACATCCAGCCCCCATCCCTTCGATTCTCGACCACCAAGAATTGATTATCTTTATATAATAGCACCCAAAAGAAGAATTGAGACAAAATCAAGATTTTTTAGCACAATTCTAATCCACCCAGATCCAAAATGAGCAGACCCAGATAGGAAAATCAGAAAAGGGATAGGAAATCGAGCAAACCCAGACCATAACTAATACAGAAATATCAAAATAAAAAACAGGCAAAAACTACCCACAAAATTCCATGTTGCAGTCTGAAAGAAGATAAATTTAAGCATTTCGTCAAATGGTTATGATGCATATTGTGGGATGCGGTTTAATCGGGTGGTAGACAGAAAAAAAGTATCGATTTTATGGGTTTGGGCGAAGATTGTTGCTGTAGGTGGCGATGGATGTTGGATGTGTTGGAGATGGCGCCGTGGAGTTTGGAATCGGTGGTGTCTTGTGGTTTTGGTGGTTTCTCAAGCGACGAGAAGTCGTCGGGAGCGTGGTGTGGTCGGCCAACGGTTTCAGCGACGAAGGGGCGGGCAAGAGGCGACCTGACTTAAAATCCGGCAAAAGGAATGGAACCTCGGGCAATTGCGGCTACTGGTGCTGCGAATCGGAAGTTAAAGACCCAGATTAGGAGAAACTTCAATTTTTCAACCAAGAAAACTAGATCCCCAAATTAAAAATAGCGTTGCGAGTGCTTTTGATGAGAACAAATAGGCAACAACCATGTTTCTACCCGTTCAGATGTTGGTTGGGCGTAATGCCCCTCGCAGATGCCACGTGCGAAGCACATGTCACTTTTCCATCCAATTTGGCTAACGTCCGTAACCATTGGGTACCATTTATAACGATTTCCAAAACATGAGTACTAGTGATGAGCAGTTTTAAAAGTTGGGTACTAAATCCACGGTTTGTCCAAATTTTGGGTACCATTGGTGCAATTTTTCCAATATTTTTTTACTATTTTTCTATTTTAAATATCTATTGTCACAAAGATTTACAAGTATTACTGCAATTTTTTTTTGAGTAAAACTACTACAAAATTTCAGATTATATTAAGTTACTGTAAAATTTTGAATATATTAAGTTACAATAGCTATAATTACATATATGTATATGTGTGTTTGTACTTGCATATTGAGTTTTATATTATTAGTAGCCTTTAGATTAGGGAATGGTAGTAACTTTTTTTACAGAAGTTTTCATCATAATTAAATAGTTTGATATTATTGTCCATAAGTAATATGTTTTTTTAGAGGACACATAAGTAATATGTTAGCTATAAGTAAGTAATGTAATTATCACAAATGATAAACAAATGAGTGCATGCTTTATACATTATTTTTTAATATTTGACAAAAATATGAAAAGAATTCAATGTTGGACACAAATAACTCATTATATATGCTAAAATACTAAAACATGCACCTGTATTTTTTTTGAATGAATAACAAGTATACGAATTATACATGTACATATAAAAAACTCGAATTAATCAAATTATGTATTTTTATGCCGAATTTTTATTCACGTATTTTTAACATAAAATCATATAATACACGTACGTACCGTATCACATTTTATTTCCGTCCCGTTTATTAGTATTTTACAAACTATGTTCAAACGACGATCGATTTTGAAGTGTTTCGGTCATTTGTTTGGCCGTCTGGTCATTTTTTTTATGATGTCATGATAAATTCTTTCCCGTCGTCTTTCATGAAATCATTTTAAATTTTATAATTTACTTTATCAAAATAAAATTGTAATTTACATTCAAAGTTTATATTTGTTATTTGTATTAAATAATAGGGGTGCAACTTGGACGGGCTGAACCCGATCAACCCGAACCCAGCCCGGTCTAAAGTCGGGCTTGGGCACATGTTTTGAGTAATTTGGACGGGCTTGGGCAAAAATTCTCAACCCGAATTGGAATTAGGGTCGGGCTCGGGCACAAATATGAAACGATGGGCTAGCCCGAATTGCCCGATTTGTATACTCATTTGGAAAGTATTATATAGGATATTTTTTAAGGATCTATTATTTTTCTATTAATTATTAGTGATATCTTTAATTATGTTTATGTTCTTAATTAATAGATTTTTTCACAAAATATCTAGTATTCTCTTGTATAAATGGATTTTTTTAAATTCACTCTAACAATATATAATCATCATTTTTAGCCTTAAATAGATAAAAAATGAAGTGTCTAATTTCGGTATCTATTTTTATATGTAAATTATTAACAAAACTTTAAGGGGATAGCTTTAATTGAGTTGAATGTGATAATTATGTTAATTTATTTACTTTAATGGGCTAGCCCGAATTCAACCCGAACCCGAATTGGTTTGTTTGAATTTGGGCTTGGGCGGGCTAGCAACTCTCTTAACTCGGGCTGGGTTGGGCTTGGGCAACCCTGACAGTACTCGGGCTTGGGCTTGGGCAAGGGTGTCAACCCGTCCAGCCCGCCCGAGTTGCAGCCCTATTAAATAATAGATGAGCTGGATTAATGTTGATCTTAACAACCGGAATTTTCCATCAAAAAAGAGAAATAACCGAAATTTTTCCCAAAATCTCTTCCTCAAAATGAGTTCGGATCGTCTATATCCTTTATGTGTATCCTTCTGTGTATCTTAAACTGTGATTGGTCCATGCCATAATTCTTTTCCAATTATGTTATTTCAAAATGCATGTATGTTATAATTTTGGAAAAACAATTCAATTCCAACGCCACCTCTCTTCACACCAATTTTTTTCTCCCCAAAAAATCAATATATGTTTCCATTGGTCACCAAGTGATTGAGTCGTCTCCTTCTATCTCTCAAATGCAGTGCTTCTCTCATTGCGAAACATGTCACAATATTTATGTCACAATATTTTGTCCGATATGAAAAGTCGTTTCTTTTGTCTGGAGACTCAACTCGGAGTCCCTCCAAGGGCAATAAATCGTCTACATGCGGGTATCATGAATTCCTTTGAAATACTCTAAATTAACAGTTTGCGTTTTTTCAAGTTTTATGGGAATATTAGTTAGAAGAAAATTTGATCCTCTGTCCAATTTGAAGATTTGGGTACTATTCGATTAGCTAATGTATTTCACATGTTTGTACTTCCATTTTTCTCAATGGGTCTACCATAAAAAGAATCTCTATTGTTCTGTGTTGCTCTTTTTCGTTCATCTAGCTCTGTTCGTTCTATTTTATTTATGTGATCATGAGATCTAATATTATTTTTGTTAGGTAAAAGTCAACAACATCACTAATAACAAATAGTACATCGGGTAGCCGAAAAAAACATGTGACGTCGATTATCTAATATACTTCCTCTATGTACATTTTTGTAAATATACCACTGGAAAATCTTTTTGTTCTATGTTAATTTGTTGCACTGATATTGCTCCGTTGATGCCAATAATCTTTACTTTTCCAATTATTTTATTTTGTTTAAAGATTATTTTCTTGATTTTGTTTTGTTGAAATTATTACAATTATTAGGAAACACCCACGCTCGAATGACAAAAAAAGGTGACGAGAAGAACAACAACTTAACTTTACATTTGCATTTGTTAAAATCTTTTTGAATAAGAAAACACATACTTGATTGAAATCTGATTTAACTATCTATTTTATGTGATTGTAAATGTACATAGGGCCTCAACGTCATCCTTGCTTAGGGCAACAATGAACTTAGTGCCCGCCCTGCAGACCAGCTCACTGCATTCATCTTCCCTTAGTGTTCCCCTTCTGGGTTAGTACCACCATGACCGAAGTTTCCTCCTTTCGCTGAGTCCTTAGGGAACAATCCCTGTGAGTTTCTTCTATCAATCGGATCCTCTTGGTTCACCAAATGACTCCATAACCTGAATTATATCTCAATAGTGAACCAAAGCTACACATGATAAGTGATCCCTTGAACAAGATCCAGGAAACTAACCAATTTCATGACTGATCTCATAAGAACGGTATCATTAGAAACAGAAAAATCCAACTAGTACTAGTTTTATGAGACTTAACAGCCTATTCATACATAAAGCACACACAACAGCTAGTTTGGTTAATCTATTACAATAGCAAGCTTATAACTCAAAACAAGAGTTTTCTATCTTCTCTGGTAAAACATCATCACAAGTTCTCTCTCTGATTCTTAAGACTCCTCGGATTCTTAAGACTCCTCGGAACCTGGAGGAAAGTCCATGGCTTCTTGATTTCTGACACCTGGCAGCACCGGGGGTTGAGCGGGGAAGTTGAAGTTTCTAGAAACAGGAGGAGATTGCACTATGGGTACACTAGGTAGACGTTGAGCAAGGAATTTAAAGTTTCTTGAAATAGGATTAGATAGACTGGGGATAGGTACTCTTGGTATTCTCAAGGTTGGTTCTCTCGGGATAGGAATTTCGGGTATCCCAACTTCTATTCCACCAATCATATCTATCTCCATGTTATCGTGAGTCTTTTCTTCAGCCTTTTTGCTCTTGACACGGCCAAAGAGCCCCCACAGGAAGTGTTCACCACCCCATTATGTGATATGACATTAACAGCAAAAAATATAAAATCAGAGCCAAGCCTAAGAATGATGCACAGTAGAAAAGAATGAAATAAAAGACATGAAAGCCACAACCCCGTGACGAGTTTACAAGGAAAAATGAAGATCTATTTCCTTAGTTACTAGTTTGTAGCACGTGCGTTGCACGTGATGATAAAGTTTATAGGCCTTTATAAGACCAAGAGAATTGTATGTGTAAATATGGTCATAAACATATACATAAGCATTGTACGAACAAAAGTAAAGGAACATATATATGTTCAAAGATGACTAAGATAATGGACATGCAAGAAGCATATGCATCTTGTGAATAAAAACTTGATTCATATAACTAATGATTGCGTGTGTAATTGTGGTAAAAATGATACATCCATACTATATCAATTTATTGTACTACCATAGTAAATAAGATTAGCATCAACTACATGATGGAAAATTCATATATGGATGGTTGGGTCAAATAGTCAGTTTAGCATCAATTAAATGAGAGAAAATTAATACATGGGTGGTTGGGTTTAATTGTCAGCACATACATTTAGCACAATATTTTCTGTGATCAAAATGAATTATTACTCGCATCAATTTGGGTACATGACCTTTATTATCATCTCACTTAACGTGTTCAACATTATGACAAATATCTAACAAGTAGTCGAACTTTTACTTTCACTATATGGTTGAATTACAATTGTCTCTTCTGATAATATCTCACATTTTTGTACTTTATCTCGCATGATGTTTTGGGATGTTTACATCCATGCCGAAATAACATGGGATCGACTGATTAATAATAGCCCAACAAAAGCTACTGGTTTAATAACTGGTGTGGTAAAGGCCTTCTTTGAGGCTACTGAGCGTCCTTTTACCAAAAGTGATTCCTCTGTTTCTGTGAGGGAATATTAGAGAAAGAGTTGGTTGTTTGAATATGGACAAATTATATAATTTGTTTTGGTGGTATTTTACAATGTGTATCAGTTTATTGAGACTGGGCTGCTTTTGTTTGTGGTCTAAGCTCTGGGTACAATATTTTAATACTTATCATTTTTTCTTTTGTGATGAATCGCATCACTGCTTCAATGCCTACTATAGCATAGAAGGTTGTAAATAGGTACTTAGGGTGAAGTACAGTTCCTAGTTTCATTCCGGGATTAGTGCTTCACTGGATAGTTGCTAACTGCATATAAAAAATTCATCTTCCTTTACCTTAAGAGAAAATTTACTAACCTGAATTGCTCAAGAGCTCCCAAATCATGTAAATTGAACTTATGAGACTTATAATTATCTTTACTATGGCATGTATCACAATCAAAGATATACCCATTAAAAACCTATGATAGCAATCAACTACTATACGTCATGCAAACGAACGCACTGACGTATATCCCAATCGAAGACTTACCAATTAAGAATTTACGATAGCTACTATACACCATACAAACAAACACACTTTTCAGTGTGCCATATTCGCTTTAGCAATCCAACAAAGGTTGGTAAGTGATTTAAACCATGAAACTTGAATGTAATGATTAAAATTAATATTTTCTATTATGGCTAACTTGCATAATTTGACTCATTAACCACAAAAACCTTAATAATGAGATTTATACATATAAGTCTGAAGAAACATATTGTCCTGTTCGCGTAGAGATTAAATAGGTATGAGTACATAGTTAAAGAAAATGGGTACACATGGAAGGTAGAGACAATAAAGTGTATATGTGTGTATGGTAAAGAGATTGAGAAAGTTGCAAGCGTATTTGACACATAAGCGAAAACAAGTACTGTAAGAAGAAAAATCAAAGACTGAAAAGGAACTATGCTTGAGTAGAGTTCAAACTCACAATTGAAAACCTAACTCATAACAAACTGAAAGGGGGTCCAGAAGCTGAAACCAGGCAGCATTGAACCTTGAAAATATTGATATTAATGGGTCTTTGATTTCCACCAATTCACCTAACAAGGTTACAACTTACAAAGGGAGCTGTTAACACTGGAGTCAAAATCCTTAGTATAATAAGTGACAAGGAATAGATACTCATACGAAAATATGGATTACTTATCTTAATACGTACACTTGCTATGCACCTAATCCTTGGACAAATTCTTTTACTAACCCTTGGTAACCAGTCAATAATTATATGATTCATTGCAGGCAATTATTTTGCAGATTTTAACTTAGATATCACAATATGTCATAACTTTCTAACACTGCATAGAGTACCTATATATGAAGAGAGCAATATGTGAAATCCTCATATCGCTCAATTATTGCATGTTACGATTTTTTTCTCCTACTTGTAAGCTCTTCCTTATCCACATGAAGTCTTCCTTGATTGTGGAGATCAGAGATGCGTGTTTAAAAAAAATGGGATTTGTCTACTTGTATCAGAGGAGTTGTAGTCTTCTTCATTTGTTAATTTGATTTTTTCTTAGATATTCTTTTGAATACTTCCAAAATATGATAACTGGGTAATGGGCACGTGTAGAGTTGTAATAATTCTGCCAACGTTATGCTGGGGTTGAATTAGTAGAATTGAGAATCATTTGGAGCAAGTACAATGCGCAGTCCACCAATATGCAGAGTCGAAAAATGTCCTTGATGCAGGAGAAAATTGGGGAATTAATCAGTCGCGTCCAGAAAAGCAGTTTCGGTCAAAGCGTAGAATCAGAAGCAGAATTGAAGGATGCGAGATTTGGATTGAA
Source organism: Linanthus parryae (assembly GCA_023055425.1). Classification (NCBI taxonomy): domain Eukaryota; kingdom Viridiplantae; phylum Streptophyta; class Magnoliopsida; order Ericales; family Polemoniaceae; genus Linanthus; species Linanthus parryae. The sequence continues at coordinate 14,394,068 of JALGPY010000008.1, read as the reverse complement.
CCATACATAATTTTGACTGGAAACGATATTCTAAAAACAACCCGTGACTTATCACGGGCACTGCCCTGATTTGGTCAAAATCGACTGTTTAGGGGTCGAAATCTACAATTTTCTATTTTTAGTATATTTATTTAATAATTAGGATTTTGATTTGAACCAAATTTTGGTGGAAATTTTTAGCTGAGTGTTTAATTAGGTTAGAATAATTATTTAGCATTAATTTTAGAATTTTTTCCATATTTGGAATATTTAGTATTTTCAAGTATTTAAGTCCGGCTTGTGGACTGATTTTGATATGCTGTGAATTATTGAAGTTTTTTTCAGAACCTAGAGAGGTTATATCCCTAGTGTTTTTTCATGATTTTCCTTTCTAAATCGTTGCTTCTTGCTGCTCGCCACACGCCTTGATTCAATTCGGCGTCAGTTTGGTATCAGAGCTCAGTTCGACGTGGGAAGAAGATCGTCATAACCATGGTGCGTGGACGAACTGGCGGCTGCGGGCAGGTTCCAACTGAGGAAGCCCCCCAACGGAGACGTAACGTTTAAGACGTTATGATGATAAAATATCTGCAGAGGCAACAACGGGATCCGCAGAGGCAGATTGCGGTGTTAACCCAGCGCCTAGCATTGAGTGATTTGCAGCGACAAGTTGCGAAGCTAAACCGACGCTTGGCGGCGCAGAATGGCAAAGATCGTAAGGTCTTTGATCGTTACTCGCAGCCCGCGTTCGAGACCCACTAAAACAGTGATTCCGGTGGTTGGAGCGAGCGTTATGGAGGAGCGAGTTTCAAGAATGATGTACCAGATTCTTTGGGTATGTCGCATTCCAGTAACTGTTTTGATTTTCTTGAAGAATAAGAAGAACAAGTTGTTGAGGATTACGAATATAATTCCTATGATGCAATTTTTGTTGAGGGTAGTTCACCTTCATCTACTTATGAGGTGGATTGGTCTAAACCTCCAATTTGTGATGATTATGGAGACGAAGACGAGGCAGAGCTATCAGACGCGACCAGTTTCGCACATGACACAGAAGAGGTAGAGCTATCAGACGCGACCAGTTTCGCACTTCGCTACCATGAATTGGAGGAATGCGAGGTCAATTCCGATGTCTCTGTTCAAGTTTAGGTAATTTCAGGTTCCTCTCCATTATATTTTCCACCGAGGATTATTATTATTGGAGATAATGAAGAAGATGAAGATGGATTTGAAGAGGTTGCAGTTGAATTAGATAAGTTTTTTCATCTTTCCGATGAAGCCACCATCGTTTTATTGTGATCCATTCTTGGTGGACACTTTCACTCATGTGTCTAGATTGAACTCGAGGACGAGTTCTATTGAAGAGGGGGTGACTGATGCAGGAGATAATTGGGGAATTAATCAGTCGCTTCCAGAAAAGCAGTTTCGGTCAAAGCGCAGAATCAGAGGCAGAATTGAAGGATGCGAGATTTGGGTCGAACCATACATAATTTTGACTGGAAACGATATTCTAAAAACAACCCGTGATTTATCACGGGCACCGCCTTTGATCAAAATCGACTGTTTAGGGGTTGAAATCTACAATTTTCTATTTTTAGTATATTTATTTAATAATTAAGATTTTGATTTGAACCCAATTTGGGTGGAAATTTTTAGCTGAGTGTTTAATTAGGTTAGAATAATTATTTAGCATTAATTTTAGAATTTTTTCCATATTTGGAATATTTAGTATTTTCAGGTATTTAAGTCCGGCTTGTGGACTGATTTTGATATGCTGTGAATTATTGAAGTTTTTTTTCAGAACCTAGAAAGGTTATGCCCCTAGTGTTTTTCATGATTTTCCTTTCTAAATCGTTGCTTCTTGCTGCTCGCCACCCGCCTTGATTCAATTCGGCGTCAGTCCTTCTCAACCAGATATCATCATTATTCTTGTGGCTAACACTCTCAACACCACACCTACTAACCAATGAAATCCCCAACTTCGGTCTAGTCATACATTTGTGAACCCTCCTAGACCAACACCAACTAACCAATGAAATCCCTAATTTCGGTCAAGGAGGACACTTGTAAACCCTATAATTGAAATCTTTGTTTCAATCTCCTATTAAAAGTAATGTTTTGAAAGTGAGACTGGCGGTGATGGAGTTGATAAGTAAATAAATCAACTGAGTAGGGCGTACCATTTTTTGGGATCTCCTATTGCCTGATTCGTGGGCGTCTGTTCATCTGATTGATTGAGCGAAACCGGCATACGCATCAGTTGGCTGAAAGCAGAAGCCTTTGCGTTCTATTATGGGCTTCCGTGATTGTTGATGAACGAATTTCTTGTTGCTTATGGCGCCAAACTTGCTGGTGATGGAAGACGGGTAGAAACCCTTGGGGTGAATCGTACCAATCTAAGACATTGAAAGCACATCGGCGGCGAGCAAGCCCTGGAGTAATTCAAAAGGGTATCACATGTAGTGTGAAAGTATTAGTGTCCAAAAACACCTCTGTAATATCCGCATCCTGCTTCTCATGAGAAGGATACTTTGTGCTTCATTGGTTTCCGAGACTAAATTTGTAAGTTCTATCCAATGTCATAAACACACGACTATACATAATCTCGGGGATTTTGCTTTTTTTTTAAGTGCCATAAAAACAATATCTAGGGGATTTTGTTTATTTTTTTGTGTCGTGAAAATATAGCATGATATACACTTACTATGTATATCAGTCCTAGATTTCACCACTCAGAAAAAATTACTTCGATTTACATAGCACCACTAGTCGTCCAAATCAACTCAATGCAACAAAAGTCCTTCATACTGTTAGAGATATCATTATATGCATAATTAGTGTCATATATCTACGGCTAGTTTGGTAATGTTGTGGCATTTTAGAAAGCCGTTGTCTAAGAAGTACTGTGAGAAAGCTCTGGTGAAATCTACACGAAGTCTTTGGTAAATTTCGTATTTAAGCTAATGCGGGGAAACACTTTTGACATTTTGAGTTTGGTAATTAGTTTTTTAGAGTTGATGTGACTGTCGAGATGAGAATATCATGCATTTATCGGAAAAGCAGGTCTTCCAAAGCAATAAATAATTATTGATATTCATTACCGGATAACAATGTCACATAATTTATTTATCGAAAAAACATGTCCTAAAAAGTAACTCCTTCCCTGGTTTTCAAAAGCTACTGCGAGGAAGGAATTGCTTTCCAGAAGGCAGAAAAAATAAATTTACCAAACACAATAACATGGTTTTTTCGAAAAGCAGCGTTCTAAAAAGCAAAAGCATTACAAACGGACTCTGAAATCACCCCTGAAATGCATGTCGCTCGTAAAATAATAGTACACGTGGATGGTAAAAATTGTTGAAGACTTTAATGGGTAACAAATATTATTTATTTAATCATTTTTTAGAAATCTTATTTATTTAATCAACATGCCAAAAAAGAAGTGTGTGACAAATATTATACTTTCTAATATGATTAATTTAATATCATATTAGTCATTAGTAGAAACATTTTAATTCACTGCTATAGGGGGAAAGAACTTGTTATTATCTTCATTAGGATTCAAGAGTGCATGGAATAAACAAAAGCTTTTAGAGGTAAATGACAGGACAACCCTTCAAGTGACATACTACTAGCTAATAAGGCTAGTAGTGCATATGAATTTGAATGACACGGTGGTTGTAAGACGAAGCATCTTAATGATTATCAACCACATTTACGAAAGGGAAAACTAACTATGCGATAGCCTAAGAGATGATCAGATGATATCACTACGTATGATTTGCTCACATTATTCATTCAAGTAGTAATATGATAATTATTCAATAATGAAGGCATGAACTAATTAAGAAAAGTAGAGAACTGTAGAACTAGGCTTAAGATAAGCACCTGGTTGGAAGGCCACACTCATCGTCTCTAAGTTTATGTTCTATAAATATTTCAACACCAGTATGTCTGTAAGAATAAACAACCTGACAAAACACATAAACATATACATAGATAGAAAACCGTCATAAAATGCATAAAAGAAGCAAACAAACAAGGCAAAGGAGAAGATGAAGTTTATGCACTTACTACATTACGCAGTTCAAATCTACATCTGATGCCATGAGAACGAGATGGGCGCATGTAAAATCTGAGTAAAATAATGACTTTTTTGATTTTGGAGTCACATAAAAAACTAATGTCAACAATTACAACAACAACTCATTCAATAAATCGTGATAACAAAGATTTCTGTTTGGATTGCTAAAACACTCGACAGTGTTGTTGTGGTCAATAAAAAGCAATCACAATGAAAAAGAGGAGGAGTTTTAGAACGGGTGTGTACCAAGTCGTGAAATATGATATTGGTTTTATAGAGTTAAAGATTGTGCATCCAAATTAGACAGAAAAAATATACGGACCATAAAAAGAAGTAATTTATATCACATGTAAATCTTACATATATGTGTTACCATTAAATATATATCGCGCATGTTCATCAAAATAATTATTAATATTCTTCCTTAGCTTCCGCCACGTAAGGAATAGGGAGCCAGTCGATAATTCTCAAAGTTTTTTTTTTCTTCAAAAAGTGAACGGATTCATATCGCTAGAAAACTAATTGATTATAGTAGTCCATTTGAGATCGAAAGTGAACTGGCAGGCGTTTTTTATCGGATTAGGCCGGGGACGCTTCACTTTACTACATCGGCGGCTGAGTTGATTGAATCCCATCGTTTTCTCTCCCGCTCTTGCTCGCTGCTCCAAACACAGACTTTGTACCAAAAGTATTGTCAAATGGGAGTGTTATAAAAAAACATAATTGATACGGATGAATATTTACAGTATATTGTACTGCCATGTATACTTGATACTGATTCAATCCGACATTCTATGTAAATGCTGTTTTGATAGAGCGTTATACACACTTGATATTCCTCCACACATTGTTAATCTTCTACGTTCTAAAGTTCATAACACATGTGATAGTACTGTACCCTTGCACTGTCACAAGTTTTATAAAGGTGAGGTTCTTGCGTTTTCTTTATCACAAAATTCATGAATAGGAAGGACACCATCTATATGCATCATCAAGATAACACAACAATTCGATCCAACCACTAAATGCCTTACTAATTACAAAAAGGTGAAATACACTTCACATTGGTATTACTTAGATTTCTCCACCAGAAAGAGTTACTTAGATTTACATAGAACTACTAGCCTAGAGTTACTTAGATTTACATAGAACTACTAGCCTTCCAAATCAACTAAATGCAGCAAATCTTTCATACTATCCACCAGACCAGCTCATTACATACATTGTCCCTCAGTGTTTATGGGTTACCTGTTAAGTAGTAGTATATATTTCAAAATTCTAAGTGTCGGTTTGATTTCACATTGCAGCAGAATCTACTTAATAAGCTGTTTTGGGGTTTAAGTTATCTCTCAAAATGTGACATGTGGAACAGTTTATCCCCATCTACATAATCAGTTGCTATGGGGTTAAGCTATCCCTCAAAATGTGACATGTGGAATAGGTTATCCCTACATATCTTAAGAATCGAATACTTCATAATAAGATAATCTCAATTACTCAAGCTTATGAAATTATTATATGTTTTTTGTCGCCGTGCCTTCGGGCATGGGTTATAAACTAGTATCATAAATGCTAGAAAGTGCATTCTAGCTTTGCTTCCTATGGTCTCTAAACTTAATTACCAATGGAGCATTCCAATATATCTGGCCATTAATAATAGTATCGCTTGATTGAAACCTTTCCTTGGACTTAGCAATTTCTATTATCCTTTTAGCTTGCAGTGCAGCTTAGGAAATGAAAGAACTAACATTAAACCATCGTAGAGAAAGTACAACAAATATGAACATAGGCAGGAAACAACCAGACATAAAAGTACCACCGTGACCGAAGTTGATTCACCAAATGACTCCATATAAACATATTTGTTGTACTTTCTCTATTGATTGCAACAGCCAAATCCACATCAGTTTTTGATCAATTCATGCATAACCACAAACAGAAACTACCTTGGCTATTCGTTTAGTTCTAATAGTACCACCGTGACCGAAGTTTCCTCCTTTCGCTGAGTCCTTAGGGAACAATCCCTGTGAGTTTCTAGCATCAAACGGATCCACTTGATTCACCAAATGACTCCATATAAACATAAATTATACCTCAACAGTTAACCAAAGCTACACCGGATAAGCAATCCCTTAAACAAGATTCAGGAAAAAAACATGTGGCTCCTGAAAAAAGTCAACCAATTTCATGACTGATCTCATAAGAAGAGTATCCTTACAAACATAAAAATCAAACAAGTACTAGTTTTATGGGACTTAACACCCTATCCATGCATAAAGCACAAACAAACAGCTAGTTTGGTTATTCTATTACAATAATAAGCTTATAACTCGAAACAAGAGTTTTCTCTCTTCTCTGGTAAAACAACATCACAAGTTCTCTCTCTCTGATCCTTAAGACTCCTCGAAAGCTGGAGGAATGTCCTTGGCCTCTTGTTTTCTGACACCTGGCAGCACCGGGGGTTGAGCGGGGAAGTTGAAGTTTTGTGAAACCAGAGGAGATTGCACTATGGGTACACTAGGTAGAGGTTGAGCAAGGAATGTAAAGTTTCTAGAAATAGGATTAGATAGACTGGGAATAGGCACTCTAGGTATTCTCAAGGTTGGTTCTCTAGGGATAGGAATTTCAGGTATCCCAACTTCTATTCCACCAATCATATCTGTCTCCATGTTATCTTGAGTCTTTTCTTCCGCCTTTTGGTTCTTGACACGGCGAAAGAGCCCCCAGAGGAAGTGTTCACCACCCCATTCTGTGATATGACATTAACAGCAAAAAATATATAATCAAAGTCAAGCCTAAGAATGATGCACAGTAAAAGAGAAGGAAATAGAAGACGGGAAAGCCACAACCCCGTGAAGAGTTACAAGGGAAAATGAAGATCTATTTCCTTCGTTATATATCCGCATTGTGCTTCATTGGTTTCCGAGACTGATTTTGTAAGTTCAATCCAATGTCACATAACACACGATTATACATAATCTCAGGGATTTTGCTTTTTTTGAAGTGCCATTAAAACAATATCCTGGGGGATTTGCTTACTGTTATGTGTCATGAAAATATAGCATGATATACACTTACTATGTATATCAGTCCTCAATAGACATATAACAATCTAAACATGCTAGTTTGAAAAAATTGGCATGAGTTTCTTACTTTGAGAATCGGTGGACAAACATTTGGATGGGAAAACCAAAAGCTCAACTCCATTCACGCAAGTGTACAAGACCAAATCGCTTGTCTCCATGAATTTCAACAGGCGAACATAATTTTCAGACCTAAAAATTTCCAACAAAAGTGTAAATACAATCTTCGTAACAGCAAAGTTTAAACAACTAAGATATAGAAACAGACCTCTTGCTGCTTCCGGAGAATAGATACAGCCCAATATCGTCCATGCCCGGACAATAATCTTGAAATATACCAGTCCAGACTTCGGGACGCGGGACTAGTTCAAAAGAAAGAACTTGGGGCAATTTCTTCGAGAACTCGAGGACTTTCCAAAGAACCTTGTCCGGAGTATGAGCCTGAATAGCAACATTGAGATCCTGCAGAGTTCCAGTACCAGGAACTCTGAAATTACCCCTGAAATACAAAAAAGAAAAATCATTTAGGCATAAATTTGTATATCCTTGCGTGATTTCATAGAAAATGAAATGCAATCAACATGAAAGCATGACACCTGGTGAGCTAAACTGGTTTTAGATGTTAACCATCATGTAACTTAAGTGATTCCTAAAAAAAAGCGAAAGAAGTTATGCACAATTCATAAAGTAAATTGTAAGAGAAACTATGGCAAAACCCTAGAAACATAGTCAGCTAAAAAAAAACATTTTCCCCAGTTTAACCAGGATCTACTACATGGATCAAGCGTCTCCCGTTAAGAAAGGCTTTTAAAAATAGCAGGACGGATCTTCAACTACAACCGATCAAAAAAATTCTTACCAGTTTATTGAACCAATTTTTTTTTTTTTTTTTTTTTTTTTTTGAAGACATGTGTAATTAAGGAAGGAGGCACTTATACACCATGATTCTGTTGTTATATTTCCTAGCCATTGGATGTATTTAATCTCAACCACTCATTTCTTATTCTCTATAGGCACAGTCAGTTAAAACAAGCATTTTTACAAGTTTAACCGGGGTTGACTACAAGCCTCTCCGGTCAGCTAAAACAAGCTTTTACAAAAACCAGGAAGGATCTTGAACCACAACCAGTCAAATTTCTAATCGGTTTATTCAACCAGAATCTTTTTGAAGACATTTGAAGAATGCTCCCATAGTGGTCTAACAGAAGACAAAACACAATCCCCATTTGTTGAAAAAGAAGAAAATAAAGTAACAGAGTGATGTTCATAGAGATAGATCGATCCCTGATACCAAAAAATAGGGTATGCAGAGAAAAGATGATGTTTATAGAGACAGACTGATCCCAGATACAAAAACTGTAGGAGATGTTGGGTAATGGAAAGGTCCAAATTCCACGACCTCGCGCTCATTGAGGTGTCAAATATCAGATGGGATGAGTAGAAAATTCGAAGCATTTTTCCAGATTATAAAGCAAGCAGAATTTAGAAATTCAACCGTCTAGAGCCGCAAAGAAGGATAAGCTAATATGGCGTAAGTATGACCGAGGAGGCCACCAAGTCAGACCAACGTATTGACAATGCTGGGTTACAGTTTGAAGTCTCAAGTGTCCGGTGAAGTTGAACTCACAGAACGAATACGTTTATTTTTCAAATGATTTTGGAAATGCCTACATGAAACTAGTATGAAACATAGTTTGTCATCATGAAACTAGTATGAAACATAGTTTTCCTCAGCAATTGTTAACTGTCGACCAAGTTTCGTCTTAAGGGGCTGTATAATATGGACGATTCTGTATTTGCATAAAATCAAAACCAGACTCAAATAGCTTTCATGATCAACAACATGGTAATTGTAAAAGATTAGGTACTCACATCCAAGAAGAAGAATAAGCAGGGCCTTGAACTTTCTTTTCTTCAGGAAGGACATTCACGAGCTCCACATTTTCAGCACCACTCTTTCTTTGATCGATATCAGCCGAAGCACCGGAACCTAAAATAATAAGTAGTCCTTTTTAATAAAAAAAAGTTGGGAGTCGTAAACGAACAAAAATGAGATATCATACTAACAATTTTTTACAATGATGCTCATACATCATTTGAGAAAAGGTGACCAATAATGTAATCAAATTATTTAATTATACTAGAAAAAAGCAAGAAACTGAAGTCAATAACCACGGTTATTACTTGAGCAGATAGCTCAGCAGAAAATATGAAATAGGCAAACTTAACTCTTAAAGTTGACTAGTTCTCTGAGATGTATAACATATAACAAAATTATAGAATTTGTTTGGTCTAGTTCGAAGACAGGTTCGGGATCAAAACTAAGAAAATATTGGGTAGGATCTTCACTACTTCACTTGACTTGGTTCAACTCATTAGGGTTCAGGGAGAATAACTAAACTGACTTCAAATTCACTGATCTACAGTTCAAGGTATCTAATCACTTCCACCCGAATATGGTGAATACAAGCTACAGTATAAGAAATCACTACGTAATATATTAAGGTTACTTGAGACTGAAATTACTGGTGATGAAGTAACAGATGAAAAGTTCCGTATAATATCCACCTTGCTACTCCATCATAAGACGTTTGTAGGATTGGAAAGATGCCCAACCGTATATTTTCTACTTTAGCACTTAATTCCATGTCTATGGGAAAATAGATTCATTAGAGGTAACAGCACAAAGTTTCTCAAAGTGAAAGTACAGTTTTGTGACATCTGTTCTTTTAATTATATCTATCTTCACTTATTCAGCTATTTATTAGAACATCTAAAATCAACACAAGATGCTATTTAGATTTTTCCCATGCCAAAATCTATGGAACTAAAACCAACGATCGATCTTTTGGACCGTTTTGAAATTTAACCGATCATCTCCATTTCAGCGAGGCACATTCATTTTTTTTTGTTTGGGGGGGGGGGGGCTTGTAACACTTACTCTCTCACAGACATTTTCATTACGCAGTCACCTCTCACATTACCCGATTGCATCTGTATCATATTTGTATCAATTTTATTTGTTTTCATATATTGAAATGTTACCTATTTTGAAAAACTGATTATTATGCAACAATAAACCCGATTATTCTTACAATTCTTTCTGAATGGTGCTTTTAGTCACGGGGTGATTTGTTAGTATGTATAGAAAACACTTGTTTTATCGGTTTAAGACTATTTCTCTAATCTTGCAAACCACAAGACAAGGTTAGGTAAACAAAGAGAAGAGTGAATAGGACAAGTTAATCTTACACTTACAGGCAATGTTATTTCTGGAACTCATTACTGGTGGACAATCCCCCAACGGTTGCAGGGAACATGGCGCTTCCTTATTCACCATTTTATCCGTCCTACTATGACTTTGTATATCTTTGCCAGATTTAGGGTCTTTTCTGGGTGCTTGAACAGCATTCTTTCCTGAAACCGGAGACAAGAGTTACAACAAAAAATCCTAAATAAGATAAAGTAAGTTAAAGCACTACAGTAAAGCACTAAAGGCCGAAAACAATTGGCGTGCAGAACTTTATACTGATACTTCTCCTATTTAAGCCATCAATTTAGAACAAACACACGCACCCGTTGACTTCTTCTGTCATACCGAACTAGTACTTGATGTCTTGACCATATTAAATTCTAGAGTCTTAACTAAAAAGCTGGAAACTCGTAAATGTTATGTCAAGGATCTTTATAGACTTATTACCTTTAAGGTCTTTTGATGAGAGAGCTTCTTGGTGATTCGCAAAACTGATATTTCCTCTGACAGATGCAGGAGATGAGGATTTTAGACGTCTAAAATCAGAATTTCCTCCCATATTCTGAAAGTTGATAAGAGTTGGAGGTTTAGGTTTCATAGTCCTTGATGTCAAGTTGAAACTTGGTTTTGAGGGGTTTAGAACCCTCCTTGAGGAGGATGCAAATTTCTTCGAACCTGACGCTAACATGATAACATCTTCAGGATTCAAGAACTTGGTTTTGCGGGTTTTGGTGTACTTTCTCCATTTGGGTGATGATGTAACCCCGAGTTCACATTTTTCGCATAGCCAAACATCAGGACCAGTTTCGCCATACGATTTTCTGCAATATCTGAAAAAGGTAAACAATTTATTAAGTTATTCAAGCGAAGATATTCTCAAGTATATTATCATTATTAATATATAGGGTATGCTAACCACCTTATAAACACAACTGACGCATGAATGTGTACACAATGAGAGAGAGAGAGAGAGAGAGAGAGAGAGAGAGAGAGAGAGAGAGATTACCCATGCTCGCTGGCTTTGCATTCATTACAAATGCAAATTCTTTTGGCAAAGCCAACATCACCGCATATTTCACAGGGGTCTACCTGCACAACAGTTGCATAGATGTTACAGGACTATTGTAACTTTTAAAAGCATATAAGATCTCATGTACATAGACATGACAATTAAGAAGTTCTGTAATCTGAGGCAACACAATTAGTTCTCAAACAATAGTCAGAAAACAAACAGTTAATAACACACTGTCTAATAATGGCATATTGTCTATTTACGGGTGGTAATAGAATGGAAGACATACTAGAGAGAACAATCCGGTTGTGGTAATATGACATTCCCTAGCTACTTAAACTAATGGTTACAATACAACTGGAGGAAAGTAATAAACTCATCTTAGAACTTAAACTATTATGTTAGGTCAACCAGTAGTGAGAACGAAGAGATATCTCTTCTAATAGCATTGTAAAGTATATGAGAAACTTTAGACCAGAAATAAACTCATCTGGAACTTAATATGACTTATTAACCCTTTATCCTAGCCAAATAATCCAAATACCTTTGCTACGACAAAAGACTCAAGCCATTAATTGGCGTGACAAACAACCAAATGGTGGGCTAAAACAAAGAAAGAAACAAAAAATAGTCGAGAACGTTTGTTTCCAAGGTCATTGATGACCTGGTTTCTCTATTCCAATAACCAAAACTTGAAGAGCCAGGAAGAAGATGATAAAATTCAGAACTGTGGAAAGGGCTAACTAGAGTACACTAGTGACAAAAATATAGCAGAGTAAAGCTTATTTTCTACTAAAAGGGAAAGAAACACTGACTTAATTACTTAAGGTATACTTTCCACATGATCTTAATTTGTAATGGTTCAAATACAGGAACAATAGTAGTAGATTTCACTATACATACCCTGATTCAATGTAATAAGAAAGAGTTCCTAGTTCAAGTCATCTACTATTCATCAAACATTAGGTTACATTATTTACCCAACTCTTGTATCCCATCCTGCATTGTTGGCGCGTCTTGCCAATTTTTGTGATAGAAATGCTATATTTCCTAAATAAATACTCAATACCGTGCTTAATTTACGAGAAATACTAGTATGAAACTAATGCTTCAACTTTCCTAAATGAAGTTTGGGTGTTTTTGAAACATCCATTTTAGATAGCTACTGAACGCGATCTAATATGATTACATGACAATGAATCAATAAGTTGGAAACCAAATCTATAAAGTCGATTGCATGCCCACTAAATGATTTCAAACACCTGAAACCAAACAAATCATAATTGCGATGACTCGAGTAATTGCTTGTTTAATATAGAAGCTGAAAAGCTGAAATGCCACAAGCAACTGATTAATGTGTATGACGACAAAGAAGTTGAAAATAACAAAGTGAAATCTTAGTCAATGCCTACAAGTTCCGAACTCTGTTACACAAAATTCAACTGGATTGAAACACGTCAATAGTAACACTAGCATGCAATAATCATCAGATAAGTTACCCCATTCCTCATGAAGACTTAGTCAAATTTCCAGCCTCCGTTGATCTTCAAGTTGAAGCATTACCAACCAAACTACCTCAAATATGAACTACTCCGCTAAAAAGGGAAGCTCATATACAGGTATGCTAACCATATTTATTGTCATTAATTTGAGAGTCAACATTATTTAAAGAAGATAATCATTGAATGGAATTGTTTTAAACACGTGCGATGCAAACATTCTAATTCCTATAAAATGTGTCGAATTTGTTTCCCCCAGAACCCTCCGAGACACACTGAAGATGGAATTAAGGCTACAACTAAAAGCATGAGTCAGGCTGACATAGAACTATAATCGGAAAATAAATATACATACAAGGTGGTATTATTCCAGTAAGCATAGAAGTTCAGTTCCCAGAAGAATTGTAAACCATAGCCACAAAAAAGAATGATTTAGCACAAACAATAAAGGGTTAGCATTAAAAAGGGAAGCTCATATACAGGTATGCTAAACATATATATTGTCATTAATTTGCGAGTCAACATTATTTAAAGAAGATAATCATTGAATGGAATTGTTTTAAACACGTGCGATGCAAACATTCTAATTCCTATAAAATGTGTCGAATTTGTTTCCCCCAGAACCCTCCGAGACACACTGAAGATGGAATTAAGGCTACAACTAAAAGCATGAGTCAGGCGACATAGAACTATAATCGGAAAATAAATATACATACAAGGTGGTATTATTCCAGTAAGCATAGAAGTTCAGTTCCCAGAAGAATTGTAAACCATAGCCGCAAAAAAGAATGATTTAGCACAAACAATAAAGGGTTAGCATTAAAAACACAACCATACAATTATAGATTAATGAATTGTGCAGAAAAAATTGAATTGCGTGAAGCACATGTCAGAATTTTCTGTACAACTTCTAACCCTACCATTTTTGTAACATGGCCATCTCAAAAGCCCAACTGTTAATCACCAAAACCCCAGTGAACGAATGGCCAATTTGCAACATTACTTGTAGACTACCATAACAGATCAAGAAATGATTTTTCTCAATCACAAGTGACCATCTTATTACTAGCTACTTAGATCTTACAATCCAGTGAGAAAAAAAGTTCAGTCCAAAAGATTCATCGATTACCAAGTCGAAACTAACTAATCAACTACCAAGAACATGTTCGGATCACAGAATTAATTAAGGGTTTTTAACATCATTTTGCATGAAAGAAAAGTAAAAAATGACGGCTTTGAGGACGATGAATTAAGGGATTTACCATTTTCATTCCACCTCAGAATCTGAAGATTGCGAATTAGCTTCGAAAAATGGGAAGAACCCGTAGAAGCCAAGCGAGCGAGAGAGAGAGAGAGAGAGAGAGAGAGAGAGAGACGCTGATAGTGATAGACAGACAATATCTCGTATATTTCGCTAAATAGCCGCCAAACTCAAATCAATAGGAGACTAGGGTTTAGTTTAGGGACTCGAGCTGCACGGACAGAAACCATTGAACAGAAAATCGAACATAAAACAAGGAGTAATTATTTGGTGTAGCTTAAGCATTCTCAAAAACCTACACCTTAAAATCTAAACCCTAGATATTAAGTCTTAAGTCACAAATCTTGGTTTTTCAACCCTTGAACATTAAGAAGTGAACTCTAAACTGACTCCTAAAAGGAGCCCTCGATATCTGGATAAGGAGTTCTAAACTAAATAATTTTACACGTACTACACACATAATTAGAGAAGGTGTTTCAAATACATTTGGTAAAACATTCAATAAAAGAGGTTAGTGATAATGAGGATCATTAGACATCTGCTAATCATCAGGTGGCCGGATTTATAGGTGGTCTATAACCTTCTGTCCATCTTTCTGTTTTCAGTCTAGATTTTAGGGTTCCAAATTTATTTACATTTAGATCGGTGCTTGATTTCACCTGTGCTTCTTGTAACAAGTATTCTTACAGTCCAACATAAGAAATTGTAAGGACGTGAAATTTTTATATTTTAAAATTTCAATGCCTTGGAACAGAGACACTGATTTTTACAATTACATAAAACAATATAAAATAACGTAAAACATGAAAATAGATATTATACGACTTGAGTTTCTATTCTTAAATAAAAATCATGATCTCATCAACACCTCTAGATGGGAACTCGGGTCTTCAAACCAGCATTCGAACAAAGTTTTTTTAAGAAATAGTTTCTTCAGTTGTTAAATCTAAGAAATGCTACACCCAAAACACGATAACAAATTCCTCAAATAAAAACACGCTAACAACATGCATAATATCGTATAAAACATAAAAAATGATTTACACAAAATTCTTATTGTCAGTGGAGTTGGCATAAGTCAATGATGCTAAGGTACGCAAAGCGAATAGCCTTATTTTCAGAAGATATTCTTAGGAATTTTGATTAATATTACTCTAACTTGAAAGGATCTATCAGTGTCAACACATACTTCTTAACTACCCATAAGATTAAATATTCAAGTACAAAATATTTCAGCTTACGACACAAATGAATCAACATTGATAAATCATAATAAAATATATGCGTTACTTGAATTTTGATTCGTAGAAGTTTCACCGACTTATCATAACAAGATATAATGAATCTAATTTGATAGATTAATAAACCACAAGAGATAATTGTGTTGGAGGCTAAACTTGATTTAGCCCAACAATTATTTGAGGTCCATAATTATTATATGAGTTAAAGCCCAATAATTATTGTATTACTTTAGTTAGTGGGTCAAGTCCAACTTACTAGTACATTAGTGGAAGTGCTTCTAGTTAGAGAGATCTCTAGATGATGTAATCTAGAATCAATCTACACTTCCTATAAATAAGAGATGTACTCTATTATTTAGTATGTTTTCAAGAGTCCTAGCAAGTGTCCTAAATGTCTCTCCTATGAAGTCTTCTATTAAGACTTCTATGTAATGTACTAGCGTGTATCTTGTTGTTGTCCTCCACCATTTTGTATCAAGCAAAAAACTAACTGAATTACATCTTCCACACATTGTTCTACTCTCTCACTCTAAAATCGCCAACACTTACCTATTCCACCAAATTAGCCTACTAATCTATTTCCACTTCCAACAAAGTGGTATCAGAGCCAAGTCGACAACAAGATGGTGAATGTTTATGTCCAATATCCTCTCCGTACCAAGGACAACTATTACACATGGGCATTGCGCACAAAGGCTATCCTAGGCGCACACGGTGCTTGAGATGTTGTGGAGAATGGCTAAGAAGATCTTGAAGTAGACTTGAGTCCAACTCTTTAAGAGAAATTAGAAGAGGTACGTAAGAAAGATAAAAAAAGCTCATGCCCTCGTCCATTCTTCCTTAGATGACAACATGCTTGAGAAGATTTGTTTTGCAACCAACCTCGATGAAAGCTTGGGAGTTTCTCCGAAACTCTTAAGAGGGTGGTAAGAGATTCAAGAAGGTACAATTCTAAATCCTTATAGGTGAGTTTGAATCTCTCCATATGAATAACTCGGAAACAATTTCGACTTATTTGTCTAGATTTTTGGGATTTCTAACCAACGATAGAGATGTGAAGATGAAACTATAAGTGCTACTTATAATGTCAAAAAAATATTGCGCTCTTTACATCACAATTTTGAGCATGTTTTTGTAGAAGTTGAAGAATGTAGAGATCTTAGCAAGTTTTCCATTGATGAACTTATGGGCTCGCTACAAGCTCTTGTGGAAAGAGTGAAGAGAAGGAAAGAAGAGTCAATGGTGCTACAAAGCAACCTAAGTTGGAGAAGAAATAATATCAATGAGGAATGGCGAGGAGGAAGTGGACATGGGAGAAATCAAGGAGGAGGAAGAGACACGAGAGGATTTTTACAATCCACATTATCAAGAAGAAATGGGCTAAAGTTCCCACTCACCAAGGTAAGGTGGAAGAAAAGGTTGAAAAATCTCACGTGTAATGTTATAAATGTTATGATTTTGGGCATTATGCTTCCGAGTGTACAAGTTACACTAACCATGTGCATGAGATAGTGAATTATGTAGAAAGAAGTTATGGGGAGATCATACATTGTTGATGGCTCACCAAGAGCATGTAGTTGAAGTTGAGGAGATTACAAAATCTCCAAATGAATCATGGAAGAAACTTGACTCCATTGTGTCAAGTAAAGATAAGATCTTTCACACCAACAAGGACGAGCTCGATGAGCATAATACGAAGGAGACATAATTGACATAGATGAGTTGCAAGATATCATCACGAAGGAATGGTTGTGGCGCATGAAGAGCAACATGAGTGCATCAAAAAAGACATAGAAAAAGAGGGGACATTACATATTCAAGATGAAGAAGGCCATCAAGATGTTGGAGGAACTATAGTGAAGGTTGTCCAAGAAGATAGTCAACAAGAGGTAATGCCTACCTATCTAAAGATATTGTATTCAAATAAATGGGAAATGAACAATCCTTTGCTGTTGAGAAGATGGATAAAAAATCATTTCATGAGCCGCATCACAAAGAAGTGACAAGAATCACTTTGGTATTTGGATTGGAGAATTCGACATTTTACACGGGTTGGATAAATATGGAGAAATTATTTGATGAGAATGAGGAAGCTCGGATAAACGCGATCAAGTTTCAAAAGATGGAGACAAGACATCGTGACCAGTTCAAGACATTTCTCAAGAATTTCAAGAAGAAGAGGTTCATGATGTTGACATCCATGGAGATAGCTTTGAAGGCCTTTGCATTTGAAGGAGATGGAGCTCCCAAAAAGATTTAATTTCACCCATTCAAGCTAAGATGCTAAATCAAGTTTAGGAGGGGGTGTTGAAGGCTAAACTTGATTTAGACCAACAATATTCGAAATCCATAATTATTATATGAGTTAAATCCCAATAATTATTGTATTATTTTAGTTAGTGGGTCAAGTCCAACTAAGTAGTAAATTAGTGGAAGTGTCTAGAATAGTTGTGTAGTGTGTTTTACTAGAATTGTCCTACATAATATCTAGGATGCTTCTTGTTGGATAGATCTCTAGATGATGTAATCTAGAATTCTCCTACACTCCGTGTAAATAGGAGTTGTACTCTAGCATCTAGTAAGTCTTCAAGAGTAGTAGGAAGTGTCCTAAATGTCTCCCCTATGAAGTCTTCTATTAAGACTGTAATGTAATTTAATAGAGTTATCTAGTTGTTGTCCTCCACCATTTTGTATCAAGCAAAAAACCAATTGAAGTTCTTTTCCACTCATTGTCTATTCTCTCACTCTAAAATCACCAACACTTTCCTCTTCCACCAAACTAGCCTACAAATCTCTTCCTACTTCCAACAAATTGAACGTCAACTATCAAATTGCAAAAAAGCAATTAATCATAATAAGATACGTACGTTATTTGAATTTTAGTTTGTAAATATTACGAAAACCCCCCATGATCCCTATATTAGGAAACCACGAACAAGGGAGGCATGGATGTCAGTACATCGGAGTTCAATGTATTGGAGGAGAAGGCACATCCAACGATTATGTTGTGCTCATCGGATGACGTGATCATCGAGATCGGATATCAGAAGGAAGCAGCAAAGTTATGGCTAAAGTTGGAGAGTCTCGACATGACGAAGAGTCTCACTGGCAAGTTAATGCTAAAGCAAAGGCTCTTCACTTTGCGGATAATCGAATGTACGACTCTCAAGGACCATCTTGATCAATTGAATTTAATTATTTTAAATTTATGTAATATTCGCGTGAAGGTGGATGATGAGGATGTCGCAATCTTGTTATTGGTCTCGTTACCTCCATCGCACAAGAAATGTGTTCAGTCATTCAATGTGAACAATGTGAAATTTCTTCAAGAACTTGAGGAGTTTCCTAAGAACTTTGTCTGGAGTATGAGCCTCAATAGCAACATTGAGTTCCTTCAGAGTTCCAATACCAGGAACTCTAAAATCTCCCCTGAAATGCATGTCGCTCGTAAAATAGTAGTACATGTGGATGGTAAAAATTGTTGCAGACCTATAATGGGTAACGTATACTATTTATTTATTTATTTATTTATTTATTTATTTATTTATTTATTTATTTATTTATTTATTTATTTATTTATTTATTTATTTATTTATTTATTTATTTAAGATTTAAATATCTTATTTATCTAATATTTATCTAATCATTATTCCAGAAAGTGTGTGACAAATATTATACTTTCCAATATGATTAATTTAATATCATACTAGTTAGTAGAAACATTTGATTTACTATTATAGGGGGAATGAACTTGTTATAATCTTTATCAGGAATCAAGAGTGTATGGAAAAAATATAAACAAAAGTTTTTTTTTTCGTGTAAATGATAGAAACAACCCTTCAAGTGACATATTACTAGCTAATAAGGATGGTGGTGCATATGAATTCGAACGACACGATTCTTGTAAGACTAAGCATCCTAATTAACAACCACATTTACATTGAGAAAGAGAAAACTAATTATGTGATAGTCTAAGAGATGAAGATTATATCACTACATATGATTTATTGAGCTTTTGCATTTGAGTAGTAATATGACAATTATTCAATAATGAAGGCACAAACCAATTAAGAGAAATAGAGAACTCTAGAATTAGGCCTAAAATAAGCACCTGGTTGGAGGGCAACACTCATCATCCTTAAGTTTATGTTCAATAAATATTTCAACAGTAGTACGTCTGCAAGAATAAAGTACCTGACAAAACAATATATATATATATATATATATATATATATATATTGAGAGAGAGAGAGAGAGAAAGAGAGAAACGTCATAGAATGCATAAAATAAGCAAACAGACAATAGTCAACGGAGAAGATGAAGAGTATGCACTTACATCCTTAAGCAGTTCAAATCTACATCTGATGCCATGAGAACGAGATGGGCGTACCGCGTATGTAAAACTTAAGAAAGATAACGAAGTTTTTGACTTCAGAGTCACAAAACAACCAATGTAAACAATTAAAACTGCAGCTCAATCAATAACTCGTGTGCTAATAAAGATTTAAGTTTGGATCGCTTAGAACACTCGATAGTGTTGCTGTGGTCAATAAAAACCAATCACAATGAGGTAGAAGTGATGTTTCAAAATGGGTGTGTACCAAGTCGTGAAATATGATCTTGGTTTTATAGAGTGAATGATTTTGCATCCAAAATAGACATAATATATATATACAGACTATAAAAAGAAGTTACTTATATCACATGTAAATATCACATATACGTGTTACCCTTAAATATATAACGCGCATGTTCATCAAAAATAAATGTTTCATCATCTTCCTTAGTTCCCTCCACGTAAGGAATAGGGATCCTCTCATTAATCTTTTTAGTTTTTAGGGAAAAAAATCGGATTCCTAACGCAATAAAATTAATTGATTACATCATTATGTGCATCTAGACATGTTTTCAAACATCGAGGGAGTAGGCCAACCCAACGGTACAATTTTTTTGAGTTGATTGCTTGTGTGGCCAAAGGATGCGCCATGTTACTTGTTGCCCTTACATAAAATCAAAACCTTACTAGCAATTTATGAGCGGGGTGAAATATGAGTTTCTGAACCTTAGAACGAATCATTATTTTAGTAGAGTATTGTAATCCCTTGGTACACATCTATGTTAACTATCTATTTTATGTGATTGTAAATGTACATAGGGCATCAACGTCATCCTTGCTTTGGGCAACAATAAACTTAGGACTTCGCAATTTCATAAATATAAACTGAAATATTGTTTTCAGTTCATATTTTTCCTCTTCACTAGGTTATTACTTTTTGTGATACGATCCATTTGTTCAGATTTTTTACTAATATCTGTTATATTATGGGCCATTTTTTATTTCCCTGTGCTACGCAGGCTGGGCACGAGTCTTTCACATCGATCACGCGATCATCTTACAGGACAGCTGGGGACCTTCTAGTTTATTGCAGTACCATGTTTTACATTTGTCCATAAATAATCAACTCTCTCTTAATAGTACATGAATTGCTTATGCTAGATAGAGTGCATAGGATCCCATTTAACAGAATCTGCTAGATAGTCAAACAAAAAATTATATTACTGATGTCCTGTCACTTACGTAATGTTTCTAGTAGACATTCATATGATTGACAATTGGGAATTTAAGTTGACGAAACTGCTTAGCTTCCACATCCTCTTGCAGTGCAGTCTATCCTAATTTTTAGCATGGTTCCTTCCTGAAGTATCAGAATCATACAAATAAGAAACTCCATATAAAATGCATTATGAAAGAAAAAGGAGAACGTGTTCAGTGTTTTTGAAGGTACCGTAGACCTTATGAAGGCATGTCCCGATATCGAGAAAGTGGTGGGTCATTTTGATCGAGTTATGAAGGTTACTGGTTCTATAATGATTCCGTATTTCAAACAAATCTGATACATAATTTACACTTGTGATGTTAGAAAATACCTATTACTGTAACAGCGTATGATGCCATACTAGATATATAAAATTATCTGGAGCTTAACTGAAAACTTTCATTCGAATGCATCTTGTGGATGATAATCAGTCCTTAAGCAACCAAAATGCATCTTCAATAATGAAATGTTACCCAGTCCGCATGCACCTTTCATATACAAACTTGTGTTTGGGACAATCCACTTGCCTATTCCTTTTCTGACTCTATACACTTGAGGACTTGCAAAAGATGAATTAGCTTCTCGTCTTAGCTTATGATCACGAGTTGAGTCACTAGACGAGGCAGAGCTGTCAAATACGACGAATCTGGCGATTCAGTATCATGACGTGGAAGACAAGCGCAAAGGAGGGGTAAAACGGTCATTTTGGGTCACGCCACGCTGTTCGGGGCGTAACTAGAGCTGCGGGGATCAGAATGGCTATTACAGTATATTTCCAGAAAGCTCTCGACGAGATGGAAACAAAAATAATGTTTGACCAGTCAACGGATGATATCAGACCCAAAAAACAACGTTTGACCAGTCAACAGAAGCTCTGAAGATTGATTTTACTATTTTTGGCAATTTTATTCTTTTTTCGTATTTGACTTCGTTATTTAGCCCGATTTGGGTGAAAATTTGAGCATTACTTTAATAAGGCCATTAGTTTTGGGCTAGTTTTGTAATTTTGCCTTTTTTGCAAAGTTATGGTTTCAGCTATAATACCTGGCTTGTGTAATTGAAAGACAGTTTTTGAGTTATAGATATTTTCTTCGAACCCTAGAGAGCCTCTCTACTGATTATGCCATTTTGTATGTTGTTCTGCTGCGTTTGATCCCTCGCCTCGATTCAATTCGGCGTCAGGTTGGTATCAGAGCTCAGTTCGGCGTGGGAGGAAGATCACCGTCGACGATGCCTGGTGGACGTGCTCGTGGTCATGAGCAGGCTCCGGCTGAAGAAGCCCCCCCCCAGCGAGAACGCAACGTGGAAGACGTGATGTTGATAGAGGATCTGCAGCGGCAGGTCACATAACTGACACGGCGCTTGGCGGCGCAAGATCTGCAGGAAGACGAAGCCTCAGACTATGGCTCTGTGTCGTCGTTTGAGAAACCCTACCACCGTGGGCCACGCATCCGGGAGCACCGTGGTCAGCACGAGAGTCGCGGAGGTCTAGGGTTCAAGGTTGAGTTGCCCAGCTTTGAAGGTACGTTGAATGTCGATGATTTCATCGACTGGCTGAACGAGGTGGATCGCATATTCGAGTATGAGGAGGTTACGGATCGCGAGAAGGTCAAGGTAGTGGCCATCAAACTAAAGGGCAAAGCCTCTGCGTGGTGGGAGAAGTTGCGCCGTTCCTATGAAAGGAAGGGCAAGGCCAAGATCACTAACTGGGAGAAGATGAAGAAGAAGATGAAGGCCCACTTTCTTCCATTCGGCTACACCCAAACCCTATTTCAGCGACTCCATACGCTGAGGCAGGGCGCCAAATCCGTTGATGATTACACGAAGGAGTTCTACCAGTTGATCGCCCGTAAGGATGTATCGGATACGGAGGAACAAATGGTAGCTAGATATCTCAGAGGTTTGCGGTAGTCCTTGCAGGACGTCCTTAGCCTCCACTCGCCGTGGACTATCTCCGAAGCCTACCAGAGAGAACTTGCTTTGGAGAAGCAGCAGGGCAGGAAGCCCGTAGCGAGGAGCGAACAAAGCAATCGATCGGCCCGACCCCAAGAATATCGTCCCACCACGCAAGCAGCACAGGGCGCTTCCAACAGTGCTATCACGTGCTATCGATGTGGTGAACCGGGGCATAGGGTAAACGAGTGCAGCAAGCCTGCTATGCAGAGGGTAAAGACCTATTTGTCGAGGAAGGTATTGTTGGAATTGTGCCCTAGAGGCAATCAATTTATTGTGACAAATATGTAGATTTACGATTCATTATGTTATTGATATGGAGATAAGTTAACATGAATGAAGTCCTTAGAATATAAGTGTTATATTCTTAAATATCCCTAGTCGATTATAATGATTAATAAAACAATCATCTATAGACTAGTATGGGGTTGGATTGATATGGAGATATCATGATCCAACACATGTGTATGCATTAGGGGTAATAGTATACTGGATTGACCCATCTCCGAGAAGGCTACACACAAGTTATGTAAAGTCACAAGTGCTTCTCGCGGTGCAATGGTGTTGTCATCCTTAGACTTGAAGTCACTAGATCATCTAGTTGTGGAATATTGTGTTTTGGTAGCGTCAAACGCTACACCGTGACTGGGTAGCTATAAAGGCGTGTACCGGATACAATAAGACGCAAGCTTAGAGATCGTAGTAGATGTAGATAGAATTTGTCCCTCCCACATAACGGGAGCAAATATCCTAGGCCACTCGAGGGATAGTGCTTATAGAATGTCAAGCAAGACTCAAATAAATCAATATAGGATATTGATGTTATTTGCACGAATAAGGCTATTCCCAGGATCGAGAAACTATGGATTGGATATACGAGTGTGACTTGTATGTCTCGTGTCCAATCCGGATAACTTAGTAGGACTAATATGCAAGTTGTACTAATCCATGTATAGACATGATTAGGATTTTCCAAGGTGGACTAATTCATGTAGAGACATGATTAGGATGAATTTACAAAGAGAACTAATCCATGTATGGACATGATTAGGACTACTTTGCAAAAGGGGACTAATCCTTATTTGAGTAGGATTAGGAGAGGGGTTCTTTATGAAGTAGGACAAGGAGTTGTGGGACTATATAAAGAACACTCCTAGCTTATTTTTCTCTACACACATTATACTTACTTTAAGTAGGAGAGAATAAAGCAAGGAGAGAGAAAGAAACATAAGGAGGCCGAACCCCTTATGTCGCCCCTCTACCCGTCGGCCACCAAGAGGGTCCAAACCCGCTTCCTTGGTGATTGGTTGCGTGATTCCTTCATCCTCTTCCATTCTTCCTAGCTAGCACAAGGAGTTGGAGGATCTAGATCTCACCTTTAGGCGTGGATCAACCATAGAGACGTGACACAATTCACGTGTCAAGTCATCACAGGAGACCTCTAAGGTGTGTTACTTGTTTCTTCCCTTACCATCGTTATGATTCTCTTCCAGTGATCCTTGGAGGGTCTTGAATGGATATTTCTTTCTTATGCTGCATATCCATGATCAAAACCCTACAGTGGTATCAGAGCCACAGGTCGTAGAACATAGACGTGGTTTATGTGTTATATTTTGATAGTTTTACACTTTTAAATTTCTTGTTTATCGCGAAAACAAGACAAGTCAAGCATATGATGAAATTTGTCAATAATCAAACATAACAAGAACTAGTTTTTGCATTGGATGCATGAATTAGTGAGTTTGAGAAATTTTAGGATCTTAGATCTAGGGTTTGAGCACAAATTTGGAAACTAGTTTCGAATTTGGAAACTTTTTGGACTTGGGGAACAAGGAAGGAGTTGTTTTGGAAACAACTAAGGAGGTTCGGCCCCTAGGGACCGCCCCTCCCCTTCCTTGCCGCCCAAGCCCCCTAGGCCGAAGGCCTAGCTGGTCGGCCGACCCCTAGGGTTGGGCCAACCAACTTAGGCTGGGCCTGGGACGGCTCCAATAGGGTTCGACCATTAGATGGTGGGCCCCTTGGACCGTTTTAAACCTAGAATCCTAAAATCAATTAAAAACTGACCAAGCGCGTTAAATTTTGATTTTAACTGTTTATGTGTAAATAGCATGGTGGTTGGATATGGTCTTAGGATGTGGTTTGATGTGATTGTTTAATTTTGTCGTTTGGTTTACGACCTACGAGCTGACAGTTAATGTAATATTTAATTAGGGTTTTAGGGCCTGCGAGCCATTTTTTTCTCAACTTGTGAGATTTATTTTATTTAGTATAGTTGTTAGCAAGTGCTATATAGAATAGATTGTTAGCCAAGATTGAAGAAAAAGAAGCCCGAAGCCAAAGGAGCCACAAAAGATGGAGCATGGAGCATTCCACATGACTATGAAGGATGGACCAAAAGATGGAGACGCATGGAGATGTGTTTGCTTTTAGGGTTCATAGATATTTCCATTGGCTTGGAATTATCTTAGTCTAGAAAAAGGCCATATCCATATCACGATTTTTTATTATTTTGTGGTTGTTTATTTTTCTGTCTTATTATTTTGTGATTGGTGATGATGCATGCAATTAGGATAAAAAGATAATTAGACAACCCGGATCTTTTATTTGGAGTTGTGCCCAAACTCAAATAAGTGATCAGTTGATATGGATCAACAAAACAATTTGAAATTGAAAATAAAATCCCTCAATTTAAATATTGCGCCTTCTCGTTATCTAGACACTCTTCATGATCATGATTATCAAGCTCGTGCGTGCCAAAGCAGGGCGACTTGATTTATCACGATTGTTTTGCGATGGCACAAGCAAGTAATGTGCAACTGTCTAGGTAAGAGGTTGGACGCAACTAGGTGATTTTAATAAGATTAAAAGGCTAGAGGTAAACAATCGGGATTATCCATGGGATGGATAAATAAGGAGTTATTTGCCCAATTGAACAAAGAGTTGCATAAAGATGCAATTGGAACTGTTCCTACCTAAATAACTAATTTTGGGTGACTTGCCAAAGCAAGCTCAAAAGAAGTGAAATATGGATCTTGGCCCACTAGAAAATATAATTATATTTTCCGCATTAATATGGAGGGTTATTAATCCGTAGAAAAATAGTGGGAGCTATATTTAATAATTTAAATCCTTGTTTAATATAGTTATACGTCACAATATTTTGCATAATCCTATGGGTTGGATGCCCAGGGCATTAAACAAACAAAACGCAACTTTATCTATTTCTAGACTGGTATAAAAAATCGAGAATTGTTCTCAAATAAAAGAAAATTGTTGTAAATCATGGAACATAAAAATTCTCTTCCACCAACCACCAAAACACACTGAACCCTAATGGAGAGAACATCAAAGAATGGTCTTTGAATGTGACTTGCCTCATCCTAGCTGCCATGAACTCTGAGCTTTGGAAGCAAGATGAGAACATGGAGGCGTATGATGTGATCGTACATTGAAATAATCTCTTGCAAAGAGCGAGCTAGACATGAAATGTTTTAAGTGTTTCTCCACGTTGCGTTCTCTTGCTTAGCACTCGTCATGATCAAGATTAATCAAGCTCGTGCGTGCCAAAGCAGGGCTGAAACAACCCGGAACCTACGGTTCCTTGCTAGTACAACTTAACGATATCCAGGAGTGCTTTATTAACATAAAAGTAAAGGAGAAACCCTCCTTACAAAGTTTTAAAGGAAACAACGACGACAAAGTTTGAATTTTTCAAATACAACTGAATGTTAACAAATTAACTAGGTGATTCCTAGCTTCTTATTCGCCTTCAACTACGTGTGCGCGTTCTCCCACCTTTATTCATAACCTGCGGGTTTTCAAATGGCAAAAGCCGACGCAGAAAAACATTTGTCAGTGAAAACTGAGTAAGAATATACCACAATATGTAAAACAGAGTTTTGGCTGAAAGAATGAAAAGAATGTAACTGAAGAGATTCCACATTTAAATTATTAGTTGAGCTGAGGCGTATTAGAGCCCAGCGGGTAACGATTGCCCACAGAGAGGTCACGATGCAATAATATCATCACACAGGTACCTCTTGGGATATCACAGTCCATCCCAATTCACCCAGGGCGTTTGTAGGTAGCCCGACACTACCCCGCCCATCACATAGCTAAAGGACCTTAAGTGTCGACACCCCTATACAGTCATGACCTAAACATGTATAGGTAGTACTCTATAGCTTTCACAATTTTATAAACCCGTATAGGGTAGGGTATGAAACCCTAGGAGGTCGTCTCACGTGCGCCTCCGGCCATAGCCTTCACACACATCCTCTGTACATCGCCCCATATCATTTATCGTTCATTTATATTCCACAAGATCATTTTAGAAACATCGGTTCGAAATTCAGAAGTAACCACATATCTTTCAAAAGAATATTTGCAATAGAGATTCTCAAATTTCAAGACTTTAAACCGTTGTTTGAAACACAAGTACACACGCCAAGAAACATTTTGATAGTTAAAGTATTGTGCGCATAAACTTACCTGGAATGAGGTGAGAACTTCACACACACAAGCTAGCACTGAACTAGCAGTAGGGGTCCTCGATGAACTCGCCTCCTACGAACTCGGTATCTACAATAATCACATAATCCTATATTAACACATATACATCACACAATAAATTGCAATTAAATTGTCCTATATGAAATGCAAGTGAAATCCCCAATTAATTCCCCAAAATATATTACACTAGCTATAATTTTACGTTTAGAATATAAATTAAAATAAGAAGAAAATAGTGACTTATAACTATAAAAGTAATATTTGAGGTAAAGAAAACTTTATTAGATGTTCTAGAATATTTACGTAAACTACTAAGGTGAAATTATATACACAAAGATAGCTATAATAATTTAAAGTTTTGGATAAATGAAAATGGGAGGTTAAACTAAATTTAAAGCTTAACTAATCTTGTTATAAATTTGTATTAACGAAAAATCATGTTATAAGTGAAAATAATTTATTTTGCGATAAACCGAAAACATTACTATTTAGTTGTTTAAGAAAATATAGTATAAATAATATAAACTTGTAAAATACTATTTTTAATTTGATTATAAAGTTGCAAACTTATTTTTTTGAAAATGATAATTAACTCACAATTGATTAATATGTATACACATAAGAAATACTAATTTATATTATGATGAAGAATAACTTAAATTACAATTTGTTGATATACAAACAGCCCCTAAACAGTTTTGCTTCATACAAAAGCCTACCCCCAATTTTGTAAAAAGACACTTTCACACCCCCCCTTTTTACACCCACATAACAGATCCTCTTCTTCCCCAAACACTACTGTAGCTATTCTACCTTCACCCATAACAAATCTTCAAATCACAAACAACCAATTTCATTGCTAAAGGGTAGAAAAAGAGTTGAGATTGGAATGAAATCAAAACAGGGGTTTTTTTTTTTTTTTTTTTTACCGATTGAAAAGAAAGCCCGAAGAAGAAGGCAGCGGCGGTGGTGGGTTCCTGCCGCTGCTTGGGGTTCGCCGGGACAGAGAGGCGAACGGTGGTGGTGATGGCGGCGAAGCAGAGGACGACGACGCCGGGTGGTTCGGCGACGCAGAGGGGCGACGGCGGCTGGCGGTTCGGCGACGGCGTCGGGCGGTTCTGGGCTTCGGCCTGGGTCTTTGCTCGGCGCCAACAGAGAGCAGAGGGAGAGGGGCAGCGAGAGAGAGAGGCAGCGGGGAGTGAGAGATGGTGGCGAGAGAGAGAGACTGAGGGAGAGACAGAGACAGAGCGTGAGAGAGAGGCGATGGAGAGCAAGAGGTTGAGATTGGGTGTACTGTAAACCCAATCGGGAGATTTGGTGTTCAATTAGTGAAATTGATGCAAGATTTCATCTTTGACTTTGATTGGCGGAAATTATGGCGGGGATTAGGAGAGGGGAGGTCAGAATATTGGCCCTTGCCATGGTGGTCGCCGGAAATTGGGGAAGAACATCACTGGTTACCAAATTGGTAATTGGGGAAGATGACTTAGAAGCGCTAAGGTGTGGCGGGTGCACGACATGACGCGGTGGTTGGTGTCGTAAAAGTTATTAAAAGATATGTTTTGGTCACGCTACAACGTTACACGACCCACCACACTTCACCCACTAATTTACACCCAACTAACTATATAAAAAATTACATCTAAAAAAAAAATATATAAAAGAAAACTTTTGATAAAAATAATAATAATAATAATAATAACAATAATAATAATAATAGTAATAATAATAATAATAATAATAATAATGAAAAACCACTTTTAGCGAACGAAAACAACTTTGTAACTTCAAATAAGGGCCCGAAAAATTCGTTAAACTCCCTAAAATACCCCCTAAAATATCGGGGTATTACATCACATCTCCCTTAAAGCAAAGCTTCGTCCCCGAAGCTTAAAGTAAATCGAATCTCCCAATGCAAGTATGTGGTATGCAGTTCTAATGTGCACATAATAACAAGACAAGACAGGTAATTAAATATACGGCTGTTAAATCACATCTCCCTTAAAAGGAGTGACGTCCCCGTCACTCGGCTCATACCTTGTCGAAGAGGTGTGGGTAACGTTTCCTCATGTCTGCCTCGGCTTCCCAAGTTTCCTCTTCCGTTTGGTGGTTTGACCAAAGAACCTTGACCAGCGTGGTGGACTTGGTACGGGTGTTCCTGGTCTTTGTATCAAGGATTTTTATTGGTTGTTGTTCAAAGGTAAGAGAGGGATCGAGTTCAACAGGCTCGGGATCAATGATATGGCTCGGGTCGGGTACATAAGCTTTGAGTTGGGACACATGAAAGACGTTATGGACTCTACCTAGGCTGTTAGGAAGATTCAGGCGATAGGCTACCTCTCCTATACGATCAAGTACTTCGTAGGGTCCAATGAACTTGGGGCTTAATTTTCCTTTCTGATTGAAACGCATAACCCCCTTTGTAGGTGAAACCCTTAAGAACACTTTGTCACCAACTTTGAATTCCAATGGCCTTCTCTTCAAATCCGCGTAAGACTTTTGTCGATCCTGGGCCGCCTTCATCCTTTGCTGAATCATTCGAATCTGGTTTGTCGAGTCCTCGATCATTTGTGGTCCAAGAATGATAGTCTCGCTGATGTCACTCCAACACAGTGGTGTCCTGCACTTCCTCCCATACAGTGCTTCGTAGGGTGCCATCCCTATGCTAGCATGGTAGCTGTTGTTATAAGAGAATTCGATAAGTGGTAACTTATCCACCCATGAACCTCCAAAGTCCAGAATGCAAGCCCTTAGCATGTCCTCCAGTGTTTGAATTGTTCTCTCAGTCTGGCCATCCGTAGCTGGGTGAAATGCTGTGCTGAACCTAAGCTCAGTGCCCATGGCCTTTTGTAGTTCCTTCCAGAAATGAGATAAGAAGTTTGGATCCCTATCAGAAATAATCGAGCTAGGTACTCCGTGTAGTCGTACTACATTCTTGATGTATGCGTCCGCCCTCTTTTCCATGTCCCACGTGTCCTTCATGGGAATGAATCTTGCAGTTTTCGTCAATCTGTCGACTACCACCCAAATCTGGTTTAGCCCATTAGTTGAAACAGGCAAGGCCGTGACAAAGTCCATTGAGATGGAATCCCATTTCCATACCGGTATCTCCAATGGTTGCAACATCCCACCTGGCCTCTTGTGCTCGAACTTAACCTTTTGACACGTCAAACATCGAGATACGAAATCAGCTACTTCCTTCTTCATACCTTTCCACCAGAAATTCTTCTTCAAATCCTTGTACAACTTGTCTCCTCCCGGATGTACCGAATAAGGTGTGTTATGAGCTTCCCTCATAATCTTCTCCTTTACTTCCGCGCATTTTATTGGTACACACCATCTTCCCTTGAATTTCACGCTTCCGTCTTCCTCCACTTTGAAATCGGGTGCTTCGCCTTTGTTGATCTTCTCCTTAATCTTTTGTAGGAAGGCGTCTTCTTTCTGTGCTTCTTTTATTTCTTCGAAGATGTCCGGTACTATCGTCATATTACACAACATGTTCGTTGTTCCCTTCGTGCAGACTTCAATCTCCAGTCTTCGAAACTCTTCGCAAAGCTTTGGTGGCAAAACCCACATTGCATTTACCGTATGCTCCGTCTTTCGGCTCAATGCATCCGCTACTACGTTGGCTTTCCCTTCATGGTATTGGATCTTGATATCATAATCTTTCACCAATTCTAGCCACCTTCTTTGTCGCATATTCAGCTCCTTTTGAGTGAATATGTACTTTAGGCTTTTGTGATCGGTAAAGATCTTGCACGTCGTACCGTAAAGATAATGCCTCCATATCTTTAATGCAAATACTATGGCCGCCAACTCCAAATCGTGAGTGGGGTAATTCTCCTCGTAGGACTTTAGTTGCCTTGAAGCATACGCAATCACTTTGCCATCTTGCATCAAAACACATCCTAACCCGTGCTTAGACGCATCACTGTAGACTTCAAATTCTCCTCCTTCAGTAGGTAACGTTAACACAGGTGCCGACGTTAACCTATCCTTTAGGGTTTGGAATGCTTCCTCACAATCCTTGTCCCATACGTATTTGCTTGTCTTCTTTATTAACGTTGTCATGGGTTTCGCGATCTTGGAGAAATCCTTCACGAATCGTCGATAGTAACCCGCCAATCCTAGGAAACTTCTTATCTCCGTTACGCTCTTTGGTGTGGGCCAGTCCCTTACCGCTGATATCTTTCCAGGGTCTACAGACACACCTTCTTTGGATATAATATGCCCTAGGAAAGGAACTCTATCCAACCAAAACTCGCACTTTGACAACTTCCCATACAACTTCTCTTCCCTTAGGGTTTCTAACACCTCCCTCAAATGATGTGCATGTTCTTCCTTCCCTTTCGAGTAGATTAGGATGTCATCGATGAAAACGACAACAAACTTATCTAGGTACTTCTGGAGAACGCGGTTCATCAACTCCATGAATGCTGCTGGAGCATTAGTGAGACCGAATGGCATTACCGTAAACTCGTAGTGGCCATAGCGAGTTCGAAATGCCGTTTTAGGAATATCCTTTTCAGCTATCCTAAGCTGATGATATCCAGACCTTAAATCGATCTTCGAAAAGGTATCGGCTCCTTGTAGCTGGTCGAATAAGTCATCAATCCTTGGAATTGGGTACTTATTCTTAACGGTTACTCCATTCAATTCACGGTAGTCAATGCAAAGTCTTAGGCTACCATCCTTCTTCTTCACGAACAAAACAGGTGCTCCCCATGGTGAAACACTAGGTCTAATGAAACCCTTGTCCATTAACTCCTTCAGTTGCTCTTGAAGCTCCTTTAACTCGGCTGGTGCCATCCTATATGGTGCCTTCGAGATTGGTCCGGTTCCTGGTACTAAGTCTATTGCAAAGTCCACAGCTCTCTTAGGTGGCATTCCTGGAAGGTCTTCTGGGAAGACATCTGGAAATTCATTCACAACTGGGATGTCCTCTAATTTCTCCCCTTCTTTCTCCTGATCATGGATCGTACAGAGGTATGCCCTATGCCCTTTCTTCACATCGGAGAGGATGGTTAAGGCTGACACGATTTGGATTTTGGGTTCTCTAGTTATACCCCTATAGGATAGGCGCTCGCCTTTTGGTCCACGAAACCTAACCTTTTGTGTGGCACACTCTATTGTTGCTTTGTATTTGCTAAGCCAATCCATACCTAAGATGACGTCTAGGTTGCCGAGATCGAAAAGAATTAGATCAGAAGGTAGCTTGGCTCCTAAGATTTCTAGGTTGACTCCAGGGTACATGGTATTGCAGGGTGTGACTTCTCCAGTAGGGGTAGAGATTGAGATAGATATTGGGGTAGGATTTGGTAAGTCTAATTTCTTAGTAAAAGTAGATGAAATGAAAGAGAATGTGGCTCCAGAATCAAATAACACAAAAGCAGGGGTAGAATGGATTAGGAATGTACCAGTCACCACGTTGGCCTGTGCTGCCTGAGTCTGATTCATCACATTGATAGTTCCAGCTGCGCTGCGTGCTGTGGCTGCGGATGCAGGTGCGCCTGCAACTGTGGTTGCTGAAGTAGCATTGTTGTTTCCTTGGGGTCGGTTGTTGTAACCATTTCTTCCCTGCCAGTTGTTACCTCGGTTATAGCCTCCTCCATTGTTGTTTCTGTTGCCAGCATTGTTGTTGTTTCCCCCATACTGATTTCCACGGTTGTTATTGCCTCCCTGATTATAACCGCTGTTATTCCCTCCGTAGTTGTTTCCTCCACGATTGTATCCTCCATTTCCCCCTTGGCGGTTCACATTGTTTCCTCCATATCCTCCACCATTGTTATTCCCGAAGTTATTGAAGTTGTTGTTGTTGAAGCTTCCACCGCTGTTGTTCCCTGAGGGCCTTGAACGACATTCAAACCTTCGATGGCCTAGCTTACCACAATTGAGGCAGTTAACTTTGTTCCCCCGACAGTCCACTCCTGGATGGTTCATGCCGCATTGCTTGCAGTTGTAGATTCGTACCTGGCCTTGGTTTCCAAATTGATTGGTGGGGGCTGGGTTGGGACGAAACCTTTTATCTCCGCTATTGTTTCCTGAACCACGATTCTGGAAACCTGTCCCTGCCAGTGCCTCAGACTTCCTCTTCTTAATTTCTTCATTATTCTCATCAATCAAATTCTGGGCGTCTTGAGCTGCCCCATAAGCGTCCATAAGTGTGTCAAATCGAGTTGCAATCAAAGCCATTCGGAGTTGGAAGTTTAAACCTCCTATAAATCTCTTGATCTTCTTTGCCTCAGTCGGCACCAGTTCCCTTCCAAACCTCATCAACTCCATGTATTTCTGATGATAATCATAAGGGTTGTCACTTCCCTGTTTCAAGTTCATGAATTCCTTGAACTTCCTATCCTTGACATGTTCAGGGTAGAAACGTTCTCGTAGCGCTGCTTTCAGCTGTTCCCAGCCAAATCCCTGCTGAGCGAGAAGTTCTTCTCCCTTGGCTGACCACCAGTTGTCAGCCTCCTTCTTGAAGTAGTAGAGGGCTACTTCGACACGCTGATCTTCAGGGCAGCGCGCAGATACTAGGACTTTTCCAAAGTCCCTAATCCAGTTTTCTAAGGTGGTGGGGTCATCCGTCCCATAAAAGAAGTCCGGGCGGAGTTCAGCTACCCTACTCATAACATTCCCCCCTCCGTTGTGGGTATTCTGTAGAATTTGGGTGAGGGCCAGAGTTGCCTGACGCATCTCCTGAAATTCAATGGGGTCGACGGGTGGAACTTGGCCGCCATGGGTTTGCTGACCTCCCTGGTTCATTGTTCCTACTTCTCTTGCACGTCTCCTGGTATAATATTGCATTGTACCTTTGTTTAAATATATAACCTTACTTAATATAGGTCGAAAGGAATTATACTTCTAGTTCACATACATGCAGCCTATAAGTTTCAATAATTAAGCATACATTTATCCGTCCATCAAATAATCCACATAAACATTTAAATGGTAAGGAACTACTCAATTCTATAAAGTAAATAGTAACTCCTAAAGTAAGTTAAACGTTCGCTCTCGTGATAAAATAAATGCAGTAGATAATAATCCTAAGGGTGGGATGGGTGTGGAACTACTCGTCGTCATCAGTGGGGAGCATGAGCTTGCTATCAGCAACGTCGATCTAATCTCTTCCGCCTCATTGTTTCCTTCATGTTCCTTCTCGTCAATCTCATCGATCTCATCCATATCGGCATCCCAATCTATAAGCTCCTCCTATGCGTCCTCATCTTGGTTCTCAACTTGGTCTTGCCCATATCCTTGGTCCTCGTCCAAGTCCATGTTCAGAAAGGATAGAAAAAGGAGTCTCGGAAGTGTACTAGACCGCGTATACACTCATAATCTCAACAGAACTAATTTCAAATAATCTAAGTAATCAAGAAATCACATGCATAGAACAATTATCCAGTAATGACACACATTGAGGTATACATGTAGCACATAACAAATTTCACATCCAAGTAGCAAAGGAATCACAAATAACAAGGAACCCTATTGTACTATCCCACAACCCCGGCTTGTTCAAATTTTATTTCCGGTTTTTAGTTATCCTATATCCATTTTAAATTTTCGAAAAGCTTCCAGTTAATTTGAATCTTTATTTAGTGGAAATCGAAAAGTCGTACTAGCGTTGGAACCGTCGGCTCTGATACCAACTGAAACAACCCGGAACCTACGGTTCCTTGCTAGTACAACTTAACGATATCCAGGAGTGCTTTATTAACATAAAAGTAAAGGAGAAACCCTCCTTACAAAGTTTTAAAGGAAACAACGACGACAAAGTTTGAATTTTTCAAATACAACTGAATGTTAACAAATTAACTAGGTGATTCCTAGCTTCTTATTCGCCTTCAACTACGTGTGCGCGTTCTCCCACCTTTATTCATAACCTGCGGGTTTTCAAATGGCAAAAGCCGACGCAGAAAAACATTTGTCAGTGAAAACTGAGTAAGAATATACCACAATATGTAAAACAGAGTTTTGGCTGAAAGAATGAAAAGAATGTAACTGAAGAGATTCCACATTTAAATTATTAGTTGAGCTGAGGCGTATTAGAGCCCAGCGGGTAACGATTGCCCACAGAGAGGTCACGATGCAATAATATCATCACACAGGTACCTCTTGGGATATCACAGTCCATCCCAATTCACCCAGGGCGTTTGTAGGTAGCCCGACACTACCCCGCCCATCACATAGCTAAAGGACCTTAAGTGTCGACACCCCTATACAGTCATGACCTAAACATGTATAGGTAGTACTCTATAGCTTTCACAATTTTATAAACCCGTATAGGGTAGGGTATGAAACCCTAGGAGGTCGTCTCACGTGCGCCTCCGGCCATAGCCTTCACACACATCCTCTGTACATCGCCCCATATCATTTATCGTTCATTTATATTCCACAAGATCATTTTAGAAACATCGGTTCGAAATTCAGAAGTAACCACATATCTTTCAAAAGAATATTTGCAATAGAGATTCTCAAATTTCAAGACTTTAAACCGTTGTTTGAAACACAAGTACACACGCCAAGAAACATTTTGATAGTTAAAGTATTGTGCGCATAAACTTACCTGGAATGAGGTGAGAACTTCACACACACAAGCTAGCACTGAACTAGCAGTAGGGGTCCTCGATGAACTCGCCTCCTACGAACTCGGTATCTACAATAATCACATAATCCTATATTAACACATATACATCACACAATAAATTGCAATTAAATTGTCCTATATGAAATGCAAGTGAAATCCCCAATTAATTCCCCAAAATATATTACACTAGCTATAATTTTACGTTTAGAATATAAATTAAAATAAGAAGAAAATAGTGACTTATAACTATAAAAGTAATATTTGAGGTAAAGAAAACTTTATTAGATGTTCTAGAATATTTACGTAAACTACTAAGGTGAAATTATATACACAAAGATAGCTATAATAATTTAAAGTTTTGGATAAATGAAAATGGGAGGTTAAACTAAATTTAAAGCTTAACTAATCTTGTTATAAATTTGTATTAACGAAAAATCATGTTATAAGTGAAAATAATTTATTTTGCGATAAACCGAAAACATTACTATTTAGTTGTTTAAGAAAATATAGTATAAATAATATAAACTTGTAAAATACTATTTTTAATTTGATTATAAAGTTGCAAACTTATTTTTTTGAAAATGATAATTAACTCACAATTGATTAATATGTATACACATAAGAAATACTAATTTATATTATGATGAAGAATAACTTAAATTACAATTTGTTGATATACAAACAGCCCCTAAACAGTTTTGCTTCATACAAAAGCCTACCCCCAATTTTGTAAAAAGACACTTTCACACCCCCCCTTTTTACACCCACATAACAGATCCTCTTCTTCCCCAAACACTACTGTAGCTATTCTACCTTCACCCATAACAAATCTTCAAATCACAAACAACCAATTTCATTGCTAAAGGGTAGAAAAAGAGTTGAGATTGGAATGAAATCAAAACAGGGGTTTTTTTTTTTTTTTTTTTTTACCGATTGAAAAGAAAGCCCGAAGAAGAAGGCAGCGGCGGTGGTGGGTTCCTGCCGCTGCTTGGGGTTCGCCGGGACAGAGAGGCGAACGGTGGTGGTGATGGCGGCGAAGCAGAGGACGACGACGCCGGGTGGTTCGGCGACGCAGAGGGGCGACGGCGGCTGGCGGTTCGGCGACGGCGTCGGGCGGTTCTGGGCTTCGGCCTGGGTCTTTGCTCGGCGCCAACAGAGAGCAGAGGGAGAGGGGCAGCGAGAGAGAGAGGCAGCGGGGAGTGAGAGATGGTGGCGAGAGAGAGAGACTGAGGGAGAGACAGAGACAGAGCGTGAGAGAGAGGCGATGGAGAGCAAGAGGTTGAGATTGGGTGTACTGTAAACCCAATCGGGAGATTTGGTGTTCAATTAGTGAAATTGATGCAAGATTTCATCTTTGACTTTGATTGGCGGAAATTATGGCGGGGATTAGGAGAGGGGAGGTCAGAATATTGGCCCTTGCCATGGTGGTCGCCGGAAATTGGGGAAGAACATCACTGGTTACCAAATTGGTAATTGGGGAAGATGACTTAGAAGCGCTAAGGTGTGGCGGGTGCACGACATGACGCGGTGGTTGGTGTCGTAAAAGTTATTAAAAGATATGTTTTGGTCACGCTACAACGTTACACGACCCACCACACTTCACCCACTAATTTACACCCAACTAACTATATAAAAAATTACATCTAAAAAAAAAATATATAAAAGAAAACTTTTGATAAAAATAATAATAATAATAATAATAACAATAATAATAATAATAGTAATAATAATAATAATAATAATAATAATGAAAAACCACTTTTAGCGAACGAAAACAACTTTGTAACTTCAAATAAGGGCCCGAAAAATTCGTTAAACTCCCTAAAATACCCCCTAAAATATCGGGGTATTACAAGGGCGACTAGATTCATCAAGATATGACTGGACGACACTAGTTAGTAGTGTGTGACTGCCAAAAAAGAGGTAAAAACACAACTAAGTTATCTCAATAGGATTAAAAGCTTAGATTTTCGGTGTTATCTATGAGATAGATAAAGAATAAACGTTATTCACCCAAGTGGACCAAGAATTGCATTTAATGCAATTATAGTTTTGTTCAAAGGAGATTTACTCAATATGATTGAAAATCACTAAACAAAACACTCATAATGGGCATGGGCAAAGTTGTTAATGGTTAACAGCATGGGTAAGGGCAAATGGTTTGTGCCGACCCCATGGGTATAAAGCAAGCTTGTTTCTAAAACCAAGTTGCCTTGAAGTCCCATAGGTGGTGTTGAGGAAGAGAGACTACCCAAAGTACCTGGAAGTAAGTATTAAAGGAATTATGAATTTCGATTTGGGTATTTTTGTTATAGAAATCAATGTGTCTATCTCATCATCATGAGTATATGATACTAGATGAGGATCTCACATTTATAGAAATATGGAGGATCTCAAGAGATGAAAACAATTGGATAAGGAAGAAATAAACCTACATGTGGGGCAATGAAGCAAGGGGTTGCTAAATTAGTCGTAGGGAATTATTTCCACCTTTATGAAATTATTCATGAATTAGACAAAAGTGATTATGTCCCTGATATGAGTAGGAACATTATCATAGTTTCTTGTTTGGACAAGAAAGCTCCTTATCATAATAAATGATAAATGTTGTTCCATTTATTCTGATATGCATTATTGTAATGCAATTTTGTCTAAGTGGATTGTATATCATTGATCATGATAATTTCATCTATAACATTAATACCAAGAGGTTTGCATATAATGATATGAACTTCACTTATCTTTAGAGTTATCGTTTAGGCCTCATAAATAAGAGATACATATCTAGAACTCCATGATGATGGATTTCTAGAACTCATTTGATTATTGAATCATATGAGACATGTAAGACTTATTAGGAAAATATATGAACTTTAGGGAATCATACATATTGATGTATGAAGGCCGCTAAGCACAAATACTAAAGATAGTTTTCAGTACTTCAACATATTTATTTATGGGATCAGAGAAATATGGATTTGTGTATCTTATGAAGAAACAAATCAGAATCCTTTTAATTGTTCAAAGAATTCAGGAATGAAGTAGAGAACCAGCTTGACAAAAGTATTAGGGCTCTACGATTGGATCGTAGAGGAGAGTACTTGAGCCAAGAGTTTGACAAGAATCCATGGGAGTGTTGGATATGATCTAAAACTCGCTCCATCTAGAACGCCACATGGGTTTGGCGTGTCTAAAAGGAGAGTTCGGACCTTGTAGGACACGGTTCGGTCCATAATGAGTCAAACAGAACTTCCAGTTTACTTTTGGGGGCTATGTTCTAATTATAGAAAATTTCTCCCTTAACCTTGTTCCGTTAAAAACGGATTATGAAAAACACCATATGAGATATGGACTAGGAAGTGTCCTAGTATGTCATTCATAAAGGTTTGGGGTTATGAAGTTTATGTAAAAGAGTTTACAAATAAACTTGGACCCATGTCGGATAAACTTTTTGTGGGATATCCTGAAAAGGATATTATTTCTACAACCCAATCGAGAACAAACTGTTTGTTGCTCGAACCACAGTGTTTCTAGGTAGAGATTGTCTCTAAAAAAAACAGTGGGAGGGCATAGAACTTGAAGAAGTTCAAGAACCACAACAGAACATTGATCCTTTTGATGGAACATGAGAAGGATCACAAGGTGTTGTGGAGCAACCTACTCAGATAAAACAAGAACCTCATAGAGATGAGCCTACAACCTATGAGATGGCCACGTGTGGGTCATACTCTCAAAAATGGCTAGGAGCCATAGGATACAAAATGGAATCCATGTATACCAACAAAGTATGAACTTTGGTGGAAACACATAAAAGGTGCAAGTGGCTTATGAGGAAACCAACATGGATGGTAATATGATTACCTTTAAGGGACAATTGGTTGAGGTAAGGATTTCCTGTATAGTGTAGACTATGACGAAATATTTCCCAGTTGTGATGCTTAAATCCATTCGCATCTTGCTTGTAGCAATCTGTCTATAGATTGAGTCAAGCTTCTTGGAGTTGGATTCTTCAAATTGATGATGCAATCAAAGGAGTTTGGTTCCATCAAAATTGAATATGAGACTTGTGTTTACAAGAAGGTTAGTGGGAGGATAATTATGTTTCTGGTCTTGTATGTGGAGACATACTAATCATTGGGAATGATGTCCCTACTTGGCAATCTTACGTAGATTGACTAGGGAATTGATTTTCAAATGATAAACTTAGGAAAAACAACCTATAAAGATCTATGGAGATAGATCAAGATGGTTGTGCAGCTTAGGTCATAGTGCATGTATAGACAAAGGTGTTGAAGTAGTTCAACATGTAAAGAATATGGATGCTACCTATGTCACATGGGATTAGTCTTTGAAAGACTAATTGTATTTCTAATTAGATTGAGAAACAACCGTATGAATGAGATTAACGAGATACGCCATGTTATGTACTGGGCCAGATGTGTCATATGGTATGACACAAAGATACTAGTCAAATCCGGGTGAGCGTCACTGGATAATTATCAAGATTACCCTTAAGTACTTGAGAAGAACTAAATGATGAATTATTGATAAATGTAGGATAGGAAGAGTTTGCTGTAAGGGGTTACAGTGATGCGAACTTTAAATCTGACAAGAGATTTCAGATTATAAGTCGAGTTTTAAGTTTTGCCCTAGTGGGAGCGACTGTGAGCTGGAGAGGTTCTAGGAAAGATCCAGTCACTGATTCTAACATAACAGGACTGAGTAAATTACTGCATGAGATGCACTTACTCAGAATATTCAAACTCAATTAAATTGTTGATGGAGGAGATGTGAATATTTGCAAGGTACCAGCAGATGTCCCGCCCATACGCAATGTAAGCGTGGAAGGCCGCGCTAGATCAATAGGCATATGATACAGGAGATTGACTCTAGTGCAAGTGGGAGACTGTTGGAATTGTGCCCTAGAGGCAATCAATTTATTGTGACAAATATGTCGATTTACGATTCATTATGTTATCGATATGGAGATA
The DNA here is from genome assembly GCA_023055425.1 of Linanthus parryae. Taxonomy (NCBI): domain Eukaryota; kingdom Viridiplantae; phylum Streptophyta; class Magnoliopsida; order Ericales; family Polemoniaceae; genus Linanthus; species Linanthus parryae. Next base: position 14,353,019 of record JALGPY010000008.1, on the reverse strand, counting down.
TGTTAACATGAATGAAGTCCTTAGAATATAAATGTTATATTCTTAAATATCCCTGGTTGATTATAATGATTAATAGGACAATCATCTATAGACTAGTATGGGGTTGGATTGATATGGAGATATCATGATCCAACACATGTGTATGCATTAGGGGTAATGGCATACTGGATTGACCCATCTCCGAGAAGGCTACATACAAGTTATGTAAAGTCACAAGTGCTTCTCGCGGTGCAATGGTGTTGTCATCCTTAGACTTGAAGTCACTAGATCGTCTAGTTGTGGAATATTGTGTTTTGGTAGCGTCAAACGCTACACCGTGACTGAGTAGCTATAAAGGCGTGTACCGGATACAATAAGAAGTAAACTTAGAGATCGTAGTAGATGTAGATAGAATTTGTCCCTCCCACATAACGGGAGTAAATATCCTAGGCCACTCGAGGGATGGTGCTTATAGAATGTCTGGCCAGAATCAAATAAATCAATATAGGGTATTGATGTTATTTGCTCGAATAAGGCTATTCCTAGGATCGAGAAACTATGGATTGAATATACGAGTGTGACTTGTATGTCTCGTGTCCCATCCGGATATGGGGACAAAAGAATGAGACAATTACTTGCACAAGGTTTGTCATGATGACTATTCTATTTGTTGGCTAGAATGGATGTCTTGCTAGAGGCCGCTCCATATTAGTAAATAGTTACTACCAACTAAATAGAAACTATGGGGTCACACGCCATATAGGGGTGATCTAGACTTGGGAATTAATTAATTAATATGATTAATTAATTAGAAGGATCAAATCGCAACAACATGCTAACTTAGTAGGACTAATATATAAGTTGGACTAATCCATGTATAGACATGATTAGGATTTGCCAAGGTGGACTAATTCATGTAGAGACATGATTAGGATGAATTTGCAAAGAGAACTAATCCATGTATGGACACGATTAGGACTAGTTTGCAAAAGGGGACTAATCCTTATTTGAGTAGGATTAGGAGAGGGGTTCTTTATGAAGTAGGACAAGGAGTTGTTAGAATATATAAAGAACACTCCTAGATTATTTTTCTCTACACACATCTACTTACTTGAAGTAGGAGAGAATAAAGCAAGGAGAGAGAAAGCAACATAAGGTGGCTGAACCCCTTATGCCGCCCCTCTACCCGTCGGCCACCAAGAGGGTCCAAACCCTCTTCCTTGGTGATTGGTTGCGTGATTCCTTCATCCTCTTCCATTCTTCCTAGATAGCACAAGGAGTTGGAGGATCTAGATCTGACCTCTATGCGTGGATAAACCATAGAGACGTGACACAAATCACGTGACAAGTCATCACAGGAGACCTCTAAGGTGTGTTACTTGTTTCTTCCCTTACCATCGTTATGATTCTCTTCTTGTGATCCTTGGATGGTCTTAAATTGATAATTCTTCTTCCGCTGCATATCCATGATCGAAACCCTACAGGTGTGAGTGAAGAGGTTGAAGGCACTGAAGATTTGAGTGAGCCCGTCTATGATGATTACGCAGACGATGAAGTTCTTTACAGGGATGGTCACAATAATCTGGTCTTCCGCAAGAGTTTGCTGGCTCCAAAGGTCGATTCTGAAGATGATTGGTTGAGGACCAATATCTTTCACACAACCTGTACCATCGGAAACAAGGTCTACAAGGTGGTAGTGGACGGCGGTAGCTGTGACAACATAGTTTCTGAGGAAGCTGTCAAGAAACTGCAGTTGAAGATAGAGCGTCATCCTACACCCTACAAGCTGCCATGGCTGATTAATGGCTCTGAGGTAACAGTTGATAAGAGATGTCTTGTTTCTTTTTCAATTGGTAAAAAATATCACGACATCCATTGGTGTGATGTGGTTAGAATGGATGTGTGTCACATGTTGTTGGGTAGGCCTTGGCAGTATGATCGCCATGTTTTCCATGATGGTCACAAGAACACCTACTCTTTTGTCATGAAGGGGAAGAAAATTGTATTGGCACCATGGCGAGAGGGGTCAACTCCAACCCCGGCTGCTGCCACTACTAATCTTCTTTCGAGATCCAGGTTCTTGGAGGAGCTTGAGCAAGAGAAGATGGTATATGTTCTAGTGCCTTCAACTAGTGATGCAGGTGATGAGGATGATGACTTACCGCAGGAGGTGCAACAGTTACTAGCTGAGTTCTCTTACTTGATGCCAGAGGATCTTCCTCCTGGTTTGCCATAAACGAGAGACATTCAGCACCAGATTGACCTAGTGCCTGACTGGAGTCTACCTAACAGGCCAGCCTACCGTCTCAGCCCCGAGGAGGCGGAAGAGTTACAGCGGCAAGTCGGTGAGTTACTTAAGAGAGGCTACATCAGAGAGAGCATGAGCCCATGTGCAGTCCCTGCTCTGTTAGTGCCGAAGAAGGACGGTTCTTGGCGGATGTGTGTTGACAGTAGAGCCATCAACTGGATTACAGTCAAGTACAGATTTCCCATCCCGCGGCTTGATGACATGCTAGACCAGCTATCTGGCTCTAATATCTTCTCAAAAATTGATCTTAAGAGTGGATACCACCAGATTCGGATCAAGCCTGGAGTTGAGTAGAAGACGGCGTTTAAGACCCAACATGGCTTGTACGAGTGGATGGTTATGCCTTTTGGGTTATCCAACGCACCCAGCACGTTCATGCGGTTTTTGCATCAGGTATTGAGACCTTTCATGGGAAATTTGTGGTCGTTTATTTCGACGATATTCTTATTTACAGTCCTACATGGGCTGCCCATTTTGATCATCTACGTGTTGTGTTTGAGGCACTAAAGGCGGAGAACTTGTTCATCAACAGAAAGAAGTGTTTATTCTTTACTACTTCTATGTAGTTTTTGGGATTTGTGGTGTCTACTGATGGTGTTCATGCAGATCCTTCAAAGATTGAAGCGATTGTGGAGTGACCTAGGCCAAGGAAGCTGCACGACATTCGCAGTTTCAATGGTTTGGCATATTTTTATCGCAGGTTCATCAAAAACTTTAGCGCCTTGATTGACCCCATCACCGAGTGTCTCAAGGGGCGTGATTTCCAGTGTTCTGATGAAGCAGAGTCCAGTTTTCAGGAAGTGAATAAGAGGATGATTGAAGCACCAGTTCTGGCACTCCCCGATTTTGACAAAGTGTTTGAGGTTAATTCTGATGCATCGGGCATAGGCATTGGAGGTGTCTTAGCCAGTCAGGGCGTCCGGTTGCATTCTTCAATGAAAAGTTATCGGGGTCCGAGAAGAATTACTTCACTTATGATCTGGAGTTCTACGCCATAGTTCAGTCTCTAAAGCATTGGCGCCATTACTTGATACAGAAAGATTTTATTCTGTTCACTGATCATGAAGCGCTGAAGTACATCAACGGACAACACAAGCTTAGTAGGCGGCATGCCAAGAGGGTGGCGTACTTGCAGGAGTTCACTTCCGCGCTGAAGCACCAAGCTGGAAGTTTGAACCGCGTGGCAGATGCTTTGAGTCGTCGCAACGTGTTTCTCTTCACCATGAGCAGCCGTGTAGCTGGATTTGAGGCCTTTGCAGACATGTATGAATCTGACCCTTTGTTTGGGAAGATATTTACAGAGGTAACTTCTGGTCAACGCCATGATTTTATTGTTCATAATGGTTATCTGTTTTGGGGGCAGCGGTTGTGTGTTCCAGACTGTTCCTTGCGACATCAGATTATCAGTGCGCTCCACAATGAAGGAGACTTTGGCCGAGACAAGACCTTAGCTCTTGTATCTGCTGACTTTTACTGGCCAAAGTTGAGTAGTGACGTGGCCCATTATGTGGATCGATGCTTCGTTTGCCAGGTTTTCCAATGCAGGTCTTTATACTCCACTTCCCGTTCCTGAAGCTCCTTGGTTTGATGTAAGCATGGATTTTGTGCTTGGCTTACCCAGCACGCAAAGGGCGGCAGATTCTGTTCTTGTAGTTGTTGACAGGTTTTCCAAGATGGCAAACTTTGTACCATGCAGGAAGACTATGGATGTTGTGCGGATTGCTCACCTCTATTTCAGGGAGATTGTGCGGTTGCATGGGGTTCCTCGTTCCATCACCTCAGACCGTGACACGAAGTTCATGAGCCAATTCTGGAAGAGTCTGTGGGAGAACCTGGGAACTCAGTTGAACTTCAGTAGTGCCTATCATCCTCAGACAAATGGTCAGACAGAGGTGGTGAATCGCAGCTTGGGCAACCTTCTCCGTTGTTTGGCAGGATCGAAACCGCAGCAATGGGACTTGGCACTTCCGCAAGAAGAGTTTGCCTACAACAGATCGACGAGCAGGACCACTGGCTTGAGACCATTTCAGGTTGTCAATGGTCAGAATCCATCAGGTGTGCTGGACTGATAACGCCCAAATAGGGGTTATTTTATAGCCTGAAAAGATGTGTATTTGTGCTGGAAAACCGTGTTTTAGCCAGAATTCACCCTCGGAAAGCCTCGGTTTTAGGAACGAGACGTTTATTTGCTCTTCGTGAATTTTATGCATGTTTTGTACTTTTATTGGATATGATCGCGGGTTTTTTTGATGTTTTTACAGGAACAGGTTCGGAAAGTGCATTGGGATGCGTGCCGAGACAGAACCGGGATCGCCTCGGGAAACGTGCAGAAAATGCTCGGAGCAGGATTTGACCGAAACTGGTACAAGGGAGAGCGGAATGGAAAACGGAAAGACTGGAGGAAAAACGAGCAGTGAAAACCGACCGAGGAAGCTGAAAACGCCAAAACCGAGAATCACGGGGATACGCTCGGTTGACAATATCTTGAGCTTGGCTTGGAATTTTGAAGTGAAACCAGGGGCAAAAGAACGGAGACGTCAAGGGCTTTCCGAAAACAGGTTATAATGCTGAAACGGAGTCCGGCCGAAAAACCGACTCCCATCAAGTGTGGGTCCCAGTCAGGCCACGCCCGAGTAAGGAGTCTCGGTTTCCGGTGTCCGGAGTCAGGAGCAACTATTTCATGTTCGTGACAATTTCCGGGACAGTTTTGGCCTAGGGGTATTTTGGTCATTTTGGCACCGGGCCCGGGTTTCCGGAGTCAAGTTCAGATTTTGTCTTCCAAATTCAGTCAGCAGTTTTCCTATGGCCAGAGTCAGGATTTGGCAGAATTTGGAGCGTTTTTGACCCAGGGGTATTTTGGTAATTTTGACAAGTTTCGGGTCAAAACGCAAGACGGGAACACGGGAGAGCAGGAAGACATCGAGGAAGGAAAACCGGAGATTTCAGGCAGAAGTGTGGGACCCAGGAAACCCATCCAGGCCCACCAAAGGACCAACCAAGGGCCACCATATACGCAAGGCTGCGTATATACGCAGGCAGGGAGGTGATGGTTGGAGGATTTTTTTTGGGCGTTGCGTATATACGCAACCCTGCGTATATACGCAGCCAGTTTGACTTTTTTTCCCGAGTCGGTGGACCGATGGCAGTTTTCGTAAATTCTGGCGCAAGTGTTTTCGGGAAAAACAGCACTATTTAAAGACTCGTCCAGACTCGTTTTGAGATATAAAAAAAGACACAGAATACACACAAGACAGCACAACCGGAGGAGTCTGAGCATCCCGGAGAGCACGGAAACGTGAATCCAGATTTGAAGACCCGTTTGCTTTTCTTCTCTCTTATTCAAAAACTGTGTTATCTACGTTATGAGTTTCAGTAGCTAAACTTTTACCTAGGTTCTCGGTGAACCTAGGGTTTCGTACTCAGAGATTAGTTCTACGTTTTGACTATGAATTCATGATTACGTTATCTTAATATCAGCAGCTTTATTCGTTATTCTGTCTTTGAATGTTACTGTTCATGCATGATCGGAGTCGCGAACCAGAATTGCTACAGACCCGAGCCGGTACGTGAAAACGTCAGGTTAGGGTTAGGAAGAGAAGACAGAATTTAGCACCTTACCCCGATGGGCCGACTAGCGAAGGGGAGTTAGGACTAGCCTGAAATCGTTGAGACCAACTGTTAGAGAATCTGACCCGGGCCATCAGGACAGGTTAGAAACCCTCGCAGACTTAGAACGAGACTGCAGATTTAGGCAGCTTAACAGGAATCCGAAAGTCTGCAGAATTGTGATAGCGTGCAGGAAAAGAAAAGATATTGCACAATTGGTACGTGGCACGGATAACGAGACTGCTGTGTGTTTTCATGTCAAACAAAGAACGAAAATCTGAAGAACCCTAGGGGATCCCGGGACCTAGTATCGTAAACCCTAGATTTACAACACGTATAATTATTCAGAAAATTCTCACAAAAAGATTTATGTTTCAGTTATTTACTTTCAGTACTTAGTTAGTAAGCAGAATCTCAAACTACTCCTCCGTTTTACACTCTGTTCGTTAAAACTGATTACTAGAAAAACCTGCAAAGTCCCTGTGGGATCGATAATCCGAGTCGAAAATACTCTCTATATTACTTGATTCGTATACTTGCGAATAGCACGCTAAATTGCGCATCATGGACTTAGCCCCTATTCCGCGCGTGGGCCGCATTCATCCTAAGGCCGAGAAGATGGCGCAACACTGGAGAGGTATTCATGACCAGGTGAAGAGCATGATTGAGGAGAATAACAGCAAGTACAAGGCTCGGGTGGAAAAGCATCGTCGTCAGGTACTATTTGATGTTGGTGAGTTTGTGTGGGTTGTATTGACTCGTGATCATTTTCCTGTTGGCGAGTACAATAAGCTCAAGGATCGGAAGATTGGACCTTGTGAGATCGGGCAGAAGATCAATGATAATGCTTACAGGTTGAAGCTTCCCAATCACCTGAAGACCTCGAACGTGTTTAATGTGAAGCATCTCACTCCTTGCTTTGTGGATCCTGAAGACGTTGCTGTGAACTCGAGGACGAGTTCTTTCCAACCCGTGGAGACTGATGCAGGAGCTGAGTCACTAGACAAGGCTGAGCTGTCAGATGCGACGAATCTGGCGATTCAGTATCATGACGTGGAAGACAAGCGCAAAGGAGGGGTAAAACGGTCATTTTTGTCATGCCACGCTGTTCGGGGCGTAACTTGAGCTGCGGGGATCAGAATGGCTATTACAGCATATTTTCGGAAAGCTCTCGACGAGACAGACACAAGTCTCGCATATTTCAGCCCCGAAAAACGACGTTTGACCAGTCAACGGAAGCTCCGAAGACTGATTTTGCCATTTTTCGCAGTTTTCTTCTTTTTTCATATTTTACTTCTTTATTTAGCCCGATTTGGGTCAAAGTGTTATTTGAACATTACTTTTAATAAGGCCATTAGTTTTGGGCCAGTTTTGTAATTTTGCCATTTTTGGCAAAGTTATGGTTTCAGCTATAATACCCGGCTTGTGGGTAATTGAAAGACAATTTTTGAGTTATAGATATTTTCTTCGAACCCTAGAGAGCCTCTCTACTGGTTTATGCCTTTTTATTCGTTGTTCTGCTGCGTTTAAGCTCTCGCCTCGATTCAATTCGGCGTCAGCTTATTCCAGCAAAAGATGAATAAGCTTATGTGTTCTTAGATTATTCTTGCCTATTCATTCTAACATGGCCTATTCCAGCTTTGTCAAGCCCCAAGTTGTTAAAATCTCTAGGAGTTTCATTTAGGACCCACCTTTGAATCCACCCTGCAGGGTCCAGAAAGTCTTTTCCAAAAAATAAAGTCAGTAAAACAAATTTGTATCACAAGAATTTACTTAAAAATATTAATATACTACATGGTACCTTTTCAATGAGAGAGAGGTAGTCATGCTTGAATTCTCTTTTAGTTTGTCGCTGGCTCATAAGCTTATTGCTCATGCTGAAACTTCACTGTTTAAAAATATTGATTCTGAGTAGTAACAGAATACCATAAGTGCTAGAAAGTGCCTTCAAGCTTTGCTTCCATGGTTGATTGAAACCTTTCCTAGGACTTTGCAATTTCTATCCCCCCTTAGCTTGCAGTGTAGCATAGGAAATGAAATAACTTACAATAAACCGTCCTAGAGAAAGTACAACAAATATGAACATAGGCAGGAAACAACCAGACATAAAAGTCATTCTACTAAACAATGTTCAGGAAACACTATTGATTGCAACAGCCTAATCCACATCGGTTTTTGATCATCTAAATTAACATCAATTCATGCATAACCACAAACAGAAACTACCTTGGCTATTCTGTTAGTACTTATAGTACCACCTCGACCGGAGTTTCCTCCTTCGCTGAGTCCTCAGGGAGCTACTTTAAAGTCGAGACCTCACTGGTCAGAATCCCTGTGAGTTTCTACTTCAATCGGATTCACTTGGTTCACCAAATGACTCCATAACCGGAATTATTTCTCAACAGTGAACCAAAGTTACACAGGATAAGCGATACCTTGCAAACAAGATTCAGGATACAAACATGTGGCTCCTTAAACAAGTCCACCAATTTCATGAATGATCTCATAAGACGATGATCATTACAAACAGAAAAATCCAACTAGTACTAGTTTTATGTGACTTAACACCCTATTCATGCATAAAGCACAAACAACAGCTAGTTTGGTTATTCTATTACAACATTAAGCTTAGCTTAGCTCGAAACAAGAGTTTTCTATCTTCTCTGGTAAAACATCATCACAAGTTCTCTCTAATAGCTTTGCTCTGTCGCTCAAAAAGAAAAATTAGAATCCCTCCGGGAACTTCAGTTATTTGTAGGACAAATTGTCTCCTTAGTCCGGATCTCAAATGCCAAGAACAAAATATTGGTTTCAAAAGTCTTCCTAAACTCACTCGTCACCACCTCCTTGTCCTACCGCTGTTGACTGGATGCTCCCTCCCTGTCAAACTCCTCGAAACTTAGAGGAAAGTCCATGGTCTCTTGTTTTCTGACACCTGGAAGCACCGGGGGTTGAGCAAGGAACGTGAAGTTTCTTGATATTGGATCAGGTACACTGGGGAGAGGTATCTTAGGTATTCTCCAGGATGGTTCTCTAGGGACGGGAATGTCACAAGAGGTGTCCTCCGTATTTCTCTCTCCATTTTGGGGAACAGGGCCTGGAGCTTGTGCCTGCAGAGGGAGCTTATCACGGGCATTTTCTTCAGCCTTTTTCTTCTTCACACGGCGAAAGAGCCCCCACAGGAAGTGTTCACCGCCCACTTCTGCGATATGACATTAACAGGAATAAATATAATCAAAGTTAAGCTTAAGAATGATGCACATTAGAAAAGAAGGAAATAGTAGACATGAAAGCAACACCCCCTGAAGTGAGGAAAAATGAAGATCTACTATTTACTTAGATATTCATTCACATCCTTCATCTTATGAGAATGATACTTCCTGCTTGATTGGTTTCCTACAATGGATTTGTATATTCTGTCCAATGTCACATACCACACGACTATACATAATCTCAGGATTTTTTCTGATTTTTAAGTGTCATAAAAAAATCCAAAGGATTTTTCTTGTTTTAATGTGTCATATATAAACAATAACATGAATCCACTCATCTTTTGCATAATAAAAGAAACCCATATACAATTACTATATATATCAGTCCCAAATCGACATTAAACAATCTAAACATGCTGGTTTGAAATGGTTTGTTACCTACAGCTATAGGGAACGATGAAAATAGTGGCATGAGTTTCTTACTTTGAGAATCAGAGGACAAACATTTCGATGGAAAAACCAACAGCTCGACACCATTCACGCAAGTGAACAAGACCAAATCGCTTGCCTCCATGAATTTCACCAGGCGAACATAATTTTCGGACCTAAAAATTTCCAACAAAAGTGTAAATACAATCTTCTTAACAGCAAAGTTTAAACAACCAAGATTCAGAAACATACCTCTTGTTGCTTCTTGAGAATAGATACAGCCCAATATCGTTCTTGCCTGGACAGTAGTCTTGAAATATACCTGTCCAGACTTCGGTACGCTGAAGTAGTTCAAAAGAAAGAACTTCGGGCAATTTCTTCGAGAACTCGAGGACTTTCCAAAGAACCTTGTCTGGAGTATGAGCCTCAATAGCAACATTGAGGTCCTGCAGAGTTCCAGTACAGCAAACTCTGAAATCACCCCTGAAATGCAAAAGGGAACAATCGGTTAGGCATAAGTTTTTATATCCTTGCATGATTTCATAGATAATGAAATGTAGCTATCGTGCTGCTGGATATGGCAAAAGAAAAACATTATCCTTGTAGTTATATCAACCTGAAAGAGACCAATATCTGGTGGCAAGGGTTGGTATGAACGAAAACTGGTTTTAGATGTGGTCATCTAAAATCGAAATCCAAAAACCTGGAACTTACCGGAATCCTAAGTACTAGGCAAAAGAAGTTATGCACAAAGTAAGCTGTAAGACAAACTGTAGCAAAATCCTAGGAGCATAATCAGCTAAAAACAAGCCTTTTCGAAATTTAACCAGAATCGACTTCATGGATCTAACCAGTTCATTGAACCAAAATCTCTTTTGAAGACATCTATATCCTAAGAAAGGAGAGGCACTTATACTAATGACCATGCTTTGTTGTTCTTTTTCTAGCTTTTGGGTGTATATTTAAAATATCACCCACTCATTTCTTATTCTCTCTATAGGCTTCTAAGTGAGAACAGTCAGGTGAAACAGCCTTTTTCCCATCTTTAACCGGGGTCGACTACAAGAATCTCCAGTCACCTAAACAAGCTTTTACAAAAACAATGACGATCTTGAACCACAACTAATCAAATTTCTAACTTAATCCTTCTGAACCAAAATCTGTTTGAAGACATTTGAAGAATGCTCCCAAAGTGATCTACCGAAAGACAAAACATAATCCCCATTTGTTGAAAACGAAGAAAATAAATTAAAAGAGTGATGTTTATAGTAGATCGATCCCAGATACAAAAACTAGGGAATGCATAGAAAAGTTGATGTTTATAGAGACATATCGATCCCAGATATAAAAACTGTAGTAGATGTTGGGTAATGGAAACGTCCCAAGTCCAATGAAAGTCCGAGACATTGCGCTCATTGAGAGGTCAAATATCAGATGGAATGAGCAGAAAATTCGAGGCATTTTTTCAGATTATATATTCAAGCAGAATTTAACAATTTAACAGTCTAGAGCCGCAAAGAAGGATATGCTAATATGGGCTGAATATGAAACATAGCTTGTCCGGAAAATGGAGGAAGAATGTGGGGTAAAGTCTGGGGTCTTAAGTGTCCGGAAAAGTTGAATTATTTCCTCTGGTAATGCATACATGAAACTAGTATGAAACATAGTTTGTTATCAAGTTTTCCTCAGCAATTATTAACGGTCGACCCATTTTCTTTTTATGTGGCTGTATAATATGAACTATCTTGCATTTGCATAAACAACAGACTTTCTGTTTAAAACAATAGTACAATAGTAATTGTTCAAGTTTAGCTACTCACATCCAAGAAGAAGAATAAGCAGGGCCTTGAACTTTCTTTTCTTCAGGAATCTCCCCATTTCCAGCACCACTCTTTCTTCGGTCGGTATCAGCCGAAGCATCAGCACCTAAAAGAATAGGTAGTCTCTTAAAAAAAAAAAACACAATGTTTGGAGTCCTAAACGAAGAGAAATGAGATATCAGACTGACATCATGATGATCATACATTTGTAAAAAGGTGACATATAATGTTATCCAATTGTCTAATTATACTACAAAAACCAGAAACTGAAGTCAATAACCACGGTTATTACTTGAGCAGATAGTTCGGGAGAAACTATGAAAGAGGCACACTTAAAATCTTAGGGTTGACTAGTTCTCTGAGATCTATAAGACTATAACATATAAGGAAATTATAGCATTTGTTTGGTCCAGTTCCAAGACAGGTTCGGGATTAAAACTAAGAAAATTTGGCCATTTCCCGGGATGCAATTAGCTAAATAGACATACTTGACAAAGATTTTAAATATTCGAATTTAGTAACATAATCAAGTAGCTAAGAATTGGATTAAATGACATAAGTCACCCATGTGGTTTGGACAATTACCCGAACACTACTCTCTGGTTTAGATAGTACCACAAACCACTATTTTGAAATACTGATTGTTTTAAAACAATAAACCCGATTTTTATTACAATTCTTTCAGAATGGTGTCTTTAGGCACGGGGTGATTCGTTTGTATGTATAGAAAACACTTGTTGCGTGTTTTTAAGACTATTTCTCTAATATCGCAAGCCACAAAGACAACGTTAGGTAAGCAAAGAGAAGAGTGAATAGGACAAGTTAATCTTACAGGTCATATTGTTTCTGGAGCTCATTACTGGTGGACAATCCCCCAACGGTTGCAGGGGACATGGCGCTTCCTTCTTCACCATTTTATCGGTTCTAGTATGACTTTCTATATCTTTGCCAGAATTAGTTTCTTTTATGGGTACTTGAACAACATTCTTTCCTGAAACAGGAGACAAGAGTAACAATGAAAAATCCCAAAAAAAGATAAAGTTAACGCAAAGACAGTAAAACTATTAAAAAAATCTGATACTTCTCCTATTTAAGCCATCAAATTAGAACACACACATGCACCCGTTGACGTTTTCTATCACACCGAACTAGTACTTGATGTCTTGACCACATAAAATTCTGGAGTCATAACTAAAGGGCTGGAAACTCATAAACATTATGTCAAGGATCTTTATAGATTTATTACCTTTCAAGTCCTTTGATGAGAGAACTTCTTGCTGATTTGCAGAACTGATAGTTCCTCTGAACAACGCAGGAGATGAGGGTCTTGTAGGTCTATCAAAATTTCCTCCCATATTCGGCAAGGTGATACGAGTTGGAGGCTTAGGCTTCATTGTCGTTGATGTCAAGTTCACAGCCCTCCTAGAAGAGGATGTTAATTTCTTCTCACCTGACGCTAACATGATAGCATCTTCAGGATTCAAGAACATGGTTTTGCGTGATTTGGAGTTCTTTCTCCATTCGGGTGATGCTGTAACCCCGAGTTCACATTTTTCACAGAGCCAAACATCAGGACGAGTTTCGCCGAATGATTTTCTGCAATATCTGAAAGATGGTAAACAAATTAAGTTATTCAACCAAAGAGAATCTTAAAAATGCTAGCATTATCATTATGTAGGGTATGCTAACCGCCATATATAGATAACCGCCGAGTGAATGTTACACAATGAGAGAGAGAGAGAGAGAGAGAGAATACACGTGCTCGCGAGATACTTTGCATTCATCACAAATTCGAATTTTCTTGGCATAGCCAACATCACCACATATCTCACAGGGGTCTCCCTGCACAACAGTTGCATAGATGTTACAGGAGTATTATGACTTTTACAAGCATATAAGATCTTGTGTACATAGACATGATAACTAAAAACAATTGTACTCCGAGGCAGCACAATTAGTTCTCACAGAATAGTCAGAAAACAAAATACAGTTAATGTTATGTTGTCTATTTATGAGTGGTAAAAGAATGGTAAACATACAAAGTTCACTTGATGCACATACGAAGGGGAAAAAAACAAACAATGGCCAGCTTGTGATTCATACAAATATGAAGAGATGTCTCTTTTAACAGCATTGCAACGTATATGAGAAACGGATTTCATAATTTCAGAGTCTTGCACCAGAAATAAACCTCGTCTAGAACTTAATATGAGTAATAATACCTTTATCCTAGCCAAATATCCCAATGACCTTTGCTAAGACATAAGACTCAAGCCATTAATAGGCATGATTAACAACCAAAGGGCTAAAACAAACACAGAAAGAAAGAATAGTCGAAACCTTTGTTTCCAAAGTCATTGATGACCTGGTTTCTCTATTCCAATAACCAAACTTGAAGGCCGGGGAAGAAGATGATAAAACTCAGAACTGTGGAAGGGGCTAACTTAAATACTCAATATCGTACTTACTTTACGGGAAAAAGTTGTATGAAAATAATGCTTCAACTTTCCGAAATAAAATTTAAGGTGTTTGAAACATCCCCTTTAGAGTAGCTACTGAACGCGATATAATATGATTACATGATAATGAATCAGTAAGTTTGAAACCAAATCTATGAAGTCGATTGCATGCCGCTAAATAATTCTAAACACCTGAAACCGAACAAATCATAATTGGGATGACTAGAGTAATTGCATGTTTAATATAGAAGCTGAAATGCAGCAAGCAACTAATTAATGTGTATGACGACAAAGAAGTTGAAAATAATAAAATGAAAACTGAGTCAACGCCTAAAACTTCCGAACTCTGTTACAAAAAGGTTAAACTTGATTGAAACACATCAAACAGTAACACTAGTATGCACTAATCATCGGATAAGTACCCCATTCACATGAAGACGTAGTCAAATTTTCAGCCTACGGTGATCTCCAAGTTGAGAGAAGAGAAGAGAAGTAAACCACCATAACATATCAAGAAATGTTATGATATGTTATGGTAGTTTGCTTCTCTTAGATTACCAACGAAAAGAGAAGCTCAGATACAAGTATGCACTAACAATATATATTTTCATTAATTTGCGAGCCAACATTATTTAAACAAGATAATTAATGAATGTAATATCGTTTACGAAGGAAACACGTGCAATGCAAACATTCTAATCCTATGAAATGTCCCGAACTTGTTGCCTACAGAACCCTCCAAGACACATTGAACATATGGAATTAAGGCAACAACTAAAAGCATGAGTCAGGCAACATGAAAACTATAATTGCAAACATAAGCATACATTCAAGGTGGTCTTATTTTAGTAGGCATGGAAGTTCAATTCCCAGAAGAATTGTAAATCATAACCGAAAAAAGAATGGTTTAGCACAAACAACAAAGGGAGGGCATTTAAAACAGCAAATTAAACTTTGAATTGCGTGAAAGCACATGTCAGAATTTTCTATACAACTTCTAAGTTCTAACCCTACCATTTTTGTAACATGGCCATCTCGAAAAGCACAACCGTTAATCAACGAAGACCCCAGTGGAGGAATGACCAACTTGCTGCATTACTTGTAGACTACCATAACAGATCAAGAAATGATTTTTCTTAATCAAAGTGACCATCTTATTGCTAGCTACTTAGATCATACAATCCATTTATGGAGAAAAAAAACATTCAGTCTTAAAGATTCATCAATTACCAAGTTGAAAATTAACTAATCAAATACCAATTAGACAAGATCGGATCAAAAATTTACCATTTCACTAACATGACTTTCAGTTCCAATACACCCAATTTACAAGACAAATAATTAAGGGTGTTTTACCATGATTCTGCGTGAATGAGAAGTAAAGAGAGAGCTTTGAAGAGCATAAATTAAGGGTTTTTACCATGTTGTTCCACCTCCGAATCTGGGGAGTTAATAGTTTGATGGTTGCGACGCTTCGGAGGATGCAAAATGTGAAGACACTGAAGTGTTTGAACAGAAAGAGCGAGCGAGCGAGCGAGCGAGCGAGAGAGAGAGAGAGAGAGAGAGAGAGAGAGAGATGTTGCGGAGAGAGAGAGAGAGAGAGAGAGAGAGAGAGAGAGAGATGTTGGTCGGTCTGCCTTTGCTTTTCAAAGTTTGCGGCGTGGATAGACAGACTCTCTCGTAAGTTTCGCAAAATCACAGTCAAACAAGTCAATTGGAGATTAGGGTTTTTTTTTAGAAGAGGGAACCTTCATAATATGGATAACTGTATCTGACCCCGACTGGACAAAAGATAATTGCTCTTCAGATTTTTTTCAACATTAAGACTAGATTTTATGGTTTCAAATTTATTTATTTTTCAACCGGTGCTCGATTCACTCGTACGTTATTAGGGTTGGTCATTTCTTATTCGAAAGAGAGATAACGTGCGAGTTATATTGACCTTCTGGCATACATGTATATTACAGCTCAACTAAACCTTGGCACCATTTGGGATGCAACGGTGTACCCAGAAACCTTTTTTTTTAAGTGCTTCTCTCTTGCTATTGGTGTACAGGTTGAAGGTATCAAGTACATGAGACCGGTAGTTGTCACCGATATGGCGCATGAAGAAGGAACCTTTGTAGTTTGTCATGTGAACAATGGGTGACGGCGAAAAACATTGCTATCTCATTGCATGAGGTGTGATGGACCACGAGAACATTGATGATTGATGGTTGAAATTGCTTCCTAACCAAACTGTAGGCTATTGTACAAGACCAACCACACCTAACGTTTCTATCTGACCGACACAGTGCAATAATGAATGATGTGGTGAACGTGTACCCGCTCTCAAACCAAGTGCACTGCTTCATTCACTTGAAAAGGAATGCAATGGGGGGGGGGGGGGGGGTATACAAAACAACCGGGTGAGAAAAATTTACAAGGCCTCCTTCGCCGACAGTGAGTCAATTTTCCTTAATATTTTGTTGGGCTACTAGGTCTTCCTCGGCGAACACATCGTCGTGAATGGCATTGAAACTGTAAATTATATTTGGAGTCTAACACTCTTCGTCTCTTCTATTCTCATCCATATAAAAAATGGGGGACAACTTGAAGATGAATGAGTTGCATAGGCACTTCTGGATATTATGTTCTTCGTCTTCTTCTTCTCGATCCGTGTACGCGTCCTCAAACCATCGCTCTATTCCAGCATCTTCAGATTCTGCCACTTGAGCTGTGAATGACATTCGGTTGGGCTCGGCTCTGAGACCAGTTGTGAAGACTCGTCACACTTTTATTATACAAATTATCGATTAATGATAAACACGTGGATTATTATCAACCAGTCTAGCACGACTAGACATCCAAAACTCAGCCAGCAGGACAAACAGTCATCTGAAACGACATTTTCAATCAAATTTATGAAAAAATGGTAAGTGACTGAAATTAGTAAAAAGTTCCACCATCTCGTCAAAATGACATTTTTTTAAATATCTAGCCTAAACAGTAATTTGTATAAATCGCCAAAATCAGCTAAAAAAATTAAATAAGACATCCTCTTTTTCGTAATCAACACTCCAATCCGGTCCAATCTTGCTCAACCTGTAAAATAGAAAGGTGAACCAAACGGCCCAACAGGTATCGTCTAACCAATGGCGTAGAAATCTAAAATCTGCTTAACACAACAACCAGTTATTATACATCAGCATGCGACACCAAATGACAATCACCGTGATTTATCAATCACCCAAACAATTTTCAAATATCTAAAAAGCTGTAAAAATCGCAACAGTAGTATTTACAGATATACATCGTAAATGCAGAAAATTTAGAAGTTAGATTACCTTACCTCTCATAGTATTCTGATATTAAAAAATTGTCTCAACTGGTACGGTGAAAAGCTCCACGGACATAACTTTCTTTGTAATATCCCGTCCCACATCGAAAAATTGTGGTTTGGTATTGTGGATTAGATGTATATATGGATGAGGGATTGTGATATTATGTCCCACATTGGAGATTTGTGAGTTTGAAATCTGGTATATAGTAAACCATGTGGATTACTACTAGCACCTTCGAGGCTTAAGCATTTTTACCTGGTGGTACGGGTAAAGAAGTTGTTGGGACAGTAATCCACGGGTGTTACAAATTGTATCAGAGCCAACCCTGATCCCGCAAGGGCTCCGTGGCGGTTCGCTGTCAGCCAAGGGGATACGTGACTGGGCACCCTCGACGAGGACGTCGAGTATATAAGGTGGGGGGGGGATTGTAATATCCCGTCCCACATCGAAAAATTGTGGTTTAGTATTGTGGATTAGATGTATATATGGATGAGGGATTGTGATATTATGTCCCACATTGGAGATTTGTGAGTTTGAAATCTGGTATATAGTAAACCATGTGGATTACTACTAGCACCTTCGAGGCTTAAGCATTTTTACCCGGTGGTACGGGTAAAGAAGTTGTTGGGACAGTAATCCACGGGTGTTACATTCCTCTCTACCCTCTTACAAACCAATTACCAGCGAGTAACTGTTCATTCTAAAAATTGTGAGAAGTAAATTCAAAGAAGAAACCCTCAAACTTTATCTCAGAAGTCTTTTTGTTTTCCCAAAGAAAACATGCGGTTGAATAAACTTGCTTTCTTTCTTTCATTTTCCAAAATAAGTCCTTATTCTCAAAGAAACAAACTTCAAATATATATTCTATAAAACAACATGGTTTAACTAAGTTATGGCTTTCCAGCCTTTAAATTAACTAAATCATCACCAGCCCTTAATTCTCACATACCACCCACTTAACTACCCCTTACTTGAAAATATACCCCCCCCCCCTCTCTCTCAGATTGATTTACGTAATTATCAAAAATGTGTAAGAACATGACTTGATGGATATCATATAAAATTACCGGAGACGCCATTTTAATGTTCTCGTGTTTTTTGGGGTGCCCTCGGATACGGGCAATCCCCTAGTACTATATATAGTAAACAAGTGAGTCACACTAACCTTAACACAGTAGACTAGTCCTCATTTTTTTTCTCAATAAAGAAAATAGATTAGTCATCACTTCGTGGCCACTGTGAAGAAGTCGGGATAAACATAAATGTAATGTCAATTGCTTACAACAAACCCCCACTCGGTTAGTATAACTGCAAAATGACCCCTCGAATATTTTGTAATAGCATTATACAAGAAAAACTAATAAGTAATGCATTCATGAAAATATAATCCATGTGTAGAAATCAAATTAGTTACTAAATAAAACTAAACATAAACCAAACAAAGATCCTAGTAGCACAGATTAGTTTTCCACTAAATACATGAATCTAATCAAGGTACTTTCTAAACTTAGGGGTCTCACACGGACACTGCTACTTATGACTACATTCTAGGAATAACAATTTATATCATAGCAACACTAAGTTAATTACAATACAATAATATGACTTACCTATAAAACAGTATAGCACTAGAAAAATATCGATTCAGCTAGAATCGTTTTTAGCATTTTGGTAGCCTAAAGCGAGAAATAAGTTGGAGACGATCGAATAGTTTATGGACGTTGTGTATTGCTAGATATTGCATCGAAATATGTTGTGCAGTGCACGTACAATGTCTGTGCTAATGTTGTGGTGTGTCAGTACCACTCATGTTTTATTTAATTTTTACAATTCTTAGTTTATTCCCATCTTATGAAAACTCCGACTTTATTCTAAATGAGACCAAGTGCTTTCATATCCTCGTGACAGACACTATATTTGACTGAATTTGAGAGGTAATATACGTACGTTCTCCTTGCCAAGATTACAAGATGCATAACTCCATTAAAAAGTTCAATGGAATTTGCAGGTGTGAGCGTTCTCCTTGCTGTGATTTTGGGATGCACAGTTCCTGTTGCGTCCCGACATCCACCGCCGCCGACTCGTATGCAGCCGATGGATGCTCTCCATGTTGTTGGGGAAATGACTCCCAAAGTTCGAGCTGCCATTGGGGTCTCCTATAAACCTTATTGTAGTAGTTATAATTGTATCTAAACGTGGATGTTCTATTTAATTGACCAGCGACCGGCGAGCTGGGGAGGTGGTTCTGCCTCTGCCTCCTCAGTTTTGATGTTCATTCAAGTTTTAAAATTGTAGTCATTTCAATAATTTCGCTCAGTTGGTTATCGGTATTTTTTATTTATTTAGGTTATTTTCATCAAGTTGATTTCGGCTAATCGTTTTTTTATGGTGAATTTTAAATGTATCAGAGTTATAAATTAAGAAAATGACCCCTTAGCTTTTGTGATCATAATTATTTTGTTAATTTTTTCGTTATTGATTGAAACCCGTTTTCTCGGAAGGAAAAGTCTATGTGAACAAAAACACTGACAAAAACTTGAACAGAATTTACGTATGTGAAGATTATTGATAATATAACAATAAAAATCTATGGAGGTGGATAAGCAAATCGAAGCAAGCAAAAGCAATAATGAATTGTATGTTTGGAATGGCAAGAAAAGAAAAGACCCGACTGAAACATGGGATGAGGATATCTCCTTCAAACAAATCCTTATTGGAGACTCATCAAAAGAAAAATTGTTCAATGATGATGATGAGGATTCAGAGGACGAGGAAGAAGATAAAGAAGAGAAAAAGAGGGTTGATGATCACAACAAAGCAAATCCAATGAACCCTATGGTTTTCATCCCGACAAAGCTCAAAACAATCATCATCCAAAAATTTAAAAATTGCTTGATTGTGCAGCTTCTGGGGAGAAATGTAGGGTTTAAGTTCTTTGAATCTAGAGTGCTCAAGCTTTGGAACCTGACAGGGGGGTGCAGCTTTAGGGACATGGATATGGGATATTACACGGTCGATTTTGAAAACAGAGAGGACTACACCAAAGTACTCACTGGCGGACCTTGGATCATAGTCGATCATTATCTGACGGTGAGGAAGTGGGAAGAAGACTTTAAACCTATTGCGGCGAAGAATCGAAGGACCGCCGTGTGGATCCGCCTACCACAGCTTCCGTCGGAATACTATCACCAGAGAGTGCTAAAGAAGATAGCAAGACAATTTGGGACCCCGCTCAAGATTGATATGATTACAGTGTTGGGAACTAGAGGAAAGTACGCAAGAATATGCGTCAATGTTGATTTGGATCAACCACTGATTCCGGAGTTTACAGTGGGGAAACTCCTATAGAGTCACTTACGAGCATCTTCACAATATATGTTTTGGGTGTGGAAAAGTGGGGCATAGGAAAGAGTTTTGCCCAGAAAACCCAATCGGAAGAGACCTGCAAAACCAGATGGGAACATCGACGCCGGAGAAGACGACCGGAGCTAGCACCAGCAAGGCGGCGGAGGTTCGGAGTAACCAACGGTCACACAGTCAAAAAGAGACGTTGGCTAACGGTAACTTTAAGCAGGGTAAATTTGGAAATTCAAATGATGAAGGGTGGAGGGTTCCACTCAATCAGGCCAGAATAAAAAATTTGAGTGCAGATCAGAGAAATTCCAATAAATCCAATTCCCAAATGGGCCACCTGAATAACAGATTCAACATGTTGGAAAATGACCCGACTTCTCAAGAAGAGAGTACGAAGGTCCAAGTTGGGAAAGCCCAAGTAACCAAACCCAACTAGAAAATCAAGCCCAACCAGGTTTATGTGGTTAAAAGGGGTACCGAACCACCTAGCCAACCCGATACCGGGGCCGAATCTATGAACAAGGAAGACTCCTCACAGAAAGTGAAAAACCCTAATGGGGTTGTCAATTCTCTTGTTGATAAGTTTGAAGCGGCGATGGACATTGACAGGAAACGAGAGCTAAGAAGCTCTGAGATAAACACGGTTCCAAGGGAAGAGGTACAGAGGAAAAGCAACAATTCTGACGATTCTACAGCTGGTGATAAGATGTGCCAGGATCAACAGTACCAAGGGATGAACCTCACCGTCGATCTATCTAAGCAAGAAATGATAAATCGAACTCTTGAAGATAAAGGGAACCTTGGGAGACGATTTCAGAAGAAAACTCAGAAAACCAACAATTCCTCTTCAATCAAGAAGAAGCTGGCAATTACGGGAGGAAAGGGCTTCAAACAAAACCTTTCCAGTCAAGACCATGGAGATCCAGGAGGGGGTTCCGAGATTGCTAGATCACGAGCCGGTGCGAGTAAGAATGGAGGCATAAACAGAAGAAATTCAGACCATTGGAGCAATCTGGTGGAAGAAAGAGGGACTACTGAAAGTAACCATGGATTGGAGGGAGGAGAGAGAACAGAGGTGGCATGCAATCGAATTGAAAGAGACGAGCTCGTGGAAGAAGGACCAAGAAAGGATCTGCAAGATGGATGCCTACTTCAAGGTACCACCGAAAATTCCAAATAAGTTTTCCATGTCTTTTAAGATCTTAGCTTGGAATTGCCGTGGTGCCGGTAATAGCAATTTTCGGAATACGTTTCGTGAACTGATAGAGATTCATAGGCATCAAGTTACAGTACTTATCGAACCAAAGGTCCCTATTTCGTCGATGGGAACATTTTTCAATGATATGGGGTTCAGGGGTGCTTCCTTCGTTGACCCAGAGGGTAGGAAAGGAGGAATATGGTTGCTGTGGAATCCTGATTTGGTTACGGTTACAACACATCATATATCTCACCAGGTCATTCATGCGACTATCAAAAGAGCTAACTATGCGGAATGGGTTTTCTCAGCCGTATATGGAAGTCCAAATCCTACAATGAGAGAAAAGTTATGGGATGATCTTGAAAACCACATGGGAGCCTCTGACGAGCCGTGGCTGATTACGGGTGATTTTAATGACTTTGGGAGTGTTAACGAGAAGAGAAGCCTCAACAGTTCCGGCAACAATGCTAGGATCTGAAAGTTCCAGAGAAATCTGAACCGCTGTAACCTTCTGGACTTGGGATGCACTGGGATGATACTGACTTGGAGTAATAACCGTCATGGGGCTGCCAACACTATGGAACGGCTGGACCGTGCTTGTAGCAATGCAAAATGGAGAATGGAGTATCCCAAAGCTGTGGTGAGGAACCTGCCCCGTACCTATTCGGACCATGCTCCGATCCTGATTCACGTGGATGGTATTTCTCCTCCCCTCTCAATTGTTAAATCCTTTAAGTTTGAAGCTGCTTGGTTAACTCATCCTGTTTTTCATGATATTGTTGATAAAAATTAGAAGTTGAATCTTGGGTATAACTTGCTTAATAAAACGGATAAGGTTATTTCTGAAATGATTTCTTGGAACAAAAATGTTTTTGGTAACATTTTTAGAAATAAAAGATGGCTTTTAAGTAGGATTGAGGGGGTGCAAAAAGCGCAAAGTAATATTTACTGTCACAACCTATTTTTACTTGAGAAAGAACTTATTGGCAAATATAACACTATTCTTGCTCAAGAGGAGATGCTTTGGTTTCAAAAATCTAGGTGCAACTGAATTACTAAAGGTGAACGCAACACAAAGTTTTTTCATGTATCCACCATTATCAAAAGAAAGAAAAGATAGATTTTGACTCTTAAAGATGAATCGGGAGTGTGGATAGAGAATGAGACTATGCTTAAACACCATGTCTCTAATTTTTTTAAGTCCTTGTTCTCTGCTGAAGAGGCTTTTACTTGGGAGCTGAATTTTGATTGGAATTCGGGGATGGTTCCAATGATTAATGAGAACAACATGCCCCCCTGTGTGTTGTCCCATCCTTTATAGAAATCAAAGAGGCTGTTTGGGGGTTTAAATCTCTTAAAGAACCAGGAAAGGATGGGCTACATGCTCTTTTTTATAAGAAATTCTAGTCTGTCATTGGTACCGATGTATGCAACTTCGTTAGGGATTGTTTCTCTAACTGCTTGATTCCGGATGAAATAAATGCAACTCTAATTTGTCTTATCCCGAAGGTGGATAACCCGGAGAATATCAAGCAATTTAGACCTATAAGCCTTTTGCAATACTACCTATAAAATCATTACTAAAATTATTGTGGGGCGCATTAGACCAATCCTTGAGAATATTGTTGGGCCTTATCAAAGTAGTTTTATTCCGGGTAGATCCACAAAAGATAATATCATAATTACCCAAGAGATTATCCATTCGTTAAAGAAGAGAAAAGATAAGTTTGGCGGGATGGTTGTTAAAATTGACCTCGAGAATTATGATAGGCTATCTTGGGATTTCATTAGAGAAACTCTCAGTTTTTTCAACTTTCCCCCTAACCTCATTTCTCTTATCATGAGTTGTCTTACAACGGTCTCTACGGCCATCATTTGGAATAATTCTGCTCTTGATGATTCAAGCCTAGTAGAGGGCTTAGACAGGGTGATCCGCTCTCGCCTTACATTTTTGTTTTATGTATGGAAAGAATGTCACACATGATTAACTCTCTTGTGGATTCAAATGATTGGAGAGGCATAAAAGCCTCTAGAAAAGGGCCTATTATTTCCCATCTTTTTTATGCGGATGATCTCATGTTTTTTGGTCGTTGTAATGTTAATACCTGTGAGGCCATGAGAAATGCTCTTGATGATTTTGAAGCGATTTCGGGGCTCAAAGTTAATGCTTCAAAATCAAAGATTTTTTTCTCCAATAATACCCCTAGACACATGCAGAACAGTATTAAAGCTAGACTTAACATGGCTTCCACCATGAATCTTGGGAGGTACCTTGGCATTAATGTGATTCATGACAAATTCAACAAAAATAGTGTCAGTGATGTCACTAATAGAATGAATGCTAGGCTGTCGGGTTGGACAAGCAAGATGCTCTCTATTGGGGGAGAGTGACTCTTGCTAAGAGTGTTTTGGCTGCTTTACCCTCTTACTGCATGCAAGTGCTGCCCCTGCCGATTAGTACCTGCAATAATATTGACAAAATCTGCAGAAATTTCATTTGGGGGGATAGCAATGGAAACAAAAAAGTTCACCTCATCAATTGGAAAACTGTTTGTCTCCCTAAAGATAAAGGGGGTTTGGGCTTCAAAAAGGCTCGCATCCAAAATTTGGCTTTTTTAGCTAAGTTGGGGTGGCATATCAAGTTTGATCCAAATAAAAGTTTGTGGTGTGATGTTTTTAGAAAGAAATACATTGGGAGCAAAAGTATGAGTTGTTGCAAGAAACATACTTATGCTTCTCCTACTTGGAGAGGTATCCTTCTCACAAACAAATTCCTTGCCGCAAATACAAAGTGGAATGTTGGAAATGGGAAGGATATATCTCTTTGGCACGATTGGTGGTGTGGGGAGGCTCCACTCGCTCTCAGTTATCCGCCTCCAACGGGAACAGCGAATATGTTGGTTTGTAATTTCATCGATAGCCAGGGGGATTGGGACACTAATTCCCTCAGGTCCTGGTTTAATAATCTCATGGTTGACAATATTACAAGCACCGTGCTACCCTCCTACTCGCTTATTGATGACTCTCCTTACTGGAAAGGAACCACATCTGGTGACTTTTCAGTTTCATCAGCCTATAAGGCGATTGATGAAGAGAGTTCCCCTCCTAATGACAATGTCATGGGAGCCTGGATTTTCCTTTGGAAGCTTAAGCTTCCTTATAAGCAAAATCTGTTTCTATGGACTTTAGTGCACAAAAAGTTACTCACAAATTCTAGTAGAAAAATCAGAGGCTTGTCTGACTCTGATATTTGTACTATCTGTAATTTGGAGCAAGAAAACCATGAACATCTTTTTTCGAAAATGCGATATGGTGAAATCTTTTTGGAATACAGTAGGGGGACAGATTGGAGTAATGCCCAATCTGGTTTGGGGTTTGATAACTGGCTGTGGAGCAACTTAAAAATTTCAAATGAGGCTCACAGTACCAAATTTGTCTCCTCCCTTTGGTGCATTTGGCTTAGAAGAAACAAATGGACGTTTGATGGGATTTTGGAATCAGTTTCACAGGTGGAAAAAAAGATTGAAAGACATGTCATGCTCACTCAGGGAGCCTTTTCAAACTCTTATTTGTCCTTCAATTTTAATCTTGACAAAGCTACGTCTAAATGGTGTATTTCTTACGTAGGTAAGATCAAGTTGAATGTGGACGGATGCATGAGAGAGAGCACGAAGGAGGCTGGTTTTGGAGGGGTATCCAGAGATGCTAAAGGAGCTTGGATGCTTGGCTTGTATGGGAAGCTTCAAAACTGCACTAGCCTTGATACAGAAATCTGGAGCATTTACAGGGGAATCACAATAGCTTTTCACAGGAATTGGTGCAATTACGAAGTGGAGAGTGACTGCGATGATGCTGTACAGATTTTCAACGGCGAGAAGGATGGCCCGAGCTCAATGCAGAACCAAATCAGAGATGGGCTTTACCTGATGCGAAGGGGAAAAGGAATCATCAAACACATTAGCAGGGATGCAAACGATGTGGCTGATGCACTTGCGAACCTGGGCGCTGGGCAGGAGGAAGGGTTGAAGATTCTGGTGGAACCTCATGACGCAGTGAAAGGCCTGCTCATCAGCGACCTGATGGGAATAGGCATGTTTACGTAGGTCTTTGCCTTCTGGCATTTTCTGTTTTTTCTTTGTACTGTTTGAACACTTTTAATTTCCGTCGAAGCAAAAAAAAAAATGTATATATATATATAAAAAAAATAAAAATCTAATAAAAAGTTTAGGCATTTATTGATGTGGCTGACGATACATCACTTTCTATTCAATTCTTTGTCTGTCTTTTTGTCCCTATAGCATGGCTCTTCTCAAAATGTAAAGCTTTGAGATCAATGATACTATTATGGAAATTGTCACCTTGTGAACTAAGCCACATATTACATTGTTTTAGGTTGTTTATTTCTCCTTTTGGACCAGTCATGTTAATTAACATTTGTATTACTATAATCAATCAATCATTCTAGCAACAAATTATAACTTCTCTGAAACAAATTTATAAGTTATATTATAAATAAGAAACTTTATGAGTTAATTGATCCCATGGTAAATTGACAATATAAGAACAGTTTCCAATTTCAGTGAGTATATATTTTCATTTTCAATCCATTTTGGACGGGATTGAATTTGTGATTTGATTAGAAAATGTTCTAATACCATTTCAGATGGATAAAGTATTAATTATTGTGTAATACCACGTGGAAACTCATGAGCGAAACCTTAAAAAGACCATCTAAAATAGTATATATATTGATACTGTTGCAGCTTGCGAACTATTCCAATTTCCAGAAGTCCTGTAACATGGAGCCTACAAGCTTTGACCCTTTATACTTTGTATGGTCACTGACCACAACCTGACGGAGTGTTTTGTTAACTCCTAGATAATCACCCGGCTACTATGCTCGACTCGCTTTTTCAACAGAGCCAGAGAAGCCTCGACGCTTTCAACCCTCGTTGACAAGCCGGCGATCCTCCTAGTCATGTCGGCTACAGCCTGATCGACCTTCTTGTTTACGGATTTGAACCCATCATTAACAATGGAAATCATTTATGCCTTGAAGGATTTGAAGCCTGAGATGGATGTTGTTGTTGCAGTCCCAGCTTGAGCAGTTCCAGGTGCACGGGTGCGAGTAGAAGTAGTATCATCGATAGTAGCCAGGGGCGGAACGATCGTTGGAGGTGCAAACTGTTTGACATTAGGAGTTCCCGGTTCAACATCATCATTAGCAGGCTCGGGCGTACCAATCGGAGTAGGGGTATCAAGCACAACCTTGTTATGTGTTTCTTCCTCTTCTTCTTTGACATCATCCTAGAATCACTGTCCTTTAGAGCAGCAAGCGTCTTTGTTCTCCGTACACACTACTTCTTAAGATGGCCACCCTTATTGTCTTTGCTCTTTTCCTTCCCCCTTGGTGTCTTCTGCTGCTGTGTCAATGTCCCTTCCGTAACTTTTCTTTTTGGCTTCTTAGGCTTTGGCGCTATGTTTAAGTCAGATTCCAATTCATACCGATCTTTTAAGTCGTCACCAACGAAAGGCAAACAGCTAAACATTTATGTCCACTCGGGATAAATCGGATCACTAGGACTTTCCAGCTCATACACCAGGTAATCCGCCAAGTACAACTCCTGCTTTACGACATCTGTGGGCAGGAGAATAGGTACAACTTTGTCGACAGATTTCCAAATCTCTACGACTTGCTTGAATTGGGAGTTACAGTTCCTCCATTCCAACATAGTCAACCCATGGTGTCTTGTCGCACCTCTCCTCTTTGTTCCGTATGGCCACACAGATCCAATATGTGGGGGGGGGGGGGGGGGAGTATGTCCTTTATATATCCTCCTTCCTTCTACGTCCAACTTGGCTTCCCATGCTTTTTCTTAACCATCACCAAGAAGTTGTTCCATAAATACCTTTCCCATCCAAAATCAGTATACAACCCGAAACACGTCCATCAAAATTTATTTCTAGTGGATTTTCATATAACACATCTTTCCCATCAGACGAACCATCAAAATACATGAGTAATCAAGCGGTCTCTCTTGACTTAGAAGACCCAAGTGTGTTCAATTTCTTTAAACCATCCTCATATTTTGGAATTTTCATGTTATTACCCCTCGTAAGCTTCGGGAATATCTTATAAACCCAATCCGTATTGTCTATTGCCTCTTCATCCCCAGTCGTTTTGCCAAAGCTCAATTCCGATAAGAGGCAGAACTTTTGATGCCCAAACCGAGTGGGAAGACCACTAATGTTAAG
The DNA here is from genome assembly GCA_023055425.1 of Linanthus parryae. Lineage (NCBI taxonomy): Eukaryota > Viridiplantae > Streptophyta > Magnoliopsida > Ericales > Polemoniaceae > Linanthus > Linanthus parryae. Next base: position 14,325,076 of record JALGPY010000008.1, on the reverse strand, counting down.
CCAGACCTCCTGATCATCTACCCCTATGTTCATCTTTGCATGCATTATCATGTTGACAAGCTACCCCCGGAAGTTAAAGTCTCCACATTTTATGTCCAACATGAACTTCAACGGGGGATCCTATTCTATATAAATTATCCGACATCATCCCGAATGAACGACATAGTCCTAGCACAGTGGTTCATTTTCACTTGGGTCGTTATGTTCCCTTACTCGACGGACACATTGCAAATAGGACGCAGTACCTTGCCTGACGTCGACACCGGAATGAACTGAACCTGCGATTATATTAGAAAGTAGTAAAATAATTTAATAACATTTTACATAATAAATAATATTTCAAGTATAAAAAGTAGGTAAGTATTTACATTTTCATAAGTGTTATCTAATTGCATAAGTGTTCATATGGCTTAATTCAAAGTTTCATTATTTTTAAAATGGTAAATTGTTGTAAAAGTGTTTTTTAAATTTCATATCTGTCCAAGTCTTATTAAAAATACATTGTTCTTTATCACTCCTGTATAGTGCAATTTAATATTTATAATTCTCTTTAGTGTTATTAGAAACATATTATTGTTTTAACTCTTATATAAGTGTTTTTCAAATTTTATAATTTTTTAAGTGTTACTATAATTTATTTTTATAATTGTCTAAGTGTTATTATAAAAACATTGTTGTTTGATGTTATATTAACATGTCCACTTTTTAATTTTACAAGTGTTGGGTTTTTTTTAACAAATCTGCTTATACTCGTCTGATTTTTCATACTACACCCGCCCAATTTCATAACACTCGTCTGGTTTGTAGGCATGCTTGTCTGGTTTGTAGGCATGCTTCTAAGCATGCTTGTCTGAATTCACTTTGGTCACTCGTTCAATATATAACACTTGTATGGCTCACCGGTATCCAAATGAGCAAGCTTATGAGCCACGTGTCCGGTTCGAGACAGTGATCATATGCTTGCTCGTCCGGATACAAGTTCCGTTAAGAAAAAACAAACTCACTTATGACCACTCGTCTGGATCCAGACGAGTGTTCACTAGCTTGCTCATCCGGATACAAGTCTGTTTCAAAATCAGACGAGTTTCCATATGATGTCTACTCGCCCATGCATCAAAGTTTAAGTTCCGTGCTACTCTAGGCATGTCATCACCCTCATGGTCAAATAGATTAGGTTGATGTTAATTAAATTTTTTGAAGTGTTATTCAATCATTTTGCAATTTCGTGTAATATTGTTTTGGTAATGAAATATATTATTATTTTGATAATTACGAAATTCAAGATTTGGTGATAAATTTGATGATTTGTTGTGAGATGCCAAACATACCATACTCTAAATTTGATGAAATGGTGAAATAATTATCTGATGTAAACATTGGTGAAAACTGTGGGAGACCAAAAGTGCTATTTTTCCATCAAAATGGTGAAATTGTGTTTTTAAAGGTCAACTGTGGGAGGCCAAACCATTTTCACCACCAAATATAAGATTTGTTGTAAAATTTGATTTCAAATGTGGAAGATGATATAGGTTTGTTGTAGTTTAATCTAATTGTATGTTAATTTTAATTAAGAGTTAATTTAATTTTACCCCTGTAGTTAGGTGTTTGTGCGAAAAATCCCTTGGACTTCCAAATGTTGCAAAACACTCCCTGTAGTTAGGTGTTTGTGTTAATTGCATATTTTTTTTATCACAATTCACAACCAGGGGGAGTCTAATATAGCAATCGTCTTCAACTTCATCAGAAGAAGGGAAACCCTAATAAACAATCTCTGATCTTCAGAAACAAATTTTCTACGCCAAGGAAGGGGAAAAGGGAGCGATTCAACAACGGCCTTCCCCAATGGCAATGGCGATGGCTGCTCTGAGGCGAGAGGGACGCCTTTTCCTCTCCAATCCGATCGTCGTCGGCGATGGCTCCTTCTGATGAGTGAGATCTCCGATTCCTTCTCTCTGTGTTGCACTTGTTTCATTTCCTGATTACTTATAACGATTGCTGCTTCCTCTCTGGTTGCCCCCTTTCATGAACTTTCGATCCTGTTGACATCCACTGAAAACAAAAAACCCAATAAAGAAACACAAGAAGAGATATGTATTGCTACTTCATAAAGCTGGCATTTTACAATGGTAGACTAGTAGTACCTCTGTTCCGTCCGGTTCTTCGTACTCTGACCTTTTTTCCCGTAACCATGTCACTTTGACCCTTTAATTTGGATATCAAAGCGATGTAACTTTTTGATCATTTTTACATGGTGTTGTAGAGTAAAGTTTACTCTACAAGACCGTGCAAAGATCACCAAACACATTTATCGTTTTGCTATTCAAATCATCGGGTCAATGTGAGACGGTGAATAGCGGTAAAAACGGAAGTATGAAAAAACCTGGCCCGACGGCGGTAGTAGTTCATATTTGACAGAACAAAATAGTGTAGTAAACAATTCCACATGGTGGGGAGGAAGAATTATTAGAACCAGGGTTTCAAAAAAGGCAAAAGTGGCGCGGAGCGGCTGTGTTGTAAAGGAAACGAGAGAGAGCGCGATCATTTTTCCCGCTACGCGTTGTGTGAATTTTATTCACACAAATAACGGCCGTTTCGCGTCGGTAACGGGAAAAACGGGAAAACGGCCATTTCGTGTCAGTGAAATCAGGAATAAAACGGGAAAAACGGAAAAAACATCCGTGAATGTTTCTAAAATTCACACATTCGATTCCTGTTCTCCGTTACAGCCCCTCCGATATAGTCCGATCCGTTACACGCGACAGCGACCAATATGTCGCCCGCTTCCGTTTCTTAAAACCTTGGTTAGAACTAGTAATTTTGATTCTGAAAGAAGATACTAGACTATTACTCAAGTATCATCTTTTTTTAGTAAATAGTCTTCCTACAAAATAAGGGAAAAAACTTGAATACCAGTAAAGGCTTAACCCTAAATGAAGAGATTGATGGAATCTAATTGTACGAAGAATTAAACACGAAGTTCACGAATGAAGAGTTACTTTGATAGAGTCATGACAATTACTACCAAGTTAGTCGTGGATGTAACCGGTTATAATAGCACCATAGATAAGTATTCATTGAATATAACACTGATGATGATAGTCTGGTCCTCTTATGGTACCGACTGTGGTGTATCCCCTGTTCTCCAATGGTGCATATACTTGGGTAAATGGCTTTGACTATATTGTTTTCCGGGGATCTCAGGCTGAAGCTCTTTAGTATTTCAAATAGACTTCCAGGCTTAATTGGCTGGTGGTGACGATTGGTGGCTCGAGAATTGTATATTCGCCGGTTTTTTTTAACCCACAGCCGCTACCCTTCGGGTGCATACTAGGCACCCGAAGGGTACGACCAGATCTTACAGTGGCCCCGTGAATCCCACTACCGCCAGATCTTCCAGTGGCTCTTATTTTGGTTCCTCATTGGTTCTTAGCTTGCTCCATGTCTCTTCCATAGCTCCCATATCTTGTTTTTCACCTTCCAAAGTTCCATGCCCCTAGTATTCAGTCAAAGTGGAAAATTATGAACAAGAGTTTGCTAAAAGCGCATAATTACTACAACAGTTCTTCAAACTATAAACGACCAAACTCCTATCCATCATTATTCCATTGTTGGACGAGGGCTTCGGAGATAAAAGGGAGAGAGACGTATTGTTGTCTTAACACCAGGGTTAGATTTTTTTTAATATATTAATATACTAGCTAATTACCTGTGCCCGTAGGGCACTGTATGTAATACCTAAGTAATATTTAACAAAACAAAATTTTCAAGAGAAACCTCTACGTGTAGTAACTCAACTAAATAAAGTTTTTAATAGAAAATAAAATTAAAAGAAAACATACACAGTTACATAAAAAGTTTGTCAAAATTAGAACTTACCAATTGTTTATTCCTTCCATCAACATTGACAGGAGGGACCTGCTAAAAAAACATGTCATATTATTTATCTAACCTGTTATTTACATTTTGAATTGTGCATGTCATATAATAGCCTTTACTTACATTCATTTTTCAAGATAATGATTGATTTCAAATTTTCCTATAATCAATTTTTTTAAGAATATTTCTCTAATCAATTTGGTAGATGAAATTTTATTTATTATTACTATAATGTAATACTGCACATTCCTCTTCAAAATAGAGAATTAAGGATGTATTGATGGGTGAAATAAAGATAGGAATGTATTTATGGAATTTCGTTTCATATTCAATGGCACTATCGTAGTTTAGTTTAGATTGATGGTTGATTATAAAATATATCAAGAGACAAAGAGCGGTCGGATTGGAAGTTAAGAAAATTGACGATAAAGATTGCTCAGTTTACTCAGTGAAATAAAGATAGGAATGTATTTATGTAATTCGTTTGGCGGGAAACACCGTTTTATCTTATTATATAAATAGGTAAGTTTACTCGTAGTATACATAAACCCTGTGGTGATTAAGTTAAAGTGCTGCTGATAGGATCAAGTCAGATATCCTTGGATCTGCAGGGGTGTCTCCATTCAATGGTTTTTTGGTTTTATGAAGAAACGAAAAACCAGTTTCATTAACCGAGAATAACCGAGTTTGGCTTAGTAGGGGTTGTTTCAATTCAAGGGAAGATTTATTCCAATAATCATGAGAGTTCACTTTGCAGAATAATTGGAAATTATAACCCTAAAAGAAAATTTTAGCACAGACCAAGAATAGGAGCATTAAATGCACATTCATACAAATATAAATAAATAATGCAGCAAGCTTTGAGCATAAGAAAGCCCGTGTCTGCATTTTCTAGACAACTTCTACGATCTTGCCATTCTCAAAACCACAACTTTTGATCACAAAATCCAAAAACCAAGTGAAGAAATGCAAAAATTATGCAACTTCTAGCGCACACAGAACACTTGTTATACCCTAATAAAGAATATAGTGTTTTTTTTCACAACCAAAAGATGGAAGCAATTGACTGCAAGCTAGTTATGAATAAACATGCAATATAATCCTTTCTTTCTGGTGCAAAACTCTGGACCCTGAAGATAAAAACACACCAATTACCATTTATGCATATCACTCAGGTCAGTGCAATCTTAGCTTAAAAGTTGAAATTACCCAATCAAGTCACAAGTATAGATTCTTACAATAAACCCGTAAATTCTCTAATCAAATTTTTAGTAACAGGAGCATCCAGTGTTCGATGCATGCGGACAACGATTTTCTGCCTGAAACGTAATAAAATCAGCTTTAATAAAGACCAAAGTTCAGGGTTTTACCATGGGGATCCAGTGTCCACCTTCGATTATGGTGATTTTTTTGACTGGTGGTAGCATGTGCTTGCGAAGCTGTGACATAATCAAAATGGGATGGTACAATGATATATGTCTTTTCTCTTTTCTCTCGTCGTCGTTGTCTTATCCCCCTTTGATTGGGTTGAAGCTTTACAAGCTCAATACTGCCAACGGAACAAAAAAGTTACCATATTCGAAGGTAGACCACCACGGTAAACCCCCAATCGTGGTATTTAAAAACTTATATCTTTATTACTATTTCATGAAGAGCACTGTTTTGTGAATACATTGGCTGCTCTTGGTACTAAAATGTGGTCGAACAATTGATGGGTTTATCCCAGTACTAGTGATTTGCTGCTCAGGTAATTTCAACTAATAAGCTGGATTGACACTGATGTGAATGAAATACATTAATGGTAATTGATGTGTTTTTATCTTTAGGATTCAATGTCCTATAAGAAGAAAGAAAGGATTAAGTTGCATGATTTATTCATAACTAGCTAGCAATCAATTGTTATTCATTTTTCTGGTTGGGAAAAATCATTTTATTCAATTTTAGTGTATAACAAGTTGCCTGTGCTAGAGGTTGGATAATTTGGGTATTCCCTTCGTTGGGTTTTTGTCGTTAGAAGTATGGTTTTGAGATTGAAACTGACCAGAGTGAGATACATTATTGTTAATTGACATGTTCATATCTAGTTCCCAAACGAGGAATTATTAGATCCTGGCATATCAAACCCCTTCATTTGGAATCCCATCGCTTTAAAATTCCAAGAAATTTTGAAATTTTTCATCCAAACACACCATAAGTGTGCATAACATTGCATATGTTCTACACATCTTGAATGCTATTACTCTCACTCTGCAATTTCTCAAAATTGGGGACTTTCTAAGCGTAAGCCCTCAGAATTTGCATTCACTTTCGAAGACAGTCCCAAATAGACATCAAACATGAAAAGGAAGATGGACATTGCTACTGCTTTACCAGTATTAGGAAAAATGAAAATAGTTCCATGAGTTTCTTATACTGACAATCAGCGGACAAATAGTTAGAGGTAAAAACCAATAGCTCCACATCATTAAAGCGAGCGATGAGGGCCAAATTCATTAGTTTCATGAAGTCCACCAGGAAATCATAATTTTCAGACCTTAAATTTCCAACAAATAATGTAATCACAATCTTAGATAACAGCAAAGTTGAAAAAACAAAAACAAGGTACAGAAACAGACTTCTTGTTGTTTTCAGAGAGCAGGTACAATCCAATATCAACCTTGCCTGGACAGTAATATCCAAATATACCAGTCCAGACTTCAGGACAAGGGACCAGCTCGAAATTAAGAACTCCAGGCATTTCCTGTGAAAACTCCAGCACTTTTCGAAGAACTCTATTGGGCGTATGAGCCTCAATCGCAACATTGAGGAATGGGAGAAGTCTTGGACATCTGAAGATAGAGTTCTTCGAAAAGTGCTGGTGTTTTCCCGTTCCTCAAGGTTGCTATTGAGGCTCATACGCCCAATAGTGTTCTTCGAAAAGTGCTGGAGTTTTCTCAGGAAATGCCTGGGGTTCTTAATTTCGAGCTGGTCCCTCGTCCTGAAGTCTGGACTGGTATATTTGGAGATTACTGTCCAGGCAAGGTTGATATTGGATTGTACCTGCTCCCTGAAAACAGCAACATGTCTGTTTTTGTAACTTGTTTTGGTTGTTTCGACTTTGCTGTTATCTAAGATTGTGTTTACTCTATTTGTTAGAATATGTAGGTCTGAACATTATGCTTTCCTGGTTGACTTCATGAAGGCAGTGGACATGGCCCTGATCACTCGCTTTAATGACGTGGAACTATTGGTTTTTACCTCTAACTATTTGTCCGCAGATTCTCAGAGTAAGAAACTCATGACTCTATTTTCATCATTCCTACCTAATACTAGTAAAGCAGTAGCAATATCAATTTTCCCTTTCATGTTTAATGTCTACTTAGGACTGGCTTCAAAATTGAAAGCAAATTCTATACATCTTGAGAGTAATGGCATTCAAGATGTATTGAACATATGCAATGTTATGAACACTTATGGTGTGCTTCGATGAAAAATTACAAAATTTCTTTGAATTTTAAAACGATGCGGGCTGAAGTGGTTGAGGTGACTGCTCAGGGTGCCCAAATGGACTAAAAAGGATTCATTCCACCTTTTTCACATTCCTATTTCTGTTTACAAAGGTGGTTGTTGGACTAGGTGATGGTGGTTGTGCTCGTAGTGGTGGTGGCTATGGTTGAACTTGTGGTGGCGGTCGGAATTGTGGTGGTTGTGATCGAACTGGTGGTGGCAGCAGTCAGTGTGGTGGTGGTTGTTGTCGAACTGGTGGTGGTGGTGGTGGTGGTTGCAGTGGTTGGAGTGGCGGCGATTGACAACAGCTTCGAACATGGAATTTGAAATTCCAAGTTGATATTTCAAAGTATCTCGTTTGAGTGACGCAGAATTTTAAAAATGCCAAACACAATTTATCCAAACACGTCATTTTTATTAAGGGAGCTGATTATTACAGCACAAAAAGTTATAGTTACAACACAAGAATAATCAAAATACCAAAATTACCCATCAAATAGAACACAACAATTGACAAAATCAACCCCACCTTCTCTTTCACCTGTTTTGAACATTGTCCCTTTTTCCGTCTATTCTTCTTTTTCTATCTCTCATGTACTTCCTCAACTCAGTCGAGCCGACACCTCTACCACCGCTGCAGCGTGCCGTCATCAACCCACCATCTCTTCTGTGTCGTCTCTTTTTCTTCTCATCACCATTCATCACCATCTCTCTCTTACCACCACAACCACTACCGATTACCCACCCACCTTTGGTGAAACCTACTTTCCGAAGAGCAAACATCAATGTTGAAAACCAATAGTGTAATCTGACACAGCCAACATCAACTAAGAAGACTACGATTTTTATTCCCGTTCTCATATGGAATGTTGGTCTGCAAATGCCCTGATCTAGGGCTACAATTTTAACCAATCTCTCTCGTCCTACTTTTTCTTCTTTTCTTTCTTTGTGTTGTATATTCTGAGATTTGTTGTCGTAGTTCTGGACTTCCGGTTTTGGTTGAACATGATTGGGTTTCTCTTGGTGTCTCGATTGGGGTTTTTTCTTGGGCTGAATATAATTTGAATTTGAGGTGTGGATTTCTGTTTGATGGATGAATAGGATGGTGGGTTGGTCTGTGTATTTTCTGCTTGAGAAAGTGTAGAAAAGAAGCTAAGATCGATGAGATTTTTTGCTGGCAAGTGAAAAACAAGAAAATGGGGAAAAGGATGAGAGAAAGAACTGAGAGAAGATGTCATGTTGGGTTAAGTGAGCTGTCGAAATTGATTTTTCGATATTCATTTACAAAAACCACATCAGGCGGTGAAAACTTGCTCATGTGGAGAGTTTTGTCGGTGAGAGACTGGTGATAATTTTGAGGGCAGTGTGGTCATTCAAAAAAAGTTGTGATGTAATTAGTGTTTATTGTGCTGTAATTATTGTGTAATTATTGGGCTTCCTTATGCCCTCTAAGCTTGTATGAATATTGGGAAAATGACTTAGCCCATGATTAGATAAATCAAGCTTATTTGGAAAAAAAAAACATCCTTTTAATGATGGGATTTTAAATTCTATGTTTCGATGAAATACCAAGTTTTAATTCCTCATGCAAACACTCTTAGAGAATTACTGAACAACTCCGGAGTCCGGACTATTTCCGTTGCACCTTCCGAGTTTTCATTGCATAGGTGATATATAGTTTTTCTTATTTTGCAATGGATGAGTGGATTCATGTTATCGTAAACATAAGCAAAATCCCTAGGTTTATTTTACAGACTTATTTGGTATGTGAGGTTGGACAGAACTTACAAAATTCAGTTTCATCGACCAATTGATATGCCCATGGGAAACCAGTTTTCTTTCACATATCACTAGATCCTCTTGTAGTAGATGGTTTCATGTCCTCTCTATAGGGCTCTATAGGTGGCTTAGTCAGATGGATTTCAGTTTTTTGAGGGCTTTGGTACGTGGTCTTTTATTATCTGTGGATGATGATATACTTTGTGAGTTGCAGATGGTAATGCGGTTTAGGTACGTGGATCCGAAATACATCCTGGAAACTGGAGTGAGGATGAGCATTGTGAGTACCAAATATTTGACCCATGCTCGCTTGGCATGTGTAACAAAGAAGCCATCAGAGTTTGGTTTCATGTCTCAGCTGCTCACTGCACGTGACTCTTCTTATGGTAGTTGTGCATTTCTCTAGTTTTGTTTACATAGCATTGTGTCTCGTTGTTTCCTTCCGATGTTTCATACTCTCTTGGATGTTTTAATGATAGTTCTTTCACTTTCTAAGCTGCACTGCAAGGTGAAGGTGAAGAGAAATTGTAATGTCCGGGGAGTGGTTTCATTCTAGCTCTACTATACATGGCCAGATGACTTGAATGGAAGAACACTCCAATGGCAATATTAAGACGCAAAGCTTGGGGGCCAGAGCATTATTCACAGCGTGGACTGTGGAGGAAACTTTCTAGCATTTATGATATTCTCTGTTGCACTACTTATCACCATTGTCAAATAAAATTGGCACTATGTATTTTGGAAGATATAAACTGCACATGATCTACTTGGGGTATTGAAAGACGCTACAAAAAAATTGGTTTGTTATGACGAGCATCGTCGTTAGAATGAAACGACGACGAAAATTGCTCGTCGACATGCGGTTGGAATAGCTATGTCGGTAGTTGGACCGGCCGACGGAAGAACCCTTGGTCATTAGAATATTTTAGCCAACCACTTTTGCTCCTTGTTATTACCTTTGCCGAAGACATGTCAACTGTCTTATTTCGTAGTTAGAACTTTTGCCGACGACTATGTCGACTACTCTCTTTTGTCGTTGGGCCTATGCGAAGACTATGCACGTTGTTTTTAACTTATGACTTTTGTCTTAGCGAAGCAGTTTTCCTTGTTGTAACTTTATTAAAACGACTAACATGTTGGTCGGGATCTCACTTTGCTGACTAACAGGCTCGTCGAGTGATTATTTGGTCTTCTTCATGGACAACTACTTATGTAGTCGCCTATCTCAGACCATTTTATGCCTGCACAAATAACCAGTTAATCCTGTTTTCATTACCAACAACACACAAAAAAATATAAGTTCATACACAGATGAACCTGTTGATGATCTTTTTTGATCACCCACACATAACGCAATTACAAAAACTTGCAAAACCCACAAAATTTCATTCCATAATTGTTAGACTACTAGCCAGCATAGTTGTGGCAAAACCCAAAACAACACAATATTGTTTTGTGGGTCGTTCAAGTCCAAAAATCGAGAAACAGCAGAATAACCTGGCCAAATGATTAAAATATTCCACACAACAAACCCATAATTACTGTTCATGCATTGTTTCTTAAATTGTTGTAACTGAAGCATTTACCAAATTGTACCTCAAAACCTGCCGAAGTACTGTGCATTGTCAATTTGGGTTAAAAAAGGATGAGACATTACTGCATTGATGAGCTGATGCTGCATTATTGAGCTGCTGCTGCAATATCATCTCTACATTTGCTTATATGATTTAAAACAAAGAAGAAAATATAAAATGTCCAGGTTCATGAAAATTGAACGCGACGAGGGAATCACGAGACTAACATGTTTTTGGATAAATTTTTATGAAGTACATTTTATGCATGAGATCGAGTAGCTCACATACCCAAAAGCAGAAAAAGATCCAAAACAATACAAGACGTTCTAACCCCACTCTTATTTTTTTTGTATAAACATACGTTTATTATAGAATTCAATAGCAGGAGCACTACTGAAACTGTTTTAATTTCCCAAACTGCCTCATCATGAACCCATCAACCACAACCACCCACAAACATGATCTTGAATCTATAAACCACTAACCAGTTATACCACCCCACTAACACTGAAGCAACTATTTGAAGTCACAAAATTGTAGGTTAATGAACGTGCTGCCGATCAACCCCCACCCCACCCCACCCCCTTATTCATTACAGGTTCACCAGTAGGAGGAAATCAAAAAGACTGGTTGCTTACCTCCATTTAATCTCTTACCTCAATTTCAATCTGAGTCACTTGCAAATAACCTTTCCAACACCCCATCAAAAAGTCCCCTCCCCCAAAGAGACGTTGAAATAGAATTCATTTTTGAACGCCAGCGGAAAGAGGAGGAGGTCACCACGTCATTTCACAGGACCGCAAAGGCCCTATAAAGATACTTTGATCATCATATGTGATTCATCAGTTGATGATTCAAGTAGAGACGACTCTCATGTGTAAAATATTTCTCATGGATATAGTCATAGTTTTAACGTACATATCCTCTGTTGATAAGAGTGATTATAATGTTTCATTTCTAAAGACTATAAATATACAAACATGTTTGAAAAGTGAGTAGTTACACAAAAATGATCATACGAATCACTATATGTTAAACCCATGGAGGATATTGGCCATGATATATACTTATTTGCTAATCAAAGATACACACTCACGGGTAGTTTAGCTTCACGTGCATAAGTGTATGTCTCATCCAACATGTGTAATTACCTATTATACTCGATTATCGAAAGTTTCTCATCGCTATCTCACGTGATTATGTAGAATCATACTTTAGATAAGTTGAGCTTGAATTACTGATAATATATATGTAATAAATTTTGCTTTCCTGATATATATGTTTTTGGAGAAAAAGTTTCACTGATCAAACAAGGAGAGAGATTACATCGACATTACAGAAATTTTGGAGCCAAATCAGACTAACGCCTACTCACTGTTCAAAATAATCCCTACCCTTCTCCCTTGCGGCTAAAGCATGTGCAGTTTGATTTGCATCACGATGAATCCTTTGGAAGTTAACTTCTTCCAGTGTTAACACAATGGTCTTGATTTGTAACTTATGTCAGCTTTCCGGGATATATATGTACCTTCACGAGCTCGAATAAATAATTGGAGGTCTTCTAGTAAAGTCTTCGCATGGCCTTCAACTAAAAATATGCAGAATTTCATTGTTGTGGCCATGGACAGACCCGAGAGTAAAGCATCGACTTCTGCTTGTCTTGGGCTTTCGGCATGCACCCCGACGATAGCTCGAGTACCAATGAAACTCCCATTAACTCTTCCAATCACAGCGCCCGCAGTTGACACTCCAGTCCCTACATCGAAAGCTCCATCGAAATTAATTTTGATAAAACCCGAGGGTGGGCAGCGCCAAGACTTGTTGAGGTTGTTGAAGTTGTCATACATCCTCATATCCGCAATAATCCAATCGGCCTCACTCTCCATTCAAAGTCGTTGCAAATCTAGTTAACTTCCTTGGTTTTCCCTTCAAATAACTTGTAGTTTTTATTATGCCAAATCTCCCAAAAATCCAAGCACATTTTAATCCTTCATACCTCCAAAGCTTGGGTGATGAGATTGGCTAACCAAAATTTGAACCCAAGATCAATTTTCAACAAATTTGGATCAAGACCAAAGCCAACCCTGATTTTCTAGTAATTGAGAACTCCAAAAATAAATATGATCCCGATTCACCTAGGTTGCCGCAGAAATCACAAAAATTATCAACCTGAATGCTTCGACGAAGTAAATTGGTTTTAGTTGGCAAATTATCATGACACAAACTCCATATGAAATGCAATACATTCTTGGGGCATCAAATCTCCCACAAAATCTTAAAAAAGCGTCCCCACGGTTCTCGTTGCGCATTTGTAGCACTAACTTCGCTTTCGGTGGCCAACAAGTAACCCGACCTAACAGTGATTCTTAAAAAATCCAAACAATCCTATTCGGCCTCGGTGTTGCCCGAATAGAAATATTTTCAATAGTGTGAACATCAACATCCCAGAAAAACATTTTTAGGTAAGGGATATTCCACGTACGATCTTGGTTGATAAAATTGCCAACTAGGGAACCAATTGCATTATTTGGAGTGATTACCATGAAATTTTAATTACTTGGGAACCAAGGATCAAATATAGAGAGATTGAGCTTCCATCCCCTATACTCCACCTGGTTTCCCCCTCAATATCTTTTGTGATATCCACAAATTGACTCCTATTTTTTTTTACCTTTTTCCTGTTGAAAAATATTGTATTTGTATCCATAACGAGCTTACTTTTTGAATTAATACAAATTCTCAATTCTCTACGACGTCTAGACGCTAAAATATTTTCAGAAACAAACAAATCAGAGTTGAGGTTTGACATGAAGATGTTTCTTATGATTTTGTTTCTCATGAGAGAAGTTTGACATGAAGATGATGCAAAGAGAGGAAGATTAAATTACAAGACGTTGTAGTCTTTTACCTTAGCTGAGCTTTTTATCCCACATGATTTTCCTAGCAATGTTTTAATGAGGCATGCAACAATGGATCGATGAATTCAAGATTGCACCAAGCTCCCGCTCAAAATATTTACTACTTTTCCTTCATCGAAGCTTTTGTCCCGACGAACTTTTTCTCGACAAGATTTTAACGAGGCATCATATTAGTGAATATTCAAGGGATAATGTTATAAAATATGTAATTGATACTAGTGAATTTCACAGTATATTTTACTCCCATGTATACTCAACACTGATTCACTCCCACATTCTATATAAAGGGTGCTTTGGTAGAGTGATACTACTCCATATATTGTCAATCTTCTATGTTCTTAAGTTTATAACACATTTGATTGTAGTGCGCCCTTGCATTGTCACATGTTTTATAAAGGCGAGGTTCTTGCATTTTCCTTAAAACAAACTCCATTAACAGGAAAGGCACCATATATATACATCATCAAGATAACACAACAATTCTATCCAACCACTAAAAGCCTTACTAATTACAATCAAAAGGGGCAACACTTCACATTAATATAACGTTGATTTCTACCCCCCAACATTTTTGACTTAGATTTACATACCACTACTATCCACCAGACCAGCTCACTACATGCATCTTCCCTCAGTGTCCCCCTTCTGGGTTAGCTGCTGAGTAGTAGTATATATCTTCAAATGCTAAGTGCCAGTTAGATTTAACAGTGCAGCAGAATATCATAAATGCTAGAAAGTGCCTTCAAGCTTTACTTCCTATGGTCCCTAATGTTACCAATGGAGCATTCCAATGTATCTGGCCATTAATAATAGTAGGACTTGATTGAAACCCTTTCCTTGAGTTTTGCAATTTCTATCCCCCCCCCTTTTGCTTGCAGTGCAGCTTAGGTAATGAAAGAACTAACATTAAACCATCCTAGAGAAAGTACAACAAATATGAACATTGGCAGGAAACAACCAGACATAAAGGTCATTCTACAAAACGATGTTAAAGAAACACTATTGATTGCAACAGCCAAATCCACATCAGTTTTGATCAGCTAAATTAACACCAATTCATGTATAATCACAAACAGAAACTACCTTGGCTATTCTGTTGTACTAATAGTACCACCATGACCGGAGTTTCCTCCTTCGCTGAGTCCTCACGGAGCTACTTCAAAGTCAAGACCTCACTGGTCAGAATCCCTGTGAGTTTCTAGTTCAATCGGATTCACTTGGTTCACCAAATGACTCCATAGCCTAAATTATATCTCAACAGTGAACCAAAGTTAAACAGGATAAGATATACCTTGTAAACAAGATTCAGAATACAAACATGTGGCTCCTTAAACAATTCCACCAATTTCATGAATGATCTCATAAGAAGATGATCATTACAAACAGAAAAATCCAACTAGTACTAGTTTTATGAGACTTAACACCCTATTCATGCATAAAGCACAAACAACAGCTAGTTTGGTTATTCTATTACAACAGTAAGCTTAGCTTAGCTCAAAACAAGAGTTTTCTATCTTCTCTGGTAAAACATCATCACAAGTTCTCTCTAATAGCTTTGCTCTGTCGCTCAAAAAGAAAAATTAGAATCCCTCCAGGAACTTCAGTTATTTGCAGGACAAATTGTCTCCTTAGTCTGGATCTCAAATGCCAAGAACAAAATATTGGTTTCAAAAGTCTTCCTAAACTCACTCGTCACCACCTCCTTGTCGCTGTTGACTGGATGCTCCCTCCCTGTCAAACTCCTCGAAACTTAGAGGAAAGTCCATGGCCTCTTGTTTTCTGACACGTGGCGGCACCGAGGGTTGAGCAAGGAACGTGAAGTTTCTTGATATTGGATCAGGTACACTGGGGAGAGGTATCTTAGGTATTCTCCAGGATGGTTCTCTAGGGATGGGAATGTCAGAAGAGGTGTCCTCCGTATTTCTCTCTCCATTTTGGGGAACAAGGCCGGGGGGTTGTGCCTGCAGAGGGAGCTTATCGCGGGGCTTTTCTTCAGCCTTTTTCTTCTTCACACGGCGAAAGAGCCCCCACAGGAAGTGTTCACCGCCCACTTCTGCGATATGACATTAACAGGAATATATTAATCAAAGTTAAGCTTAAGAATGATGCACAGTAGAAGAGAAGGAAATAGTAGACATGAAAGCCATACCCCGTGAAGTGTTAGAGGAAAAATGACGATCTACATTTACTTAATAAATTCATTCACATCCTTCATCTTATTGAGAATGATGATTTCTGCTTGATCGGTTTCCTAGACTGGATTTTTATGTTCTGTCCAATGTCACATACCACACGACTATACATAATCTCAGGAATTTTGCTGATTTTTAAGTGTCATAAAAAAGATCAGAAGGATTTTTCTTGTTTTTATATGTCATATATAAACAATAACATGAATCCACTCATCTTTTGCATAATAAAAGAAAACTAATACACTTACTGTATATATATCAGTCCCAAATTGACATTAAACGATCTAAACATGCTGGTTTGAAATGGAGATTGTTACCTACAGCTATAGGGAACGATGAAAATAGTGGCATGAGTTTCTTACTTTGAGAATCAGAGGACAAACATTTCGATGGAAAAACCAGAAGCTCGACACCATTCACGCAAGTGAACAAGACCAAATCGCTTGCCTCCATGAATTTCACCAGACGAACATAATTTTCGGACCTAAAAATGTCCGACAAAAGTGTAAATACAATCTTCTTAACAGAAAAGTTTAAACAACCAAGATACAGAAACATACCTCTTGTTGCTTCTTGAGAATAGATACAGCCCAATATCGTCCTTGCCTGGACAGTAGTCTTGAAATATACCTGTCCAGACTTCGGTACGCTGAAGTAGTTCAAAAGAAAGAACTTCGGGCAATTTCTTCGAGAACTCGAGGGCTTTCCAAAGAACCTTGTCTGGAGTATGAGCCTCAATAGCAAAACTGAGGTCCTGCAGAGTTCCAGTACCGCAAACGCTGAAATCACCACTGAAATGCAAAAGAGAACAATCGGTTAAACATAAGTTTTAATATCCTTGCATGATTTCATAGATAATGAAATGTAGCTCGTGCTATTAGATATGGCAAAAAAACATTATCCTGTTGGGTTTTGTCTCGAATTCCGCAAGACGAATCGGTGTACCCGATGCGTCTGATTTTTCCTCTGAGGAGGTGATCTCTGAGGAGGTGATCTCTGAGGAGGTGATGGCTAGGGCTTGGTGGGCTTTTCCACCTCCTCTATATGAGTATAAATAGAGGTGCTAGCTATTGTTTCTAATTGAGTCGAGTTGAGAGAGATTGGTGAGAGATATCTTTGAGCGGATGTGTGAGGTTAGGGTTTCATAGATGTAGTCTATGAGGATGAGAGTACCGTGTCGACGTGGTCCGCGGATTGAGCCGTCTCTCCCCTACGATGTATTCCCTCATTGATATAGTGAAATTCTCCTCCTCCCGTGGATGTAGGCGGTTTTGCCGAACCACGTTAAATTCTTGTGTTGTCGTTTTTCTTCTCCTATATGGCGTGTGTTCAGTGTGTGATCGTGTGGCGTATTTTTGCTTCCGTTGCGGCGGAAATTCGACGAATAATTCCCCAACAAGTGGTATCAGAGCCAGGTTCACGATCCGGGTGGAGCGCGCAGGTGAAAGGACGAAGAAGAAACGGTGGAAAGAATTGGAAAAAAAAACAATGAAGAACAAAGGGAAAAAATTTAGTTTTTTTTTCTTTTGTTGTTTGTGGTTGCGTCATGGAGGGAAGAAGGCAGCCGCTGGTGTGCACATGGGGCTGCTGCTGGGTGGAAGGATCTGGTGTGACAAGATCCGTGGTGCTCCAGCGCGGCAAGGTGGCGATTCAGTGGTTCAAATTGTTTTGGGTGTTCTGAGTTGCCTGCAAGTCCGATTGGGCTCGAACAGGAGGTGAACCCTAGGTTTTTGGACGTTCCCGACGCGATGGCGGGGTCATATTCTGCAAATTGTCGCTGGATTTTGCAGAATGCTGACGTGGCAGTTTGCGGTGAGATCCAACGGTCCAAAATTGTTCGGGTGGTTACGGCGTGCCTGTAGATCGGATTGGGATGAGTCAGGAGTCTAACCCTATGTTTTTGGACGTTGCGGATTCATCTGTACGGTCAGAATTTTAAAATTGTGGGTGGATTGAGAAGATCGGCATCAATCGATATCGGTAGGCAGATCGAAGACGACGGGATGCGATCAGGGTCAATCAAGTTCAAGTCCAATCAGGTGGGGTCAATTAGAGGCGTTTTCCTAATTGAACGTTCGATTGGCAACCTATGCAGGCTTGGGAGTGTGTTGACAGGTGGAGCTGCTGTTCAACATAGGCAAGAAGCATAGGCTTTGTGTAATGTTGTGAGCACGAGACGCAACGGTTGCAGAGGAGTCTGGTCAGAGATGTGGGCAACTATTGCAAGGAAATTCACAAGAAGCTCCAGAGCAGAGATCGAGGTGGTGGACGCAGTTGACGAGACCATGGCAGCGGTGGCGTCCTGATATCTCTGTGTGGGTTTGTGACGATAACTCTTGAGCAACTCGAGGTAAGAAGAGAGGTAAGTCACAGAGGGTACGCAAAGCGGTGGCTTTGCAAGACGTCTTGTTGAAGGCGTAGGATCGAACAGGAGAAGCAACAGCGCAAGGAGAAGCACTCAGGGCTGGCGTAGAGAAACACGTGGTTGACGTGTGAGGACGCTGAAGCATGGTGATAGTGCAGGCTACGCAGAAGTTGCAAGTTGTTCGAGACGGTGCTCAAGTGACGAGAACGGTGATGAAGAAAACTACTGCAGTAGTAGAGAGGAAGGGAGTTTCGTTTGCACTTGACGCGGTTGGTGGAAAACTCTCCAGTGATGAGCTAGCTGGTGGAGAGATGGAGCCACACTACACCCCAAAGTGTCATGCTTTGGGACGCACCCGTGTCGGGGGTGCGAGGCGTGCCCTAGGAGGGGTGCAGAGCATCTCGGTAGAGGTGCGATGGCGGTCCATGCAGTTGGAGCATGGCGGATGCGGCGGAGTTGACATCAACAACGGATTTGGCTGAGGAATTTGCTAGGCGCTTGCAGAATTCAAGCCAAGGTGGAGTTTGTTGGGTTTTGTCTCGAATTCCGCAAGACGAATCGGTGTACCCGATGCATCTGATTTGTCCTCTGAGGAGGTGATCTCTGAGGAGGTGATCTCCTCTAAGGAGGTGATCTCTGAGGAGGTGATGGCTAGGGCTTGGTGGGCTTTTCCACCTACTCTATATGAGTATAAATAGAGGTGCTAGCTATTGTTTCTAATTGAGTCGAGTTGAGAGAGATTGGTGAGAGATATCTTTGAGCGGATGTGTGAGGTTAGGGTTTCATAGATGTAGTCTATGAGGATGAGAGTACCGCGTCGACGTGGTCCGCGGATTGAGCCGTCTCTCCTATACGATGTATTCCCTCATTGATATAGTGAAATTCTCCTCCTCCCGTGGATGTAGGCGGTTTTTCCGAACCACGTTAAATTCTTGTGTTGTCGTTTTTCTTCTCCTATATGGCGTGTATTGAGTGTGTGATCGTGTGGCGTATTTTTGCTTCCGTTGCGGCGGGAATTCGACGAATAATTCCCCAACATATCCTTGTAGTTATATCAACCTGAAAGAGACTAATTTCTGGTGGGCAAGGGTTGGTTTGAACGAAAACTGGTTTTAGATGTGGTCATCTAAAATTGAAATCCAAAGACCTAGAACTTACAGGAATCCTAAGTACTCAGGCAAAACAAGTTATGCACAAAAAGTAAGCTGTGAGACAAACTGTAGCAAAATCCTAAGAGCATAATCAGCTAAAAACACGCCTTTTCGAAATTTAACCGGAATCGACTTCATGGATCTAACCAGTTTATTGAACCAAAATCTCTTTTGAAGACATCTATATACTAAGAAAGGAGAGGCACTTTACTAATCACCATGCTTTGTTGTTCTTTTTCTAGCTTTTGGGTGTATATATAAAATATCACCCACTCATTTCTCTCTATAGGCTTCTAAGTGAGAACTGTCAGGTGAAACAGCCTGTTTCCCATTTTTAACCGGGGTCGACTACAAGAATCTCCAGTCACCTAAACAAGCTGTTACAAAAACAATGGCGGATCTTGAACCACAACCAATCAAATTTCTAACTTAATCTTACTGAACCAAAATCTGTTTGAAGACATTTGAAGAAATCTCCCAAAGTGATCTACCAAAAGACAAATAATCCCCATTTGTTAAAAACGAAGAAAATTAATTAACAGAGTGATGTTTATAGTAGATCGATCCCAGATAAAAAAACTAGGGAATGCAGAGAAAAGTTGATGTTTATAGAGCATCGATCCCAGATACAAAAATTGTAGTAGATGTTGGGTAATGGAAACGTCCCAAGTCCAATGAAAGTCTGACACCTTGCGCTCATTGAGAGGTCAAATATCAGATTGGAATGAGCGGAAACTTCAAGGCATTTTTCAGATTATATTTGCAAGCAGAATTTAGCAATTTAACAGTCTAGAGCCGCAAAGAAGGATATGCTAATATGGGCTGAATATGAAACATAGCTTGTCCGGAAAATGGAGGAAGAATGTGGGGTAAAGTCTGGGGTCTTATGTGTCCGGAAAAGTTGAATTATTTCCTCTGGTAATGCATACATGAAACTAGTATGAAACATAGTTTGTTATCAAGTTTTCCTCAGAAATTATTAACGGTCGACCAATTTTCTTTTTGTGGCTGTATAATATGAACTATCTTGCATTTGCATAAACAACAGACTTTCTGTTTAAAACAATAGTACAATAGTAATTGTTCAAGTTTAGCTACTCACATCCAAGAAGAAGAATAAGCAGGGCCTTGAACTTTCTTTTCTTCAGGAAGCTCCCCATTTCCAGCACCACTCTTTCTTCGGTCGGTATCAGCCGAAGCATCAGCACCTAAAAGAATAGGTAGTCTCTTTAAAAAAAAAGAAAAAAAAACAATGTTTGGAGTCCTAAACGAAAAATGAGATATCAGACTGACATCATGATGATCATACATTTGTAAAAAGGTGACAGATAATGTTATCCAATTCTCTAATTATACTACAAAAACCAGAAACTGAAGTCAATAACCACGGTTATTACTTGAGCAGATAGTTCGGGAGAAACTATGAAAGAGGCACACTTAAAATCTTAGGGTTGACTAGTTCTCTGAGATCTATAAACATATAAGGAAATTATAGCATTTGTTTGGTCCAGTTCCAAGACAGGTTCGGGATTAAAACTAAGAAAATTTTGGCCATTTCCCGGGATGCAATTAGCTAAATAGACATACTTGACAAAGATTTTAAATATTCGAATTTAGTAACATAATCAAGTAGCTAAGAATTGGATTAAATGACATAAGTCACCCATGTGGTTTGGACAATTACCAGAACACTACCCTCTGGTTTGGATAGTACCACGAACCACTATTTTGAAATACTGATTGTTTTGAAACAATAAACCCGATTTTTATTACAATTCTTTCAGAATGGTGTCTTTAGGCTCGGGGTGATTCGTTTGTATGTATAGAAAACAGTTGTTGCATGTTTTTAAGACTATTTCTCTAATATTGCAAACCACAAAGACAACGTTAGGTAAGCAAAGAGAAGAGTGAATAGGACAAGTTAATCATACAGGTCATATTGTTTCTGGAACTCATTACTGGTGGACAATCCCCCAACGGTTGCGGGGGACATGGCGCTTCCTTCTTCACCATTTTATCGGTTCTAGTATGACTTTCTATATCTTTGCCAGAATTAGTTTTTTTTCTGGGTACTTGAAGAACATTCTTTCCTGAAACAGGAGACAAGAGTAACAATGAAAAATCCCAAAAAAAGATAAAGTTAACGCAAAGACAGTAAAACTATTAAAAAAATCTGATACTTCTCCTATTTAAGCCATCAAATTAGAACACACACATGCACCCGTTGACGTTTTCTATCACACCGAACTAGTACTTGATGTCTTGACCACATAAAATTCTAGAGTCATAACTAAAGGGCTAGAAACTCATAAACATTATAGTCAGAAAACAAAATACAGTTAATGTTATGTTGTCTATTTATGAGTGGTAAAAGAATGGTTAACATTCAAAGTTCACTTGATGCACATACGAAGGGGAAAAAAAACAAACAATGGCCAGCTTGTGATTCTTACAAATATGAAGAGATATCTCTTTTAACAGAATTGCAACGTATATGAGAAACGGATTTCATAATTTCATAGTCTTGCACCAGAAATAAACCTCGTCTAGAACTTAATATGACTAATAATACCTTTATCCTAGCCAAATATCCCAATGACCTTTGCTAAGACATAAGACTCAAGCTATTAATAGGCATGATTAACAACCAAACGGTGGGCTAAAACAAACACAGAAAGAAAGAATAGTCGAAACCTTTGTTTCCAAAGTCATTGATGACCTGGTTTCTCTATTCCAATAACCAAACTTGAAGGCCGGGGAAGAAGATGATAAAACTCAGAAATGTGGAAGGGGCTAACTTAAATACTCAATATCGTACTTACTTTACGAGAAAAAGTTGTATGAAACTAATGCTTCAACTTTCCGAAATAAAATTTAAGGTGTTTGAAACATCCCTTTTAGATTAGCTACTGAACGCGATATAATATGATTACATGATAATGAATCAGTAAGTTTGAAACCAAATCTATGAAGTCGATTGCATGCCGCTAAATAATTCTAAACACCTGAAACCGAACAAATCATAATTGGGATGACTAGAGTAATTGCATGTTTAAGAAGCTGAAATGCAGCAAGCAACTAATTAATGTGTATGACGACAAAGAAGTTGAAAATAATAAAAAGAAAACTGAGTCAACGCCTAAAACTTCCGAACTCTGTTACAAAAAGGTTCAACTTGAATGAAACACATCAAATAGTAACACTAGTATGAACTAATCATCGGATAAGTTACCCAATTCCACATGAAGACATAGTCAAATTTTTAGCCTACGGTGATCTCCAAGTTGAGAGAAGAGAAGAGAAGTAAACCACCATAACATATCAAGAAATGTTATGATATGTTATGGTAGTTTGCTTCTCTTAGATTACCAACGAAAAGAGAAGCTCAGATACAAGTATGCACTAACAATATATATTTTCATTAATTTGCGAGCCAACATTATTTAAACAAGATAATTAATGAATGTAATATCGTTTACGAAGGAAACACATGCAATGCAAACATTCTAATCCTATGGAATGTCCCGAACTTGTTGCCTACAGAACCCTCCGAGACACATTGAACATATGGAATTAAGGCAACAACTAAAAGCATGAGTCAGGCAACATGAAAACTATAATTGCAAACATAAGCATACATTCAAGGTGGTCTTATTTTAGTAGGCATGAAGTTCAATTCCCAGAAGAATTGTAAATCATAACCGAAAAAAGAATGGTTTAGCACAAACAACAAAGGGAGGGCATTTAAAACAGCAAATTAAACTTTGAATTGCGTGAAAGCACATGTCATAATTTTCTATACAACTTCTAAGTTCTAACCCTACCATTATTTTTGTTACATGGCCATCTCGAAAAGCACAACCGTTAATCAACGAAGACCCCAGTGAAGGAATGACCAACTTGCTGCATTACTTGTAGACTACCATAACAGATCAAGAAATGATTTTTCTCAATCAAAGTGACCATCTTATTGCTAGCTACTTAGATCATACAATCCATTTATGGAGAAAAAAAACATTCAGTCCTAAAGATTCATCAATTACCAAGTCGAAATTAACTAATCAAATACCAATTAGAACAAGATCGGATCAAAAATTTACCATTTCATTAACATGACTTTCAGTTCCAATACACCCAATTTACAAGACAAATAATTAAGGGTGTTTTACCATGATTCTGCGTGAATGAGAAGTAAAGAGAGAGAGCTTTGAAGAGCATAAATTAAG
Organism: Linanthus parryae; assembly: GCA_023055425.1. Lineage (NCBI taxonomy): Eukaryota > Viridiplantae > Streptophyta > Magnoliopsida > Ericales > Polemoniaceae > Linanthus > Linanthus parryae. The sequence goes on along the minus strand of JALGPY010000008.1, from coordinate 14,301,509 downwards.
GGTTTCTTACCATGTTGTTCCACCTCCCAATTTACAAGACAAATATCCCAATGACCAGAAAGAGCGAGCGAGCGAGCGAGAGAGAGAGAGAGAGAGAGATGTTGGTCGGTCTGCCTTTGCTTTTCAAAGTTTGCGGCGTGGATAGACAGACTCTCTCGTAAGTTTCGCAAAATCACAGTCAAACAAGTCAATTGGAGATTAGGGTTTTTTTAGAAGAGGGAACCTTCATAATATGGATAACTATATCTAACCCCGATTGGACAAATATTTCAAAAAAAAAAAAAAAAAAAAAAAAACGATTGGACAAAATATACTTGCTCTTCAGATTTTTTTCAACATTAAGTCTAGATTTTAGGATTTCAAATTTATTTATTTTATTATCGGAACTCGATTTCACTCGTACGTGATTAGGGTTGGTCATTATTAGCAGGATTGCAGACATGGAGAACTCAAGTTGCAGCAGCAATGAAGAATTCAAAATCAAGAAAGAAGTCAAAGAAAGCCCAGATAAGTCAATGGAACAAGTCTTCTCAAAATAATAATAGTCAAGGGGTCAAATTGTCTTTTCTCAGAAGTTGCTTCCCCTTCTATTTTATCTCAGAGGTCATCTTTGTCTTTTTCAAAACTGCTGAGGCAGAGTTTATATTATTAAGACTTGTTTACATGTCTTGCCAAAGTTGTTGGGCAATAGTAGAATTAGTGAAAGATATGTACGGCTGAGATTTGATCTCCATGATCCAACGGTCTGAAATAAGACCGTTGGTGTACTGCCTTCATATACCCTTCTTCAACAAGGGTTCTGTAATTTTTCATCTTCTTCGTCTGCCATAACCATGTAGCGAAGCTCTGCTGAAATTTTCAATGAAATTTGATTTTGTTTGTTAAGTTTGATTTCTGTTGTTTCTGGAATCACTTGATTCCCTTCATGGTATCAGAGCCATGGCTCTCTCTACGAATCAATCTCAGGGGTCCTCAAACCCTTTCTATCTTCTCTCACAAGTTCATAACCTAGTCCCTTTCAAGTTGGATAACACTAATTATGTTATCTGGCGTTATCAAATCTCTACTCTCCTCAAAACCCAGTCTCTCTTTGGTTTCGTTGACGGTTCTCGGGTGTGTCCGTTCGAGTTCCTGACCGACGGCGATGGAACAGTCACTGAAAATCGCAATCCAGAATATGACGCTTGGGTTACTCAAGATCAAATCGTTCTATCTCTTCTCACAGCAACTCTCTCTCAAGAGGCCTTGGTTCAGGTGGTTGGTAAGCCCTTCTCTCGTGATGTTTGGGTTTCTCTGGAGAACAGGTACTCCTCCCTTACTAGATCTAATATCATGCAATTAAGATCTGAGCTACAAACTATTAGAAAGAAATCTGATTCTGTTGATGTCTACATGCAAAAGTTGAAAACCCTAAGAGATAAACTGTCTTCTGCTATGGTGAATACTGATGATCAAGATATGATTCTCTATGCCTTACATGGCTTGCCTCCTGAATATAACTCTTTTAGATCTGGTTTGCGTGTTACTATGTCTGTGTCTCCTGATATGATCAATTTTGAAGAATTGCATGTTCTGTTGAAAGCTGAAGAACAGATGATTGAATCTCAATCTGTTATGGGTAATGAGTTGACTGGGTCTGCTGCTTATGTTTCTAATGTGTTTAATGGTGGAAGAGGAAAAGGAAATGGTTATGATAATGTTAAAAATCAAATCAATGGTTATGGTAGAGGTCAAGGAACTGGGAACACTGATCAATCAGTTAAGTTTAATCCTGGTTCTGGTTATCAAAATCAAGGGTCTGGTCAAAACCCTAATTATCAAGGTCAAAACTATAACCCTAACTACTCAACTGGAAGAGGTAACTATAATGGTGGAAGATTTCAAGACTCTTCTAGAGGTGGTAGGGGTTATAATAGAGGAGGTAGTCAATCTAAGAACAGAGGACCTAGCTTTGACAATGCAGGTAATCCTATCAATTGTCAAATATGTGGTATGGATTATCATTCTGCTATTGACTGTTGGCATAGATTGGACTATGCATATCAAGGCAAGAAGCCTCCACCTCAGTTAGCTGCTATGAACAATGTTGCTTCCCCAATCATGAATGTGAATCAAGACCAGTACTCTCCAACCAATGTGTCTGCACCTAACACTGGACCTCAACCTCAACTCAATGCCTACAATGCTAGCCTCCTTGGACCTTCACCTAGTATAAGTCCAAATTATTGGCTCACTGATTCAGGTGCCAATAATCACATGACAGCTGATTTTGGTAAACTTAGTCTGGGGTCTACCTACAATGGAAATGACAAGGTTTCAATTGGAAATGGCAACACTCTACCTATATCTCATACTGGTACTGCTCTTCTTAAAACCTCCTCACATTCTTTCACTTTACCTAATACCTTACATGTTCCCAACCTAGCTGCTAATCTTATATCTGTCTACCAATTGTGTAAACAACACAATTGCTCCTTCTATTTTGATGCTGATATGTTTTATATTCAGGACAAACTTCAGGGCACCATCCTCTACCAAGGGTTGAGTGAAAATGGTTTGTATCCCATACATACTCAACCCTTCCCTGGTGATCATCAAGACAAGACTACAAAACATGTCTATTTAGGAAAACAAGTCAAATGTCCTCTCTGGCATGCCAGATTAGGACATCCCTCTGAAGAAATTTTGAGACTTATATTTATTTCATCTTCTCATATGTGTAAAGACCTTAAAGTTTCTGATATTTCTGCTAGTACTGTGTGTGAACATTGCTTGTTGGGAAAAATGACTAAGCTGCCTTATAAGTCATCTACTACTCAGTCCAAAGCTCCACTTAATCTTCTTCATAGTGATGTATGGGGGCCAGCAAATGTGAAATCCTATCATGGCTACAGATTCTATGTGTTATTTGTTGATGACTTTTCTAAGTATACATGGATCTTTCCCTTACATCATAAATCTGAAGTTGCTCTTGTTTTTCCAAAATTCAAAACTGAAATTGAAAAACAATTGAACTCCTCCATTCAAATTTTGAGATCTGATGGAGGTGGTGAATATGTCTCTTATATCTTTCAAACCTTTTTAAATTCACAAGGCATTGTTCATCAAAAATCTTGTCCTTATACTCCTCAGCAAAATGGTGTAGCTGAGAGAAAACATAGACACATTGTTGAAACTGCAGTTACTCTGCTTGCTCATGCTAAATTACCTAAATATTTTTGGTATCATGCATTTAGTACTGCTGTTTATTTGATAAATTGTATGCCAAGCAAAAACACTCATAACAAATCTCCTTGGGAATTACTTTACAAAACTAAACCTGATTATAGCAGATTTAAAGTCTTTGGGTGTGCTTGTTATCCCTATTTGAGACATTACAATGATTCTAAACTAGATCCCAAGACCAGACAATGTGTGTTTCTTGGATATGCTCACAATTACAAAGGATATGTGTGCTTTGATAAAAACACTCAAAAATTCTTCATCAGTAGAGATGTAATATTTGATGAAAACACTTTTCCTTATAATAAAGAGTGTTCTAATTTAAACTCTGATTCTATGAATTCCTCTAATGAACTGCATATTGGTGACATTCCTATTTTACTGCCTTCTGATTTCTTGAATCATGACTCTTCACCTAACATTGTTAATTCTTCTTCAGGTACAATTGATGAGAACAATACTACACATGATTCTTGCCACAACACAGAACATGATACTCACTTGATTCCACCAATTCAACCTGATGAGAACAGATCATACACAACTGATGAGAACAGATGACACACATCTGCTGGAGACTCTCAGACTCAGGATGTAACTATCTCTCAGTCTTTGCAGCCAGCTTCTACAAATGATGATCACACCATAACTGATGATCCATCCACAAGTGACATTGGCATGGCAACTACTGAAGCAGATAGACATCATCCAGCTGGGGGTCATCCTATGCAGACAAGAAGCAAGTCTGGAATTTTTAAGAAAAAGAATTTTGGATTCACAGCTATCTCTGGTAACTCTGAAATTTCTCCTTTCTTAACTGAACCAACTTGTTTCACAGAGGCTAGAAAACACTCTCAGTGGCTACAAGCAATGACTGAAGAGTTCTCTAGCCTCACAGAGCAAAACACTTGGACATTAGTTCCAAGACCCTGCAATACAAATATTGTAGGGAACAAATGGGTTTTTAGAACCAAATACAACCCAGATGGTTCTGTGTCTAGATACAAAGCCAGATTAGTGGCTAAGGGGTTTAGTCAAACTCCAGGCATTGACTTTGAAGAAACATTTAGCCCTGTTGTTAAACATGCAACTGTTAGAACTGTTTTGGCTCTTGCTGCCTCTTACAATTGGTCTCTTAAACAACTTGATGTCAAAAATGCTTTTCTGCATGGATTTCTCAAAGAAACTGTTTATATGCAACAACCTCCTGGTTTTAAACATCATGAAACAACCCGGAACCTACGGTTCCTTGCTAGTACAACTTAACGATATCCAGGAGTGCTTTATTAACATAAAAGTAAAGGAGAAACCCTCCTTACAAAGTTTTAAAGGAAACAACGACGACAAAGTTTGAATTTTTCAAATACAACTGAATGTTAACAAATTAACTAGGTGATTCCTAGCTTCTTATTCGCCTTCAACTACGTGTGCGCGTTCTCCCACCTTTATTCATAACCTGCGGGTTTTCAAATGGCAAAAGCCGACGCAGAAAAACATTTGTCAGTGAAAACTGAGTAAGAATATACCACAATATGTAAAACAGAGTTTTGGCTGAAAGAATGAAAAGAATGTAACTGAAGAGATTCCACATTTAAATTATTAGTTGAGCTGAGGCGTATTAGAGCCCAGCGGGTAACGATTGCCCACAGAGAGGTCACGATGCAATAATATCATCACACAGGTACCTCTTGGGATATCACAGTCCATCCCAATTCACCCAGGGCGTTTGTAGGTAGCCCGACACTACCCCGCCCATCACATAGCTAAAGGACCTTAAGTGTCGACACCCCTATACAGTCATGACCTAAACATGTATAGGTAGTACTCTATAGCTTTCACAATTTTATAAACCCGTATAGGGTAGGGTATGAAACCCTAGGAGGTCGTCTCACGTGCGCCTCCGGCCATAGCCTTCACACACATCCTCTGTACATCGCCCCATATCATTTATCGTTCATTTATATTCCACAAGATCATTTTAGAAACATCGGTTCGAAATTCAGAAGTAACCACATATCTTTCAAAAGAATATTTGCAATAGAGATTCTCAAATTTCAAGACTTTAAACCGTTGTTTGAAACACAAGTACACACGCCAAGAAACATTTTGATAGTTAAAGTATTGTGCGCATAAACTTACCTGGAATGAGGTGAGAACTTCACACACACAAGCTAGCACTGAACTAGCAGTAGGGGTCCTCGATGAACTCGCCTCCTACGAACTCGGTATCTACAATAATCACATAATCCTATATTAACACATATACATCACACAATAAATTGCAATTAAATTGTCCTATATGAAATGCAAGTGAAATCCCCAATTAATTCCCCAAAATATATTACACTAGCTATAATTTTACGTTTAGAATATAAATTAAAATAAGAAGAAAATAGTGACTTATAACTATAAAAGTAATATTTGAGGTAAAGAAAACTTTATTAGATGTTCTAGAATATTTACGTAAACTACTAAGGTGAAATTATATACACAAAGATAGCTATAATAATTTAAAGTTTTGGATAAATGAAAATGGGAGGTTAAACTAAATTTAAAGCTTAACTAATCTTGTTATAAATTTGTATTAACGAAAAATCATGTTATAAGTGAAAATAATTTATTTTGCGATAAACCGAAAACATTACTATTTAGTTGTTTAAGAAAATATAGTATAAATAATATAAACTTGTAAAATACTATTTTTAATTTGATTATAAAGTTGCAAACTTATTTTTTTGAAAATGATAATTAACTCACAATTGATTAATATGTATACACATAAGAAATACTAATTTATATTATGATGAAGAATAACTTAAATTACAATTTGTTGATGTACAATCAGCCCCTAAACAGTTTCACTTCGTACAAAAGCCTACCCCCATTTTTTGTAAAAAGACACTTTCAAACCCCCTGATTCACAAACAAACACACCCAGTTTCTTCTCCAACAAAAACCCATCTGCAACAATTTGTTCTTCCACGATCACTCCACAACTCACATGAACAACCCAGAAATCAATTGATACTAGCAAAACATTTGACTGGTGTTTACCGATTGAAAAGCACGGAGGGGAAAAGTGGCGGCGGCGGTGATTTGTTCCTGCCGCTGCTTGGGGTTCGCCGGGACAGAGAGGTGAGCGGACGGTGGTGGTGATGGCGGCGAAACAGAGGGAGGCGGCGTCGGGGGTCTTCGGCGACGCAGAGGGACGACGGCGCAGCGGGCGGCGGCGGGCGGTTCGGCGTCGGGTGGTTCGGGTTCCGTCGGCGGTTCTGGGCTTCGGCCTGGTGCCGTCGGCGTCGGGCCTGCTGGTGGCTTTCGGCGAACAGCAGAGGGAGAGATGGAGAGGGAGACAGAGGGGAGTGAGAGGGATAGCGAGAGAGGAAGAGACAGGGGCGAGCGAGAGAGAAAGAGGGTGAGAGAGTGGTTGAAATTTGGGTGTACTGTAAACCCAATCGAAAAAAAATGGATGGTCAATCAGTGAAATTGATGCAAGATTTCATCTTTGACTTGATTGGCGGAAATCATGGCGGGGATTTGGAGAGGGGAGGTCAAAATATTGGCTATTGCCATGGTGGTCGCCGGAAATTGGGGATGAACATCACTGGTTACCAAATGCAAGTTTGGGGAAGATGAAGGAGAAGTGTTATGGTGTGGCGGGTATACCATTCTACGCGGTGGTTGGTTACGTAAAAGTTATTAAAAGATATGTTTTGGTCACGCTACCACGTTACACGATCCACTACACTTCACCCACTAATTTACACCCAACTAACTATATAAAAAAATTACATCTTAAAAAAAATATAAAAGAAAACTTTTGATAATAATAATGATAATAATAATAATAATGATAACAATAATAATAATAATAATAATAATAATAATAATAATAATAATAATAATAATGAAAAACAACTTTTAGTGAACGAAAACAACTTTTAGTGAACGAAAACAACTTTCGTAATTTCAAATAATGGTCCAAAAATTCGTTAAACTCCCTAAAATACCCCCTAAAATATCGGGGTATTACATCACATCTCCCTTAAAACAAAGCTTCGTCCCCGAAGCTTAAAGTAAATCGAATCTCCCAATGCAAGTATGTGGTATGCAGTTCTAATGTGCACATAATAACAAGACAAGACAGGTAATTAAATATACGGCTGTTAAATCACATCTCCCTTAAAAGGAGTGACGTCCCCGTCACTCGGCTCATACCTTGTCGAAGAGGTGTGGGTAACGTTTCCTCATGTCTGCCTCGGCTTCCCAAGTTTCCTCTTCCGTTTGGTGGTTTGACCAAAGAACCTTGACCAGCGTGGTGGACTTGGTACGGGTGTTCCTGGTCTTTGTATCGAGGATTTTTATTGGTTGTTGTTCAAAGGTAAGAGAGGGATCGAGTTCAACAGGCTCGGGATCAATGATATGGCTCGGGTCGGGTACATAAGCTTTGAGTTGGGACACATGAAAGACGTTATGGACTCTACCTAGGCTGTTAGGAAGATTCAGGCGATAGGCAACCTCTCCTATACGATCAAGTACTTCGTAGGGTCCAATGAACTTGGGGCTTAATTTTCCTTTCTGATTGAAACGCATAACCCCCTTTGTAGGTGAAACCCTTAAGAACACTTTGTCACCAACTTTGAATTCCAATGGCCTTCTCTTCAAATCCGCGTAAGACTTTTGTCGATCCTGGGCCGCCTTCATCCTTTGCTGAATCATTCGAATCTGGTTTGTCGATTCCTCGATCATTTGTGGTCCAAGAATGATCGTCTCGCTGATGTCGCTCCAACACAGTGGTGTCCTGCACTTCCTCCCATACAGTGCTTCGTAGGGTGCCATCCCTATGCTAGCATGGTAGCTGTTGTTATAAGAGAATTCGATAAGTGGTAACTTATCCACCCATGAACCTCCAAAGTCCAGAATGCAAGCCCTTAGCATGTCCTCCAGTGTTTGAATTGTTCTCTCAGTCTGGCCATCCGTAGCTGGGTGAAATGCTGTGCTGAACCTAAGCTCAGTGCCCATGGCTTTTTGTAGCTCCTTCCAGAAGTGTGATAAGAAGTTTGGATCCCTATCAGAAATAATCGAGCTAGGTACTCCGTGTAGTCTTACTACATTCTTGATGTATGCGTCCGCCCTCTTTTCCATGTCCCATGTGTCCTTCATGGGGATGAATCTTGCCGTCTTGGTCAATCGATCGACTACCACCCAAATCTGGTTCAACCCATTAGTCGAAACAGGCAAGGCCGTAACAAAGTCCATTGAGATGGAATCCCATTTCCATACCGGTATCTCCAATGGTTGCAACATCCCACCTGGTCTCTTGTGCTCGAACTTAACCTTTTGACACGTCAAACATCGAGATACGAAATCAGCTACTTCCTTCTTCATACCTTTCCACCAGAAGTTCTTCTTCAAATCCTTGTACAACTTGTCTCCTCCTGGATGTACCGAATAAGGCGTGTTATGAGCTTCCTTCATAATCTTCTCCTTTACCTCCGCGCATTTTATTGGTACACACCATCTTCCCTTGAATTTCACGCTTCCGTCTTCCTCCACTTTGAAATCGGGTGCTTCGCCTTTGTTGATCTTCTCCTTAATCTTTTGTAGGAAAGCGTCTTCTTTCTGTGCTTCTTTTATTTCTTCGAAGATGTCCGGTACTATCGTCATATTACACAACATGTTCGTTGTTCCCTTCGTGCAGACTTCAATCTCGAGTCTTCGAAACTCTTCGCAAAGCTTAGGTGGTAAAACCCACATTGCATTTACCGTGTGCTCCGTCTTTCGGCTCAATGCATCCGCTACTACGTTGGCTTTCCCTTCATGGTATTGGATCTTGATATCATAATCTTTCACCAATTCTAGCCACCTTCTTTGTCGCATATTCAGCTCCTTTTGAGTGAATATGTACTTTAGGCTCTTGTGATCGGTAAAGATCTTGCACGTCGTACCGTAAAGATAATGCCTCCATATCTTTAATGCAAACACTATGGCCGCCAACTCCAAATCGTGAGTGGGGTAATTCTCCTCGTAGGACTTTAGTTGTCTTGAAGCATACGCAATCACTTTGCCATCTTGCATCAAAACACATCCTAACCCGTGCTTAGACGCATCACTGTAGACTTCAAATTCTCCTCCTTCAGTAGGTAACGTTAACACAGGTGCCGACGTTAACCTATCCTTTAGGGTTTGGAATGCTTCCTCACAATCCTTGTCCCATACGTATTTGCTTGTCTTCTTTATTAACGTTGTCATGGGTTTCGCGATCTTGGAGAAATCCTTCACGAATCGTCGATAGTAACCCGCCAATCCTAGGAAACTTCTTATCTCCGTTACGCTCTTTGGTGTGGGCCAGTCCCTTACCGCTGATATCTTTCCAGGGTCTACAGACACACCTTCTTTGGATATAATATGCCCTAGGAAAGGAACTCTATCCAACCAAAACTCGCACTTTGACAACTTCCCATACAACTTCTCTTCCCTTAGGGTTTCTAACACCTCCCTCAAATGATGTGCATGTTCTTCCTTCCCTTTCGAGTAGATTAGGATGTCATCGATGAAAACGACAACAAACTTATCTAGGTACTTCTGGAGAACGCGGTTCATCAACTCCATGAATGCTGCTGGAGCATTAGTGAGACCGAATGGCATTACCGTAAACTCGTAGTGGCCATAGCGAGTTCGAAATGCCGTTTTAGGAATATCCTTTTCAGCTATCCTAAGCTGATGATATCCAGACCTTAAATCGATCTTCGAAAAGGTATCGGCTCCTTGTAGCTGGTCGAATAAGTCATCAATCCTTGGAATTGGGTACTTATTCTTAACGGTTACTCCATTCAATTCACGGTAGTCAATGCAAAGTCTTAGGCTACCGTCCTTCTTCTTCACGAACAAAACAGGTGCTCCCCATGGTGAAACACTAGGTCTAATGAAACCCTTGTCCATTAACTCCTTCAGTTGCTCTTGAAGCTCCTTTAACTCGGCTGGTGCCATCCTATATGGTGCCTTCGAGATTGGTCCAGTACCTGGTACTAAGTCTATCGCAAAGTCCACGGCTCTCTTAGGTGGCATTCCTGGAAGGTCTTCTGGAAAGACATCTGGGAATTCATTCACAACTGGAATATCCTCTAATTTCTCCCCTTCTTTCTCCTGGTCATGGATCGTACAGAGGTATGCCCTATGCCCTTTCTTCACATCGGATAGGATGGTTAGGGCTGACACGATTTGGATTTTGGGTTCTCTAGTTATACCCCTATAGGATAGGCGCTCGCCTTTTGGTCCACGAAACCTGACCTTTTGGGTGGCACACTCTATGGTTGCTTTGTATTTGCTAAGCCAATCCATACCTAAGATGACATCTAGGTTGCCGAGATCAAAAGGGGATCAGGTCAGAAGGTAGCTTGGCTCCTAAGATTTCTAGGTTGACTCCAGGGTACATGGTATTGCAGGGTGTGACTTCTCCAGTAGGGGTAGAGATTGAGATAGATATTGGGGTAGGATTTGGTAAGTCTAACTTCTTAGCAAAAGTAGATGATATGAAAGAAAATGTGGCTCCAGAATCAAATAACACAAAAGCAGGGGTAGAATGGATTAGGAATGTACCAGTCACCACGTTGGCCTGTGCTGCCTGAGTCTGATTCATCACATTGATAGTTCCAGCTGCGCTGCGTGCTGTGGCTGCGGGTGCAGGTGCGCCTGCTACTGTGGTTGCTGAAGTAGCATTGTTGTTTCCTTGGGGTCGGTTGTTGTAACCATTTCCTCCCTGCCAGTTGTTACCTCGGTTATAGCCTCCTCCATTGTTGTTTCTGTTGCCAGCATTGTTGTTGTTTCCCCCATACTGATTTCCACGGTTGTTATTTCCTCCCTGATTATAACCGCTGTTATTCCCTCCGTAGTTGTTTCCTCCACGATTGTATCCTCCATTTCCCCCTTGGCGGTTCACATTGTTTCCTCCATATCCTCCACCATTGTTATTCCCGAAGTTATTGAAGTTGTTGTTGTTGAAGCTTCCACCGCTGTTGTTCCCTGAGGGCCTTGAACGACATTCAAACCTTCGATGGCCTAGCTTACCACAATTGAGGCAGTTAACTTTGTTCCCCCGACAGTCCACTCCTGGATGGTTCATGCCGCATTGTTTGCAGTTGTAGATTCGTACCTGGCCTTGGTTTCCAAATTGATTGGTGGGGGCTGGGTTGGGACGAAACCTTTTATCTCCGCTATTGTTTCCTGAACCACGATTCTGGAAACCTGTCCCTGCCAGTGCCTCAGACTTCCTCTTCTTAATTTCTTCATTATTCTCATCAATCAAATTCTGGGCGTCTTGAGCTGCCCCATAAGCGTCCATAAGTGTGTCAAATCGAGTTGCAATCAAAGCCATTCGGAGTTGGAAGTTTAAACCTCCTATAAATCTCTTGATCTTCTTTGCCTCAGTCGGCACCAGTTCCCTTCCAAACCTCATCAACTCCATGTATTTCTGATGATAATCATAAGGGTTGTCACTTCCCTGTTTCAAGTTCATGAATTCCTTGAACTTCCTATCCTTGACATGTTCAGGGTAGAAACGTTCTCGTAGCGCTGCTTTCAGCTGTTCCCAGCCAAATCCCTGCTGAGCGAGAAGTTCTTCTCCCTTGGCTGACCACCAGTTGTCAGCCTCCTTCTTGAAGTAGTAGAGGGCTACTTCGACACGCTGATCTTCAGGGCAGCGCGCAGATACTAGGACTTTTCCAAAGTCCCTAATCCAGTTTTCTAAGGTGGTGGGGTCATCCGTCCCATAAAAGAAGTCCGGGCGGAGTTCAGCTACCCTACTCATAACATTCCCCCCTCCGTTGTGGGTATTCTGTAGAATTTGGGTGAGGGCCAGAGTTGCCTGACGCATCTCCTGAAATTCAATGGGGTCGACGGGTGGAACTTGGCCGCCATGGGTTTGCTGACCTCCCTGGTTCATTGTTCCTACTTCTCTTGCACGTCTCCTGGTATAATATTGCATTGTACCTTTGTTTAAATATATAACCTTACTTAATATAGGTCGAAAGGAATTATACTTCTAGTTCACATACATGCAGCCTATAAGTTTCAATAATTAAGCATACATTTATCCGTCCATCAAATAATCCACATAAACATTTAAATGGTAAGGAACTACTCAATTCTATAAAGTAAATAGTAACTCCTAAAGTAAGTTAAACGTTCGCTCTCGTGATAAAATAAATGCAGTAGATAATAATCCTAAGGGTGGGATGGGTGTGGAACTACTCGTCGTCATCAGTGGGGAGCATGAGCTTGCTATCAGCAACGTCGATCTAATCTCTTCCGCCTCATTGTTTCCTTCATGTTCCTTCTCGTCAATCTCATCGATCTCATCCATATCGGCATCCCAATCTATAAGCTCCTCCTATGCGTCCTCATCTTGGTTCTCAACTTGGTCTTGCCCATATCCTTGGTCCTCGTCCAAGTCCATGTTCAGAAAGGATAGAAAAAGGAGTCTCGGAAGTGTACTAGACCGCGTATACACTCATAATCTCAACAGAACTAATTTCAAATAATCTAAGTAATCAAGAAATCACATGCATAGAACAATTATCCAGTAATGACACACATTGAGGTATACATGTAGCACATAACAAATTTCACATCCAAGTAGCAAAGGAATCACAAATAACAAGGAACCCTATTGTACTATCCCACAACCCCGGCTTGTTCAAATTTTATTTCCGGTTTTTAGTTATCCTATATCCATTTTAAATTTTCGAAAAGCTTCCAGTTAATTTGAATCTTTATTTAGTGGAAATCGAAAAGTCGTACTAGCGTTGGAACCGTCGGCTCTGATACCAACTGAAACAACCCGGAACCTACGGTTCCTTGCTAGTACAACTTAACGATATCCAGGAGTGCTTTATTAACATAAAAGTAAAGGAGAAACCCTCCTTACAAAGTTTTAAAGGAAACAACGACGACAAAGTTTGAATTTTTCAAATACAACTGAATGTTAACAAATTAACTAGGTGATTCCTAGCTTCTTATTCGCCTTCAACTACGTGTGCGCGTTCTCCCACCTTTATTCATAACCTGCGGGTTTTCAAATGGCAAAAGCCGACGCAGAAAAACATTTGTCAGTGAAAACTGAGTAAGAATATACCACAATATGTAAAACAGAGTTTTGGCTGAAAGAATGAAAAGAATGTAACTGAAGAGATTCCACATTTAAATTATTAGTTGAGCTGAGGCGTATTAGAGCCCAGCGGGTAACGATTGCCCACAGAGAGGTCACGATGCAATAATATCATCACACAGGTACCTCTTGGGATATCACAGTCCATCCCAATTCACCCAGGGCGTTTGTAGGTAGCCCGACACTACCCCGCCCATCACATAGCTAAAGGACCTTAAGTGTCGACACCCCTATACAGTCATGACCTAAACATGTATAGGTAGTACTCTATAGCTTTCACAATTTTATAAACCCGTATAGGGTAGGGTATGAAACCCTAGGAGGTCGTCTCACGTGCGCCTCCGGCCATAGCCTTCACACACATCCTCTGTACATCGCCCCATATCATTTATCGTTCATTTATATTCCACAAGATCATTTTAGAAACATCGGTTCGAAATTCAGAAGTAACCACATATCTTTCAAAAGAATATTTGCAATAGAGATTCTCAAATTTCAAGACTTTAAACCGTTGTTTGAAACACAAGTACACACGCCAAGAAACATTTTGATAGTTAAAGTATTGTGCGCATAAACTTACCTGGAATGAGGTGAGAACTTCACACACACAAGCTAGCACTGAACTAGCAGTAGGGGTCCTCGATGAACTCGCCTCCTACGAACTCGGTATCTACAATAATCACATAATCCTATATTAACACATATACATCACACAATAAATTGCAATTAAATTGTCCTATATGAAATGCAAGTGAAATCCCCAATTAATTCCCCAAAATATATTACACTAGCTATAATTTTACGTTTAGAATATAAATTAAAATAAGAAGAAAATAGTGACTTATAACTATAAAAGTAATATTTGAGGTAAAGAAAACTTTATTAGATGTTCTAGAATATTTACGTAAACTACTAAGGTGAAATTATATACACAAAGATAGCTATAATAATTTAAAGTTTTGGATAAATGAAAATGGGAGGTTAAACTAAATTTAAAGCTTAACTAATCTTGTTATAAATTTGTATTAACGAAAAATCATGTTATAAGTGAAAATAATTTATTTTGCGATAAACCGAAAACATTACTATTTAGTTGTTTAAGAAAATATAGTATAAATAATATAAACTTGTAAAATACTATTTTTAATTTGATTATAAAGTTGCAAACTTATTTTTTTGAAAATGATAATTAACTCACAATTGATTAATATGTATACACATAAGAAATACTAATTTATATTATGATGAAGAATAACTTAAATTACAATTTGTTGATGTACAATCAGCCCCTAAACAGTTTCACTTCGTACAAAAGCCTACCCCCATTTTTTGTAAAAAGACACTTTCAAACCCCCTGATTCACAAACAAACACACCCAGTTTCTTCTCCAACAAAAACCCATCTGCAACAATTTGTTCTTCCACGATCACTCCACAACTCACATGAACAACCCAGAAATCAATTGATACTAGCAAAACATTTGACTGGTGTTTACCGATTGAAAAGCACGGAGGGGAAAAGTGGCGGCGGCGGTGATTTGTTCCTGCCGCTGCTTGGGGTTCGCCGGGACAGAGAGGTGAGCGGACGGTGGTGGTGATGGCGGCGAAACAGAGGGAGGCGGCGTCGGGGGTCTTCGGCGACGCAGAGGGACGACGGCGCAGCGGGCGGCGGCGGGCGGTTCGGCGTCGGGTGGTTCGGGTTCCGTCGGCGGTTCTGGGCTTCGGCCTGGTGCCGTCGGCGTCGGGCCTGCTGGTGGCTTTCGGCGAACAGCAGAGGGAGAGATGGAGAGGGAGACAGAGGGGAGTGAGAGGGATAGCGAGAGAGGAAGAGACAGGGGCGAGCGAAAGAGAAAGAGGGTGAGAGAGTGGTTGAAATTTGGGTGTACTGTAAACCCAATCGAAAAAAAATGGATGGTCAATCAGTGAAATTGATGCAAGATTTCATCTTTGACTTGATTGGCGGAAATCATGGCGGGGATTTGGAGAGGGGAGGTCAAAATATTGGCTATTGCCATGGTGGTCGCCGGAAATTGGGGATGAACATCACTGGTTACCAAATGCAAGTTTGGGGAAGATGAAGGAGAAGTGTTATGGTGTGGCGGGTATACCATTCTACGCGGTGGTTGGTTACGTAAAAGTTATTAAAAGATATGTTTTGGTCACGCTACCACGTTACACGATCCACTACACTTCACCCACTAATTTACACCCAACTAACTATATAAAAAAATTACATCTTAAAAAAAATATAAAAGAAAACTTTTGATAATAATAATGATAATAATAATAATAATGATAACAATAATAATAATAATAATAATAATAATAATAATAATAATAATAATAATAATGAAAAACAACTTTTAGTGAACGAAAACAACTTTTAGTGAACGAAAACAACTTTCGTAATTTCAAATAATGGTCCAAAAATTCGTTAAACTCCCTAAAATACCCCCTAAAATATCGGGGTATTACACATCATCTCTTTCCTGATCATGTATGCAAGCTTAACAAAGCTATTTATGGACTCAAACAAGCTCCTAGAGCTTGGTTTGAGAGATTCACTGAATTTATATTGTCTTTAGGTTTTACTCAATCTCAAGCTGATACTTCTATGTTTGTTAGACACAATTCACACACATCTTCTCTTACTGTTTTACTCTTATATGTGGATGATATTATTTTAACTGGAAATGATCAAACCTACATTTCTTATCTTATTTCCAAATTGAAATCTGAGTTTAATATGAATGATCTTGGACCCCTTACTTATTTTTTGGGTCTGCAAATTGATAAAAATGACAAAGGCATTTTCATTCATCAATCAAAATATATTCATGATTTGCTGCAAAGATACAATATGCAAAATTGTACTCCTTGTCATACACCTACCATATCTGGCATTAAATACACATTTAATGATAGTGAATTATTGTCTGATCCTACTCCCTTCAGACAACTTCTGGGTGCTCTTCAATATCTAGTTTTCACTAGACCTGACATATGCTTTGCTGTCAATTATCTATGCCAATTTATGCATTGCCCTACTACACAACACTTGTTGGGAGCAAAGAGAATTCTTAGATACTTAAGAGGCACCACTAATGATGGTCTCTTCTACAAACCTAGTGAATTGAAGTTCTGTGCCTTCTCTGATGCAGACTGGGCTGGTAATCCCACTGACAGAAGAAGCACAACTGGATTTGTCCTCTTCTTAGGCAACAATCCAATTCATTGGGCTGCAAAAAAAACAGCCAACTGTATCCAGATCCTCTTCTGAGGCTGAATACAGAGCCCTGCTACCACTGCAGCTGAAATTACATGGTTTCAATATTTATTTCAAGACTTACATATTTTTTTGCATTTTCCTCCCATTCTTTTTTGTGACAATGAATCTGCCATTCATATGACAGCCAATCCTATTATGCATTCTAAGACAAAACACATTGAATTAGATTATCATTTTATCAGAGAAAAAGTTTTAAGGAAACAATTACTGGTTGAATTTGTTTACTCTGCAGATCAGCTTGGAGACCTATTCACCAAAGGGTTGGCTGCAGCTGCTTTTGATTATTTGAAGTCCAAGTTAATGGTCTCACCAACACCATTAACTTGAGGGAGGGTATTAGCAGGATTGCAGACATGGAGAACTCAAGTTGCAGCAGCAATGAAGAATTCAAAATCAAGAAAGAAGTCAAAGAAAGCCCAGATAAGTCAATGGAACAAGTCTTCTCAAAATAATAATAGTCAAGGGGTCAAATTGTCTTTTCTCAGAAGTTGCTTCCCCTTCTATTTTATCTCAGAGGTCATCTTTGTCTTTTTCAAAACTGCTGAGGCAGAGTTTATATTATTAAGACTTGTTTACATGTCTTGCCAAAGTTGTTGGGCAATAGTAGAATTAGTGAAAGATATGTACGGCTGAGATTTGATCTCCATGATCCAACGGTCTGAAATAAGACCGTTGGTGTACTGCCTTCATATACCCTTCTTCAACAAGGGTTCTGTAATTTTTCATCTTCTTCGTCTGCCATAACCATGTAGCGAAGCTCTGCAGAAATTTTCAATGAAATTTGATTTTGTTTGTTAAGTTTGATTTCTGTTGTTTCTGGAATCACTTGATTCCTTTCAGTCATTTCTTATTCAAAAGAGAGATAACGTGCGAGTTATATTGACCTTCAGCGATAAGAACTGTGGATGGAAGGTCGGGGCCTTCAAGAAAACTGAATCCGTTTTCTACGTACTTAAGAAGCATCAACCCATGCACACCAGAACAACAATGTCTATAGATGGGAAGCACTGCAACATGATTTCAGTGGTTGGCGATGAAGATGTAGTTGGACGCTATGAAGAATAGGATACCGTACCCTCAATTGTCGATGTTCAAATTCGTGCATTTAGATTGGGAACTAAACTATCTAATTGGAGAGCATGGGATTCAAGTCGAAAGGGCAGACAACTCGTAAGTGGTTCTCGTGAAGAAAATTATGCAAACCTTCTGGCATACATGTATATTATAGCTCAACTAAATCTGTGCACCATTTGGAATGCATGGTGTACCCAGAAACCGTTGCTTTTAAGTGCTTCTTCCTTGCTATTGGTGTACAGGTTTAGGGTATCAAGTACATGAGACCGTAATTGTCATCGACATGGCGCACATGAAGACGGAACTTTTGTAGTTTTTCGTGTGAAGAATGGGTGTGTTGAACGATAATTCCCAAGTATAGGAATATCGTTCTAAGTAGTACCCGAGTAAGAACGGGGTCGAATCCACAAGGAGAGGAGGATTAGAGAGTGACTTGCAAAACTAGAATAAACGACTAACTAAAACAATAAAACACAAACTCTCAATGGCTTTAAAGCTTTCCAAGCTATTCAAATCCACCAAAATCAATTGATGGAGCAAGTTTGGGGTTTGAGTTTAAGAACAAAGTAAACGACTACTAGAGCTACGATTCAAGAAACTAAGCGAAATACCAAGTAATCAGGGCTAGGGATCATCGGTTTCTCTAGTGACCAATCCTCCTATTATATTCAAGCCCGATTCTCAATTCGCATGTGTCAATCCACAAGACAAGTATCTCAAGAAGTGATTGCTCATACAATCCAACTCGCGACAAGAGAAGTGTGTAAATCCAACACGCTAATCAAGCACTAAAGAGGCTATTCAAATGAGATCCTCCAAATTTGAAGTGTTTCAAGCATCAACCATATGTAAACACACATGGGTGTTTCCACATGAAAGATCAAGCAACAAATGAGATCTGTAAATTCTCACTCAAATCACCTAACTAGAACTCGATTTCTCAAAGTTAGGATTGACGAGTTCCTCTCACTCAAATGCAACTTCAAATCAAACACGTCAAAAGTATTCGCACATCTACCTATTCAATGCATCAAATACTTCAACAAGAGAAATCTAAATATTGCACTAAGCATTCAAGTGAACCCAATTCAACTCATTCATCCTTGAAGTTCAACTTGAATCAATAAGAGGATTAGGGCACTAGATAGTCCCAAATCACCCAAGCAAATTGAATTAGCTAGACATTATAGATTCAAGAGAGCTAAAGAGAAATATCATTTCATTCACCATACTTGAATCCAACTCTTGTTTTCACCAATTCAACCTCAATACATCAACTACCACTTGATTCAAATACACAAAACTAAACAAAAATAGCCAAAAACACAACTAAGCTACAAACTAGTGAAGCAATTGCAAAGAAAGCTACTGTGAATTGCTACTGCTACTGTGACTACTGCTGCTGCTACTGAGAAATCAACCCAGAACAGAGCATTCACAGTGCTCAAGAACAGAGCACTAAACAGCCCCAAAATTCGTCCAAAATTGGATCAAAAACCACAGCTCCTCTCTCCCTCTCTTCCTCTTTCTCGTTCTTGGCCCTTAGAGAGCTCAAGAACAACCCAGAAGAAGGCGAAATCAGAGAGAGAGAGAGGAGAAACAGAGGCGAACAGAGCAGTCAGTGAACCGACGGGACCGAAGAAGAGCCCGATTCAATTCTTCGTTTCGACTTATATAGACCTTGTCTCTGAGCTTCCTTGGCCTCCAAGAATGTATCCCCACCCTCCAATTCATCTTAGACCCTCTGAATCGTTGATTCGTAGAGCTCATGAACCCTAGGTTTGATTTGGGGCTTTTCGTTTGGGTTGTTCTTGGGCCGAATTAAGGGCTGTAGTAGAGAGAGCTTGGGCTTAGGAGTGTTTTGGTACCGGATTTGGGTGATTTGGTGAAGAATTGGTCAGGTTTTGGAGTTGGCCGAAGCTTCAAGCGAAGCTTCCATGGAGTCCTTCGTTCGCTGCTGTGTGTTTCGTCGGGGAGAGAGAGTGAGCCGTGTGAGAGATGGGCTGGGGGTGAGCTGGGTTAGGGAAATTGCACCCGCCCCCCCCCCTAGCTTGCTGGAATGTTTTAAAAGGCCCGGGTCATTACTTAAAAACTTCTGAAAATGGCAATCTGACCCCCAATCCGTTAAAAATCCTTCAAATAAGCCATTAAAACGTTTCAAAACTTGCATTTAAGCCCCACTTCCGTTAGTTTCTTCTCAAACAACCCCATAGATGCAACTTTGGCCTTGTAATGTGGCCTCTTGGCTTCTAAATCTTCATTTTTGGCCTCTATCTTCCCTTGTCCTCTTCATTTAAACCCTTGAAACCTCTCTTTAACTTGCAAATTCTTGCTTTGTCTTCAACTTTAGCTTCTTTATCACTTGACTTCTTCAAATTAAGCCTTCAAATTCCTCATTCAAGCTTTCATAACTAGCCCCTTGCGTTCTAAATCACTTCTTTGCCTACAAAATGAGAGAAAACAACCGAAACTACGAAAACAAGCATAAGTCTAGAAAGAGAGATAAAATAGATAAATTACACATATTAGCAAGTTAAGAAGAGTTCGTTAACATACTAAAATATGCAATTTTAATTCATCAACACACCCCTCAACTAGCCTTTTGCTCGTCCTCGAGCAAAGAGAGCGATATTTAATTTTAATTTTTTTTTTTTTTTTTTTTTTTTTTTTAAAGAACCAATCATGAGAGGCACACACTCAACTAGACAAGGCTTGACTCGATTCTAAACTAGACTCAAATATTTACAAAAACGCACACACACATTATCTATCATAAGTGAGAACTCAAAGAAACAAAATACTAAGAGTTACTAGCTAATTTTAATTTTTTTGGTGGGGGAAAAAGAAGAATACATAAACGTCTCCTCAAATAAATTCTCAAAGTCCAAGAAGATTGAGAAAGAAGCCTAAGGACGTCTAAGCATATACTCATACAAATGTGGGCGGTGTCTAATGGAATTTGCAGGTGTAAGCGTTCTCCTTGCTGTGATTTTGGGATGCACAGTTCCTGTTGCGTCCGACATCCACCGCCACCGACTCGTATGCTGCCGATGGATGCTCTCCATGATGTTGGGGAAATGACTCCCAGAGTTCGAGCTGCCATTGGGGTCTGCTATAAACCGTATTTTAGTAGTTATAATTGTATCTAAATGTGGATGTTCTATTTAATTGAGCAACGACCGGCGAGCTGGGGAGGTGGTTCTGCCTCTGCCTCCTCAGTTTTGATGGTCATTCAAGTTTTAAAATTGTAGTCATTTATTAAATAATTTCACTCAGTTGGTTAATGATTATTTTTTATTTATTTAGGTTATTTTCATCAAGTTGATTTCGACCAATCGTTTTTTGTCTATGGTGAATTTTAAGTGTATAAGAGTTATAAAGAAAATGACCCCTTAGCTTTGTGATCATAATTATTTTGCTCATTTTTTTCGTTATTGATTGCAACCCGTTTTCTCGGAAGAAAAAGTCTATGTGAACAAAAACTCTGACAAAAACTTGAACAGAAATTACGTGTCTGAAGATTATTGACAATATAATAATAAAAATATAATAAAATGTTTACGCATTTCCTGATGTGGCTGACGATACATCACTTTCTATTCAATTCTTTGTCTGTCTTTTTGTTCCTATAGCATGGCTCTTCTCAAAATGTTGAGCCTTGAGATCAGTGATACTATTATGGAAATTGTCACCATCTCAAATAAGCCACATATTACATTGTTTTAGGTTTTTTATTTCTCCTTTTGGACCAGTCATGTTAATTAACATTTGTATTATTATAATCAATCAATCATTCTAGCAACAAATTTTAACTTCTCTGAAACAAATTTATAAGTCATTCTAAATAAGCAACTTTATGAGTTAATTGATCCCATGGTAAATTGACCATATAAGAACAGTTTCCAATTTCAGTGAGTATATATTTGCATTTTCAATCCATTTTGGACGGGATTGAATTTTTAATTTGATTGGAAAATGTTCTAATACCATTTCGGATGGATAAAGTATTAATTATTCTGTAATACCACGTGAAAACTCATGAACGAAACCTTAAAAAGTCCATCTAAAATAATATATATATTGATACTGTTGCAGCTTGCGAACTATTCCACAAGTCTTGTAACATGGAGCCTACAAGCTTTGACCCTTTATACATTGTATGGTCACTGCCCACAACCTGACGGAGTTGTCAACTGCGCAGATAATCACCCTGCTACTATGCTCGACTCGCTTTTTCAACAGATCCAGAGAAGCCTAGACGCTTTCAACCCTCATTGACAAGTCGGCGATCCTCCTAGTCATGTCGGCTATAGCCTGATCGACCTTGTTGTTTACGGATTTGAGCCCATCATTAACAATGGAAATCATTTATGCCTTGAAGGATTTGAAGCCTGCGATGGATGTTGTTGTTGCAGTCCCAGCTTGAGCAGTTCCAGGTGCACGGGTGCGAGTAGAAGTAGTATCATCGATAGGAGCCAGGGGCGGAACGATCGTTGGAGGTGCAAACTGTTTGACATTTGGAGTTCCCGGTTCAACATCATCATTAGCAGGCTCGGGCGTACAAATCGGAGCAGGGTTATCAAGCACAACCTCGTTATGTGTTTCTTCCTCTTCTTCTTTGACATCATCCTAGAATCACTGTCCTTTAGAGCAGCAAGCGTCTTTGTTTTCCGTACACACTACTTCTTAGGATGGCCACCCTCATAGTCTTTGCTCTTTTCCTTCCCCCTTGGTGTCTGCTGCTGTGTCAATGTCCCTTCCGTAACTTTTCTTTTTGGCTTCTTAGGCTTTGGCGCCATGTTGAAGTCAGATTCCAATGCATACCGATCTTTTAAGTCGTCACCAACGAATGACAAACAGGTAAAAATTATGTCCACTCGGGATAAATCGGATCACTAGGACTTTCCTGCTCATACGCCAGGTAATCCGCCCAGTACAACTCCTGCTTTACAACATCTGTGGGCAGGAGAATAGGTATGACTTTGTAGACAGATTTCCAAATCTTTACGACTTGATTGAATAGGGAGTTACAGTTCCTCCATTCCAACATAGTCAACCTAGGGTGTCTTGTCGCACCTCTCCTCTTTGTTCCGTATGGCCTCACAGATCCAACCGAGAAATATGGGGGGAGGGGGGGAGTATGTCATTTTATATATCCTCCTTCCTTCTACGTCCAACTTGGCTTCCCATGCTTTTTCTTAACCATCACCAAGAAGTTGGTCCAGAAGTACCTTCCCCATCCAAAATCAGTATACAACCCGAAACACGTCCATTAAAATTTATTTCTAGTGGATTTTCATATAACACATCTTGCCCATCAGACAAACCATCAAAATACATGAGTAATCAAGCAGTCTCTCCTGACTTAGAAGACCCAAGTGTGTTCCATTTCTTTAAAACATCCACATATTTCGGAATTTGCATGTTATTACCCCTCGTAAGCTTCAGGAATACCTTATAAACCCAATCCGTATTGTCTATTGCCTCTTCATCCCCAGTCGTTTTGCCAAAGCTCAATTCCGATAAGAGGAAGAACTTTTGATGCCCAAACCGAGTGGGAAGACCATTGATGTAAAGCTAGACCTCCTGATCATCTACCCCTATGTTCATTTTTGCATGCATTACCATGTTGACGAGCTACCCCCGGAAGTTAAAGTGTCCACATTTTATGTCCAACATGAACTTCAACGGGGGATCCTATTCTATATAAATTATCCGACATCATCCCGAATGAACGACATAGTCCTAGCACAGTGATTCATGTTCACTTGGGTTGTTATGTTCCCTTACTCGACCGACACATTGCAAATAGGACGCGGTACCTTGCCTGACGTCGACACTAGAATTAACTGATGCTGCGATTATATTAGAAAGTAGTAAATAATTTAATAACATTTTACATAATAAATAATATTTCAAGTATAAAAAGTAGGTAAGTATTCACATTTTCATAAGTGTTATCTAATTGCACAAGTGTTCATATGGCTTAATTCAAAGTTTCATTATTTTAAAAACGGTAAATTGTTGTAAAAGTGTTTTTTAAATTTCATAATTGTCCAAGTCTTATTAAAAGTACATTGTTCTTTATCACTCCTGTATAAGTGTTATTTAATATTTATAATTGTCTCTAGTGTTATTAGAAACATATTATTGTTTATCACTCTTATATAAGTGTTTTTCAAATTTTATAATTGTCTAAGTGTTACTATAATTTGTTTTTATAATTGTCTAAGTGTTATTATAAAAACATTGTTGTTTGATGTTATATTAACACTTGTCCACTTTTTAATTTTACAGGTGTTAGGTTATTTTTAACAAATCTGCTTATATTCGTCTGATTTTTCATACTCCACTCGCCGAATTTCATAACACTCGTCTGGTTTGTAGGCATGCTCATCTGATTTGTAGGCATGCTGGTCTGGTTCTAAGCATGCTTGTCTGATTTCACTTTGGTCACTCGTTCAATTTATAATACT
This sequence comes from Linanthus parryae, assembly GCA_023055425.1. Lineage (NCBI taxonomy): Eukaryota > Viridiplantae > Streptophyta > Magnoliopsida > Ericales > Polemoniaceae > Linanthus > Linanthus parryae. The sequence continues at coordinate 14,277,284 of JALGPY010000008.1, read as the reverse complement.
TGTGTGGCTCACTGGTATCCAAATGAGCAAGCTTATGAGCCACATGTCCGTTTCGAGACAGTGATCATATGCTTGCTCGTCCGGATACAAGGTCCGTTAAGAACAAACGAACTCTAATAAAGGTAGGTTATATATTACCTTCTTCATGGTATGTTATTTTTAATAAATTCTGTATTTTACCCTAAACTTAGATCATTAGTTGTCTTGATACAAAGTCAACTGTGGATAGAGGGAGAGAGTGAGTTACAGTTGCAGGTAGAGGTAGTGGGAGAGTTGAAGAGAGTTGAAGAGAGGGGGTAGTTGAAGAAAGTTTTGAGACAGAAAGGTAGGTTTTTTTATATACTCCCTTCAATTTGTTGTAGTTTAATTTAATTGTATGTTATTTTTAATTAAGAGTTAATTTTATTTTACCCCTGTAGTTAGGTGTTTGTGCGAAAAATCCCTTGGACGTTCAAATGTTGCAAAAACACTCCCTGTAGTTAGGTGTTTGTGTTAATTGCATTTTTTCTTTTATCACAATTCAACTTCATCAGAAGAAGGGAAACCCTAATAAACAAAGCTTTGATCTTCAGAAACAAATTTTCTACGCCAAGGAAGGGGAAAAGGGAGCGATTCAACAACGCCCTTCCCCAATGGCAATGGCGATGGCTGCTCTGAGGCGAGAGGGACGCCTTTTCCACTCCAATCCGATCGGCGATGGCTCCTTCTGATGAGTGAGATCTCCGATTCCCTCTCTCTCTGTCGCACTTGTTTCATTTCCTGATTACTTATAAGGATTGCTGCTTCCTCTCTGGTTACCCTCTTTCATGAACTTTCGATCCTGTTGACATCCACTGAAAAAGAAAAATCCCCATAAAGAAACACAAGAATAGATATGTATTGCTACTTCATAAAGCTGGCATTTTACAATGGTAGACTGGTACTACCTCCGTTCCGTCCTGTTCTTCGTACTCCGAATTTTTTTACCCGTAACCATGTCACTTTCACCCTTTGATTTGGATATCAAAGCGATGTAATTTTTCGATTATTTTTACATGGTTTTGTAGAGTAAAGTTTACTTTACAAGACAGTGCAAAGATCACCAACCTCATTTATCGTTTTGCTATTCAAATCATCGGGTCAATGTGAGACGCTGAATACTGGTAAAAAGTGAAGTATGAAAAAATCTGGCCGGACGGCGGTAGTGGTAAAACGTTTTGCTATTCACACAAATAACGGTCGTTTCGCGTCGGTAACGGAAAAAACTGGAAAACGGCCATTTCGTGTCAGTGAAATCAGGAAAAAATGGGAAAAACGAAAAAAACATCCGTGAATGTTTCTAAAATTCACACATTCGATCCCTGTTCTCCGTTAAAGCCCCTCCGATATAGTCCGATCCTGTTACACGCGACCGCAACCGATATGTAGCCCGCTTCCGTTTTTTAAAACCTTGGTTAGAACTAGTAATTTTGATTCTGAAAAAAGATACTAGACTATTACTCAAGTATCATCTCTTTTTAGTAAATAGTCTTCCTACAAAATAGGGGAAAAAACTTGAATACCAGTAGAGGCTTAACCCTATTGAAGATATTGATGGAATCTAATTGTACGAAGAATTAAACACGAAGTTCACGAATGAAGAGTTACTTTGATAAAGTCATGACAGTTACCACCAAGTTAGTCGTGGATGTAACCGGTAATAATAGCACCATAGATAAGTATTCATTGAATATAACACTGATGATGATAGTCTGGTCCTGTTATGGTACCGACTGTGGTGTATCCCATGTTCTCCAATGGTGCATATACTTGGGTAAATGACTTTGACTATATTGCTGTCCGGGTATCTCAGGCTGAAGCTCTTTAGTATTTCAAAGAGACTTCCAGGCTTAATTGGCTGGTGGTGACGATTGGTGACTTCAGAATTGTATCTTCGCTGTTTTTTTTTTTAACCCACAGCCGCTACCCTTCGGGTGCATACTGGGCACCCGAAGGGTACGACCAGATCTTCCAGTGGCCCCGTGAATCCTACTACCGCCAGATCTTCCAGTGGCTCTTTTTTTGGTTCCTCATTGGTCCTTAGCTTGCTCCATGTCTCCTCCATATCTCCCATATCTTGTTTTTCACCTTCCAAAGTTCCATGCCCCTAGTATCTTGTCGTAGACAGAGAGCAACTACCAAACGCGCTTCGTCGAAAATATGATGTAAAAACTAAGACAATATGCTCAAAACACGCAAGTGTTGATTTTTCTGTGGCCAAACATAAGATTGTACCAAGGTAAAATATGGTAAAAGTACTTGAACCACACACGGAATGATCTCCAAATCAGGCTAGAAATAACACGTATTTTGGAGTTATTCTTAACAACCTGGAATATTCTCAACAACTCCATGTCTCCGAACTTATCAACCATCTGAGCGTCGTCAGCCACCAAATTGATCCGACCTCAGACCTTAAAACCCCATAGACCATCTGGTTTTCAGATAATCACTGCCCCCATTTATTCTCTTCCCAAGTCTCTCTCTCTCTCTCTCAAAAAAAAAAAAAGAGAGCAATGATTAGGCATTCAGTTGAAGTGGAAAATTATGAACAAGAGTTTGCTAAAAGCGCATAATTACTACAACAGTTCTTCACACTATAAACGAACGAACTCCTATCCATCATTATCTCCATTGTTGGACAAGAGCTTCGGGATAAATGGGAGAGAGACGTGTTGTTGTCTTAACACCAGGGTTAGATTTTTTTTAATATATTTATATATAGGTAAGTTTACTCGTAGTGTACATAAACCCTGTGGTGATTAAGTTAAAGTGCTCCTGATAGGATCAAGTCAATATCCTTGGATCTGCGGGGGTGTTTCCATTCAATGGTTTTTTGGTTTTCTGAAGAAACGAAAAACCAGTTTCATTAACCGAGAATAACCAAGTTTGGCTTAGTAGGGGTTGTTTCAATTCGAGGGAAGATTTTTTCCAATAATCATGAGAGTTCACTTTGCAAAATAATTGGAAATGATAACCCTAAAGAAAATTTTAGCACAGACCAAGAATAGGAGCACTAAACGCACATTCATACAAATATAGATTAATAATGCAGCAAGCTTTGTGCATAAGAAAGCACGTGTCTGCATTTTCTAGACAACTTCTACGAACTTGCCATTCTCAAAACCACAACTTTAAATCACAAAATCCAAAAACCAAGTGAAGAAATGCAAAAATTATGCAACTTCTAGCGCACGCAGAACACTTGTTATACCATAATAAAGAATATAGTGTTTTTATCACAACCAAAAGATGGCAGCAATTGACTGCAAGCTAGTTATGAATAAACATGCAATATAATCCTTTCTTTCTGGTGCAAAACTCTGGACCCTAAATATAAAATCACACCAATTACCATGTATGCATATCACTCAGGTCAGTCCAATCTTAGCTTAAAAGTTGAAATTACCCGATCAAGTCACAAGTATAGATTCTTATAATAAACCCCTAAATTCTCTAATCAAATTTTCAGTAACAAGAGCATCCAGTGTTCGATGCATGCGGACAACGATGTTCTGCCTGAAACGGTAATAAAAATATCAGCTTTAATAAAGACCAAAGTTCAGGGTTTTACCATGGGGATCCAGTGTCCACCTTTGATTATGGTGATTTTTTTTACTGGTGGTAGCATGTGCTTGCGAAGCTGTGACGTAATCAGAAGGGGATGGTACAATGATATATGTCTTTTCTCTTTGCTCTCGTCGTCATTGTCTTATCCCCCTTTGATTGTGTTGAAGCTTCACAAGCTCAATACTGCCAACGGAAAAAAAAGTTAGCATATTCGAAGGTAGACCACCACGGTAAACTCCCATCGTGGTCTTTAAAAACTTATATCTTTATTACTATTTCATGAAGAGCACTGTTTTCTGAATACATTGGCTGCTCTTGGTACTAAAATTTGGTAGAATACTTATGATTTGCTTGGAAATTTCAACTCATAAGCTGGATTGACACTGACGTGAATGAAATACATTAATGTTAATTGACGTGTTTTTATTTTTGGGATTCAATGATCTATAAGAAGAAAGAAAGGCTTAAGTTGTATAATTTATTCATAACTAGCTAGCAATCAATTTTTATTCATTTTTCTGGTTGGGAAAAATCATTTTATTCAATTTTAGTGTATAACAAGTTGCCTGTGCTAGAGGTTGGATAATTTGGGTATTCCCTCCGTTGGGTTTTTGTCGTTAGAAGTATGGTTTTGAGATTGACACTGACCAGAGTGAGATACATTATTGTTAATTGACATGTTCTTATCTAGTTCCCAAACGAGGAATTATTAGATCCTGGCATATCAAACCCCTTCATTTGGAATCCCATCGTTTTAAAATTCCAATAAATTTTGAAATTTTTCATCCAAACACACCATAAGTGTGCATAACATTGCATGTTTTCTACACATCTTGAATGCTATTACTCTCACTCTGCAATTTCTCAAAATTGGGGACTTTCTAAGCGTAAGCCCTTAGATTTGCATTCACTTTCGAAGACAGTCCCAAATAGACATTAAACATGAAAAGGAAGATGGACATTGCTACTGCTTTACCAGCACTATGAAAAATGAAAATAGTTGCATGAGTTTCTTACACTGACAATCAGCGGACAAATAGTTAGAGGTAAAAACCAATAGCTCCACATCATTAAAGCGAGCGATGAGGGCCAAATTCATTAGCTTCATGAAGTCCACCAGGAAATCATAATTTTCAGGCCTTAAATTTCCAACAAATAATGTAAACACAATCTTAGATAACAGCAAAGTTGAAACAACAAAAACAAGGTACAGAAACAGACTTCTTGTTGTTTTCAGAGAGCAGGTACAATCCAATATCAACCTTGCCTGGACAGTAATCTCCAAATATACCAGTCCAGACTTTAGGACAAGGGACCAGCTCGAAATTAAGAACTCCAGGCATTTCCTGAGAAAACTCCAGCACTTTTCGAAGAACTCTATTGGCGTATGAGCCTCAATCGCAACATTGAGGAATGGGAGAAGTCTTGGACATCTGAAGATAGAGTTCTTCGAAAAGTGTCGGAGTTTTCCCATTCCTCAAAGTTGCTATTGAGGCTCATACGCCCAATAGTGTTCTTTGAAAAGTGCTGGAGTTTTCTCAGGAAATGCCTGGGGTTCATAATTTCGAGCTGGTCTCTCCTCCTGAAGTCTGGACTGGTATATTTGGAGATCGCTGTCCAGGCAAGGTTGATATTGGATTGTACCTGCTCCCTGAAAACAGCAACAGGTCTGTTTCTGTAACTTGTTTTGGTTGTTTTAACTTTTTTGTTATCTAAGATTGTGTTTACTCTATTTGTTGGAATATTTAGGTCTGAACATTATGCTTTCCTGGTGGACTTCATGAAGGCAGTGGACATGGCCCTGATCACTCGCTTTAATGACGTGGAACTATTGGTTTTTACCTCGAACTATTTGTCCGCAGATTCTCAGAGTAAGAAACTCATGACTCTATTTTCATCATTCCTAACACTAGTAAAGCAGTAGCAATGTCAATCTTCCCTTCCATGTTTAATGTCTATTTAGGACTGGCTTCAAAATTGAATGCAAATTCTATACATCTTGAGAGTAATGGCATTCAAGATGTATAGAACGTATGCAATGTTATGAACAATTATGGTGTGTTTCGATGAAAAATTACAAAATTTCTTTGAATTTTAAAAACGATGCTGGCTGAAGTGATTGAGGTGACTGCTCAGGGTGCCCAAATGGACTAAAAAAGATTCATTCCACCTTTTTCACATTCATATTTCTGTTTACAAAGGTGGTTGTTGGACTAGGTGATGGTGGTTGTGCTCGTAGTGGTGGTGGCTATGGTTGAACTTGTGGTGGTGGTGGCGGTCGGAATTGTGGTGGTTGTGGTCGAACTGGTGGTGGCAACAGTCAGTGTGGTGGTGGTTGTTGTCAAACTGGTGGTGGTGGTGGTGGTGGTGGCGGTGGTGGTTGCAGTGGTTGGAGTGGCGGCGATTGACAACAGCTTCAAACATGAAATTTGAAATTCCAAGTTGATATTTCAAAGTATCTCGTTTGAGTGACGCGGAATTTTAAAAATACCAAGCACAATTTATCCAAACACGTCATTTTTATTAAGGGAGCTGATTATTACAGCACAAAAGGTTATAGTTACAACACAAGAATAATCAAAATACCAAAATTGCCCATCAAATAAAACACAATAATTGACAAAATCAACCCCACCTTCTCTTTCACCTGTTTTGAACATTGTCCCTTTTTCCGTCTATTCTTCTCCTTCTATCTCTCATGTACTTCCTCAACTCAGTCGAGCCGACACCTCTACCACCGCTGCAGCGTGTCGTCATCAACCCACCATCTCTTCTGCGTCGTCTCTTTTTCTTCTCATCACCATTCATCACCATCTCTCTCTTACCACCACAACCACTACCAATTACCCACCCCACCCTTGGTGAAACCTACATTCCGAAGAGCAAACATCAATGTTGAAAACCAATAGTGTAATCTGACACAGCCAACATCAACCAAGAAGACTACGATTTTTATTCCCATTCTCATATGGAAATGTTGGTCCGCAAATGCCCTGATCTAGGGCTACAATTTCAACCAATCTCTCTCGTCCTACTTTTTCTTCTTTTCTTTCTTTGTGTTGTATATTCTGAGATTTGTTGTCGTAGTTCTGGACTTCTGGTTTTGGTTGAACATAATTGGGTTTCTCTTGGTGTCTCGATTGGGGTTTTGTCTTGGGTTGAATATGATTTGAATTTGAGGTTTGGATTTCTGTTTGATGGATGAATAGGATGGTGGGTTGGTCTGTGTATTTTCTACTTGAGAAAGTGTAGAAAACAAGCTAAGATCGATGAGATTTTTTGCTGGCAAGTGAAGAACAAGAAAATGGGGAAAAGGATGAGAGAAAGAACAGAGAGAAGATGTAATGTTGAATTAAGTGAGCTGTCGAAATTTATTTTTTGATATTCATTTACAAAAACCACATCAGGCGGTGAAAACTTGCTCATGTGGAGAGTTTTGTCGGTGAGAGACTGGTGATAATTTTGAGGGCAGTGTGGTCATTCGAAAAAAGTTGTGCTGTAAGTAGTGTTTATTGTGCTGTAATTATTGGGCTTCATTAGGCCCTCTAAGCTTGTATGAATATTGGGAAAATGGCTTATAAATCAAGCTTATTTGAAAAAAAAAACATCCTTTTAATAATGGGATTTTAAATTCGAAGTTTTGATGAAATACCAAGTTTTAATTCCTCATGAATACACTCTTAGAGAATTAGTGAACAACTCCGGAGTCCAGACTATTTCCGTTGCACCTTTCGAGTTTTCATTGCATAGGTGATTTATAGTTTTTTCTTTTATTTTGCAATGGATGAGTGGATTCATGTTATCGTAAACATAAGCAAAATCCCTAGGTTTATTTTACAGACTTATTTGGTATGTGAGGTTGGACAGAACTTACAAAATTCAGTTTCATCTACCAATTGATATGCCCATGGGAAACCAGTTTTCTTTCACATATCACATAAGATGAAATATCTAAGCAAATAGATCTTCAGTGTTTCTATTCTTCCACTGTGCATCATTCTCATGCAATGACTTTGCTGATTTGTGTCCTCTTTTACTTGACAATGTCATATAACAGAGTGTGTGGTAAACTCTTCTTGTGGGGCCTCTTTCGCATTACAAGAAACTCGCGAGCTCTTCATGTCTTGCAACCAAGTGGAGTTCCCCGAGGACTCCCGTATGATGTGCTGGTGCAATGGAACCTCTTGTGGTTTGAGCTGAGATTAAATAGCCGATGATTTGCCTTTTTGTGCTTATGCATGAATAGTTGTTAATGAATCTGATCAAAATATTTGGAATTGGTTGTGGTCATCAATAGTACCCCAGATATGAGATGAACTTATTAAGCTGGTTGCTGCTCTTTCCTCCTAAACAATTCTTGTTTATCGATGATCTTCAATTATCTGTATGTGATGGTGTAGTTCTTCTTTTCTTTCCTTTTTTTTCTTTCTAAATATGACATGACACTGTAGTTGAGCAAAAGTGAATCGGATTAGTCCCAGATGAGACGATGAGCAACATAACTTATAGGGATGTTCATGAACCAATTGGACATTGAACTTATTAAGCGGGGTTCATGCTGTCTGAACTGCATTTCAGGTTATGGAGTAGTGTACTATGGTTATCTTCGTTCATTTAATTGTATATGACATTACTATAGTTTTTCTTATTGTTATTATATTACGTATGATAATGTAGTTTTGCAGAGTGAATCCGAATGATCCTCGAAATTGGAGTGATGATGAGCATTGTAGTACCAGCAATGCTCGCTTCACATGTGTCATGAAAAAGCCGAGATTGTTGTCTCCGGACATCACTATAATAGGCCTGAAAAATACTCTAGTCTCACCATAGTGGTATTCTTCTGCAAGGGCCAATAGAATAAACCAATAGTCTTTTAAAACCAATAACTGCCAGGGGTGTAGCGGATGTCGGGATTACTTCTAATCACGGGTGGGAGTAGAATATGTGAAGCGAAGTTCTTAGCCTTGGCAAGGAAACCTACAACCAAGGAATTCTCAAGAGTATGCAAACATGATTCTCTTATGGTATTTCAAAATGGACAACATGATATAATAAAGGCTGCCAGTAGCTCATTGGCAGGTTCAAAATTTGCACAGTCGTGATTGGAGCCATTCTTTGCAAATTTTCGGTACGAGTAGAGAGAGGTAATACGACTTATTTTGCAAGTGTCCTGTACTGTGAATGAGCTTTCCCCGCCACATGTTATGGACATTGTCATGGAGAAAGCGGAAAAGTTCTTTATTTTCGCGCACTTAGGTTGGTTGGAAGGATCAAGTAAACACCAACACTTTTGAATTGGGCCATGGAAATGACTCTCCGAAGTGGTCTTGAAGGTACGCATTTGGGCTATTGATAGGACTATTGTAACACCCCCAAATGGCCCAAGCCGGAGACCCGGGGATGTCACTCCGTACCCGAGAAGAGCCCGGATACAAGGAGATTTTATAACATGGTTCGCAAGCACAAAACATCCGCAAATAATAATTAAATCCAATTAAAACAATGTATTACGATAAACCTTTGTCCTAGCCACAAACCGGCAAAAACAACTAAAGTGTTTAAACTACTAAAGAGTTCAATTTCAAATGAAATACTACTACTAATAATCCATGTGATGCGCGTCCCCTTCTATGCCCGATAACCTTCTTCTAAACCTGTGGTGCGGAATCAAAAAGAAACACCACAGTACAAAATCAGCATTGAAATACTGGTAAGCAAACATCCAAACATGTAATACGATGATGGATAGTTATAAAACAATGACTCATTTGTAAGTAGGAGTTTTTCGCAAACACAGCGGTAACAAAGTTGACTCTTGTATTAAAACATAAGAGTTCCCAATTCTATAGTATATTTCCAAACCAATTTCCATAATCATTAGGAAAAATCCAAATCCAATGTTAACTTCATTCCGTTAACAAAACCAAACAAATTCATTATTACTTTTTTGTGACGGGGAAAAACCAAATAAACCACAGCTTCCATGACCTTAAGTGTCGACACCCCCCTAAGACTACGTCGGCCAGAGGAGTGAGTACATGCCGCTATCCGGGGACTTGCAACCGGATCAAAAAGAGACGGGACCGCAGCCAACACCGCCCAAAGAGAATAATAGAGTCCCGCACAACATCTTCCACTTTACGTTATAATTCATTCATTATCATGGTGATGTTTTCATCAAAACATTTAACAAGTAGAAATCGCATATTCCAAGTCATGTATCATGTAAACACATTTTGAGAAGTAACAAATCAAATATTCGTTTGACACGAAAGAGATAAGCACACTAGGCTTGGCACATTTACTTACCTCAAAGCAAATTCCAACAATAGCAATCAATCAACGTACTCTACGTACATGTCTTCAACGAACTCGTTACCTACACATAACAATATGTTAATCAAACCACTATTCTCGCAATATACTTGCTATACTAATTACATGCATATGATAGTCCATGGTTTAGGGTTCTAACACTTCCCCAACATCTCATTCAATTCATGCTCCAAAATAAGCCCAAAGCTTTGCTTCAAAATCCCCTAACCTAAAGCATACATAATCTATCACAACTCCACCAAATCTATTACTCCATTTTCCCAAACAGATCATGGTCTAAAAACAGTTCTATTGGATTCAAAACGTTCGAAATAATAAGTTTAGCCTCAAACGGATCTTAATTTCGATTCCTGAATCAAAAGTTACACTAGTTTCAAGTTTCTAACTTCATTCAAAATATCCATACGGGAATTGTCAATCTTCATGAAACTTTTCCCCCAAGCATCTAGTTCATCCTATAATCATACTAAACCTAATATAACATGATTCCCACATTCAAATCAGATTGTTATCCACCTATTATGATCATTCAAACTCCCAAATCATTCAATCAAACTTCTCTTTCAAACTAGGGTTTCTTCCCAACACCCAAGAACATGATAAACCCTAAAACTTGATTATCAATCCTACGAATCCATGAACAATGATCCTAACAATAACAAACTGAAATTTAAAGATTACATGCAACATACATGAATCATGAACAAGTGATCACAACATCAAGAGATCAACAAGAGAAAAGAGAAGAAGAAACAAAACTTCTCAAACCCGCTCAAACCCGCCGCCCATGGAGGCGGACGGAGAGAGAGACGGACGGGTATAGAGAGAAAGAAAGAGAGAAAGAAAAAGAGAAAGAAAGAAAAGAGAAAAAGAGAGAGAGAGAGAGAGAGAGAGAGAGAGAGAGAGAGATATTACCTTGCCGGAAAAGAGAGAGAGACGGCGGCGGCGGTGGGGTGGCTGCCGTCAGGTAGAGGGACGAGAGAGAGTGAGAGAGGGACGGGTAGAGAGTGAGGGACGTGAGAGAGAGATTAGGAAAAATAGGGAGAGTGAGGGTTTTTATGAGAGTTGGAAATAAAATCAACTTCATAAGTAGGAAACTCTCTTAGATTAGGAAACTTTTATGTAGGAAGAAATTTAGGTCAAAAGACACTTATTTCCCCTTAGTTTTGCCAAAAGACAAACACCTCCCCCAAACTCAAATAAAAGACACTAAAACCTTTGATTAAAGTCACAAAGTTCCCCCCAAACTCTCAAAGCATTATAATTAACTCTCTTAATTACATTAACTTCCCAACACTTATAATAATATCACAAAATACCCGTAGTCACAAAACGGGGTATTTCATCCTTCCCTCCTTAAAGATAACTTCGTCCTCGAAGTTTAAACAAAAACCTCCCTCCTAAATGAGAAACTGTCCTTGAAGTTTACACTAAACTTTTAACCACAATAAGGTATACACCTCCCCTCAATAGTACGACTACTAAATGCAACCTAAGGTCATGAATGATATGCAATATACTATAAGTAGTACTTTAATAAAAAAAAAAAACCGAAGGATTACATCCTCTCCCCCTTAGAGGAGTGACGTCCTCGTAACTCAAGGTACCTCTTCAAACAGGTGAGGGTACTTCTTCCTCATATCATCTTCCGCTTCCCAAGTTGCCTCTTCAGTGAGGTGGTTTGTCCATAAGACTTTTACAATCTTGACACTCTTGTTACGGGTGTTCCTTGTCTTGGTGTCTAGAATCTTGACAGGCTGTTCTTCATAACTCAAAGACGGGTCCAGTTCTACTGGTTCGGGATCTAATACATGAGATGCATCAGGCATATACTTCTTCAGTTGCGATACGTGAAATACGTTGTGAACACGACCTAAATCCGATGGTAAATCCAATCGATAAGCCACTTCTCCTATCTTTTCTATAACATCATATGGTCCAATGAATTTCGGGCTCAACTTCTGATGCGCAAACTAACGTGCTGTCCGCAAGTATACGAATCTTGTAATACCGGGCGTAATTAAGCTCGGGTGATCGTTCCCACGAGGACTATTTCGGGTTTTTCGAGAAATCAGTTTTAACTTCCAGAGTATAAAAGGAGGAGTAGTTTAAGATTGTGACTAACTATAACTAAAAGTAAACAAAATAAAACGCAAATATTTTTTGTGACGTTTTTCTGAAAATCTTGAAAGTTGTAAATCTAGGGTTTGGAATACTAGGTCCAGGATCCCCTAGGGTTTCTTCAGAATTATGTTCTTCGGTTTGATATGAAAACACTCAGCAGTTTTAATTACCCGTGCCACGTACCGATTGTGCAGTAACCTTTCAGATTCCACACGCTGTCACGATCCTGCAGACTTTCGGGTTCCTGTTAAGCTGCCTAAGTCTGCAGTCTCGTTCTAAGTCTGCTAGGGTTTCTAACCTGTCCTGATGGCCCGGGTCAAATTCTCTAACAGTTGATCTATACGTTTTGGCTAGCCCTATCTCCCTTTCTCTGGTCGGTCTATCAGGGTAAGGTACTAAATCCCGTCTTTTCTTCCTAACCCTAACCTGACGTTTTCACCTACAGGCTCGGGTCTATAGCAATTCTGGTTCGCGACTCCGATCATGCATAAACAGATATAATCAAAGACAGAATAACTGATAATACTACTGAATTAAGATAACGAGATCATGCATTCATACTCAAACTGCAGAATAATGTCTGAAAACGAAACCCTAGGTTCACCGAGAACCTAGGTAAAAGGTTTAGCTACTAAACGACATAACTAAATAACAAAGTTTTTGAATTTAAAAGAGAGAATAAGATCAAACTAAGTCTTCGGATCTGGATGAGTGCTTCCGTGCTCTCCCGGGATGCTCAGACTTGTCCTTGGATGAATTGCCTTGTGTGTTGTGTCTTCAAAACGAGTCTGGACGAGTCTTTTTATAGTGCTGGCGAATTTCTGGAACTTGTCAATATTTACGAAACTGCCACTGCCCGAAACCACCCCAGTTTTTGTGCTGTCTGCGTATAATACGCAGCCTGCTGCGTATAATACGCAGACAGGGTCTTCTGTTGCTGCTTTTTCTCCACTTTGTGCTTGCTGTCTGCGTATTTTCTGCGTATTTCCTGCGTATAATACGCAGACAGGGACCCATCTTGCCTTCAGCTTCTTCTTTCCTGCGTATTTTCTGCGTATTTTCCCCCTGGCTGCGTATTTTCTGCGTATTTTCTGCGTATAATACGCAGACAGGGGAGAAAATCTCTCCAAAACCCCTCTCCCTCCTTGCTGCCTGCTTTTGTTACGCAGGGTCTGCGTATTATACGCAGACAGCAAGGCAGGGTGCTCTTTTCTGCCTCTGTTTGCCTCCTGCTGCATTCCCGATCCATTCCTGCTGCATTCCCGGGCCCTGTTCCTGCATAGACAACATGAACACACCCGCGATCTTATCCAAATAAAGTACGGAAAATGCAGAAATTTATAAAGAGCAAGTAACTGTCTCGTTCCTAAAACCGAGGCGTTCCGAGGGTGAAAATTGGCTAAAAAGTGAGTTTTCCGGCACAAATGCACAAAAACCGGGCTATAAGATAACCCCTATTCGGGCGTTATCAAATACCCCCGCACTAAATATTGCTCGTCCCGAGCAATCCCCTTGCATACCAACCTGCTTGCATACCTCTCGGTTTTTGCAAAACCGACCCTGTCGTGCATACACTACCTTTGCATACTCCCTGCAATTGCATACTCTTTCAACCTGAACCGTATAACCAGACGACTCGATAGAAAGACTGACTCAGATAGAATATACACAGACTCAATGTACACGACTCAAAAAATATACTAAACAATTATTTTTTGGTGAGATCGGGCAATCTCCAAAACATAACCGAGTGTCCTCAAAACCTCACCCTTTTTCCAGAAAATACTTTCCTGCAATCGATCGGTAAGTCTGAACAGATTTCTTTGGTGGATTTAAGCACGGGACCCGAGTACTGTTACTTTTGCTATCAACCTGAGCGAATCCCTAGTTAACCGACCATCCGAGCTATTTCCGAATCAAGGTTCTAAATCTAACAGGTAGGATATATATATGTAAAGGTATGGCATGATCCTACTCGTTATGACATTCTCACAATTTCCCAAACTCACACCCCTCACCGAGTTCCCGAAAAACTGCCTGAAACACCTAAGTTCCTGCCATATCAATCTTCCTGTCCCTCGGTGTGTCTTCGCCGTTCTCGCGGCCACAAATGTGAAGCGGTGTAACTGTCTCGAAAATCGTGCTACTCACTCAGCTTTTTGACTCAATAACATAAACAACATAAATATCTGAAAAACTGCACAACTAGATCATTTTCTGTTTTTCTTTTTCTATTTTTTTTAATTTTTTTTTTTTATATTTCTTTTTTTTTTCTTTCTTTTTTTTCTTTTTTTTTTTTTAATACGACTCTATATACACATAAATACACGAATAACGATAAATAAACTGACTAAAGCTGAGTGAATAGAAATAAACTGTCGTCGTGGGGTATGAAAGATGTCCTCATATGGAATACCCCCACACTAATCCTGAAGCGCTGATCCTGTAGTCGAAATAATACTGTGCAGTCCCACCGAACCTCCTCATCACCAAAGATGTAGAAAAACGGCACAACCACCAATTAACCTCTCAACCCCCCGGACCCCATAATGTGCGGAAAGATGTCTCGCACGCGACTAACTCCTCCTGTGGTCACTATGTAATGCAGTGATCCACCTCCGCAAATTAATGCACTGTCGCCTCTCACTCACCCTGTCCTTCCCTCGAAAAGCGTGTCAATGTCAAAACTGTCCAAAACTGATATGTCATAAAGTGCTCCATCTAAAACCCTCCCCAACTCACTCCCTCCGTCATAACTCGTAGAATAGCCAACTAATCGACTGATGTGGTCTCAAAGAAGGCTTCCTAGGCTATAGTGGCTAAGAATAAAAGGGGTAAATGGCTTCAAACGGGTTTACTAGTTGGACCTAGGGATAAGAAACAGGACGTGAGGTCCCTTGATAGCCAGTCACTCCACCGAAAGATGCGATGACCGTGACGGCGCCCGTGGGCGGGTTGTCGACTACCTAGATGACGGCGGTGTGGCAACTAGTCGGATCCTTTGCTCTGGTGATAACTACTTGCGGTTTCCAAGGGTCACTGGCTCTCACCTATCTACTATACCTCGGTGCAAGCTTTCTTTTCTGTCAAAGGGTTTAATCTCGATTTCTTCCCAGTTTCTGTAATCTTGATTGCCCTTTCTCAAATTTTCTGATTTTTTTTTAATTTTTTTTGGATTTTCTGAAAATTTTCGATTTTTTTCATTTTTTTTTTAAATATACACAATGCAAGGTCAGAATGATGTGGTGGGTCGACTCAAATAAAGAAAATATGCTGACTCAAAAAATAAAAATAAAAACTGCAAATAAATGTGAAAAAACGTGCAGACCGGGTTATGCAGACACGACTCCCACCCCCACACTAAGAGGTGGCATGCCCTCATGGCACTGACTCGTCTGGACTATACGGCGGGTCTGACCCGGTCTCGGATGAACCGGACATGCTGCTAGGTGAGCTGCTGGTCTGCCTGAATCTGGCACTACTCGACTGTCGTGGGTGCGAGCTCGACGACTGGCGGGACCGTGAGCTCGATGACTGTCGGGACTGTGTCCGGGATCCTGACCGACTGCTAGGTGGGTGTGAAACTGGTGCTGTGGCATGCTCACTCGAGCTCGCCTCGTCCGACCAGCTGGTAGTGTACTCACTGGAATAGGAGGGAGGGAAGATAATAGGCAATGGCACCTCTCGGCCCGCATGGCGGGCTGCCTCGCGCTGCTCCTCTCGGAGTGCAGTAATCGCATCGCCATGGTCTTTGGCTATCTTCTTCGTGGTCTTCTTGAGGTGCTTTAGGTATCGGAAAACTTTCCCTAACTTGTTAAGCACCTTCTCGCCTAAAGACGCCTGGCCAGCACGGCACCCCTCAAGTCCCTCCTCAACTCGGGCCAACCGACGGTTCATGACCGAAAGTGGCGGTGGACCGGTCGGACCTCTCGTACCTCTCGTACTAGGTCTAGCTCTCTGACTCGGCCCGGCTCTCTGGCTCGGCTCTCCGTGGTCATGGGTGGACTGAGAACGCCTAAGTGTAGACGCTCCCGTCCCCCGAGTAGGTCTGTCCTGGGTCGATCGCCTCCTAGGGGCAGGGGCAGGGGCAGGCTCATCCTCCTCCATGGGGTCTGCATCAAGGTCGATGACTGGGTCATTCGGTCCCGGACCTCCCCCTCTAATCTTCCTATAGGCCTTAAGTATAGGAGGATTCCAGTCACCCTCAAGCTCGGAGAGAGGAATCTGGTAATTACGAGCCAGTTGGATAATCAGGTTGCTATACCCGAGTCCCTTCTTGCTCGATGAGACATTCCTCTCCTGAATATAAACCCAAATGCGCTGAGCTATATCAATCCGTCTCCTCATCATCAGACAATACACTATCATGGTCGCCTCATTCTCTAGGTAGGTAAAGTGTTGGATCCCCATAATGCGGTTCACCACCCATTCAGCCCACCACTTGGCAGGCTTGCACAAAAATCCCGAGTGCAGTTTCAGCCCCACGTTTCCTTCCTCCTCAAAGTGGGCCCCCGCGGCTCCACCTGTCAAAACCCTCAAAATTTCCCCAGCTGACGGAGGGTTACTCACAGCTAACTGGTAGGCACACGGCTCTTGGGATGGTGGAATCCCGTAAGCCTGCCTAATAGAGTCAGGGGTCAGCAAGATATAGTCACGACGGCAGTAAATCCACTGCACATCAGTGTTCTCGGCTTCGCCGGCATGCATAAGGTTGCAAAAGAACTCCCTAGTCAGCCTAGAACTAGACGTACCCTCAAACCCGGCTAGTGAAGTGCCAAAAATGTCTGCTCGACTGGCAAAATTCACCATTTGGATTGGCATCCTATCATCGTCTACCTCGAATCTGTGGTCCTTAGCCAACCTATAGTTCGGCTTTTTACCGGTCAGATAATAGGCATGGGAACGGTGGGTCACAAACCGATAACTGTCAAAGTTATGCGGTGTAAGTTCGCTGACAGGGATATCAATCGGCTCGTGCCGACGGTTCGGGTCAATGACAGGTTTGACTAAAGCCATGAAAATGCAAAAACGAGCAGAAACAGAAATCTAGAGTACGTGCGCGTGAAATAGTGCGTCTCAGCAAATAAGCCCCCTAGAATCTACCAGAGGTCCACACGGCACGGAAACCGAGAAAAATTTCAGAAACAATGACCCGGCTACGGGTCGTGCTTAAAACTGAAAATTTTAAAGAGAGGGAAGAAAATTGGACCTTCCCACAACGGGGGTGAAGTGCAGAATCCGGCAAGGTTATCGCCGGAAAGCCGCCTGGAAACCGCCGTCCAGCCGCCGCCTAAGCCGCCGTCCAGCCGCCGCCTAAGCCGCCGGAAATGTCAAATTTGCCGGAATGAAATTCCGGGCACACTCTCACGTAGCCTTCTTCCTCCTCTTCAACGTTCCCTTCTGTGAATTTTTCCGGTTTGGCTTCAAACTCACCAAATCTGAGATTTTTCCTCAAGAACACTCTTCACTTTCCTTCCACCCCCACACTTGCTCGGTTGGAATTTCTGAAAACCGAGAGTAGTTCCGTGCTCCTTGCGACGAGGGGATTCCAAAAAAGCCGTCGGTTTTTGATTTCGAGCACTTTTGAAAAATTTGGAGTGTTGGTGCTAGAGAGGAATGGAGGTAGAGAGAGAAAGCTTGGAAGCAACAATGGCTTCCATAGGGCCGGACTCCCCTATTTAAACCCTAAGGGTCGAAATGACAAAAATGCCCCTGGCTTAAAATGGTCAAAAACTGCTAATTTTGTGCGTATAATACGTATATGTTGCGTATTTTACGCAAACAGGGGTACCGGGTGATCAAAAAAATTTAAAAAAAATTGCATTTTCCTTCTCTGTCTGCGTATAATACGCAGGAAGCTGCGTATTTTACGCAGACAGGGAGGGAAAATGATTTTTTTTTTATTTTTTTCAAAAACTGATTTTTCAGTGCTGTCTGCGTATAATACGCAGAAACCTGCGTAAAATACGCAGACAGCCCTCAAAATAATTTTTAAATTTTTCCAAAAAAAGTCAATTTTTGGTGCTGTCTGCGTATAATACGCAGACAGCTGCGTAAAATACGCAGACAGCAGCAAAATTAATTTTTCAATTTTTTTTTTTTTTTTTTATAAAAACTTATTTTTCTGAGGTGTTTGCGTATAATACGCAGAAACCTGCGTAAAATACGCAGAAAGCTCTGAAAATAATTTTTCAAGTTTTGCAGAAAAATCCATTTTTGGTGCTGTCTGCGTATTATACGCAGAAAGCTGCGTATTTTACGCAGACAGGGCCAAAAATAAATTTTTCAAATTTTTTTTTTTTTTTTTTTTTTTTAGAAAAATACAGTTTATACTGCTGGCTGCGTATAATACGCAGAAACCTGCGTAAAATACGCAGACAGCAGCTAAAATAATTTTTCAAAAATTTTCAAAAATCAGTTTGTCTTTGCTGGCTGCGTATAATACGCAGAAAGCTGCGTAAAATACGCAGTCAGCAGAGAAAAATTATTATTTATTTTTTTATTTTTTTTTTATTTTTATTTTTTTTTTCACCTCGGTTATTTTGACACTGTGGGTTGAATGGGGGTCCCTTTTCTCTCTCTCTCTCCTTTCTGTTTCTTTTCGTCTGCTTCTTCTGTATCTGCACATGCTCAATTTTCATTAAATACCCACTCATCTCACCTCTCTCAAAAAAATTCAAAACTTAAAATAAAAAAAATAATATAATTTAAACTTACTACGTTGGGTTGCCTCCCAACCAGCGCTTTGTAATTTACGGTCGACGGCCCGACCCAGTTACCTCAGGTTCGATCACGGGTCGTCGAAGTAGATTGGATCTACCTTGGCGACCTCGGCGTTCTCGAGATACGGCTTGATTCGGTTTCCGTTCACCCTGAAGCTTGAGTTGTCTTTTGGATTCTCTAGCTCAAATGCGCCCCACGCGAATATCTTCCTGATGATGAACGGCCCCGACCAACGAGATCTCAACTTTCCCGGAAAGAACCTCATTCTTGTGTTGTAGAGAAGTACCTTGTCTCCTTCGTTAAACTGCTTTGGCGTGATACGCTGATCATGCCACTTCTTCGTCTTCTCTTTATAGATTTTGGCGCTCTCAAATGCCGTCCTGCGGAACTCCTCTAATTCCAGCAGCGCCATCTTTCTCTTATCTCCGGCCAGACTCTCATCCATGTTGAGCAGTTTGATAGCCCAATAGGCCTTATGTTCCAGCTCAACCGGGAGGTGACACGCTTTCCCAAACACGAGCTGGTATGGTGACATTCCCAGCGGTGTTTTGAAAGCTGTCCTGTATGCCCATAACGCATCATCCAGTCTTATCGACCAATCCTTCCGGCCCAGATTTACGGTTTTCTCGAGAATGCCCTTGATCTCTCGGTTTGACACCTCTGCCTGGCCGTTAGTCTGGGGGTGATAAGGCAGTGACACCTTATGGATCGATACCCCGTACTGCTTAAGTACCCTGGCAAACACTTTGTTAATAAAGTGTGACCCTTCATCGCTGATCATTGCTCTGGGGGTCCCGAATAGTGTGAATATGTTGCGTTTCAGAAAACGCTCAACTGTTGCTGCATCGTTTTTCTGACACGCTATCGCTTCGATCCACTTCGTAACATAGTCCACTGCCAGCAGTATGTACAGATTTCCCATTGAAGACGGGAACGGCCCCATGAAGTCAATCCCCCATACATCGAAGGGTTCAACCTCCTGCCAAATAGTCAAAGGCATCTCGTCCCTATGTGACGTATTCCCTGTCCTCTGGCATCTATCGCATCCCTGTACATAATCATGACAGTCCTTGAAAAGTGTTGGCCAAAAGAAACCTGACTGCAATACCTTGTGTGCCGTGCGGGTCCCTCCAAAGTGACCCCCACACTGAGCCGAGTGGCAGTGCCTGATCACGTTCCAGGCCTCGTGGGTCGGAACACATCTCCTCAGAATGTTGTCGGCTCCCTGCTTGAACAGGTACGGGTCGTCCCAGAAATACTGCCGGCTTTCAGAAATAAACCGTTTCCGCTGTGACGGGGTTAGGTCCTCGGGAAGCGTGCCACTCACCAGATAGTTGGCTATAGCATAGTACCACGGTCTCCCCAGTTTGACCGCCATGATGTGCTCGTCCGGAAAGTTTTCCTGGATCGGTACCGGGTTCACCTCAGCATTCTCAAGCCTGGACAGGTGGTCCGCTACAACGTTCTCGACTCCCTTCTTATCCCGGATTTCCACATCAAATTCCTGCATCAGTAATACCCATCTCAGCAGTCTCGGCTTTGCGTCCTTCTTGTCCAGCAGATATTTCAGGGCACTATGGTCGGTAAAAACGATGACTTTTGACCCGACCAAGTACGGCCTGAATTTATCCAGGGCATATACCACAGCAAGCAGCTCCTTCTCAGTAGTGCCATAGTTGATCTGGGCATCGTTAAGTACCCGACTTGCATAGTATATCACATGGCACACCTTGTCCTTCCGCTGCCCCAAAACTGCACCGACTGCATAGTCGCTTGCGTCACACATCAGCTCAAACGGAAGTGACCAGTCCGGTGTCGTGATAACCGGGGCTGTGGTCAGCTTCTCCTTCAGATGGTCAAAGGCCTGCTGACAAGCTGCATCAAAGTCAAAGGGCACGTCTTTTCCAAGTAAAGCGCAGAGTGGCTTCGTGATCTTGGAAAAGTCTTTGATGAACCTCCGGTAAAATCCTGCATGCCCCAGAAAACTTTTGATCGCCTTTACTGTTGTCGGATATGGGAGCTGTTTTATCACCTCGATCTTGGCCCTGTCCACCTCGAGTCCCTTGCTGGAAATTTTGTGACCCAGCACGATCCCCTCGGTGACCATAAAATGACACTTCTCCCAGTTCAGCACCAAATTCGCCTTCTTGCATCGGATCAGGACCTGTCCCAGGTGGTGCAGGCAGTCGTCAAAACTGTCCCCGAACAGTGAAAAATCGTCCATAAAGACCTCCAGATTTTTCTCGATCATGTCGGAGAATATCGCCATCATGCATCTCTGGAACGTGGCTGGAGCGTTACACAACCCGAATGGCATGCGCCGGAACGCAAACGTACCATACGGGCAGGTAAACGTTGTCTTCTCCTGATCTTCCGGGGCTATGCAAATCTGGTTGTACCCGGAGTACCCGTCCAGAAAACAATAATAGGCGTGATGAGCTAGCCTGTCCAACATCTGGTCCATGAATGGTAGCGGGAAGTGGTCTTTCAATGTTGCATCGTTTAGCCTCCGATAGTCCATACAGATTCGCCAGCCTGTAACCGTGCGCTGCGCAATCTGTTCCTGGTCCTCATTCTGCACCACCGTAATACCCCCCTTTTTGGGCACGCACTGGACCGGGCTGATCCAAGTGCTGTCTGATATGGGGTATATGATTCCTGCTTCCAGCCACTTCATGACCTCCTTGCGCACAACATCCTTCATGTTCGGGTTCAGTCTCCGCTGGGGCTGAATCACCGGTTTCTTGCCTTCTTCGATCCTGATCTTGTGCATGCAGTAGGAGGGGCTGATCCCCTTAATATCTGCAATCGTCCAGGCGATTGCTTCTTTATGCTCTCGCAATACTTCCAGCATTTTCTCTTCCTGTTCCTGAGATAGAAGAGAAGAAACAATTACGGGCAGAGTATTATTATTACCAATGTACGCATACCTGAGATGGTTCGGGAGCGGTTTAAGCTCGAGTGTAGGTGGCTCCTTGAGTGACGGAACCAGGATCATCTTCTGCCCGCCATCTTCGTCCCGGTGCAAAGTGGTCCAGTCCTCGGCCCTCATGGCCTGCTCGCACCGAGTCATCTCTTTCTCTTTTCCGTACATGCTGTCAATTTCTTCCCATAACTGGTCCATCTCCTCGTTTTCCCAGCCATCATCCACTACGTCTATGGCGAAGATATCTTCGTGATCATAATAATTTGGCAGTTGCAGATTTTTGAAAACATTAAATTTAACCTTGTCCTCGTTAATCTGCATGGTCAGTTCACCGCTCTTGCAATTTATCATAGCTTCTCCAGTGGCCAAAAACGGCCTGCCCAGTATGAGCGGCACCTCCCCTGCCTCCATGTCCAGGATCACGAAATCTGCTGGAAAAATGAGCTCACCGACTTTCACCAAAATATCCTCGATAACTCCATAAGCCTGTTTTACGGACCTGTCTGCCATCTGCAGCATGATTCTGGTGGGCCGGGGCTCCCGGACTTTCAAACTCTTGAAAATCGTCAATGGCATCAGGTTGATGCTGGCCCCTAGGTCACACAGAGCCTTTCCTGTGTAAGCGTTACCTAGGGTGACCGGTATAACAAAACTGCCAGGATCTTTTCTCTTCCTCGGTAGCCCATTCTTCACACAGTTGCTCACTTCTGCCGTCAGATTTATAGTCTCGAAATCGCTCATTCGCCTCCTCCCATACAAGATGTCCTTGAGGAATTTGGCGTAAGTGGGCATCTTAGCCAAAGCCTCGGCAAAAGGTATGTTAATCTGCAGCTGCTTGAACATCTCAAGAAACCTGGCGTAGTCCTTGCTATCGTCCCTCTTTCGTGTCTTCAAGGGGTATGGTACCTCCTTGGAGACAGGTACCGTTTCTGTATCTGTCTCATTCTGCACTGCATCCGGGCCCTTCGGCTGGGGGCGGTCGACTGAGCTGTTATCCTGGCCAGACAGTTTGCGTTCTACTTCTTTCGACTTTTCTGCGCGTGCGTGGCTAGGGTACGGTGGATCCTGCAGTGCTACTCCACTCCGAGTGGTGATAGCATTGATCTGAGCACGTGGATTATTCACTGTATTCGAGGGCAAGTTCCCTGGCTGTCTCTCCGTTAGCTGCTGTGCTAACTGCCCCACTTGTACCTCCAAAGCACGCAGTGACGTTTTGGTCGTCTGCATGTCGGCTGTCAGGGCGTCCATGTGCTTGAACCGGGACTCCATGGTCTGGAACATGGACTTGATCTCTTTCATCTGGGCGTCGTACTGCTGCGCGGATGGGACTGACTGAGCCTGCTGGGCCGGTGCAGCCTGCTGGGCTGGTGGCCTGTGCTGGAAACCTGGTGCATAAATCGCTGCGTTCGGGTTTCCGTACCGGAACCCGGGATGGTCTCTCGTACCCGGTCGGTACCGGCTCGGGTCCCACTGCTGCTGTACGTAGTTGGTGTCTTCGGTCCTTAGCTCCTCAATGGCTGTGTCCAGATCAGGTTCTTCGACTGCTGCGACAGTCTTCTTATCCGAGTAGACTTTCGTGACCAGGTCATGAACGATCCTAGCCAGATTGTCTATCCGGTCATCCTCTGCGGGTTCGGCTCTAGCCGCCATCCTGCGATCGTCAAACAGTCGGGTATCCTGCTTGGCCAACTGCTTCATCAGGTCATACGCACCTTCTTTGTCCACGTGATACAAGAAGTTTCCCCCGGCCTCTCTGTCAATCCTGTCGGCGTTCTCCCTGTCTAGGGCATGGTAGAAAACCTGCAGGATTTTCGCGTCTCCAAAACCGTGGTTCGGGCACCGTTTGACCAATCTCATAAGCCTGTCCCATGCGTCCACCACCGTCTCCCCCATCTTCTGCCTGAATGACAGGATCTCGCTCTGTAATTGTATGACTCGGGAGGCGGGATAGAACTTTGCCAGAAAATCTGCGACGCACTCCTCCCACGTGGTGATGGATCGGGGTGGTCGGGATTCGAGCCAGTCCTTGGCTACTCCGTAAAGACAGTATGGAAATAAGATCAGCATGAGTGCCTCTGCTTTTACCCCCTTGTATCTGACCTTGTTGCAGTAATCTTCGAATTTCCCGATAAAGTCGTTCGGGTCTTCGTCGGCCCTGCCATGAAACGGGCAGAGAGTTTGTACCGTCTGGATGGTGGAGGGTTTGATGTCGAAGTGTTCTGCGGTGATCTCGGGCACCACAATAGCTCGCTCATGTCCCCCGGTGGGGACTTCGAAATTCTCAACCAATGCCTTCCCAGACCGGTTATATGTTCTCTGGTTGCTTCGGGCAGCAAGTCCCGCTGTGACAAGTTCCTCAATGTACCGAGCCATCTGGGCTGGGGTACGTGTCTCTCGTTCCTCTCCACCAGCTTCGGTGTTCTCGGGTGGATCTCTCTGGTTGGTTGCCATCCTGCTTTCTCGGTTTCTGCGGTTCTGTTCGGTATACAGTTTCTCCGGATTGTCGAGTGGTGTTACCAAACTGCGAGGCAATCTGGGCATCAGCTGAACAGTCCTGAAAACGCAGATTCAAAAAGCAGTGAGATAAAAGAAAAATAACGAAACTGAAAAATAAAAACTCCGAAAACTAATTCTGATAACTAAATTAACCCTAAAAAAGTTCCCCGGCAACGGCGCCAAAAACTTGATGCGCAAACTAACGTGCTGTCCGCAAGTATACGAATCTTGTAATACCGGGCGTAATTAAGCTCGGGTGATCGTTCCCACGAGGACTATTTCGGGTTTTTCGAGAAATCAGTTTTAACTTCCAGGGTATAAAAGGAGGAGTAGTTTAAGATTGTGACTAACTATAACTAAAAGTAAACAAAATAAAACGCAAATATTTTTTGTGACGTTTTTCTGAAAATCTTGAAAGTTGTAAATCTAGGGTTTGGAATACTAGGTCCAGGATCCCCTAGGGTTTCTTCAGAATTATGTTCTTCGGTTTGATATGAAAACACTCAGCAGTTTTAATTACCCGTGCCACGTACCGATTGTGCAGTAACCTTTCAGATTCCACACGCTGTCACGATCCTGCAGACTTTCGGGTTCCTGTTAAGCTGCCTAAGTCTGCAGTCTCGTTCTAAGTCTGCTAGGGTTTCTAACCTGTCCTGATGGCCCGGGTCAAATTCTCTAACAGTTGGTCTATACGTTTTGGCTAGCCCTATCTCCCTTTCTCTGGTCGGTCTATCAGGGTAAGGTACTAAATCCTGTCTTTTCTTCCTAACCCTAACCTGACGTTTTCACCTACAGGCTCGGGTCTATAGCAATTCTGGTTCGCGACTCCGATCATGCATAAACAGATATAATCAAAGACAGAATAACTGATAATACTACTGAATTAAGATAACGAGATCATGCATTCATACTCAAACTGCAGAATAATGTCTGAAAACGAAGCTCTAGGTTCACCGAGAACCTAGGTAAAAGGTTTAGCTACTAAACGACATAACTAAATAACAAAGTTTTTGAATTTAAAAGAGAGAATAAGATCAAACTAAGTCTTCGGATCTGGATGAGTGCTTCCGTGCTCTCCCGGGATGCTCAGACTTGTCCTTGGATGAATTGCCTTGTGTGTTGTGTCTTCAAAACGAGTCTGGACGAGTCTTTTTATAGTGCTGGCGAATTTCTGGAACTTGTCAATATTTACGAAACTGCCACTGCCCGAAACCGCCCCAGTTTTTGTGCTGTCTGCGTATAATACGCAGCCTGATGCGTATAATACGCAGACAGGGTCTTCTGTTGCTGCTTTTTCTCCACTTTGTGCTTGCTGTCTGCGTATTTTCTGCGTATTTCCTGCGTATAATACGCAGACAGGGACCCATCTTGCCTTCAGCTTCTTCTTTCCTGCGTATTTTCTGCGTATTTTCCCCCTGTGCGCATTTTCTGCGTATTTTCTGCGTATAATACGCAGACAGGGGAGAAAATCTCTCCAAAACCCCTCTCCCTCCTTGCTGCCTGCGTTTTTTACGCAGGGTCTGCGTATTATACGCAGACAGCAAGGCAGGGTGCTCTTTTCTGCCTCTGTTTGCCTCCTGCTGCATTCCCGATCCATTCCTGCTGCATTCCCGGGCCCTGTTCCTGCATAGACAACATGAACACACCTGCGATCATATCCAAATAAAGTACGGAAAATGCAGAAATTTATAAAGAGCAAGTAACTGTCTCGTTCCTAAAACCGAGGCGTTCCGAGGGTGAAAATTGGCTAAAAAGTGAGTTTTCCGGCACAAATGCACAAAAACCGGGCTATAAGATAACCCCTATTCGGGCGTTATCAACTTCCCTTTCTGATTGAACCTCATGACTCCCTTAGTCGGCGATACTTTAAGAAATGCTTTTTCTCCAACTTGAAATTCCAACGGTCTTCTTTTCTGATCAGCGTAAGATTTCTGTCTATCCTGCGCTGCCTTCATTCGTTGCTGTATAAGTCTCACTTGATCTATCATCTCTTCAATAAGTTGTGGACCAATTACTATCGTCTCACTTATGTCGTTCCAACACAATGGTGTTCTACACTTCCTTCCATACAACGCCTCATGTGGTGCCATCCCAATACTGGTGTGATAACTGTTATTGTAGGAGAATTCTATCAAAGGTAATCTATCAACCCATGAACCTTGAAAATCCATAACACACGATCTTAGCATATCTTCCAAAGTTTGGATTGTTCTTTCGGTTTGTCCAACTGTAGCCGGGTGAAATGCCGTGCTAAACTTCAACTGAGTTCCTAGTGCCTCCTGGAGTGCTTTCCAGAAGTGAGAAAGAAAATTGGGATCTCTGTCGGAAACTATAGAGCTTGGTACTCCATGATACCATACAATGTTCTTTATATACGCATCAGCTCTTTGTTCCATATTTCATGTGTCTTTCATCGGAATAAACCTTGCTGTCTTGGTCAATCTGTCATCTACGACCCAAATCTGATTCAGTCCATTCTTTGATGTCGATAACGCAGTTACGAAATCCATCGAAATAGAATCCCACTTCCAAACTGGGACGTCTAATGGTTGTACTAAGCCTCCCATTCTTTTATGTTCAAACTTCACCTTTTGACAAGTTAGACATTTTGCCACAAATTCTGCCACTTCTTTCTTCATGTTAGGCCACCAAAACATCTTCTTCATGTCCTTATAAAGTTTGTCACCTCCTGGATGTACTGAGTAGGGTGTGTTGTGCGCTTCTCGCATCAACTTCTCCTTGGTTTCCATACACTTATGTGGTACACACCATCTTCCCTTGTAACGAATACTTCCGTCTTCATGGATCTTGAAATCCTTTGCTTGGCCTTCTGCAATCTTCTTCTTTATCCTTTCCAGCTTCACATCTCCTGGCTGGTTACTCCTTATCTCTTCTAAAATATCTGGCACAACTGTCATATTCCCAAGGATATTCTTTACTCCGCCTTGTTTCACTACTTCAATTCCAAGTTTTCGGAACTCTCGGCATAGCCGATCTGGCAAAACTAGCATAGTATCCAAAGTATGGCTTGATTTCCGGCTTAACGCATGAGCTACTACGTTTGCCTTCCCTTCATGGTATTGGATCCGCAAATCATAATCCTTTATGACTTCTAGCCAACGTCTTTGCCTGTTATTTAGTTCCTTCTGCGTGAAGATGTACTTGAGACTGCTATGATCCGTATACATTCTACACACAGATCCATACAAGTGATGTCTCGATATCTTCAATGCAAAAACTATAGCTGCAAGCTCTAAATCATGCGTAGCATAGTTCTCTTCATGAGTTTTCAGTTGTCTTGAAGCATAGGCAATAACTCTTCTTTCTTGCATAAGTACGCATCCTAAACCCTTCTTCGATGCATCACTGTACACATCAAACTCGCCAGAATCATTGGGTAAAGCTAAGACAAGTGCCGTCGTTAACTTTTCCTTCAATGTCTGGAATGCTTCTTCACAATCTTCGCTCCACTTATACCTTACCGTCTTCTTGGTTAGTGTAATAAGCGGTCTAGCGATCTTTGAGAAATCTTTCACGAAATGCCTGTAATATCCTGCTAATCCGAGAAAACTTCTTACTTCGGACACATTCTTCGGAGTAGGCCAATCCTTCACTGCTGAAATCTTTCCTGGATCCACGGATATTCCTTCCTTGGAAATTATGTGACCCAAAAATGGAACGTGTTTTAGCCAAAACTCACACTTCGAGAGTTTAGCGTATAACTTCTCATGTCTCAAAGTTTCTAACACTTCCTTGAGATGTTCTTCGTGTTCTTCCTCGCTCTTTGAATAAACAATGATGTCATCAATAAAGACGACCACGAAACGATCTAGAAACGTTCTCATAACACGATTCATTAGATCCATAAATACTGCTGGTGCATTGGTTAGACCAAAAGGCATAACGGTAAACTCGTAGTGTCCATACCTCGTTCTAAAGGCTGTCTTCGGTATGTCCTTCTCGGCTACTCGAAGCTGGTGATAACCTGATCTCAAGTCTATCTTTGAGAAAACACTCGCCCCTTGTAACTGATGAAACAAGTCGTCAATTCGGGGTAAAGGGTATTTGTTCTTGATTGTTGCGCTATTCAACTCCCTATAGTCAATGCACAACCTCAAGCTTCCGTCCTTCTTCTTCACAAACAACACCGGTGCACTAAAGGTAATCTAAACCTAGAGTCTCATTCTAAGATAGTGTCGGCGCCAGTTAACTCCTTCTATGGCCTTGGGGAGCACTGAATAAATACTAAACCTTAAAAGGTATTGTCTTTTCCTTAGAGCCTCTCTTTTGAAATTGGGCTGAGCCTTCCATCATTCTGGTTGTTGTAGTTCCCATAGTTCCGGTTTCCGCCCTGATTGTTTTTGTTGAACTGTCGGTTTCCTTGGTAATTGCCTCCTTGGTTCCCTAGTTGGTTTCCATTTGGTTTCGATCGACACTCAAACGAACGATGACCCTTCTTGCCACAGTGGTAGCAAGTGACAAGGTTTCCTTGACAGTCCTTTCCTGGATGATTCTGTTGACACTTCTTGCAGATATAACGGCGAGATTGCTCATCTCCATTATTCTGCTTGTTACCACGATACTGTCCTTGGTTACTTCCTCCGTGGTTAGGCTTAAACCTCTTGTCCTGACCACCTTGGTTAGTCCTACCCTGATTGTTTCCATAGCCCACAGCGTTCTCAACCTTGCGTTTCCCACGCTTCTCATCTTGTGCCTCTTGAATACGCCAAACGGCAGCAGCTCTATCATAAGCTTCCCGGGGAGTATCGTACGTCCTGCACATCAAGTCTTTCTGCAGATGAAGTTCGAGACCAGACATGAACTTCCTGACTTTAGTCGCTTCATCAGGCATCAACTGACCTGCGAATCGGGATAATTCCATGAATTTCTTGAAGTACTCGGTCACGGAACCGTTCCCTTGTGTTAGATTCACGAAGTCTAAGTACTTTTGATCCTGGACATGGTCTGGATAAAAGCGAGTGCGAAGTGCGGTTTGAAGAGCTTCCCAATTGAAATTGGGTTGCGCCAAAAAGTTCTGACGCGTACTCCTCCACCATGTATTAGCTTTGTTCTTCAAGTAAAATGCCGCGCAAACCACTTTGCGGTCTTCGGGGCACTCAACTAGTTCAAGGATCTTATCCATCTCATCGATCCAATTTTCGAGCTCAACAGGATCCTCATTGCCTATGAAGTTCCCTGGCTTCATGTCTGCCACTTTCTTAGCATAGTTGGCGTTATTCGGCTCTCCCTGGTTTGCGTTCTGCGCCATCTGAGCAAATTGCGCGAAGAACTGCTCCATGTTGTTGTTGTTGTTGTTTGGTGCGGCCATTGGTACTTGGCGATTTCTCCTGGTGTAGTATTGATGTGGTCTATCAGTCATAATCCCTACACTATAGCCTATTGTATTACTTATAAAGTACCAATAAGTACAAACAATCACGCATATATGGCATGTAATGCGCAATTAAACAAGTAATGTCACACATTGATCATCATTTACATCAATTACTCATGTATTTCCACATAGACTGATCACGTCTCAACTTTTCATCTACTTACAAAATTGGAAAAAGGATCAACCGATCAAGCAAAAATTGCGAATTTTGGTGTGCAACACCCTATCTGAGTCTAATTTCATAATCAAGAAGAATCAACTCAAAATAAATTGTAGAACTCAAAATATAAAGGAAATACCACAGCTGCTGTCACAGTCCACCAGAATAGAAACTTCGACTTTAAAAAGCCTTAAACTGACTTAAAATTCTCAAAATGAGCTAGGCTTTCTCCCAGTGTTAGCCAAACGCGTCTTATAGTTGTCACAAAAATTTGGGGTCAAAAAAAGATCTGGAAGATAGGTAAACATCAAAAATGCTACAGCTAGTCACTTTGCAATTCTGCTACTGAACCGTCAACTTTGGAAATTCGTAGCTAATTCTCCAGAACTCATATGGGGTTGAAATTTTTATTGGAGGTACCTGGGTATGTCTTTTTTCTGGGAAAAATTCAGGGAAAAATAACTCCAAAGTTAAATACGTCTGCTACAACAAAAACTCACTGCTGCGCAGATTCAACAGCACCGAAAATCAAAGCTTTCGCGTTCTAACTCCATGAACACTTTCTAAGCCCTCAATCAATGATAACAAAGCATAACACAACCTTAATTCATCAAATCATACTACAAAATTAAGAAAACTAAATTTATAAAACTCCCCAAATCGGGTCTTCAAAAACGTAAACATTATTCATCCCAAGGCAAAACGCTAAGAACTTAACTCTAGCTCAAAAGTGACTATTCAAGAATCGTTCTAGAACTTCAAATGTTGCTTGGCTCCATAGCCTTATTCAAACCAATAAATAAAACTTAAAAACATCTAGTCTAGGAATCTAAAGAATTCCGACAAGCTTAATCGTCATCCTCATCGCTTTCATCCATCTCTTCCTCTTCATTGGAATCATACTCGTGCTCTTCATCTTCACTCGGGTCTTGTTCACTTTCTTCATATTCCATGGGATCTTCTTCAATCTCGGGGTATTCATCGACGTCTTCCATTGGATCTTCTTCAACTTCCTCATCGTCGCTAGAGTCTATAATAATCACCTCTTTTTCATCACTAGAGCTTATGTAGATCACGTCTTCTTCATTACTGGACTCTATCTCAATAACTGTATAACTTTGCCACTTAAGATAAGTCTCCATCAACAACTTGCATATAAAATCTGCACTTACCGTCCATTCACCTTGGCAACGATAATCCCTATCATTCAAACGATTCATCCTGCCCATGATGTTGCTATACTTCGTAATAATTTCTCCAAACATGGGTTTCATAGGTAATGCCTTCACCATACATTAAGCCTGAAAAGCTGGATTTCTATATCGAGGAAAATCTAAGGCTTGGAATCTATCTTCACAATATTGAACCACACGGTCACAAAAATCTGGAAAATCTTCACCTTCGACCCAACGTGTCACAAAGGGATGCTTCTCTACTGGTAACACACGCTTCCTTGCTGTATGCTTAGTTCTAGCCATCTACAAGAGGAAACAACTTAATAAATCTCTAATTTAAAAGGCATATACCGTAATCCAAATAACTACTCTTCGCATCCAATAATCATTCCCAAGACTCCAAATTGATGGTACAAGACTCTTGAAGAAATTTCCCAACAAAGTCTCTTAAAAGTAGGCTTAAACTTAGAATCCAATTGGAATACTTCAAAGATTCGATTGGGTGGATGGGAGCACTTGCTTTCTATCCTATTTTCTAAACACTTGCACATAGTAATCCTATCCATACTACCCAAATTCCCACGACTCGTCAAATTTTAAGTTATTTCTCCTATATTCATTTTAGTTGCCCTAACAAGTTTCAAATTCCTTTTTAGAATGCCGGCTTTGATACCACCTGTAACACCCCCAAATGGCCCTAGCCGGAGACCCGGGGATGTCACTGCGTACCCGAGAGGAGCCCGAATATAAGGAGATTTTATAACATGGTTCGCAAGCACAAAACATCCACAAAAAATAATTAAATCCAATTAAAACAATGTATTACGATAAACCTTTGTCCTAGCCACAAACCGGCAAAAACAACTAAAGTGTTTAAACTACTAAAGAGTTCAATTTCAAATGAAATACTACTACTAATAATCCATGTGATGCGCGTCCCCTTCTATGCCCGATAACCTTCTTCTAAACCTGTGGTGTGGAATCAAAAAGAAACACCACAGTACAAAATCAGCATTGAAATACTGGTAAGCAAACATCCAAACATGTAAAACGATGATGGATAGTTATAAAACAATGACTCATTTGTAAGTAGGAGTTTTTCGCAAACACAGCGGTAACAAAGTTGACTCTTGTATTAAAACATAAGAGTTCCCAATTCCATAGTATATTTCCAAACCAATTTCCATAATCATTAGGAAAAATCCAAATCCAATGTTAACTTCATTCGTTTAACAAAACCAAACAAATCCATTATTACTTTGTTGTGACGGGGAAAAACCAAATAAACCACAGCTTCCATGACCTTAAGTGTCGACACCCCCCTAAGACTACGCCGGCCAGAGGAGTGAGTACATGCCGCTATCCGGGGACTTGCAACCGGATCAAAAAGAGATGGGACCGCAGCCAACACCGCCCAAAGAGAATAATAGAGTCCCGCACAACATCTTCCACTTTACGTTATAATTCATTCATTATCATGGTGATGTTTTCATCAAAACATTTAACAAGTAGAAATCGCATATTCCAAGTCATGTATCATGTAAACACATTTTGAGACGTAACAAATCAAATATTCATTTGACACGAAAGAGATAAGCACACTAGGCTTGGCACATTTACTTACCTCAAAGCAAATTCCAACAATAGCAATCAATCAACGTACTCTACGTACTCGTCGTCGACGAACTCGTTACCTACACATAACAATATGCTAATCAAACCACTATTCTCGCAATATACTTGCTATACTAATTACATGCATATGATAGTCCATGGTTTAGGGTTCTAACACTTCCCCAACATCTCATTCAATTCATGCTCCAAAGTAAGCCCAAAGCTTTGCTTCAAAATCCCCTAACCTAAAGCATACATAATCTATCACAACTCCACCAAATCTATTACTCCAGTTTCCCAAACAGATCATGGTCTAAAAACAGTTCCATTGGATTCAAAACGTTCGAAATAATAAGTTTAGCCTCAAACGGATCTTAATTTCGATTCCTGAATCAAAAGTTACACTAGTTTCAAGTTTCTAACTTCATTCAAAATATCCATACGGGAATTGTCAATCTTCATGAAACTTTTTCCCCAAGCATCTAGTTCATCCTATAATCATACTAAACCTAATATAACATGATTCCCACATTCAAATCAGATTGTTATCCACCTATTATGATCATTCAAACTCCCAAATCATTCAATCAAACTTCTCTTTCAAACTAGGGTTTCTTCCCAACACCCAAGAACATGATAAACCCTAAAACTTGATTATCAATCCTACGAATCCATGAACAATGATCCTAACAATAACAAACTGAAATTTAAAGATTACATGCAACATACATGAATCATGAACAAGTGATCACAACATCAAGAGATCAACAAGAGAAAAGAGAAGAAGAAACAAAACTTCTCAAACCCGCTCAAACCCGCCGCCCATGGAGGCGGACGGAGAGAGAGACGGACGGGTATAGAGAGAAAGAAAGAGAGAAAGAAAAAGAGAAAGAAAGAAAAGAGAAAAAGATAGAGAGAGAGAGAGAGAGAGAGAGAGAGAGAGAGAGAGATATTACCTTGCCGGAAAAGAGAGAGAGACGGCGGCGGCGGTGGGGTGGCTGCCGTCGGGTAGAGGGACGAGAGAGAGTGAGAGAGGGACGGGTAGAGAGTGAGGGACGTGAGAGAGAGATTAGGAAAAATAGGGAGAGTGAGGGTTTTTATGAGAGTTGGAAATAAAATTAACTTCATAAGTAGGAAACCCTCTTAGATTAGGAAACTTTTATGTAGGAAGAAATTTAGGTCAAAAGACACTTATTTCCCCTTAGTTTTGCCAAAAGACAAACACCTCCCCCAAACTCAAATAAAAGACACTAAAACCTTTGATTAAAGTCACAAAGTTCCCCCCAAACTCTCAAAGCATTATAATTAACTCTCTTAATTACATTAACTTCCCAACACTTATAATAATATCACAAAATACCCGTAGTCACAAAAAGGGGTATTTCAACTATACTTCTCTTTGTTGAAGGTCTGTCATGAGAAAATGATAGGTTAAACGTATCGAGAAATAAGAGTTGCTGAGAGAAGTAAAAGGAGAGAGAGAGTAGACAGAGATTTAGAGAGATATAAGTGTAGGGAATATAGATATTTCATTGATGGAGCCAGAAGGAGGAACTGGAGTATGTATAAAAGTCTTGAGGGAGATTAAGATGGAGCCAGAAGGACCCCAAGAGGGGACAAAATCTTAAAAGGTGACCAAGGTTTTCAGGTTCCAACCCCCACACAGGGATTAGGGGGTTATGATCCTCTGTGATAGAGGCCATAAAATAGTTGGTGTTGAAGATAAACTTGAGCCAAGTATAGATAGATAACTCTCCACTACGATCAAGCAGCCATAAAGGCTCGTCAAAGTTAGAGCAGTTGGGTTGAAGAGGACCTGAAGGATGGTTTTAACAATGTTATGGGATAAGTTTGGAGCATGGGTTCAAACTTAGAAGAGAAGGCTGGCCAAACATCCATGACTGTTACAGATAGACCAGAAGTGTTGAGAGGGCCATCTATCTTTTTCCTGAGAGGTTTAGGGCCACACCACTTATCAAACCATAAGCTTGAGTTGCCTTTAACAAGGGAGATGCCTAGGCTTCTAGAAGTGATAGAAGCCCCCATTTGGAGACTTCTCCAAACATACAACCCTCCTTTGGCCTTGATATTATATCTGGCTTTGAAGATCCTATCCCCAATGGAACTCGGCTTAATTTGAAATCTCCAAATCCACCTATGCCATGAGACCCGTTGTATTTTTTTGTAAGAATTGACCCGATACATTATTATTATTATTATTTATTTTTTTAGAATCCTTTTATTATTATTATTATTATTATTATTATTATTATTTGACATAGTATATTTCTTTTCGATAAAAATAATAACCTATAAAAGGACATACGATTGGGTCATAGTAGCTCAAAATCCACCTTGGGCCAGGGGAACGGCTCAAACTTAAACAGCCACACTACAAGGGTCGAATGTCAAAAACCCTAACAAGCAAGCAAGCTTTGATCTGCAGAAGGGAGAAGAGCAATTCAACAACCACCGCCACCATGGCAATGGCGAAACGAAAGATTAAGCAAACTTTGATGACGCCAAAGCGAAGCCGTTTCGTCTCCAATGATGTCCCCTAATCCTATCAACACTCTCCGATCGTCGCCGTCGATCACTCGTGAGTGAGATCTCATCCTCTCTCTCTTGCAATTTTATCATCTCCTGATTATATTGATTACGACTGCTTTCTTATCATGATTCTGGAGGTGTGGGCTTGTCCCACATCGGCTAGTTATGAAATTAGCATGTGGTATATTGACACATGCGCACCTCCTTTTATCAACCTGTTTTTAGGGGTGAGTTCTACTCGTGGGTTCATCACATTTATCTGGTTGTGTTTGAGAGTTTCTATTTTGTTCTTTGTTTAAATGCTCTGGCAGATAGACAGAATGATATACACTCTGAGACGAAAACCAGAAGAAACATAATCAAAGACTGAGCAGGAGATATGTGAATAGGACTAGCTAGATAAAACCCCCAAGTAATGAAATACTAAACAGAGACAATCCCAAAGAGCTATGGCAATTGCATGAGTTTCACTCTGACCCTATCCGCCTACGGTCGTCAATCAAATTCTTTGTATGCTCTGTTCGTGTTATGCCGTCACTCTTCCCACTAGATCTATCAACTTCTGAACTTTCGATTTTTTATCATCAAGGAAGTGGCAAGCAAACCCAAAGCAACAAGTTCTGGAGAGTGCAATAGTGAAAGATAAAAGCGGAATAAGAATCATACTTAGAAATCAAACATCATACAGCGTCAATAACTTCCTTACTCAAAAGAGATTCAGGATTTTCCGTAACTGAAGAAGTTTCTACCTAACCTTTTTGAATTTTGGTAGTGCTCGGCGTGCAAGCACTTGAGCTGTATACCCATCCATTTTAATTCCTGTTTGAGAATGTCTTGTGAGTGCGAGATAGCAACTCGTCGAGAAACCAATGCCTCTTGGTCATTTTTGGCCTTCTGAGAAAGCTCAAGGTGCCGCGCAAAATATTTTATCTGTTGTGCGAAGCATTCCCACTTCTCTTCAGCCAATCATGTCTGTCTCCATGTCAGCCGTGGTGTCCTCCCTAGTACACATGGAGGTTGTGCTAACAGAGGGAGCTTATCGTGAGCCTTCTTGTCAGCTTTGAGCTTCTTGATACGACGAAAGATCCCCCACAGGAAGTGCTCACCGCCCCATGCTGTGATAAGCCTTCATCAGAAAAAAGAGGACACAAATCATCAAAACCCAAGCCCGAGAATGATGCACAGTAGATGAAAGGAAACAGAAGACATGAAAGCCACACCACGTGAGGGATTAAACAGAAAAATGGAGATCTATTTACTTGGATATTTGTTTACACCCCATCTCTTATGAGAAGGATACTTTGTGCTTGGATGGTTTCCCAGACTGAATGGGTATCTCATTTTGGTGGATGAGACTGATATCCAATAGCATCCTTGATAATACCTTTTTTTGTGACACAAACATAGTAAAAGAATAGCCGCATAGATTTAATTACTCTATAATAGTCACAAATCAGCATTTAACAATCTAAGTGAGTTTCTTACTTCGCGAATCAGAAGACAAGCAGTTGGATGAAAAAACCAAGAGCTCGACATTCATCAACGCAAGTGATCAAAACGAAATCACTTGCCTCCACGAACTCCACCAGGCAATCATACTTTTCAGACCTAAAATTACCAACAAATAGAGTAAATACAATTTTAGATAAAAGCAAAGTTTAAACACAGTGGAAGGTACAGGAACAGACCTCTTGATGTGTCTGGAATGCAAGTACAGTCCAATGTCATCCTTGCCTGGACAGTAATCTTGAAAAACATCAGTCCAGACTACAGAACGAGGAAAGAAAGCACTTCAGGCATTCTCTCTGAAAAATCTAGGACTTGGTGAGGAGCTCTATCTTTGTGAAGTCCTAGATTTCTCAGAGAGACTGTCTGAAGAGCTTTCTTTCGAACACCTCCCACGTCTTGTAATCTAGACTGATATGTTTCAAGATTACCGTCCAGGCGAGGGTGTCATTGGACTGTAATTACTCTCCAGACGCATCGAGAGGTTTTTTTTTTTTTTTACTTTTTATTGTTGTTTAAACTTTGCTGTTACCTAAAATTATATTTAAGCTATTTGTTGGAAATTTAAGGTATGAAAAGTATGCTTTCTTGGTGGAGTTCATGGAGGCATGCGATTTGATCTTGATTCACTTCCGTTAATGATGTTGAGCTATTGATTTTTACATCCAAATGGCTTGTCTGATGATTGTCAAAGTAATAAATGCATGCTTTGATCGTTAAATGTTGATTTGCAATTAATATATAGTAATTAAATCTATTCTTGTACTCTGCAAAAAAGATGAGTGGCATCGTGTTACTATGTTTATGTGTCACAATAATAAGTGAAATCTGTAAGATTATTGAGTATGCTATTGGACGTTTCAGTTTCATCTACCAAATTAGATGCCCATTCAGTATGGTAAACCATTCAAGCACAAAGTATCCAATGAAGGATTTCAAGTAACTAGATCTTCAATTTTCCCTTTAATCCCTCACAGGGGTGTGGCTTTCTTGTCTTATGTTTCCTTCACTTCTACTATTCATCACTCTGGGGCTTGATTTTTGATTGTTTGTGTCCTCTTTTTCCTGACGATGGCTTATCATAGGATGGGGCGGTGAACACTTCCTGTGGGCATCTTTCGCAGTATCAAGAAGCTCAAATCTACGAGAAGGCTCGCAGCGATAAGCTACCACTGATAACACAGCCTTCCAGTCTTGTCAGTCAAAATGGTGAGAGCACAAGGGAGGACACCTTGCTTGACATGGCAGTGTACCCAAAATGCAACCTGCTCCTGTTTCAAGAAACTGGAATTCCCCTCCTCAACCCCCGGTATGGCAGGGTGTCAGAAAACAGTCAGTCATGGATATTTTCCTAAATCGACTAAAACCACCACCACCAGCGGCAACAAAACCCTACCACTAATCACCAACAAATATCTATCCTTCTTCTTACAAAATCCACAACTTACAACATATCTCCCTGCTTGAGAACAAATTAAATTTCCATTTTCAATCTGATTCTCTGAGTCCCATTCCGAACCAATATTCACCAACCCCAAGTTGGAATATTCACTACAACTCCATGTCTCTGAACTTAACAGCGATTAAGGTTAGTTCCAACCATTTGAGCATTTTTCAGCCAGCAGATCCATCCGACCTCAGACCTTAAAACCTCATAGACCATCTGATTTTCAGAGAATTGCTGGCCCAGTTTATTTTCTCTTCCCAACTCTCTCTCTCTCTCTCTCTCTCTCTTTCTCTCTCTCTCCCCTGAAATGAAAAAGAAAGCAAAGATTAGGCATTTAGACAGCGAAGAATTATAAACAAGAGTCTGCTAAACCTCATAATTTAAATGCATGCTAAAACAACAAGAACTCTTCAAATTTTAAACCAACAAACTCCTAGCCATCACTATTCCATGTTTGGACGAGAGCTACGGAGAGAATTGGGAAAGAGAGATGTTGTTGGCTGAGTACCAGGGTAAGAATTTTTTTGATATATGTATATGTGTGTGTGTGTGTTATGGGTAAGTTTACTCGTAGTAACCAAAAAAGTTTACTCGTAGTATACATAGACCCCGAAGTGTTTAAGTTAAAGCGCTCCTGATCATATCAAGTTACGCGTAGTATATGAAGAAGTTCAGAATATCCGTCTCTCCCGTTCCCTCTGTATACTCACTCTCACGCTCTGTAACTAGCCACCCACCCAAGGTTGTCAGAATCGCGATCCAGATTGTGGGATCATACGATTCTACGATCTAGTGAATATTGTGCCAAATAGTTCGAAAAATCGGTTTCTAATAGAATCGATTGGGATAGCAGCAAAATTGTGGAATCGGTAATCTACGTTACGAGGACTTGGCAGTTTTGCTGGAGTACCCGGGTAGATACGACCCGATCTGGGTGCGGATACAAAATTCGCGTCGATCCGGCAAACTACATCTTGGACGCGGATCACTGTTGACGCCTTCTTCCTTCCATCTCTGCCTGAGCTTGGAACCGTAACTCTTCCTCCGCCGTCTGCAAAAAAACTCTTGTCGGTCTTCATTGCAGACGTTCACGGGATTAGAAGACCTAAATTCTCTTTTGGGTTATGTTTATCTCTATAAATTGGGTTGGGCTCCTTCTTTCTTTTTACTTAAAAAAAGCCCAAGTTCACGTTGGATTATCAACCCACTGTTACACTTAGTTTCTTACTGTTAATGTCCAGAAAACACAATTTATTGATAAAAACCTCCCTTAGAACATCTTTTATTTCAATATAGTCCTTCAGATGGTAAAAAACTGTAATTTAACTTCTTACTAGTACTAAAATGGATATATGACCTTACCAGACAAACAAATAAAATAGAAATGTATAACATATTCCGGCACCAGTGTCGAAAATTTGGGTACTTTTTAACGATTCCCTAAACCCTAAATTTTACCAATTAGGCAAATCCGATCTTCAGATACACACCCGACATTACACCCGCACTAGAGTCAAGGTAACGTAGTATGTAGGATTGTACGAACCACCAATCCTACTTTTTATGAAGACGATTTCAAAGACCTGGAGAGCGGCGTCCTCCTCTAGATGCCATCGCCAGCCTCCGATGGACATCCGGCAAGCACCGCAGCCTTCGACACCACCCAAACCGCAATAACTAACTGTTGGAAATACCACCATCACCCCTCACCAGATCCCGATCAAAGAGAAGAGGGGAGAGAAGGTAAGAGAGGGAGAGAGTCTTACCTTGCAGTCTACGTTACCCGGACTCGGGTGCGGGTGTCATATCCAGTGTGTATCCGGAGGTCGGATTCGGTTAATCTTCCAACTTTCTGATATGGGGACCTGACTAAAAAGTATCCAAAATTGGATACGTGTGTGGGGATTCTGCTATGCAATTAAATATAAATGTTTAAATGCTATATCAGTCTATGTTATGTAAGAAAATGTTCAAATTGCTTGTGGTGTGTTGTTTTTATTTTTTAGGGTTCTATTTCCTTCATTCTTTTTCATAATCTATTTTAGGGGTTTTATGTGATAGATCTGCACATAATGGTGACCTTGTTGTAATAATTAATAAATTAAAGACCAATAGGGTAAAGTTCGTACTTAAAAATGGGCCCATCACTACAACTTTAAATACATCCCAAAGATAGTCAAGCTGGCCCAATGCAACCCAACGCTGGATATGGGCCGGGCAGGGCCCGGTTTCGGGCCGTGCCTAATCAAGCCGAGTATTTTTTTAGCATGGCCCAAGCTCGGTCCTGCTTGAGTTTCGGGCTTAATCTGAATCACAGGCCCTAACATTTCCGGTTAATTAGAGCCATGCCCTAATCCAAGGCCCAAATATACTTTCCATACATTTCAATATAACTAAGTTACACCCTGCACAAAATATGAAATAGAATTGAACTAAGATTTTCCTTATTGCATGAAAATTTTGCTAATAATAAGAACCCTTGTGTTTATGCTTTCTATAGATTGTCATTGTCCTAAGTACTAACTATCTGCATAGTCCCAACACTCCACAACAGACCTCATAGCGGCGTGACTGATGTTCGATTAACCACAAGGGTTTGAGTAAATTAAACAGAGCATGTCATATCGATGATGAGACGAGAGCACAAAGAGAATCCAAATTCGAGTAGATCATTGATTAACTTACCGAATATGCAACGATCGAAGTCGAACAGTCCACGAGTTGAAGGTTTTTGCTCGATTCCTGAGACTCGCAAACTCTGTTTCTCTCTCACTCAGCGCCGCTTGAGAATAAAGAAATAGGTTAAATTAGGAGAAAGTGATCCGTATTAGTATAGAAAATTAGGGTTAATACACTAGTGTGGGCTTAGTGAAATCAAGCCCAAGCGCGGCCCCAAATACAATCGATATTGTATTTCGGGCCGCGCTTGGGCTTGACGCGCTTGGGCTTGATTTATTGTATTTCGGGCCGCGCTTGGGCTTGATTTCACTAAGCCCACACTAGTGTATTAACCCTAATTTTCTATACTAATACGGATAATTTTCTCCTAATTTAACCTATTTCTTTATTCTCAAGCGGCGCTGAGTGAGAGAGAAACAGAGTTTGCGAGTCTCAGGAATCGAGCAAAAACCTTCAACTCGTGGACTGTTCAACTTCGATCGTTGCATATTCGGTAAGTTAATCAATGATCTACTCGAATTTGGACTCTCTTTGTGCTCTCGTCTCATCATCGATATGAAATGCTCTGTTTAATTTACTCAAACCCTTGTGGTTAATCGAACATCAGTCACGCCGCTATGAGGTCTGTTGTGGAGTGTTGGGACTATGCAGATAGTTAGTACTTAGGACAATGACAATCTATAGAAAGCATAAACACAAGGGTTCTTATTATTAGCAACATTTTCATGCAATAAGGAAAATCTTAGTTCAATTCTATTTCATATTATGTGCAGGGTGTAACTTAGTTATATTGAAATGTATGGAAAGTATATTTGGGCCTTGGATTAGGGCATGGGCTCTAATTAACCGGAAATGTTAGGGCCTGTGATTCAGATTAAGCCCGAAACTCAAGCAGGACCGAGCTTGGGCCATGCTAAAAAAATACTCGGCTTGATTAGGCACGGCCCGAAACCGGGCCCTGCCCGGCCCATATCCAGCGTTGGGTTGCATTGGGCCAGCTTAACTATCTTTGGGATGTATTTAAAGTTGTAGTGATGGGCCCATTTTGAAGTACGAACTTTACTCTATTGGTCTTTAATTTATTAATTATTACAACAAGGTCACCATTATGTGCAGATCTATCACATAAAACCCCTAAAATAGATTATGAAGAAGAATGAAGGAAATAGAACCCTAAAAAATAAAAACAACACACCACAAGCAATTTGAACATTTTCTTACATAACATAGACTGATATAGCATTTAAACATTTATATTTAATTGCATAGCAGAATCCCCACACACGTATCCAATTTTGGATACATTTTAGTCAGGTCCCCATATCGGAAAGTTGGAAGATTAACCGAATCCGACCTCCGGATACACACTGGATATGACACCCGCACCCGAGTCCGGGTAACGTAGACTGCAAGGTAAGACTCTCTCCCTCTCTTACCTTCTCTCCCCTCTTCTCTTTGATCGGGATCTGGTGAGGGGTGATGGTGGTATTTCCAACAGTTAGTTATTGCGGTTTGGGTGGTGTCGAAGGATGCGGTGCTTGCCGGAGGTCCATCGGAGGCTGGCGATGGCATCTAGAGGACGACGGCGCTCTCCAGGTCTTTGAAATCGTCTTCATAAAAAGTAGGATCGGTGGTTCGTACAATCCTACATACTACGTTACCTTGACTCTAGTGCGGGTGTAATGTCGGGTGTGTATCTGAAGATCGGATTTGCCTAATTGGTAAAATTTAGGGTTTAGGGAATCGGTTAAAAAGTACCCAAATTTTCGACACTGGTGCCGGAATATGTTATACATTTCTATTTTATTTGTTTGTCTGGTAAGGTCATATATCCATTTTAGTACTAGTAAGAAGTTAAATTACAGTTTTTTACCATCTGAAGGACTATATTGAAATAAAAGATGTTCTAAGGGAGGTTTTTATCAATAAATTGTGTTTTCTGGACATTAACAGTAAGAAACTAAGTGT
Organism: Linanthus parryae; assembly: GCA_023055425.1. Classification (NCBI taxonomy): domain Eukaryota; kingdom Viridiplantae; phylum Streptophyta; class Magnoliopsida; order Ericales; family Polemoniaceae; genus Linanthus; species Linanthus parryae. The sequence goes on along the minus strand of JALGPY010000008.1, from coordinate 14,234,594 downwards.
AACAGTGGGTTGATAATCCAACGTGAACTTGGGCTTTTTTAAGTAAAAAGAAAGAAGGAGCCCAACCCAATTTATAGAGATAAACATAACCCAAAAGAGAATTTAGGTCTTCTAATCCCGTGAACGTCTGCAATGAAGACCGACAAGAGTTTTTTTGCAGACGGCGGAGGAAGAGTTACGGTTCCAAGCTCAGGCAGAGATGGAAGAAGAAGGCGTCAACAGTGAGCCGCGTCCAAGATGTAGTTTGCCGGATCGACGCGAATTTTGTATCCGCACCCAGATCGGGTCGTATCTACCCGGGTACTCCAGCAAAACTGCCAAGTCCTCGTAACGTAGATTACCGATTCCACAATTTTGCTGGTATCCCAATCGATTCTATTAGAAACTGATTTTTCGAACTATTTGGCACAATATTCACTAGATCGTAGAATCGTATGATCCCACAATCTGGATCGCGATTCTGACAACCTTGGGTGGGTGGCTATTTATGTCAAAAAATAATACTCAGCTAAATTTTGGTGGAATCCCAGTAAAAAGGCTCTCTTTAGAGTCATTCCCAAGTATGTTCTTCATCTCTCCAAATCAAGAGGAGGCATTGGCCTCAGAAATTTCAACTGGTTCAATCAAGCTCTCCTTGTTGCCAAAGCGTGGCGCATTCAAAGCAATCCACGTCTTCTTGTCTCCAAGATCCTCTTACAAAAATACTGCACGAAAAAAGATTTTTTATCTATTGATTCTTCTAGTAAATCCTAGTGGGCTTGGAAAAGTGTTCTTTTTTGGTAGGGATCTCATTAAGGACGGATCTATTCGAAATGTCGGCAGCGGGAGGAATATTAACATTCTGAAAGACAGATGGATCCCGGGTCTTGCCACCCCACTCGAGACCTTCACTAGCCCCGGTTCAATTAGCTCTAATGACACGGTGTCATCATTGATTTCAACCACAAATGGTTACCAATAATGGAGGGAAGATGTGATTAGATCTCATGTTCTATATTGCTCAAAAGATTCTCTCTATTCAGCTCCCCTCTCAACAACAGGAGGATGGCATTGTGTGGCCATTCACAAGAACGGGAAATTTCACTACTAAGTTCGGGTACAACTACCTATGTGAAAACTCCAAGAAGCAATTTCACCCTCGAGGCCTTTTCTACCCAATTAATCATGCTGGCCACGCTTACTAGGGTGCCATCTGGGGTCTTCAAGTACCTCAAAAGTGAAAATTTCTCCTATGGAAATGCACCCATGGTAAACTTCCTACCATGCAATTACTCAGTCAACGCTACAACACAGGAAGGAACAAGTGCCCTCTCTGCAACATTGAAGTTGAAACCCTCTACCACCTCATCTTCCGGTTTGGTACTTTTCACCCTCTCTGGAATGCTTGTCCAAGCCGCAAAGGGACAAATATTTCTTGAACAACCTTCATGATATCATGAGGGATGGTGAAACAAATGCCATTCACACAATCTGGGCTATCTGGATGGGCATGTGTGGTAAGGTCTTTAGAAACAAAGACTTCTCTACAGCGGGATCACAAGAATCATGGACAGTGACGCTTCCATACTCCAAATGGCTAGTACTCCCAACTCTCAAGGTTCCCATTCCTCTAGAAGTGAAAATCATTCTACTATCTTGGCGCGTTATCAAGGCAACCAAACCTTTCCCGCGGTTATTAATGTCGATGGAGCTTCGAGTCCTTGTCTCACAGGTTTAAGTACATGCCTACACATGGTAGGGGCTGACGGAAGAGATTGGATTGAGGGGGGAAAAGACAACGCTTCAAGCGCACTCCAAGCAGAACTCATGGCTATGGAACACGGAATTGACTTTGCGCTGCACCATAATATTCATTATGTTTCTATTAATACCGATAATGCATGCGTCTTATCCTTGCTTCAGGGTCGAAGTAAACCAGCTTTCCAGGACTTACCAGTTGTCGCAAGAATCAAGTACGCAGTCTCTTTTTGTAGTGTCACTAAGGTTTCTAGGTCCAAGGTGGTTAAAGCCCATAATGTCGCTAGGCAGGCAGTTATGGACAATTGCCCTTTGTAATTTGTAGCTTCTTGTGTCCTTTCTTTGTTTCTCTTTATTTGTTTCTATTCGAACTCTGTATTTTGTTTGCTGGCAATGAACTTGATTTTCCATAAAAAAAAACAAGGAATATCATAGGACTATACTAGTTATTATATATTAATGCAGGAAATGGCATGAAAGTGGCGGTATATTATTTTATAGTGCTAATTTGTTTTAGGAATCTACTAGATTATTTGTAAATGCAGGAAAAGGCAAAATTTAGTTCGACAATACAGGTAAAGTACTTGCATGTGTAATTCACACACATATAGCTATCAGTGGTTTGTCATCAGGCAATTTCAATAAAAATAAAAATGATTTCACTTCATCTTATTTGCGGTTTTTTCTGGTTATCATTGTGTCCTATTTCAGGAAAGAGTGTTGCTCCACTGTTGGTTAATTTTCCACCAAAAATGAGTTCCAGAAAGAAGATGCCCTGTAAGATTAATTTATCCTATTCACCTCCTCTTTTTACCAATATATTAGATAATGATATTACATTATTGATCACCCTTCCACAAATTATGAGCATCACCGTAAACAAACTTTACTGTGATATCTCATTTCTCTTCGAGTTACGATTTCCCACAATGGTTTGTGAAAAGGGACTATTTATTCTTTTAGGTGCTGGTGCTTCGGCTGATATTGACAGAAGAAAGAGTGGTGCCGATAATGTGGAGCTCGTGAATGCCCCTCCTGAAGAAAAGGAAGTCCTAGTCCCTGCTCGTTGTTCTTGTTGGAAGTGAGTAGCTTATCTTCAAAGCAAATTTACTTATGTTGTAAATGGTACTTCATTTATATGTATTTTGGTTTTTCTTGTTATGATGGTATATAGATCGGTCTGCCTTTTCAGAGAATTCAAAGAATGCATCAAATCTATATTGCCTTAGTAATTTGTCAAACTCCCTTGATTACTTCATACTTCATACCAACCCCTGCAGGCTAGAAAGTTATCTCTTTCAGGTTGATATAACCATAACGGTTAATGCTTTTTGTCATATCCAGCGCAATAGTTACATTTCACTTTCTCTGAAATCAGGCTAGGATATAAAAGCTTCCTGCGTAACTGATTGTTCTCTTTTGCATTTCAGGGGTAACTTCAGACCTCCAAGACTTTTCCGATTCCTCAATGTTGCGATTGAGGCTCATACGCCCAATAGAGTCCTTCGGAAAGTGCTGGAGTTTTCTCAGGAAATGCCTGGAGTTCTAAATTTCGAGCTGGTCCCTCGTTCTAAAGTCTGGACTGGTATATTTGGTGATTACTGTCCAGGAAAAGGTGATATTGGATTGTACCTGTTCTCTGAAAACTTTGAGAGGTCTGTTTCTGTACCTTGTTTTTGTTGTTTCAACTTTGCTGTTATCTAAGATTGTGTTTACTCTACTTGTTGGAATTTTTAGGTCTGAAGATTATGCTGTCCTGGTGGACTTCGTGAAGGCATTGGACTTGGCCCTGATCACTCGCTTTAAAGACGTGGAGCTATTGGTTTTTACCTCTAACAATTTGTCCGCAGATTCTCAGAGTAAGAAACTCGTGCCACTATTTTCATCATTCCTAATACGGGTAAAACGGTAGCAATGTCCATCTTCCTTTTCATGTTTAATGTCTATTTGGGACTGGCTTCAAAAGTGAATGCAAATTCTATACATCTTGAGAGTAATGTTATTCAAGTTGTATAGAACATATGCAATGTTATGATCACTTATTGTGTGTTTGGATGAAAAACTTCTTGGAACTAGATAAAATGAAGGGGTTTGATAAGACAGGATCTAATAATTCCTAGTTTGGAAACTAGATAAAATGATTAGCATTTGGTTCGGGCTTTGGTTTTGGGCTTGTAGGCATTCAGTATTGTCTGGGACAAGTGATGAAGCCTGGACTTCCCCCCTTCTAAGACCTACCATTGTGAACGCCGCCATCGACCTCTCATTACCACCTCTCATTATTCAGCCCTCATCGCCCTTGATAGTTGATAGGTACTTGAGAGCAACGGTGTCGCTGGTCGTGGCAGCGCGGTGTTGAGTCGCAGTGACACAAATTTTGAAGCGGCGGTGTTGGCGGGGTAGGGAGATCGTGGTGGTGGGTGCTGTTAGAAAGGTGGTTCAGTACTGTGTGGGCCTTACGAAGGTGGTCGGAGTTTATGTGGCGATGGTGACTGAAGTGATTGAGGTGACTGCTCAGGGTGCCCAAATGGACTAAAAAAGGATTCATTCCACCTTTTTCACATCCCCATTTCCATTTACGAAGGTGGTTGTCGAACTAGTGATGGTGGTTGTGCTCGTAGTTGGTGGTGGCTGTTGTTGAACTGGTGGCGGTGGTGGCGGTCGGAATTGTGGTGGTTGTGGTCGAACTGGTGGTAGAAACAGTCAGAGTTGTGGCGGTTGTGGTCGAACTGGTGGTGGTTGTTGCAGTGGTTGGAATGGCGGCGATTGAAGTTATGATGGTGGCTGTCGGAGTGGTGGTGGCTGCAGTGAAATCATTGTCAAATCAAATAATTTTTTTTACCGCAAAAGCTTCAAACATGGAATTTGAAATGACACCTATTTAGGTGGAATTTGAAATTCCAGGTTGATGGTTCAAAATTCCTCGTTTTAGTGACGCAGAATTCTCAAAATGCCAAGCACAATTTATCCAAACGCATCATTTTTAATAATGGGATTTTAAATTCCAAGTTTTGTTGAAATTCCAAGTTTTAATTCTTCATCCAAACACACTCTTAGAGAATTACTGAAAGACTCCGGAGTCCTGAACTATTTCCGTCGCACCTTCCGAGTTTTCATTGCATAGGTGACATAGTTTTTCTTTTATTTTCCAATGGATGAGTGGATTCCTGTTATCGTAAACATAAGCAAAATCCCTAGGTTTATTATACTTATTTGGTATGTGAGGTTGGACAGAACTTACAAACTTCAGTTTCATCTACCAGTTGATATGCCCATGGGAAACCAGTTTTCTTTCACATAAGATGAACTATCTAAGCAAATAGATCTTCAATGTTTCCATTCTTCCACTGTGCATCATTCTCAGGCATGACTTTGCTGATTTGTGTCCTCTTTTTCCTGACAATGTCATATTACAGAATGGTGCGGTAAACTCTTCTTGTGGGGGCTCTTTCGCCATGACAAGACACTCGCGGGCTCATCATGTCTTGCTACCAATTGAAGTTCCCTGAGGACTCCAGTATGATGCGCCGGTGCGATTGAACCTCTTGTGGTTTGAGCTGAGATTAAAGTAGCTGATGCATGAATAGTAATGAAGCTTATCAAAATATTTGGATTTGGCTGTGGTAATCTTACAGTACCCTTGATATGAGATCTGTCGTGAAATTGGACTTATTAAGCGGGTTCATGCTGTTTCCTCCGAAATAATTTCATGCCTTGTTTATTGATGATCTGCAATTATCTGTGTGATGTTGTAGTTCTTCTTTTCTTTCCTTTTTTTTTTCTTAATATGATAATTTAGTTGAGTAAAGTGGATCAGATTGCTCCCAAAGGACATGATGAGCAACAGAACTTATAGGGATGTTCATGAACCAATCGGACAGATGAAACCGCACTGAACTTATTAAGCGGTGTTCGCGCTGTCTGAAATGCATTTCAGGTTATGGAGTAGAGTACTGTGGTTATCTTCATTCATTTAATTGTGTATGATATTACTATAGTTTTTCTTATTGTTGTTATATTACGTATGATAATGTAGTTAAGCTGAGTGAATCTGACTGATCATAGAAACCGGAGTGATGATGAGCATTGTAATACCAGCAATGCTCGCTTCACATGTGTCATGAAGTAGAGTTTGTTTTCTAAGGACATCACTATAGTAGGCCTGAAAAATACTTTAGTCTCAGCATAGTAGTATTCTTCTGCAAGGACCAATAGAAGAAACCGATAGTCTTTTAAAACCGATAACTGCTATGGGTGTGGCGGTTGTTTGGATTACTTCTATTCTCGGGTGAGAGTAGAATATGTGAAGCAAAGTTCTTAGCCTTGGCAAGGATACCTACCACCAAGGAATTATCTCTGAAGCAAAGCCTTGGCAAGAATACCACCCATGAATTCTCGAGAGTTGGTGAACGTGATTCTCTTACGTGATTTCAAAATGGATAACATGATATAATAAAGGGTTCTAGTAGCTCATTGTCAACTTTAAGATTTGCACAGCCTTGATTGGAGCCACTCTGTGCAAATTTGCAATACAAGTTGAGAAACGCGATACATATGATTTTGCAAGTGTCATGCACTGTGAATGAGCTTTCCCCGCCACCCCTGCAGCGTGTTAAAGGACGTTATCATGGAGAAAGCGATAAAATTCTTCCTTTTCGCGCACTTCGGTTGGTTGGAAGGACCAAGTAAACACCCGCACTTTTCGAATTTTGCCAAGGAAATTACTCTCAAAAGTGGTCTTGAAGGTAGGCGTTTGGGCTATTGATGGGACTAGACTTCTCTTTGTTGAAGGTCAGTCATGAGAAAAGGTAAAAGATGTGGGGGAATTCTTTTAGGCTGGTCAATTGTGATTCCTTAAAAAGATAATAATAATATCTTCAGCAAAGAAAATGTAAGAGATAGAGCGACTGATTTGCTAAGCATTTGCATTGGCAGGGGCGGACACAAGGATGGCGCAGAGGTTTGAAAATTTTACTTCCACTCACTAATAATTGTACTATTTGTATTGATGTATCACATAAAAAAAAAATGACTACAATATGTACTTGACCCTTTCTTGAAAGGAATATTGCGTCCGCCACTGCATTTCAGTTAGAGGTTGTTATGTTATAATGATAGTGGTGCACTTGGATGACCAGTGTCTGCTATGACTAAGAATTCACGATAGGTGAAGCGACATATGAATGTCATGTCATACCGGTCAAAACTTTTGTGATTTGCCAAATGTGCCATGTATCGCTTGCAATAAAAAAAAAAAAAAAAAAAAAAAAACCTTTCAATTTTTGAGAAGTTCCATCACCGAGTGTTAGTTGAAGACATGTTGCAATTTTGATTATGTTATTCACATTGTTTAAATGGGGCATGGGATAGGAGTTGTCTTTTCCAAATCCACCTATTTTTGTTGTTGTTGATAAGCTGACATTCATAACAAAACATCTAAGAGCATCTCCAACCATGAGGGGGGAGGGGGAGGGGCAAAACCGTATAAAAATACAGACCATGTCCAACCATGAGGGGGGAGGGAAAGAGGGAGGGGGAAGGTGGGGGAAGAAATTAGGCATGGGTGGGGGATGGTTAGGGTGCATTTCCCCCCTAACATCCCCCTCCCCCTGCCCCCTCCATTATAGCTAATTAATCCAATTTTGGGTATGTTAATTACACCTAATACTATTTTATTATAATAATATGTGTTTTTAATTACAATTAATATATTTAAATTATTATTTTTATTATAAAAATAAAAATATATTTTTGATAATTAAACAAAATATTTACAAAAAAATTATCGTTATTTTATTTTGTTGTCAATTTGATATATCTTATTATTATTTTTATAAATAGCAATTATTTTTTATTATTGTTATTATTATTTTTTATCATTTTTGTGAATATGTATATATACGTTAATATTATTTCAGATTTATTTGTATCCATAAATAATTTATTTTAAATCATTAGATATATTTTAAAAATAAACCTAATTAGGTGGGGGGACGGGAATGGTTGAAGATGAGTAGTAGTTTGGGGGAGGGGGGAGATTGGTGGGCCCGTGAGGGGAGGGGAGGTGGGGGGAGGGCGAAATGCGACATGATTGGAGATGCTCTAAGGAAAAATATTCAAGGGACAGGACACACCTCTACTGTCCCCAATCAAAATAGGCTTCAAAAACAAAAGAGCAAACATCATCCAGGATTTTGGGAGATTGTTTAAACGGAAAGAAGTAACAAAAGAAAGGTCACTATTAAACCCGGAGCACCAGAATGCTTGGCAAGGAGATCAGGAACCCTGTTGGTGGATCTTGAGGCATACTGCAGGTTGAAGCTGCAAAACTCAAAGAACAATTACTGGCAATATCTAGTATACGGTCAGTGTTGTGAGAACTATGAGCATGGAACGATTTTACAATATTAGATTAATCAGTGTTAATAGCCACATTATGGTAACGCATATTAGTAGCCATTTTTTAATCCCAAAAGGAGATCCAATGACTAAACAGTCTCAGAGGAGGAAGTAGCAGCCTTAAACAGAAGTCTGCTATCCACTTTCCTTCACTATATCTAAGCAACCTTCTAATGCTGTCACTATTAGTTGACTGGTCTTTAACTTGACCCGGGGGAAAGGGGAGCATAAGGGATCCAACATATTAGCTGGAAGGGGGCAGGCTTTAAGCTATAAGCATTAGAGTAGAAGTCTCAGTTGGCCACTTCAACTTTAATTTTAGCAACCAGGTAAGCATGATTACATATAAGATCCAACAACAAGAAATCAGACCAAAAACGAGGATATAGAGTCTGTACGAAAGTCCGTAGGGGAATCAGGACGGGGCAAAAAGGACCCCAGGATGGGACAAGATCTGAAAAGGTGATCAAGGGTTTCAGGTTCCAACCCACACACAGGGAAAAAGGGGTTATGATCCTCCATGATTGAGGCTAGAAAAGAGTTGGTGTTGAGTTTCTGATTGGAAAGCAGCCAGGCAAAGAAACACAGCTTGGGGGAGGGAGCTTCCAAATCCAATTTCATATAGTAATAGGGGGCTGTTTGTTTTTCCTCTTAGCTTGTGTAGGATAGGACACATTAATTAGTCATTTTTTTGGTGAAAATGAAGTGCAGTATTGGAATGAAGAGAGCCCCACCAATTACTCACTAGATATCCCTCACAAGTAGCTTATCTCGTACCTGGTCCCCCAGGTATAAGCAAGGAGCCATGTGCTTTGATTTAAAGTTCCCAAATTACCCCTGAATTATGGGTCTTTAATTGGATTTTGATATACTTATGTTGGATATGTTGGTCATTTGCTTGGTTTATCATGCTGCAATCCTAAACATAAACAAACACCATCTTATACCCAGTGCATCACTGGTAATCTCATTACTATTAATCACATCACTATTAATACCAGCTTTATCAATCATTCACATTTTTGCCAAAAAAAACAAACGAGGCCTAGGGGTAGTTTAATTGTAGATAAGCTTGAGGCAAGTATGGATAGAGAAATCTCCACTAGGATTAAGCAGCCATAGATGCTCATCAAGGTTAGAGCAGTTTGGGTTGAAGGGGACTTAAAGGGTGGTTTTAACAATGTTATGGGGTAAGTTAGAGGATCATGAGTTGTAAAAAGAAAGAGAAGGCTGACCAAATATCCTTGACAAAAAAAAAAAAAAAAAAAGATCAGAAGTGTTGAGCGGGCCATCTATCGTTTTCGTGAGAGATTCAGGGCCACACCACTTATAATACCAAAATTTGAAGTTGCATTTAACAATGGAGATGCGTAAGCCTTTAGAAGTGATAGAAGCCCCCACGTTGAGACTTCTCCAAACTTAGAACCCTCTTTGACCTGGTACTATATATGGCTTGAAAGATCCTACTCCCAATGGAACTAGGCTCAATTTGAAATCTTCTTATGTACATTATTATTATTACTGTTATTATTATTATTTGAATAAAATTATTATTATCATTATTATTATTTTCAATGGACATAGTATTTTTTTACTTGGATAAATGAGGCAATATTTGATAAACTTTTTATGGTGTTATAGAGTAAAAGTTACTTAGTCAAAGTGACATAAATACAAGTCAAAAAATTAATACGAGAAGAAAGAATAGAGAGAGACGACCGACTGGCAGTAGCTCAGAAGCACATGAAGAAACCCACCGTGGGCCAGAGGGACGGCCCAAACTTGAAAACCCAAAATGGACCTCTCTCTCGAGCCACGCTACAAGAGTCGAATGAATCGTCTGCAATTTCAGAAGAAGAAGAACAAGAAAACCCTAACAATCAAGCAAACTTCGATCTGCACAAGGGAGAAGAGCAATTCAACAACCACCGCCACCATGGCAATAGCGAAACAAAAGATTAAGCAAACTTTGATGACGCCAGAGGGACGCCGTTTCGTCTCCAATGATGTCCCGTAATCCTATCAACACTCTCCTGAGTCAGATCTCTCTCTCTCGCACTTTTTATCATCTCCTGATTATATTTATTACGACTGCTTCCTCTGGTTTCCTTCTTTATTTCTCCACCTTCATGATCTAGGAATTTTCTTTCGGCTGTATTTTTTTATAGTTTCTATAAAAAAATATTGGTTTTGGTTTTGGTTTATCTGGATGAACTTGTTGGATTCTGAAAGTTTGAGAATTCGAAGCTTCTCCTGATAAATATTGGTCCTTGGTAATAGCTCATAATAGATAGACAGACTGATATTCACTCGAGACAAAAACTAGAAGAAACACAATCAAAGACTGAGCACGAGGACTTGATAAAACCACCAAGTAATACTAAACAGAGACAATCATTCAATCGACGAAGGCGCAGTAGGGTTTTTCTACTTTTGTCATATTGTATGTAGATTGATTTAGTGTGATTTTTCTCTTTTAAAAATAATCATCTTGATAGATTATATCAACTACCAAATAAGGAAATTATCAAACTAATCCCGACGACTAATCATATACAAACAACTAAACTAAGCAAGCAATGAAATGTGACAAATACTCGGGCTCATGTTTGGAAACATTGTCATTCTGTTATACTAACAATGTCGGTATTGTTCCTACACTTATTATTTTCCTAGACGAGGTTTATGTAGTAATAAGTGTCGCCGCGTCGATATTGCCATATAGCTAAGAGCTATGCTAATTGCATGAGTTTCACTCCGACCCTATCCACCTACGGTCGTCAATTAAATTCTTTTTATGCTCTGTTCGTGTTATGCCGTCACTCTTCCCACTAGATCTATCAACTTCTGTAGGATTTTTTATCATCAAGGAAGTGGCAAGCAAACCCTAAGCAACAAGTTCTGGACAATGCAATAGTGAAAGATAAAAGCGGAATAAGAATCATACTTAGAAATCAAACATCATACAGCGTCTATAACTTCCTTACCAAAAGAGATTCAGGAATTGCCGTATCCGAATAAGTTTCTAACTAACCTTTTTAACTTTTGGGAGTGCTCGGCGTGCAAACGCTTGAGCTGTATACCAATCCATTTTAATTCCTGTTTGAGAATGTCTTGTGAGTGCGAGATAGCAACTCGTTGAGAAACCAATGCCTCTTGGTCATCTTTGGCCTTCTGCGAAAGCTCAAGGTGCCGTGCAAAATATTTTATTTGTTGCGCGAAGCATTCCCACTTCTCTTCAACCAATCATGTATGTCTCCATGTCAGCCGGGGTGTCCTCCCTAGCTATGTTACACGGGTGCTTCTGATTGGTCGCGCACCCGCACCCGCACCGGGTGCTTCGTGGGTGCTTGGATGCTTAGTGGGTGCTTTGCGGGTGCTTCAAGGATAAGGCAGGGTCATTTTTGAGAGTTTTAGTTGAGAGGTCTTCCAAATACAACTAGAATTTAACAAAGAAATGTGCATCTATGTGAACATTTTTAACCCTTGGATTACTCATCTCTCCACAACTAAGAACAACCACATGAAGAGATTATACATTGATATAGTAACCTTGTATCTTCGAATGTGTGTATGAATTTCTGTTCGATTATAATATGATCCACATTATTGTCGTTATTATATTAGTATAATGGTATCACTAATAATATCAGATAAAAATATAAATAATGTGGCCGCACCCCCGCCGCACCCGCACCCTTGATTTTGGGAATTTGCCGCACCCGCACCCAATTACCGAACCAGCACCGCACCGCACCCGCACTCGTGCTACATAGCTCCCTAGTACACACATGGAGGTTTTGCTAACAGAGGGAGCTTATCGTGAGCCTTCTTGTCATCTTTGAGCTTCTTGATACGGCGAAAGATCCCCCACAGGAAGTGTTCACCGCCCCATGCTGTGATAAGCCATCATCAGGAAAAAGAGGACACAAATCATCAAAACCAAGCCCGAGAATGATGCACAGTAGATGAGAAGGAAACAGAAGACATGAAAGCCACACCACGTGAGGGATTAAACAGAAAAATGAAGATCTATTTACTTGGATATTTGTTTACACCCCTTCTCTTATGAAAAAGATACTTTGTGCTTGGATGATTTCCAGACTGAATGGGTATCTCATTTTGGTAGATGAGACTGATGTCCAATAGCTTACATAAGAATCCTATGGATTTGACTGTTTTTGTGACACAAACATAGTAAAAGAATAGCCACATTGATTTAATTACTCTATAATAGTCACAAATCAGCATTTAACAATCTAAGTGAGTTTCTTACTTTGCAAATCAGAAGACAAGCAGTTGGATGAAAAAACCAAGAGCTCGACATCATCAACGCGAGTGATCAAGACGAAATCACTTGCCTTCATAAACTCCACCAGGCAATCATACTTTTCAGACCTAAAATCTCCAACAAATAGAGTAAATACAATTTTAGATAACAGCAAAGTTTAAACACAATGGAAGGTACAGGAACAGACCTCTTGATGTGTCTGGAAAGCAAGTACAGTCCAATGTCATCCTTGCTTGGACAGTAATCTTGAAAAACATCAGTCCAGACTACAGAACGAGGGAGAAGTTCGAAAAAAGCACTTCAGGCGTTCTCTCTGATAAATCTAGGACTTGATGAAGAGCTCTATCTTTGTCAAGTCCTAGATTTCTCAGAGGGACTGTCTGAGGTGCTTTCATTCGAACGCCTCCCTCGTCTTGTAATCTAGACTGATATGTTTCAAGATTACCGTCCACGCGAGGGTGACATTGGACTGTAATTACTCTCCAGTCGCATCGAGAGGTTTGTTTTTGTACCTTTTTATTGTTGTTTAAATGCTGTTACCTAAAATTGTATTTAAGCTATTTGTTGGAAATTTAAGGTATGAAAAGTATGCTTTCTTGGTGGAGTTCATGGAGTCAAGCGATTTGATCTTGATTCACTTCCCTTAATGATGTCAAGCTATTGGTTTTTACATCCAAATGTCATGTCTGCTGATTGTCAAATTAATAAATGCATGCTTTGACTGTTAAATGTTGATTTGCAACTAATATATAGTAATTAAATCTACTCTTGTACTCTGCAAAAAAAGATAAGTGGCATCGTGTTACTATGTTTATGTGTCAGAAAAGTAAGTGAAATCTGTAAGATTATTGAGTATGCTATTGGACGTTTCAGTTTCATCTACCAAATTAGATGCCCATTCAGTATGGTAAACCATATAAGCACAAAGTATCCAATGAAGGATTTCAAGTAAATAGATCTTCAATTCTCCCTTAATCCCTCACAGGGGTGTGGCTTTCATGCCTTATTCCTTCTCTTCTACTGTGCATCACTCTGGGGCTTGATTTTTGATTGTTTGTGTCCTCTTTTTCCTGATGAAGGCTTATCATAGGTTGGGGTGGCGAACACTTCCTGTGGGGGCATCTTTCGCCGTATCAAGAAGCTCAAATCTAGCGAGAAGGCTCGCAGAGATAAGCTACCACTGCCAACACAGCCTTCCGCTCTTGTCTGTCAAAATGGTGAGAGCACTAGGGAGGACACCTTGCTTGACATGGCAGTGTACCCAAAATGCAACCTGCTCCTGTTTCAAGAAACTGGAATTCCCCTCCTCAATTTCAGAAGAAGAACAAGAAAACCCTAACAATCAAGCAAGCTTCGATCTGCAGAAGGGAGAAGAGCATTTCAACAACCACCACCACCACCATGGCAATGGCGAAACAAAATATTAAGCAAAGTTCGTCGTCGGTCACTCCTGAGTGAGATCTCATTCTCTCTCTCTCTCTCTATCTCTCTCTCTCTCGCGCGCACTTTTTATCATCTCCTGATTATATTGATTACGACTGCTTCCTCTGGTTGCCTCCTTTATTTCTCCACCTTCAAGATCTAGGATTTTTAGTTCAGTTGTATTTGAGAGTTTCTATCTTGTTCTTTGTTTAAATGCTCTGGTTTTGGTTTATGTGGCTGAACTTTTCGGATTTTGAAAGTTTGATAATTCGAAGTTTCTCCTTCTGAGTGGATAAAGGTTGGTCCTTGGTAATAGCTCATAATAGATAGACAGAATGATATACACTCGAGTCAAAAATCACTAAACCAGTAAAAACACAATCAAAGATGGAGCACGATATATGTTAAATAGGACTAGATAAATATTGGTCCTTGGTAAAAAGCTCATAATAGATAGACAGAATGATATACACTCAAGACCACTAAAACCAGAAGAAACACAATCAATGACTGAGCACGAGATATGTGAATACTGGACAGAGACAATCTCAAAGAGCTTGCGCAGTAGGGTTTTTTCTACTCTTGTGATATATCTTTTAAGAATAGTCTTCGTAGAAATATTTGGTTGTTGATACCAAATAAAGAAATTATCACACTAATGCTAGCGACTAACCTTATACTAACATCTAATTAACCAAGCAATGAAATGAAATGAGACAAATAACAGGGCTCATGTTTGGAAACATTGGAATTCTGTTATACTGACAATTTCGGTATTGTTCCTACACTTGTTATTTTCCTAGACGAGGTTTATGTAGTAATAAGTGCCGCCGCGTCGATATTGCCATATGGCTAAGAGCTATGGCAATTGCATGAGCTTCACTCCGACCTTATCCTCCTCCGGTCGTCAATCGAATTCTTTTGATGCTATATTCGTGTTATGTCGTCACTCTGTACTTTTAAGTTTCTATCAACTGCTATACTTTTGAAGTTTTTATCATCAAGTAAGTGGCAAGCAAACCCAGAGCAATAAGTTCTGGACAGTGCAATAGTGAAAGATAAAAGCGGAATAAGAATCATATTTACAAATCAAACACCGTCTATAACTTCCTTACCCAAAAGAGATTCATGAATTGTCATAAGTTTCTACCTAACCCTTTTAACTTTTGGGAGTGCTCGGCGTGCAAGCGCTTGAGCTGTATACCAATCCATTTTAATTCCTGTTTAAGAATGTCTTGTGAGTGCGAGATAGCAAGTCGTTGAGAAACCAATGCCTCTTGGTCATCTTTGGTCTTCTGCGAAAGCTCAAGGTGCCGTGCAAAATATTTTATTTGTTGCGCGAAGCATTCCCACTTCTCTTCAACCAACATCTCCATGTCAGCTGGGGTGTCCTCCCTAGTACACAAGGAGGTTGTGCTAACAGGGGGAGCTTATCGTGAGCCTTCTTGTCAGCATTGAGCTTCTTGATACGGCGAAAGATCCCCCACAGGAAGTGTTCGCCGCCCAATGCTGTGATAAGCCATCATCGGGAAAAAGAGGACACATATCATCAAAAACCAAGCCCAAGAATGGTGCACAGTAGATGAAAAGGAAACAGACATGAAAGCCACACCACGTGAGGGATTAAACAGAAAAATTAAGATCTATTTACTTGGATATTTGTTTACACACCATCTCTTATGAGAAGGATACTTTGTGCTTGGATGGTTTCCCAGACTGAATGGGTATCTCATTTTGGTAGATGAGACTGACGTCCAATAGCATACATAATAATCCTACGGTCCTACGGATTTTTCTTTTTCTTTGTGGCACATAATAAAGAATATCCACATAGATTTAATTACTGTATAATAGTCGTAAATCAGCATTCAACAATCTAAGTGAGTTCTTTACTTTGCGAATCAGAAGACAAGCAGCTGGATGAGAAAACCAAGAGCTCAACATCATCAACGCGAGTGATCAAGACGAAATCACTTGCCTCCATGAACTCCACCAGGCAATCATACTTTTCAGACCTAAAATTTCCAATGAATAGAGTAAATACAGTTTTAGATAACAGCAAAGTTTAAACACAATGGAAGGTACAGGAACAGACCTCTTGTTGTGTCTGGAAAGCAAGTACAGTCCAATGTCATCCTTGCCTGGACAGTAATCCTGAAAAACATCAGTCTAGACTACAGAATGACGGAGAAGTTCGAAAGAAAGCACTTCAGGCATTCTCTCTGAAAAATCTAGGACTTGGTGAAGAGCTCTCTCTCTCTTTGTCAAGTCCTAGATTTCTCAGAGAGACTGTCTGAAGTGCTTTCTTTCGAACACCTCCCTCGTATTGTAATCTAGACTGATATGTTTCAACATTACCGTCCACGCGAGGGTGACATTGGACTGTAATTACTCTCCAGACGCATCGAGAGGTTTGTTTTTCTACCTTTTATTGTTGCTTAAACTTTGCTGTTACCTAAAATTGTATTTAAGCTATTTGTTGGAAATTTAAGGTATGAAAAGTATGTTTTCTTGGTGGAGTTCATGGAGGCAAGCGATTTGATCTTGATTTCATGCCTTATGTTTCCTTCTCTTCTACTGTGCATCACTCTGGAGCTTGATTTTTAATTGTTTGTGTCCTCTTTTTCCTGATGATGGCTTTTCATAGGATGGGGCGGTGAACACTTCCTATGGGCATCTTTCGCCGTATCAAGAAGCTCAAATCTAGCGAGAAGGCTCGCAGCGATAAGCTACCACTGACAACACAGCCTTCCGGTCTTGTCAGTCAAAATGGTGAGAGCACTAGGGAGGACACCTTGCTTGACATGGCAGTGTAACCAAAATGCAACCTGCTCCTGTTTCAAGCAACTGGAATTCCCCTCCTCAACCCCCGGTATGGCAGGGTGTCAAAAAACAGTCGGTCATGGATATTTTCCTAAATCGACTAAAACCACCACAACCAGTGGCAACAAAACCCTACCACTGATCACCATCAGATATCTATCCTTCTTCTTACAAAATCTACAACTTACAACATATCTCCCTGCTTGAGAACAAATTAAATTTCTATTTTCAATCTGATTCTCTGAGTCCCATTCCGAACCAATATTAACCAACCCCAAGTTGGAATATTCACTACAACTCCATGTCTCTGAACTTAACAGCGATTAAGGTTAGTTCCAACCATTTGAGCATTTTTCAGCCAGCAGATCCATCCGACCTCAGACCTTAAAACCTCATAGACCATCTGGTTTTCAGAGAATTGCTGGCCCAGTTTATTTTCTCTTCCCAACTCTCTCTCTCTCTCTCTCTCTCTCTCTCTCTCTCTCTCTCTCTCTCTCTCTCTCTCTCCTGAAATGAAAAAGAAAGCAAAGATTAGGCATTTATACAGCGAAAAATTATGAACAAGAGTTTGCTAAACCTCATAATTTAAATACATGCTAAAACTACAAGAACTCTTCAAATTTTAAACCAACAAACTCCTAGCCATCATTATTCCATCTTTGGACGAGAGCTACGGAGAGAAATGGGAAAGAGAGATGTTGTTGGCTTAGTACCAGGGTAAGAATTTTTTTGATATATATGTGTGTGTGTGTGTGTGTGTGTGTGTGTGTGTGTGTGTTATGGGTAAGTTTACTCGTAGTAACCAAAAAAGTTTACTCGTAGTATACATAAACCCCGAAGTGTTTAAGTTAAAGCGCTCCTAATCATATCAAGTTACGCGTAGTATACGATGAAGTTCAGAATATCCGTCTCTCCCGTTCCCTCTGTATACTCGCTCTCACGCTCTGTATCTGAAAGCTACGTTACCTGGACTCGTCAGAAATGACCGAGTACCCGGGTTGACACGACCCGACACCGATACGGGTGCAAGATCTGTGGCGGGTATGGTGGTTCAATCGTCAGTCGCGGCTAATTCGACGGTCGCCTACATCAGAAAGCCATCCACGTCGGAGAGGACAACTTATAGCTTCTCCAGCCTTCGTATATCACCCAA
Source organism: Linanthus parryae (assembly GCA_023055425.1). Taxonomy (NCBI): domain Eukaryota; kingdom Viridiplantae; phylum Streptophyta; class Magnoliopsida; order Ericales; family Polemoniaceae; genus Linanthus; species Linanthus parryae. The sequence goes on along the minus strand of JALGPY010000008.1, from coordinate 14,216,769 downwards.
ACAAACCGTCATCCACATAACGTCCGGCGAAGTTCAGAGTCGACTACAATAGATCTGTGTTTTTATCATAGTTCCTCGAAGTTCCTGTACAAGTTTTTTATTTTTTTTTTTCTCCTTTTCTTAACTTTTTTATCTCTTTTTCCGTTTCTTACTAGGGTTTCCTCTTCCGACAGTTGACTTAGGTTGCATTAGGGCTGGACATCAGCCCTATGACCCGAAAAGCCCACCCGACCCAGATTGATAATATTAGGGCTTGGGTTTAGTGTTTTTCCAAAAAAATAGGCTTGGGCCGTAATATATAGCCCGATTGAATTTCGGGCCGCGCTTGGGCTTGATTTCACTTAGCCCACACTAGTGTACTAACCCTAATTTTCTATACTAATACGGATCAGTTTCTCCTAATTTAACCTATTTCTTTATTCTCAAGCGGCGAAGAGTGAGAGAGAAACAGAGTTTGCGAGTCTCAGGAACCGAAAGGTTTACCAGCAAAAACCTTCAACTCGTGGACTGTTCGACTTCGATCGTTGCATATTCGGTAAGCTAATCAATGATCTACTCGAATTTGGATTCTCTTTGTGCTCTCGTCTCATCATCGATATGACATGCTCTTGTGGTTAATCGAATATCAGTCACACCCCTATGAGGTCTGTTGTGGAGTGATGGGACTATGTAGATAGTAGTACTTAGGACAATGACAATCTATCTTATTATTAGCAACATTTTCATGCAATAAGGAAAATCTTAGTTCAATTCTATTTCATATTATGTGCAGGGTGTAACTTCTTTTTTTTTGAAATATATGGAAAGTATAGTTGGGCCTTGGGTTAGGGCATTGGCTCTAATTAACCGGAAATGTTAGGGCCTGTGATTCAGATTAAGCCCGAAACTCAAGCTGGACCGGGCTTGGGCCATGCTGAAACAATACTCGGCTTGATTAGGCACGGCCCGAAACCAGGCCCTGCCCGGCCTATATCCAGCGTTGGGTTGCATTGGGCCAGCTTAACTATATTTGGGCTTTATTTAAAGTTGTAGTGATGGGCCCATTTTGAAGTACGGACTTTACTCTATTGGTCTTTAATTTATTAATTATTACAACAAGGTCACCATTATGTGCAGATCTATCACATAAAACTCCTAAAATAGATTATGAAGAAGAATGAAGGACAAACACAAATAGAACCCTAAAAAATAAAAACAACACACCACAAGCAATTTGAACATTTTCTTACATAACATAGACTGATATAGCATTTAAACATTTATATTTAAATTGCATAGCAGAATCCTCACACACGTATCCAAATATTTGGATACTTTTTAGCCGGGTCCCCATATCGGAAAGTTGAAAGATTAACCGAATTCGACCTCCGGATACACATTGGTTATGACACCCGCACCCGAGTCCGGGTAACGCAGACTGCAAGTTAAGACTCTCTCCCTCTCTTACATTCTCTCCCCTCTTTTCTTTGATCGGGATCTGGTGATGGTGGTATTTCCAACAGTTAGTTCTTGAGGTTTGGGTGGTGTCGAAGGCTGCGGTGCTCGCCGGAGGTGCGTCGGAGGCTGGCGATGGCATCTAGAGGACGACGGCGCTCTCTAGGTCTTCGAAATCGTCTTCATCAAAAGTAGGATCGGTGGGTCGTACATACCTACAGACTACGTTACCTTGACTCTAGTGCGGGTGTAATGTCGGGTGTGTATCTGAAGACCGGATTTGCGTAATTGGTAAAATTTAGGGTTTAGGGATCGGTTAAAAAGTACCGAAATTTTCGACACTGGTGTCGGAATGTGTTATACATTTCTATTTTATTTGTTTGTCGGGTAAGGTCATATATCCATTTTAGTACTAGTAAGAAGTTAAATTACAGTTTTTTACCATCTGAAGGACTATATTGAAATAAAATATGTTCTAAGAGAGGTTTTTATCAATAAATTGTGTTTTCTGGACTTTAACAGTAAGAAACTAAGAGTAACAGTGGGCTGATAATACAACGTGAACTTGGGCTTTTTTTAAGTAAAAAGAAAGAAGGAGCCCAACCCAATTTATGGAGATAAACATAACCCAACAGAGAATTTAGGTCTTCCATTCCCGTGAACGTCTGCAATGAAGACCGACAAGGGTTTTTTTTCAGACGGCGGAGGAAGAGTGACGGTTCCAAGCTCAGGCAGAGATGGAAGGAAGAAGGCGTCAACTGTGAGCCGCGTCCAAGATGTAGTTGGCCGGATCGACGCGAATTTTGTATCCGCACCAGGATCGGGTCGTATTTACCCGGGTACTCCGGCAAAACTGCCAAGTCCTTGTAACATAGATGGCCGATTCCAAAATTTTGCTGCGATCCCAATCGATTCTATTAGAAACCGATTTTCCGAACTATTTGGCACAATATTCACTAGATCGTAGAATCGTATGATCCCACAATCTGGATCGCGATTCTGACAACCTTGGGTGTGTGACTATTTATGTCAAAAATAAAAATCAGATAATAGGGTAACTTACCATTGTTAGCTATTAGCATGTTGTTCCCTTTGATATATGTATATTATGCAAAGGCTTTTTCTAGAATAGCCATTACCATGTTGTTGACCTCTTTCTTGTTTCCAAACATCTTATTCTGTACAAAATCACCTGCAACCTCAGATCCTTTTTCCTAGCATGTATCTATGGTTCCCCCTATGTCAAATACAGGAAAAGTACGTGGGACTTCATCGAATCTAATATTTCTAGTCTCAATGACCATATCCTCTGTATTGGGGATTTTAACCAGATTTTGGGGTCTTGTGATAAATGGAGTAGATTCTTTGACCGGATCCCTATCCTCTGTATTGGGGATTTTAACCAGATTTTAGGTCTTTCCTTGGAATTTACTTGGAAACCTTGGTCTCACTGAAATTACCTTCAGGGCTGCCACGTTCACCTGGACCAACAATCGCCCTTCCCCTTTCACCTCCTATGAAAGGCTCGGTAGAGGGTTCCACAACACTACTTGGGCTAACATGTTTTAAGGATACTTTATTCTCAACCTCCCCATTATGGTATCAGATATCCCTCAATCTTCCACATTCGGGCTTCTTCCCTGCTCAAGCCTAGGCACTTCCACTTTGAAGCTTTCTGGCTTCGTTACCTAGAATGCAAGTCCGTTATTAAATCTGTGTGGCAGGAAAGCGTCCATGGGTCGGCCTGCTTCAAATTTACAGCTCACAGTAAATTCCTTAGAGGCTCTCTGAATGCTTGGAGGCAGAGGGGGTGGGGTCTCTTAATCAATGCATATCGTCTATTCATCATGAGCTGGAAGGCATTCTTGTCACCCCCTAACCATCACCTCGTGGCCTGCGAGAGAAAGCTCTGTCTCAATCTTGCTGAGCTCCTTACCCAGCAGGAAATTATGTGGGCTGAAAGAGCGAAAATCAAATGGCTAAAGGAAGGATATAATAATTCTCGATTCTTCCATAGCTCTTACAAAAAAAAGATACCCCTAGAATAGAATCGATGGACTCGTTGACCAGTCGGGTTCTTGGGTCTCGAAACAACAGGATCTCTTGCCTTTCATCACTAATCATTTCGAGTCCATCTTTCTTAAGGCCTCCAACGTGAACATTTCTGACATTGAGAACTGGGGAGGTGGTCTCTCATATCTCCCAAACTCAACGTGGATCATCTTACTTTCTTAATAAACCTTTTTTAGTGGAGGAGATTAAGAGTGTTGCTTTTTCTTTAGGACCATGCAAGTCGCCTGGCCTTGATAGTCTTCCAGGATTTTTCTTCCACAACAACTGGGACACTATTGGTCCTTCTGTGGTGGAAGCTGTCCTTTCTTTCTTGAGGACTGTCTTCATGCTCAAGGAACTTAACTATTCCTTTATTGCCCTTATTCCCAAGTCCCAAGAAGCCTCTTCTCCGGCTGACTTCCGGCCCATCAGTCTTTTCTCCTCCAACGACAAAATCATTGCGAAATTCCTTGCGAGCAGTCTCAAGCTTGTTCTTCCAGACATTATATCTGACCATCAAAATGCCTTCGTTCCATGGAGACTTATTTCCGATAACACTTTGCTGGCCAATGAATTCTTTGCCAAAATCAGATCTCAAAAGCAGGGCAACTCTCACTTTGGGGCCCTTAAGCTTGACATGAGTAAGGCCTTTGACCGTGTTAATTGGGTCTTCCTGTAAAGGATTCTCCACACTATGGGTTTTCCTGACCGCAGGGTCACCTTGCTTATGCAGTGCGTTACGACTGCCTCCTTTTCAGTCCTGGTGAATGGACAACCTGGGAAACGTGTGTTTCCTAAAGCAGGCCTTTGACAAGGGGATCTATTATCTCCTTACCTCTTTATCATCTTTTTGGAGGCCCTGTCAGCCACGCTCTCTGACTTATGTGGAAAAATTTAATTGCCTGGCATTTCCCTCCTTCACAAGGGCATGAGTATTTCGCATCTCTTCGTTGCGGACGATTGCCTCGTGTTCTTTAAACCTACCATGTCCTCTCTAATATGAGCATAGCATTGGATGACTTCTGTAAAGTCTCTGGACATGATATCAACAAGAACTAATCTTCTCTGGTCCTTAGCCCCAATATTCCCCCTGAATTTGGAGATATCTTTGGATCGTAGTTAGGAATTAAGGTGAAAAATTGCGATGGGAATTATCTCGGAATCCCCCTTTTCCCGGGAGGTAAGAAAAGAGAATCCACGTCTTCTTGTCTCCAAGATCCTCCAAAGCATGGCGCATTCAAAGCAATCCACGTCTTCTTGTCTCCAAGATCCTCTTACAAAAATACTGCACGAAAAAAGATTTTTTATCTATTGATTCTTCTAGTAACTCCTAGTGGGCTTGGAAAAGTGTTCTTTTTGGTAGGGATCTCATTAAGGACGGATCTATTCGAAATGTCGGCAGCGGGAGGAATTTTAACATTCTGAAAGACAGATGGATCCCGGGTCTTGCCACCCCACTCGAAACCTTCATTAGCCTCGGTTCAATTAGCTCTAATGACACGGTGTCATCATGGATTTCAACCACAAATGGTTACCAATAATGGAGGGAAGATGTGATTAGATCTCATGTTCTATATTGCCCGAAGGATTCTCTCTATTCAGCTCCCCTCTCAACAACAGGAGGATGGCGTTGTGTGGCCATTCACAAGAACGGGAAATTTCACTACTAAGTCCGGGTACAACTACCTATGTGAAAACTCCAAGAAGCAATTTCACCCTGGAGGCCTTTTCTACCCAAGTAATCATGCTGGACACGCTTACTGGGGAGCCATCTGGGGTCTTCAAGTACCTCAAAAGTGAAAATTTCTCCTATGGAAGTGCACCCATGGTAAACTTCCTACCATGCAATTACTCAGTCAACGCTACAACCCAGGAAGGAACAAGTGCCCCCTCTGCAACATTGAAGTTGAAACCCTCTACCACCTCTTCTTCCGATGTGGTAATTTTACCCTCTCTGGAATGCTTGTCCAAGCCGCAAAGGGACAAATATTTCTGGAACAACCTTCATGATATCGTCAGGGATGGTGAAACAAAGTCCATTCACACAATCTGGGCTATCTGGAGGGGCAGGTGTGGTAAGGTCTTTAGCAACAAAGACTTCTCTACAGCGGGGATCACAAGAATCATGGACAGTGACGCTTCCATACTCCAAATAGCTAGTACTCCCAACTCTCAAGGTTCCCATTCCTCTAGAAGTGAAAATATTTCTACTATCTTGGCGCGTCATCAAGGCAACCAAACCTTTCCCGCGGTTATTAATGTTGATGGAGCTCGGAGTCCTTGTCTCACACGTTTAAGTACATGCCTACACATGGTAGGGGCTGACGGAAGAGATTGGATTGAGGGGGAAAAAGACAACGCTTCAAGCGCACTCCAAGCAGAACTCATGGCTGTGGAACACGGAATTGATTTGCGCTGCACCATAATATTCATTATGTTTCTATTAATACCGATAATACATGCGTCTTATCCTTGCTTCAGGGTCGGAGTAAACCAGGACTTACCAGTTGTCGCAAGAATCAAGTACGCAGCTACTAACCGCTCTTTTTGTAGTATCACTAAGGTTTCTAGGTCCAAGGTGGTTAATGCCCATAATGTCGCTAGGCAGGCAGTTATGGACAATCACTCTTTGTAATTTGTAGCTTCTTGTGTCCTTTCTTTGTTTCTCTTTATTTGTTTCTATTTCGAACTCTGTATTTTGTTTGCTGGCAATGAAGTTGATTTTCCATAAAAAAAAAAACAAGGAATATCGTAGGACTATACTAGTTATTATTATATAGTAATGCAGGAAATGGCATGAAAGTGGCGGTATATTATTTTATAGTGCTAATTTGTTTTAGGAATCTACTATATTATTTGTAAATGCAGGAAAAGGCAAAATTTAGTTCGACAATACAGGTAAAGTACTTGCATGTGTAATTCACACACATATAGCTATCAGTGGTTTGTCATCAGGCAATTTCAATAAAAATAAAAATGATTTCGCTTCATCTTATTTGCGGTTTTTCTGGTTATCTTTGCGTCCTGTTTCAGGAAAGAGTGTTGCTCCACCGTTGGTATTTTCACCAAAAATGAATTCCAGAAAGAAGATGCCCTGTAAGATTAATTTATCCTATTCACCTCCTCTTTTTACCAATATATTAGATAGTGATATTACATTATTGATCACCCTTCCACAAATTATGAGCATCACCGTAAACAAACTTTACTGTGATAGCTCATTTCTCTCCGAGTTACGATTTCCGACAATAGTTTGTGAAAAGGGAATATTTATTCTTTTAGGTGCTGGTGCTTCGGCTGATATTGACAAAAGAAAGAGTGGCTCCGATAATGTGGAGCTCGTGAATGCCCCTCCTGAAGAAAAGGAAGTCCTAGTCCCTGCTCGTTGTTCTTGTTGGAAGTGAGTAGCTTATCTTCAAAGCAAATTTACTTATGTTATAAGTGGTACTTCATTTATATGTATTTTGGTTTTTCTTGTTATGATGGTATATAGCTCGGTCTGCCTTCTCGGAGAATTCAAAGAATGCATCACATCTATATTGCCTTAGTAATTTGTCAAACTCCCTTGATTACTTCATACTAAATACCAACCCCTGCAGGCTAGAAAGTTATCTCTTTCAGGTTGATATAATCATAACGGTTAATGCTTTTTGTCATATCCATCGCAATAGTTACATTTCACTTTCTCTGAAATCAGGCTAGGATATAAAAGCTTCGTGCGTAACTGATTGTTCTCTTTTGCATTTCAGGGGTAACTTCAGATCTCCAAGACTTTTCCGATTCCTCGATGTTGCGATTGAGGCTCATACGCCCAATAGAGTCCTTCGGAAAGTGCTGGAGTTTTCTCAGGAAATGCCTGGAGTTCTAAATTTCGAGCTGGTCCCTCGTTCTATAGTCTGGACTGGTATATTTGGTGATTACTGTCCAGGAAAAGGTGATATTGGATTGTACCTGTATTTCTGAAAACTTTGAGAGGTCTGTTTCTGTACCTTGTTTTTGTTGTTTGAACTTTGCTGTTATCTAAGATTGTGTTTACTCTATTTGTTGGAATTTTTAGGTCTGAACATTATGCTTTCCTGGTGGACTTCATGAAGGCATTGGACATGGCCCTGATCACTCGCTTTAATGACATGGAGCTATTGGTTTTTACCTCTAACTATTTGTCCGCAGATTCTCAGAGTAAGAAACTCGTGCCACTATTTTCATCATTCCTAATACGGGTAAAACGGTAGCAATGTCCATCTTCCTTTTCATGTTTAATGTCTATTTGGGACTGGCTTCAAAAGTGAATGCAAATTCTATACATCTTGAGAGTAATGGCATTCAAGATGTATAGAACATATGCAATGTTATCTCACTTATTGTGTGTTTGGATGAAAAACTTCTTGGAATTTAAAACGATGGGGTTCCAAATGAAGGGGTTTGATATGACAGGATCTAATAATTCCTAGTTTGGGAACTAGATAAAATGATTAGCATTTGGTTCGGCCTTTGGTTTTGGGCTTGTAGGCATTCAGTATTGTCTGGGACAAGTGATGAAGCCTGCACTTCCCCCCTTCTAAGACCTACCATTGTGAACGCCGCCATCGACCTCTCATTACCACATTGTTGCTTGACGCCGGCACAACGTTACTCAGTATTCAGCCCTCACCGCCCTTGATAGTTGATAGGTACTTGAGAGCAACGGTGTCGCTGGTCGTTGCCGCGCGGTTTTGAGTCGCGGTGACACAAATTTTGAAGCGGTGGTGTTGGCGGGTGGGGAGATCGTGGTGGTGGGTGCTGTTAGAATGGTAGTTTAGTACTGGGTGGGGCTTACGAAGGTGGTGGGAGTTTATGTGGCAATGGTGACTGAAGTGTTTGAGGTGACTGCTCAGGGTGCCCAAATTGACTAAAAAAGGATTCATTCCACCTTTTTTCACATTCTCATTTCCGTTTACGAAGGTGGTTGTCGAACTAGTGATGGTGGTTGTGCTCGTAGTGGTGGTGGCTGTTGTTGAACTGGTGGTGGTGGTGGCGGTCGGATTGTGGTGGTTGTGGTAGAAGCGGTGGTGGCAGCAGCCAGAGTGGTGGTGGTAATAGTCGAACTGGTGATGGTGGTTGCACTGGTTGGAGTTGCGGCAATTGAAGTAATGGCGCTGTGACGCCGAATTGAATCGAGGCGAGGGATCAAACGCAGCAGAACAACGAATAAAAGGGCATAAACCAGTAGAGAGGCTCTCTAGGGTTCGAAGAAACACGTACGTGAAAGTTTGACCCAAAACGGTTTCAAACTGAGGTCCTAATAAGCAATAGAAATGTTACCAAAAATAGTAAAAAATAACTAAAAACGCTCGTTTGAAGGGTCAAACAGCGGAATTTGGGGATGAAGATGGACCCCGATGGAGCATAGCTCGATCGGGACGTCGTGCGTCTCGTCGAGAGCTTTCCGAATTGGGGTGGCTCGCGTCATTCTGATACCCGTAGCCAAAGTTATGGCCCGAACAGTGCGGCGACACCAAAAGCTGCAATTTCCTCCGTCCCTTGTGCTTATCTTCCATTTCATGGTAGAGAATAGCCAAATTAGTCGCATCTCACAGTTCAGCTTCATCTGGATCGTCTGCTCCTGCATCACGGTGGCTGTCGGAGTGATGGTGGCTGCAGTGAAATCATTTTCAAATCATATACATTTTTTTAACGCAAAAGCTTCAAACATGGAATTTGAAATGACACCTATTTAGGTGGAATTTGAAATTCCAAGTTGATGGTTCAAAATTCCTCATTCAAACACTCTTAAGAGAATTACTGAACGACTCCGGAGTCTGGACTATTTCCGTTGCACCTTCCGAGTTTCCATTGCATAGGTGATATATAGTTTTTTTCTTTTATTTTGCAATGGATAAGTGGATTCATGCCATCGTAAACATAAGCAAAATCCCTAGGTTTATTATACGCATTTATTTGGTATGTGAGGTTGGACAGACCTTACAAAATTCAGTTTCATCTACCAATTGATATGCCCATGGGAAACCAGTTTTCTTTCACATAAGATGAAATATCTAAGCAAATAGATCTTCATTGTTTCTATTCGTCCACTGTGCATCATTCTCAGGCATGACTTTGATGATCTGTGTCCTCTTTTTCTTGACAATGTCATATCACAGAATGGTGCGGTAAAAAATTCCTGTGGGGGCTCTTTCGCCATGTCAAGAAAGTCTCGGAAACTTCACTCATGGCGTGACGCAGCTGATGATGTTCCGCTGCAATAGAACCTCTTGTGGTTTGACCTGAGAATAAAATAGCTGATGATAAGCACATTTATGCATGAAGTTGTTAATGAAGCTGATCAAAATATTTGGATTTGGCTGTGGTAATCAATAGTACCCCTGATATGAGATTTGTCATGAAATTGAACTTATTAAGCGGGTTCATGCTGTTTTCTCCTAAAAAAATCATGTTTTGCTTATTGATGATCTTCAATCATATGTGCGTGATGGTGTAGTTCTTTTTTTCTTTCATTTTTTTTCTTCTTAATATGATATAGTTGAGAAAAGTGGATCGGATTGGTCCCAGAAGAGATGATTGTAACTTATAGGGGTGTTCATGAATCAATGGGACAGATGAAACCGCACTGAATTTATTAAGCAGGGTTCGTGCTGTATGAACTGCATTTCAGGTTATGGAGTAGCGTACTGTGGTTATCTTCATTCAATTTGTACTGTGGTTCTCAGAGAGTTGGTGAACGTGATTCTCTTACGGGATTTCAAAACGGATAACATGATATAATAAAGGGTTCTGTGCAATGGAGTAACTCATTGTCAAATTTAAGATTTGCACAGCCTTGATTGGAGCCACTCTGTGCAAATTTGCAATACAAGTTGAGACGCGATACATCTGATTTGCAAGTGCCATGCACTGTGAATGAGCTTTCCCCGCCACCCCTGCAGCGTGTTGAAGGACATTATCATGGAGAAAGCGATAAAATTCTTCCTTTTCGCGCACTTAGGTTAGTTGGAAGGACCAAGTAAACACCCGCACTTTTTGAATTTTGCCATGGAAATGACTCTCAAAAGTGGTCTTGAAGGTAGGCGTTTGGGCTATTGATGGGACTAGACTTCTCTTTGTTGAAGGTCAGTCATGAGAAAAGGTAAAAGATGTGGGGGAATTCTTTTAGGCTGGAAACTTGTGATTCCTTAAAAAGATAATAACAATATCATCAGCAAAGAAAATGTGAGAGAGCGACTGATTTGCTAAGCATTTGCGTTGGCAGGGGCGCACACAAGGATGGTGCAGAGGTTTGAAAATTTTACTTCCACTCACTAATAGTTATACTATTTGTATTAATGTATTACATTGTTGCTCTTCTAAAATAAAAAAAAAATGACTACAATATGTACTTGACCCTTTCATGAAAGGAATATTGTGTCCGCCACTGCATTTCAGTTTGAGGCTGTTATGTTATTATGATAGTGGTGCACTTGGATGACCAGTGTCTGCTATGACTAAGAATTCACGATAGGTGAAGCGACATATGAATGTCATGTCATGCCGGTCAAAACTTTTGTGATTTGCCAAATGTGCCATGTATCGCTTGCAATAAAAAACTTTCAATTTTTGAGAAGTTCCGTCACCGAGAGTTAGTTGAAGACTTGTTGCAATTTTGATTATGTTATTCACTAAGCGTTTAAATGGGGCATGGGATAGGAGTTGTCTTTTCCAAATCCACCTGTTTTTTGTTGTTGTTGATAAGCTGACATTCATAGCAAAACATCTAAGAGCATCTCTAACCGTGAGGGGGAGGGGCAGGGGGAGGAGCAGGGGGAGGCGCAAAACCGTATATAAATACGAACCATGTCCAACCATGAGGGGGGAGGGAAAGAGGGAGGGGGAGGTGGGGGGAAAATTTAGGCATTGGTGGGAGATGGTTAGGGTGCATTTTCCCCCTAACATCCCCCTCCCCCCTCCATTATAGCTAATTAATCTAATTTTGGGTATGTTAATTACACATAATACTATTTTATTATAATAATACGTGTTTTTAATTACGATTAATATATTTAAATTATTATTTTTATTATAAAAATAAATAACTTTTTTTATAATTAAACAAAATATTTACAAAAAATTATCGTTATTTTATTTTGTTGTCAATTTGATATATCTTATTATTATTTTTATAATTAGCAATTATTTTTCATTATTGTGATTATTATTTTTTATCATTTTTGTGAATATATATATACATTAATATTATTTCATATTTATTTGTATCCATAAATAATTTATTTTAAATCATTAAATATATATTAAAAATAAACCTAATTAGGTGGGGGGACGGGAATGGTTGAAGATGAGTAGTAGTTTGGGGGAGGGGGGAGATTGGTGGGCCCGTGGGGGGAGGGGAGGTGGGGGGAGGGGAGGGGAAATGCGACATGGTTAGAGATGCTCTAAGGGAAAACATTCAAGGGGCAGGGCACACCTCTACTGTCTCCAATCAAAATATGCTTCAAAAACAAAAGAGCAAACATCATCCAGGATTTTTAGAGATTGTTTAAACGGAAAGGAGTAACAAATGAAAGGGCACTATTAAACCAAGGAGCACCAGAATGCTTGGCAAGGAGATCAGGAACCCTGTGGTGGATCTTGAAGCATACTGCAGGTTGAAGCTGCAGAACTCAAAGAACAATTACTGGCGATATCTAGTATAGGGCCAGTGTTGTGAGAACTATGAGCATGGAATGATTTTACAATATTAGATTAATCAATGTTAATAGCCACATTATGGTAATGCATATTAGTAGCCATGTTTTGTCCCAAAAGGAGATCCACAGACTAAACGGTCTCATAAGAGGAAGTAGCAGCCTTAGAACAGAAGTCTGCTATCCACTTTCCTTCACTATCTCTAAGCAACCTTCTAATGCTGTCATTATTAGCTGATCGGTCTTTAACTTGACCCGGGGGAAAGGGGAGCATAAGGGATCCAACAATATTAGCTGGAAGGGGGCAGGCTTTAAGCTATAAGCATCAGAGTGGAAGTCTCAGTTGGCCACTTCAGCTTTAATTTTAGCAACCAGGTAAGCATGATTACATATAAGATCCAACAACAAGAAACCAGACCAAAAACGAGGATATGGAGTCTGTACGAAAGTCCGTAGGGGGATCAGGACGGGGCAAAAAGGACCCCAGGATGGGACAAGATCTGAAAAGGTGACCAAAGGTTTCAGGTTGCAACCCACGCACATGGAAAAAGGGGTTATGATCCTCCATGATTGAGGCCAGAAAAGAGTTTGTGTTGAGTTTCTGATGGGAAAGCAGCCAGGCAAAGAAACACAGCTTGGGGGGAGGGAGCTTCTAAATCCAATTTCATATAACAATAGGCGGCTGTTTGTTTTTCCTCTTAGCTTGTGTAGGATAGAACACATTAATTAGTCCTTTGTTTGGTGAAAATGAAGTGCAGTATTCGAATGAAAAGGGCCCCACCAATTACTCACTAGTAATACCTTACAAGTAGCTTATCTCATACTTGGTCCCCCAGGTATAAGCAAGGAGTCATGTGCTTTGATTTAAAGTTCCTAAATTACCCCTGAATCATGGGTCTTTGATTGGATTTTGATATACTTATGGTGGATATATTGGTCATTCGCTTGCTTTATTATTCTACAATCCTAAACATAAACAAGCACCATCTTATACCCACTGCATCATTGGTAATTCCAGTACAATTAATCTCATCACTATTAATACCAGCACTATCAATCATTCACATCTAAGCCAGAAAAACAAAGAGGCCTAGGAGTAGTTTGGTTGTAGATAAGCTTGAGGCAAATATGGATAGAGAAATCTCCACTAGGATCAAGCAGCCATAGAGGCTCATCAAGGTTAGAGCAGTTTGGGTTGAAGGGGACATGAAGGGAGGTTTTAACAATAAGTTAGAGGAGCATGGGTTGAAAAACGGAAGAGAAGGCTGACCAAATATCCTTGACAGTTAAAGAGAGATCAGAAGTGTTGACGGGCTATCTAATCGTTTTCGTGAGAGGTTCAGGGCCACACCACTTATAATATCAGAATTTGAAGTTTCCTCTAACAATGGAGATGCGTAGGCCTTTAGAAGTGATAGAAGCTCCCACGTTGAGACTTCTCCAAACTTAGAACCCTCCTTGACCTGGTATTATATTTGGCTTGAAAGATTCTATTCCCAATGGAACTAGGCTCAATTTGAAATATCCTTATGTATATTATTATTATTACTGTTATTATTATTATTTGAAAAAAATTTATTATTATTATTATTATTATTATTATTATTATTATTATTATTATTATTGTTATTATTATTTTCAATGGACATAATATTTTTTCACTTGGATAAATGAGGTAATCTTTTAATAATTTTTTCATTGTGTTGTAAAGTAAAAGTTGTACTATAACACGGTGAATATATTATAAAAAAATCTCATCATTTAGTTATTCAAACTATCCGGTCAAAGTGACATAAATACAAGTCAAAAAGTTAACATGAGAAGAAAGAACAGAGATAGAGAGGCAGTAGCTCAGAACCCACCGTTGGCCAGAGCGACGGCCCAAACTTGAAAACCCAAAATGGCGTGATCGACCTCTCTCTCGAGCCACGCTACAAGAGTCGAATGAATCGTCGTCAGCAATTTCAGAAGAAGAACAAGAAAACCCTAACAATCAAGCAAGCTTTGATCTGCAGAAGGGAGAAGAGCAATTCAACAACAATCACCACCATGGCAATGACGAAACAAAAGATTATCAAGCAATGTTCGATGAGGCCAGAGGGAAGCCGTTTCGTCTCCAATGATGTTCCCTAACCCTATAGACACACTCCTGAGTGAGATCTCATTCTCCCTCGCACTTTTATCATTTCCTGATTATATTTATTACGACTGCTTTCTCTGGTTGCCTCCTTTATTTCTCCACCTTCACGATTTATGAATTTTCTTCCGCTTGTATTTGAGATTTTCTATTTTTGTTCCTTGTTTAAATGCTCTGGTTTTGGTTTATCTGGATGAACTTTTGAAAGTTTGATAATTCCAAGTTTCTCCGTCTGAGTGGACAAAGGTTGGTCCTTGGTAATAGCTCATAGTAGATAGACAAAATGATATACACTCGAGTCAAAAACCACTAAACCAGTAAAAACACAATCAAAGATGGTGCACGATATATGTGAATAGGACTAGATAAATATTGGTCCTTGGTAAAAATCTCATAATAGATAGACAGAATGATATACACTCAAGACCACTAAAACCAGAAGAAACACAATCAATGACTGAGCACGTGATATGTGAATACTGGACAGAGACAATCTCAGAGAGCTTGCGCAGTAGGGTTTTTTCTACTCTTGTGATATTTCTTTTAAGAATAGTCTTCGTAGAAATATATGGTTGTTGATACCAAATAACGAAATCATCACACTAATGCTAGCGACTGACCATATACTAACATCGAACTAAGCAAGAAATAAAATGAAATGAGACAAATAACAGGGCTCATGTTTGGAAACATTGGCATTCTGTTATACTGACAATTTCGGTGTTGTTCCTACACTTATTATTTTCCTTGACGAGGTTTATGTAGTATTAAGTGTCGCCGCGTCGATATTGCCATATAGCTAAGAGCTATGGCAATTGCATGAGCTTCACTCCGACCTTATCCGCCTCCTGTCGTCAATTGAATTCTTTTGATGCTATATTCGTGTTATGTCGTCACTCTGTACTTTTAAGTTTCTATCAACTTCTATACTTTTGAAGTTTTTATCATCAAGTAGCAAGCAAATCCAGAGCAATAAGTTCTGGACAATGAAATAGTGAAAGATAAAAGCGGAATAAGAATCATACTTAGAAATTAAACATCAGACACCGTCTATAACTTCCTTACACAAAAGAGATTCATGAATTGTCGTAGGTTTCTACGGAACCCTTTTAACTTTTGGGAGTACTCGGCGTGCAAGCGCTTGAGCTGTATACCCATCCATTTTACTTCCTGTTTGAGAATGTCTTGTGAGTGCGAGATAGCAACTCATCGAGAAACCAATGCCTCTTGGTCATCTTTGGCCTTCTGAGAAAGCTCAAGGTGCCGCGCGAAATATTTTATTTGTCGCGCGAAGCATTCCCACTTCTCTTCAACCAATCTTGTCTATCTCCATGTCAGGTGACGAGGTGTCTTCGCTACTATAAATGACAAGACTGCAAGGCTGTGGTGGGAAAGGGAGCTTATCATGAGCCTTCTTGTCAGCTTTGAGCTTCTTGATATGGCGAAAGATCCCCCACAGGAAGTGTTCGCCGCCCAATGCTGTGATAAGCCATCATCGGGAAAAAGAGGACACAAATCATCAAAAACCAAGCCCAAGAATGGTGCACAGTAGATGAAAAGGAAACAGAAGACATGAAAGCCACACCACGTGAGGGATTAAACAGAAAAATTAAGATCTATTTACTTGGATATTTGTTTACACCCCATCTCTTATGAGAAGGATACTTTGTGCTTTGATGGTTTCCCAGACTGAATCGGTATCTCATTTTGGTAGATGAGACTGATGTCCAATAGCATACTTAATATTCCTACGGATTTTACTTTTTGTTTATGGCACAAACATAGTAAAAGAATAACCACATAGATTTAATTACTGTATAATAGTCGGAAATCAGCATTTAACAATCTAAGTGAGTTATTTACTTTGCGAATCAGAAGACAAGCAGTTGGATGAGAAAACCAAGAGCTCAACATCATCAACGCGAGTGATCAAGACGAAATCACTTGCCTCCATGAACTCCACCAGGCGATCATACTTTTCAGACCTAAAATTTCCAACAAATAGAGTAAATACAGTTTTAGATAAAAACAAAGTTTAAACACAATGGAAGGTACAGGAACAGACCTCTTGATGTGTCTGGAAAGCAAGTACAGTCCAATGTCATCCTTGCCTGGACAGTAATCTTGAAAAACATCAGTCCAGACTACAGAACGAGGGAGAAGTTTGAAAGAAAGCACTTCAGGCATTCTCTCTGAAAAATATAGGACTTGGCGAAGAGCTCTATCTTTGTCAAGTCCTAGATTTCTCAGAGAGACTGTCTGAAGTGCTTTCTTTCGAACACCTCCCTCGTCTTGTAATCTAGACTGATATGTTTCAAGATTACCGTCCACGCGAGGGTGACATTGGACTGTAATTACTCTCCAGACGCATCGAGAGGTTTGTTTTTGTACCTTTTATTGTTGTTTAAACTTTGCTGTTACCTAAAATTGTATTTAAGCTATTTGTTGGAAATTTAAGGTATGAAAAGTATGCTTTCTTGGTGGAGTTCATGGAGGCAAGCGATTTGATCTTGATTCACTTCCCTTAATGATGTCGAGCTATTGGTTTTTACATCCAAATGTCATGTCTGCTGATTGTCAAAGTAATAAATGCATGCTTTGATTGTTAAATGTTGATTTGCAACTAATATATAGTAATTAAATCTATTCTTGTACTCTGCAAAAAAAGATAAGTGGCATAGTGTTACTATGTTTATGTGTCAGAAAAATAAGT
Organism: Linanthus parryae; assembly: GCA_023055425.1. NCBI lineage: Eukaryota > Viridiplantae > Streptophyta > Magnoliopsida > Ericales > Polemoniaceae > Linanthus > Linanthus parryae. The sequence goes on along the minus strand of JALGPY010000008.1, from coordinate 14,199,758 downwards.
GAAATCTGTAAGATTATTGAGTATGCTATTGGACGTTTCAGTTTCATCTACCAAATTAGATGCCCATTCAGTATGGTAAACCATTTAAGCACAAAGTATCCAATGAAGGATTTCAAGTAAATAGATCTTCAATTTTCCCTTTAATCCCTCACAGGGGTGTCGCTTTCATGCCTTATGTTTCCTTCTCTTCTACTGTGCATCACTCTGGGGCTTGATTTTTGATTGTTTGTGTCCTCTTTTTCCTGATGAAGGCTTATCATAGGTTGGGGCGGCGAACACTTCCTGTGGGGGCATCTTTCACCGTATCAAGAAGCTCAAATCTAGCGAGAAGGCTCGCAGCGATAAGCTACCACTGCCAACACAGCCTTCCGGTCTTGTCAGTCAAAATGGTGAGAGCACTAGGGAGGACACCTTGCTTGACATGGCAGTGTACCCAAAATGCAACCTGCTCCTGTTTCAAGAAACTGGAATTCCTCTCCTCAACCCCTGGTGCGGCAGGGTGTCAAAAAACAGTCGGTCATGGATATTTTCCAAAATCGACTAAAACCACCAACAAAACCCTACCACTAATCACCAACAAATATCTATCCTTATGCTTACAAAATCCACCGCCAACAAAATATCTCCCTGCTTGAGAACAAGTCAAATTTCCATTTTAAATCTGATTCTCTGAGTCCCATTCCGACCCAATATTCACCAACCCAAGTTGGAATATTCTCTACAACTCCATGTCTCTGAACTTAACAGCGATTAAGGTTAATTCCAACCATTTGAGCATTTTTCAGCCACCAGATCGATCCGACCTTAAAACCGCATAGACCATCTGGTTTTCAGAGAATCGCTGGCCCAGTTTATTTTCTCTTCCAACTCTCTCTCTCTCTCTCTCTCTCTCTCTCTCTCTCTCTCTCTCTCCCTAAAATGAAAAAGAAAGCAAAGATTAGGCATTTAGTCGGCGAAAAATTATAAACAATAGTCTGCTAAACCTCGAAAGTTTAATTCGTGCTAAAACTACAAGAACTTTTCATACTTTAAACCAACAAACTCCTAGCCATCATTATTCCACTTTTGGACTAGAGCTTCGGAGAGAAATGGGAGAGAGACATGTTGTTGGCTTAGTACCAGGCAATGTTGTAAAGAACCGAAGCGGCTGACGTATCGGTTGCAGTCGCTTGTAACGGGATCGGACTATATCAGAGGGACTGTAACGGAATACGGGGATCGAATGTGTGAATTTTAGAAAACATTTACGGACGTTTTCTCCGTTTCTCCCGTTTTTTCCTACACGAAATGGCCGTTTTTCCCGTTTTCCTCTACACGAAACGGCCGTTTTTCCCGTTACCAACGCGAAATGGCCGTTCTTTGTGTGAATTAAATCACTTTCACGTAGCGGGAAAAACGGACGCGCTCTTTGCAGTTTCTGTTACAACACGGCCGCTCCTCACCGCTTTTGCCGTCTTCTGAAACCCTGGTACCAGGGTAAGAATTTTTTTGATATGTTCATATATATATATATATATAATGGGTAAGTTTACTCGTAGTAACCAAAAAAGTTTACTCGTAGAGTCGTAGTATACATAAACCAGGGGGTGTTTATGTTAAAGCGCTCCTGATCAGATCAAGTTAGATGTCCTCGGATCTGCAGGGGCGTTTCCATTCTATGGTTTTTTTGGTTTTCTGAAGAAATAAAAAACCAAGTTCATTAACCTAGAATAGCCAAGTTTGGCTTAGTAGGGATTGTTTCAATTCAAGGGAAGATTTATTCCAACAATCATGAGAGTTCACTTCGCAAAATAATTGGAAACGTTAACCCCAAAAGAAAGATTTAGCACATACCATGAATAGGAGCATTAAACGCAGATTCATAAAATATAGATTAATAATGCAGCAAGCTTCGAGCATAAGAAAGCATGTGTCCGCATTTTCTAGACAACTTCTAACAATTTGCCATTCTCAAAACCACAACTTTTTATCACAAATCTTAAAACCCGGCGAAGGAATGCCAACATTATGCAACTTTTAGCAGACGCACAACACTTGGTATACCCTAACAAAGAATTAAATGATTTTCTCTCCACCTAAATATAGAAGCAATCGATTGCAAGCTAGTCTAATCCTTTCTTTCGGTGCAATAAGCTTGTGAAATTACCAGAACCCTAAAGATATAAACACACCAATTACCATTTATGCATCTCACTCAGGTCAGTGCAATCTTAGCTTCATAGTTGAAATTATCAGAACATGTCAAAACTAAAGATTCTCATGATAAACTTGTAAATTATCTAACAGAGTTTCAGTACCAAGAGCATCTCATGTTTGATGCATGCAAAAAAACAATGTTCTGCATGAAATGGTAATAAAGATATCAGCCTTAATGACCAAAATTAAGGGTTTTACAATGGTGGTTCAGTGTCCACCTACGAATCTGGTGATTCTTTTTTACTGGTGGTATTATGAGCTTGTGAAGCTTTGCCATAATCAAAATAGGATGGTACAATGATGTATGTCTTTTCTCCATCCTCTCGTCATCATTGTCTTATACCCCTTTGATTCTGTTGAAGCTTTGCAAGCTCAATACTGCCAACGGAAAAAAATCACCATATTCGTAGGTTGATCGACACGGTAGAACCCCCAATCATGGTATTTAAAAGCTTATATCGTTATTCGGTTTCATGCAGAATACTGTTTTCTGTATACATTGGCTGCTCTTGGTACTATAATTTTGTCAAACAATTGATGGGTTTATTCTCAGTACCAGTGATTTGCTGCTTTGGTAATTACAACTAATAAGCTGAGATTGACAACGACCTAATAAGATACATTTAATGGTAACGTATGTGTTTTTATCTTTAGGATTCAATGTTTTGTGAGCCGAAAGAAATGATTAAATTGCATGATTTATTCATAACTACCTAGCAATCAATTGTTTCTCTTTTTTCTGGTTGGGAAAGATCATTTTATTCTCTTTTAGTGTATAACAATGTGTGTGTGTGCAGAGGTTGGATAAATTGGGCATTCCCTTTATTGGGTTTTTGTCGTTAGAAGTTATGGTTTTGAGATTAGCACTGACCTGAGTGAGATACATTAATGTTAATTGACTTGTTCTTAATTTTAGAGTTCATTGTAAAAAAGGATTTAATTGCTTGATTTATTAAAAAATATCTAGCAACCAAGTGTTCCTTTCTTAGTTGGGAATCTTTTTTTGTTCTTTGTTAGGGTATAACAAGTTGTGTGTGTGCTTGAAGTTTGATAGTTTGGACCTTCACTGGGTTTTTGTCGTTAGAAGTTATGCTTGTAAAAGTTACAATTCTCCTGTTAACCTGTAACATCAATGCAACTGTGCACGTGAAAATATCTGTTAGATTTGAGGCAATAATGGCTTTCCCGATATTCGAATTTATTGTAAATGCAAAATATCTTGCAAGCAGATGCAGGATCACTCTTACCCACACTGTGTCTTTATATGCTAGTGAAATGAACCTCCTGATCAATATATGCACTTCATTTCAAGCTCTTCTAACTTATGTATATCTAGGTGCCTGAGCCAGGAAGCATGTCCTATATGATAATAATGCTAGTCCTCTCAAAAATCTCTTTGGCTTGAATAACCTAAATTTCTAGACATTTTTACCTACTGCTGAAAACCGATAGATGAAACTCAGTTGGTTTGGCTTTGTGAGAGATGTGAATCAAAATATGTGCAGAGGCACATTCCTGAACTTCCCTAATGGAAAACGAATCTGGAACCTGCCTAAACAAGACCTTTGATTTTTCAAGAGGTAATCATGCTATCGTCAGGCGCCAAGGCATTAGCATTCTCTTCAAGAAGGGTTGTGCAAAATATTTCTGGCATGCATAGACGTCTCAGCTCAAACTTGCCAACAACCACACTCAAGTGTAAAACATTCAACTTGTATAAGTCGAGGACCTTCATGTCCTCCATGTGTCAGAGCAAATATTTCTGGTGAATCAGCAAGAAGTTACTCATACATCAATGTGGACTTGTACAAGTTGGAGGTTTTAGGATTGTGACATGCATGAGATGAAGGTCTTGGACTTGTACAAGTTGGAGGTTTAGGCTTGAGCGTGGTTTTTGAAAAGTTCGAGCCCAAACCTCTATATACGCCAGAAATATTTTTCACAGCCGTCCTTGAAGAGGATGCTAATGTCTTGGCGCCTGACGATAGCATAATTGCCTCTTGAGTATTCAAAAGTCTTGTTTTGGCAGGTTTCTGGTTAATTTTCCATTTGGGAATTTCAGGAATGTCTTTTAGCACAGATGTGATTCACATCTCTCACAAAGCCAAACCTCGAGAGTTTTGCCTGTCAATTTTCTACAGTACCTGAAAACGTATACAAAATTAGATTATTCAAGCAAAGAGATTTTCAAGAGTACTAGCATTATTGTGATACCTGGCTACGGTACATAGATAACCATAAGCTAGAAGAGCCTGAATTGAATTGCATATAGTTCAGGAAGGACATTTAACCAGCATATAAAGACATGCATGTGAGAGAGAGAGAGATCTTACGTAGGCTCGTGAGATATTTTGCATTTACAAGAAATCCGATCGGGAAGCCATCCGCCACAAATCTCACAGATATTTTCCTTCAAAGCAGTTGCATCAGTATGTTACAGTAATATTGTAAGTTCTACGATCATATAGATTTCATGTATATAGACCTTTCTACAATTCTACCAACTTGACAATCTCAAAATAAACTTCTAATGATAGAAACCCAGTGAAGGGAATTGCCAAATTATGCACTTCTAGCGCACTCACATTTTGTTATACCCTAGCAAAGAACAAATTGATTTTTCCTAAAAAAAAAAGGGAACACTGATTGCTGGCTAGTCACGAAAATAATTATGGTTAGCACACCAATATCTGAACTTTCGTCTCTGTCTTTGCTAAATCACCAGATTGGAGCTTGCCACTGTTCTTGCAAATTCTGGTAACTCTGATCCCGACCAATGCAGGGTGTCGGTGATGCGGGTGTACCCAATGAATCACTTAACAAAAAAGAGATGTTGGGTGTTATTTATCTTATTTGAATGAATAAGATCCGGTGCCAATGTTTTCCATCACGTGGAGATGATTTTGCAGGAACTCAGAAAGAAAGCCGCTAAATCTACTGATGATGATAGTCGGATGTAACGATTCGCATTATTTTTCCAGTTAACTATGGAGTAGTACTGATGATTAGGTGTTTCAATTGCTAGTACATGATCCTATTAAATCTTACAATATAATGATATGTACTAATGTAAAGTAAATGTAGGATAGATAATGAAAGCTAGGTCGCATCAATTAAAAAAAAAGCTGAGATTGACCTGATAGTTATAAATCATGTGTAAAGAACAATGTATTTATTGACCCCTCCATAATGAAAACACCATCAAGTTTTGCCTGTTTACGCATTTTACATGATCATACTTTTTACATTTTATTCCGTATGCGATTGAACCAAATGAAATCATATGTCGCCTTATTTTCTTGAGAAAAAGGCTGAATAATTCAATAAGACAAAATGAGGATGGGGAAGTTGGGGAGTGAAAGATGGATTGTTGAACAGATAAAATATTGGCAACAGTAATAGAAATCAACTTTTGTGAATCCTAAGTGTAATTCCGGAAAATCAAAAGGTAATCACTAAGACTCCAAATCTTCTGTCGTCTTTGTATTTTAGAATGAGGAACTCTACGTCTCATCGATTTTTTCACACTTTGACTTCCGACGTGTATCTGTCAAACTACCATTGGTACTATAGTAATATCAGTATGTCTTTCATGTTATTTTCCTAGAAATACCTACGACCGATTGGGAAAACCGACATGGAAAGTGACATAAAACGATTCAAGGATACACGTAGCATTTTGTCTGTAATCCCAAAAGTTCTTTATATTGACTAAATTAATTGAATGAGCCACTAAGGGCGAATAACCTATTCTTATAGAAAAATACTACGTGTCACCGAAATCTTCTTATCGTTTTATATCGCTTCTCATGTAGGGTGGTGGTGGTAGGTAGATACTGAATATGAACAGATAAAAGAATAGTTAAATTGTCTCCAATTGGTGGTAGGTAGACTCGGAAAATGCTACGTGTCACCGAAATCTTCTTATCGTTTATCACTTTCCATGTTGGGTTTTCCAATTGGTGGTAGGTAGGTACAGAGATGAACGTTAAAAAGAATGGTCAATTACCAATGGTATCATTGTATGTCCTCTCGTCGTCATTGTTTCATCCCTTTTTGATTTTGTTGAAGCTTTGAAAGCTCATACTACCACCAGTAAAAAAAGTGCCAAACTCAAAGGGTGGAACGACATGGTAAGACTCTGAATTCTAGTCTTCAAAAGTTACAATACTCCTTTAACATCCATGCAACTGCTGTGCAGGATAATGTCTGTGAGATTTGTGGCGATATTGGATTCCCCAAATTTATGCGAATTTGTTGTAATTGCAAAATATCTCGCGAGCATACGTAATCTCTCTCTCTCTCTCTCTCTCTCACATACACACACACACATTGTGTGCATTGCTTGTCCTTATATGCTGGTTAACCCAAAGTTGTATACATTTTCAGGTACTGCCGAAGACCGATAGGCGAAAGGCCGGAGGTTTGGCTTTGCGAGAGATGTGAGTCAACATCTGTGCAGAAGAAGATCCCTGAAGTTCCCAAATGGACAATGAACCCAAAACCATCGAGAACAAGACTTCTGAGTACTCAAGAAGCAATCATGCTATCGTCAGACGCCAATAGATTAGCATCCTCTTCAAGGAGGGTTGTGAAAAATATGTCTAGCGCATCTAGAGGTTTGGGCTTTGACTTGCCAACAACCATGCTCAATCCTAAACCTCCAACTTGTATCCCCTCGCTTAATATGGGAAGAAATTCTGATCTTAGACGTCAAGAACCTTCATCTCTTGCATGTGCCAGAGAAATTTTCAGTTCCGCGAATCAGCAAGAAGTTGCTCTCACATCAAGAGTCCTTAAAGGTAATATATTTCTAAATATTCTTGACGTAATGTTCAGAATTCTAAGTGTTTTCTCCTTTTAGTGTTTTTGAATTGCTAGGTAGAATAGGGAGCATAGAAGGCAATTTATGTAAAAAAAAAAAACTCAATCAGAAAGGGTGATTTACCTTTGTTAGCTATTAGCATGTTGTTCTGTTTGCTATATGTAGATTATGCAAAGGGTTTTTCTAGACTAGCAATTAAGCCCACATTATATCTGTTGCTAATAACAAGGAACATCAAAGGGATCTACTACATTATTTTATTAATGCAGGAAATGACATGAAATTGGCGGCATTTTATCTTACTGCTAAAAGGTTTTAGGAATTTACTAGATTATCATATAAATGCAGGAAACGGCAAAAATTGGTTCGACAAGTACTTGCATGTGTAAGACACACACACATACACCTACATTGGTTTGTCATCACCCAATTCCGAGAAAAATAAAAATGATCTCGCTGGAATCTGTTTAGCCGAACTGATCATACAGTTTTTCTTATGGTTTTTTTCTGGTTATCGTTGTGTCCTGTTTTCAGGAAAGAATGTTGCTCCAGTACCCCGTTGGGAACCTAATTCCGGCAAAGAAATACAGAGCCATAGTAGAAAGGATAAAATGGTGAAGAAGGAAGCACCGTGTTTGTCGCCACCATTGGTGAATTTGCCACCAAAAATGAGTTCCAGAAAGAACATGGCATGTAAGATTAACTCTCAACATGAGTTCCTATTCACTCTCCTCTTTTCTTGATAAGTCAGAGAAATAGTCTCAACTCTCAACAAGATGCGGCATCACCTTGTGCCTAAAAGCACTACTTCTAAAGGCACTACTGCCGCCCGTAGGTTCTCGCTTTCTTATTTTTTAAGCAATATATTAGATAATTAGATTAAATTATTGATCACCCTTCCACGAATTATGAGCATCATGGTAGTTGAACTTTAGTCTGATATCTCATTTCTCTCCGACTTACGACTCCCGATATTAGTTTTGTGAAAAGAGATTATTTATTCTTGTAGGTGCTGATGCTTCGGCTGATATTGACCGAAGAAAGAGCGGTGCCGCAAACCGGGAGCTTGTGAATGTCCCTCCTGAAGAAAAGGAAGTCCAAGGCCCTGCTCGTGGTTCTTGTTGGAAGTGAGTAGCTAATTTTTAAAGCTAATTGATTTATGTCGTAAATGGTACTTCATTATATATGATTTTGTTTTTTCTTGTTTTGTTGGTATATTGCTCGATCTGCCTTTTTTTGAGACTTAACATTATGCATCAAACTTAGTCATTTGTTAAACTTTTTTGATTACTTCATACAGTACTGGCTTATCAGATCCAGTAGTCCCCAAACCTCTGATACCAACCCCTGCCCACCAGAAAGTAGTGTCTTTCAGGTTGCTATAGCAATTTTGTCATATCCAGATCCATAGTTTAGATTTCACTTCCTCTGAAAATAGGCTAGGATATAAAAACTTCGGTGTAACTTTTTTTGTTCTTTTTTGCATTTCAGGGGTTACTTCAGAGTTCTAGGTACTGGGATTCTCAAGGACCTCATTGTTGCAATTGAGGCTCATACTTCAGACAAGGTTCTTTGTAAGCTCCTCGAGTTCTCGAAGAAACTGCCCCAAGTTCTTTCTTTTGAACAACTCCTGCGTCCCGAAGTTTGGAATGGTCTATTTCAAGATCACTGTCCAGGCAAGGTTGATATTGGGCTATACTTATTCTCTGATAGCAGCAAGAGGTCTGTTTCCGTACATTGCTTTTGTTGTTTGAAATTTGCTGTTATCTAAGATTAATTGTGTTTACTTGTTGGAAAATTTAGGTCTGAAAATTATTTTCGCTTGGTGGAGTTCATGGAGGCATGCGATTTGGCCTTGATCACTCGCTTTAATGATGTGGAACTCTTGGTTTTTACATCGAACTGTTTGTCCGCTGATTCCCAAAGTAAGAAACTCATGCCACTATTTTCACCATTCTGTTTTATCCCCAGGCATGACTTTTGATGATTTGTGTCGTCTTTGTCTTGACAATGTCATATCACAGAGTGGGGCGATAAACACTTCCTGTGGGGGCTCTTTCGCCGTGCCAAGAAAATCGCTGGTATGTCTCCAATGAACAACAGAGCTCAAGTAACAGAGAAGGAGAGAACTTCAGTCATGGCGGGACGCAGCTGATGATGTGCCCGTGCGATAGAACCTCTTCTGGTTTGAGCTGAGCTTGCTGTTGTAATAAACTAGGCAAACTAGTTCTTTTTTTTTTGTGCTTATGCATGAATTGTTAATGAAGCTGATCAAACTATATGGATTTGGCTTTGGAATCTATAGTACTCTTTTTGTGAGATGTTTCGTAAAATTAACATCTTGTTTATGGGTTATTTCTGAGGTTATTGTAGTACATTGCTGATCTTCATTATCTGTATGTGATGTTGCAGTTCTTTGATCCATTTTGCTCAATTACATCGTCTTAAAAAAGAACTTTTGACATATAACCTCCATTCGTATGTTCGTTGATAGTGCTATACATGCACTACGAGAATTGACATATAACCCCTTCACAGTATCACTTCACGCACCAATAATTTTAGTTTTACTGAAGCTGTGCACCAACAATATTGATAACAATTGTCTACTTTTAAAGTGTGGGATCTCAGTAAAATCAACATTGTGTGGAGGTTGTCTGTCAATTCTCATAGTGCACGTATCTCGTTGTCAACGAATATGTACTAGATGGAGGTTATATGTCAAAAGTTTCTTTTTATGATAATGTAGTTGAGCAAAGTGGATTTGATTTACCCCAAAAAGTAGAGAGATGATTAACACTGTTAGGGGTGATGAACTTTTCAGACAAATGAATCCGCATTGAAAAAATCGGACCTCGACTTGGTCCATTATAAGGTGGTTCGCCGGTCCTGGACTAATCGTGGGTCAGTTCAAAGAGTAGGACTGGCTCGGCCCGCGAGATTGGAGTTCCTAATGGTTGGCTGGGTCAACCCAATGGGCCATTTTCTTAAAGAAGCCCTGTATTAATCAAACATTCATAATTAAAAGCATAATAAAGTGTAATAAATAAGACAACTGTTGCAACTTTACTGCCCCCATAGTCTTCGTTGCTGTTTTACTATTTTTTGGGCAGTAATATTGATATGCTAGCTTTTATAGAAAGTCTGCAAGAAATTGCATGTTCATGCATCAAAGTGGCTTGCGTAGCCAACAATATTGAATGCATAAGCTTTTGAAAAATATTACAACCTTTTCGGTGTACTAATCTGTAATTCTTCTTTCATCTCTAATTATAAAATATTGTTAAGTGCACTAAAAATTCTTGAATCATTTGTAAAAATATGTTAACTAATACCAACAACTGACGAATTGTCGAAACAATCAATAATGGCTTACATTGCTCGAGGATAAATAATTGAGGGTGGTAGTTGATTTGGGTTTTTGGTGTCAGGGTAAATGAGAATGGATGATAGCTCAATAGTAGAGTGTTTGAAAATCTTGCATGATGTCCGGGCTCCAAACACGCCTATAATGATGTAATTCTCAAAAAAATATATATTGTGGAGTCAAAATGTGACAAGTTTTTGGATAAAAAAAAAATAGGGACAAGTTCTCATGTACTATGTCATTGGGCCAGGTTGTGGTCGGGCTATCCTGGGCAATTGGGCAATGGCCCATTCCACTCTGGAGTGACCAAAAAGTCCAAAACTTCGGCCCGAGAAATGTCCCCAACTAGACAGTCAAAACGACGACGTCTCAACGTCATACACCGTCAGGAAGCAAACGCAAAACCCAACGCAACAATAGTCGTCGTCTGCAACTTCATCATCATCATCAGAAGAAGAAAGAAAGCAAACCCTAACCAGCTCTGATCTTCGCGATTCAACCACCACCACCATGGCAATGGCTGCTTTCAGGCGAGAGGGACGCCGATTCGTCCCGATGATGTCCCCCAATCCGATCAACACTCTCCGCTCGTCGGCGATGGCTCCTTCCGAGTGAGATCTCCTTCCCTCTCTCTCTCTCTCTCTCGCTCTCGATCGAGATCGAACTTCTTTCATTTACTGTTGATTGATTACGATTTGTTTATCTGGTCTCTGGTTGCTTCCTTTATGTCTCGACCTTCGTAATTGTCCTTTGATTGGATTTGATTTTTAATTTTGGGTGGATTTTGCTCTGTAATGTTGTCTTATTTAAATTGTCTGGTTTTGGTTACTTTGTGAGTTTAATCTGTCGGATCGTAAAAGTTTGTTTGAGGATTTGAAGTTTCTCCCTGGATGAGATAGCTCAAATCCTTATAAAACCGCTACTTTTGAAAACTGGCTTTTGAAACTGCTACTGTATGGTGAGAGAATCCGTGTTCGTGTTAGAAAATGACCGATTTTCTTGCGAGATAGCTCATAATGGACAGAATGAATGGTGTGCTATCTGTAGTGTTTTTTAGACTGAGAGTGAATCTGTTGAAGACCTATGGAAATGATTTGATATTTAGAGAAACTACTAGGCTTCATTTGGTTGGCAGGATAAGACATATACTGGGATTCGAGGTGGATTTGTATGTGGAATTTGTGTTTCTATGTTTAGTCAATTGGCCCCTCACTGGGAATTGCGCAAGTTACAATTGCCCCCTCACTCGACAAATTGCCACAAAATAACTAACCACTAGCCGAGAGTCCAAGACTCATACATACAAGTATATACTGAAAACACCAATGGCAGGATACCGTTAGTTAACCATAACACAAAAGCGAACTGTCTAAAAAGAGATTCCCATGTAGAATTGAAAATTTGTGCCTTTACTCCTCTTGAGTTCGAAAGAGGGATTATCAAGCAGTTACATAAGAAAAAGGGGAGAACATAACATTAAGCTTTGGCACGACAATCCACCTTTACTTTGTTTAATATTGGAAAAATCTCCAAAACTTGAGGGATTGTTGAACTATCGACCACAAATTTCCGTCAATTGAACTCAATTACCTTGAATTCAGAGCTTGCAATGCTCAATTGGCAATTACGCAGCCAAATCCGTTCCATATTACACATCCAGAACTTGTTTCCCAAATTCATACGATAATTGCCAAACCCTAGCTATCGATTTGTTCAACATCAACAATCGACTTACTGCGCTATAAATCCCCTCACCAACTTCACCAATCAAGTCACACAAGAGATTCTACGCACAAAAAACATAAATTGCGTTTGGTAATTATGTCCTTAAGGACCATAAAGTCATTTTGACACCCCACCAATATCCATCAAGCTCATATCATTGCGTAAAGGTAGTATGAGATTTTAGGCAATGTATACCACCAAATCCTTATCCCCCTCTTTCTATACCATATGCAAACGAGGCCTTATAGTACTCTCTCTCTCTCTCTCTCTCTCTCTCTCTCTCTCTATATATATATATATATATATATATATATATATATATATAGAGAGAGAGAGAGAGAGAGAGAGAGAGGCTTAACTGCATCAAACTACGTGTTATCAATTTGCCACGTGCAACGCACATGTTTCAACTAGTCTCACGAAATACAGGAAGAGGCTTAACTGCATCAAACTCTGCTGAAAACTATCCCAGTGTGTGTAGTATATACACTGTTTCAACATATTGATGGTATCTACTCTAAACAGTTAAACACAAAGTACACTGATGAAGTGTTGCTTTGATAAAAACCATTACAATCACAAAGTTAGTTATGACTAGTTGAAACATGTGCGTTACACGTGGCACATTGATAGCGAGTAGGAACCAAAAAGTTCGAACAAAGAATGATATTCGAGTACTATAGTACTTTCTGTAAATATTTAAATCTGTGTGCGTGCCGAGGATTCAAATAGCAGTATCGTCCGGCGTATTGGTCGGTCGCGGATAACGGTATCGGCCCGTATCGGAAAAATCGTAACGGGAATCGGGATCCGAATACGTGAATGTTAAAAATCATAAAAAATGCACAAAATTATTGACAAAACATTGTCATGTTAATATAAGTTAAACCAAACATAAATTAACAAAAAAAAAAAACACAAACAATCAAATCATAACTCCTACCTACTTACTTGCAGTGAAATACTACTTAGAGATAAGGTTATAAACTATTCTACCAGATAAGATTAACCCACAGCCTATTACAGCTATAAAAACTCACGAGAGTGAGAGAACACAGAATGATCTTGCAAAGAACCGACAACGGTTGTCTCCAATAGTAACTGCGACGTGAAGAACACGACCTTCTTGGGCTTCGATTTATTTGGCTTTCAGCCCATGGAACTCAAAGGTATGTGATTCAATTACTTTGGCCCTCTGATTCCCCTTCTTCCTCTGATTTTCAGACCCGGTTCTTACTAAATCAGGGCAGATCGATATTTGAATCATTGGTGCGTGCACACTTCTAAAAATGACCGAGCCTTTTCCAAGATAGCTCTTAATAGGCCGAACGTGTAGTATGAATTTCTGTAGTGTTTGCCTGTTTCGTACTATGGCAGGATATCAGTTGGAAGAACTGTAGGACTTTTTGATTCCCGAAAGAAACTAACAATTCCCAGAAGGAGCATGATCTTAATAGAGCATCAGGTGGTGACTTTTGAGGTAATTAATTAGAAAACAATCAATGGCACACGTTTACGACAAGTTAGTTCATTTGAACTTGAATAGGATAACAAAGTTCCGGTTCAAACATTCACTGAATATATTTACTTAATGATAGCTATAGCCTACCAACTATGGCACCTATCATGTGTTATCCAGCTTCCAGTGCTGTACCAATACAGAAGATCACATCTTATGCCAGGATAATTGAACACTACGGATCTTCATTCTTCAATGACCTTTATTATTCATCTATACCAGTATAATTATTTCCCATAATTTCATTTCCCAACTTCTAAGCAGACATTTAAATGTAATGTATAGTTAAACTGATATTTGAGTCATTGATATGCTGCATATTGTTAATATTTGAGTCAAATTATAGGGTAAGGTAAAATATTATTGTAATTTCCAACTGTACAGTCATAGACTGGAACACTCGGAGTGAAGAGATCTCATTCATTTCTCGTCCTCTTTCAGTTCCTGAGAATACAATTGCTTTCTCTGGCCTATGGGTGCCTCTTTTATGTCAACCTTCAAGAGCTTTTTATCTCGGAGATTATTTAATTCTAATTTGGGTGCTTTTTGTCCTTCTGGCTTTTAATTGAATTGTCTGGTTTTGGTTTATTTTTTAGCTGAGAAGTGTAAATTTCTTCTATGAAATTAACACTTGCACTAAAAATTCTCAAATGTGTGGTATAAGTACAATGTCAGTATATCAATTGTGTCACTCTGTTGTTCCCAAAAGAAAATTTGACAATTATTTGTCACTCTGTTGTTCCCGATAACGATGGTCTTAAATTCCTTAACAAGTCACCAAACCATCAAAAGACAAATTTATGCCGAGGAGTTTATGCTAAGTTGAAGACAACAGCAAAGTTCCAGTGTTTTCATACGCTGAGTGACAATTTTCTTAGTGATAGCTAGAGGACAATCCTTTCTGGCTCCTTCCCTGGTTAACACGCTTCCAGTGTTGTAGAAAACACTGAATACCATAGCTTATTCTAGGATGAGGATAAGTGAACAGAACAGATAGAATAAGCGAACAGAACAGATCTTGGCTCTTCACTGAGCTTTTACTATTCAAGTATAGAAGCATCAATAGTACCCACAACTTTATTTCTTAACCGGTAATTGTAAGCAAAAATAAAATAAAATCGTACATTGTATGTAATGTATGCACACTGAATTTTGATTTATTGATCTGCACACTGTCGACCTTTGTTCAAAGGTTATGGCATAATGTGATTATTATTTCAACCCTACAGACTGGAACTGTCTTAGTGATGACTGAAGAGATCCCCTCAAATCCATTATTGTGAATTTATTGAATATTGTTACTTCACTCAGCATCATCACCTCTGCAACATATTATTCAGTTCTCCAATAGTTTCCAGATCATGAATGAGTGAAATAGTCATTTCAGATGTAAAATTGCAACTTGTTCCTTTGATACCCATTAGTTAACTTCTTAAAATATCACACTCCTCCCCATTCCTTATGAATCCAACTACTTTTTTGTTTGCCATATTTAATCCGTCAGTTAGGTCCTTTTAACATTCTGCAAAGTATTTCTAGTACACTTCAGAATCATATTCAAATACCAATGTTAAATTTGTGACTTTTTCGATGCTTTATATGCTACCTAAACCAAGCATTACGTTTGTTTTCTTAAAATGTCATGCTCGTATCAATGATCATTTTCAGCCTCTAACAGCTCAACTTGGTTTACAGGGAGACAGCTGCTCTTGGAATTCGTTCTATTTCGACTCAAATTGGTAAGAAACAAAACCAATCGCTAAGCTCTTTTGTTCATTAGGATACTTGTCTTCTTCAATTTCGAAATTAATTGAGGTTGCTTCTTCTTTGTGCTCTGAATATGACTATGCAGTCCGTAACAGGATGAAGAGTGTGAAGAATATCCAGAAGATTACAAAAGCCATGAAGATGGTTGCAGCTTCCAAACTACGAGCCATTCAAGTTAGAGCTGAAAATTCCCGTGGGCTATGGCAGCCATTTACTGCACTCCTTGGTGACACTCCAAGTACGTTTTGTTTTTCTAATAAAATAAGGTTTCTTCGATGTATCCATGATTCATACAATAACTTAGCTTCGTGTTATGAATTTCATGCTCGGTTGAACCTAACTAGATCTTCCACATGTGTCAGTGTGAAGTGTGAAAACTTTAGCTGTGAGGAAAGCAAAAGGTTAAACAGTTTAAGTACGTCTCTTTCTAGGAAATGATATCATATTAAGCAGTATCAAACACATCAACATGACAACCAAGCACATATGCAAATATAGAGCACTCTTTTAAAAAGCTGAACAAAACTCTGTGATGTGATGATTACAAAAACAGAAGTTAGTTAGTGCAAGATTTGGGTTATACTTTCTATTTTTCAATCTAGAGCTTAATGAATAATGTACGGACTGACACACAGGCTGAAATAACTTTGTTCATTTTTTATTTATTTATTTTTTATTTTTATTTTATTTTTGAGGAAAGTGGTAGAATATCATTCAAACAAAGAAACAACATAGTAAAATGTCAAAACAGGTTATACAACATGTTGAGACACATTACACATAAGAACAAAAAGAACAAATAAAAAACTGGAATTGAAATACAATAAAACAAAGTTCAACTGTCTTCGGATCGAGCCCCCGCTGATTGTAATGACGCGATGCCGTTGACCGGATGCCTGAGTAAAGCAGGATAATAGGGCAAGCTTGACATTGTTACTCTGGATCTGCTTTAGGTTGGATCTGCTTTAGGTTGTTCATTTTACTAGAGGAGATTTAACTTCTTAACATATGTGATATGAATTATATTTCTTTATTTTAGTTTCAATTGATGAAAGAAAAGTTTCTTGTTTGTATTCTAGCAATAAGAAAATGAAACTATATTCATGCTATTCACGGGTAAAAAGTATATAGAGGAAAAAAGTGCTTGAAACTATTTTCCTGCTATTCACATTTGGAAAATCAAATTCCTAAGACATAGAAGCTGTCTGAATCTGATCATATAGTCGCTAGATGTAGCAACATATTTGAAAACATATATATATCTTTTTGTTTGTTTCTTTGCAATAAAAAGTGATTATGGCTATCCTAGTTGAAATGCTTTTACCTTGGATGTTAATGCCGTTTTGTACCCTTTGGTTACTGTTCAAATATTATGCTTAGATGTTTAGTAATTTGGTGTAAACGTGTAATACACTTTACCGACATGGATTGGATGAACTTGTATGAGGTTCCGCCACTAACCATTTTCCCAGCCTTCACCTTTTGGACCCACATTTTAACACCTATTTTTTTTCTAAAACACCAGGACTGGCCTTTTGCTTACCTATATGACCGAGCTTCCTTTGCTTAGTTAGCTTCTGGATTTCATTCTGATTGAGCTTTACTAAAAGTAGCCTGTTGCTTAAAGAAGGAGTTAATTCCCGGTATGTAAAGTGCGAAACATATTTATTAAACTGGGACCAAAGGTTAACCTTTGCGAAGGACTGGGTCACTGGTCGAACCTCTGGGTCACTTGAATATAATGTAAATTTAATCTTGAATATGCAAAATTAAATAAAAATAGCGTAGCATAAATGCTCTTTTTAAAATATGAAGATGAATTGAAAATAAAGACATGCATTAATAAGTTTGTAAAGCACTAGGCAATGACCCAGGCTTGAAGGCATCTTTATTTATTTTTTTTAACCTTTAAAAAATTGTCTTTTCAAATATTTTAGATGGACGTGATAAGAGTAATGTGAAAGATGAAGTAGAGATGCGTAGTGGAAACTAGAAAAATTTAGTGTTGTGTAAAGAAATTGGGCAGAGAATGAGTAGAAGTATGTCATATCCCAGTTTAAAATAGTATTTTTTTTAGTAATTTTGGGTCCCCACTGATTGTGTTTCTCTCAAGAATTTATTCCTATGGTTGAGATGGAACCCTATCCAACGGCCACAAAGACAATTTGGAGCATCTATGCTCAGTTGTAATATAGATATGTTAGTTCATTATAAAAAATTATGTGTATGTTCTTTGTAACTATAAAAGAAAGGTGAAATTTGGTATAGATCATAGTAGTTGTGTAGTTACTTTTTAGACTAATAAATAATGATAGCAAAGGATGAAACAAGGATGGTGTGACTAAAACGGGTGAGCAGCCAGGGCTCGTTCCCGTGGTTCATCAGTCTGACTGCTGGTGCAGTCCAGGTTCAGTTTGGTTGGTGGAAAGACTTCAAACCCTTCATATTTTTGCAATCGCTAATTGACCGTTGATGTTGTCACTTTGCCTTCAATCTCTTTCGGTTGCTTTTTTATTACTATCAGACGTGGCATCTGTCATTCCTGCGGTATCATTGAGCCCTCATTGTGCTTGTTTTTGTGTTACAGGTATTGATGTCAAGAAGAATGTAATTGTTACCGTCTCTTCCGACAAAGGTCTTTGTGGTGGAATTAATTCTACGTCTGTGAAGATTAGCAGGGCTCTTTATAGGATGACTTCAGGTATTTTTGCTAGCAACTATTTTTGTCAAAACCGATCTTAAGGTGCAATATTTTCATTCGATGAATATTTCACCACTCTACAGGTCCTGAGAAGGAAACTAAATATGTTGTTCTTGGGGAGAAGGCGAAGGCTCAACTAATAAGGGACTCGAAGAAGCAAATTGAAATGACCATGACTGAGCTGCAGAAAAATCCATTGAATTACACTCAGGTAAATTTGTAAATTTGTTGGTGATGTCTACAAAAGTTGTGCTATTACTTCTCACTGTGGCCCCTGTTTGATTCCTCATTCTAAACTGTGTTTTCTAAAGATTTGTGCACATTTATGGCTATAAATTTGTGTTTATTCTCTTTCTTCTCAAAGGTTCTCCGCTGATTTTGTACATAACATATTAACATCAGAAATCCTTCCGCCTAGTTGTTAGGAAACAAAGGTAGGGTGGAAATCATTCAACCAGATGCAATATTCGTAGCATCTCACTGTTATGCCATTTTAAGCAAAGCCTTAATAGAAGCACATCACCGTCCCAGTCTCAAGTCATAACATCATTTTGTTTCTTTTAAGGCTCTGTTAATGAATTTCAGGCATCCAGTCATGTTCTTGATGTGTTCCCGGACTTTTTGTATGTTTCTGATGTTGAATGATTATGGCATCTCTATTCCTTTCTTGGATGTATGATGTTGAATGATGATATTATATTTGTTCTTGGAGCAAGCAAACATACTCCCTCATGTAAAATTTGGCAAGCTAAGCTTGAGTGCCATGTGTTTCAATTAATGAATTTCAGGTCTTCAGTTGTGTTCTTGATGCCAGGACTTTTTGTATGTGTATGATGTTGAATGATTATACCATGTCATTTCCTTTCTTAGTTGTATGATGTTGAATGATGATATCATGTTTACTCTTGGAGCAAGCAATAACTACTCCCTCATGTAAAATTTGGCAAGCCAAGCCTGAGTGTCTTGTGTTTCAATCTGGTTACATGCCTATTCACAACACAGCCATACTCATACTCGTACTTGTACTGACACATTCACATGGTAATACGCTCATGCATCTACCATGTCCCCCCTTGCAGGTTTCTGTTATTGCAGATGACATTCTAAAGAATGTGGAGTATGATGCTTTGCGAATTGTTTTCAACAAGTTTCAGTCTGTCGTCTCATTTTTGCCTACGACAGTCACCGTGCTATCTCCTGAGGTGATTTTTAGAACTTTGTCCTAGTCCAAAAGGCATACATTTTGTTTTTTGCTCTTAACACTCTGGATTTGTGATGTCATGTTGATATATAGATTGTCGAGAGGGAGTCTGAAGCCGGGGGTAAGCTTGGTGACCTGGATTCCTATGAAATTGAAGGTGGTGAGACCAAGTCTGAAATTCTTCAGAATCTAGCAGAGTTCCAGTTTTCTTGTGTAAGTCCTATATTTGAGAATGAATGTTTTAATTTACATGTATCCATGGTTTATGGAGATGTTTGAACAGGATGGTGATAAAAATTGCTTTTCCGACAAACCCAATCCTTTGAGCAACACTTTGTTGTTTGTTTCAGGTGTTGTTCAACTCGGTCTTGGAGAATGCTTGCAGTGAACAAGGAGCTAGGATGTCTGCCATGGACAGCTCCAGCAGAAATGCAGGCGAGATGCTTGATCGCCTGACTCTAACTTATAACAGGTCTCTCTCTCTCTCTCTCTCTCTCTCTCTCTCTCTCTCTCTCTCTCTCTCTCTCTCCATGTGTGTGTGTGTGTGATGTTTTGTCTCATTGAAACTGTTATTTTCTATTTATTCTCTTTGATGAATCTTGTTATTGTCTTTGATAGAACCCGTCAAGCCTCAATCACAACAGAGCTTATCGAGATCATTTCTGGAGCATCGGCTTTGGAAGGCTGATTCAGCTGGTGTTACATCTTTTTTTCTCATCTGATGGTGACGAAATCAGAAGCCAAAGTGCAGAGTAGTAGTACTGGAGAAAGCCCTCTGCAAGTTTTTGTTTCACTCAAATAATGGTCTGGAGGTTGATCCTTCTTCATCAGTTGTGAAGATTGTTGATACAATTGGACCTAGTTTTCAAGTTATTTTTCTGGTTGTAATGTGCTGGCAAAAGGCCATGTTAGAGAGATCCATCACTTTTGCGCTTGAGCAGGTTTCTGTTAGGGACTCTGGACGGAGTTCTGCTCTTAAATCCATTTGTAATGTGCCCTGGGTTATTTAACAACTTTAAAAGAGATTATTTTTCATTGAACGGTTTCTTTGTACGTAAAACACTATGCTAGTTGCAGCAGCGCCTTTTCTTCATCTTTTTTATGTTGCTGATTCCAACGTGGGGTTCTCCAATTAGGGCAATTTCATCCCTTTCCATTCTGCGAACTGGCACTTTAATATTTTCGTATGTGCCAAATTTTAGGACAATTGCACCATTTTACTGTGTTATTGTGTACTCCAATGGCACGTTTTGTTTTCCGGACTAGCTGGATTTGGACCTGATTTTAAATTTTATTGATAGGACTGAATTTGATTAGGTGTGTTTGATTTTGTGCAGTTTTAATTCAACGTTATTACTCCAGTTCAGCTAATACACTCACAGCTCATGTAAGAGGGACTAATTTAATATTAGTATTAAAATATGTCTAGGATAACCAAAAACAATATAAATTAATACATAGACTACATGTAGTCCCGTCCTAGCAATACTGCTAGTTTTAGAAAACATTATGTACCCCAAGAGAGTAAATGTATCCCAAAAACTACTACTCTTTCAGCACCCCTTACCTTTCAGAACCCCTTACCTATTCTAGACTAGGACAGCCCAACGACGAAGTATTGAGAAGTTTGGCACACTAAGGGGTTAAAGTGCTATTTGCCAAACTAGAAGGGGTAAATTTATCTTTGCATCAAACATGAGAGGTGAAAGTATCTTTTACACATTTCTAATTTGGTAAAAGACACTTTCACTCCCTAAAGTTTCAAGTAAAGACACTTCAACCCCTTTCAGTTTGGCAGAAAGGACACTTTTATCGCTTCATTGTGCCATATTTCAGGATATATGCACTTTCCTATTGTGAGTTGTGACAACACTAGTCTGGGATGAAGAACTCCGTCACTGATAGTAGTAGATTTGAGACTAATTTTCTATCTAAGAGTATAGAATGACACAATTAAGAATGTATAAGTGTTCTTAAGTTTGTGTTCTTAACTTTGACACAATTAGGAATGTATAAAAGGTAAAAGTGTCCTTTCCCATACGGGGTGAAAGTGTCTTTATGTCAAACTTGAGGGAATGAAAATGTCTTTTACCCGTTAATAATTAGGTGAAAGTAGCGTTCACTTTCCTCCTCCACCAACCCCATTCGCGCGCTCGCAGGCTGTTCAGAGAACGCCGACAACACCGGCCGCTGAGAGGAATCGCCGCACCGGAATCCGCCGTCAATAACTCACCGGACTTCGCCGTCAATAACTCACCGGACTTCGCCGTCGACACTTTCAGGTATGCTCTTGATCACTCAGATCTCCCAATTCACTCCATTTGAACCAATCGGTGATCTAAAACGTTGCCGATGAATGCGTTTTTCACAACACTGCTCTCGATTTTACGAAAACCAGATCACTACAGAAACAAAACGAATCGAATCACTAGGGCTAATTGAATCAAAGTTTTCTGTTTTTGGAATAATTAGATGAGAGAATCTCTGTATATCTGTAAATCGCCTTTGGTGTTGCTGGCATGTAATTACTCTGCTACAGGGCGGAGGGAGGTTTTCAAATAGGGTAGGGCTTTTTTATAGTTGTAAGAAGGGGGAGGGGTTTTTTGTAATTTTACTTCGGTATAATTTCCTAGAATAGGAGTACATAAGTGTAGTTTTCTAAAATAAGGGTGGGGCAGGTGCCTTATGCGGCCATATTGCTGCTGCAAGGAAGCTATCAACAATCAAAATGATTTTTTTTTTTTTTTATTTGATGTTAATTTATGGGGGAACTGTTAGGTAAAGTTTGTAATTGATTTGTTGTTGCAGAAGATTTCATGGAGGGGTTGATCAGTGCAAAAATCAGCCCGATTCGTCTGTATAAAAGACAATTTTGCCCTACTCTTACTCCAGGCTTTTCCTTGCCTTTGGAGAAAAAAGCGGTTTTTGGTATGGATGGGTTAATGAAAACACGCAAACCATTGAACCTGGTAGTTGCTTCGGTTCATCCCACACGAGTCTCGGCAGCGAGTCGCCTAGGCAACACGAAACCATCCAAAGGTTATGTTGAATAATGCAAGTAAATTCGTGTTTATTTTTAATGTCTGGTCTACCTATCTAGTTTGAGTCCCGTTCTCATGAACTCGTGTTCATTGATACTATCATGGGAACGTGACGTGACATCTTCACAACCACAAATTTTATTTCATTAATTAAGGAGATACACATTTATTAGGACTCTAAATCTTAAAGAATATGGGTGTGTGATATCTCCTTAATTAATTAAAAGAAATTTGTGGTTGTGAAGACGCCACAGCACGTTCCCGTGATAGTATCAATGAACACGAGTTCGTGAGAACGGCACTCATCTAGTTTTGAGTTCTGGTTTTGAGCATTATGAAACATAGTGCTTAAGTTGATGTTACTTTCTCAAAACTGTAGATGTGCTTGAGTTGTGGCAAAATGCAAATGCTGTATGTTTCGACGTCGACAGCACAGTTTGTGTGGATGAGGGGATTGATGAACTTGCTGAATTTTGCGGGGCTGGAAAAGCTGTTGCGGAATGGACAGCAAGGTCTCGATGCCTTTGCTGGTTAATTTTAAGCTTCCTTCTGGTAGAAGTCGAAAGATATTATAAAATATTGTTTGCTGCAGGGCTATGGGTGGTTCTGTTCCTTTTGAGGAGGCCTTGGCTGCCAGACTATCTTTGTTTAAGCCATCCCTTGCCCAAGTCCAGGAATACCTCCAGAGGCATCCTCCGAGGTATGAAGGTCGTTATTTGGTTTTGAAATGCATATATTTGGAAAAGCCTACATATTACAAAATCTGGAGGAGGAAATGATAATATTCTTTTTTTTCAACTGCTTTATATAAAACAAAATATCAAGTTTACCTTGTACAAATACCTAATTGAATCGAACATACATGTTGCATCCAAATTATATAAAAAGAAGCTATTAGAAATATAATGTAGTTAACACAACTGAAACAATTTCTAATTTCATCCCATAGTGAATGGAGGGAGCCATATAAGTAGCTAACCAGATCTCTAACAAATTTAGATTGTTTTTTAATGGGTTTGGTTAATCCAGCTGAAACTGCCTCGGGTTACTGCCCTACTTGAGATACTCTGAAAAGGCTGTGTTGGATGATTTTTCGTGTTCAGTGTTCTATACCATCCCCACCCACATTGACTTCTGTACCTTATAAGCAATGTTAGTGTTATTTACAACCTTTTCTATTGACCTCGCCGAGCGATAAGCAGATGAAATCAACTCCTCTGAAGACTATAATCTCTTGAGAGTTGTAAGTTTTCTATATTTCAAGCTATTTTATCCCATTTCAAAATTTGTTAGAGCTGCTCATGTTAGTCACGTTTGTTACCCAATACCCACTAAACACCCATATGCAACCTTTGTTACCATGTATCCGAGTTATTAAGATTGTGACGTAAAAAATTGTATCTCTCTCCTCTTTACAGTTTACACCTTATCTGAGTTATTAGGTTGTAATGACTTTCTGATTTCTTTCATTAAGAAACTAACCACCTCACTTTACACTTTATATAGTGAGTGACACTTAAACACAGTTACTTAACAATCTCACTGTAGTTCTAACCTAGTTACATGGAATTGGGTACGGGTATTGGATACGATATGGATCCAGAGATCGGATTCGCAAACTTGCTTAAAACTAAGATACGTGGACTCCACTAAAAAGTATCCAACTTTTGGACACTGGTGCCAAGGATATGGTAGAAAAATAATTATTTTTAGGGTCAATTACTTATTACCCACCTCCAGTTAGAGGTAATAATTCACTTCCCACTTCCAGTTTCAAAACCATCTTATTACCACATCAAATTTATAATTGTTAACAATTTACAACCGGGGTGAATTCCGTCCAAACTTTTCCGTTAGTTAAAGGTTCTTTAGGGGTAAATTGGTCAATGCAAAAACTATGAACACTAAAAAGAACTCCATGTCACCGCCATTACCACCATTGTAGCACAACCACTACCACCGTTCAAAAGACATGAACATGGCGAACAACACCACCTCCACTGCCGTAAAACCGCCATTGCCGCCATCACATTTCATTCAGGACGGGCGAACATCAAGGCTAAAACCAACCATTCTTACCTACGACAAAAACCACCATCAATACCACCCATAACATCACCGCCATCTTAAGACCCAAACAAAATAAAATCCAGCCCAGTACTCGAGTTTTCCACTCCTGTTTCTCTTTCAAATTAAGGAAAACTCCTGATTTCCCGATTTCTGATGTCCAGATTTCCCTGTTTTGATTCCACATCCCGAACCAGTCTAGATTCTTCAATTTGTCAAATTTTGTACCGAATAAGATCAGGGATTTTGGATTTAGCTTGTGCGTATTCGAATTTGTACCCCAAAATGCTTGATCGGTGTTTTGGGCGAGCCTTTTGGGGCTCGCCGGCAGTGGAGGTTACGGTGATGTCATTCTGGGTTGGTGATTGGAGGATCGGGGATTGTAGTGGGTGTACTGGACTCGGTTTCTGTTGCGGTTCTGGTAATCTGCAGGTGGTTCTTGCGACCTCAGGTGGAGGTTTTGATCGGGCATTACATTGGTTGAAGGTGAAGGAGGTTGTTGCTACGGTGGTGAATGGTCTTAAAGGAGTTTAGGTGGGTGATAAAGGCTGGAATTGGTGCTGAAGGAGTAGAGATGGGGAAGACCACCGATTACAGAGGAGATAGAGAGATTCAGAGAGAGGAAGCGAAAGAAATTCGAAGAAAGAGAGATCATCGACCGAGTGATTGAGAGGGAGAGGGAGAACGAGAGAGACAGATCCAACCACAAACTCGTCGCTTGTTTCTCATCTTCTTGTTCCTTTTATTTTTTTCTTTTTCTTTTGTTAAAGCTTTTTTTTTCTTCTAAAAAACTTATAAATTATTTGACCACTTTACCCCTCAAGAACCCGTTAACTAACGGAAAAATTTGGACGGAATTTACCCCGGCTGTTAATTGTTAGCAATTATAAATTTGAGGTGGTAATAAGATGTTTTGAAACTGGAGGTGTCAAATGAATTATTACCCGTAACTGGAGGTGGGTAATAAGTAATTGACCCTATTTTTTATATATTTTTTAAAATGTCATACATGAGAATGCGGTAAATCAAGAAATGCTATTTGTTTAAGCAAGTTTAAGTGCACTTAACTATAACATAGCTAAACTACAAGGACTATAACTTGTTTAGTGTATTTAATGACGCAAGTCTTTGTCGGAACCACATGTCGCCTTAGTCAACGTGTCCGGTGAAATTCAGCCAAATCCGCCACACATCTCATAACCACTCCTGTGTCGGATCGTATCGACACCGGTACGGTGGCGATTTAGAAGAATCCCGGTAACGTAGGCTCTAACAAACTAACAAACTAGTGTAGTATAAGGACATCAATGCCCTTATACTTAACGTTTCATTTCAATACGATCCTTAACATCCCCTCTGAAACTAACACCTCTCAAGTAGCCAAACTTGCCAAACCAGAATAACCAAAGAGCCAATATGCAGAATCAGATCCCAGAACCAAACCACACAAAAAAATTGCACAACCACATCAACTGTAGAATCACGGCCACCATATCAACTTTGAACATATCTAAGCAGTCCAGAACTGTCATTAAGTGTCTTTAAAAGATTTTCTCAAATGTAACTTGGTTTCTGAGATAGTTAAAGTGATGATTTGACAGACCTTTAGTGAAAATATTAGCTGGCTGTTCTTGAGAAGAAATGTACCTTGCTGCAATAGTTTTAGACATCACTTGTTCTCTAACAAAGTGATAATCCAGCTCAATGTGTTTGGCTCTTGCATGAAACACCGGGTTAGATGCGAAGGCCAAGGCCGAGTGATTATCACACCATAAGATTGGTTGCTCAATATGTATGTGCAAGTCTTTTTACAGATAGCCAAGCCATTTAATTTATGCTGTCACAGCTGCTAGTGCTCTATACTCTTCCTCAGTGGAACTCCCAGAAACTGTAGATGGTTTCTTAGAAGGCCATGAAATGAGCTTTGCACCAAGAAGAACTCCACAACCTGTAGTTGGCCTTCTAGTAACAAGATCACCTGCCCACTCAGCATCTGAAAATGCTTGCAAAGTAACATCACTTGCAATAAAATTTAATCCAAGATCACTAGTACCTTGAATGTGCCTCATAATCCTCTTGACAGCCTGAAAATGACCATTTGTAGGACAATGCAGAAACTGACACACAGTATAACTGCATACTGAATGTCTGGCTTAGTGATAGCAAGGTATTGTAAACCACCCACAGTAATTCTATAAAGTGCAGGATCTTCAAACAATGTTGTATCTTCTATCTTTTGGTGCCATCGGATACTAACTGTAAGGTCTAGTGATAGTAAGGTATTGCATACTGAATGTCTCGTCTATCTTTTGGTGCCATTGGAAATACTGAAGATTTACACTCACTCATATCAGCTTTCTTGAGCAACTCACTTGCATATTTTTGTTGATGAAGAACAAATGTATCAGCTGTTGGTTGAGATACTTCAATACCCAAAAAATAAGAGAGTGGCCAAGATCTTTCATATCAAACCTTGTACCCAAAGCAGCTATGCATTGTTTGACCAAACTTTATGAGCTACCAGTGATGAGTGTCATCAACATAGATAAGTATAACCAAGAAATGTCCTCCATTGTGTTTGACAAACAAAGAAGAATCTGCCAAGCTAGAATGAAAACCTTGAGAAAGGAAGCAAGCAAATTGTACCATGCTCTAGGAGCTTGCTTGAGCCCATAGAGTGATTTTTGAAATTTACGCACAAACTAAGGACATCTGGAATCAACAAAACCTGCAGACTGATTTTTGTATACTCATTCGAAGAACCATGAAAAAAGACATTAGAAACATCTAATTGCCTAATAGCCCATTTTCTGTGCAAAGCCTAACTCAATACCAGTCTGATAGCAGGTTGTTTAGCCACATGGCTAAATGTTTCTGTATAATCCACACCATAATGTTGCAAGAATCCTTTAGCAACCAACCAGGCTTTGTATCTAGCCAATGTGCCATCTGCATTCTTTTTTTACCCTATAAACCCACTTACAGCCAATGGATTTTCTGTGATGAGGTAAAGGCACTAACTTTCAAGTTCCTTGTCTCAACAAGGCTTGATATTCGTCAATCATGGTTGCTTTCCACTCTGGAATGAGCAAGGCTACATGAATCATAACAAGTTTTTGGTTCAGCTAGTATAGGTTTTGAAGTAGCAGTACATGCATATTTAGGATTAGGCTTTAAATTTCCAGCGTGAGACCTGGTGATATACCTTGGTGGTACTGGTGCAGGGTTACATACACTCTGAGTGGAGGAAGAAGAAGAAGAAGAAGAAGGAGGAGGAGGAGGAGGAGGAGGAACAATACATTGAGATGATGAAGGAACATGTATAGGAGATGATGATGTAGGCGGTGGAGTAGAATCAGTGTTATGGAAGTATGAGACACAATAGGAGAGATGAAAGGAGAAACAAAAGGTAGTGAAGCAGTAGGAAGAGAAGGTGGTGGAGAAGAAGACACAGTAGGTGTATGGATGGAAACATATTTTTATGATTGCTAGAGCTCTCAGAAGTAGTAATAGGGGTATGAGAATTTGTGACCTCAAATGGAAAGATATGTTCAAAAAATTGACATGTCTTGAAATGTAGACCTAGTGAGAGTTTAGGTCATGACACCTATAGCCTTTAGTGTGAGGACAATAGCCAAGAAACACACATTTAGAAGACCTTGGTTGGAGTTGTGTTTGTTGCAAGGCCTCAGCCAAGGAAAACATAGACAGCCAAAGGTTTTGTACAAAGAGTAAAAAAGAGATGAGGCATATAACACTTGAAATGGAGATTTGAACTTGAGACTACTGTTTTGTCTGTTTGGCGTTCTCACTAGATAATATGCGGTAACAATAGCTTCAAGCCAAAATTTAAAAGGAAAATGAGAGTGATGAAGAAGAGCAAGTGTTGTTTCAGCAAAGTGTCTACGTTTTCTTTCTACCCTCCCGTTTTGTTCTGGGGTATAAGGGCAGGAGGTTTGATGAACTGTGCCCTCCTGTTGAAGAAAGAGACCTAAAGATTTGTTAAGGTATTCAGTTCCATTGTCTGTTCTAAACACCTTAATAAAGGAGTTAATATGAGTAAGAACAAGTGTTGTAGAGTGAGTATAGGCAGAGAAGGCTTGTGACTTATGAGTTAAAGGGTACAGCCAACAGAACTTGGTATAGTCATTAACAAATAGTATATACTCCCTCTGTTTCTTCTGTTTCTTCATTCTTTTAAAATGGAAATTTTTCACTTGAAATACCACACTAACCTTAATAAAAAAGGATTCCCACTATAGCAGGTCTCTTTTCATGCTGACTCATCCTTCTTCATAAAGCAGTTTTTTTGCTTCATGAAGAAATGTGAAAAACAGAGGTAGTAATAGACAAAACCTTTAAAAGAGTGTACAGGAGCAGGGCCTCGTATATCAGAATGAACAAGAGAAAAGGGATAGTAGCACAAGATTTGGACACTTGAAATGAAAGCTTATGCTCTTGCTCACATCACAAACCTCACACGTACACAACTTTGATTCTTTAGGTACATGTAAATGATGAGCCACAACATTATAAACATCAGATGATAGTTGGCCTAGTCTAAAATGCCACACATAAGGAGCAGTGCAAGACATAGGAGCAGGAGTGTGAGAGATAGTTGACAATGCTGCAGGAGGAGAAGAAACAGCAACATTGACAGCTACAGCAGCATTAGAAGGAATGAGATATAGGCCGTGATTACAAGGGCCTTTGAAGATGACTCTCTTGGTGGTTTTGTCCTGTATGACAAAACCACATGAATGAAATGTAATACTACCATTGTAATCTCTAGTTAACTGAGATACTTAGAAGCAAGATAGGTAGAACATATTTGGTAAGGAATAAGAACAAGAGGAGAGTGCAATCTCACTCTGCCCATTATGTTTAGGCATACCAGCACCGTTCCCAACAAGGATAGAGTCATTACCATCATATGTATTGCTGAGTTGTAGTTCCTGAAAATCATTAATGAGATGGTTGGTTGCCCCTATCCGAACACTATGAAACAGGCTTTGGAGAAGCTGCACCAGAGAAATCCAGACTAGAACCAGAAGAATAAGGAGTGCCATACACTGACTGTGAAGATCTGTTAGCATTTAAAGATCCAACTTCAGAACCATAACCATGAACAGTACCACCACCCACCATAACCAGAACTGCCATAAGCAGAACCAGAATTGTTACTAGTACCACTACCAGAAGCAAGATGAGCTTGTTTAGGAGGCCTCTTGCTCTGAATTTTAGTAGTGGCTAGCCTAAACCAGCAATCTAGAACAGAGTGTCTAGTTGTGTTGCAGATTTGGCATACAAGAACATTGGAATCAGGCCTAGAACCATAGACAGTTGGCTTATAAGGACCTGAAGTAGGTCTAGAGTTGAAGGCGTTATTGCTACCATGAACAGAACCTTAACGAGAGGCGGATCCAGGATTTCATGCAGTGGGGGCTAAATTAGAAAAAAATAATGACCTAAGGGTAAATTTTGATTTTCGTATATTTTGAGTGGGGGCTAAAGTGTAATTTATGTGGGGGCTAAAATGAAAATACTAAAAATTGAAGGGTAAATTTTTAAATTTTGAAAGTTGAGTGGGGACTATAGCCCCTACTTGTGTCTACCTAGATCCGCCCTTGACCTTAACCATAACCTTGTGCTCCATAACCTGGCTTAGGTTTAATATAATTCTTGAACTTAGCATTGGATCCAGAAGCTTGATACACAGTAACAACATCAACCATAGAAGGTGCAGAAACAGATTGAGAAGTAGTGGCACCATGTAATTCCGCAGTTAATAAGAGATTCTGAAACTTAGATAATGCGATTGGAGTGGACTGAATGCGAATTGCAGCTCGAAACACATCATATTCTTTAGGTAAACCTCGCATTATGTGGAGAACTAAATCCTCATCAGAGACAGGCTCATTTACCTGAAGCAATCGATCCACAATCTGCTTCAGAATCAAGATATGCTGTCATCGGAGGATTTCCTTTATGCAGAGACCAGAGTCTGGATCTCAATTAATGAACATGAGACTTAGAAAGCGGCGTGAAGCGTTGCTGAAGAAAATTCCAAATCGCAGGAGCCGAATCAAGATGCAGAACAATCGGAAGCACAGAAGAAGAAATCGCTGCACTCAAGCAGGTCCAGAGATGTTGATCCACAAATTTCCACTCTGTATACAACGAATTGGGAGACTGAGTACCATCAGCAGCTAAAACCATCGGCGACGGTACCGGTTTGTGCAGATGCGTAAGAACATCAGTGGCTGCAAATACGGTTTGCATCTGAGCACGCCATACCAAATAATTGGATCTATCAAGTTTAATTTGAACTAAGGAGTTCTAATTTGATAAAAGAAACTTCAATCCGGCTGGTAATTCCGCTATGAGCGATGGCGAAAGAGACCGGAAAATGAGAAAAGGAAGGGAAAAGGGAACGGTGAGAGAAAGAGCGAGCAGTTACCTTCCAAGGCTCTGATACCATAATGACTTTCTGATTTCTGTCATTAATAAACTAACCACCTCACTTTACGCTTTATATAGTGAGTGATTAACACTTAGTCACAGTTACTTAACAACCTAACTGTAGTTCTAACAAACTAGTGTAATATAGGACATAAATGCCCTTATACTTTACATTTCATTCAATAAAATCTTTAACAGGTTGGTATGTTTTGCATCCTTAGATGTACTTGTTATTTTGACATCCATGCCTTGAGTACAGATCTGGAATGTATATAGATATACTTTTTGTACAAATCTTTAATTTCAGTAGTAGGTCTCTGCTGGTTCAATGGTACTCCTACAACACTTGTGTGCACCACCCTTGCTATATAATTTTTTTAAATTGTGTTAACCAATATATTTACTCTGTTGAGGTTTGGTATAGTTGATGACGCTCCCATTCTTTCCATAGGATTTCTCCTGGCATAGATGAATTGGTCAAGAAGCTGAAGTCAAGAAATACTGAAGTTTATCTGATCTCAGGAGGCTTTCGGCAGATGATCAATGTATGATTTTGAACCATTGAACCTATACTTACGGTTATCTCTTGTTTGATATTATTATAAGTGAATGGTGAACTATTCACAACGCTACTACATATGAATATATGATAACCTGAAAGATCTTTCAAAACACTTATTTGTGTTAAAGTAAATGGTGAACTTCCAGAATGAGGTACTTTTTATTATCACCTGAGGCATCTAGCTTGGAGTAATATTAAAGTACTTGATTTGTGTTAGTTCAGATGTACAGTATCACTTTGTTACAATAACACCACTTAATCCTAAAAAGAAGAAAATAGATGCTATGCTGCTTACTGCATCACATTATGTTGTTGGATCTTATTATTAAAATTATAAAAGTAGAGTTTGGATCTGTAGGCTTCGTTGCCGGCTTCTTGTAAGTCAGCAATGCGCCAATGCCTGAAGAAAACATAAGTGATGGTGTAATTTTGGATGAGGATAATGATTAGTCAAAGGACGGGAATTTAGTAGCTACTTTTATTGAATTCTGAAATCGTTTAATCTTTGTTGTTTGCTCGGTGCTGTAACTGCTGTTTTCTCTCTCGTGCTACTGTGGTTTGGTTGTTCTCTCACTTTCTATCATCAATGAAACAAAATGGAAGATCTTTCTAATCTGGAAATCGATCGACTGTTAAATACAAAAGATTCAGAATTTTTTTTTGGGTGAAATAGACCAGTTGATATGTTCGGCATTATACTTGTCCTGTCGGGATATCTTTGAGGTCTAGTTTGTGGCATATATTCTAACATAGCTAATTCTTCTGAAGCCTGTTGCATCAATCCTTGGGATTCCTTTTGAAAATATCTTTGCCAACAACCTATTATTCGGAAATTCTGGAGAATTTTCGGGGTTTGATGCAAATGAGCCTACTTCAAGGAGTGGAGGAAAAGCAACTGCTGTTCAACAATTAAGAAAGGTTGTTACTGTAGGCTTTGTGGCGTTCAATCTTTTCTTTTAGTAGTTTGAAGATTATATATCTGATTTGATGATGCAGATACATGGATACAAGGCATTGGTGATGGTAGGGGATGGTGCAACTGATCTGGAGGTAGCAAAATTTTGTTGTCTTTTCCTTCATTGCTTTCTCTTTCAGCCTTTGGGCTGTTTGCATCTTCAATAACTTCGACCCCAGCTTTACCATCTGTCAATGTTTTACAAATTTTGTAGTCAGTGATAAATATCTCCATAATAGCATAGGAGCATGTTTCCTTAGATGCTTTGACTCACAAGAAAATATTAGGACAAATAGTAGGCAAGTGTTATGGTAGTAAATTCATTTATGTGTAGCACAATTGTAGATAAGTAAACAGATATCCTATCAGAAAGTGCTGACTTGAATGTATTTTGTTTGGTTTGTTTATGCGCAGGCTCGTAAGCCAGGGGGTGCTGACTTGTTTATTTGCTATGGTGGAGTTCAACTTCGAGAAGCTGTTGCGGAAAAGGCTGATTGGCTGGTTTTGAATTTTGACGATTTGATTACTTCCTTAACATAGCTGGAAGTCTTGTGTATTTTCTTATATTGGTTTTAGTAGTTTGCTTTATTAGCCAAGGAACTTGCATATGTATTTGTATCTTCATATTCTTCTGTTTATTACTCTTCCTCGCCATTAAAGAAGACTTCAGCAAAAAACTGGAAGAGTTAATAATATCCGCCTTGCTTGGTTCATCTTCTTCTCTTATTTCTTGGATTGCTTAGCTCAATCACTTCTTTATGGAAATTTCTGCTAGTTTGAAGTCAATCTCATACATGATTACTTACTGCGTATATATACTGTAACCAAAACAACACACACACACACATCTGTATATACATATCTTAAAGGTTTACATTTTCAGCCGCAGAATCTAACTGGTGGAACCAGTCTTCTTCATGTGCACGGATAGCTATGGAAAGTAAGAAAATGAGGATGGAAGGTCTCGAGCCAAAAGAAGTTTCTTCATTATGCTGGCTCTGCAAGTAGACATGAGCAGAAATCGACCAGGTAAATATTTTTATGAAATTTCATAGAAACCTTTCCTGTTTGTGCCCACTTTTACAAGGAGACATGAAAGGCAGGGCAAGATCCCATTTCAAGTTGAAGCTTTGTTTTGTTGTCCTTTCTACTAATATCTGTCTACTGTCTCAGCTATCTTTCCACTATCTGGACTTGCCTCACTTGAAAAGCTCAAAGTGAGTATAATCAGCCATGCCAAATAATTTGATGCAATGCTGAACCGCGAAATCGAACATATGCAGTCACTTACAGTAAATGATTAAGCAGGAACTTATGTTTGTTTCTGTTGTGAATCGTGCAGGCAAGAGCCCAACATTTATTCGCCGCGTAACATCTTCCAGATGTTCTAACTTACAGTTATCTTCGATGCTGTCCTACTCCTATAGACTGAATCAGGTAACTAATTTTTGTCAATTTTGGACGCGTCTCCTAGCATATGAGTAGTGCCTTCCCCCATTTATCAAGGAGACATTTGTTCTTTTGCCGCCTTATCTGATGCATAAATTTTGAAAAACACGCACTCTGGACTTTAGTAGTACCTGCTAGTGCATTTTTTCGTGTTGGCAGCAGATAGTGAGGTCGCTTTTATTTGCACTTCACCTTCTGCAATTCAAGAAAGGAAAATAGCCGCCTGGTTCCATTCTGTACCTTCATTCATGCAGTGAAGTCGCCACTGTTTGTGTTTTTCTACGTGATACTCTTTTCTAGGAACTGTCTGTCAGCGGAAACTATTGAAAACAAATAGAGTACCCCTATTTTTGTAATATATATTCCTTTGTGCCCCTACAAAAATACAGAAGTGCCCCCCCCCCTCCATTATATGACATTTGTACATGAATTTCGTATTTTGAATTTGCGCCCTTGCCCCCTCCAAAACTGTTGAAAACTACTAGAGTACCCCTGTTTTGTAATATATATATTCATTTGTCCCCTCCCCCCCCCCCCCCCCCCCCCCCAAAAAAAAGTACAAAAAAGTGCCCACATTTGTACGTGAATTTCATTTTTTTTTTAAATCCCCCCCCCCCAACCCAAACACGCACACACTAATCCTGGCTCCGCCACTGGGTACATGCCCCAAAATATATGGCATGTGGCTGACTGGTTGCACGCAGTAACACATGCAGTACGAAAGCATGATTATTGATCTAATAGATTGGGACAACCTAAGAATCACTATGTTTACATGTCCTGGAGCTGATGTGGTTAGCGTTTGTATTGTGCAGACACGAAGAGAGCAATTATCCACTGCATTTTCCGGTTCCAGATTTAGATGGAGTAGCTCATTTTCCGGTGTTGCAGAATGTTATACTCAGCAACTGAACAGGTGGTGATCACACCTCTCACATTGTACTGAGTCTTTGTTGAAAATGCCTTCTTTTTTTTCTTTTCTTTTGTGCCTTTATGTAATACATAAATGCTTTAAGCTACCCTTGACCTTATTATTGCCTGCTAGTACCCTTTTCAACTCTTGGGCACATTTTGAAGTAGCGTTTTAGGTGCATTTCTTCAAACCAAGAAAACAAATTTGCCATTCTGTTCTACTTCATCTTTATTCATGCAGTAAGATCCCATGCTGATTAGAATTATTCAGTGACCTTGGAGCTGCTGACGTGCTGTTCCTCAGAGCATCATAACCACAAGATTCGCGTCGAATCCACGTGATTCACGCACACTTCTGGTTCTGACGTTTTGAGGAGTGCCAGAACTGCAATCCAAGAGCAATTTATGATCTTTTCCGTACTCTTGCATTCTGTGGGATCCGTATTTTTCGAAAACTTACAGTACATGTTTGTGAGCATCTTCAAATAACACCACCCATATTGAGAATTACAGATTTCTTCACACCTCTTTTCTAAGCTTTAGGGGAAAAAACATTTTTGATTGGTTTGGTTTGCGATGTGCGCATAGCAAGTTTGTTGCATCCCGGCCCTCAGGGCGTCTCCAAGCTGGTTGTTTCTTGCACCTAAAGTAAGTGAATGTTATTCTGAACAGCCAGTTTGTTGCGTACCCACTGTTTGCTGATGTTTGGGTTGCAACCTCAAACTATGGTTCTGCTATCACTTTCTTCTGTGTGATGTCGAAGACTTTTTTATTGGTAGGAAAATGATAGCTAAGGTTGAAGTCTTCTTCTTTCTGATCAAATGTTTAATCTAAATTCCATAACAGGTAGTGGTGGGTGAGCATGTTTGTTGATCAAGCAAAAGTCTTTCAGACAATAATTCTAATCGAAGACATTGACACAATTCTTCTACCTGGAGCTGCAAGTACATTAGTTTCTTGTCTGGGTTTATCATTATGGTTGTAGGTGGGTATGTGGAGGCTGGCGTCGACATTTTTTTTGTTCCGAATTTTGATAAATTGCTCTCTCAATCTTGGACTAAACGGAGAGATATCAAGTCACTTTGGTACCATATTTATATATGAAGTACGTAAACGTGTGCATATTTTGGAAAATTATTCGTTGCCCTAGAAGTTGCTGACATGAAGTTCCTAATACATCAAAAACACAATATTTGCGGAGCACAATGCAATGTTCATTTCGACCACACGTGAGATGGAAGAAAGATGGACTTTCCCAGAAGGCCATTGGGCTGTTTGGGAATGTAGATTTTTTAGATTGTGCAGGGATTATTATTGTTAAGGTAGGAAGTTAGAATATATATTTATCATAAAATAAGAAAAAAAATGATATGTAATTATAAATAGATATAGTTTTGAAAACCAATTTAATAAGAAGGCAAAGCTTTAAAAGAGGTACTGCTAATGGCATAACCCTTTATTCACAGTAGCTATATCCTATATTCCAATGACGCTACGAGACTTCAATTTCAGTGTTTATGACAGAATCACTTTCCTGACTCTCTCAAACTTATCTAATACCTTTTATCAAAAAAAAAAAAAAAAACTTATCTAATACCACTCCGTTCCTTCTCTTTCTCCTCTTTTGACTTTTGTCACTATTCCTAGAGTCACTTTGACCCGATGATTTGGATAGCAAAACGAAGCAGCCTTTTATATTTCTTTCATGGTGTTGTAGAAAAAGAGTTACTCTACAACACCATGAAAAAGTATCTAAAAATTACATCGTTTTGTTACTCAAATCACCGAGTCAGAATGACTTCATTACGAGTAGAAAAGCCAATAGGGGAGAAAGAAAGGGAACTCAGTGGTAGTTCAATATATATCATGGATGCACCACAATTGCATCGGAACTTTAACTCAAAATTGAATTTTAATCTTGAACACTTGATTGTTCAATGACGAAAACTAGAAAGCAATAAAATAATAATTATTTCCTATATTTAGGCTTTTTTGAGTAAAATTTAGGTAAGAACAAATTTAGCCCAAATAGCGTTTTTGTTGTTGAGGAGGCCTCAAAGACCCACAACTTATTGGCTGCAACTGTGAAGCAATCTTATCAGACACAATGAGTCTCTCCTTCAATTGGAACGTACCGCTCTGTCTCTTCTCTTTAGCCCTATGGCGGCTCGGGGATTAAGAGAAGAGGCTTTTTGACCAAAATGCCCTTGACAAACTCTAACAATTACTTCCTACCTCCTAGGGTACACATCGACAGTAGACCATCAACACCACCTATCACCACCACCACAACCACCACCAGCAGCCCACCACCACAGTAAACCACCCCAACACCACCGTAAACCCACCGTGGACAGTAAACCACAATCAAAACCATCATCAACTTTACCTTCAACAGCAGATTTTTAACAAAATAATGACTAAAACAAGCACAAAAGCTGTCTAATTTAACAAGAACACTGCCAATTTACAGACGTGGACTAAAATTTTCAAATCTAAACAAAAAAAAATCAGATCTTAAAAAAAAAAAAGAACAGAACAAAGAGAAACGAACGGATCTGGCACAGCCCATGCCACCGCCAACGTACAACCGTCATAGCCGAAATCAACACCATCGTCGGACCACCTTACAGAGAGGGAACAGAGCACGACCTACCACCGCAAAAGATCGGAGTCTCCGCCGGCGTTCTTGACTTCCACCGCCAGATCGGAGTCTCCATCGTTTATCCGTCGCTTTTGTGGCTTCCCACTCTCTCGCACATTCCTCTTTGCCCCCATCTCTCTGTCTCCGTCTGCGAAAATAAAATAAGCAAATAGATCGAGAGAGATAGAGAGTTGATCATCATCGGCTCAACATCGCCGCTGCCGCTGCCTCGCCGGTCTTCCACCTCCTCTTCGCCCCCCCCCCCCCCCCCCCTCTCTCTCTAGGTGGTTTAGTGAATGTAACATGAGTTGAGAGGATAATGTTGGGGTAATTAATTGGGGTGGAACGGGTGGGTTGAGTTTGGGGAAAAGTATGTGGGGTATTATTTGTGAGGCTAATGTAGTCTTTTTAACTGTTTAAGGTTACCCAAATAGGAAATGGTATGAAAGAGAAGAGACGTCTCAAAATAGAAAATGGCGCTAAAGAGAAGAGACGGAGTGGTATGAGGGTTTGGAAGCCCTAGTACGTTCCTATTACTTTGTTATTTATGAAGTAAAAGATGCCCGATATGGTCTTTCTCATGGAGACCAAGCTAGAAAGTAATGAGATGAAAAAAAAAACACGAGCAACATTAGGCTATTCCCCACAGAATCATCGTGGATTCAAGGGGGAGAAAGTAAGGTTTAGCTTTGCTCTCGAAGGACATTAAGTTTCTTTGAATGTTACTGTTCCCCACCATATTGATGCAGCGGTGAAGAAGGAGGAAGGTACTCAGTGGTGAAAATGTACAGACTTCTACGGGGATCCGATAAGAGAAGAACGATCTCACTCTTGGGAACTACTTAGAATATTGGCACCCCGACCGTATTTCCCATGATGTGTTGCAGGGTGACTTAAAATCATTCACCTCAAACACGTAGAGGCAAGGAGGTTTCGTTATTCTCAGTTTTTCCAATTCAAATACGTTCTAAGGCTATGTTCATTTGTCAAGAAAGATATGTGAAAATAATTCTCAGAAAAGTTATAAGAAAGGAAAATGAAACAAACTAGAAACTTAGTTTCCCATGTGTGTTCATTTAATAAGAAAGTATGCAGGAAAGTAAGTAGTAATACAACTTTTCTGCAAAATCTTTTTTTTTTATCAGGAAAAAATTTGAAGGAAAATGTTTTCTGCAAGAAAATAAAAACGGTAGGTCCCACAATTTTCCTGCAGCAACTGAACACATATGCAGGAAAAAAACGTTTTATTTTCTTTTACCTTTATTTTCCCTCACTTGCTTGACAAATGAATGCAGCCTAAGGGAATTCGGGCTACTAGACTTGGATTTCAGCGAAAACCCTTCACTTGATCAAACAAAAAAAGTGAGGAAGCAAACATACGCGAAAGATTAGATCATGTTGCAGCTAATTGCTTGTGGATGGGCAGCTAGCTAGATGTGAGGGTGAACCATTATGGTGGCCAAACTCTTCCCACACTCCCGTTATCTTGGAATGTAATGGTTCAAATACAAGACTGCAGAGGCCCATATTTGTATTCGAAAACATGTTGACCTTGCATGAGGATCTCCAATACTTGTTGTTATCGGCCAGGGGAGCTTCTCCCGTCAACCTAAAGCAAAACCTTGAATATTTAGCAAGGAATTGCTCGGCACGGAACCGAGACACTTTAGGTAATGTTAAAAGGCGAACAAATCTGATTTGAGAAAGAGGCTAGGAGAGCGATCGAGGACCACATACAGCGTCAATAGTGGTGGGGGGAAAATACTAGAAGATTAGTACAATGAACTTTTGAGGAAGCAGGAAATCGTGTGACATCAAAGAGCGTGAGTGGATTGGTTAAAATTTGGAGATCAAAATACGAGATTCTTACATCAAAAAGTTACCATGAGGAGAGCATGTAACAACTTTGAAGGTATTGAAAACCATGAAGTTAGTGGGTTACAACAGATGAGGGTGTCATCAATGTCCTAATGAGCCACTTAGCATAACTGATAAGAAGCTGGCGTCGGGCGAGTAGTGATTACCGTGCGGGCGTGATAAAACAGCAGAAGCAAAGAGAATGAGAGGAAAAACACTAGAGTAAAGGCATTTTTTTCTGAAGAAAAAAACTTTAACAAGCAATAAACTAACGACACTAGTCCACTACCCGTATTTAAAGGATTAGGATCCCCTCCAGCTTTTATGATCGTCCAGCCCCTCCAGCCTACTCTAGGCCGTTGAAAATTTTAAGATTGAAACTGGTGACATCACTGTAAATATCCCACCTAACGGCGTTTCCATCGACCTTTCATTTCCCTTCTTCTGTAACCTCGATTCTCACAGAATCTTCTTCACACTCGTGGTTATAACAAGACAAAGATGACTGCTTCGGATCCTAATCCAACACCAGAACCCTGTCAAATTCGTTCCGCAAATTGCTCTCTGTTTCTCCATTTTTCGATTATGATCAAATTACTCTTCTCATTTTCTACACTACGGCTCAAAGAAGAGACAACAAGACACCCATTTCGTCATAAATCTGAACATATTTGTGGAATCCATGTTTGTTTAATGAATTAGGAGCTCATTGGTGACCTCTATCTTCCACAAGACCATGACATCACTCATCCAACTTTTCTTCTTCCTTTTTGTTATCTTCTTCACCAAAACCAGTTCTTCTCTGAATTTTGAAAAGAAAAAAACCAGACATTTACCAATAGAGACAAGTTTCAAGCTCCCTTCTTCAATACCCAGTCGGCCTATAGGTGAGTTCATGCTTTCTCTATCCACCACCATATTTCTTTAGTTACATTTCTCTGGCGGGTCTTTGTGAATCCTATGTTTCATGACTTGTGCTCTGTTGAAGTATTTGGTAGCGTTCTCACTAGTGAATCGAGCTCTAAGGGTTTGATTTTCTTTCTTGAGAACTCTGGCAAAATAAAGAAACATTATTGCTGAAAAAAATGATCAGTACATTTCAGTAGAGATGAGGTTCATTGGAGATTATGATGAGAGAGATGAGAGAGAGAGGAGGAGTTTGAGGCGGAGAGTGATAGGGAAGGTGAAGCTAACGCCGTTAATTGGTGAACATGAGATCAAAGCTTCAACAATCATCAAGTGATCCAATCATGTCCCGATAGGAAGAAGGTGAAATTGGGAACTTTTCTCCCAATCATAAGGTTTCCCCAGCACTCCTAATCAACCAGTCAAATGATCCTTAACGTGTGAATCAGCAACAACCAGATGCTACTGATCCTCCAACCATGGATGTACAGAAACTGGCGGCCACTCTACAAGCCCAGCTGGCCCAAATGATGCAGCTCATCAACAGCATGGTCGCCACAAACACACAGAGGAATGATGCACTCGCCAAAGAAATCTCGGCTGTACAGAGTGGCATGAACCTGCTAAATTTTCCACCACCGCCACCTATGAGGCCTTCTGTGTAGCTTGAACATGTCCCAAGAAACTCCAGAAATTGCAATTAGAAGAAATTCATCATTTGCAAATCCATGTACCTGGAGAAACTCCTAGGCCCACTCCACAGAACCATAGCCACACACCTTATGATCTCATTTACCCAAACATTTCAACTTTCAAGCCCCAATCATTTGTTGGAGATGCAACAAGGACTGCATCAGTCCCAACAGCAGTACATACCATGATCTTCTCTGTGTCGTTGGCCAGAGTAGGTTCGGCCTCCCTTTTGACTCTCTTCCTTGATCTAATTTTCATCCATATGAAATTATGGCTGGACTTATTCTTTTATAATTAGTAACTCTTTATTAATTATAAAACTAACCCACTACTAATTAAATCCAACAGTTTGGATTAACTTTCGTTTCAGTCCAGTTTGCTATTTAGTCTAACTAAATATGCATGTTGTTGTACTTTGATCTTTGATTCCTTTAATTGTTAATTAGTCCAACTACCGCATCCAGTCTAATCCTACGGTGTGTGACCCTACATGTTCCTATTACGTTGGCAGTAACAATTACAAACACTAAGCAGTGTCTAGCAACACATCAATGTTACTGTTTGTATAATCCATTTGTCTCATATATCCGGATTGGACACAAGACATGGAGTGTCACACTTGTATATCCAATCAAGAGTTTCACGATCTATGAGTAGAATTAGATAAACAAATAACATCAATATCTCATATTGATTTATTCGAGCATGGCCATGCATTTCCTTAAGTCTCACTCATCGAGTGGCCGTGGATATTTACTCAAGTTATGTGGGTGGGACAAATCATCTCTGCATCACTACCATCTCTCAACTTGATTCATATCATTTCCAATTAAAGCCTATATAGTTACCCAGTTACGGTGTAACATTTGACGATATCAAAACATGATAATTCACAACTAGAGTATCCAGTTACTTCTAGTCGAAGGATCACCACACATTGTCACTATGAGGAGTGTTTGTGACATTCACATAACTCCCACGTAGCCTTCTCATGGCGGGTCAACCCAGTACGCCATTACTCCTAATGCATACACATGTGCTAGACTTGATATCTCCATATCAACCTACCCACATACTAGTCTCGATGCAATACAGTCGTCCTATTAACTGCATTACTCGACTAGGGATATTTAAGAATATAACATTTATATAGTAAGGACTTCATTCATGTTAACATATCTCCATATCGATAACACAATGAATAGTAAGTCCATATAAATGTCACAAGAAATAGATTGCCTCTAGTGCATATTTCCAACAATTTACTTGATATTTTTGGATTTGGACTTTCCCATGATATCTTTAGCCCACATATAGTTAGGCTTATTTGGGCCTAGGATATGTCCTATCCCACTTAGCCCACTAGTTAGTCTCTTTTCTAGAAGCTTCCCAAGTTGTAAGGATGTAATAGTGTGTAGGGGGCTCTGAAATCATCACTTGTAAATATCTTAGGGTAGATCATGGGGGAAGGTTCTAGGCCTTCGATCATAGTTGTTAGATTAGTAGATCGCTAGATCCTTCCATGGGAGAAGGTCGTGTATATATAGAGAAGGGCTCATTTGCTCCAAGACATCCACCAAGTTGTATGCTCTCTAAAGCAATACAAGTTCCTTCCTTCATAGCTCTTTCTTCGCGACCTGCCTCTAAAATACTCCATATCTACCCCAATTTTCCACTTTTAGCCCTTCTAAAACAAAGAATATGTCTCCAACAGACTGCTAAGGCCATTTCTCATTACTATACCAGGTTGACCAATATATGCAATTGTGGTAGGATTGAACAAATAATTTTCATTAAAGAACAAGGGTCCTTGCCAGTTGTCCAATCAGACTACTTCTGATAGAGGCCTAGATAGAGGCATAATGAGTATATACGCATGCAAATTTCACTACTAGAAAAATGGCCTATCACGGCGGTTTTTATACAACGGTTTACGAAACCGCCGTTACAAGAATCACTTTACGGCGGTTTTTTGCTTAGTGACGTGTACACACAGCCGTTCAAATAAACCACCGTATAATAAACGGCGGTTCACCCAAACCGCCCATATATGCACCACCAAAAGGCGGATTGTAGAAACCGTCGACTAATAAATAACATCTACGACGGATTTTAAAAACCGTCCAATAATTTCGAGGCGCAAAAGCTAGAAACCGCCTTTAATGAAACCATAAATTCTATTACGTTGTTATTAATAAAGGAACAAATCAATTATAATTAAAAAAAAATCTGCGTACAAGTCTTTTTTTTGTCCAAATCATGCGTACAAGTCAATGCCTTTAATGTTAACATAATAATCATGGCCGTCCAAATTCTAGATCTAAATCTTTGCCATCCATTACAAAACCTACCTCTTTATAACCTACAATCTCTTTCTTCTCCTCACATGCGGCTGCTGCTACCCCAACCATTCCCTCTCATCCCTGTCTTCAATCATAACTTCGCCTTCGTCTATGGCGGTGTCTGCAATCTCATGGTAGGTATCTCTCGGAAGATTCACTCTCTTTCTCGCCCTCTACACTCTCTCTTTCTTTCTATCTCCTTCTTCTTTCTCTTCCCTCTCTCTCTCTCTCTGTTTCTAGATCTAAGTCTCCCACACTCAGTTTGAACTTCGAATGTCATTCGATCATAACTTCGCCTTCCTCTTCTTTTTGATTTGATCTCGTTCTCTCTGTTATGATTTCTCAACCCCTCTCTACTTCCATTACTTTTTCTCACTCTCAGTTTTCTCCTCAACTCTCCGTCTATTTCTTCTGATTTTGTTCCCTCGATCTTGAACACGCATTTGTTCGGCTCTGTTTCTAGAAAATGGATTGTATTGTTTTGGATGTGAAAAGAATGCAGAACATTCATGTTAAAAAAATAATCAATATAATTTTAAAATTATATTATACAAAAATAGGGGCATAATAATTAACCATAAATTAAATATATTATTTCAAATATTAACAAAGAAATTAATTATATTAATACAAGGGCGGTTCATAAAACTCGCCGCTCCATTACATTTTTACAGTGACGTTAAAGGCGGTTTGTGCAAACTGCCGAAAAGTACATTTATGTCGGTTTACATTGACGACGCCTTTCTTCATGACGGAATTTAAACTGCCGAAAAAACCGCCGTAGGTGCTTTAAACGGCGGTTTTGGTACATATTACGGCGGTTTTTAAACCGCCGTTTCAAGCAGTTTTTTAGTAGTGTTTGTAAACAAAATAGTTTATCGCCGTACATATATTTGGCAATTTGGGAAATGA
Source organism: Linanthus parryae (assembly GCA_023055425.1). Taxonomy (NCBI): domain Eukaryota; kingdom Viridiplantae; phylum Streptophyta; class Magnoliopsida; order Ericales; family Polemoniaceae; genus Linanthus; species Linanthus parryae. Next base: position 14,155,655 of record JALGPY010000008.1, on the reverse strand, counting down.
ATGGCCCACATTTAAATAACAAGTATCAACTTATATTTCTAGGAATGAAGTACTTACATCGGCCAGTTCTATACATTTTTCCATTGTCAGCTTAGAAAAGTCTAAGCGACCTTCAAATGCATACTCCTGATCACGAAACTGATGACGAAAGGCTACAGCCTCGTCCAGCATTATATGTTTTACAATGTGAGCAATTTGAATAAACTAATGACCACAAGTTATAAGAATATCTACCAACAAATCTAACCTTTTGTTGACTCAAATCAATGCCATGAACGTCTTTGAAATGGGCCAGCATTGGCTAAAATCTTTCCGGCGGGCCCAACTCGCCATACATGATGAAAATTTACTCTTTGTAAAAATGCCTAAAGTCTCCACGGTGCGCCTAGTGAAAATTTAAAACAAGTAATCAACCAAAACATATAAAATCACCATAATTTGGATTCACTTATTTAATGCCTACGAATAGCACACCCAATTTTGACAGCGATCCCACATGCGTCGATCTTGAAACTTTTGACGGCCTGTATTAGGCTGGAGAGGCTGGATGATAATAGAAGCTGGAGGGGATCCTAATCTGTATATAAATGAGTCCAAATCCTCTGTATCATTTGTGTGTATCCTTCTCTTTATCCTTACTATGATTGGTACATTTCATATTTTTTTTATTCAATTTGTTACAGAGGATACAGAGGATCCGGGCTCTATTTAAATAGCCATAAACTCTAAATTTTACCAAAATGGTAAAAATATAAAATTAATTAAAGTTGTAAACTAAATGTAAGTTTGAAAAAGATTGACCCATATCATGTTTAAAACGAGATCCTAACTGGAAAAAAAAGTTATAACTAAAAATAGTAAATTTGACCATTTCGATCCTCAAACTGCTCATTTGGCCATATTAGGGCATCGGCGGTGGCTGGATCGTCTTTAGGAATTTGATAGCCTAAAGCGAGTAATAAATTTGATTCCCTTAAATATTTTTTTAAACATCCTTTGTAGTGAAAAGATCTTGTGTGTGAACATGTTGTGCAGTATACGTGCAATGTATGTCCTACCTTCGTGTTGGCTCACATGCTTCATGTTTTTATTTTATTTATACAATTTATATTTGTTATCAGTATTAGTAGTCCTTTGTACATTACTTGGCACCAATACCCCTTTGGCAGCACTTTTTTCGACATGGTTTTGAAATTTTCAACTAGGTTGCGTGTACTTTACAACAAATGACACCTTTGTTAAATATTCAATATAAGAAGAAAATCCCACAATTTGATAGACTGGGACAGGAAACACAAAATGTAAAGCAAATACTGAATGGTTAAGAGCTAATTTCAAACCGTAAACCATCCAAATTAAGACAAGTAGCAGCTTGACCATCTTAAGCTTTGAGTTCAACAAGAAAATCTATATATACATGGACGCTTGGTCCTCCAAATCTTTGTCTCTACAGTCGTTCGTTTGCTTGAATTCATTTCAGCCGTTTGATGACAGTATGAGTGGATTTGAAATTTGAGGACTTTTACCTGCCTCAAAACTCTCGCCCTTCTACCTTTGATTTCTCTCTCTCTCTCTCTCCTCACCCTATTATCACAATGTTGCCGGACCACTACCAACATCCACAATTGGATGAAAGCATGATAGAATTTTGAGGGAATCTTTTGCAAACAATTCAATCTGAATCTTTAGATAAGCATATTTTACAAATTTTTTCTAAACAACATATTTTACAAAGTTTAACTTAATTATAATTCTAAAAAAAACTTAATTATTTTAAATAGTATATAAAAATTGATTAGTGCCCTTAGGGCACGGGTTTTCACCTAGTCACCTAACATTAACTGATGTACTTCTCGCTTCTTCCTCCTCTCTCCAAATCATATTCTTCGCGCATTTGACCCCATAAGAATTACACGGACAGTGAAAGAAAGAAAGAAAGAAAGAAAGAAACAGAGAGAACCCCACATCATAAATCACAAATCATATTCTCTGTACTGGTTGGATACTTGCACACATGAATTAGTCCAACAATAAGAATTGAACCTTGATTACCCTCATTCCCCTCTATTCACCTCTGTAAGAGAGAGAGAGAGAGAGAGGTGGAGAAAGATAGGCTCGGATCTATAATTGAAATCATAGAAGAGAATAATTGCACCAAAACATGAGTGCAAAGGGTTTTTGCCTCGCCATGAATGTCACAGTTTCTCAGCTAATTCAATAAATCCAGTATCATCACAGCCTCTTGCAATAGTTTCTTTCTAGTTATTCATTTCCCAACAATAAGAAATGAACCTGAGAGAGACAGAGAAAGAGAGGCTCAGATCTTTAATTGAAATCAGAGAAGAGAAAATTGCACCAAACCATGGCTGCAAAGGATTTTTGTGTCGACATGAATGTCACAATTTCTCAGCTAATTCAATAGATCTAGTATCATCACAGCCTCCTGCAATAGTTTCTTTCGTAGTTATTCATTGAACTTGCCCATATTATAGTATGTAATACTCCCTTCGTCCCAAAAGTATGAAACACGCACACGCACACGCACACATGCAGCGGGTAGTTTAATCCGTCACAAGAGGGGATAAATTAATTAGCAAGTCAATGCAAGAATTTGATAATCTTTTCGTGGTGTTGTAGACCAGACTTTTCACTACAACACCATGGTAGCACATAATTACCACGTGCATCGCACGTACTTCTTGCTAGTTTGATGAAAATAACTATAGAGACAACACATTCCACTAAATTTTCTGATTATTTAAAAATTTGTGTGATAGATAGAAAGTTGATTGATTAATTCAATAAGAAATGGTAGTTCACTTTAACTAGAGTCAGACCTGTCTCGTTGGGGCTATGTATCACATTTATTCTTTCTTCTCTAAGTCTCGACAATATTCGAAAAGATAGAGAATAAATAAATGCGGATACAATTTAATAATTTGATCAAAAAAAGGAAAAAAATATCAGTCTCATAATTTTTGAGCATAATCTCGTAAATTTTAACCAATTTGTCAAAATATATTATTTAATATTTATTAGAAATAAATGCACTAATGTCAATTTTTAAAAAATGGACGCAAATATGAAACTTGCGTAGCCAAAATTTGTCAATTGATGGAACACACTACTTATGGGACACACTACTTACATCACATTTACTTCTTGCTAAATAAGGTGAGAAATGAAAGTGAAAGTGAATTTACACCGTTCAATTTGAAGTCATCCAATGAAGCAAATGAGGACACATCTCTTAGATGAACAGTAAAACCCCAATGTGTTTTAGTATATAAATTGCATAAGTTTTCTCCTGTTTTTAATATTTTTGTACATGGATAGCAAAGAAATCACGATGCATATTAAATTAACTCTCAAGTAGATTATGGGTTGAATCATGAAACGTTTGATATTCGTGTTTTTGTATAATGTGTAAAATAAGACAATCGTTAGATAGAATCTCATTTTTCTTCTACAATTAAACTTGGCTAGGGGAGAATGTATTAGTTTGTCCTAACACCATTGGAATTCCAATAAAAATCAACGGCGCCACGAGTCGCCACGAGCTTTATCTTGTAGGTTCAGAGAAATGGTTTTAGAAAGTATTGCCAAACGAGGGGCACAACGAAGAAGATCCTTCTGAAACATAGATAGTAGTTAAGAAAAGTTGACACTATAAATCATTAACCAGCGCTCATTAAAGAGAGTTTCATACCACAAGTTTTTGCAGGTGATAACTGAGATGGGTTTCGAAAGTCTGCCTAACTAGGGAACAAAAACCGCACCCATGTAGTAATACTCAGGGCCGTAGAGGCGTTTGTAGCCATCGGCATAATAATTGCATGTAGCTACCACATTCATAGATGGTATCAGGAACGTTGCAAACGCCAACCCAGAATAACAGTAACAATGTATGATTAATATATATACACACACACACATATATATTATCAATATTACTATTATGTTGTTGTTTTGTTAATTGTAATAACATACATATGAATTAAAATAATTGTTTGAATGTATTTATCTCTCTTCCTTCTACCGTCTCCGTCGAATTTGGCTATATATAGCGCTAAATTGGCAGACGCGCCAATCAATGAAAAATTCCTCCGTGCACATCACTTTCCCATGACTTCCAACAAGAGTTTTGGGGTTTTGCGAATGGCCAATTACCTCCATGAACGTGTTGTTTTATTATTATGTAATTGACACTCTTGTGATATTTGTTAGAAATTATGTTTTGGCTATTTATTCCTACTACTTTATGAAACATTGTTGTATTTTCAAAAGTTTAGTTCTGTGCCGATGCACACATGTCCCCTGTTAGCAGGGATTGTTTGTGTTAAACCCATAAGGATAGATTGGTAAAAATATATGTTTAGGTGAAAGATAAAGGGTCACGTGTTGTTGGTTTGTGACATTATTAGATTGATTCAGAACAGGTATTCTAGTGTTGAAAAGTAGTACTCCCTCAGTTTCTTCTGTTTCTTCATCATTTCCCAATCAGATTGTTTCTTCTGTCTTCATTCTTTTCCAAAATGATTGTTTTTTTCATTTGAAAATACAACACTACCCTTAATAAAAAGAATTCCCATTATATCAGGTGTCTCTTCATGCTGACTCATCATGCTTTATTAAAGTAAAGTGGTAAAACTACCTTGTTTCTTAATAAATCAATTTTTTTAGGAAAATAAATCAAATTTTTTTCTTCATGAAGAAACAAAAAAAAAACAGATGTAGTACTTAAATATCCAATTTATGCTTCGGGATAATAAGTTGATGAATATTATTCCATTTTTTTTATGAAATACGCTATCTCATAGTATATCATTTGAGACCGTAAACGCTCGTAACATCGTACAATAGTGTAATTTGACCCCAGTAGTGTTGTGGCATTTGTCGTTTCCGGCTTAGGCACTCACTAACGCTAGAAATGATAAATATGAGCATGTTAATGCAACAAGTTAATCATCTATGTGACTTGTATTTGAGTTTGTCTAATTGAAAGTGAGAGTTCTGTCGTAACTAAAATAGTTAATGAGACGGACATATTCGAGTACCACAGTAGGACAGACGAATCATGAATTTATAGAGTCTAGGCGTCCATTTAGTAAATTGTCTAGTTCAATTAATGATTTTGTGAGTGACCTGTAATTTGTAACAGTTAACCAAGTGGTCTGTCTCGAAACTAAAATACTGTAGTTGTTGATTCGAAGAGCAGTTGAATGTACTCTATATTATACTTTTAAGAACATCTGCATTACTTGTAGCCCGGAGTATATGAGACATGTCAATCCTTTCCGTTGACACTGAAATCAATGCTGCAATTATTACACAATAGTATTTACGTTTTTGAAGTGAACGAACATAGCCTACGAGAATTCAATTTTCATAAAAAAAAAATAAAAAAAAAAACTTCTTTGTGATATTTAATTAAATTCTTTACATACAGTATTCAGGTGGCACGAATAAATTTGTAGTAAAAAAGTTATTTATACCAATGGTTAATTGAAGTAACGGCCCTTGCCATCCACGTGTTCCATTACCACGAACGACATGAATACAATTATGAAATATTTTCAATTTATTTTGATTTTCTTTCTAAAAAAGGTTGTATTCATTTTTTTGAATTAATTAGAAACATAAAACAACAAATTAATAAATTAATTGGTCAATAATTACTTTAGATTTGCTTATATTCTTTACATAAATACAAATAATTTTCTTCTATTTGCTATAACATTTTTTTTGAAACGCTCTAGTTACTATCGAATTAACGATCAAAAGATGAAGCACCCCTTCGAGAAAGGGACAGTCTTCTTTGGAAGATGCGAGATAAACCGTAACTAATATTAAGTTTGAGAGAGTTAGAAGGTGAACATGTCAGTAACTCTAACAGAAGGAGCAAACACACTTTTGGAGCAAAATTTGGTCCAAATTGAAAAAAGCATAGCTCCAACAGATGGAACATTTGGTGGAGCAAAAGCAAAGACATGATTTTGGAGGAGCAAACCTGTGACAATTTTGCTGAGGAGCAAATCATATAAAAATCATTTTTAATGAAAAATTGATTCTTCAATTTCAAACAACTCATTTTAGTATAGCTGGTGAAATATATAGTTGGAATATAGATGTGATATATGGCCGTTGAAGTATTGCCGAAGGAAATAGCATTTTAATAATAAAAAATCAATATTTTTTTCACACATAAAAAAATATTCATAATATTACATTACTATTAAAAAATCATATTTTATTAAAATAAACTATGTTAATTTACTTTAGATTAATTTATATGAAAATTAAATTATTTAAAATAATAACAATAATAATAATTGAATAACAATAATGGAGCAATTTTGCTCCTCAGTGATGAGTTCAACCAACAAACTGGAAGAGCAAATTTTGCTCCAAAACCAAATTTGGTCCAAGGACATTTATTTTGCTCCTCATTGTTGGAGATGCTCATACACATGTCCACCATACTTAACATTTATGATTTTTTTTTTTGAGGATATTGATCTTTTTTATGGTTAATTTTACGAAAGCCTCACACTTCCTAAAAAAAAATTATAGTCTTAATTTTTAAATCATATATTATCCTTTGTACTTCATCATTATGTTTCATCAATTTCAACATGGGGATATCTTGAAATGTGGAAGAGTTGTAGTTCTTGTATAAAATTGTTAAGAATTAATTATTAAGTGTTGGAAGATGCCCGAACTAGCCCTTCTATTGATTGGGGGAAGGGAGTTCAATCTAGTACCCCAAATTGAGTTCTAGGAGGGAAAAGTTGTCTTGTCCACCCTTTTACGGCTCCTTGGTTGGCCAGGCCGGGGCGGCTCACTGTTAAAATACTCTAATTCAGGCTCGGACTGCTACTACGGGGTGCTAGTGAGGGCTAGCCACTGGCTGGGGCGGTGCAGCCCACTGCTTAATGGGCCGGGTGTGGGCGAGCCCGCTTGACTCCTCTCCCACTTGACATATTTACTCGCAATGCCGAACATTATAAGTTCAATATAAAGTTATGTATTTGACAATCAATGAGGCAATTATTACACAATAATATTTACGTTTGTGAAGTGAATGAACATAGTCTACGAGAATTCAATTTTTCATAAAAAAAACTTCATTGTGATATTTAATTAAATCTCTTTTTACATACAGTATCTGGCACGGATAAATTTGTAGTAAAAAATTTATTTATACCATTGGTTAATTGAAGTAACGATTCTTGCCAGCCACGTGTTCCATTACGACAAACGACATGAATACAATTATGATTTTTTTTCAATTTATTTTGTTTTTCTTTCCCTAAAAAAAGTTGTATTCATTTTTTTCGAATTAATTAGACATCGAAAACGACAAAGTAATAAATTAATTGGCGATAATTACTTTAGATTTGCTTATGTTCTTTACAGAAATAAAGCGAATTTTCTTCTATTTACTATAGCAATATTTGAAACATTCAATTTACAATAGCATTGATGATTAAAAGATTAACGTCTAACTAATTAAAAAGTCATAATTTGAGATTATTGGTGAGTAACAGGGGATCTGGACACAGTTGGAAGTAAATCCACACTCCAGTAAACGTCTTTGGACTATCGAAAAGTCTTCATATCCTATTAACCAGAACACGTGTCGATTCACAGTTGGTTGTCTGTTCGAATTCAAGACCCAAAAACCGGGTAACCCAAATCAAGACATAAATCGCCGGGTCTGGATGCACTTTTTCATGGAAGAAAGTATCCGAATCTCTCACACCACATTTCCCCATAAATTATTTTTATGTGAATAAATGTTTGTTAGTAATAATCCAGTTGGTTCCTCCATCAAGCAATTAATTACTTTGTTCTTTTTTTTTCACTTGAAAGTTGGATTGTGGAAGAGCCATTAAATAGTGGTCCGGAACAAGGGCGGATCCATGTGTGACCCAAGGTGGACCCATGACCACCCTCAACATTTTGTGTTTTGCTTGTTTTTTTCTAATATTTTGGCAAATTTACACATAGGACCCCCCTGAAAAGCACATAAAAGACCCTAGATTTAGTGAAATGTCTCATTTATGTCCTTAAGGAACTAACTTGTAATTGGAATAGAAGTATTAAAAGCTCAAAAATTAGTCGAGACGCCCCTGACAATATAAATTTTGGGGTATAAGTACAGTTGAACAAGATAAATTTTATAATAAAAGTACTTAAATGTGGTAGCACCTGAACTCTTCTCGTAAAATAATATGAGGACCTTTTAGTTTTCAACGAGTCCCCCTAACAAAAAATCCTTCATCCGCCCCTGGTTCAGAACGCTTAAATTCCGGGCGGATCAGCCCGGAACGGACCAGGTTTTAGTCCGGTACAAAACATATAATATTCCATTCCGTTTCGGGGTCAAAATGGAACGATTCGCTTCGCTCCGAACGGAATGGAACGGATCTTTTTTTGAATACTAATGGAATGGAACGGATCTGATAACTATGGAATCACGACATTTGCAAGATTCTCTTATTGTGCATCCTTGATTGTGCAGACTTATATTCTAATCATTTTATATTGATCAGGGTCATCTGATGGAGCATATCTTTTTGGTCTCAGAGTGTCTATAGGCCTGATATCTTCCTTACTAGCAAATAATAGAGAGTTTGACAAACTAAACAACTTGTTAAAACTGACCGAAAACTTAGTCCAGGATCTACAAGATGAGCTGCAGATGAGATATTCTTTTTCTGTCAAAGAGCTTGCGATTGAAGATTGCAAAGCACATGATACGTTGTACCTCTATGATGACAAAAGTGTACCATATGTATCCTCGTAAAAAACCCTATCCAACCATATAGGTATTGCCTACAGATTATGAAAATTGAAAAACTTGATTTTTTACTGTGTACCAGTTTCGGGTTCAAACTACGAGGCACGAAAAACAAGCCTAGGGCTCTGATACCAATGTAGGGAGGAGCTGATCTAATCATACATAGATCTACAACATGAATGAAAGCGGAATATTCATGTGTGTCTTTTCTTCCGTAGCTCCTAGCGCAGTGGATTGATCTTGTTGTTGCTTGCTTTCACGTGCCTTCACCTTGATCTTGATCCCACCGGTCTTAGTGTTAATCACGAAGAAGAACACCTTGATTCACCCCATGTACCACCTTCTTATATGTAGTTGGAGAGAGACTAGGGTTCTCTACAACTTGAGAATGAATGTGGACTTAATAACTTTACTGTTGTTATTAGCATTATAATATGTAGGAGGCTGCCTCCTTCTATAGGCAAAACTTTTCCTAGGTTTACACATAAACCCCTAAGGTTTGAGTCTTTGCTACTAACCCCTTTAGATTTGTGCCATATTACAATTAATCCAATAAGGTTGTCGTAATTGCATTGGGCACCCCACATGGGCCCACCAATTGCTAACATGAACACTTTCTCTAAAGGGAGATAAGTGTCGGATAAATGTGCAAGATGTGAAACAAGGCAAACAAATTCCCACATCCATATGCACTGCAAAGTAGCCAAGCAACTCTAGAACAGTCTAATGGGCTCATATTTCTTCCAAAACATGCAAGGAAAATATACAATTTGGGCAAAAAAAAATGATATTAACCGGGCAAGAGCCATATCGGGCAGTTCTCTGCATAGCCATATGTTGTCTCTCGAAACAATTTTTTTTCAAAACTAGAGACCGAAATCACATGGAACTAGCTCAGAAGATCCTTGCAAGAATTGAGGAAACAAAAAACTAAAGAATAAGGAAGACTTAGCGAGGTCAAAGGCGCATGAAAGAATACACAACAATGGGGGTAGTGAGAGCCAGGTTGAATTAAAGCTAATTCTGACAGAGCTTGGTCAAACATCACCAAATTAGCTTGCAAGCATTAGAGTAGTTCTCAGAAACCACAACGGGAATTTGATAATAGCAACTCGGAAAACAAAGCAGAAGAAAAAGCTCCGTTTGAAGCGATTAAGACATCAAATGAAGCTGGGGCCACAAGATTCCGGGTCAAAGGTGATGCAAAAATACTAATGGAAGAACTACAGAATTCTCTCACCGAACGAAAAGTCTACGACGTAACAACAAGTGGTGAAGTCTTGGAAGAAATGAGGGAGATAAAGCGCCCCTTTAGGAAAGGGACGATCTCCTTTAGAATATGCGAGATTTTTTTTTTTTTTTTTTTTTTTGTGATCAGTAAGTGATTAAAAACCAGACGAAGCAAACACAAAGTTCAGAAACAGACCAAACAGAAAGGTGCAGAAAAGAAAACCAAACAAAATACAATATCTACTGAGCACATCCGCTCAAAACCATGTCCCTAATGACTAGTTCTTCCACCCACTGGGGGAATCCTCCAGAATTACCACTGTATCATGTTGCATTCTCCCTCTCTTGGCAATGGCATCGGCAAGTCCATTCTTGTCTCTGGGAATGAAGGTGATAGAGCTATTGCTACCGTGAAGGATGACTTTGATGTCATGAACCAAGGCTTTGTAAGGGAAGCTGTCCGGGAGATCTTCAGTAATAGATTGGATGGCATCCTGGGAATCAGCTTCAATGATAATATTCTTCATATTGTACTTGTGAATGATAGCAAGCCCTCTATGGATAGCTCAAAGTTCAACTTTCAACACCGAAGAATATCCTATTTGACCCATGTAACCCTTTTATCCATTGCCCAGCTTCATCTCTAAAGACTCCACCGTAGCCAGCTACTCCATCTCTACCCTCCTTGCTCCCATCCGCGTTGAGTTTAATCTTGCCTGCACAAGGGGGGATCCAATTAGTCCCAACTTTGGAGGAATCACTAGAGTTACCACTGATGAAAGCCCGAAGGATTTCATCTGCATAGTTTCTAATGTTACTAACAAGAATGTTTGGAGGAATCATAGTATTGTTAAAAACAACACTATTACGATTCTTCCAAATAAACCAACATCCACTAATAAAAATTAGAGAATGCCATATGCTAGTAATATTAGAACTTCTGAGATTAGTGTCGAACCACCAAAAAAGTCACTAATTTGACAGTGGTAAAAATCGCATCCCAAACAGCTAACGCATTTGGGCAGCTTCCAAAAAGGTGATTCAAGTCATCACTGTAACCTTCGCAGTGAGGACATGAATCAATCACACAAAAAGTTTTTGTATAAAATTGTTAAGAATAAAACTTAATTATCCTTTGTACTTCACTGTTATTTTTCATCAATTTCAACATATTAGAGATCTTATTTGCGGGGATATCTTGAAATAAGGAGGAGTTGCAGTTCTTGCATAAAATTGTTAAGAATTAATTATTAAGTGTTAGAAAATATTAGCCTTTTATACTTGTTGGGAGGGATAAAAATGCATTTTTTTTCAATTTATACATTTTTTGGTCTAGATGGATGCCCGAACTAGGGGGGGAGGGGAATCTACCCCGAATTGAGTTCTAGAAGGGAAAAGTTGTCTTGTCGTCCGACCCTTTTCCGGCTCCTTGGTCGGCCGGGCCAGGACGGCTCACTGTTAAAATACTCCAATCCAGGATCGGACTGCTACTACCTAAGGGCTAGTGAGGGTAGCCACTGGCTGAGGCGGTGCAGTCCGCTACTTACTGGGCCGGGTGTGGGCGAGCCCGCTTGGCTCCTCTCCCATTTGACACGTTTACACACAATGCCGAACATTATATATTCAATGCTACACAGTCATATATATTTGGCAATCAATGCAGCAATTATACAATAGTATTTACATTTTGTGAAGTGAACGAACATAGCCTACGAAAATTCAATTTTCATAAAAAGATGTCATTATAATATTTAATTAAGTCTCTGTACATATATTATTCAGCTGGCACGAATAAATTTGTAATAAAAAATTATTTATACCATTGGTTAATTGAAGTAACGATTCTTGCCATCCACGTGTTCCATTACGACAAACGACATGAATACAATTATGAAATATTTTCAATGTATTTTGCTTTTCTTTCTAAAAAAAAGGTTGTATTCAGTTTTTGAATTAATTAGACATCGAAAACGACAAATTAATAAATTAATTGACGATAATTACTTTAGATTTGCTTATGTTCTTTACAGAAATAAAGCGATTTTTCTTCAATTTACTATAGCAATATTTAAAACATCGAATTTACAATAGCATTGATGATTAAAAGATTAACGTCTAGCTAATTAAAAAGTCATAATTTGAGATTATTAGTGAGTAACAGGGGGTCTGGATACAGTTGGAAGTAAATTCACACTCAATAAACGTCTCTTGGCTATTGAAAAGTCTTCATTTCCTAATAACCAGGACACGTGGCGATTCACAAGTGGTTTATCGATCGAATTCAAGACCCAAAGACTGGGTACCCCAAGTCCGGACATAAATGACCTGAGTCTGTATGAACTTTTTCTTGTAAGAAAGCATAGAATCCGTCAATTTAAGAGCTTGATCCAGATTTTAAATAATCATAAAGAATAATTTACACCCGTCTAAACGTCCGAGATCAATTCGAATTATAATCCTACGATTCTCGACATTTCAGCTAATCCAAACCACCCCTATAAAAAAAAATGCTCATCATCACAGTAATGTAAAATTGTAAATTAGAAACCCGCTCTCTTCTTTGTTTGAGCAAGCAGAGAGAGAGAGAGCGCTCTGGATGTAGCAATTTTTGTAGTGTCAATATCAACTTTCCAACAATTGCCTCTTTCGTTTCCATTTTGTGCTTCTTTGGTTGCTGTATCGTCTTTCTCTCTGTAGATAACGAGAGCAATGGGTGTTGCTGCTGATTCCGAGAAACCCACAACTCCAATCTCTCTGCGCAACAATCTCGCCTTCTCTGAAACTTCACCTTTCTGAAAGTTTCACTTTCCTCTGAACTGGGTGTAGAAAAAGTAAGCCATTTCATCTTTCTCATCGATACTTCATCTCTGCAAATTTCGGCAACATACTTGTGGGTCTTCCCTTTGATGCGTTGTTCTCATTTGGGTTTGGTTTTGTTTGGAGTGAAATGTTCACATTTGGGTGAATTTTTGGGTGGAGCTATCGAGGTTCTTGGTTTTTTCTCTATTGATGGTTTTGGCAAGTAGGGTTTTGCTTTGAATTAGAAAGAGCTCGAATTCAAGCCTTGTTAGACTGCTTTTGGCTGTTCTGAGTGATTCAATTTTAGTAGAAAGGGGACTAGATTTGGTATTTATCTTTCGATTTTTGTGGGGTTGTTTCTCTCTTCTTGTTGAGAACATAGAAATAGTACTAATTTGAGGGTTTTTCCTTTTGAGTTGAAACATTGCATCTTCATTGCGAATAAGTGAAAGTTGTTCTAATTCAGTTGATTATTCCTTCATAGGATTGGAGGACACAACTGGTTCTGATTGATAGGGTTTATGGGAATGTTAGCATTACGGTTTTACTCCAAAGGAAGTGAAACACAAGAAAGTTTCTCTTAGCTTCTGCGAGATTAGGCTGTTTTTAGCTTGGGAATGGAGGTGTGGGTTGCTATAGCAGCAGCTGGTGCTGGCTATGTAGCAAAGCACTGGCAGAATCTCGCGAAAGATAGAGAATGTGCGTCAGAGATCCCTTCAGAGAATTCTAAGCTTGTCAAACCTGAAACTCCACCTTGTATCGATCAATCTTGTCATTTATTGAGAAGATTTTCACGGAAAAAGAAGCTAGCCAGGGATTCACTTTCGGAAAAGGAAGTGGCTTCTACTAGTAGCTGTGGTGGTAAAAACCTTAATCTAGATGATTACGAGGATTGCAGGTTACTGTCTCTGTCAGGTCCATTCCCTAAGCCCTTAAGAAATGAGGACATTGCAGAAGTAGCCGAAGAAGTAAGATTAAATCACAACCTGGATGAGCTTTTTTTGCCTTCGATTCCTGAACGTTCTATGGTTGAAGTGGGCACTTTTTACGGTTCGCCGAGGCACAGAAGCTGTCTTCGAAGTAGACAATCCAAATTGCAACGTATAAAGCCTTTAACTTCCATGGGGAGTTGCCTCATGGCTCAGTTTTATAAAGAAGATGACGCTCCTTCACAGGGTTTGAGACCATTCTTTGTGACGGATGGAAAGAAAATAATCAACAGACAGGGCGATTCTTTCAATTGTTTGGATGAATCCAGACTTAGCAAGTTGCATAAAGGGAACTGTTCAGCAGAGGATGAGACTGTTTTGGGGATTCCCCCATTACCATGTGTTGGATCTTTGGCGAGTCCGAAGATAATAGATACAGCCCAAAGGAATTTGGGAAGGCAAAGGAGCATTTCCAATAAAATGGCTAATGGAGTTAAGCTCCACACACTAGCTGGTATGATTCTCATTCTGGATTAGTTTTACTGTCCCATGCGATATTTGCAAGCAAACATAAGCATTACTCCTTCATATCTATTTAGTTTTAGTCTGAGACTCTGAGGTGAATCATGACATTTGCAAGATTTCTTTATTGTGCTATATTCCCTAATTGTGCAGACTTATATTCTAATAATTTCATATTGATCAGGATCATCCGATGGAGCATATCTTTTTGGTCTCGGAGTGTCTATAGGCCTGATATCTTCCTTACTAGCAAATAATAGAGAGTTCGACAAACTGAACAACTTGTTAAAACAGACCGAAAACTTAGTCCAGGATCTACAAGATGAGCTGCAGATGAGAGATTCTTTTTCTGTCAAAGAGCTCGCGATTGAAGATTGCAAAACACAGGATACGTTGTACCTCTCTGATGACAAAAGTGTACCACATGTATTTTCTTGCAACCAGAATTTGGATGGTTCAGCAGAAAATGATGGTAAAGAAATGTCTGATGAGAAGGAAGAGGTGCACTCCGACTCCATGAGTAAAATTGAAGAAGAACTTGTAGCTGAACTGGAAAGACTGGAGTTAAATTTGACTTCATCGAATTTGGAACGAAGATTGTCTGAGCTCGCTGAGGTAATTATATTTCTTTCATAGTTTTTTTCTGCATAATTCTATGCAAGGCATTACATTTAGGTCTTAAAATTTTATGCATAATTCGATACAAGTCATTGTTATGTTATTTACTTAGAGTTCCCTTGCCCTCGTTTCTTTTTCTGGGTGGGGACTCTTGAGAGGGAGGGAAGGTAGGGGAAGGGAGTTGGGTTTTCAACTTTCCTGTTTAATAACGTACGCAACATGTAGTAACAGAACTGATATTAGTACATATAGAACTACACAAACTTTATTAGAAAAAAAATGTTAGCCAGTGTTTTAAACAAGTTCACAGATATCCTAAAAAAGTTTTTGAGCCGAGTTCTACCATTGAGGAGATAACTTTGAGGGTGTAAATAATCACCCGAGTCCCAACCGAATGGAGGATATCCAGCTAAATTTCATGAGAGCAATCAACACAGCAAAATAGACCCAATAACAAAGTAGTAAAGATCACCAGAAGCTACAAAAACCATTTTTATAAGTTATCATATTATGTAGCCTTGAGATGTAATGCACCATGAGAGATTATGGAAAAGAACCTTTAAGTAATTAAGCAATCCAGTTCTATTGTCTTAATTCTAACTCAATAATTTGATGTATGTGTCTATAGATCCCATCTTTCCTACCCATCTCTATTTGGTACCATGGGGTAACATACACAACTTTATCTCTGTTAGATGATTCAACTAATCGAGCTTATTGAGCTGTGGAGCTACAAATTCCGGTTCTACATTGAACTCATATTGGAATAACCCAAGACACCACATTCAATCCATATTGATTACCATTGGCCATAAGTTTTAAATTTTTTATATCCTACACTATCATTTAGTATGATTTAACTATGATAATCCTATTGGATCACTAACTCCTTAATGATATGATCTTGCAATCTACTCAGTTGCAATTTTTTATTAAGTTCAAGTACATGATATAGTAATCCTACAGGGGGGGGGGGGGGGGGAGGGGAGTTGAACCCACCCAAGAGACCAATACCTCTTTCTCAGCATTTAAGGATCTTTGGACCACTCTTTGGTACCACAAGGCCACTGGTTACCTGTTGCAAATAGGTGGATACTTGTTTGTGCTAGCTTGTTTATCTCATCAAATTTGTTTGCACGTGCTATGTCATTTGGGTAATTATTGGGGTTTTCCCCATGCATTGCATATCTTCAGAAGTATCGTAGGTATCTTACAACCTCCTATATCTCTCGATCATCTTGTAAGGCTCTGGCTATTCCAGGATAATGAATGGGATCAGTGACTCCCTCTTGTGGTTGGTATTAGAATATAAGAGAGTTTGGGTATGGATCTGCAATGTCACCTGGTTGGTGGTGCATTGAAGAGGGCAATGAGTGCATGACACATGAAAGGTGGAGTCCCGATCTTCCGTGAGGTGGAATTAATCCTGTTTGACAATTTATTGCTTGGGGAGGCACAAAAGGATGGTAACAACCAACACCTGCACTTCATGGCTCGGTCTGCTAGTAACTTATAGAGCACAACCTAGATGGTTGGTGACCAGGGGATGATAATTTGGTAGGTTTGTTTATGCTTTTATATTGTGATTGATAACCTGGTAGGAGATGTCCTCTCCCTGAGGACCTGAATATGTCTTGTCTCTTTAGTCCAACATACAAGTGAAGTTCCATATAGTCCTGAATGTGGTCTTCTTTGCACTTGCTACAACCAACAGTACTTGGTCCTTGATCATAATCTCACATTTAGGTTTGAGAGCAGATGGTTTGGATGTGGTCAGAGGCTATACAGGTGTTCATATTGAATCATGTTATTGAACGGCTTTGTTACCCGCGGGCAACATCATTGGCTTTCAAGACCTTACCTATATAGAGCAGCACTTGTCAGCTCTAATACAGGCAAGCTGTCAAACGGGTCGGTTAACCGGTGAACGGCCCGATTTTAACCGTTTCTTGAGTAACGGAGCTCGAGCCTGACCGAACCGAGACCGAAACCGATTTCTTGCGGGCTAGGGCTGGTTAGACCTTCTGTCCAACCGTGAACCGGCCCGATAGTATCCGACAGAACTGACCGAGCCCGGCCTGTAACCGAACGGTTAACCAAACCATTACTTTCCCAATATATTATAAAATCGGTTAACCGGCCCGAACCGATCCGGTATACCCGGGCCGGTTAACCGTAACCGAATACCCAATAACTGAGCCCAAACCAAACCGAGCCCGGCCGGTTCAAGGATTCTCGGGCCGGGTTCGGTTTACCGAACCATGACAGACATCTGGCCAGGATTATTTTCTTGCCTGAGTTGCCTCTATGTTGTCTCAAGGCTATAATCCCGCAGGCTTTGAGCACGAACGTGTAAAAGCACCTCATTAGTTATTTTCTCTTTGAGAAGTCATTAGTTATTTGGTTTCTCATGTTCGGTGAAGATTTGGGAGATATTCTCTAGATTCCTAGTTCTAGTTAGAGTGAGTTTCAAAGGCCTCGTTACTGTCTCTGTTTATGCACTAGGTGGGGTTTGGAGTTTGGATAAACGTTTTGAGTGGCCTAACTGTTAGATCTATGGTGAGACTCCAGGCTTTTGAATGGTTACCAACTTTATGCTATAGGCAGGGTTTAGACGAACAATTTGGATCTCTACCACTATTAGATCTATAGTGACTAAGCCTCACCCTTGGGGATAGTTAGCTTAGCTCTTGTGTACACACAGGAATAGAAAAAGACGGCTTGGATAATTCTTCAAACGTCTTGGGAATTCGGTTCTTCCCTCTTAAGGGATTATTTCATTTCCCGGGAGGATTTACATCTAGCCTCATTCTTCCAATTTATCTCTAGTATAACATAAGGTAGAAATTTATTTTATGTCCCCTCTGATTGAATTAACTATAACATTTATTAGGAAAAGTATGCTTTTCTGGCTTCCTTATTCAAAGAGCACAAAAGGGTAGAATGAGGCTTCTGCACCAAAAAATCAGAATGCCAAAGAATCCGTTCAGTTATCCAGTTGCTTATATATCTTACCTATTTGGATCTGCTTTCTTACTTTTCACTATAATGAATTTGGTGCGTGATCCAGAATTACTCGCACTTTGGTAACAGTTCAAATTTATAGCTCAGTAGTTCCACATAGCCATCCTTACTCAGAGGATTACAAGGAAAAAAAAGTGAAAAAGTTGCCTCCTAAGTGCAGGTAAATGAAATCCCAGTTTTTCAAAAAAAAAACAAAAAAAAAAAAAAACCCTCCCGCACATATAAAATCAGCAAGTTTGCATTTTTAATCAAAAGATTCTAATGGTTAGGTAATATTGAGAGGAATGGGACATGTAACCTCCTTAATGTAGGTGCTCTAACACTTCCCCTGATTGGTTCAGTACATTAAAAGTTGCTTGTTGATGATGTTTGGCAAAGGCTTCAATTGTCAGTTTGGCACAGTAAAGTGTATTTTGATTCAGTATAACTCCTGTTTTTGTTTTTCCTTAAAAATCACAATCATTTTTGCATTTCTTAACAAAACAATTTCTGTTTTGTTTGAACTTTAATGAAACCTGTACTCTTCTGCAGCTTGACCCTGACTTTGTACCAGACATCACAGAGGGTGATCTAAGACCTGACATTTTCGGGAGACAATCTTGTGCCCAAGCTTACGCAGACCAAGATGGAAGTGGCACAGTCACCCCTCGTTCTGCTAATTACGCCGTTTCTCCTACCGAACTAAAGATACGTTTGCATGAACTCCTTGAGACCAGACTGGAAGAACGTGTCAAAGAGCTCGAAGTAGCACTTGAAAGAAGCCAGATGAAGGTTCAGCTCATGGAATCTGACCGCAAGGGTTCTTATAGAGGCTTTTCAGAAAGCCGACCAAAGGTAAGTTTAGTATGCCGTTTCACTACTGATGCCCCCTAGGGCTTTGTTTGGGTAAGGTATAAAAATCGTGGAGATAAGAGATGTACTGGGATATGAGTAAGATAGTTACGAATGTACTGAGATAAGACAGGATAAGTGATTTCGGGGGTATTTTGGTCCTTTTTGCACTCCCACTCTATCCTCACACATTCCTTACACTGCACCCAGTTCATGGTGTCTAAGGGACGGGCCGGTCTAGTGGGGGCTGGGCTTGGAGGAGGGCTGGGAGGGGAGGTGGCGGACCGGGCTTTTTGGGGAGAAGGTGCCGGTTAGGGGCTAAAAGCCCTTGGGTATGGGGCCGGCAGAGGGCCGGGCCGGTCAGGATTAAAATGCCTAATTTGAGGGTGTTTTTAGGAGGCCGGGCCGGAACGGAGGGGGCCGGGCTAATGCGGAGAGGGCCGTCGAGGAGAGGAGAGGGGTCCGGGCCGGGCTGGGGGCTAGGGTAGTCAGGGGGCGGTCCGGGGGCGGGTTGGTGTTTTGGGGGCCGGGCTGGGCCAGTTTTGCCCGCGGGCCGGCCCTCCTGACACCATGACACCCAATAAGAGACCACAAGTGTAAAGTTATCCTTATCCCCGCTCCTTATACCTTACCCAAACAAGGCACAGATTTTTAGCTAGACGTTTTCAGTCATACGAAACAATTTCTATAATATTTTGAAAATTTTCATTTCTTTTATGGTTTATTTATAACTTCAATCCCAGTACCGAGTTCGTTTCTAATACCATCCACCTCTTTACCAGGGAATAATCCCATTTGCAATGGGAGAACAAAATGTGGTTGATCAACCGGTGGTTATCAATCTCTCAGGGGAAGCTTTGGGTGCGTATAACGAGGCTTACGATGTATTCTCGAAGATTAACGAGTCCGAGGAATCTGATTTAGTATCAAGCGGTGACAAAACCCTCAGAAGCACCTCACCTCTTTTTGATCAAAATAAGGATAAAGATAGCGAAGCAACTTCACCCGAACGAAGTCTTCATGGGGCAAGGACATCATATGAGCAGAACTTGCTGGATGTTGCTTATGGTACAGACGAAAGTGACAGTGAGCCGGATGAGATGGAGAAGTTGTTGATACAGCAGATTGTGGAGAAAACTAGAAGACAGTCTTCTTCTGTATCTTCTAGTGCTAAAAAAGCCATTCTTTCCAGTGACTGACAATTGAATGGATGGAATATAATGAGTTTTCTGAATATACAAATATTAAATGTTTTCATTAGTATTAATTTGTCCTATATTTTTTGCTGTTTCAGAGTTCTTTTGACATCAGGTTCAAGAGTTATGAGAAATGCATGTCTATTCATATTTAGCCATTTAGGTATTGAATCTTCTGTACTTTTGACATCAGGTTCAAGAGTTACGAGGAAATGCATGTCTCTATTCATCTTAGGTATTGAATCTTCTGTTATGTTTTCTCAATTTTCTTCATCTTTACCTTGCCTTTGCTGTTTACTTCGTATCGAAACCAATAGTCAATCTAGATTTTGTCTGGAAAATAAGATCATTGTACCAATACCTTTCACATTTCAGGTTTGGTAGTGAATTCGTCTTGCAAATTAGATCATTTTGTGATCATGGCATTTCCACTTCTGGTTTGGTAGTGAAACATTGCTGAGTGAAACATTTTTAATTATACCAATAAAGTTTCGGTCGTGACCCACCAGCGTAAGTTTATAGCTAATCAGAATCTGACAAATGTAAATTTGGTTAAATGGAGCCCACCCGTTTTTGCATCTATGTCAAACCCTGAATACGGAATACCTTCTCAGATGGTTGAGCCCCTTAAGCATGATGTCCAAGGACCCAACCTTTGCCCTTGCATATACAAAATATATATATATATATATATATATATATATATATATATATATATAAAAAAAAGCTTTGCTGGGAGAGGCATAACCCACTTCAATAATATTCCGGAAGATTAGTCTCTGGCTGTATGTTAGAGAACACCGCCTCGACGTATACAACAAAATATGGCTGATTTTCCATTAAAAAGTCTGCAAAAGATGTTTCGTTTCATGCAGAAGGTCAAATGAATCTTCTGCTAAAGTATTCATCATACCAAACAGATAATCACCACAATATAGAACTTGATTCAAATTTGGGATATACAGGCCTAAATCCATAACAACTTGTGAAACTTGAAGCAAAGACTGGAATTCTTGGGCTACTTAGTCAGCATAGTTATCCGGCTCATCATTATCCCTGATGTTCCCTTCATTATCTTAAGCAAAACCTCCAGAGCCATCACGACCACCACCACCGCTGCCGCCGCCACCAAACAACCCTCGGCTTTGAGGTGCTCTGCCGGTTGCATATTCCAATCGTACGGCGCGGCCATGTAGTACCTAGCATAAGAATTGGGGAGAACCGTCAGCCAATATTTTACTGTGGAATTCATACTTAATATACAGTTACTGAAACTAAATCCATATCAATTGTACAAGGTGGTAGGCAGAAATTGGTCATTAATACATTCGATTCCTAGATTCACATTGAGAATTGAAATCACATTTGAGAAATGCTAGAGATCCCACCAATCTCGCACCCAAATGCAAAATTGACTACGTACTCATTTGGCATGATTACATTTGTGTGGAAACAATGTGGGCGATGAGTCAGAGATACTGGTAGGATCTCTAGCATTTCTTCTCATACTTTTCTGGGTAGATTTGACATGGTTCATTGTTATGGGAACTTAACCTGAATAACATTTAACTTGCAAAAAGCCTAGAGGGAATTGGAAAAAGATAGCATTCCCAAGGACACAAAAAACACGAATACCTGTCCATCCAAAGCCTGGATGGCAGCAGCAGCTTCCTCACTGCTAGTGTATGTGACAAAGCCAAACCCTCGTGATTTACCAGAATCGCGATCTACAATAACTCTTGCTGCCAAGAATTTAGACTCGACAAGTTAATATCAGCTTAACATAAGAACACAAGTATCATCCAAAAGCACAAACTACAACATTAGTGTTTATCAGATACAGGTCTTCCCATTGTAATAGCTCTGCACCTTATCCAAGAACCAACCAATCAAGGATGACGAGTTTCGCATAATGCAAGCTATTAACGGAGAAGTCAAACCAACCGCACTAAAAACTGCTTCTGGTTTCAGAAAGGAGCTGTGCCACCAGAAGCATTCCCAAACTGGCCCTAAAACGCCTTGGCCACCACAAAAAGCGGTAAAACCTTATTTTCGCAACTCACATGCCCGTATATACACGAGCATGTAGTCCAAAATCCGAACAAGTGACTACGACATAACAAAGGGTGCATCCGTGAAGACAAAGTCAACAATCACAAAAGTTTCTTTTGTTCAAAATTTTATCCGTAAGTTGCAGATTTAGACAAGCTATTACAAAGAGAAGAGTCCTTCAGTACCTTCTACAACCTCCCCATACTGGCTGAAAGCTTCAGTCAAACCTCTGTCGTTGGTGTCAAATGAGAGGCCTGGAGAGAACTTTATATTAGCTCACAGAGTATATTGTCAACTTCAGAATTCAAATTTTCTATACCTCCAACGAAGACTTTTGAGGAAGACATGCGTCTTATAGCTTGGAAGATGGAAGGTTTTGATCCGCATATCTCTGAATTGACATGCTTGCCAACGGTCTGCCTGAGTATACTCCCAGCCTTACTTAAGAAAGCCATTGTATCCGACCTAAAACCAACCACAAAATGAGCGAGTAGCTAAACTCAAATTCCTAATATTTGACTAGAAAAGCTATCTTATTCACCGAGTGTGACAGGGGAAAGAGTATAAATAAGGGTGGAATTGAGCTCTTAAGAACTTGCGGCAGTAACAGTGATCTTGAAGAACACTAACAAATAGACTAAATGTAGCATTTGAATTGCAAAGAGTAAGTTATCCGGCTAGTTGAAAACATAAGATGCATCTAACTTGGTCGTAAGAATTCCCCAGAGAAATATACCATCATTTCATCAATATATTTCACTAAGAATAGCACTTCAAGAATTATTTGCAACTAGTTATCAGAAGACAAGTGACATACACGAAACTTGATCAAGAACAGAGCTCTACCGAGCGCAAAAAGCAGAACCAAAACCAGCAAGATGAAGTTATGCGGGTAGTTGAAAACAACAGAAGATGCATCTAACTTGCTCGTAAAAATTCCCAAAGAAGCATACCATCATTTCATTAACAAATTTCACTCAGAAAACCATTTCAAGAACAAAAAAAAAAGTGTAAATAATTTTCCAAACACCACCGACATAGTAGTACAAGCGAACAGGGTCTTACAAAGTGCAAAAAGCAGACCAAAACCCAACATTTTTTTTTGCAGCTAGTGATATGTTCAGGTAACGTACGAATCTAAGACTTCATCAATACAGTAACTAAGTATGAACATGAACAAAATCAACAGCTGAACCCAGAAGAACCGAATTGTAAACATAAACAAGCAAAATTTACATAGCAGACTGCATCAAAAGCTAGGGTTTCGAGGCGATTCCCCATTTCTACTACCTTTGAAGCTGGTGTGAGATGAATTGGCTTCTCTGACTTCGCTGAGACTGAGACCTTTCCTAAAACCCTAGAGAATCGGGAGTTTCAGAGTGATGCACACTAGAGTTCGAATTGATAGTGAATCTTTGATCGTTGGATGCAGGTTGAGCTAGTGTGGACCGTTGGATGAGAGGCATCATATTGGAATACAGGTTTTCTTCTTAATTACACATTGACATCCTTGTAAATATTCAGATTAGCAAATATACCCCACTCTAGTTCAATAACAACATCGTGCTTCGTGTCACAGGGTCGGACTTTAATCTCTAAAATCGGCTCTGCGCGGCAACCAAACTCTCGATTTGGTTCAGCACTCTCGCACGCACCAACGTGATTAATCGTTGAACATGAACGAATGACAAGTGTTTTCGGAAACTGTGCCAACTTTTATTTCGCGACTCAACGCACCCGGTGTACAAGTTCATCCACCTCTCAACCTGGTCGTGACCAAGCCCGGAGGAAAGCCACCAGTACTCATGCTCAACAGAATAAGTAGATAGAAGCACACAGCCATCGTCTACAACTCTCGTTCTTAAATCTGACCGCAATGCACAAGAAGCAAACATACCACATTTTCTCATTCCTCCAACCAACATAATAGTATTCGCTGCACCGACAACTAATCAGCTTCGAGAGATTAATGGACCACGTTGTTGCATTCTCTCGTAGGTACACCGAGCCAACATGCCCACCCGGTGCACCGTTCTTGTGTTAGGGACTTAACGGTGTGGCACCCCATTTGCGCTTGAATGGATCAACTCGCCCAAGGCATTTTTGCTCACTAGGTTTTAACTTGACTAAACCTCGAGCATTTTCCTAGCTAGGTTTTAACTTGGCGAGACCAGGCGTGGCAATTCTAGTCAACCCATTGGGTTGTGGGATGCGTCGGACTTATCGGGTCAGAAACGGGTTTCGGGTGGTACGTGTTGATGCTAAACTGACCCGTTTATTCTCGTGTCACTTTGGGTCGACCGACCGGGCTAACTTCTGTCAACTACTGCAACCATCCGTCTTCCCCAGTCATTCCATCTTTCTTAACTGGCTTGAGTCGATCGAATTAGTTAATTATGATCACCACCAACAATTTGCATTCCCTAGTTCCCCCCATCTTACCACGTTTAGTGACTTTAGTTAATCTATACTTATAATTTATCAATTATTTAGTTAATCTATACTTATAATTTATCAATTATAGTATTTTGGAACACCACCACTATATCAAAGGCTCATGCTCCACATCGAAGTTTCCACACTGAAATAAAATGCAGAACACCTTCGTATGATAAGCGAGAAGCATTACAATATCAAATGAGCATCAGATGACCTCTTTTAGATGGAAGCAGATAGAAATAACAGTTACATGGATGTCTAAAGCATTACAATATCAAATGAGCATCAGATGACCTCTTTTAGATGGAAGAAGATAGAAATAACAGTTACATGGATGTCTAATTCCGTCACAGAAAATGTAACACCATGGCAAATTTAAGTTCTCAACACGGAGTAATTATTTCGACAATGCATAACCAACATGGATAATTACATGCCATTATATCGTCCTTATGATAAGTGGATTGCTACCGACGCACAAATCAGCTCAAATCCAACTTGAAAATAGACAAGTTACACTGGTGATCAAACGTCGAAAATTTCTAATAACATAAACAGACCAAAAAATCTCAAATTACAGAGTTCAATCCAAGCATATTATCGATCTTAAAGAGAGGTAGAGAGAGATGGAGAGCAGATAAAGCAAAAGAAAGCTATAATCCCAACTTCGAAAATGTCATCGCCTTCAAGCTTTGTTAGCATAGCTGCTGGGCTCATCGGCAACATCATCTCCGAAGTTTCCCTGATCGTTTTGCCCAAAACCTTCATCAGGAGCACCAAAACTGCTGCTCTTACTGTTGCCAAATGAAATCCCACCTAGCCCTGCTTCTGGATTTCCACCAAATCCGCCATCATTTCCACCAGCACCAAAGTTGTTAGCACCACCTCTACCGGCAAAGCTATTGTCGCCATAGCCGCCGCCACCTCCACCACTAGGATAGTTACCATAACTGTTGTTTCCACCAAAATTGCCACCGCCGTAACCACCCCTGCCACCACCGTAACCCCCACCGCCACCGCCGTAACCACCACCAAAACCGCCACTGCCACCAAAACCACCAGCAGGACGGGGTGGTCTATCGTTTGCAAAGTTCACTCTCACATTACGGCCATGAAGTTCCTGTCGGAACAAAGAATCACAATCAACACACCACTCAGATCTTGGTACATTCCAGAGAATATCACATCATGTTCAGCTTACCACAAGGTAGTGACCATCATGTATTTCAAAAGAACCTAACAGTAGAAAAAGATCTGAACAATTGTTACAACTGACCTACATGGATTCTGCAAGCTCTTCAAGTGTTACCTATAATTTACGCTGAACTCTATATCTTAAACCATCACAGCATACATAGAATCTAATTTGATCATCGTTGTCTTGGTACTAGGCTACTAGCAAGGCAAAAAAATAAAAATAAAATCACAAAATTGTCTTTCGAACATTGGATCACTACCTTGGTGGAACCTAATTCCACTCATTGTTCATTGTTTCTAAATATTTATATTATCACTCCATTATTTTTCACTCCATATCTATATAACCTCCATTTATTTACTACACTAGCTTCTACATCGTGAAATGCTAAGTTGATTGTTCGAAGAACTATTCAGTGTCTTTTGACATGGGTATGCTAATGCATTTAAGAAGAAATGAGAAAAGAAGAAATGAGAAAACGTGAATCCTAACCTGCCCATCCAAAGCCTGGATAGCAGCAGAAGCCTCCTCACTGCTAGAGTAAGTGACAAAGCCAAATCCCCTTGATCTACCAGTTTCACGATCGACAATAACTTTTGCTGCAAGAAACAAGTAATATGAGTAAACACTGGGTAGTTATGGTTCAGTTCAGACCCTAAAACCATAAAATGAAGTATCTAAAAATGCAAGCTTGACCTTGCAAGTGGAAAATAACTAGAACCATAAAAGAAACTAAGCTTCCCAGTTCGCACAATGTATCATCTTAGTATAACAAGTGGAACCATATTGCACAAATGTACTAGAGCTACGTTGCACCGAAACAGGTACGGGTACGGCAAGACACGGGACACGCCGACACGCCAATTTTCTAAAAATCAGGAAACGCGGACACGCGAAATATATATATATATATAATATATATATATATATACACATACATATATATATATATACAGGTAAAGTCATAAGGCACTACAATAAAGACATTAAAGCAATGACAATTTTAGTCACTACCAAGTACAAATAGATCAAAGCATAAATAATTTCAGACACTATAGGTAGGTCTTCGATTCTTCTCTTCTTTCGTGTTCGCCTATTCGCGTTTTTCTCTTTGTTTCACAACCCTGATGAGTATTTGAGATAGTGTACGGCTAGGGTTAAGGATCTATGTATTGAGAAGATGATACTTGACCATTTCAGAACAGTCCCTCTAATTTTTAATATATCACAAAATGAACCCCGAGAAATTTTAAACAATTCCAGACACGTGCGTCTCCGGTTTAAGACACGCGTGTCTCCCGCGTGTCGGACGGCTAGACACGCCATTTTTTTCTGTTTTTCGAACCGAACCGCCACCTGGCCTGTCGGAGACGTTTAGGCAGAGTGTCGGAGACGTTTCCGCGTGTCGGAGTGTCCGAAACGCGAACCAGAAAATATTTGGAGTGTCGGTGCAACATAGTTACTAGAGTCTCGAGAAACTAAATTGAAGAATTGCTTCTTTTTTGGCTTATGGTAACACAATATCACAACAAGAGTAGCGAACAACAATAATTTCAGGATTGAGCTGGTTACATACCTTCAGTAACTTGACCGTACTTATTGAAGGCTTCATTCAGACCGTTGTCATCAGTGCTCCAGGCGAGTCCTGCAAAAAAAAAAAAAAAAAAAAAAAAGTTACAACAGCACAATACTAGACTCGAGAAATACATGACAATCTCAAGAGACAATTTAGATTACCTCCAACAAAGACTTTTGATGATGACATGCCTCTGACCATTTGGAAGATGGAGGGCTTGGAGCCACATATCTCAGAATTGACTTGCTTGTTCACAGTCTGCCTGAGAATACTCCCAGCTTTACTAAAGAAAGCCATGTTACCTGTAGCGATATGACACAAAGTGAACAATTATGCACAATCAAATGATTGAAAATGAGACTGCAAATGAAATAAAAACAGACCATTCCTCTGAAAAACAAATTTAAGCCAGCAACAAGAGATCAGATAGTTTCACTAGTGGTTTAACTACCAGAAATGAGCATCACTGCAACTGAAATGAACAGCCCTGGTGACCAAAAATTGAAAACTAAACATAACTACCAGTAGAAATGCATTTTCACCCAAATTTTCACACCATTTAGTACTTCGGCTCCATTTGGTTGGTGGTAAAACATTTTCATGTAAAATGTTTTCCCTCAAATGATGTAAAATGATTTACACACTTCAAATCCGTAAGCCATTTTCCGGAGAGTGAAGGAGCACAACAACTCATACTAACACCTCCACCAAAACTACCACCTACCTCCACCACGACCCATCATCGCCACCCACACTCACCGCCACCCATCACTGCCATTTCCGGCCCACTGTTTTGGCAAGAGTCAACCACACACCAGAAAATAATTGCAGGGAAAACTTTTTCACACAAAACATTTTACGCGTAAAATATTTTCCCTTGTAAAACATTTTACTGCGAACCAAACAGAGCCTAAACATAACTACCAGTACGTATTCACCTTCCCCCAAATTTTCACACCTTTCGCTACCTAATTCCAAACCAGAGGGGAAAAAACACTTTTTTTTTACTCTCAACTCCAAACTCGAAGAAAAAAAATAGTTTCGTCACCAAATCAGGGCTAGATTCCAGACTCAGAACGAAGAAAAGTTGTTTCCCTACCAAATCAAGACTATTAGCCGCTATCTAACAAGCGAATCGAGCACAACCAAATGACACCAGAACACGAATTCATACTCCTCCAACACAGATTTCTTCCACTAATTGATCTCACAGACCTCAAATCGGTGACATAAACAACAACTATTGACACAAATCGCTAACAACAAGATCAAATTAAACCAAACGAAACGAACCGCGAACACATCATATACACATATAAACACACAAACGCAGCAAAAACATAGATGAACCTAGGGTTTAGAGGTATCAACGGAATCGATCGGAGATGTTACCTGATTTACGTCGTCGACGAGTTCGATCCCCAAACTTCGCAGAGACTAAAACCCTAGCTGAGACTTCGAGATCGTGAAAAGAGGGGTTTATGAGGTTGATGAAGCCCAAGAGAGTGGTCTATATAGGCTTGGCGTGTCGAAAACGATTGTAGCCGTTGGATGGGTCTGGGAGAATAGTAGCCGTCAGATGAGAGGGTCTTAGACGGTGGTAGTTAGAGATTGGGCTGGGTCTGACTATATACAGTCTCCACATACTAGCCCACTATTGGAAGCCCATAGTAATAGATTGGGTAAACTCAGCCCAAACTCAAATATGATAGTATAATTTTTTTTGAACCAATTAAATATATAAAAAAAACTAAACACCACCATTTCAATCCCCAGTTAACAAACTCTGCAACTCCTTTGGCGGGCATTCAACCCAGATCCACGCCAAAATTTTATTACTACTACTCTTAACTAACCGGTCTACTGTTCTATTAGCTTTCCTATTAATCCACTCAAAAGATGTAAACAACTCAACATTTTCAAAATAGGAAGTAATGTCTGCAACTACTGCTGCTATTTCCCAGGGGGGAGGCTTCTCCTGCTTCACAATATTCACCAGTCTTTGGCAGTCAGTTTTCACCAAAGCTGGAACATTTTGATCCAAGACTCCAATGCAGGTAATTCTTATTGCCAGAGCTTCTGCCTCAATTGTTGATCTTGCCTTGGTGATGCATCTTCTTCCTGCTTTCAGAATCCCTTCATGGTCTCTAGCAATCCATCCAATAATAGCAGTATTTGTGCTCATGTCCCAACTTCCATCACAATTAAATTTCCATCTATCATCTGAGGTCTAACTCAATGATGAGGGGTTGAGAGATTCTTATGGATGACATCGATAGAAGCAAACACACATTCCCCAGAAGCTATAGCTGATTTGTAATCAAGAAAGTCTCTCTTACACCTTTGAACTGCATCAACTGGATTGATGGCTTGCTGCTCAAAGATAAAACCATTTCTGCTTTTCCAAATATGCCAGCAGCCACATATGAACATTTATACCCACTCTTGCTCTAGAGTTTTTTCTCTCACTTTTTGAAACAAATCAGAGAAGCAGGCTTTAACAGAAATAAAGTCTCTTATGGCATTATTGTTGCACCGCAGCACACCAAACCAGAAAGAAGCAGTCCAGTCACATTTAAACAGCAGATGATCTCCACTCTCCACTCCCTTTCCACAAATGGTACACATAGAAGAAGTAGCACAATTTCTTTTAGCCAAACCTTCTAAGGTGGGGAGGTCATCTAGGCAAGCTTTCCAGATAAAAAGTTTTTGCCTTGGGGGGGGGGGGGGGGGAAGATAAGTGCCACAGACAAATCCAATCTGCTACTTTAAAGTTATAAGAACACTCCTGTACTTGGGTGTTACCATCTTGCTACATCAACTGGATATGATACCCAGATTTAACACTATAATCACCATGAGCAGTATAAGGCCAAATGAGGCAATCATCTCTCTGAAAGTGAGCAAGGGGCACAGAGAGAATGGCTTTTGCAGTTCTAGCTGGGAAAGTGTTCTTTATAAAACTTGATTTCCAGCACCTGGCTTCATGATTTATCAAAGTACTCACCCTCTGGTTAGCTAGATCTTCAGGGATGTCTCTTTCCTCCACTGGGATGGAAGGGATCCAGTTGTCCTCTATCTTGACCCTTGAGCCAGTATTGACTCTCCAATACCCCTGCTTATTGATTAATCTTCTGCTTTCAAACAAACTAGACCATGTCCAACTTGGATTAGCACCTTTTTTGGCTTCTAGAAAGTCAGTCCTGGGAAAATGGACACTTCTCATAAACCTGTAGAAAAGAGAGTCAGAATGATTGACTAGCTTCCAACCCTGTCTTGCTAGGAGGGCTAAATTGAATTCTCTAAACTCTCTAAATCCCAAGCCACCACTCCATTTAGGTTTGCACATTTTCCTCCAGGAAATCCAAGCAATAGACCTTTTCTCACAATCCCCATTCCACCAGAAATTCCTTATAACTTGGTCCAATTTCTCACAGATCTTCTTTGGTAGTAGAACACATTGCATTAGATAGCTAGGAATAGCTTGTGCAATTGATTTAATGAGCACTTCTTTTCCACCTGGTGAAAGAAGGAGGCCAGTCCACCCCTGGAGTTTCTTTTTAACCCTTTCTACCACAAAACTTACAGTAGAGGACCTAGCTCTACCCCCGAAGGCTGGAATGCCTAAGTAAGTAGCATTGTTCCTCATTTCTGTTAGCCCATACTCAGTCAACATATGCTGTTTAACTTCATAATAACTATTTGGAGAGAACAAAGCAGCAGATTTTTGATGGTTTAACTTCATACCAGAGGCAGCTTCAAACTTCTTCAAAATGCAAAAGAACATATCAACTTCCTCCTTCTTAGTCCTCAGAAAAACAATGATGTCATCAGCAAACATCAGATGTGTCATGGACAAAGCATGCCTGCTTATCTTTACCCCTTTTAACTCCCTTCTTGCAACTGCTTTACTCAACATTAGTGAGGAAACATTTATAATGTAAACAAACAGATATGGGGATAGGGGATCCCCTTGCCTTAACCCTCTAGATGGGGAGAAGAAGTCAGTTCTTTCACCATTAATAATAAATGATGTACTCACAGTAGAGACACATTGCATAACCAATCTTGTCCACTTAGCACAAAAACCCATTTTTGCCAATACTTTCTCAAGAAAAGACCAACTAACTCTGTCATATGCTTTAGAAAGATCCAACTTGAGAGCAAAATTACATGTTTTCTCCTCCTTTTTCTTTTTTATGAAGTGGAAGATATCATGAGCCATGAAGATATTGTCTTGAATTGATCTAGAAGGAATGAAGGCTGCTTGGTATTCTTCAGTGATGGAGTTCAGGTAGGGCTTCAATTTGTTAGCCAAGATCTTGGCTATGATCTTATAATTGAAATTGCAAAGGCCTATTGGCCTAAAATCAGCTGGTTTCTCAGGAGCTTGTACTTTGGGAATTAGAGCTATCAGGGTCTTGTTCCAACTCTTCAATAAATTTCCAGTAGCAAAGAAATGAAGAACAGCTTTGACAAGGTCTTCTTTAATAATTTCCCAGTGTTCTTCATAGAATCTACCATTGTAGCCATCACTTCCTGGAGCCTTATTAGCTCCTAATTGGAAAACTGCTAATTTGATCTCTTCTATGGAAGGTGCAGCAGATAGAGAGCTATTCATAGTGTCAGTGATCTTAGTGTCCACATAGCTCAGAACTTCTTCTTCATAATGTATCTCCTCAGCTGTAAAAAGGTCTTGAAAATAGTTTTGAAAGCTACTTCTAATAACCTCTTCATTCTCAGTCCACTGATCATTCTCCCCCTTCAGCTTTACCACAGCATTCCTGTTTCTTCTATAGACTGTTGTAGAGTGGAAAAACTTTGTATTCTTGTCTCCTTCCTGGAAGTAATTCAATCTAGATCTCTGCAACCAATACTGCTCCTCTCTTCTTTCTTCAGCTTCTAACTCCTTCTTTATGCTTCTTTGCTCTTCTTCTCTTACTGAAGTAGAAGGTTGACCTTGAATATTCTTCAAAATGTGCTTTAACTCTTTAATATTCTCCTTTGAATTGCCAAAATTGTTAAAACTCCATTTTCTCAATGAGCTTCTGCAAAAGTTCATTTTAGCTTGGAAGATAAACATAGTTGATCCCCTCTCATTTGTGTGCCAACTATTAGATACAACTCCCTTATAATCAGCATGATCAGACCACTTAGATTCAATCTTGAACTGGAACTGTCTCCTTTTCTAGGTTGGCTCAGTATTAATCACTAGTGGACAGTGGTCAGAACCCAGAAAAAGCTCATGAGTAACTTGAGTCTTAGGATTCTGCAAGAGCCAGTCAGCTGTAACAAGCACTCTATCAAGTTTCTCTCTAATGTTGCCTTCCAATCTATTATTAGCCCAAGTGTAATTTGTGCCTTTTCCCTCCAGCTCTAAAAGTCCCCAATTTGAGACATAAGATCCAAACAATTCCATTTTCTATCTATCCACCCCATTGCCACCTTGCTTGTCTGATTCTCTTAATAATTCATTAAGATCACCAACCATTAGCCAAGGTACTCTCCATTGTCTTACTACCTGGTTAAGGTCTCTCCACAACTTCCTCCTATCTTCAAACTTTGGACAACCATACACAAACAACCAATTTTCAATCTTGCCATTTAGGGACTTAACTTCAGCAGCAATCACATTCTGGCTAAAGAAGAGAATGAACACATCAATGTCTTCACTCCAGAACAAGGCTAAACCTCCTGCCAGACCAAGAGGATCAATGATGAAGCTATGAGCAAACCTAATCCTCCTTCTTATTCTCTCCACTTTCTTTTTTTGGTTTTTTGTTTCCATTAAGAACACCAAACTGGGACGATGAGCTTCACAAAGCCCTCTTAATTGTTGGACTGTCAGGATTCGACCCAGACCCTGACAGTTCCAAGTAAGGACTAACATCTGTCTTGTGGCTGTTTTAGGTCAGCCACCACCACCTTTTCAGCAGAAAGTTCTTTACAACCGATCAAGGCCTCAAACTCTTCCATGTATCCCTGATAGTATAAATTTGTTCACAAACTTTTCCAGTTTTATTGTGCACATTTGGCATAGCAGACATTTTAATTTGAAAATCTGCAATCAGGGCGGCTCTAGACTTTCATGGGTCCTAAAGGATAGTTGAAAGTGAGGCCCCTTTTAGCATAAGTATAACTGTGAATAAAAAAACCTACACAGATGTAAGGTGCTATATACCCCTCGTTTTACTAATAATTCGGGTTTTTAACCCGTAAACAAAATGTGGGGGACATAAAACCTTACCCACTATTCTTGAAAAGATACTACGGGGCTCCTTGATATTGGGGGCCCTAGGCGAACACCTAATCCGGCTAGTGGATGGGCCGACCCTGTCTGCAATGTTAAAACAATCTCAGAAAAATTCTCTAAAATTGATGATTTTACCGATGAAAATCTCCAGAAAAATAATTTTAAAGCTTGACCATCGTTCATTTATAAGTGGGTGCATTCAAGTAGTTGATTGTATGGCTTCTGAGTTGTGAAATAGACCAAATGGATAATCTACTATGTCAACTCATACCAAAATATTTGGACTTTTATTTCAGTTGGATTTTTCACACATGTTATCTTCAGTCAATTTTTCAGATTTTCAACTGATACGAAACGCGACCAACTAGCATTGTTCTCAACTTTGTTTTTGAAAATTCAACTAGCATAGGCGGTATTGTTCTGATTACTCTTGTCGCAGATCTCTCCCGGCTAGTAGTATTTGGGCGAAGGCAAATAAGAAATAACCACACAGACTTTATGATTTGTATAGGAATTTATCTCTTATATGAGAGTAATTAATCTCATATACGGATTACACAGAATTGCTTATTGTTATATATATAGATGTCGTTTATGTGGCGAGACAAATGACGCGGTTGGAACATGGACATGAAGGTTAGCTCTGGGCACCTACTACATTTATTGAACACGGTCAGCAGAGATTTGTCTAAAATAAAAAAGCCACTATATTGTACTGCAGACACACTGCAAATTAAGTAGAATAAAGTTTGGGCTAAAACGAGCCCACTTGTTCACCATGAGGTAGTGGGCCTTATGAGCCCTTGATTCTAATAAAGTCATTATAGTTCTGCTAGTTGTCCATTAATTCTCTATTTCATGTGTTTTTTTCTTTCAATTTTTTCAAAGGTAATTCTTTTTTGTTTTTGACTGACACGGGTAATTCTCAATTTCTCATCGCATGTGTCACAATTTATATTATTTTATATATTATTCAAATTCAAATAAAATTTATTAATTAATGTTAAAATAAATCACGATACTATGATGAAGCTAGTTGATAATTTGTTGGGAGATCATTTACCTGGATGATGCATTAGCTCAATTAGCGATTCGTGATTAAGGTGATCAAGAATCAAGTCCGGTTCTGTTTCAATCTTGACGGAGGCAACTTTCTTCTCACTTTTCTTTTGCGAGGTCGAATCAAGTGGCTTCGCCTTGGAGGCTTGCTTCGTATCTATATATATAAAAAAGCAGGAAAGTGCCCAGATTGAACGTGAAATTGCCATTTGTCAATTCTTAATTTTTGAAGTGTTGACATTTGTTTTGCCATATCATCTTGAAGTGTTGACATTTGTTTCGCCATATCATCAATTGCCATGTACAAGCCAATAAAACAATACCATGTCATGCATGACTCATCATGTAACTGAATTTTAAGATATTCAATGCTATGTCATGGATGACTCATCATGTGACTTAATATTAAGATATTAATTTTCCATTAATTTGATGGGAGTTACAAAAATTAATGGAATCTCAATTACCATTGAACTTTTCTGCACAAATTTTCTTCACCTTTTCGTGGTTCTTGCACATATTTGCTTAACTTCTCGAGCGGTCCGTGCAAGAACAAAAAGAGAAATCACACTCGGTAATACTACAAAATCAAAGATTTATATTTTGAGGCGTACTTTTTCTTCAATTTCTGTATCACTGCAAAGTTTTTTCTATTTAGTTTTTGAAAAGCATGCTTCGGACAGCAGTGGTAGTTTCTGAAAGCTGATTGGTTATAAGATCTCTGATCATGAATGCCTTTGTTATGAAATTTTATTGATATTATGCATTTGCATCAGATTTTGAGACAGATACAAATTTCGTATTCTCTTGATATTTTAAGTCGGTAAGTGAACAAATTTAGACTTGATGTATTATTTCATTTTTTTCTGCGCATAGTGATTTTTGTTTTCCTGGAAATATTATTTCGAATGCCGATTTGTTTCATCTCTAATTCACTAATGCGATTAAGATCACTTTTGGGAGAATTTCTTGACCATGTAATTCAATCCTCATTATTTTTTTTGAACTGTCGATCCTAATTATAATTGCATGAGAAAATGCGTACTCTTAATTCTTAATTTAACGAACTATTTTATCTTATATAACTGTATTTGGAGGCACTATTAAATAATTGTATTACATGTGATATGACGGATGTACAAACTCATACGAAATGTGAGTTTAGTAACTCCTTCAATATTATCATTGCATCATAAAATGCCTTT
Source organism: Linanthus parryae (assembly GCA_023055425.1). NCBI lineage: Eukaryota > Viridiplantae > Streptophyta > Magnoliopsida > Ericales > Polemoniaceae > Linanthus > Linanthus parryae. The sequence goes on along the minus strand of JALGPY010000008.1, from coordinate 14,119,918 downwards.
TAAGTATTTTTTTATTTATAAAAAAAATAAAAAGTATTTTAAGTATTTTCTAGGGAGAAAATCATTTTAAGTTAGTGATTGTACCAAAATTTAGTAATAAAATATAGACAAGCTCATTATATATTATTTCTATTTTTTCCTTCTTTTTATTCTATCTTTATTACCTCAAAGGTTTTGAAATCAAAATTAAATCACAAGTTAAAATTGTTAATAGCACCTGCCGCAGTTACTAAAAATTAATTAGCCTATAATTGTCACATTGACTCACTAAAAACTAAAAATTAACTATGTAATCACCCGATTACTGCTCTCAATTATTGGTACATGTCATTTTTTCTTTGCTCAATCCAGGTATCTATACTAAAGTAATGAAGCTTGATATCTTCACGCTTCTTCCTCTGAGTCTACTTCCATTGGGATGCACAAAACCATGAAAGTGGGATATTGTGTAAGAAAAATCTCTCTTTATTCTGGTTATGTTTCAATCATATTTGTACACACCTGGTCATACATCTCAAGTCATGTATACATTCCTATACCACTTCAAACATGTAAGACTCTTTGTCATTAGATAACAAATAGTATGCATTTGTAGATATACGGCATGTCTAAAAAAATTATTATGCTTTCCCTTAAATTTGGACCTTAATTCTATGGACAAGCAGTAAACAAACACGACTTTATTTTAAATATTGTAAACAATGCAAGAAAGGTTACTGTGAGGCAAAAAAGTGGTGGAAATGAAAAATGCAAACTCCGTGATATATGAGAGAATGGATTTTTTTCTTAATAAAACGCGGGTTATGCCCCCTAAAAACTATGGTAGGTTCCATAAAAAGATTCCGTTAAGTGTTATTTTTGCATGATTAAGTTGAGAAAATGTTACTTGAGTAATATTATATGAATTAAGTTGTTGATAAACTTTATGAAAATTGTTTGAACTACCGACTTACTAATATTTTTAATCAAATGATGTAGTCATTTCAATGTATAGGCATAACTTTAGTTTCTTTTGGATTAGAGTAACATTCAACATTTTGCAGTTGAACACTTTCACTTTTATATAGATTGTAATGTCGTAACCATAAGAAAGTCTTTACCGATCACATGAAAGTAGGATTCAAATGAAGAATTTAATAAAAGGCTTTAACAGATGGTTCAAATATTTAGTCGAGCTCTACCAGGTTGCTTATTGAATTTTTTCTACCATTAAGCTAATTGTGATGTTCATGAACACTTTTCTACATCCCAGGAGGATTAGCCTCTAGCTACCCGCTAGATGACACCGCATTATTCACTCACACAAATAACTGTTTATAGACGCTTTTGTAGAATTATTTAATAATTCTTTATAATTGGTGTACAATATTGGTGTTTTCTTAGAGTCCACTACTAGAAATATCACCTGAAACGGCGGTTCAAAACCGTCGAAAATCTTGCCCAAAACCGCTTTAACTAGGTACGACAGAGTTTGTATTGTGACGCTAAGAAAGCCGCCGCTAACTAGAAAATGGCGGATAAAACCGGCTTGAATTTTATTTTCGGCGGTTTTCAAAGCCTTAAACTAATACGAAAAATGTTACAAAAACGTTAGTTTGTTAAAAACGCCATGTGCAACTATTATTTAATTAATTTTATGGAATTTTCCATTATCTTTTTTGAAAATTTCCAGTTTATTAATGAGATAATACTTTTAGTAGTTATTTGATATTTTACAATTCTTTCTTTTTGTCAGGAGTTCTTTAACTTGAAGATTTTAAGATCCTGAACCCAGATCGAGAGCGAGGAAGGGGTATTCCGGTCGAGGAAAAACCAACAGAGAGGGAGAGATAGAGAGGAGGGAGAAAATGAGAGAGAGAGAGAGAGGGAGGGAGTCGGTGATTGGTCACCGACGAAGTGCGGTAGCAGCGATGAAGGAGCTCCCGATAGACGTCTCATGTTCTTAACTTCATTTAGATGAAATTTCATTGAAACAATAAATGGGTAGATGATTTAGAAGAAACTTTTGTTATCCTTTTTATATTCCGTCAAATTTTCACAGCTTAATTATGAACAAAAATATTGTATCATGGATCTACAACTATTTATCTGTACATATCTAAGAATCTAAACCACCATTGAGTAGTGAAAAACTGCTCTCTCTCTCTCTAGGATTGAGGAGCCCCCAACCTTGCTCTCAGAGCCACCCCTTCGTCTTCTGCAGTTTCCTTCAACTTTGCTCCTTTTTTCTTCTCTTCCCCTTCGTTTCCCAATCCATCTGCTCCACGCATTGGTTGTTCTAGTTTTGCTTTTGATTTGTTTAATCAACTTTTTATGCTACTAAAGCAAAATCATCATCATTCAAGCATTGAGACCTACAATTTCTCCACTCCCCCACTCCTTCCCTTAATCTATCATCATTTCATTTACATGCATTGGCCAATTCTTTGTTGCAAATCACTGCATATTTCTTATTGATATCTGGTGTGATTTGCTGAAGATTGCAGCAACCCTACAGGTCTAATCTGTGTAGCTAGGAGCTCCATTATGCATGGTTTTTCTTCTTTAAATTGTAACTTGTAAGTGGTATCCGTAGCAATTGTTTATGTGTGCTTGTTGTGTTTGCTGTTTCTGTTTCCCTTGCTGTCTTTGTCTCCTTTCATCATCATAAACATGTCCAACCCTTACCAGTTTGATTCCCATAGCCCTTCCTCTAATGATTCCATGGACGAGAGGCTGGATGAAAGAGGGTATGTTCTACCACTCAATCCCACTAGGGTCTTTGCGTTCAGAGAAATTCTCAAAGACTCTCTGGTTGCAAAATTTCTGGGGAAATCAACTCTTTCGCCTGTAGTCATGCAGAAAGCTATTAGTAAGGCATGGAAAAATTTTGGTTTTGTTTGGATTGAAAAAAAGGGGTCTTTCTATATCTTTCATTTTCAAAGAGTTGAAGATAAACAATTTTTCCTAAATGAGTCTGTGATTTCTTTGCATGGACTTACTTTGGTTTTCAAGGATAGAAAGAACAATCAAGCTTTTAGTGAAATTGATTTTACCACAGCGGATCTATGGTTTCAAGTACCCAATATTTCTCTGGAAGGTTTTGAACATGAAACTGCTGAAAAACTGGGTAATTTGGCGGGTGATCTTTTGGTGGTAGACTGGAACTTTGATAGAGTCCGTAGCATGCAAAGTTTGCGGATTAAATCTAGGGTTCGTCTTGACTACTCGTTGGTTCCTGGTGCTTATGTTGTTGTTCCTGGCGAAGAAGAAAAAAAGGGGGTGTTCTTTAGCTATGAGAGAATCTTTAAGGTGTGCTATAGATGTGGAATTATAGGGCATGACAATCGTCACTGTAATACTAACCTGGTGGAAGTCCTGGAACGATTGGAAGCACGATATTTACAGTCACACCACCTCTCTGCCTACCAGTTTCATGTCAATCCCCAACGAAAACTCTTCACTCATATGTTGAAGTTCCACTCCAAACATGGTCCATATCGGACTATGAAGATTGATTCAAGAATCACTCCAGACTACTCCTTTCATGAGATCCCAGCCCATCTAGATCCTAACCAAGGCCCCCCATGAAACACCAACCCGTAGATCAATCGTCCTCCTCTAATAACACTGATATTTTTCTCACTCCCCCTTCGAGACCACTCACAGATCCCAACTCCAAACGTCCTCTTGAAGCTGAGCACCAATCTTATATACCCCCCCAGTCATCAATGCACCCACAACTGATTCCTGCACTCAATCCGTTTCCTCTTCCCCAAATGACTTCACAAGTTTCGCAGATATTCAATGCATGTGCCAATACAGATGCATTGAACATTCAAAGCCCCCAACAGCTACAACCAATCAACTTCTCCTCTATCCAGAATCTCACTGCCCCTTTGAACTGCCCCATGCCTCTTGGTAACCTAACGGATGACTCTTTAATGCAAGAGTGATAACTCCACTTTAGGAGTTATATTCTTATAGGATTCACCATCGATTTGCGTGCGTTTAGAGATATTTGTATGAGAAATTGACAAATTCTTATATGTTTTGAGCATACTTGAGTATTTAGACTTCATTGTGTAATCCGGGCGTTTTATGCATGTTTTAGGCTTTATTTGTCGCATTTGATCTTCCGGTATTTGTTCGTGTTGTGGATTTCAGGGACCGGAAGCTTGGAGTGCGGATTTTGGAGCGGAAGCGAACTTCGGAAAGAAAGAAACTCAACGAATGCTTGAGAGAATGGACGAAGGAGAGTAGAAGCTAAGAGGAGAAAAAGACTTGGCCAAAATTCAAGAGGAGTGAAAAGAAGCAACTCACTGGAAGTAGAGGATCACAAATTGTGATCACAAGATCAAGTGCAAGACCACATGGAAGATCAACGTGATCCTACAATTAAAAAATGTGATCCTATGATCACAAGATCAAGTGCAAGACCACATAGAAGATCACCGTGACTCTACAACTAAAAAAGGTGATCCTAGGATCACAAATTGTGATCCCAAGATCACATTAGTAGATCTGACGTGATTAGAAAAGGGGTAAAAAGTGTAATTTTTAAAAACGTGAAAGAAGTGACGTGATTTAACAAGGAGAACGACCTAGAGCTGAGGAGATTCATCAAGGGGACGCCATTGGAGAGAAGAGGAGCTTTCTTGGGAGCTTGGAGACCATTGTTTGATTTTCTATTCTCTTCTCTCCTCTACTTTTTGTTGATGATCAATAAACTTTGTACTTTGATCATGTGTTTTAGTAGCTAAATCTTCTATTCGGGATATCTCATAGGTAGCTAGGGTTTGAACACCACGGTTGGTGATTTATGGATCTTGTTTCATGCTTCTATGCTTAATTGAATGTGTTTTGTTTAGTTATGCTTGATTCATGAGTTTAATCTATCTTTCACATTGTTAGATGTAGCAATAGGATTGATCTAGGTGATGAATGTTAGAGGAATCAATATTCGTTGCTGGAACTTGAATCATGCACTAGCTGTATCTAGGGTTGAGGAATCTTGCTAGTTGGCTAAGAACTAAGAGTAGATCAAGAGAACATAATGCGTAGTTAAACTTGAGTAGGCTAGAGGAATCAGGCACTTGAGTTTAACTATAGGCTTTGGTTGATGAATCTTCAAGGTAAATGTGCTTGTTTGGCTAAGTAGAAAAAATTCGTGTTACTAGAACGTAAATCATTAATGGTGTGAGATCCCTAGTGAACCGAAGAGATATCCTGATACTTATCCCACATATTAATCTCAATTTTAATAATTAGCTTGTTATTTACTTTCTTAGATTAGTCAAACAATCTCTACTACTTGCCCACATAAAGTTAAGAATACTAATTGATTCACGACAAGTCCCTTGGGTTCGACAAACCCGGATTACCGGATATTACTACACGCGACACCCGTACACTTGCGGTTGGATCGTGTCAAAGAGCTCCGTAAACTCCCCCCCATAAACACTATAAATAGACAACACTCCATCAAAAATGAAGGTTTACGCCTTTTGTCCCACCAATCAGCCCCCTCTGTTTTATTGTCCTACCTCTGCACTCCACCAAACATGAGACTCCTACCAACTACATATAAGATGCTCTCCCACTCTGGCTTCTCCATAAAGGCTCCGGACTTCCCAGGATCAGCATCCACAGAGGCTGAACAAGAGATGGCTCAGAGAAACCAGGAGTTGAGAAATTTGGATCATGATACCAAAGACGTTGGCCCATCGATACCAAAGAAAACAAGAGGCAAAAGGGAAGAAGGAAAGAAAGGAAAGCAGCAGAAGAAAGAAGTGGTGAAACCCAGTAAACCGCAGACAAGGTCCAAATCCCTTCAAATCCCAGCCCTGAGAAACCCCACTAAGAAGAGAGGAACCCCAAGCACTTATTTAGAAGAGCATAAGGAGAAGGGTAAAAAGCCTAGAGCCAAGGGAGTTCCAAAACAAAACAAAGGTACAAACTCAAAGTTTAGTGATTTCTTTAATTCCAACTTCAATTTCAACCCTTTTTCTGATTTGTTTTTCAAATTTAAATTCAAAAAACGTTTGAGATGTTTGAATGAGTCTGTTTCATCCCTCCTGCATGTTAACAAGAAAATATGTCAAGGGCTTAGGGTGGTTGTCCCAAAACAACCCCCAAGAGAGCCATGAACCTTCTAAGCTGGAATGCAGAGGATTGGGTCATGACTCTGCAATTCGAGAAGTTTTTTCGTTGACCCGTAAACTCAAACCCTCTCTTCTCTTTTTATTTGAAACTAAAATACAGTCTTCTTCCATCTCAAGAAAGTTTAGGAAACTAGGTTTTGATAAATCAGTGTGTGTCGATCCTAATGGATCTGCAGGAGGACTTTGGTGTGCCTGTCATCAGCTTTCTCTTGCTCTGTTATTTCATTGTCTACAAATCTTATATTACTTGAAGTTAACACTCATTTAAATACAACCTGGATCTTAGGATTAGTTTATGGCTCACCAGTTCTAGAACTTAGGTTGGATGTATGGAAGTATTTTGATGCTACCCTTCCACTTCAACGTCCTCTCTGCCTCATTGGGGACTTTAATCAAGTCATCTTTCCACATGACAAAACAGGACCAAATGCAGCCAATCTGAGAGGAGCGGATCTCCTAAAAAACTACCTAAATAAATGGAACCTATTTGAAATTAGGAATTTTGGTCCCTGGTTTACTTGGTCAAATAATCGTTTTGGGACTATGCCTACCTTTGAAAGACTTGATAGAGCTTGGTGTAATGCAGACTTCTTACATATATATCCCTCTGTAAATCTTCGAAACTTAGGATTATGAGTTTCTGATCATTCTCCTATGCAATTAAATCTTTTACACAACTCTCCACTAGGACCCTCTCCTACTAGAAGATTTGAAATTTGGTGGTTAGATAGCCATGGAACCTCAAATTTGTTGGAGTACATATGGAAACTCCCCATTTATGGCTCTCCTTGCTTTAGAGTAGCAAAACTTATACAAATCACACTCAAAGCCTTCCGAGTTTGGGCTATGTCTAGACCTTCTTTATCTAAGCAAATAGCTAGCATTAAGCAAAGTCTAGCTCAAGCCCAAGAACTTCTTCCAGACCCAGAAGCTGCTAAAACGTTTGCTAGGCTGCATGGGGATTTGCAGCGCCTCTTAGATTGTGAGGAAGTGTTCTGGGCTCATAGAGCTAGATGTAAGTGGTTAAAGGAGGGTAATAAAAATACTAAGTTTTTTCATGCTTACACCAAAGTTAGGAAAAACAAAAATACTATCTGGTCTATTACTTTGGATGATGGTTCCTTCATCACAGATCCAAAAGACATAGCACTACCTTTTGTTTCCTACTTCAAAAATATATACTCCGACCCTGTCCCTAGCCAGGCCTCTCTTTTGAATGAAAATAATGACATGTTTGCCTTCTCTCTTCTCTTTAATGTTACCAACTTTCTTAACCCGGACCAACAAGTCTCATTATCCAGACCTTACACTGCTATGGAAGTGAAGAAAGCTGTTTTTGATATGAATCCCCTCAAGGCTCCAGGCCCTGATAGCTTTCAACCAGCCTTCTTCAAAAAAACGTGGGGTACTATTGCCACTCCTGTTACTTCAGCGGTGTTATCATTCCTAAACTCTGGCCATATGCTAAAAGAAATCAATAGGACACATATCATTCTCATACCAAAAAATAACAATCCACAAAAAGTCAATGACTTTAGACCAATCAGTCTATGTAATGTCTTATATCGAATTATAGCTAAGGTTCTAGCAAATAGATTGAAACATGTTCTCCCTTCTCTTATTTCACCTAATCAAAATGGCTTTGTTCCTCAGAGGCTAATTCAAGATAACATTTTGATTGCCCAAGACCTTGTCCACACAATTCATAAGGCTAATGCTCCACATAAGCATAAACTAGGAGCTCTAAAGTTAGACATCTCCAAAGCTTTTGATAGAATTATGTGGGATTTCCTAGAACATACCTTAATCCAAATGCATTTCCCCTCCCACTTTATTAGACTTATAATGCAATGTGTTACCACAGTTTCTTACTCCATTCTAATTAATGGCACCCAAACTTCTTATTTCACCCCTAAAAGAGGTTTGAGGCAAGGGGACCTCCTTTCTCCATTCCTGTTTACTATATGTGCAGAAGCATTATTTTGCTCACTGCAAATGGCAGAGGGAGATAAGAAACTTTGTGGTATTCCCTATTCTAGACACCATAGTATCACCCACCTTAAATTTGCAGATGACACTCTGCTTTTCTTTACAATTCATGATCAAACTGCCTCTCAGATCAAGTCTATCCTTGATGAGTTTGCTAAACAAACTGGGCAAGCTATTAATCTAGACAAATCCTCCCTTGTGTTTAGCCCAAACTGCAGTGATAGGGACAAAATCATTTTTGCTACCAATTTAGGAGTTGCTCCTCAGGAGTGTATAGGAAAATACTTAGGGGTCTTTCTAGATAATAGAGGTTCTAATAAGGATATCATCAAGACAACTAAAGCCAAGATAAATAAAAAATGTTCAGGGTGGAAGGGCTTGCTTCTTAACACTTATGGAAGAGCTACTCTTATTAAAGCAGTCTTAAATAGCTATCTAGTCTACCCAATGTCCATATGCCTCTTTCCTAAAGCTGATTGTGAAACAATCCAATCCATGCTCTCAAAATTCTTTTGGTTTGGCAATACAGCTAAAAAAGGTATACATTGGCTCTCTTGGGATTTTCTATGCAATAAGCCCAATAAAGGGGGATTAGGATTTAAAAACATTCACTGTTTTAATAATACCTTAATGGCAAAAAACTCTTGGAGAATTTTACATAATAACACAACCCTTTTTAGCAACTATTTCACCTCAAAGTACTGTAAAAGAAAGCCTTTCTTAGGAGGCAAAATTAAATCCAACTCCTCTTGTGCTTGGAAAAGTATTTGCAAGGGGAGAGACACTCTTCAACTGGGGTTATCTTGGAGAGTTGGAGATGGAAGTAGGATATGGATTAGAGCAGGGGGATGGGTCAAAAATGTTCCAAGTTCTTCCATTGTAGACTGTCTGCAAAGTACTGACAGAAGCCAAAACTACAAGTGGATTTTTCAGTTAAAGCTAGAACCAAATAATCAGTGGAACTTCCCTCTAATTGAGCAGTTATTCCCCAAATGGTTAAGTGATCAGCTCAGACAGGATGTTGCTACTAGTGATCACCAAACAGACACCCCTCTCTGGCAAGCCACTTCCAATGGAATCTACTCTGTCAACTCTGCTTATAACTTGCAAAATTTTAACAACTCTTCACCAAATCTTTCCTCCAAAAAAATAACTTTTAAATCCATTTCTTACTCTCCACAGTGGAGAAAGTTTTGGTCCTCAGGTCTCCCAGCTAATATCCAACATCTGTTTTGGAGAATTATTACTGATTCATTACCTTGTCTTGCTAATATTCAACTTAGAGTTAATTCAATCAACCCTATGTGTCCTGTCTGTATTAATCAACCTGAAACTGAACTCCATATCTTTGTGTCTTGTCAAGTGGCTCTGAGAGTTTGGAATATGGCTCCTCTTCCATCTTCTTGCAAACCTTCAGGACATATTCACTTACATACCTGGCTTCTTAAATGGGTAAAAAAGAAGAAAGCTTTAACTAATGTTAGTAATTGGCACTGGATTCCTGGGATCTTCTGGATTCTCTGGATTACCAGAAACAAACGTTTATTTGAAGACTACAGACCCCAGGAGTAACAGATTCTCTCACAAGCTGAGGCCTTGGCAAACTGCATCCTTGCTTCCTTGACTAACTAGTTTGTTTGCATCTTTGTCTCCTGTAGCTGTTTCTGAGAAATGGGTTGAGGTTGCAGTTCTTCCAGGTGCTTCTAACTGGATCCCAGGTCATGTGCAGTCCTCCTCATCAGCTGCACTAGTCCCTGTTTCAGGTGCCTCCCCTAGCTGTTTTGCCTCCGGAGTTTGGTCAAAGCTCAGCTGGCTTTTCAGGGTCTGACCCTAAGGCAACCTCCTCTTTCATCCCCCTGGAAAGCTCTTCTGCTGCTACGTCCAATGATGCCAATGAAGCTTTTGCTGATCAAACCTCGCTGCCTCCCATTCCTGGAGATGAGCTCATGTCAGCCATCATTCCCTTCATTGATGGTTGATCTCTCAAGGTCCATGTTGAAGGGCTCTGCAGCCTTCTGGTGGTGCCTTTTGTCCTAAGTGGTGGCCTTCTATGATTTTCTATGATTTCTAATGTTCTTTAGTGCTTCTCTTTTGTAAGCTTTGAACCTATGAACGCTATGTATTTTGGTTTTGGGGTGCTTTTTGGTTTGGCTTGTGCTCAATTCTGCTAGAGCATTGAGCATTTAGTTTATTTAGCTTGTTTAGATGTTTGTTTAGCTAGCTTAGCTAGCTTAGTTTATCTAGGAGCGTTGCAAGTTGGTTTAGTTGTATGGCTTTTAGTACTTTGCCATGTAACTCTTTTCTTATTAATGAAGTTCTCCATATTTCCGCAAAAAAAAAAAACTATTTATCTATTTTCCACTTTTTTTTTTTAGGAATATTTTTACTGTTTTTGAACTCACAGTAGTTTTGATCGTCCTTACTTTCCCTTTAAAAAACTAAAATGTGCAATGTTTGTTTACAGTCTGTACATCTGAAGTTACATTAAAACGTCGGATATACTTTTTTTCTATTACATGCACACTCTTAGTTATCTAATGACAAATATTTTTCAGTGATTGAAGTGAATTTTTGCATGTTTTATGAAGTACAATAATGTATGTAAAATAGATTGAAATAATAGTAAGAATTATAGTTTATTTTTAGAAAAACTCCCATTTACATGTTCCGGATCTCATGAGGAAGTACATGAACCAATCAAATTTCGTCAATTTATATAATGTGATTACTATAATAAAGCAAAGAAAAAAAACGTGTGCCAATAAATAAGCAATGTAATCACGTTGCTGTGTAGTTGATCTTTATTGATTCATGAAGCATGTTTTGATGAGACCGATTATTGGATCATGAGATTGTACATTGTTGGAAAAGATGATTGATCTGAGACTAATGTACATTGTTTAAGTTCTAATTTGTGTACTCTATCACGTAGGCATGCATATATGGTGCGACTAGCCAAATGAATAATTTATTCTACAATCAATAACTTAAAAAGTGTTTCACGATCCAACTAGAATCTCGCATGAGTTTCTTGATTCATATGCCATATATTTGTTCTTACCTCAAGTCATACAAGTCATTAAGCCCTACCAAATAAGTTAGTAACCTATGTGGTCAAGCTCTATAAGGTGGTTAGTCAACCACGGAGATGATTGTCGCATAATTTTGTACAGTATTTCATCGTACTTGGTGTTCAACATTGATGCCCCTAACAATATCATGTTTCAAATTTCACATAGATGAACATAATTGCAACAATAGATTTGTCGAGTTTTCTCAAAAAAAATGTACAAGACCAAATAATGCATCGCCCGCGCTGTGGCGCGGGGTCACGTCTAGTTGGGATTATTAGAGGAAAGGATGAAGTTTACCTTCATACAACACGAAGAAATGGACAACGACGTAGGTTTAGAGAATCGTAGAGACGACATGAAGTCGCGGCTATAAGTTATCTTCTTGCGGGTGGCGGGAAAGAAATCTGGATATGAGATAAGTGGATCTAGATACTTCGCTCGCTTCCATATGATCACATTCGCTAGTGAGTCATTGTACTCTTGCGTTCTCTTATTGCCCTTCTTTTTGGTTTCTAGAGCCGTTTCAACTAAAAAGAAAGCAGTGTTGAGAGACAGATAGTGAAGATACAAATCCTCTTGTGTCGCGTTGAGGTTGTTAGCAATGCTAGTGATTCCTTGACATTTTCAGGGCCGGAATTTTCTCCGCTTGATCATGGAGAGAGAAGAAATTACACAGCTCGCGACACGACGTGCCCGCTTCCCCGGCTTAACCACCCGTTTGTGGCGGGTTTTCGGAGTTGACTTTTGTGGTTTTTCCTCTTTGAACGCCATGACTTTCCAAAGATTTATACGAATATGGTGAAGTTAAACTTCGAAATATAGGAGTATAATGACTAATCAGAGACAGTCAGGACCAGAGAGATGAACTCATAACAGATGACGATGAAGCAACGTTCAGTTAAAGATTCACCAAGTAGAAATGGTGGTGAATTTCCCAAGGTTCAATTATATCTCAGAATATGGAAGTTCATAGGGAAGAATGAACTAGAAGGCCAGGGAATTTAGAGAGAGGAGAGAGAATTTTATTTTCTCTCTCTAAAATGCACCGTCCCTTTTGTACTATGTGTCCCATGACTAGCCCTAACATCCTCTCTCCCCCTTATAGTATTCACAAGTTAGTTGGTATTATTTGGGGGCGCTATCTAGAGTGGCAGTTATTTGGAAGGACGGAGATTGAGAAATGCCTAAATTTGCGCTTCTCCCTCAATCAATTTCCCTCTCTCTTTCTCTCTCTCTCCAGGTGACTTTCCGGATCTTTCTCTCCGGCACAACGTTTGTTCATTTCTCGGCTACAATGCAAATAATCATCTTATCAATACTTAAAAAGGGTAATTCAGTTTTTCTCTGCAATCAATTTGTTGTTTGGTCTCTTCTCTCTTTGATGAATTAGTACTGAAGATTTGTAATTGATAAAAGCCTAATCTGCCATTTTTTCCGATTGGTCCTGCCTCTCATATACAAGAATCTGGAGTTGTGAATGCATTAGAAAGAGATGCAACATTTGCTTTCCGTTCTATGTTTTGTTACTGTATTATACAAATTACAAATTACAAAATAATCATAATCATGATTTGGATTATACGAAGTTCTAGGTTATGCCCATTTGAGCTCATTTGATCTTAAACATTGATGTAGATTGAACCCTGATGCATTTATCTTTGTGGTTATCTTCTATGAAAAATCTTCGGTGCATATTCAACGACTGATTTTTTTTAGTTCCTAGGGTTTTGTTTGATTTTGATCTAGGATTATGTTGGATGCTTCGGGTTGCACATATGACTCAATAACCTCAAATCGCAAAAACTACAGGACATCGAAGAAACTCGAAGGGGTTTTTGGCCAATTGGTAAAAGACCTTGGTCTTCGGGGTGCTCCCGGCCGGGGTCAAGTTCCAAATCCCAGGAGTTCAAAAATCCGCGTCGATGTGCATGCAAGCTGACAAGACACTGCTGTTCTCCAAATATAAGGTAGTACAGATTGAAGATATTCCTTCCACTTTCCTATGTAATCCACCCATGAGTAAGGAAATTTATAATTCAGGCTCTTTCCATTTCTTCTTATTCTACTAGTTTTTGATTACTACAAGTCAATAATTTCCGTTATATCTGGCGAACTGCCTCACAAGGCCCTGAGTTGTTACAGTTTTGTAATATTTTTCGAAAGAGAAAGAAACTAATGGCACTGTGTGAAGTCACAAACAAGTACTAGTATTTCTTACAATGTTTCTATTTTTCAGGCTATCATCTGATCTAAGCAGACGCCGCCGGTAATTGGAGCATCAAAGCACAACTACCGGCGCTCTAATGATGCAAACAGACGCTAGTACCACCGCGAAAGAGTTGACACCGTCATCTTCCTCATCATCATCCGACTCATCACTAGATGGCGATGATCCCAAAATAACCCCAGTCAATCATGATGCTCAACCGGCTTCTCCTCAGCCGCCGATTTCAACGACAGAGTCCCCACCCATCCAAGCAATGGGCCGTCCTGGAGAGACAAAGTATAGAATCCCATCTCATGTGTTTGCTAGGACGAATAAGGAAGCTGCCGCAGTTGAATGGAGCGTGGCTTCTAACGAATCGCTCTTCAGCATTCAGATGGGGACTATGAGTTTCATAGAAGACCCTTTATTTAGTATTACTGGGGATCAACAACTTCCTACTACTTCAGCTCAAATGTTTAGTTATAACCCTAGTGATCCGGGTTATAGGACAACTGATATTCAGAAATCGGCTGATGGGAAGGCGTCTGAAGCGGCTGTTGAGACCATGATGGAGGTCATTAGAGAGAGCGAAGACCCAAGTGGCGTGAAATTTTCCGAGGCTCCAAGTGTTTCTTTGTGCTCTGATACCAGTGATGCTAGCGTCAAGTCTTTTGCATTTCCAGTGTAAGTTGCGATTCCTTATGCTTACAGCTGCAAAAATATAACATTTCGGTTCAGTGAATGCATATTTGTTTTCTTTAGTACTGAATTCAGCTATACAGCATAAATTCTGATCTACTTATAAATATGTTAATACCGCTGAGAATTGTTGTTTGTCCCACATCGGGACCCTGTCTAATTTGCCTTTAAAAAGATATTTGGCAGTATTTGATCGATCCCTATGAATATGATTGTGTCTATAACGCACGCTCCGCGCTGGGGCGGATGTACACTAGGGCGAGGGGTGCAATTGAAATTTATTGTTAAGTGGCATCGATACCTTTATAGGAAAGTACAAAAATGCACGGCTGGAATTAATTTTTCCCACTATCCTTATCAAAAACCTATAAAAATAATGAATTTTTAATAAGGTAAGCGGTGTTTAATTTCGCCGCGGCTGATTCCATTTCCAGTAAAAATCATGCAATGTCTTACTTATTTCCAGTAAAAGTCATGCCATGTCTTACTAACCGAATGCTTCCAAGTTCAGACCCAGTTGTTGAACACAGTTTTTAATAAGCACATTTTTTACTTCCAGCACAATTTTTATCAGCAGGAAATCCCAGCAAACTTAGGGTTTCCTGCTCATAAAAACATAGGTAGCTTTGTGCGAAATGGTAGCGATAAATATTACTATGGTCCATAGAATCCTTAGAGGCGATGACAATTCCAATGAGAATTCAGATTACTATATGTAACTAAGAGTTAAGTATCGCGTCAAAGGGTTCTCCGGAAGTCATACATGTAGATAGATCAAAGGTTCTCCAGAATATAACAACTCCTCAAGAACTAACTGATAATTCTTTTGGAAAATTGCAGATTGACAGGGGACAAGCGAAAAGATAGTTCGACGAATAGAAGCAGCCGGTTGAGGGATGACCATATAGAGGACTCAAAACCACCCAGAATCAAAACACAACAAACACATGCTCGAACGCAGACACAAGAGCAAGTGCAGCAGTCATTAACAGAGACTAGTGATCAGCCACAACAGCCCAAACCTAGTACTTTCCAGTTTGCTGCTCTTCGCACCAGATGGCTCGCCTGCTTCCCATGTTGTTCGTGCACATAGAGAAGGAGAAGTTAAGCATAAATTTCTCTACACGGCTCTGCTAATTTGAGCGTAATAAGCCTAATAAAGAAGACATGCTCAACAAGTTTTACAAACATGGAAGGCTTCTGCAGAATTGTGGAAAAAAAATTTAAAAAAAAAAATTGATCTCGCGATACAAATGGAGATGTACATAATGTAGGATTTTCTTTTGGAGTTTTTGTTTTCTCTTCAGTTTAGCTTAGACTATGTAGACTCCTACAATTTTTTTGTTTTTTGTAGTTTGATCTTTGGTGCATATTGGTTTTTTGAGATACAATGTTTGATATTTAATAGATCAACGTTACAAAACCGTTACAAATCGTTGTAGTAGGTTACTAACTTCAAGAATTTTGTGACAGGATGAGTGATGAGTGACATTTTTCGATGGCGAGTAATGTGGCAGGTACTACCCCACCTTTAGGACAGCCAAAACTTACAGTAAAGAGATCATTGGTTAATATTAATTTCTTATCAGTTTCTTTTTTTCTGTGAGAAAAATTTCTCGAAAATATCTATGTTCTATAACATAGAATCCAAATAAGAAACGAAAAAAATGATAAATAAAAAATTAAACAAATACAAAAACAAAATAAATTCAGGTATATAAAATTTGGCAGGAAAAAGTTTTTTTTTTTTTTTTTTTTTTTTTTTTTTTTTTTTTGAGAAGAAACGAATTTCATTACTAACGGGGCGTCACACCCTCGAGATCAACATGATAAACAGTAGAAGCCCATTCAGGGATAATCGAGTAATATGAAATGTCGTCTTCTACTTTTCCTCTTTGAGCACAACTGTGAGCTAAAGTGTTACCCTCTCTGCCTGTATGTGTAATGGTCGCTCCTTGAAAGCTTTGTAGGAGGTGGCGACAGTTCGTCACAATTGACCTCATATCCGATAAAGCTTCAACCGCCGAGAGTTTACCACTGTAGCCTTCTCGGATCAGCTGCAATGCTACTTGGCTGTCTGATTCCACTTCTATCTTCTCGATTCTGAGCTCCCGAGCAAATGCCAAGCTCATCTGGATTGCTTCCAGTTCTGCTAAGAGAGGAGAGAGGATCCCAGGTGCTCTGCGGTGCCTAGCAGCTATGGACTCACCCTTCTCCGAACGTAAAACACAGCCTAAGCCCACCGGCAAACCCAGACCTGACCACGCAGCGTCAGAATTTGCTTTGATGAAACCCGTGGCTGGTTTGCACCATTTCACCGCCGATGAATCCAAGGGGATGGACCCAAGTGAGCCTCGAAGCAGAGCTTCCTTATACCACAGTAGGTAACTGAGACCTGATCTCAATACATGCAATGAAGTGGAATCCTTACCGTTCAAAATTTTATCATTTCTGGCTCGCCAAATTGCCCAAATCAACGCAACAAATTTTTCACACACTGCAGTGGGCTGTGATGAGAAAACTTCGACAAACAAATCTCTTATTCTGCCCCTCCATAGCCCAACAAAAATCAGTTCAGGATTAGCAGACCATACTTCCTTTGCAGTGCTACAGTAGAGAAAAGCATGTTCCTCCGTTTCTGCGTTCTCCTGGCAAATCTGGCACTCACTACTCAGGTTTAAACTCCTTGATCTGAATTGAGTCGCTACCGGCAAGGAATTATTCCAGAGACGCCAAACCGGGTAAATCAATTTCTTAGGAACTTTAAGACTCCACATACGATCGAGCCACTTGCGGTTAATAGGTCCTGCAGAAGACGAGGGTTCTCCTTGAGTCCTGATTCGCTGAGCCTTGTAGCCTGTAGAAACCGAATAACGTCCATCGTCCGAAAATGCCCAAAACCTCTCATCAGGGCTTGATTGGGAAGGTACTGGAATGGAACAAATTGTTTCAACATCAACAGGAAGGAGTAGTTGTGACAATTTATCCATGTCCCAATTCCTTGTATTTTGATCCATCAGCGTGTTAACAGTAGCCTCCTCATAGCCAGGTGGACTCACCGAAATAACTCTCCGAGTGCTGCCGCGAGGGAGCCAATTATCCTTAAAAATATTAATCAGAGTACCATCACCCACTTTCCAGTGTAATCCAGCCTTAATAAGGTCGCGACCTGCGAGAATGCTTTTAAAAGCAAAAGAAATCTGACAGTTTTTGCGAACTTTAACATCAATAATAGAGGAATTTCTGAAGTACTTAGCTTTAAAAACACGGGCTACGAGGCTGTCCGGTCTTTGCAAAAAACGCCACGTTTGCTTTGCTAAGAGTGCTACATTAAAGTCACGGAAATCTCTGAACCCAAGCCCGCCATCAACTTTTGCCATCTTCATCCTGTCCCACGCCACCCAATGCATTTTCCTTTTTTCTTCGCTACCTCCCCACCAAAATCTTCTAACTATCCGTTCCAAATCATGGCATACCTTCATTGGTAATAGGAAGCACCCCATAGAATAATTAGGAATTGCTTGAAGAACTGCTTTGATGAGAATTTCCTTTCCTGCCACTGACAGTTGATCTTGTTTCCAACACTTCGATTTGTTACTTACGCGTTCTGATAAATAATTGAAAGACGAGGATCTGCTTCGACCAAAGGCAATAGGAAGGCCCAGATACGAGCTGTGTTCTTCCGCAAGTTGAACGCCCAATCTCTGGCTGAGATTAATTTTGGCCTCGGGACTAACATTGTCACTGAAGACGACGGAAGATTTCTGTAAATTCAAGAATTGGCCTGAAGCAATTTCGTAACGCCGTAAGAGTTCACGAAGATGATCAATATCAGCATATGTAGCTTTGGTGAATAAGAGACTATCGTCTGCAAAAAATAGGTGTGAGATGATTGGGCCTCCCCTTGAAGCTGCCAAACCCGACAGATCACCTTCCTGCACAACATTAGTCAGAATACGAGAGAGAGTTTCACTGACAAGGATGAATAAATAAGGAGAAAGAGGGCAACCCTGTCGTAAACCTCGTTGTGGAACAATATTCCCCTTAATTTCTCCATTCAAGATGAAACTGTAAGTAGCTGTAGAGACACATCTCATAACAGTGTCAATCCATCTGAAACCGAAACCCATTCTTTCCATTACAGCTCTCAGGAAATCCCATTCAACTCTGTCATACGCTTTACTCATGTCTGCTTTGAGGGCCAGATATCCCACTTTTCCTTTCTTCCTGTTCTTCATTGTGTGCAGCAGCTCAAAAGCAGTCAACGTATTATCAGTAATAAGTCTGCCAGGGACGAACACACTCTGATTTTCAGCAATCAAAGAATCGAGAATAGACTTGAGACGATTAGCAAGCACTTTAGTAACAAGTTTATAAATCGTGTTACAAAGACTAATAGGGCGCAAATCAGTAGCCTTACGAACTTGTTTCACCTTTGGAATGAGAGCTATGAGGGTATGATTGTACTTAGAGATATCAGCCCCATTGTTAAGAATATCAAGATATACCTTCTCCACCCCATCACCAATCGTAGACCAAAACTTCTGATAGAAGAGGGGTGGAAACCCATCCGGTCCCAGAGCCTTTAAAGGAGCCATTTGCCGCAGTGCTGCCCGGATATCTGCAGCTGTAAACGGTTGATTCATCATAGCTCGCTGTTCTAGAGAGACTAACTCCTCAATACCTGGCATAACTGGCTCCATTTGTGCTCTAGTAGGGTCAGAGGACATGAACAATTCCTTGAAATAACTCTCAAGGATAGCTGCGATCTGCTCATTATCTTCTATCCAATTTCCGGATTCATCCTCGAGACCTCTGATTCTGTTTCTGTTTCTACGATTCGATGCTTTGCGATGAAAAAAATCCCGTATTTTGGTCTCCTTTACTCATCCAAGTCTCTCTAGAACGTTGCCTCCACATTTCTTCTTCCCTAAGAAGAATGTCAAGGAGAGCTTTTCGCACCTCCTGAGCTTCGGCCAAGGCCTCGGCCGATTGGACACCATCATAAAGGGTCTGGATACGGCTCCGAAGCTTGCGGAGTTGCCCCTTCACCTGACCGAAGGTGTATCTGTCCCATCTTTTGAAAGAGTTTGCTACCTCACCGAGTTTATGATCAAGTTGACCCGGTAGATTTGGCCATAGATCATTAACCAACTCCTTGCAACCTTCGTGTTGAAGCCACATGGCTTCAAAATGAAATCGCTTTTTGATAACTCTAGCTCTCGAATTGCCAGATTCCCAAAAAACTTCGATTGGGATATGATCCGAGACTTCCGCCATAAGGTGTTGAACTGAGGCCCAACCAAAAGAATCGGTCCACCTGTCGTTAACCATACATCTGTCGAGCCTTTCCTTAATAGCCGCACTACCTTCCTGATTGTTGCGCCACGTAAAACGGGAACCAGAGAAACCCATGTCTCGGAGGTGGAGACGGTGTATAACGCCAATAAAATCCTCTATTTGACTAAAGGGTACAGGTCGGCCCCCTTCCTTGTCCAAAATAGACGGGAAAGCGTTAAAATCCCCCACAACACACCATGGGTGATCTCCTGGATTGAGACATTCCAACAAATGCCACGAAGAATAACGATCTTCTCTCGCAGGGGCACCATAAAAACAAGTTAAGAACCCCTCTTTCGAGTTGTTCTCGAAGCCTACGGTGCCATGAATATGAGAATTCAACCAATTGATCAAATAAAAAGTTACCGAATCATCCCAAAAAAGGGCTAAACCGCCCCTTCTGCCTCCATAGCTATCATCACAGTCCCTGAATATACCATTTGGGAGACCCACCCGACGCTTAACTCGTCGCATCTCACTTGCATACGCCTTTGTTCCCATCAAAAACACCACACTCGGCCTCCTTCTCCTTACTAGGTCGCAAAGAGAAGTCACGCTACGGGGGTTGCCAAGCCCCTGCACGTTCCAGCTAAGGAGACTCATTGCGAGTGGCTGGGCTGACTCGCAGCCTCAGCCATTAAAGGAATTGGAGTATTTGAGGCACTCCGGTCCTGAGTTGGAATCCGAACTTCAGAAACCTTTGAGTTATCATTTGTGGTGCTACCCTTGTTGTTCATCCCATCGTGAGAAGGGGCCTTTATCGTAGCTTTAGTAGCAGCAGTGGCTTTCGGAGGAGGGCCAGAAACATCCTTCGATTGAGACGACCGATTTACATGTGCAACATGCCCTGCTTGGACCTTCTTTCTTGGTTGGGTACCCGTTTGATCCGAGGAAACATCTCCCCCTGACCCTGATCGACCCCCTGGGTTACTACCACGGCCAGAGGCCACATTGTTGCCACGTCCAGCACTTCTACCTCGACCTATGGGACCATTTGTGCCTCTGCCAAAGGAAGGAAGCTTCTCACGCTGCTTCTCAGCTGGATTGGGAGACATGTTAACTTCACTGACTTTACGCTTCGGGCCTTTTGCTTTCTGTTCGGCAGTAAGTTTTTTTGGGGCGTTGCTTTTTGGGACTCCCTCACCATTCTCAACAGCCAGGGGGTTTATGAAGGTTGTGACCGGAGATAAATCTTCCATGCGGGTTTCAGTCTCTTCCATCGCTGGATTATCAGTTGTGTCATCTTTACTGACTTCGGCTTCTTTATCAGAGACTCCATCGTCCACTTCCATCTCAGAATCGCCTCCCTTTCGGTCCCCGTAACCATCTTTTAAGGATCCATCAGCTTCATGTGCGTCGGCGAAGACTAACTTCTTCCTGGCTGGCGGTCTAAAGATTAACCAATCTCCGAAGCCTGGTGACTCTCTTAGTTTTTCCTCATCAGTTTTGGCTGCACATCCATCACTATAATGACCAAAGTGCCCGCACCAATGGCAGACTTGTCCGATGCGTTCATATTGTAGTCGAGCCAAGTGATTTCTCCCAATAGTTCAATGTTGCGGCCTCTTCGCAGAGGTTTGTTTAGGGGCAAGCGCACCCGAGCCCTCATGTAATATCCTTCAGCACTTGGCAGGATACGTTGATCTGTTAGGAGCACAGTACCCATTCTTCTGAGGATCTTCTTCAAATCATCTTCTGTTTGATGGTACCACGGAATGTTCCTGACTTGTACCCAGACATCAATGCAGTCGAACTCAACCTTGTCAGTTTTCATGGAGATAGTCCAGGGTTTAACCAGCAGCACATTGTCATCAAAGATCCAAGGTCCGCCACTTAACACTTGGTCTTTTGATTCTTCAGAAGGAAATTGAAAAATAAAGACGTTCGGGGATGGCTCGTGAATCCTGACTTCGTCCCCCTCCAACCAAATTTTTTTGAACAAAACTTTCATGGCCCAAACATTGAAACGGATTGGCATGAGGAACTTACCAATCAAACACGGTCCGCGGCCACGAATGGCCTGCAACGAGTACTCCCTCTCGAAGACCTCTACTTCCTCTTCTTCAATGGAGAGCTTCCCGAAGTCCCGAACTATGCCGGAGGGAGTCTCCATACCGCGCTGAGTGAGAGAGCAGAGGGAACGCAGAGATCGCCGACGAAGTTTGGTCACAGACCCGATCAGAAAGCGTAGCCAGAAGCACCTAGGAATCACCGCTGAATTGCCCTATTCTCTCCGAACTATTCGGAGCCTGAAACCCTAGCAAAACTTTATTGAAAACTGAAAAGGTTGAAAACGATTTCTAGTTATAATTGACATTAGCACAAGTGTATATTTGTAAGTCTGATTAATGTCCATCTATATTATAAAATAGCATGGTTTAACTAACTTTTGATTTCCAGCCCTTAGATTAAATCAACCCCATCCCCACCATTAGATCTCACCTACTTATTACATTTGTAACTACCCACTCTCCTTGGATATCCCTAACTACCCATTCTCCTTGAACATTCCTAAATAATAGGAGATATGTTTTTCTCAACTACATCCCAACTAATAGGAGGTAGGTTGTGATTGATTTCCACGTCTATTGTAACTAGTGTATTACCCCTGCCCGAGGGCACTATCCCTAAATTGGATATTTTTTTAATTTATAGGTGTTTTTTAAATGAATTTAGAAGTGTTATCCAAAAATTATATTTAGAAATGGCGTGAAAAAAGAAATAAAAAAAATAACAACTTCCAAGTTAGAGATGTAATTGAGAAAAACATCTCTCCTATTAGTTATGGATGTCTAAGGAGAGTGGGTAGTTTAGGATGTCAAAAGAAAGTGGGTAGTTAGAGATGTAATAAGTATGTGAGATCTAATGGTAGGGATGTGGTTAATTTAATCTAACAGCTGATTCAAAAGTTTGTTAAACCATGTGGTTTAACTAATAGCATGGTTTAACTAACTTATGATTTTTCAACTGTTAGATGAAATCAACCACATCCCCACCATTATATCTCACATATTTATTACATCTCTAACTACCCACTCTCTTTGGACATTCCTAACTACCCACTGTATTTGGACATCCCTTACTAATAAGAGAAATGTTTTTCTCAACTACATCTGCTATGACAAACCACCTCACGAACGAAGAACGAATAAAAGAAGAACACGAATATTTTACGTGGTTCGCTAGCAAAATATTTGCTAACTACCTCCACGGCGGAAAAGCACTCTTTATTCACTTAAGAGGAACAATTACAATGTTTTTGCATACCTAATAATGTGACTACTAGGTTCTTTATATAGTGCTAGGAAATCCCTAAAATTTCCAAATCCGATTTGGAAACAACTTGTTTCCTAACTAATCCTCCACTGCCTTTGACTTCCAATGTTTCCTAATCAAGGTTGGAAACAAAGCCGCCTTTGACCAATTCAAGGCACCAACTCAACAAATCTCTACCTTGACTTGAATTGTCTCGTCAACAGAAGCTAGTCCTCTTCTCGTAAATAAAGCTATGTCTTCTCCGCACCCAATGTCTCTCGTCACAGAGACTCACTGGACCCCCACCGGGTCCGACATGCCCCTAAGGGCTCACTGGCTCAAGATGTTGAGCAATTCCAGACAATGCTGGAACTTGCTCTCCGGAACCAGCTTGGTGAACATATCCGTGGGGTTGTCAGAATTCCTCACCTTCATCACCTTGATCCTGCTCTCGTTTCTCAGAAAATGATACCTGACGTCGATATGCTTGGTCCTTTCATGATGAACCTGGTCCTTAGTCAAGAAAATCGCACTCAAGCTATCACAGTAGACTATCGCCTGATCTTGAAGTAGCCCTAGATCATTGACCATTCCCTTAAGCCAAATTGCCTCCTTTGCTGCTTCCGTTAGAGCCATATACTCCGCCTCTGTGGTGGACAAAGTCACCGTCGGCTGTAGCGTCGCCTTCCAACTCACAACAGATGCTCCCAGAGCAAATACGTAGCCTGTCATTGATATTCTACTGTCAATATCCCCTGCATAGTCCGCATCCGAGAAACCAGCTACCAAGATGTTTTCACGTGACCCATAGCATAGGCCAATGTCTGACGTACCCTTAAGGTACCTGAATATACGCTTCACCGCCTGCTAATGATCCCTACCCGGATGAGCCATAAAACGACTAACCACACTAACAGCGAATGCTATGTCCGGTCGAGTACAGACCATAGCATACATGAGACTTCCAATTGCGCTAGCATATGGAACCTTGGACATGTACTCCTTCTCCTCCTCAGTCTGAACGGTGTACATTCCTAGCTTGCTGTTAGTTGCAATAGGAGTATCTATAGCTTTAGCTGATAACATCCTGAATCTTGCCAAGATCTTTTTGATGTATCCCTGCTGTGATAAGAAAAGCTTCTTCTTCCTCCTATCTCTATAGATCTCAACTCCCAATATCTTCCGAGCAGATCCCAGATCCTTCATCTCGAATTCTGCACTAAGGGACCTCTTCAGTTCTCTAATGTCCTTGATATTTCGAGTTTCAATCAAAATATCATCCACATATAGAACTAGGTAAATACGTGATCCACTATGCAACTCTTTGTGATACACGCAGCAATCATACTCGCACTTGTGGTAACCAATCTTCAACATGAAGCTGTCAAACCTCTTGTACCATTGACTCAGCGACTGCTTAAGTCCGTAGAGAGATCTCTTCATCTTGCACACGTGGTTCTCTCTTCCGGGAACTTGGAACCCCTCCGGTTGTCTCATGTATATTTCCTCCTCCAACTCTCCGTGCAGGAAAGCTGTCTTGACATCCAATTGCTCAAGCTCTAGGTCGTGGTGTTCCACTAAAGCTAGTAACACCCGGATAGAAGTATGTCTGACCACCGGTGAGAAGATCTCGTTGTAGTCAACTCCCTCTTTCTGACTGAACCCTCTTGCAACTAGCCTTGCCTTATACTTGACGCCCTCTCCAGATGCAGTTCCTTCCTTTCTTCAGAAAACCCACTTGCAACTGACTATCTTCCTTCCCACATGCAGTTTAACAAGCTCCCAAGTCGAGTTCTTGCTAAGAGATTCCATCTCCTATACCATTGCGGCAATCCATTGTGCTGACTCAGAACTAGATATAGCGGTCTTGTAGGAGGATGGCTCGTCCTCTACCTCTTCCGCTACCTGTAATGCATATCCCACCATACCATCATCTCTGTATCTCGCCGGAGGCTTTATGACTCTCCTTGGTCTTTCTTCAGCAATACTTTGATGAACCAGTTCCTCTGGTGTAGACGCATCCTCACTATCAGACTCTTCTGCTTCTTCCTCTTCTGCTTCTGGCGGCGGTGTAGGGATTTCAGAATCCTTAAGATCAGTAGGACCCGACTCTCCCTCCACCTTCTTCCTCGCACCTCCAAGCTCCACCTCCACGGAGTTCTTCAACATATGATTCTCATCAAAGACTACACTTCTGCTAAGTATAATCTTGTTGTCTGCCCATATCTTGTATCCCTTCACACCTGTTCCGAAACCCATGAATACTCCCTTCTTAGCTCTTGGTTATAGTTTGCCATCATCAACGTGATAATAGGCAACACAACCAAAAACTCTCAAATCCGAGTAATTCACTGCATTACCGGACCAGACTTCCATAGGAATCTTGCATCCTATACCTGTGTGCGGGCTCCGATTTATGAGATAGCATGCCATGGAAACTGCCTCTCCCCAGAAACCTCTAGAAAGACCTGCATTCGAAAGCATGCACCTTGCTTTTGCTAAAAATGTCTGATTCATTCTCTTGGCTACACCGTTCTGCTGCGGTGTGTGCCGAACGGTGCGATGGCGTGCTATTCCCTGATCCTTGCAGAATTCATCAAACTCTGATGAAAAGAACTCTAAGCCGTTGTCCGTGCGCAACCTCTTCACCTTCTTTCCCACCTGATTCTCTACTAGTGTATTCCACTCCTTGAATCTTGCGAAGGCTTCACTCTTGTGCTTCATCACGAATATCCAAGTCATCCTGGAGTAGTCGTCTATGATGCTTAGGAAATACCTGTATCCGCCAATCGCCTCGACTCGAGATGGACCCCAGCAATCCGAATGGATATAATCAAGAGTACCTTTCGTTCTATGAACCGCCTTAGGGAACTTGCTACGCTGTAGCTTCCCATACACGCAGTGCTCACAAAACCCTAGGCTCTTGGGCGCATGCCCGGTGAGGTAGCCTTTCTTGTGAAGTTCCTGCATTCCACGTTCACTCATATGACCGAGCCTCATATGCCACAGCTTAGTTAGATCAGCTTCCTTAATCTCGGCTGAGACAACTCCAGCAGAACCTGTGATCGTCGAACCTTGCAACATGTACAAAGTCCCACTCTTGACTCCCCTGAGAATCACCTTAGAACCCTTGCAGACTTGTAGATCTCCACATTCACCTTTGAAACTTATCCCTTGTTGTCGAGTAGACTCAAGGAGATCAGATTCTTCTTAATAAGTGGTACATGCCTGACTTGCTCTAAAGTACATAACTTCCCTTCATTCGTCTTCAATCTAACTGAGCCGCTCCCAATCACCTTACAGACGGCTCCGTTTGCCATGTAGACAGACCCTCCATCCGTTTGGTCGTACGTCGAGAATAGCTCCCTGTTAGAGCAAATATGATAGGAAGCTCCGGAATCAAGGACCCACGCATCTTGAGAGTGCGTGACAACATCCGTCATTAGAACGTAATCATCCTCCGATGAGTTACCTTGTTCTGCTACGGCTGCAGATCCATTCTGCCCCTGTTGACCTCGTTTCGGGCAATCTCTCTTCCAGTGCCCCTTTTCCTTGCACCAAGCACATACATCCTTGGGAAACTTAGAACCAGAAAACTGATTTTTCTTGTTCTTCTTACCCTTCTTGCTTCCCCCCGTTGCCATCAGTCCGGAAGCATGGTCCTCTGTACTTGTGCCTGCACCCTTATGGAGCAGTTCCCTAGCATGGAGCGCCGATATCACCTCCTCTAGGGATAAGTCGTCCTTGTTCACAATGAACGAGTCCACGAAGTTCTCATATGATGGAGGTAACGAGATCAATAACAAAAGTGCAGCATCCTCATCCTCCACCTTCTCGCCAATATTACGCAAATCTAACAGAATTGTGTTCAATTGATCAAGATGGTCCTTGAGAGCCGTACCTTCGAGCATCCGCAGGGTGAAGAGCCTTTGCTTTAGCATCAAATTGCTAGTGAGACTCTTCGTCATGTAGAGACTCTCCAACTTGAGCCAGAGCTTCGCTGCTTCCTTCTGATCTGCGTCTCGATGATCACGTCATCCGATAAGCACAACATAATCGTTGCGTGTGCCTTCTCCTCTATCGCCTTGAACTCCGCTGATGCAACATTCATGCCTCCCTTTTCCGCGGTCAAAGGTAACCACAAGCCTTGCGATTTGAGCAAAGCCTCCATCTTTATCTTCCACTGACTGAAGCTGTTCCCTCCTGTGAACCTGTCGATCTTCAACATCGATCCGGACATTGTTCTTGGTGGATCTTGAACCCTAGTCGCGTGCTCCACCTAGATCGCAAAACCCTAGCTTTGATTTCGCCAAGTTGTGAAACCCTAGCTTTGCTCCGCCTTGATCTTGATCTTGAAACACCGCCAACCTTGGCTCTGATACCAGTTTGTTATGACAAACCACCTCACGAACGAAGAACGAATAAAAGAAGAACACGAATATTTTACGTGGTTCGCTAGCAAAATATTTGCTAACTACCTCCACGGCGGAAAATCACTCTTTATTCATTTAAGAGGAACAATTACAATGTTTTTGCATACCTAATAATGGGACTACTAGGTTCTTTATATAGTGCTAGGAAATCCCTAAAGTTTCCAAATCCGATTTGGAAACAACTTGTTTCCTAACTAATCCTCCACCGCCTTTGACTTCCAATGTTTCCTAATCAAGGTTGGAAACAATGAGTTTAGCCGCCTTTGACCAATTCAAGGCACCAACTCAACAACATCCCTAACTAATAGGAGATTGGTTGTGAGTGATTCCCACATCCATTTTATAATGTTCAATTCATACTTGGAAGTTGTTATTTTCTTTTTTAAAGAAATATCACCACATTTGTAAGTATAATTTTTGGATAACACCTCTAAATTCATTTGAAAAAAACACCTCTAAATTTAGAAAAAAAAAAAAATCAATTTAGGGATAGTGCCCTCGGGCACGGGCAATACTCTAGTCTATTCTATAAATCATCTACATCCCTTAGATCTCACCTACCACCCACTTAACTACCCACTACTTGAAAATTTACCCTGTTTCTCAGATTAATTTACGTACCTTATCAACATGACTTGATAGATATCATATAAAATTACCGAGGACGCCATTTTCATCTTCTCCTCCAGCAAAATCGATTATGAAACGTGTTTTTTGGGTAGTGCCCTCGGGCACGGGCAATCCCCTAGTCTATATAATAAAATAACATGGTTTGACTTTAAAATGTCTTTTAGGCTTTTCAATTAAATCAACTCCAGCCCTTAGATCCCACCTACCACCCAGTTAACTACCCACTATTTAACTACCATCTACTTGAAATTTACTCTCTCTCTCTCTCTCTCTCTCGGATTACTTTACGCAACTTATCAAAAGTTTATAAAAACATGACTTGATGGATATTATATAAAATTACCGGGGACAGCATTTTCATCTTCTCCTCCAGCAAAATCG
Organism: Linanthus parryae; assembly: GCA_023055425.1. NCBI lineage: Eukaryota > Viridiplantae > Streptophyta > Magnoliopsida > Ericales > Polemoniaceae > Linanthus > Linanthus parryae. The sequence continues at coordinate 14,091,768 of JALGPY010000008.1, read as the reverse complement.
ATTATGAAACGTTTTTTTTTAGGTAGTGCCATCGGGCACGGGCAATCCCTTAGTACAACAATAGTGCATTACATAAAGATTTCATACAACATTATTACATTGAAAAAATGATTTATGAGTATAAAATAAGTTGGTTAAATTTTCAGGAAAAATAATTTATAGTTAGAGATTAATTTAGAGATGTCATATTTCCTCAAAAAAAAAAAAAAATAGAGATGTCATATATTTTCAAATATACATATAGGCCTCGTTTGGGTAGAGAATAAGGAGGAATAAAATAAGTTATACCTTCTCTTTTTTTTTATCAAGTGTTTGGGTGCCGGATAAGAGAAGGAAAAAGTTGTGTTGCCTTATGCTGATGGAGCTTTTAATGAACAAATTTTATACCACAAACATGGAGGTATAAGGTCGGATAAGAAAATATAGGATATTTGGATACTAGTAGGTTGATAAAAATACCCCCAAAACCTATCTAATTTCCTACCTTGTCCCCGAACCCTATCAATTATTTCATCGTTTCACGTCCCTCCTTCCCTCTCATTCTCACAAAATACCCCCACAAACTATCTAATTTATTAACTACCACCTCCGTTACCTCTCTTCCTCCCCATTTTTAATTTTACCACTATTCACTGGGTCACTTTTACCCGATGATTTGATTAACAAAATGGTGCAAGCATTTGATAATCTTTTCGAGGTATTGTAGAGTAAACTTTATTTTACAACACTACGAAAAAATTACTAAAAAATTGCATCGTTTTGCGATCCAAATATACGGGTAAAAAAGTCCAAGTGGGGAGGAAGAGAGGGAACTGACTAGTATTATTTTGGGATTGCATAACTTTATTTGAGTATGTATGGGTGAGATAAATATGAAGACATTTTACCGTCTTGTTGAAATTTTGTTGGTTAATTTAACTTGTTTATTGTAGATTTTGTAACACCATGCAAATATGTCATTAAGTACTAGTAATTTATACTCCATATTTTGATATAGCAATGTTGTATCCATGAATATTTGTTATGTTTGCATGTTACTGTAAGTTTACTTCGCGTATTAATATACATTTTGACAACGTCACTATTGTGTAAAAAAAGAGTATTAAAATATAAACATAAATACTGATATATTCTGTATATATTTTTCCTCATCAATTTGAAATATACAATCTTTTATACAAAATAACAACACTGAAGGTATTACAGTCATTTTTGGCACATATCCTGCTTCATATTCGACAGCGCCCAAACATGGACATCCAGCATATCTTATCAGGACTTATCAGACAACATTCACATCCTTGTTCATATCCCAGCATAAACCTTTTCCTTACATACCATATCCTTTACCCAAACGAGGCCATAGTTTATACAAAATTAGTCTCTCACCAATAATTTAATGAATGTATTAATTGAGTAAGTCAATCTAATAAAGAGTTATAATTACCATCTTACATATTCCAATAACTTTCATGAATCTCCTAATTAAAATAGTCTGGCTCTTAGAAAGTATAAACGCATTACTTAATGCTACAAGATTCATGTATTCAAAAATTAAAATTACACATTGACTTTTTCAACCACCTTTAACTACATACTATATTAAAAATTTCCATTCTCTCTGAATCTTCACATTTTGACTTTTTTTTACTTAAAAATACTAAAAAACTGTAGAAAAAGTCAAAGATAAATTCCAAAATTTTCAGAAAAAAATTTAAAATAAAAATAAAAAAAGCTAGGGTTATGAAATAAAAAAATATATAGTTAGATATGAAATTTAAAATTATAGCAAATGCTTGTGCAACATTAGTGTAAAAAATAACGATCTCATACATCATTAGTACATTAAAAATAATGATTCATTATTATAAAGTAGGTCTATGGAATTTATCAGCACTTTTTTTTTATAGTTCACGAAGACTTTACAGATGTTAAATATTTTAGAATATAAAAATATTTCATACAAAACTAGTGCCTTATTAATTATGATTTATTAATATGTTCATTGATCTGGTCAATTAATTAAAAATTATTACTACATATTGCCACTAAGGTTCATGAATTTTCAATTCAAATAGTTAGGCTCTTTGAAAGTATAAACACATTACCTAATGTTACAAGATTCATGAATTTGAAAATAAAATTTACATTTGAATTTTCTCCACCATTTATGTCATTTTTCCGTACCTCCATATTTTTGGGCCTTCATAGCCCTTTATTAGATTTAGGCAGGTTGGTTTGTTAATGTTTTATTTGTTACACTGCGTTTCAATTAGTATTGATACAAGGGCCGTCTCAACCATTGTATCGAAGCTATCTATTTTAGTAAACTAATCTACATTTTTTCTGTTAATTTAATTCTTTGAAGTTTAGATAAATAATTGATTTACGTATTTAATCTATGTTTCAGTGTTATCATGAGGAGAGTAAAGTTGACCGATATAAAAACCTTCGTTTCTCTTTGTTTTTTTTTATATTATTTTGAAGTAAGGCTTTGTCTTTAATTTTGACAAATTTTCGGGACACTACCACCAGTGACATGAACCTATCTTTGCACTAGATTTTACTTCATGATGTATTTGAGCAAATTATAGTCATCTTTTTGTTGTTTTCTAACTTAACTATTCAATTCTAAGTTTTTATTTGGTTAACCATTTAATTTATACATTGACTCTTAATATGGATATCTTATGGGGCCAGTCATTATTTAATGTCAAAATTGAACTCTCATTAGTGCACCATAATGTTTTCTTTTTTATTTGATTCATTTTTATTTTCAGTGTATAATTTCCTTGTAGTTGTTGTTTCAAACGTTCAGATGTTTTTTAGGGTGCTTATGGGGGTTGCTTTCAGTTAAGTAGTGGCGTTTATGATGTTAGCATTGCCTACAAAATTCTGTATTTGTTCCTCTTATTTATCATGATTGAGTAATTCTAAATTTTAATGATCACATGTTCATCATTATACTTACATAGTTATCATTAGTTTTTATATGAATGATTTTTTGAATGGAAATCAATTGAGAACGGGCAAGGTAGAGATATTGTGCGAAACACGCTAATTGTGGATTTGTGATTTTTCTTCGAGCAAGAAACCTATTGAGTTCCGATTAGCGTGTTTCGCACAATATCTCTACCTTGCCCGTTTCAATTGATTGTATTAATTGACGATTTGATGTCAAACAATCCTGTAGCCCTAGGAGGATTGTGGAGCTTTTAAAGAAAATTTTCACAAACAAAAATTGTCCATTCTCATCTGATTGTACCAATTTTGCCTAAAGTACACAAGTAATTGAAACGCAATATCCTCCTGTTCATGAGATAGTACATAATTTAATTCCCACAATTATGCAAGTAATTAAGAAAACCTAGAACATGGAGTATGATTTGGGGCTATCTTAGAACCAAAACTCTGCAAGGATATCGTCAAAGTGAGGCATTGCGCGTACATGTAAATTGAAGCCAAAGAGACCAAAATAAAGAAAATTAACCAATCCATGACGATTACTCAGTTTGACTTGCTTTGATTAATACGTATCTCAAGCTTTCTTATGACAATGAATTTCGCAACTGCTACCCTTAGCCTGCAAACCACGGACGAGAGTTAAAACAGCCTAAGTTGCCTGTGACTAACAAGCTCATAGCTAAGAGGTGTTGGAATAGAACAGCCGACTATCCAAACCAACTTAACAAGTCTTGATCAAGACTAAAATAAACAAACTTCAATGACAAATGCAGTTACAAAAGGGTTAAAACGTGTATGCAAGATTTATTGACAACCCAAGTTCGTTCAAACAGAAACATAACAAGCAAGCAATTAAACACTTAACATATCACTTATTTGACATGTTTATCACACTCCTCTTCACTGCCCGCATGGCGAACTGGTGTTGGCTCGTTGATTGGCATTTGAGGAACTGGTGTTGGCTCGGGGAATGGCATGGAGTTGATCACGAAGAAGTTCCCTGAGTTGACTGCATCTTGACACTCCGCGTCACTGTAGGTGACATAAGGGGTAGTCTTTTTCTTCCCTGAAATGATTCATTTGTGAAAAGAACATATACCAAACATTGTGTATAGTAATTCCATAAGAAATAGTATCAATAACAAGTTCTGCATCATGCTAAACAGATTAAAATTTTATCCTGTAATAAAATAGTATATAAGAATAAAAAGGCATATATATATTTGTGTGTGTGTGTGTGTGTGTCTAAAAGATAATGTTACGGAGCCTGTAAAGAAGAAAAGAAAGAGAGAACCAAGCAAATACATCAATTAAAAGTGTACTAGGAATTATGAAATTATAGCACAAGAAAATTCCAGCACCGAATTGTCGTGCATGGTGCACACACATTAACGTGAATGAACCACAACACACGATAATCAAACGCTCATTCATGTTTAACGACAAAAATTTGCTTTCTCGCGATCCATACGCTGTCGTTTAGCGTTTCGACAACGTGAATTTATGTCGATCTTTCCAACTTATGTTACATCTTAGATTGTCGTTTCATTGTCGAACAAAAATGCTGTTGATATACAATCATAAAATACAAAGAATTTCATTATCAATTAGTTTATGAGAATCATCGCCTAGGCTACTTAATTAGGGTTTGGTTCCATGGTTATTCGTATATACCAACTGGAACACAAGATTTTGCAAAACATTCAGACTCTAAACTATTCAAACACTATCACCAGGACCAATATTAAAACAAACGCTGGCACAAACGCTAAGTAAGAAACTGATTACTCATTTGACATGATCGATTTGCAAAAAATAAAGAAGAAAAAAGGCCTAAAATGTGGAAATTTAAATAGAGAATTGACCTAAACTAAACAACTCCATCTGGTTATTAAACTGAACACATTATCATACATATCTATAATTTTTTGGATCAATTTCAAATAGCAATTTGTCATTTTCATTATTAGATCCAAATGAAAGAAGTGTATGGAGACTCATAGCTAATTGAAATAAACATGCAATAACAAAAAAATAAAGGAAAAAGAAGGAAGAAAGGACTGTCTCTGACATGCAATGCTGGAGATGAATCAAGAACATCAAGAACACCTGAAAGGAAAAAACACTCACTTTGTCTCTTTGTTGCCTTCTTCTTTGTTGCCCGCGACTCTGCCGTTGCCACCTCTCCCTGCGATCTATCTAGGAGTTGGAAATTGTCGGCTCCGCTCTCACTTAGATCCGGCATCAACTGTGAAATCAGAGTTTCTTGGTTTCTTTTCCTTGTTTGGGAGGTTAGTGAAGAAGAACCGGTGCCGGAGAGATTGAGATCAGAGTCCTTGTCTGAAGCCATTAACTGAAACCAAAGATAGAGCAAAGAGGGCTAAAGATTACACCTTAATTTACATGAAAAATTCCAAAGAACATGAAAATCAGCTTGAATGAAATCAGATAGTGTAAAGAGAGAAGGGAGAATAAGGGAATTGTAGAGAAAACCTACAGAGAGAATGGACGGTGAGAGAGAGAGAGAGAGCTCAATTACTCTTGGCATGCGATAGTGATCTGAGTCCTAAGTAGTAAAAGTTTCCACATGAGATTTAGCTGCATTTATGGAAAGAAACAAATTTGGGTGGTTCATTGTTGCAAAAATGAAATAAATTCTTCCATGTGTTCTCTAAAAAAAATGAATTCAATGTAGAATACTTCCGGTTGTAGAAAACATCGGTTTTATTAAGGCTGCGTTTGGCAACACTGATGTGATTAAAATGTGAACCGAATTGGTGAAGAAGATTGGGCACGGATGTATTAGTTACACGCCCGTTTCATTACAAAATGGCCAAACCAACTTAGACAATGCCGATTATTGAAGAAGATAATTAATGTTTGTTTTAATAGGACTGCATATGAGCAATTAGAGTGTGAAGAGTTTATGGGTGAGTTAGTGTTGTTGATAGATACATCGCGATTGCGTTGTCTTTTTTATTTAATTTAGATTGAATGAGTCCAAAATGCAATGTGAACCGGTGAGGTGAAGAAGATTGAAACTTGAGCATGCATGGAGGTATTACATGTCAGTTACAATACAAAGAGACAAAAATTCAAGATATATAACATTATTACTGGTTATACCACTGGTACCGAGATCCTTACAATGTGGGCTGACAAATGTCAGCAGCAATAATGGGCCGAAGAATAAAGTGGGCCGACAAGATGGCTAACTGGAGTATAGAAAAAAGGAACGACAAGAAAACTGGTGGAGGCTAAACTTGATTTAGCCTAATTTATATTTGAGGCCATGTATATGAAATAATTTAAGTCTTGAGGTCCACCAATAAATTTATTAGTTAGTGTGGGCTAGAAGATTTATATCTTAATAAGTTAGTAATGTAGTAGAGCAGTCTAGAATAATGTTGTAATGTGCATCACTAGAATGATCATACAAAATATCGTAGATGCTTCTAGCTGGAGTGATCTCTAGATGATGTAATCTAGAATCCTCCTACACTCCGTATAAATAGGGACTTGTACTCTAGCATCTAGTAAGTCTTCAAGTGTCTTAGCAAGTGTCATAGAATGTCTTTCATATGAAGTCTTCTATTAAGACTTCTATGTCATCTTACTTGTATCAATCATATATATTTTTCTACATTCTCTTTCTCAAAGTTCCACCACTTTCCTCTTCCACCAAATAGCCCACCAAACTAGCCTACTAATCTCTTCCTAAAGCCAACAAAGTGGTATCAGAGCCAAGTCGATAGCAAGATGGCGAATGTTTATGTCCAATGTCCTCGCCTCACCATGGAAAACTATTACACACGGGCTGTGCGCATGAAGGCTATCCTAGGCGCACACGGTGCTATGGATGTTGTGGAGAATGGCTACAAAAAGCTTGAAGGGGACTTGAGTCCAACTCAAAAAGAGGAATTAGAAGAGTACGTAAGAAATATAAAAAAGCTCTTGCCCTCATCCATTCTTCCTTAGATGACAACATGCTTGAGAAGATATTTTTTGCAACCACTTCGAAGAGAGCTTGGGAGATTCTCCAAAACTCTCAAAAGGGTGGTGAGAGATTAAAGAAGGTACGACTCCAAACTATTAGAGGTGAGTTCGAATCTCTTCATATGAATAATTCGGAAAAAATTTCAAATTATTTTTCTCGTGTTTTGGCCGCTTATAGTCAAATGAAGAGATGAAGATGAAAGTTTAAGTGACACTTAAATTGTTGAGAAAATATTACGCTTTTTGTCTTGTGATTTTGAGCATGTTGTCGTAGCCATTGAAGAATGTAGAGATGCTAGCAAGTTGTCCATTGATGAACTTATGGTCTCGCTACAAGCTCATGTGGAAAAAATGAAGAGGAGGAAAGAAGAGTGCATGGTGCTACAAAGCAACCTAATTTGGAGAAGAAACTATTTCAATGAGGAATGGCGAGGAGAACGTGGACATGGAGCAAATCAAAAAGGAGGAAGAGACGCAAACGGATATTACAATCTATCTTATCAAGAAGAAATGGGAAAAAGTTCCCACTCACCAAGGGAAGGTGGATGGCAAAGGTTTGACAAATCTCATGTGCAATGTCACAAATGTTATGTTTTGATGCATTATGCTTTTGAGTGTAGAAGTAACACAAACCATGTGCACGAGAAAATAAATTTTGTTGAAAGTTGTGAAGGGGAAGATCATACGTTGTTGATGGCTCACCAAGAGCATGCTATTGAAGTTGAGGAGATTACAAAATCTCCAAGTGAATCATGGAAGAAACTTGACCCCATTGAGTTAAGTAAAGACAAGATCTTTCCCACCAACAAGGACGAGTTTGAAGAGCATAAAGACCAAAGTGACATTAACTTAGAAGAGATTCAAGATAGAATCAAGATGAAAGAGGTTGCGGCGCAAGAAGATCAACATAAATGCGTCAAGGAAGACATAAAAGAAGATGCGACATTAAAGATTCAAGATGAAGAAGGCTATGGAGACGTTGGAAGACACATAGTAAAGGAGGTCCACGAAGATAGTCGACAAGAGGTAATGCCTACTCAATTTAAAGATCTTATTATTGAAGTCAATGAAGAAATAGTGGGAAATTGTTTTGTGGTTGAGAATATGCAAAAATAATTCAAGTCATTCCATGAACCGCATCATGAAAAAGTGAAAAGACACTCTTGCTATTTGGATTGGAGAATTCCACATTTGACACCGGTTGGGTGAACATGGAGAAATTCTTTGATGCGGGTGAAGAACTTCCGGTGGAGGAGATTAAGTCTCAAATCATGGAGACAATACCTCATGGTCAATTCAAGAGATTGCTTAGTAATATTAAGAAGAAGCGCAAGACGTCCAAGAAGGAGAAATTCAAGATTCTCACTTCCACGGAGATGGCTTTCAAGACAACCGCAATTGAAGGAGACGGAGCTCGCAAAGCTTTTAAATTTACCCCTCATAGCTAAAATGCTAAATCAAGTTTAAGAGGCGGTGTTGGAGGCTAAACTTGATGTAGCCTAATTTTTATTTGAGGCCATCAATATGAAATAATTTAAGTCTTGAGTGCCACCAATTATTTTATTAGTTAGTGCGTGCTAGTAGATGTATAGCCTAATAAGTTAGTAATGTAATAGAACCGTCTAGAATAATGTTGTAATGTGCATCACTAGAATGATCATACAAAATATCTTAGATGCTTCTAGCCGGAGTGATCTCTAGATGATGTAATCTAGAATCCTCCTACACTCCCTATAAATAGGGACTTGTACTCTAGCATCTAGTAAGTCTTCAAGTGTCTTAGCAAGTGTCCTAACAAGTGTCCTAGAAAGTCTCTCATATGAAGTCTTCTATTAAGACTTATATGTAATGTACTAGACAATATCTAGTTGTTGTCATCTTACTTGTATCGATCATATATATTGTTCTACATTCTCTTTTTCAAAGTTCCACAACTTCCCTCTTCCACCAAATAGCCCACCAAACTAGCCTACTAATCTCTTCCTAAACCAACAAAAACAACGGAAAGGAAGGCTATAGCACAATGAGATCAGCATCCGAAGGGCATGACGACAACGGAGGACAAGAAGCGCATCATGAAGCGTGGCGATGGAAAGCAAGGGATCAGCGGTGACGTGAGTTCGGCAGCGGTGGAATATATAAATGACCTGAGCTGGCATAAGTGCTGTAGTGCCATTAATGCTTTTAAATAGAGATTACTACGAAAGAAAAAAATATATAATTTCAATGGACGGGGGCTTCTATACATATTGTTAGAGAGAGTTCACGTGATGTATTCTCTAAATCCCACACGCGTAGTTGAGAGCTAACATCAGTGATAGGATTATTTGTAGTTTGTGCTCAAATATTGCGATGCATGAGGAGCTAATTCACTGTTGATTTTGTCGTAATCATCTATATTGAATTCGCTTACGCTTCTTCCTAATTTTCTTCTATTGATTCCAGGTTTGAACCTCTAAATAGAGAAGCACATTCAACATTTGGGTGACCCTGTCGGGGAAGCTAGTCAAGAGAGATTGATTGGATAGTCTTGAAGCATAAAATTCTTGCTATCAAATGACTAATACTTAATCCATATAAAGAGGCATAGATCCACCGACATCAGGGACAAGGGCTCCGCCTCCGCCTACGGAAGGAGCAAGTTGGAGACGCATTGTACGATTTACCGCTCCACCTGTGCTGACATATGAAGTGAATACCACAGTCGATAATGCTGCATTGCGACAAACATTGGCAAAGCTGTTTGAAGAATGAGATCAGATGAAAGAGCTGGTCAATGCGATGGCCGCAAAGATAGATGCATTGGAAAGTGCTCACATATGATCTACTGCCAATCAAGAAACTGCGACGCCTAGAGATGTGCCCGTAGAAGATCATCCGGAGAACTGAGTGCTCAAAATCAAATGTGAAGGAACACCACTGCAGGGGCCACAGGAGGCACTGAGTTACCAAACACAATCGGAGTACAAGAGGCTATTGCCAAGTATACTCTGGGAGAAATTTTTAATCTTAGGCAAAGGCATACGGGGAGAATATTTGGAACAATGATGATTCTGGGAGCTGCTGTGCCGCCTCCATATCCTAAAAGCATCCAAAAAATTTCGTATCTAAATATGTTCCCTCATCTGATATATAAACTGTTTATCAACAAAGTTCATCAAAGCTTTTGGGTCGATTGTCGCGGATAATGTTGGGTTTTTGTCTTGATTATGCGTTTTGGTAATATTGGGTATTTATCAGATTTGGAAACTAGTAGAATCCGGAATCTACTAGTATTCCTTATTGATTTATTTCCTAATATTGTTTCAATCGGAATTACTTAGAGAGCAAGTTATGTGGCCTATTTATAGGCGGCTCTACAATAGTTCTAATTGAGGAGTGGTGAGAGAGAATTGGTGAGAGATATCTTTGAGCGGATGTGTGAGGTTAGGTATCATGGTTGTAGGCCATAAGGACGAGAGTACCGCGTAGACGTGGTCCGCGGATTGAGCTGTCTCTCCCCTATGATGTATTCCCTCACTGATATAGTGAAATTTTCCTCCTCCCGTGGAAGTAGGCGGTTTGCCGAACCACATTAAATTCTTGTGTGTCGTTTTTATTCTCCTATATTGCGTGTGTTGAGTGTGTGATCGTGTCGGGTCGATGAATAATTCCCCAACAGATAAATCTGTTAAAATTTGAGAGTTCTATAGATCCCTATGTGACGTGCCTTATGTGCGCTGCTACACTAAGCTGGCAATTGCAAACAAATCTATTTATACCTGGGATGAAATGGGTCAGCTTCTTCGCAAAGTCCATTAGTCGGTGGATAAATTCTCTACTTTGGATTTGATAAAGGAACATCAAATGGATGATGAAGAATTAGTTGATTTAGTCAAAAGAAGACCACATATAGCACATGCAGATAGCTGAAGAGGAGTTGATTGATGCTTGAAAGGGGTGCGCTACTATAGAGTATAAAAGGATAATTATCATCGATCGGACACCGACTTTTGCCTCGCTAATGGAACTTGCAAGAAAGCTATGAGTTATGGTCACAATTACGACCAAGGTGGATAGCGCAGAGCGAACATGTTGGAAGAGGTTCAATTTCACTATGACCGCTGCACTGGGAGGAAATCACATGAATCAAAGAAAAGGAAATAATGCCCTGGTGGCTGACAATACTGAAATTCTCTATTTTAAAGAATGACATAAATTTGATGTCCCACCCAAATTTCCAATAGAGGAGGATGCTGCTTTGTGGGTTCTATAGGAACAAGCGCGCAAGGGAAATTTCAGGCTGGCCTCAAGTACGAATGTCGACAAGAGTACCCAGATAGATCTTATATTTTGCTATTTATGCAGGATGATAATTTATCCGCTCAGAAAATGGTGGCCCCATCGGCGTTTGTTTCAGCGGTGGCTCAACGAAGAGAAGATTTTGGGAAAGATAAATGTAAATAGCATCCATGTCCAGCTCATCAGATGGCGTGCATCGAGGAAGCGAGTGGCGGATTTGTGGCTATGGCGGAAGGGTTTGATGAAAGAGAGATGGTGTGACCAAGTACAAAACCATAAAGGATAGTCGCATAAAGGAAGGTCTAAGTTCACTCCCGGCTCTAAATGAGCTCGATCGGCGTTCCCCTCTAGTTATCACCAATGCCTGAAAGCTCTATGGAAGGGGAGAGTGGTAATTGTTGAGCCCAGCCCCATCCCTTTTCGGGACGAATAATCTCATATGTTAGGGGCCAAGTTCTTTGATTTCCATGTTGTGAAGGGAGAGACATCAGCAAAGGAATTGCCCACCATTGTGCTACACTAAAAGAGAGTCATTTGGACGCATATCCGAAATTGGGAAGACATGTAAGGTAAGGACATAGTTGGTTCCATCACAAGCGCTGCGTATAAATGGTCCGCTGGTGAGGAAATGGTTGTGGCCAAAGGTAAGAAGTTAGCAGGTCGCTGACGGACCTAGCAAGTGGTATTTCACTGAACATATTTTCGTTTATTGGACAGAGGATTGGTTAATCAATTGGATGTGGTAATAATGCATGTCGCCGAGAATATTGTTGTAGCTATATGAGAATTTATAAATGGGAATGAGCTTTTGATGATTTATCTTTCGGAGGGCTGGACATTAAATGATCTAATAAGGAGAAAGCACCGCATGAAGCACATACTGAGTGTTTGCGTTGATAGCTGCTTTATCGCGAAGCGGATGGATAATGCTTACTGTTATATCACGAAGCGGGCGGACAATCCTTATTATTATTATTATTATTATTATTATTATTATTATTATTATTATTATTATTATTATTATTATTATTATTATTATTATTATTATTATTATTATTATTATTATTATTATTATTATTATTATACACCATCAAATCAGCATTGCATGTGGAAATTTAAGCAAAAGAGGCCTAAATAAATAAACCAACCTATTCAAGATGATAACTCAAATTAACTTGCTTTGATCAATACTTATCTCATGTTTTCAAATATCATGACACAAATAATCTTTCCATATGTGGCATAAATAATATTTGCTTACTAATCAAAAGTTGTGTAGTTTTTGATTAGTGTAAGCAAAGCTTAATCAAAACTTAGGTAGTTTATTACTCAAAAAAAAAGTTGGGTAGTTTATTTTACTTTTGAACTGTACTACTGACTTGAAACACTAGAAACAGTGTGACTGCACGGGTAGTATTTGTTGACTGTCATTAACAAATGAGGAACCTAAAGGAACAATTCGAGAGCAAATTACGAACGATAGAACCTGATTGCACCCAATTTTAATAAGCCGGGTTCGTGTTGTTTGGAGGAGTATGATCAGTTGAGCAAAGTGATCAATGCGACGAGCCACAATGATATCCTAATAACTAATTTACCTTGAAGCTATTCCGGCGAAGAAATCAGCAGATTAATAATGCATAGGTGATGAACTGCAATATCAAAATTTAGAAAAACATATCATTCCACTTAACAGATCATATTTGTTACAAACCCAAACATAGTTTTGAAGCAACAAATTCTCTCATCAACCACAAAACTTTCAACAAACAAGAAGAAAAAAAAAGAGATTAATAAGGTCAGGTGACAGTTCCTTTGAAGGGTAGCTTCTTTAAAAGCTATGGATGTCATGCAACATTGATGTAGTTCCATGGGTTCTCCGCTTCCTCTTGGTTTCCACCGGCATGGCTGATAAACTGATTCGGAGAAAAAATGATGCCATGACAAGTACAAATAATGGCCATGTTCTTCGGTAGCATGTAGAAAGCTCCTTGTATTTTTGCCCTAGTATCCTTGATTCCAAAGACTGTCACCTCAGGAACTTTCCTAATCAAATCCATCTTCCTCTCTTCGGTCAACCAGTTTCTTTCTAAAGCTTCAAATACCATCTTCAATATCACATTTGGAGGCAATGTTTCTGGCTTGGGTTCTGGAACTAGAATAGGGTGGTAGTCACCACAATTGCAGGGTACCCCACGACGAGGATTTGTTGCAGTATGATTAGGGCTGATCATACATTGATGATTTATAAGCCCTTGGGTACCTATAAAATGTGTTCATGAAATTACATATTTGTGAAGTCGTAAAGTTCTGAATCATTCGAGACAAACATGCTTGACGAATAAAAGGAATAAGACATGAATAACCGAGAAGAGTGCATCAAATTCTATTATAGCATAGTGCGGAAATAAACCAATTATAGTAAGTGCAAAAACTGAGAAAGGACATTATTAGTACACAACAAAATTATAACTTGGAGCATAGAATACAACTTGTACGATCATTAACTAAGATGCACAAGTAAACACACTTTTAAAATTAAAATGTAAGATGAATGTAAAAATATGCGAAGAAGTAAATAAATGAGAAGAGTGTCAACTTGCAGACTCTAGCACTAGCCTAAGGCTTAGATCAAGAAAGATAATTCTCAATTGATATACCACCGCCATAATTAGAACACAGTAGGCTTTGTTTGTGTAGTATTGCACCTTTAAGAATTTTTCGATAGTCTTATCACTATCTATGGCTGAGGTAAAGATATAAATTGAATTCCTAACTGTCATGTACTATATGAATTATGGAACAAAAAGTCACTTCTTACGGAAATTTATTGTGACATACACTGGAGCGATATACCTACTTATATGTTGTCGGTTTTCAGTTGATTTCTAATGTGTTTGTACCTCCGTTTGGTTGTCAAATGGCCTTAGAAAGAATAGTAATGCTATGGAAAACATTTTTTTTTCTTACATTAACATATGAGTACCTTTTTCAACCAGAAAATGTGCTTACCAGTTTAGACACCTGACTTAGATAAGCAAAATTGAGGAACCTCCTTTTCATGAGATGCTACATAATCCCCTTTCCAAAAATCTAACCTTTATGTTTAATAACGTGAAAACCAGAAAACCTAGCAAATAGAAAGCACTCTTCTACCAAAAACATAAAAAACCAGAAAACCTAGCACCAATGTGATGGAATGAAAATCTCAATTTAAAGCCAGGCATAGAAAATATGATTGAATGAAAATCTCTAATGTTAGCACAATCATATGCTATTATATCTGTAAAGTATTAAATTCACATAATAATTACTATAAACATGAAGAGGAAGGTCTAGAGTAAACATACTTAGATATCCTCCAATTTTTATTGGATAAGACACAAAGTGCAAAAGATCTATTGAAATCATCATGAGTTACTGCTAAAACAATCAATTGGAATGAGATCAGAGATTGTTACCTTCAGCTCTCGGCCTCTTCGTCCCACTCAGGTCAACTTCATGCACCCTATTCATCGACTCCGGCAAAAGAGATAAAATAAATTCTACAGCGGAAAAATTTACCTCCCGATCCTCCGTCAGAAAATCTGTTATCTCCTCTGAAATAGTCATGTCATGAGTTTCTTTGTTATTCTCGGGGGGAGATTTTGGAGGTCCCAGTTCAAGATTATCTTCCACTGAGCTTGAATGAGAGCTAGAAGACATTGTTAACCTGAAAATCAACAGAGGAAGAGATCAATTTAACTCTGATTCCAGAGGAGAAAATGCTTAATTTAATTTTCTTGAAGAAAAAGATTGAAACTTTAGGAGAAATGTGAGTGCTAGCTTCATTACTCTAATTCCAGTGGAGAGTTTTCAAACCCTAGCTTCCATCAATTGCCCCATCCTTTTTTCACCATGACTAGCTTCATCCTGGGAGTCATGACAAGCAATTAATATAATTGTAAATTCACATATAAGAACAAGAACAACAATAAATTTCATGGTCAAAAAAGGTTGGGGCAAATTCAAAGTAAAGCAACCACGAATTGAATGCAATGCATGTAACTAGTAAGAAGTCACTTCCCACCTCCTTAACGGGCCTTGGCCTATGGTTTATACTTGCTTCCATTATTAAATTTTATTCATATTTCTCTGTTTTGAGGAAAGGCGGTCTCCGGAAGAGATTTTAACCAATGAACGCTAATTGGTCCGAGCTATTGAATTGCCTAAAACAAATTTATTATCATACCACACGTTATGGAACACGCGATGCTTAACTCAACAAGAACTAATATGTATATTTTAACAGATATATTCTATTGATATCCCCCTGAAATGAGTGTATACATCTATCAAATTTGGAAATTCAATTTTATTACTTCATTTCTCTTAAATTAATATTTGTCTACATTTTCATTAACTCATATGTTTTTATATTATAATCATAATATTTTTGTAGTATAATAATCAAGTCTCCTGAAAAGACTTAAATGCATGGTAATTAAGCGATTAGAGCTTGCAAGCACTTACTATTACAAATCGATGTGAAATATTTCACACCAAGAGTTGTGGGACACAACGATAATTATCGAAAATGTGAAATTTCCGAACATTTAACAACCAGAAGTTCTAAAACATTATCATTAGATTTCTGCCTAAGAGAAGTTTAAAAGTTCAGCATTATTCAACCAGGATTTAAGGGAAACCCCTCAAGAAGAGGTTTGATGTCAAACTGAATCAGGCTTTTCTGTGAGAAGTAAGAACCAACGAACATAAAGAGAAATCATGAAAGAACATCTCTAGGATTCATATAAAACTTTATGTTTATTGAAAAAAATTCAATAATCAATAAACTATCGATACTAGTCGACAAGTCGGACTTAAAAAGCTAAAAAGCTAAAAGAAACTTAATTTTACCAATAATGGCAAAACCTAAAATTCACTCTAAAATTCACTCTAAAATAATAATTCTTACTTAATACTCAAAGATTCAACTAAATTAAGATAATTTGATGCTCTAATTAATGAAATAAATAATACTAATAGAAAAATTGATTATTTGGAGCCTTAGACGGCTGATTTTGGTTAAAATAGTGTGTGAACGTGAGTTAGTCACGAGTTCTTCTTAGACCGTCGATTCTACTCAAAATATTGTATGGTCCGACCCCGTTCTTTAAGCCTTTAACTTTTTCACTAATTCCGCGTCTAGACCGGAACAGTTTCTCTGAAGCTGACGCATAATTCCACCAAATCCATCCTGCATCACTCACCCTTTTCAAAATAACTCGTCCCGAGTTCAATTTCATCTCAAGAAAGATATGGTCCACCAGAAATGAATCATGATAACAATATGATAACTTTATCGGTGAAACAATAGGCTGATTTAATAAAATTCTTATATATTCATCTTTTAAGCTAAATAACAATACTGATGGAATAACTGACAAAATAGAAGATGGAATTACCTCAAATTGAACATGAACATCGGAATAGACCCGCACTCTTCTACAATCTGTACTTCATCTTCATCTTCATACTCATCGTAAACTAGAGTCTTGTCCTATCTACCTCACGTTTGCATGACGATGAATTATCAAAAAAAAAAAAAAAAAAATTCATCAAACGGAGTATCTTCGAATTTTTCTCCAATTAGTTCATCAACTTCACTGAGACAATTGGAGAACTCATCAGATTGTACCGTCCCTGATAATAATATGGATCATTCTTCAAACTTGCTCCTCCATAACGCTGGCTCCGACCACCAGAATCGCCGATGTAGTGGATATCGAATGTGGGCTGCGAGTAACGATAAATGACCTTGTGATCCTTGAAATTCTTTCTCTCCAAGCATCGGGATAGCTTTACAACCTGTCGCTGCAAATCCACATCGCTAGCGCTGGGTTAACACTGCAATCTGCCTCAGCAGATCATGGTGTTTCCTCTTCAGATCTTGTTTTTTCCTTAGAAAATCTTGTATCATCATAACGTTTTGGATGTTACATTCCTGTTGGGGCCTTTTCCATCCAGAACATGCCCGCAACCGCTAGACGCTGATAACTCCCGCTTAGGAGTTTTCTTGGTGCCTACTTTTCTGCTGTTTTGAATGCTAGCATGGAAAATTTAGCTGCATTCCGAGTAAAATTGTGCAAGAATTGATTATATTGAGTTTGTATGCATTCTCGTTAAATCCGGACGTTTCATGAGTATCTTGATGCATTTATGAGATATGATCGCGGATTTGTGTTTCTTGTTGTCTATGACAGGAAATAAACCTTAGAGGATCATTCGGGAGCATGGAACGAGCTTCAGAAGTCAAGGAACTCACGGAAAAAGTCAAAGTGAGGTTTCTGGCACAGTCTTCGCACGGGGAGGAAGGGTATTCGCACAAAGACAATACCTTAGCGGAAATTCAGGATGCAGTGACAGTATTTGCAGAATAGCATGCATTTCTGTAATGTGTTGGAATTACACACATTCAACAATAGCCAATGAGATTTTTAGAATCGCTCCTTTGTCGTTTTAATGTCTTCCAAGGGCCTAATTAAGAAGTATAAGATAAGTACATACGACGCGCCCGTATTAGCAACGGTATTAACTCTGTCGGTTTTGTTTGCGGAACTATTATTTTACATTGTCGTTATTCGTTAAGAATTAGAGCGTTATGACTTGCTAATAATCAAATTGATCTCGCAAATCTTTTCTTTGTCGTTTTGCGGCCATAAAATGTGAGGACAATCGTGACAAATTTCACTATGACAATTTTTCATCGAGGACAATCTATTAATTTTGCATTGTCGTTTTCGGGCGAGGCAATGAGTCTATTGTCTACCTTGTCGATAATCATTCACATATTATTATTTGTTTTCCTATTTTATTGTCGCGAAAGTATTTATTTTTCAAATACCTGGTTCAAGTGCGATAATTGTACAAGGAGATGAAGGAATGATATTCAAAATGTGTCAACCTCGATCCAAGAAACAATTAAGTTGGATAGAAATGCTAGGTGAAGAGACCAAGAATTTATGTTGGTTCAAAGCACGGACATCTCTCAGACCTCTCTTGAACAAGTTAGTTTAGAAATTTCTTCAACCGATTTTTGATCAAAATATTTCCTTATAGTTTGATGTCTCGCCTGAACTTTTTTCCTTCTTCCTCTTTTAATCAAATTTATGTGTAATCTTTGTTTGAAGCATTGTTGGGGTGAAGCTCTTAACCTTCTATAACACTTTATTCATTAATCGTTGTGCTGTTTTTAACCAAAATGAATTTTCTGTGCTGCTGCGAAAGAAATGTCAGTAAGCGAACCTTCGCCTTGTTGACGGTAAAAAATAATATATAGGTATTGAAAAGGACAGTTTTGTGGAATTCACATTTTGTATTTATTTTACCATTAACTTTTTACAGTACAATATTTTTGTTCTTACCTATATTTAACACCAACTTATTAAACTCTAGTATCCAACTTTCAGAAAAATAAACCCTAATATTTGAATCTCTTATAGAAGCTAAACACGGTGAAACTCAATGGACAAACAGGCAACCATAATTTTTAAACTAAAACAAGGTCTTAATACTTCAAATTAACATAAACGAGTCCAATTTGATCTACAAAAACATAAACTTCGAAAGGAAAAACAACATAGCTAAACTTTCTATTTCTCCTCTTTCTCCGCATCCTTTGCCACGGCCTCCATTATCACAGGGAAAGAAGAGTCCTCTTTTATGGAAGCATGTTCATCTTCAAACCGGATACTTTTCTCTTGCAGTACTTCAATCTCATCAAAATCAGACTGGATATCTTCGTCATTTACAATAATATCAAGGGTTAGCTGAGAAGACGAACTGGTAGGTGAAGCTTGCTTGACTACCTTTGAGCTAGCTGTATCCATGAACTCCTCCAAAGATGGCATTTCTACACGGAACAGTTCAAACAAGAGCTAAAACTAAGGATGAGATTGAGAAAAACAGTGTCATAAAACCAGAACCCATGTCAACTACTGATATACATGTAATGAAAAACCCTAATATATACTTATCAAACCCTAACTTAGGATCATGAATTTTACCACGAGGGGGCTCAGATTTTGCCTTCTTTCTAGGACCTTCTTCAGCCTCCAGAGTCAGTTTCCTCTTTCCTTTCACATTGTCCATTGGCGTGGCAATCAACTCCAGAAATTGTAAGTTGTTGTCTTCAGTACTTTGGGCATTTTTAGATGTTAGCAATTGGTGCGCCCATGTGGGGTGCCCAATGCAATTAACATAACCTTATGGGGTTAGTTGCACTAATACATAAACTAGAGGGGTTAGTAGCTAAGGCTCAAACCCTAGGGGTTTATGTGCAAACTTAGGAGAAGTTTTGCCTATATAAGGAGGCAGCCTCCTACATATTATATTGGCTATTCCATACAGAAAAGTCTCTCTGTCTAGATTCATACTAGTTGTAGAGAACCCTAGTCTCTCTCCAACTTCATCCAAGGAGGTGGAACGTGGTGTGGAAATCAGTGTTCGTCCTCGAGATTCGCACTCGATTGGTGGGAGCAAGATCAAGGAGTAGGCGCGTGAAAGCAAGCAACAAACCGATCATCCGCTGCACTAAGGAGCTTAGGAAGACAAGGTAAACACATGAATATTCCGCTTTAGTTCATGTTGTTGATCTGAGCATGTTAGATCCTTCCTGCCCTTCATTGGTATCAGAGCCCTAGGCTTACTTTTCGTGCCTCGATAAGCGTTCCCGAACCTGTTATAAAAAATCGCGTTTCTGAATTTTCATAACCAGTAGACGAAACCTATATGGTTAGGTAGGGTTTTTCACGAGGATTCCAGATATATAAATTTTATATTTTTTGGATTTACGGTGAATTAGTTATGAATTTTCAAAGTTTCGGAACAGTATTAATCTGGACTGCTAGATCCAATAATTAGAACACGGTTTTCAAAAACTTGTTAAAATTGGATTTTGACCACATAATCGGGATCAGGACGAAGAGACGATCACGGGAAAATTTTCCTCGTCGCGATCGGAGCACGGGAAGGCGGCGCGTGGGCTTCACGCGCCACCGACGCCGCCCCCACGCGCGGCCACGCGCCGCCACGCGCCGCACGCGCCCAAGGGCTGGCGGCGGCTGCTGACGTGGCCCTAGGGCTGACGTGGCAGATGACGTGGCGGTGCCACGTCAGCAAGCGGCTGACGTGGCGATGACGTGGCAGCCACGTGTCAGCTGACGTGGCAGCTGACGTGGCGATGACGTGGCGGGCTGACGTGGCAGCTGACGTCAGCATAGGTGCTGACGTGGCATGCCACGTGGCATGCTGACGTGGCACATGGCCGATGTCAGCGCGTGGCGGAGGCGGACGCGCCCACGCGCGGCGGCGCGTGAGGGCGCGTGCGGCCTCCTCCCGCCGTCATTTTTCGTCCGGTTTTTTCCTAGGGACTCCAAATTAAATTTCCTATTTTATGGGTATTTTTTCATAATTTTTGGAGCGACGGAAAATTTTAGTAATTTCCAGATTAATTAATTAGTGTTTAGCACACTTCCCGAGGCAGTTTGACGACCTTAAACACACTGTTTTGAGCCCAAATTTTTTCTGGAGACTTAGGTCAATTTTCCCTACGTTTTGCCATAGGTGGTGAGACCCTAAGTGGTAGGGAGCAATTTTCGATCTTTTTAGTTGATTAGATTATTGCTTATTAATTTCCAGTAATTATTGCTTAATTCCGGAAATTTCCAGAAAATTCCAGTATGTTTATTATATTGTTATACATGCTGTTGTGGGTTGAATGGATGTGTTTGGTGCATGGATGTGGCATAGATGTTTTATATTTTGGTTTTGGTTTTGTTTTTTGAATATGTAATCAAAATACGGCCTGCGTGTCGTGCCTCTCTATACTCTAGTGTCTTCTCTTCTCATCCACTCGCCTCTATGAGGTTACTTCTTATTAGAAATAAGATAGTTAGTAGAGATTGAAGATTGAAGCTTCAAGAGAGGTGGCCAAACCAAAAGCTATGGCGCAAGGTGCATGAAGCAATTAGACGGTCTAATGGAGCCTCAAGCTTGGAGTCCTCAAGTAGGCGAGATGGCGTGAGATGGAGTCCAAGACTTGCTCAAGAAGTGCTCTCAATAGTGGGAGTGCACCTTAGGGGCCACATCCATTGCATATTTATTTATGCTTATGCTTGTTTTATGTTATAACTGCGTGTGATTGGATATATATGTTTAACCTCGCATGCTAAAGAACTAAAACAAAAGAGCTCACATGATGACATGATTAAAATTGATAGGAAATCACAAGTGATGAGATTTGATTCCTAGGATATACGCTAGGTTTTGGTGGAGTCCTTGTGAGGAACTATTAAGTTTTAATCGATGTCACATGTTACTTTGGAGCTAAGTAAATGCTAGTGATTAACTTCCACAATGTCTCTATCAATCGTGTCTAAATCGAAACTGTAAAGGCTAAATAGTGACAATAAACGATATGACAAGTCATCGTGCTATGTAACCAAATCGTTGGACATAGTTTGTCAAAACACCTACAAGTATGGTCGAACCTGTGATGAATAGTTGTCACAGCAGCACATGAACATAATCTTTAGGCTAACCAATAGTGGGAGGCAGTCAAGATAAGTGTCATAGAGCGTGCTATGCCAAGGTGGGGAAATGACCTCATCAGCAAGTTCAAGACCACTTTGAGATTCAAAGATTGTAGGAATGAGCCAAAGAAGAATCTTGGATCCACCTTAGCCATTTGCCTCATTAAAAGTTATGAGTAATGACTCATAAATCCCACCTTAAACTATCATAAAATTTTAGCACTCGACTATAGTCTATGAGATTAGTACTCAACTATAGCTTCTGAGATTCATGCCATTTATGATGAGATGTTTAAGTTATCCGATTAGCAATTTGTTGCTATCTCTGCCACGTTTCATGAATGTGCCATGAAAACGTTATGTGACACACTTTAAGAGTGTCAAGATGTTTGGAATAGACCAAACACCACTCAGTTCTAGGATCTAAGCAATATATGATTGCTAAGCATACTAGTTCAGATACTTTTGAAGTCTAAGCAATATATGATTGCTAAAAGACTGTGAATGAAGTATGATAGGCAGATGTAGTCCCTAACCCGGTATTAGGACCGTGGAACAGGTGGGGCAAGGATAAGGGAATAAGGGCGAGGTATTGGTACATGACCAATATCTCAAGACAGGCAAATGAAAAGGAGGAAAAGGATGTTTTCCTAAGACTAGAAGGCCAGACCTGGCACTGACTTCTCGTCTAAAGATCCATATGATTATCTTTGAGGGAGTAGCCACCAAAATTTTTGTTTTGGTCACAGTTTTAACTTTGGATATGGTTATATCATGGTATTTGCGTTCTTAAGATTCTAGCATGAGTAACGCCTCAGAATTCTTGGATGTCAACTTATGAGTATGACTTAAGATTCTGATATGTGGCGCGCTAGATTAAGACACACGATGACAGGAAAGGATGTTCAGGCTAGCTAGGGCAGGCCTGCTTGGATTTTGCCCAAGGTACCCTTACCTGTGTGTGATTCTTGCCGGACAAGAAAGGCGAAACGCAAACCATCCAGTAGAGCATTAAGGACTACTGAGTCTTTTGTATATTATTCATTCTGTTGTTGTGTTCCATTAAATTGTTAAAGCTAAAGACATGGTGCTTACTGTTCCATCACATTCGTAGATTATTGTCCACGTCTCAACTATGTGTGCTTGGGCCACATAAGTCCGAGGCACAAGGGTGCTTCAGACAGGTCTCTACAAAAGGTAGAACAACCGTCTGGATAAAAGGATATGTCCTTGGCCAGAATGAGACTGGAAGTATCTACCTTAGCAAGAGCTATGTGATGGAGAAATAGTAAGGCAGTTGGCTATTCCCACGCCTCAGCAGGGTGCTGTAGAGAATAACAGGAATAGGTTACTGTAAGAGATGGTCTGATATATGATAGAGCGTGCAAAGTACAAGTTCCCTATTCGGAGGAGACACTTTGCTAAACGACTATCAACATACGCAACCATAAGCCCACCAAGTCTGTAGCCACTACACCCTACGAGATGTGGACCAAAAGGCAACCTAAATGAGGTCACCTTAGGCCATGGGGATCGGCAGCTTTTGTACTAACTAAATTTCAAGTCAGGAAGAGGTTCGTTGAGAAATAAGTCTCTACGAAACAAAGGTTTCACTGGATGACACCCCATCCCTGAATGATCAACAGGAAATAGTTCCTGCGGATCTTCAGGACAGTGGGAAGTAACTCGCCTAGTGAACAGGCCCATCATAGATTATGACTATATGGAGGAACCCTCTTTGCGTAGGAGCGCTCTTTGGAGCGTATCCCGTCGATGAATTGACATCAAAAGGAAGACCATAAGGGTCACCACGCAAGAAAATGATGAACCTAGGATATTGCCCTAGGATATTTCATCACCTGATGAGAAGGAATTTAAAGTTAGATCCTAGGTGGAAGAAACGTATCTTCATGGAGTAACGTATTTTCTAATGCTATTCGGAGCACTCTAGGGGTTGCGTATTTGAAACGCAATAGCCGATAAGTAGTGTAACATAAATGGATTCACGAGATATATGACTTCTCATAGGAGATGACCATAATTAAGGGATATGTTCGTAGAGATGATGATCTCCACGAGCATGGAGGAACCGCTGGAAGATACCCTGTTCCTTAGTTGATTATGAGGAATTAATTCCTCAAGGATCCTTCGGACAGTGGGAGTGACTTTCCAGGCAGGGTGCTCCATCCATAAGGGATGAAAGCAAAGGATGATCCTCCTATGCGAAGGAATTGCTCATAAGGAGCATGCCCCATCGACTACATGAGATCGAAGGGATGATCTTAAGGATCATCTTGCATAAACGATAGGATAGAATGCTAGTCCTTATCGTACCCTAATTATGAAGAATGAATAGTAAGCTTTACAGGATAAATTAGAGTCTATAAAGGGCCAACCGAGTTTAAGGCTAGGTTGGATTTCCAACTGGATGGAAGACTATTGGAGATTAATGGATTTCCAAGGTCAATCAGAGAGCCAGACGGAAGCGTGGTAAGGCATATGACTTGCGTAAAAGCGAATAAGTCTACACTCATTCTGAGAGTAGACATCGACGAATTTGAGTCGATCCGACGAATTTGCGTTGGTTCAACAAGGTATCCTTCCCAAGGTTTTGGGTGGTAAGGGTTACGTTGATTCGCTTGGTAGCATCAATAGTTGTGGATCCATTCTCGATAGACGTAACGACTGAATTTCTCAATGGAGAAATCCTAGAGGTGACTAAGGTCAAATGCACAGAATGTGTGCAAGCTAACTAAGTCCATATGGGATCTTAGCTAGTCCTCTGGACAGTGGTATTTCATCAGGGATCGTTTACTATATGTTTACGATAACAAGTGGAAACCGCTGTGAATCACTCTCACTAGTAGAGAGTTAATAGTCACGTCACTTAAAATCGATGACACACTATTGGCTAGTGGAGCTTAAGGACTGTTCGAGTCCCCTAAGGAGTAATTGTACTCCTGTAGCTCAGCGCAAGACTTTACGAGCCTAGGCATGTGCCCTAAGAGACACCATACAAGAATGACCAGATGAACAGAGTGCCTGATGCAGTATGAGTCTTATATGCACCATGGTGTGTACTCAGACCTAACAAACGCTATGCAATCGGAAGAATTGGATTTCAGGATATTCCAATTTAAGGCACAAGATTGTAACCAGGATACTCTATATGATGGATCACGTGCCATGACTATCGAAGAAGATGCTTCGACTAGTTAGCCACATATGCTAACTAGGGTGGGGACCTAGATGCACTTGGATCCGACTCAGGCTATCGTCCATGCTCGATGATAGACTCGCATGGAACAGATGCAATATAAGTGTTGCATGATCGTGGAAGCGAAGCACGATTTCCTGTTCTGCCATAGGGCAGAAATGTGTTTAACTGAGAAGATTTCTTGTAAGCTTATGAGCTATCAACAAACCTATTACCATGAGTAGTGTTAGCATACGGCTATAACATTGCGGTAAAGACGAACACATAGTCGAGGGTACTATTTCACAAAAGGTGAAATAACTACCTAGAGAGTAACCCTGGAGTGGATCGACTATGGGCCAGGATGTTGGTTCATCCCATTCCTAAACCACTTAAGAATTGTCTTTGTGGATTGCTTTAGAAAATTGGGACTTAGTAGTCGATAACTAGCAATATGATTGATGAGCACACGAGACATTGATAGACTGGATTCTAATTGGATTTGTTTTAAGCAGCATGTTATTTTGATACATGTATGATATGTTACATTTCCTGTACTAGCATAGAGCATGTCACGCAGACACTAGGTTGGCTCACTCACACGAGCAACCGCCTTCGCAATATCCTGGATATGTCTGGGTGTGGCGGAAGATGAGACGGAATCCAGATAAGCGCTGAAAGCCTGCGATATGATATGAGATGCCTTCTTCATATGAGCATATGGCCTATGATAAGAGCTTGAGATCTATCAGTAGAGCTAGGAGCCTGTCAGACGGATCCAAATGTCGCATTGGAAATAAGTTCCAAGATGAGATCGGTTATGGCCAATCGAACATGGTTGTTACCCCGAACCATGTATAGTCTGTGTAGAAGAAGCCAGATGCGAGAGCTGATAAATGATCACAATGGTGTGACATGGCAGCACTCGGGCTGGTGGCCATAAGGACTACCGGATAGACATCTGCATAGTGGTCCTTTTGCAAGGATAAGACATGCGCTCTCATCAGAGTGTAAACACTATGGCGCATATTTCCCCTTGAATAATGCGCGCTTATGAGTGACCATGAGGTGATGAGTAGAATTAGTCCCTGGGATTCCTCATCGTGTGAGCCTCGTCGATCGTATAAGGATGATTGACACAGTATACCCTTTGTACTTACGTCTGTGTCATGAGGAGACGGGTCGGTGGTGCTACTTTGGCGTGACACCTTACGGCTATGGATGATTCGGCCTTCCGGACACTGCTGGGAAAGCAGCTGAGCCGAATCTGAGTGACACATGTATGTAAGGAAAGATTCTCGTTGCATCGCTCTTTATTATCTTTCATTGGGCCCACCTACAAGGTCTTATGGGATCGTGTAGGATATGAAAATATAAAGGAGATGTGGACTCATTGGAGCATGGCCTTCGGGACAAGGCAGGTGCTCATGATCCACGAGATGACAATCGGAGGAATCTGGGGGATACGAGAGTTACGGAGAGCATTATCACTGTTTCATGTTTTAAGGGTGCCTTCCTGCGCTGGCTATACGAGTTTGGTATGTGGATCTCCCGAGAGGGTGCCTTCCCATGCTGGCTATACGAGTTTGGTGTACGGATCTCCCGAAATGCAGGTACTCTCACCGGTCACACGCCACGGCCACACAATACTCTTTTGTAGATGATAGAAAGTTGGAGATTGATGGAGACTGGATGAATTGTGCAACCCCACTGTGCGAGTGGGAGATGTTAGCAATTGGTGCGCCCATGTGGGGTGCCCAATGCAATTAACATAACCTTATGGGGTTAGTTGCACTAATACATAAACTAGAGGGGTTAGTAGCTAAGGCTCAAACCCTAGGGGTTTATGTGCAAACTTAGGAGAAGTTTTGCCTATATAAGGAGGCAGCCTCCTACATATTATATTGGCTATTCCATACAGAAAAGTCTCTCTGTCTAGATTCATACTAGTTGTAGAGAACCCTAGTCTCTCTCCAACTTCATCCAAGGAGGTGGAACGTGGTGTGGAAATCAGTGTTCGTCCTCGAGATTCGCACTCGATTGGTGGGAGCAAGATCAAGGAGTAGGCGCGTGAAAGCAAGCAACAAACCGATCATCCGCTGCACTAAGGAGCTTAGGAAGACAAGGTAAACACATGAATATTCCGCTTTAGTTCATGTTGTTGATCTGAGCATGTTAGATCCTTCCTGCCCTTCATTAGCTGATGAGAATCCATCAGTTGAAGCCATTGAAACCTGCATAGAGAGACTGGGAGACTGAACTCTAACAACCCAGCTTTTTAAAGGAGATTTGGGGGAAGTTACACTTCTCCATAAATGAATAATTTATTATAGTAGTAAATAAAAATGCATGTATTAAATAGACGACAAGAACACTTGGCGCTTATGATAGGTCTTAATATTTATTGTCCAGATCAAATGGTGGTGAAATATTAGCTAAAGATAATGAGTGGAGAATGAAAAACACGTTTAAAAACAGAATCAAAACGCAGTTTGGTATGTACTGAAAAACAGTGTTTAAAATCAAAAACACATTTGATAACATTACTAAACTTCAATGTTAATATGTTTGAATATAATTTTTACGTACATGACCGATATACATTTTATATTTTATGCATCTAATCATAGTTGAATTGGCTTTAAACACCAATAGTATGAAAAACAACAAAAAAAAAACAACCACATTTGCTTTTTTTTAAACAACAACATGTTTTTGTTTTTAAACAGACTAAAAATAGGCAAACCAAACGAGTTTTAAAAAAAACAATTTTTAATCAACTTTGATTAGAAATAGGGGTGCCAAACATGCACTTAATGTTTACATCTTTTTCATTGCATTACACAATTCAGGTCAACTTTGAAAAAAACAAGAATTTTTCGAACTGAAAGCTTTTTTGTGCTTAGTTTTTTTGAGGGGATAAAGCTTTGTATATATACATATATGTATATTATATTAAGTGGAATAAAATTACAATTTAACATCTGACATATTATTCCTTTTCCTTGTAACATCCTCGGCTATTTTTTAAGTAACTTGTTATCAATCTAGAACAAACGTATCCACCTCCTTAATCACATTCATATTCAACTTTTTACCATAGCACAACTGAAAAGAGAAGGAAGGAAAAAAACAAAACCACCTGTCTGAGCCTCTTGCATTGCCAAACCTACTAACATTTAACAAACAACTACCGTCTCCATCAATGTTATAAATTGTTTGTTTGTTTTGTTTTGTTTTGTTTTGTTTTTTTTTTTTTGAAACAATATATTCAATTGTAATGGGATAAAAGTAAAGAAAAATGTTGATCTTATAGAAAAAAGTTCAGTCAGTCAAATGACATTGAATAGGTACTAGGTCTGAGAATCTCGAAAATCCAAGGTTTCGGCAATTTTCACAAGGCTCGTCGGAACTGGCATTCTTTGCACGATGGTTGGTTCCTCCAAGCGTCGGCCTGCTCTCAAGACTCCGGAAGAGGAAGAAGTCGTCGTTATTGACCCGGCAAGGTGCTAGAAAGCCATTGAAGATTTCGGTCCGAGTTTGATAGGGAAGTTCCTTCTTCCTACCAAGGTTAATGTATGGGGGATGAAAAATCTGTTTAAGAATATCTGGTTCGAAGGGGATCGTGTTCGTATTTACGAAGCTTCCCCAAATCGATTTGCCTTCAGTTTTCATTCTAAAGCGGTATTGGAGAAGGTGCTATAGGGAGGCCCTTGGTTGTTTGACGGTAACATTCTTGTCCTTATGCCTTGGGTAGTAGGTTCAAACACTGAGTTTGCTGTGTTCAACCACATAGATATCTGGGTGCAAGTGTTCGATCTACCAGTTTGGTTACGTACAATGGAGGATCTACCGAGTGCTATCGGTGGGCTGGGTGAAATCCTGCAAATAGATAAGAGAATTTTGAATAGCAACGATGGTGAATATATAAGATCGCGCGCTCGCTTGGATATCTCCAAACCGCTACGGCGGGGAGGATTTATCCCGGTACTTGACGAAAAACTTTGGATTGACTATGTCTACGAGCGTATACCATGCGCCTGCGCTTGGTGTGGCCGGATAACACACTGAGCATGTGATTTAGAACAGAGTCAGAGAAGGCAACAAAGGAGGAGGGTTTCAGTGATTCGCTGTTGTTTAAGCCTAAACCTAGACCCCCATCTTCGAGGAACACAATACACGCTGAGAAGACTAACCAAGATGCCTCTATCCCACAGGATCCTTCATCAAGGGTCACCGGTGATGACTTATCCAACAATGATTCTGGAAACATGATACCTCAGGGAGAGAAAAGTAATGCAGGATTATGGAAAGATATTAGTGGAAAACGCTCGGACAATTGAAGCTGGAAAGAAGGGTAAAGTCGATACGCAGTCACCCAGCTCGTCGTCGAAAATGGACAAGGATACAGCATCTGAGCCTTCGCCACGAAATTCACATGCTGAGAAAGGTGCGAAGGTGTACTCTAATCCTCCGGAATCACCAACGAAGCATACACCTGGAAGCACGGTGGCAGCTTCCTCGCCTATTCAATCTGTTTCGTCATTGGATAGTCCCAAGTTTGGGTAATCTTCCTCGTCTGCTAAAGCCACGATTGCTAATGCGAAGAGGAAGACAGGGCAGGTTATTCTTAGCCCAAACCCAAAGTATAAAGTTGCCGATCGTCGTCTTAGCTCTATCCGATTCCACGCTAACACATGTTGTCTTAGTGTTGCTATGTCAGGCGAAGAAGATACGAAAAGTGAGCGGAGCGCCTGTAACACCCCATATTTAAGTTGGGGGTTATTTGGTCATTTCGGAAAAAAATATTTGAAAATTTTAAGAAACTTATATTTCAAACTTTTTCTTGAATTCTTCTTAGTTTTAAAGTATAAGAGTGTCATTTGACATCTATGATGATATATATATATATATATATATATATTTGGGATTATTTTTTAGTTTTGTAAATGTAGAATTTGATACTTATGCACATAGTAGCTTGTTTGAAATGTCATAATTTATAAAATTAACTTGTATGTGATAGTTAATAATTGAACATTACATTTTACCCCCCTTTACTATTGGTTTTATTATTTCAACTCCATCCATCAATTCATGTAAAGGATATTTTTACCCCATGTGCTCTTACCATCCTTTTGGTCAACATCAATAAAATAATGTCCTCATGACTACTCTTATACATACACACACATACCCACTCCCACACTAACTCTCACACCATATGCATCATCATCATCTTCTCCTCCACTCATTTTATACATTGAAGAACATTCAATAGCTCCATTCTCTCTCCAAAAAACTCCATTCCCGTATTGGAGTGTTGACCTCACAAAAACACCTCCAAAATATCATTTTTTCACCTTCAAATTCATGAAAAACTCAAGTCCAAGGTCATACTATGCATGGGGGGAGATATTTTCTTCATCTTCTTCATGATTTTAAGCTCCTCAAGGTCTTGTAAGCATCTCTTTTCTATTTTCATTTGTGTGATGTTAGTTTCATCATCATCTTCTTCATCATCACATTCCTCTTACATCAAAATTCCCTCCATTGAAGGGGTTTTCAAACTCTCATGGACTTCAAGCTTCTCCAAGCACCATCATTTTCCCAAATGTCTCTCTTAAGGCTCATTTGTAAGCTTTCATTCCTCTTTAAATTTTTGCATTTTGATGTTACTTTCATCATAATGATAGAAAACTTCTTGATCTTTGCTTGCATGTGTGTCTAGAACATGAATTGGAGACTTTAAACTTGTTTTTTTCAGATTCTTCACATGATTCCCCAAATTTCTTGTTTGATATCTTTTTGTATGTCTAATTTGTTGTATTTGAGTATAAAAACATATTTCTCAAGTTGCATGTATGATGGAAGTGGATTGATCATGTTTTGAGTGTTCTTGGTAAAAATTGTATGTCTTTACAATCTGACCAGTTTGTGAAAAACGTATACTATCTCTAAATTTTATTTTTGTAGAATTTTTAACTCTTTCATATTTTGAAACTAGACTCAGAGAGGGTCATTTTGAAAGAAAATTCAACTCCATAGCCTTTTTGGTTAGGGAGATATGCTCATTCTAAGTTGCATGTTTTCTGAAACTCTGTTTTTGGACAAGTTTTACCATTTTTGTTAAAAATCTCATTTCCAGAAACTTATGGCACCCAATCTTTCTTGTGATTAAACTAGACACATAAGGGATTCGTTCTGGAGAATATAGTCATTTTTCCTATTCTCCAAGTAGTAGTAATTGGTCTTAAAATTTGAAACTTTCTTCCAAACTTGTCTCTGCATAGCAGTGTTTGTTATTTTTGTAACTTAAGTTTTATAATAGCTATGCATGATTTTCTTGATGCTTCTGAAAGTAGACACATATAGGTTCATCATACATTAATTTCAAAATTTTAGGAGATGATTTGATATGGTCAATATGGCTCCAAAGTCAGAGCTACAATTCTGTCCAGAATTGTAGTTTCACATTT
Organism: Linanthus parryae; assembly: GCA_023055425.1. NCBI lineage: Eukaryota > Viridiplantae > Streptophyta > Magnoliopsida > Ericales > Polemoniaceae > Linanthus > Linanthus parryae. The sequence goes on along the minus strand of JALGPY010000008.1, from coordinate 14,060,278 downwards.
TTTAGAAAACTTGAATTTTTGAACTTCTAGGTGTTTTGTTGGAATTATCTTGATAATTAAACATCTTTATATGTTCATTAGTGACATATAGGACTATGTGACATGTAGGTTTTCATTGTTATTATGCATGTGTAAATTGGTTATAACGAGTACGTCATACGTGTGATTGTAGACATCGACCTCGTAGGAGAGAGCAGTTGTCGTCGGAGTGCTAGGCTTAGTTTCTTGCTTTTAATTGTGCTTCATCTCAATGGTAAGTACATATGTACGACCTTTTCATATCAAAACGTGCGTATGTGTTTGATGTTTCAAATGAATTCTTGTTATATGAAAAAGTATGAGAATGCATGTTTTCCACTCGAATGCTGTTAAACTATATTATTCATCTCCTTTGAGAAGTCTCCTTTGAGAAGTCTCGGAAATTAATTTTGAAATGTTGATATTCTGATTCTGGTTATGTGAAAGAGAAGAAATAAAATACCTCTAATAGACTTAGGACGATGTACAGAGTACTGTTATTAATGGGAGGCGTCAAGCGATCCTCCATTTTCTTATGGCTAAGACCATTGAAGCAATGCTTCTTATTATTGGATAGAACGTTAATGTTCACAAATCCGCCCCCGATGAGCCAAAATGTATCAAGATATTGAGGCCAAGGGTTTTATAGAGCTATAGAGTGCTACTTATACTTGTAAGGGTCACTACGGTATAGGGGTGTCGACACTTAAGGCCTTTTAGCTAATGTTGTGAGCGGGGTTGACGAATGGGCTCCCTTAACGCTCGGGTGAAATAGGGTTTGATAGACCCTAGAAGGAACCCTTAGTGATTATTTCGTGATCCCTCTGTTTACATCGATCCTGCTGGTGGCTCTGGACACGCCTCAGCTAAATTAAATTATTGATTGAAGTCGAAATTAATAATTGACTACTTTATTAATGTTGTTTGTGGCTCTGGATTGCCCTAAACAATTGAAATGATTTGAAATGCTTTGGCTACTCATGAACTAAGTTATTCTCTTAAATGGACTTGTTTACCCTGGATATGTTACCAACTACTCGTGGTTTCTCAATGTTATTAAATTGAGAGGTTTTGTTACTCGGTTACTTCCAATTGTTCCAAATTCTCCAACATGATAGTTTTACTGTTTAAACCTTCTGATTTGTTTCAACTCATGCTTCCGTGCCACTCGTTACTTTACATGTCGTAGTATGTATTTACTCAGTTTTTACTGATCATTTCTTCAAAACTGCGTCGGCTTTTGCCATTTTAAAACCGCAGGTCATCACTCAAAGTGGGGGATGGGAACGCTGGAACGAGACGAAGAAGTATATCTTAACTTAGATCACTAAGTAGATCACGAGTGTTATGTTTTAAATTATACTTATTATCAAAATTTTGTTATGTACATTAAGCGAAATGTAATCTTAATAGTATATTTCTACTTTTGGTTGTCGATTGTCTCTTTAACCCTGAACCGAAATCCCGATTCGTTTCAGCGCCCATGAGGCTCCTACTGATCCAAAGGCGGTGACTGCTGAGCTGTCCCGCCAATCATCATGAATGCGATCAGCTGGAACATACGGGGGCTTGGGAGCCTCCGTAATGATCCAGAACTCCATCTTGTTATAGGGAGTCACCCAAACTTGTCTTGTTGATGGAGACGCGCTTAAACGAGGAGGAATTTGAACAAGTCAAGACTCGTCTAGGCTTCATTAACAGTTTCTGTGTTGATTCGGAAGGTCAAAGTGGAGGATTAGCTCTTCTTTGGCACGAAAACTTGGAGGTATCTGTTATTAACCGTTCCAAGTTTGTTATTAATTGTTTGGTTTATGACCATGGATTGCAGACTCAGTGGCAGTTCACAGGTTTTTACGGTGATCCGGATAGTACTCGGAGGAGAAATTCATGGGAATCATTAGGGAGGCTGCGAAACCCTAATAGAGTCCCTTGGTGTGTTATGGGTGACTTTACTGCCTATGTATCGACAGACGAGAAGCAAGGAGGTAGGCCCTCAGACATTAAAGTCATGGAGGATTTCAGGAATTCTCTCTCCTACTATGAGTTGTTTGACATGGGATATAGCGGCAATGAATTCACTTGGATTAGCAACCCAAGGAGTGGCATACGTATTCGAGAGCGGATTGACAGGGTGGTGGCAAAACCGGAGTGGCTTGATCTCTTTGGGTTAGGTCTCTCACCTTGTGGCTTCGGTGTCGGACCATGTGCCTGTCGAACTCAGTTGGATTCCGGTAAGAAAGAGAACCCCTATGTTCCACTTTGAAGCCATGTGGCTTTCTCACGGCGATTGTAAACCTTTCATTCAGAGCAACTGGGCTGATCTCCACGGCTTAGATCTTGATCAAAAACTTGAAGTAACTTGTAAACATGTAAAGCAATGGGATTAGAACGTGTTTGGTAATGTGTAGAGGAAGATAGCCTTCATTCTTACAGACTTCGGGACCTCCAGGGTAGAGACAACAATGATGAAGTTTCAGGATAAAATTCGCTTCTGAAGATGGAACTCAATTCTCTGTTATCTAACGAAGAGACTATGTGGTTACAGCGCTCTCGTGTCTTGTGGCCTAAGGAGAGGTAACGCAACACCGGTTTCTTTCATGGAAAAGCTTCTATCCGAAGAGCTCGTAATTAGATTGGGGGTTTATTTGATGCCGATGGTATTTGGAGGACTTCTACTGATGATATTATTTCGACTCTGGACTCCCACTTCCGTGAGATTATCACCTCTCTGAGGCCCTCCAAAGCCGATATGGAACCTATGCTGAGACACATACAGCCGTCCATCTCATCCGCTCAATGCTTGGCTCTGGATCGGCCTTTTACTGGAGGAGATTCTTATTGCTCTAGGGCAGATGGGACCGACCAAATGCCCTGGCCCGGACGGTTTTGCAGTGTTCTTTTTCAGGAGAATTGGGATCTACTCGGTACTAAAGTCACAAATACATGTATCCAAGTTATCGATAATCATGAAAGTCCCTCTGGCTTCATTAGCACTGTTTTGGCTCTTATCCCAAAGTTCAAGCATGTACGAACCTCAAATGATTTACGTCCCATTTGCTTGTGTTCATTTATAAATTAATAACAAAAATGTTAGCTAACCGGTTGAAAAAGGTGTTGGATTGTTGCATTTCGAATTTTCAGAGTGCCTTTGTTCCAGGACGTTCGATCACGGACAATATATTGGTCGCCTTTGAGTTGCTCCACTCACTGCGTACTCGTAAGAAGGGTATATCTGGATTTATGGCTGTCAAGCTTGATATGGCTAGGCTTACGACATGGTGGAATGGTGATTCCTTGAGGCCACTCTTTCTAGAATGGGATTCAGCCCGAGATGGGTGCAACTAGTCCACGAATGTATTTCCATGTCCTCCTTTGCTTTTTCCATCCACGGTGAAGTTAGAAGAAAACTCAAACCAAAGAAAGGGCTTCGTCAAGGGTGCCTCCTATCACCCTACTTGTTACTCTTTGTGTGCAAAGCACTGTTTCGGGCTCTCTCTAAGCCAGTGATCAATGGGTACCTCTCTGGGGTCACGACTTCTAGAGGTGGACCGAATGTGTCCTATTTGTTTTTCGCAGACGATAGTATGATTTTTCTCAAAGTCATCCCAGAAGAAATTGAGTTATTTCGCTCTCTCCTTCAGCAGTATGAGGAAGCTTCAGGTCAGAAAGTCAACCTGGCCAAGTCTTCAATAGTTTTCTCTTCTAATGTTCGTTCTCAAGATAGATCATCTTTCTTAATCTTCTTGGCATTGCAGAATCAGTCATTCACGAAAGGTATTTGGGACTCCCAACTACTATTGGTAAGAGCAAAATCACAAGCTTTAGCAAACTTCCGGAAAAAGTTGCAAATAACTTGAACGGGTGGAAGCAGAATGAATCCTACGCGGGTAGGGAGGTGGTTACGCAATCATTACTCGTCTATACTATGAGTTGTTTTGTGATTCCATCCTCCCTTCAAAAGCTCGAACGACTCTCTTGTCAATTTTTCTGGGGTAAACAACCTGATCAAAAAGGGGGTCATTGGATATCTTGGGGAAAACGTGAAGAAACCCAAAGATGGAGATGGGATTGATTTTAAGGATCTAGAGGATTTCAACAAGGCTTTGCTCGCTAAACACCTTTGGAGAATCCTCTCGACTGATTCACTGGTTAGTATAGTGTTTAAGCACAAGTATTCCTTTAGTGTCAACTCTCTTTCTAACCTGGTGCAGGAAGAATTGCTCGCATGCTTGGCGTTCGATTTTTTCAGCTTATGAGCTTATCAAATGTGGAATGAGATGGAAATTGGGTGATGGAAGGAACATCTTCATCACGCGCGATCCTTGGCTCAAGAGAGAACCTTCTTTTTGCACTATTTCCCAGCCGAAGCTAGTCGAGCATAGGCTCGTTGCAGATTTCATTCGTCCAGATAGGACCTCAGACGTCTCAGCTTTGGAAACTGCCGACTTTGTGGCAGACATAGCTGAGATATCTCGGGTTCAGATCCCATAGTCCACTATGGCGGATTCCTTGAGGTGGTATTACTTGGAAAATGGTGTTTATTCGGTTGGCTCTGGATATAATATGATTCGCAATCAGAAGCGGGCTTCTCAAGCTTCCGTCTCTTCTTCAGGGAATTCTCAGCCATGGCTTAAAGCTATGTGGAAAACTATAGTTCAACCCAAAATTATCTATACGCTTTGGAGAGAGGCACAAGATTCGCTCGCGACTAGAATGAAAGTCGCAAAATTCAAAAAAAATATATTTCAATGGAGTGCCCGTTGTTCCAAAAATTTCCGGAAACAGCTACCCACTTATTCATGGAGTGTGATGTTGCGAAAGGGCTATGGGATCATTTTGGTGAGGTGTTTAGTAGTTCATTTGTGGGTGATATCAAATTCTGGATTCCATTTATGATCCTTTCCCTCTCTCAGAAGGATCGGGTTACATTTTGTACAGTGTTGTGGCGAATCTGGCGTACTAAAATTGCTCGAATTTTTGAAGGGGAGGTAGCTACTAAGGAAGAGCTCTACAAATATTCTCTAGCTGCGGTGTCCCAGCAGTCGGGGCTAGTCGGCGCCAATAACAGCAAAGTTTGGTCGGATATTACTCTGGCACCATGCTGGCTCCCACCGGACAGAGGAATGGTGAAGATCAACTCAGATGGTGCCTTTTTACAAGGCAAAGGCAAAGCAGCGGGAGGCGCTGTTATCTGTGACCACTCGGGAAAGGTTTTGGCGGCTGTGGCCTCCCCTTTTCCGACAATTACGACGGCCTTCGAAGCAGAATCACTTGCCATCAAGGATGTTCCTCTATTAGCTTTGGAGTTCAATTATCTCATATTTGACACAGATATGGATGCCAAGATAGTATGCATTGCGATTTCCAATGTTGAGGCCGCAAGAATTGATATTTTTGAAGGTGGAGATATTCTCCAACAAATCCGTGGCTTAGCCCAACGCTTTCATGTAATTTCTTTTTGTTTTTGCCATCGTTCGTCAAACTCTTTTGCGCACGAATTTGCTAAGTTTGGTCTTCGATACCAAACAAATTTGTCTGGCTAGGTAGTTACCCTATATGGGCCCAAAAAATTCTTCAGGAAGATGTAATAGGGTTCTCGGATCCCGGTTATTTACATTAATAGAAGAGTGTCTTCCTCTCAAAAAAATTTTCAGTCGGAGCAGTATGTTTTTTTAGGTTTACTAGAAAAAAAATATTTATTTTTACACGAATTAACTCAAGGTGACTAGGAGAAAGTGTACAAATTTTTTGTGTCCCTAGTGGAAGGTATGGATGATCTAAAAATTCTTACTGAATCGTAAAAATCTTCAGAAAAAGTTTTTTTAAGTTTGCTATTTCATAACTGCAAGCTAATAGTGCAAGGGTCACGTTAAACCGATCAAAAGTCATCAATCTTTCTACAAGAACCTCAAAGTCCATTGTCCAGTGCTTGTATGAGATGGTAAGTTGTATGTCATCCACGTTTTCAATATATTTTATTATGATTTTATATACTTTGTGTATGAAATTCATTGGAAAACATGTGCATGATATTCGTTGCGCTGTTGACAACTATAAGGTCACGCACTGCATAAAGGGAACGGATTATTAGATATTTGAGAATGCAGAACAGAAGCATATTAGTTTCGACTTTTCACTGGTCAATTTACAATTTATGGTTATTGCTGATAATATTTTATGCTTCTTTTGAAGTTCCAGTGATGATTTAAAAGCATCACTAGAATTTGGTTATGGTATTTGCAATTGTTGATCATATTTTATGCTTCTTCTGAAATTCCAGTGATGATATAAAAGCATCACCGGCGTATAGCACAGCCGCAGATCAAACTGGTTATGGTACTTGCAATTCTTTCACTTTATGTTATTAATGACTTTTGATTTAGTGACATTTGAACAGTGAGTTGACGATTTGAATATAAGTAGTAAAGTGATGATTTAAAGGCAAGTACGAAAAGTTTAGCAATTCCAGAATAAGTACGACAATTATTTTCAAATAAGCAAGTAAATCACATGAAAGATCTTGGCACGCAAAAGTAGACATGTAAAATCACGCGAAGAAAGAATATAGCATATAGACTAAGCATATATACTCGTGCGCAAAATGAATAAGGCGTACTAGACTAAGCATGGATACTCACCGTGAGAGCCGTAGAGCTCTAGCTAGTCAATTACTCATGAACGACGTCTTGATCTACTGGCACGTCGAAGTCACGCTCCGCGCCAAACACAATTCGAAATGGTGGAGAAACGGCTTAGGTTGATTTTTCGGCGAGCTTCTCGGGGATTCTAATGGAACCCAAACAAAAATATTGAGAGCAAATTACAACCAATTGGATTGCACGAAATTTTAATATGCGGGGTTCCTTCGGGTGGAGTAGGAAGATCAATTTTGCAAAGTGATCAACGCTACAAGACACAAAATCATGTATAACTGTTTCTCCCTGAAGCTATTCGGGCGAAGAGATTAGCAGATTGATCATGCTTAGGTGATGACCTGCACTATCAAATTTTAGAGAAACATGTCAGTTGACTAAACAGAGCATATTTTTTACAAACTGTTGCAGATATTGATGATATGGGTAAGCCTGTTACTCTTCATTTGGTAAGCTTGACCAAATGAACAGAAACCCCATCTTGCAGCAGCCACCGTCCGATTAGACTTCATTAAGCAGCAGTAGCTGTTAGATCATGCGAGTCGTTGTTGATTAAAGATTTAAATCATTAGTCCAATGACAGCGTTTAGCTAAGTTTGTTTAGTTTACGTTAAACTAGTTTAATTGGTTGTTTAGTTTAATTTCCAATTAGATTGTGTGGCCTAATCTGATTGGTTGTTACACCTTTAATTAGTTATTTTCTTCTTTCTTCTTTTTCTTTTGATTTTCATCCTCACCTGAGAGGATATAAATTGGATCTCTCTGTAATCGTTTTCTCAGTTTTCAATCGTAATTTCATCTTCTCTCTCTCAACTTCGCTTTCTCAATATGGTATCAGAGACTAGGGTTTGATACTCTTCGCCTTTTCTGGCTCGCTGGGGTTACAGATTGTGAACCTAGTGTGAGCTTTTCTTGGTGGCAATGGTGTTACCAGGAGAATCGAATATGGATGAGTCTCGTTTAACCGGTGATTATGGATTGCGATCTTAGTTGGATGGATCTTCTTCATTTTTCCATCATAACTCAGATTCACCAGGTATGCTTCTGGTTTCTCAGGTTCTTAATGGTGATAATTTCAATTTCTGGTACAGTCTTGAAGAGAACAACACTGGATTTATTCACCGGCGTTATTACTGAACCTAAGAGGAATTTTGAGATGTATTCTCTTCGGAAGAGATGTGACAGGATGCTAATTTCATGGTTAATTGACTCTGTGAGTAAAGAGATTGCTTCTAGTATTTTTTTACTATACAAAAGCTAGAGAAATTTGGTTTGACCTAGTTGAGCGATTCTCTAGAAGAATTTGCCAAAGGTTTTTCAGCTTAGCAGTGCAATTGAGAGTCTCAAACAGGGAAACATGAGAATCACTTCTTATTTTACCAAATTGAAATCATTGTGTGATGAATTAGAGAATTACCAAGACAAACCTGTTTGTGCTTGCGGAGCTTCCCAAACTCGTACTTGTAATGTGGTGGGAATTTTACACAACAAAATGCAACAATAAATAATTATGCAGTTTCTTATGGATTAAACCCAGATTACTCCTCTATAAGGGACCAGATTTTTCTTATGGATCCACTTCCAAGTTAAACAGAGTTTTCTCCAAAATTGTCCAACAAGAAATGCAAGCCAACATTAGTGGATCCCATTCGATGTCTGCTCCTACTTTGGCAATGTTTTCTCATAGTGATTCTCATGTGCCTCCTGTAGATATGTATCCCTTTTATTTTGGATCAAATTTTGGTAATCATTCCCATGGTGGTTTTGTTGGATTGAATACTAAAAGCCATGCTTTTTGTATTGGATTATATGAATTTGATATTTATGAGAATGGTTTTGGGCAATGTTTTTGCATTATATTATTATTGTGCATAGGCTTCTATTGTTCTGCATAGTAGAAGATCTGGTGTGTAGAGTATAGCTTACACACAGAAGATCTTATCTTCGGTTCTTGTGGAATGAAAGTTGTGAGTTCACAATCTAGATGGAATTAGACAAACCATCGGAAAGATTGTAGCACCTTGTTTTAGTAGGTCTATCTTGGCTACAGGAAACAGTATAGTTCATACTATAGTTTCAACTCAATGTGCTAGTATACTTTGTTTATATTGAACAGGACCAAGTTGAGATCATTGTCTTTGTACTGACATAACAAGACAAACTATGTCTCATGGTTATTATGATTACTTATTCTCTTAATCCTTAGATAGTCAATGTGCACATGTATTTAGTAGTTATTGCTTTGACAAGTCAAGTGAGTGAGATTCCTATGGAGTCAATAACCTCGATGAGTTGGGCGATACTATTGAGTCTATGGTGTAAATTGATATATCGAAGGAATCCATGTCCCGGTTATGGGATTGATGATATCCCCTTGATGAAGCTTATAAGTTTTGATTATGTCAAACCCTGCAGGTAGATTACTTGGTAATCTGGACATATCAAATAAGTTAAGTGGTAAGGATCAAGGAATTTGGAAGAGGTCGATTAAATGAATTAGTCAGTAATTAATTTAATCGACGGATATCTGTAATCTTAACATGGGGAGATAATAAGTATTTAATAACAGGAGCTCGAAATATTATTTTTTGAGAATATGGACAGGAGTGCAATATCAGTTTTTAGTGGTACTAACTGTTATTAGCTTTATTCGGGCTAGGTTCGGGTGGAACCATAAGTCCTAATAAAGTTAGGAGCCTGATTCGTATTTTCTCCTCCAGGTCCCTCCCGTAGCCTATATAAGTGTCCTTAGTCTTCAGAATTCGTATGCTTAAGATACACACCGAAATCTAGGGTTTCGAGAGTGAGAGCAATTCGTTTGGAGGCCAAGAAGGATTCTGGAAGCAGCAAGCCCACACTTGCATCCAGGAGGAACTTCAGGAATACGGGAGAAGATCCGGAGTGTTCAGACCTACATCAGATAGCTTGGACGCAGGTATAAACATTAATTCCGCCTAGTAGGGTTTATAGCGTTCATGTTGAAACAAGTTTTAATCGGTATAGCAGACATGAAATCGAACTGGTCCAGGGATTCGCCTCCCTTCAATTGGTATCAGAGCCCCGTTCGACTCTGCATATCTGCTATACATCCATGTTGTCCAATAATCGAACCGGCTATGCATGTTAGAGTAGGAAGATTGCGATGTCTAACTCTATTTTGCAGATCGAATCGTGTCCTGCTATTATGGTCATACTGTTTGATGTATGTGGTTTGATTTGGTTTTGATTCCCACGCTGTTTTTCGTGGATGAAATCTGTAATCTGTAATAGTAAACCCTAGGTTCTCTTATTCCGGTTTAGAAGAACATGTGAACTCCTTGGAGGCATTGAAAGTTTATAGCAGTCTCTGGTACTCTGTTATAGACTTATTTGCGGAATCCATGGAGGCTAGGGTTACTGTAATTATAGTGAAGACAGAAGGGCGAAGATGGCATGGCGATTTTCAGAAAAAGGGCACACCGGGTTAAAAACGATGTACAGAAATCGCACCCTAGAAACACCAACCCAGAAAACCCCCAGCCAACTTAGCGCGGAACCCTATCAGGGGCGCGCTGCCCCCTGAAAACCCCCAGCCAACTCAGCGCCGAGTTGGATCGGCGGGAAACTCATCGGAAAAGCTGGGACTGAAGCATGATAGCGCGGATAATGAAGCTTGGACCATAATAGCAGGGCTTTGTGTGGTTGAATGCTTATTATGTGTTTGATTGTATCTATGTGTATGATTATTGTGGATGCTTGCATGTTAATCATGGACGACATGGATAAATAATTTAATTTGTATTAAATTGTTCAAACAACTAAGTGGGAGAGGGAGTCTAGTGCTGCTAAATCCCGCGGTCTCCATCTTTGATTTATAAGTGATGTAGTTGGTTGTGTGTGTTAGCCTTGGAGTTAACCTTCGTATCGAACATAACCACTACAGTATCACTGGTATAAATTCCTATGAGGATACTTCTAACAATTACTATTTATGTGTCATCTCTCCATCTGAGAGACATGTAATGGGGTAAGGGGTTTAGAAGTAAAATGATGGTATACACTTAGATGTAAGTTATAGTATCCTCCCCATCGGAGTCACTGCTATGGCTTGCAGGACCAAAGGTACCATGTCTAACTATAGAATGAATGGTAGACGTCCACCCATCGTGGCATACTATTTTTATGTGTGTTAGACTATTGGTGGTTTACATTTCCCTTATATGTTTTATTTACATGATTCTCAGGTTCAAAAATGTCGAACTCATTCAACCCACTATCTATTCTCTTGAATCAAAACAAACTCAATGGATCAAACTATATTGATTGGAAGAGGAATTTGAATATTGTGCTAACTGCTGAGGATTACAAATTTGTGCTTCTTGAGGAATGTCTTGCAGAACCTCTAGAAGGGGCTTCTGAGGAAGATGCCAAGCCTTATAAGAGATGGCAGAAAGCTGATCAGATGGTTAAATGCTACATATTAGGCTCCATGTCTAATGTGTTGCAGCATCAGCATCAGAACATGGGCTCTGCCCTTGAGATCATGGAGAACCTCAAAGAGATGTTTGGGGATCAGGATCGTGCTGCCAGGCAGGTTGCTATGAAAAACCTCATGAACACAAAATTGGTTGAAGGGTCCTCTGTAAGGGATCATGTTCTGAAGATGATAAGTCTTCTAGGTGAACTAGAGATCCTTGGAGCTGTAATCGATGAGGAAACTCAGGTCGATATAGTGCTCATGACGCTGTCTGATTCATTTAACAGTTTTCGGCTAAATTATAATATGAACAAAAAGACTTATTCTTTAGCCGAATTATTAAAGGAGCTTCAAGCAGCTGAGGGACTCCTTCAGAAACCGATTAATGTAATGGTGGCTGAAAAGTCTTCTGCTTCTAACCCTAGGGCTAAGAAGAAGAAGAAAGTTGCACAAGCAGTAGTTCCGAAGGTTGCTCCGGCACCTCAAGGAATAGCTCGTGGGCCACAGCCAGCACTTGCTCCTCAGGGGACATTGGGAAAGCCGAAAGGCAAGTGTTTCCTCTGTAACCAGAGAGGGCATTGGAAGAAGCAATGTCCAAAGTTCCTGACTCGTCCAATCCAGAACAACTCAGGTATATCTCTTTCACTAATAGTTGAATCATGTTTAGCGGTTCGATCTACTAGAACCTGGTGTGTAGATTCGGGAGCCACTGACCATGTCTGCAATTCATTGCAGGGGTTCCAGGAAACCAGACAGCTTAGTGATGGCGAGATTTATCTACACTTGGGCAACACGAATAAAGTAGCTGCAGTTGCAATAGGAATTTGTTTCTTACATTTTGGGAATGATAGGATTTTAGTTTTGAAAGATTTCCTTTATGTACCTTCCATTAGAAGGAATTTGATTTCAGTTTCTAAGTTGGTTAAGAATGAATATTCAGTTTATTTTAATGACTCTGTGGTTATTAAGAAAAATAAACGTTTTATTTGTTCTGGTACATTGGTGGATGGTCTTTACGTTATAAATCCTGAGACTCCCATAGCGCAGCTATATGAACTGAATAACTCGGATAGCTTAACTAAAAAGAGAAAGGAACCTTGCGAGATAAACCAAACATATCTTTGGCATTTACGACTTGGTCATATCAATATAAACATAATACAAAGGCTGGTTCAGAATGGACCATTAGGTTCATTAAAAGTGGAGGCACTACCAGCATGTGAGTCATGTTTAGAAGGTAAGATGACCAAGAGGCCATTTTTGGCAAAGGGTAATAGGCCCAAAGAACTGTTGGAGCTTATCCATTCAGATGTTTGTGGACCAATGAATGTCCAAGCAAGGGGAGGTTTTGAGTATTTCATTACTTTTATTGATGATTACTCAAGATATGGATATATTTATTTGATGCGGCATAAGTCTGAGGCCTTTGACAAATTTAAAATTTTTAAGGCAGAATCAGAGAAGCGTCTAGGAAAATATATCAAGTCATTTCGATCTGATCGAGGTGGCGAGTACCTCTTGGGACAATTCAGGGATTACTTGGAGGAACAAGGGATTCAATCCCAGTTGTCTGCTCCAGGTACGCCACAACAGAATGGTGTGGCAGAGCGAAGGAATAGGACTCTTTTAGAAATGGTGAGATCCATGATGAGTTATTCAGATTTACCAATTTCTTTTTGGGGGCATGCTTTAGAGACAGCTGCATATATTCTGAACTTGGTTCCGTCTAAGTCAGTACCAACTACACCCACAGAACTTTGGACTGGTCGCAAGCCTAGTCTACGGCATGTTCGGATTTGGGGTAGTCCAGCACATGTGTTGAAGGGGAACGCAAGTAAGTTGGAATCAAGGACAGAAGTATGTGTCTTTGTAGGATACCCGAAAGGAACAAAGGGTGGTTTATTTTATAGTCCGAAAGATCAGAAAGTCATTGTTAGCACCAATGCGAGATTCTTAGAGGAAGACTATATTATGGATCACAAGCCTAAAAGTAAAATTGTTCTGGAAGAAATGCGAGGAAATCAAGTAGTCCAAGGTCATGATATACCAAATGTACAAGAAGAAATACCACAAGAAAATGATATCGACATTCAACTACCTTTGGGTGGTTGGAGAAATGTAGATACTCGTGATACACAACAAAATAGTGTTGACATCCCACCGCAAGAGGGCAGTGGTGGAAATGACAATACTAGTGATCCACAAGATAGTAGTGACATTCTGCCGCAACCGAGCAGTGGGGAAAATGTTACTACTAGTGAACCACAAGTACAACCTCGTCGTAGTGGGAGGGTTTCTCGTAAACCAGACAGATACATGTACTTGGGAGAGTCTTTTGACAAGGTCCCTGATGAACATGATACTGATCCCAGTAACTATAATGAAGTTGTTGGAAGTACGGATGCGGAAAAGTGGAAAAAGGCTATGATTTCTGAGATGGAGTCTATGTACTCCAATCAGGTCTGGGATCTTGTAGATCCAACAGATGGGGTAAAACCCATCGGTTTTAAGTGGATTTACAAGAAAAAAAGAGGGGTAGACGGGAAGGTTGAAACCTTCAAAGCAAGGCTTGTTGCGAAAGGTTTTACTCAGAAAGAAGGGATCGACTATGAGGAAACTTTTTCGCCAGTAGCCATGATTAAGTCTATCAGGATTCTCTTGTCCATTGCGGCTCATTTCGATTACGAAATTTGGCAAATGGATGTCAAGACAGCTTTCCTTAATGGAAGTCTTGATGAGTGCATTTATATGATGCAACCAGAAGAATTCGTAGCTAAGGGCCAGGAGCACAAGTTGTGCAAGCTTAAGAGGTCTATTTATGGACTTAAGCAAGCATCTAGATCATGGAACATCCGTTTTGATCAGGCAATCAAATCTTTTGGTTTTGATCAATGTCCGGATGAGCCGTGTGTGTACAAGAAGTGTAAAGAAAACGTTGTGGTATTCTTGATACTTTACGTTGATGATATATTGCTCATTGGAAACAATGTGGGTGTATTATCTAGTGTGCGGGTATGGTTATCAAGTCAATTTGATATGAAAGACTTGGGAGAAGCAGCATACGTTCTAGGGATCAAGCTTATGCGAGATCGGAAAAATAGGATGTTGGGCTTGTCACAAGCCAATTATATTGATACTGTTCTTGCAAGGTTTAGCATGCAGGATTCCAAGAAAGGGTTGATCCCTTTTAGACATGGAATCAGTCTATCTAAGGATCAGCGTCCTAAGACACCTGATGAGATAGAAAGTATGAAAGCAGTTCCTTATGCTTCTGCAGTAGGAAGCCTCATGTATGCAATGTTATGTACTAGACCAGATATTTGCTTTGCTGTTGGCATGGTTAGTAGATATCAGTCTAACCCTCGCAGAGAACATTGGACTGCGGTAAAACATATATTGAAGTACCTGAAAAGGACTCGAGACTATATGTTGGTTTACCATGAAAATAGTCTTGTACCCATCGGGTACACAGACTCAGATTTTCAGTCAGATAGGGATTCCAGGAAGTCTACCTCTGGATATGTTTTCACATTAGGAGGTGGAGCCATTAGTTGGAGGAGCATCAAGCAATCTTGTATTGCTGATTCCACCATGGAAGCTGAATATGTGGCTGCTTCTGAAGCTGCTAAGGAAGTTGTTTGGCTCAGAAACTTTCTAATGGATCTTGGAGTGGTACCGAGTGCACAACCGGCTATGACGCTTTATTGCGATAATAGCGGCGCGGTTGCAAACTCAAGGGAACCAAGAGCTCGCAAGAAAGGAAAACACATAGAGCGTAAGTATCATTTGATTAGAGAAATCGTGCACAGAGGTGATGTGGCAGTGATGAAGATTGCATCAGCGGATAACCTGGCAGACCCATTTACGAAGTGTTTGACAGCTAAGGCTTTTGATGGTCACGTAGAGGGAATGGGTTTGAGGTGTGTTTCTGCATGGCTTTGAGTCTTAGTGGGAGATTGTTGGATTGAATACTAAAAGCCATGCTTTTTGTATTGGATTATATGAATTTGATATTTATGAGAATGGTTTTGGGCAATGTTTTTGCATTATATTATTATTGTGCATAGTTGTCTATTGTTCTGCATAGTAGAAGATCTGGTGTGTAGAGTATAGCTTACACACAGAAGATCTTATCTTCGGTTCTTGTGGAATGAAAGTTGTGAGTTCACAATCTAGATGGAATTAGACAAACCATCGGAAAGATAGTAGCACCTTGTTTTAGTAGGTCTATCTTGGCTACAGGAAACAGTATAGTTCATACTATAGTTTCAACTCAATGTGCTAGTATACTTTGTGTATATTGAACAGGACCAAGTTGAGATCATTGTCTTTGTACTGACATAACAAGACAAACTATGTCTCATGGTTATTATGATTACTTATTCTCTTAATCCTTAGATAGTCAATGTGCACATGTATTTAGTAGTTATTGCTTTGACAAGTCAAGTGAGTGAGATTCCTATGGAGTCAATAACCTCGATGAGTTGGGTGATACTATTGAGTCTATGGTGTAAATTGATATATCGAAGGAATCCATGTCCCGGTTATGGGATTGATGATATCCCCTTGATGAAGCTTATAAGTTTTGATTATGTCAAACCCTGCAGGTAGATTACTTGGTAATCTGGACATATCAAATAAGTTAAGTGGTAAGGATCAAGGAATTGGGAAGAGGTCGATTAAATGAATTAGTCAGTAATTAATTTAATCGACGGATATCTGTAATCTTAACATGGGGAGATAATAAGTATTTAATAACAGGAGCTCGAAATATTATTTTTTGAGAATATGGACAGGAGTGCAATATCAGTTTTTAGTGGTACTAACTGTTATTAGCTTTATTCGGGCTAGGTTCGGGTGGAACCATAAGTCCTAATAAAGTTAGGAGCCTGATTCGTATTTTCTCCTCCAGGTCCCTCCCGTAGCCTATATAAGTGTCCTTAGTCTTCAGAATTCGTATGCTTAAGATACACACCGAAATCTAAGGTTTCGAGAGTGAGAGCAATTCGTCTGGAGGCCAAGAAGGATTCTGGAAGCAGCAAGCCCACACTTGCATCCAGGAGGAACTTCAGGAATACGGGAGAAGATCCGGAGTGTTCAGACCTACATCAGATAGCTTGGACGCAGGTATGAACCCTAATTCCGCCTAGTAGGGTTTATAGCGTTCATGTTGAAACAAGTTTTAATCGGTATAGCAGACATGAAATCGAACTGGTCCAGGGATTCGCCTCCCTTCAGGTTCTACATTTACTCAAGATGTGGAAGCTACAGATAGTCACCAGGTCATTTTAACTCTAAAATTACATGTCATCACTGTGGAGGCACTTGTCACATCAAAGCTAAATTTTGGAAGCTTCATGGATATCCACCTAAATTCCAGAATAAGCACAAGTCTCAAGCTCATGCTGTTTCTGGTGAGAATCAATCTGTTACAGCTGCATCTCATGATACAGCAGCAGCAATGCAACCAGATGATGCAATATATTAGCACTCATATGAAGCAAATCAACTCTAGCAGTGTGAGTGATACTAGTTCTAACTCTCCTTCTCACAGTAATCATTCAGGGTTAATTGAGAGTCCTATACATCAGTACCTAAAAGGAGATACAATACACAATCACTTTATGGGATGTGTCTTCAACTCTTATGTTTTTCATGGTTCTTTGGATGAGAAACCATTTGCTTTAAACACTTGGATCATAGACAATGTTGCTACTGATCATATGTGTCATGATCTGAAGTTGCTGAATAATGTTATTGAAGTGCAAGATCTCTTTGTGTATTTACCAAATGGCAAAAGGTTTAAAGTATCACATACTGGAACTATTAAAATTAATCTTGGAGTTACGTACTGTGCTATACATACCATATTTTCAGTTTAACCTTATCTCCATGAATCAGTTATTAAAACTACAAGATTACATCTTCTTGTGTGATGCTGAAAAATACAAAAATATGCATAAAAACTCTTCTACAGTTCTGAGAGAAGGTCAAAATAGAAATGGACTTTGTTGACTTCTTCAAATAAGTCAATTTTTGTTTGTAACATTGTACACCAGAGCAGTTTGTGTCTTCTAATGCAATTTGGCATCAAAGATTGGCTCATCTTTCAGACATCAAGCTGAAGTGGCTACACAAAGTTCTGCACACAAGTGGCTCAGTAGATAATTCACTTTGTGAAATATGTCCACAATCCAAACAAAGAAAATTGCCATTTCCTAGTATTGACAGAATGGAGAAATCAACTTTATGCTGATTCATTGTGACATTTGGGGCCCTTATAGGGTGCCTACCTATAATGGTCATAGATATTTTCTTACCTTGGTAGATTATGCTACTAGAATGAC
This sequence comes from Linanthus parryae, assembly GCA_023055425.1. Classification (NCBI taxonomy): domain Eukaryota; kingdom Viridiplantae; phylum Streptophyta; class Magnoliopsida; order Ericales; family Polemoniaceae; genus Linanthus; species Linanthus parryae. Next base: position 14,042,804 of record JALGPY010000008.1, on the reverse strand, counting down.
TTGGATTTATATTTTGTTTCATAAATCAGAGGCTCTAACTCTTTTACCACAAATTTATGTCATGATTGAGACTCAGTTTCATGTCAAAATCGAGAAGATTATGAGCGATAATGCTAAGGATCTAGCATTGATATATTTCATGCTTGACAAGGGTTATACACCAATTGATTTGTGTTGAAGCACATAAGAAAAATTCAGCAGTTGAAAGAAAGCACCAGCATTTGCTTAATGTTGCTAGAGCTTTGAAGTTTCAATTTTCTTTATCTGGTAGATTGTAGGGAGACACTATGATGACAGCTTCTTATCTCATTAATAGAGTTCCTACCCCAGTTTTACACAAAAAATCTATTTATGAGTGTCTATACAAAGAGTTACCTAATTATGCTTCTTTGAGAGTGTTTGGTTGCTTATGTTATAGCTCTACTTTTTTGCAAGGGATGACAAAGTTTGACCCAAGAGCCACACCATGTGTGTTTTTGGGCTATGTCATTGGCATGAAGGGGTATAAGCTTTATGACATTAAAGAGTGCAGCTTCTTAATCTCTAGAATTGTCATATTTCATGAGAACACATTTCCATTTGTTGGTGTGTCAGGCTCTATGCCTTATTTCAGTGATGATTTTGTGTTTCCTCTACCAGCAACATCAGAAAGCAAACTTAACTATGGTAATGACATTACTTCCCACAATTCTTTTATGTATTATGAAATATTATCTTATGAACCTCCTGTTGTGCCAATTCCTTTGAGGAGAAGTACTAGAATTGTACATCCACCTTCTTATCTCAAAGACTATGTTGTGGATAAATCAAGACTAGTATCTGCTTGTGTTGCCCCTATTGTCTTTGACTCTTCCCCAGGAGTGATTCAAGCTATGTAGGCAGAATTTAAAGCTCTTGAGCTCAATCATACATGGGTTATCACTTCTTTGCCACCTGGCTATGATAGTATTAGTTGCAGGTGGGTTTACAAGGTCAAGTTGAAGTCTAATGGTGACATTGAGAGGTATAAAGCCAAACCAGGGGCTAAAGGTTACACACAGACTGAGGGCATAGACTACATTGAGACATTTTCACCAGTAGCAAAGCTTCCTACAGTAAAGTGTCTTCTAGCTCTTGCATTTATTCAAGGTGGCATTTGCTTCAATTAGACGTTCATAATGCTTTTCTACATGGAGATTTGGATGAAGAGGTCTATATGGATTTCCCATCAAGTTATGTGCTTCCCTCTCACATTTTTGCATCATCATCTTCTAGATTGGTTTGTCATCTTAAGAAATCTGTATATGTTTGAAGCAAGCATCCAGACAGTGGTATAGTAAGTTCTCTGCTACATTGCTGGAAATGAGTTTCAAACAATGCAAGACAGATTATAGACACTCTGATTCTTCATTCACATGCCTTCTTGTTTATGTTGATGATATTGTTTCGGGAAGGTAATATTTGTCTCAACTCACCACTCTCAAATGCCTTTTGCACCAGAAATTTCAACTTAAGGATTTGGGTTTCTTGAGGTATTTTCTTGGTTTTGAAATTACTATGAATGATCATGGCATGACTCTATGTCAAAGGAAATTTGCTTTGCACATTCTTCAAGACAGTGGCTATATCAATTGTAAACCAGCTTCAATGCCTACGGATCCTAATATCAAGCTCTCTGCTACAGCTGGAGATATTCTTTCTGCTTCAGACATTGTTCAATATAAAAAATTGGTTGGGAAGCTTCTTTATTTGCGTAACTCCAGGCCAGACATCTGCTTTGCAAATCACAGACTTTCTCAGTTTGTCTCTAAGCCTACCTCATTTCTTTGAAAGTTGTTCACCATGTGTTGAGGTATATCAGTGCTTCTCCAGCCCATGGTTTATTCTTCTCAGCCTCTTCTCCTATCACCCTCATCGCTTATTCAGATGCTGATTTGGCTGGGTATTTAAACACCTGAAAGTTCACCTCAGGGTACATGATTTACATTGGAGAATCTCTTGTCTCGTGGAGGTCTAAGAAGCAAACTGTGATTTCCAGGGGCTCCACTGAATCAGAATACAGAGCCTTGGCTATAGTGGCATGTGAGGTACAATGGTTTCTTTATCTTCTATCTCATTTTGGTCATGCCAGAGCACCTATTGTCTTTTGTGATGGCAACTCAGCTTTACAGCCTATCTAGTCTTTCATGACAAAACCAAGCACATTAACTGTCCCTTGGTTCGAGATCTGGTTCATAAGGGAGTCTTTGTCTTGCAGCACATTCCTAGTTCTCACCAGCTTGCACATTTTCTCCCAAGTTGGGAGTGAAGTTCATTCACTCTCCAAACTCAGGGGGGATATGTTGCAGATATTGATGATTTGGGTAAGCCTGTTACTGTTCATTTGGTAAGGCTTGACTAAATGAACAGTAACCCCATCTTGCAGCAGCAGCCGCTAGATCATGCGAGCCGTTGCTGATTAAAGATTCAAAACATTAATTTAACGTCATCGTTTAGCTAAGTTGGTTAAGTTTATGTTAAACTTGTTTAATTGATTGTTTAGTTTAATTTCCAGTTAGATTGTGTGGCACAATCTGATTAGTTGTTACTCATCCAATCAGTTATTTTCTTCATTCTTCTTTTTCTTTTGATTTTAATCCTTACCTGAGAGGATATTGAATGGATCTCTCTGTAATCGTATGCTAAGTTTTCAATCGTAATTTCATCTTCTCTCTCTCTCAACTTGGTTTTCTTAATACAAACCCAACACAATTTCGAAACAATGAGGTCTCTCATCAACTACAAAATGTTCAGCAAACAAGCAAAGAAAAAAAGAATATTAAGGTCAGGTTACAATTCCTTTCAAGGGCAGACTCTTTAAAAGATGATGTAGTTCCAGGAGTACTCCACCTTCTCTTGGCTACCGCCGGCATGGCTGACAAGTTGATCTCGAGTAAAAATGCTGCCATGACAACTACAAGCAATGAGTGTGCTCTTCAGCAGGGGCGGAGGTAGAGACTTCAAAATTTCAAATTTCACCCTTTATTTTTTAAGTTTTTTTCAATTTAGCCCCGAAGTAAGTTGCACTATAGCCCCACTCGATATTACAAAATCAAAATTTACGTTTATGTTATTATTATTTTCTAATTTAGCCCCCACTGTATTGAAATCCTGGATCCACCCCTGCTCTTCGGTAGCTGGTAGAAAACTCTTTGTAATTTGCCCTAGTATCCTTGATCCTGAAGACTCTTTGTAATTTGCTAGTCAAATCCATTTTCTTCTCTTCGGGTAAACCAGATTCTTTCTAACGCTTCAGATACCATCTTCAGTATCACATTTGGAGGTAATGTTTCTGGCATGGGGCGGTTGTCACCACAATGGCAGGGTGCACCGGGACGAGGGTTCATTGCCTTGGGGATGATCAGACACTGATGATATATATGCTCTTCTGCAGCTATAGAGAAGAAAATGCGCTCATGAGTGTACCTATTTAGTAAGTCGTAATGTTCTGAAATCATCGCGACAAACATACTAGACGAAGATATAGAATAGGACATAAATAACCAAGAAAAAATGCATCAATTTCTATTATAGCATAGTGCAGCAAAGTTTGATTTCTGATTGTAATGGGGAGGTCTCCCCCGGACATTCTGTTCTGCCTAGTTAGGGCCTTTTATGGATTCAAGATTTACCACACACAAAATATAGTGCAGCAATAGACCAATTCTAGCTAGTGAAGAAAACTGATCAGTACACACGGAAAGTATAATTTGGAGCATAGAATAAAAACTTGTATGGTTATTAATTATTAATTAAGATGTACAAATATGTTCATTTTTACAACAGAAGTTTTTATGAATAAAAACACACGTGAAGATGTAAATAAATGAGAAGAAAAAGTATCAAGTAGTAGACTCTAGCCCTAACCCAAGGCCAAGGTCAAGAAATATAGTTCTCAGCCGATATACATCCGCCGTAATTTGAAAGAATTTTCCATTTATTTTTTATTCTATTTCCACATAGTACCGTTAAGAACTTGTCGATACTCGTATCGTTATCTATGGTTGACGTAAGAATATAAATGAGTTCCTGATTGTCGTGTATCATATAAATTATGGAACAAAATGTATCACTTCTAAGAAAGTTTCTTCATTCTTGTGCCTTACCCTTAGAGCGATAAACCTATTTATATGTTGTCGGGTTTTGGTCGGACAATGACAACTCATCTTGTTAGTTTCAGTTGATTAGCAAAGTGATTGTACTGTCGTTTTGTTACCGAATGGCGTTAGAAAGAATGGTGGAGCTATAGAAAAGTTTATTTTCTTTTTCTTTTACATTCCAAAATGTTAGTACCTTATTCAACCTGAAAATGCGCTTAACAGTTTATACACTTTGACTTAAATAAGCAAAATCCAGGAACTTCATTTTAATAAGATGCCACATAATTCCCTTTCCATAAATCTTATTTTCATGGTAAATGATATAAGCAAATAGAGAGCCAACCTCTACCAATAACATTAAAAAGCAGAAAACCAAGCACCGATGTGATTGAATGAAAATGTCAAAGTAAAGCCTGGAGTATGAAAATATGAATAAAAATCTCAAATGTTATCACAAATATATGCTATTAGTTCTGTAAAGTATATACAAATTTTAAATTAAACAAGCAAAGGAAGGTCTAGATTAAACACAATTACAATTTTATTAGATTGTCGCTGGATGGGACACGAATGGCAAAAATCTATTGAAATTATAATACGTTACTGCTAAAACAATCCATTCCAATAAGATCAGAGATTGTACCTTCAGCCCTCGGCCTCTTCATCCCACTCAGGTCTCTTCCTGTCCCCTATTCATCGACTCCATTAGAAAATCTGGCATCTCCTCTGAAATAGTCATGTCATGAGTTTCTTTGTTATCTGCAGAAGACGAAATTGGAGGTCGCAGTGTGAAAGGTAAGAAAGGAGATAGCACGATATCAGGTACTCAGTGACTATTTGCCAAAGTGTACGTGTGTAACAATAAAGTTTAATTTACTTTATTTATCTGAGACTGACGAGGGAATTTACTTTTTCAAGTTCTCTGGTCGCAAAAAAAAATAATTTCTACATTCACAGAACTCCAAAAATCTCTACAGAATTATACGTATATCTGCGGAATTTGAGTTTGTCGTCCGGGAAAGTATAATTTATCATTGACGTTTTCTGTTAAAATATGGAGCTTTGTACCTTGCCAATACTTCATTTGATCACGTGAATAGTTTCTTTGTCGTGTTCCGCCATATTCACGTTTCATTTTTTATTGTAAGAAAAGTGCATAGACAATGTGGATACTTGACAAAATTTACTTCATCAATTTTCCATCGGGGACGTGTATTATGCATTGTCGTTTTCCAACGAGTCAGATATGTGGATAATCATTTAAATTTGATTTTTCTTTGCTTTGTAATTTTCTTTCCGTGCAATTGGTTTTTTTAATACCTATTCCAGAGCGATAATTCTTCAACAATAACGACTCATTTTCCAGATGTGTCAAGCTTGAGCTACATAATAGTTTTTCGTTGCATAAAAATGCAAGTTTAAGAGTTTAAAAGCTTATTAAATTGAGACTGCAAGATTGTAAGTTGTTTTACAAAGAGCATGGACAGCTAGCGGACCTCTCCATTGTTTCAGATATTTCTTCATTCGATTGTTGATAAATATATATATATATATATATATATATATATATATATATATATATATATCGTGATAGTGTACTATATTTTTCTGCTTTATTTAAGTTGTTGTCTGGTAGATTAGTCGGGTAGATTTTAACCTTTTGTATCTTCTCTATTTAATGACCCTTTAGTGGCTTTGACCAAGTGAGTTTGTTGTGTTGGTGTTATCTTTTCATTAGGGCCAGAAGAGCTTTCTTGGCTGAGTGAGGAGGGTTGTTGATAGATAGAGAGTGATCGTGTTGTTTTTTTTGGTTTAATTCCTATTGAATGAGTCTAAAAAGTAATGTGAATCGGTGAGGTGAAGCCCAGACTTGAGCGTGCATATAAATAAGGTAGAGGGAGGGCAGACTGGATAGAAGGACGGAAGGAAGAGAGAGAGAGAGAGAGAGAGAGAGAGAGAGAGAGAGAGAGAGAGAGAGATCCTTGTTGCAACAACAACAATATGAAGAGAGGGAAATGGTCACCTGAAGAAGACAAGAAGCTCAAAAATTACATGGAGAAGCATGGCAATGGAGGAAATTGGATGGCACTTCCTCTGAAAGCCGGTATCTATCTAGATCTCAACTCAAAATGCAACTTCTTTTCTCCTACCTTTTATAATCCACGTTCTAGAGGTATGGAACTGATCTATTTCCTTTAATGTTTTGTTTTGATGAACGAACAGGTCTGAACAGGTGTGGAAATAGCTGTAGATTGAGATGGCTGAACTATCTGAGGCCAAACATCAAACATGGCAATTTTTCTGAAGAAGAAGACATATTGATCTGTGATATGTTTGCAAAAATTGGTAGAAGGTATACATACGTTACTTAATTTTTTCTTCATGTTAATCTTTGTTTCAAACAAAAAAAAAAAATCAATTTTAGTTTGCTCCACTTTCTTGATAATGATATTTGGCTTCAAATTACAAAAACAATTCCTTTAGTTGAAGGTCAAGCCTCACTTTTTGCTGAATCTTCTTCAATATCAACTGTTTTGAAGTTCTGGAAATTTTTCTAGTCCTCACACATGGGTCAAAGAGAATCACTGTAGAGAGGGAGAGAAAGACAGTATTTTAATTTGGTCAAGAAGTTTTAAGAAGAGGCAGCTACAAGATCCCGTTTCACTTACACAATTTTATGAAACCTCTGTTTATTTAAAAAAAAGTCAGACTAGGAACATACTTTTTGTACTTTTCTTAAAAAGTAAAAACCTCTTTAATGTGTGGCAAGTTTGTTGTAATTATGTATCTGTTTATACATAACATACAAATACAAAAGAGGATATGAAGGGGGAGATTTGATCATGTACATGGACGTGTAGGTGGTCTATAATGGCAAAACAACTACCAGGAAGGACCGGCAATGATATCAAGAACCATTGGAATACAAAACTGTCCAAGAAAGTCATGATCTCTACTACTAATACTCCTACTTTGTTTGGTGGAGTGGATCATTGTGGTGAAGCAAGTTCTTCTGTTGGAAGTTGCAGTGCTACCTGGGATAATGATGATATTGATCATCAGACCCCGAATGGGTATTTTGAGAATAATAATTTGTTTGATACTACTGAAACTAGTAGTTATAGTTCAGTGTATGACTGTCTTGAGGAAATTAAGCAACTGATTAAAGTTAACATCAGCCCATTAGAGCCGTGGAATAATGAAAAAAATATATAGGAGGATGAAGAAGAAGAGAGAGGAGGAGGAGAATCATGTAAAGAAAGATTTGCAAGGTCTGGTATGGTTTGTAGTGAATAGATATGATCAGAGTTAGGGAAGGCCATCTGTTTCCTTTCTTGTATGGATGGATATCTATGAATAACAAATAAACTAATAGAACTATAAGCCGTTATATTTGTGCATTTATATCATATCTAATGTCCTGAAAACTAGAACATCATTCACGAATCTCTAAGGATGTATACCAATTGTTGCCACTGTTTATATGTATGTAGTGTGCTCTTTAGTTCTATCTTAGTGGAGTATACACTTGCTTGTGTTGCTGGCTCTCTAAAAGAATTTCAAGTACTTTTAGTTTATGATGGGCATGGGGGGGGGGGGGGGGGGGGGGGGGGTAGCATTGGGGCAATAAATTTCTTACATCTTGTTGTATCACTTTCTTTTTTATTAAAAGTGTTTATTCATACAATATCAAATATGCATTTATTTATCTGAGACTGATGATGGAAACTACATTTTCAGTTTCTCGTCTCAAAAAGTATAATTTCCACATTCACAGGACACCGGAAATAAAAGCATTTTCATCAAAAAAATCATATTAAAATTTCACTAGAAATAGAACATCATTCACAAATCTCTACAGAATTATACCAATATCTACGAAATTTGAGTTTGTCGGTTTCTGTCATTGAAAGTACAGTTCATTTTCCAAAAAAAAATTGTATTGATGTTTTCTGTTAAAATATGGAGCGCTGTAGCTTGCCAATAGTTCATTTGATCACGTGAATAGTTCCTTTGTCGTGTTCCGCCATATTCACGTTTAATTTTTCTTTGTCGGAAAAGTGCATAGACAATGCGGATACTTGACAAAATTTACTTTATCGGTTTTCCATCTAGGATGTATATCTTGTTATGCATTGTCGTTTGACAATAAGTCAGACATGTCGACAATCATTAAGATTTAATTATTCTTTGCTTTGTTAATTTCTTGCCAAGTAAGAGTTTATTTTTCGAACACCTATTCAAGATCTAAGATTCCTCAAAAAGAACGACTCATTTTCTTAATGTGTCAAAGTCGAGCCACAAAGTAGTTTTTCGATGTATAATATGCAAGTTTATGCGTTTATAAATTCACTAAATTGAAGCTGCAAGATTGTAAGTTGTTTTACAAAGAGCATGGACAGCTAGACCTCTCCATTGTTGAAGATATTTATTCATTCGATTGTTGATTCACATATTTCCTTATAGTGTCATGTTTCACATGTACTCTATTTTTCTTCCTTATTTAAATTTTTGTCGGGTAGATTTTAACCTTTTGGAACTTCTCTATTAAAGACCTTGTCGTGGTTTTGACCAAGTGATTTTGTTGCTAGATGGTCTTCTTTGTTGGGGGTTAGTCTTTAGCCTTGTTGTTCTCTTTGTAACAGTAACATTTTTCATGAATGTATTTTTCTTCGTTTTGTCAAAAAGGAAGACTTTCGATGTCTATCATAATTACTCAGTAATGATTAATGGAGATTATACACAAGTGCTAATAAATGCAACACAATTGATAATAATGATCATGGTTCACATTTACACATGTTGCTTGTGAATTTCTCTTCATATGCACTGCCATTCAAAGCCAACGATAAAGTAGTTGCTAAAAGTATAAGTAGAGTTAATGTAAAAGTCTTTTCTTTTTGATAAATTAAGACCGTCATAAATGCACAAGTATTTTCTTGTATCAAAATAAGAACTCTACAATATAAACGAAGTGTCGCGAATTAAACTGGAGTAGATGGGCGACATAATTATATGAGGTCCTCTTAATTGCAATGTACCCTCCCCTTCCCAAAAACGATGCGAGAATTCAAATTTGAGACTGTGTTCATGCGCTCATGTTGCGGTTTGGTCGTCGTGACTTTTATCACAGTTTAAGATTAACATGCCCAGCCTTAGTTATTGCAAAGTTATACTTTGGTAGAGACTAAACATCAAAACCCTAAGGTATTTACATTCATGAGAACACAGTGTCATTATGTTGAATTATACGTATATACAACAAAACTCTTCAAAAACACATCAACCTTACAGATTAGGCTGTTGTCAGGCTAAAGTTGAGGTTTCAAATAGAGAAAGGACCATTGTTTTACTAACCATTCCTCCATCTCATGTTCTCCGCCTCCGATCTTCTCTCTAAACCTCCATGTTTCTCACTCGTCACTTCCATTTCTTAACACCATATCAACCCATCAAAAGGTCTATGTCTAAGGTTCCTCAGTTCTTGACTTGATGAATAAGGATTACCCACTGCTTCTTTTAGAACCCAATAACAACGTTTTGAAGTCATATGGGAAGTATTTGGCAAGGGCGTTGTAACAAAAAGGTGCCACCATCTGAATCAGTTAGAACTTTTCAGCAACTTAAAAGAACTTGAGATTCTACAACCCTTCAATCTAAGGGTGAATATTCTGGTTTTTTACAGATAAGCTACATATTTTGACATCAGTAATATTGATTAACAAATCATGGTGGTATTCCATAACTTTTTGTTGCATCTTTGATTTTAATTGAAGGCGTGGTGTTGTGAAAGAGATGGAGAGGGAGAGCTACAGAGAGGAGGCGGCGGTAGCCCCATATTGGCACAACCTAACAGCTTTTTTTCCACTTCCACTGCAAGATTTACTTACAAATAGCTTTACACCGATTTTTCTGGTCTACTCCTACTGTATAAGTGGCCAGCATGACTATCTCACACTGGACGAGTAATAGATCACATTCACTCTGAGCACTGAGGTTCTCTGGTGAAGCTATTTGGGGATCTACTATAATACTTCATCTCCATTCCGTAACCTTGAATAAAATGTTTTCTTGAGAGATAGAATTATAGAAAGGGAAAGAAAGAAAACTAGAGTCTACAGAGAGCTTTTCCCTGCCCCCCCCCCCCCCCCCCCCCAAATCTCCAAACCCTGTGAACACTCCCAGCTCTGTCACTGACAAGCCAAGTTCCACCCCTAAACAGCCATCTTCCCTTTGGCTCCAGTTCCAACCTGACAAGCTACCTGTGTCTAAGGAGCGCATGTGTTGCAACCATCTCAGGCTACAACGCCTTCCTTTCCCTGGAAATCTCGACTCTATTAATGCAAATTGGCAAGAAAAACCGGAATAGGCTGTATAGGGAAGTGTAGATGTGAATGGTGGAGGTTGTTACGGGTGAAAACAAAGAGTGTTTTAAGTGATGCTCTGAAAACTCTAACGTAGTAGGACGGGGAGAGTCATTAGGTCATATCCAGGTACTTTAATTCCCACAAGGTGTACTGAGAACATAAACTAAAAACTCGATACTGGTGGTCGTAGCAGCCGGTGTTTGGGCTGAGTTGGTCCATGGATGTCGGTGTCTGGACCAGGTCGGGTCTGAAAATTGTTTGCAAACTCTAAATTCCATAGCCAAGATTACAGTTTGTGACTTTTGATGAATTTGTATTGCTCGAAAGTTAGATGCAACTACTCATAATCCCAAGTCCTGACGTTAACATTGCACAACTCAATCAAAGTTACCATTACCCACCCACTGCAATTTCCAACCATACAAAATCCCAAGTCTATTCCTCTGACCAAATATTCAAAGATGGCCTAAGAAATATATTATAACTTATAAGTCTCGCGCATCTGGCTTATCTGGCACATGACACAAATGCAGCACCAAGTACATCATATATCATATTAGTCAACATTTCCGAGCATCAACGACAAGAGGAAAACAAACCTAATGCAGCTAGTAAATTTTCAATAATCATAAACAAGGATGATTGACAAGAGAATCGTTCTTTTAAGCCTTTCCACTAGCACCCTTGCTGACAAAATGTCCAAAAGTAACGTACCTGAAAGCCATCCCGAAAGCATTGATTTAACGTGCCGACAATGGCTAGTTCATAAGAAATCCTGAATTGTAATATCCTGTGGCCGTCTATATGTTCATAAGATCGCCAAAATGGTGCCACCAAAGAGTCCAGCTGCTCGAAGCAATTTCTGCATAAATGAAAATAAGGATTATCAACAATGTAACCCTTTAACTCTGGCAAAATGAGTCACATTTCAGAGGTATGAAAAGTATTCCATGAAATCGTTCCATTTCTGGTATTCGGTATAGGTTTTTATAATACTTTGCAGTGAGAACTGTAGGACAGTTTTGGATTTTTACTTAGGAGAGGGGTTCGGATCCCTTCAAGTTAGGAAAGCATCCAACCCGTCAATGTGAGTCTTGCAGCAAATTAGATGAACTAAATGGTAAATCTTTTCTTTCCAGCTTTCAATCCTGTTTTTTCATTACTTTTGTTGGATGTTTGAGCCTCCACAGTTTGTGGGAGGCCTTTTGCTAGAGGGGTTCCTCCACCCCAGAATTTGATCCCCCTTAGGTTTGCTGCTTAAATGAAATCCAGTTTTTATATACATATATATATATATATATATATATATATATATCCCACACATTCAGAAACAAAGGACTCACCCTATTAAGACGAGGTTTCAAATGGATTATACTAAATGTCAGATTTCTCACATTCTTGCCTTGATGAAGGTTTACAAGCTTTTTCCTTTAGAAACCAAAACTGAAAAACAAAAAGCTTGGCAGAAATCACAACAATGCTGTTCCACTACAGAGTGGGTGACGTGTACTACTGGACCAGTAAAAAATCACCCTATGCTTCCCTAGAGCTTTATCAAAAACATACCAGGTACATATATACATCCAATCTCAAAGAACGTATTGCCAACAATCGCGAACAATGTCCAGCACCTTAATCTTGCTATCTAACATCCCAAAAAACATATCAGGGTGGCTTTAACTTTTAAAAATGCCTACAAGCCTACAGCACAATTTCTTATGATTGCTGAAACTTCCTGGAAGGAGAGATTGCCACCAAATAGCATTGACAAACTTTCTAATGCGTTGTATTATGCAATCTGCCAATTGTGCCAATTAGCAATCTTCCATATTGATCTTCACTCAAACAGTTCGACGGATATACTGATGCAGACTTTTCCGATTCCTACTTGAAGGAATTCCATCAACCTAGCTACATTTATTAACCTGGAAATATGAGAGGTTTGAAAGCATCGGGTATAAGCACTCAACCTTGTAAAATCACAACCTACTCTGAGGACCAAAGCCCAAAGTTAGAGGACTGTTGTGGTTGACTCTCATCATTAAACACATTACCATCGGACAAGTGTATCCAATGTTTTGACAGTTTTTCCATTGCCATAAAGTAACAGGACATAATCACCACCCCCCCCCCCCTCCCCCCCAATGAACCACTACTTTCACCACTTGATTTGCTAGGAATGAAAAAAAAAAAAAAAAACATACTATGAAGATGGGTAGTGATATTCTCATTCTCAAATAGTGAAACATACAAAACTGCTGAAAAGGTTGCGTACAGGAATTAATACAAGCAAACCAGCATTACAGGCCTGATAAGAAAACACAACAAGCGCCCATGCTTCCTAGGTGATGTGGAGCCCAGAGTTTGGATCGTGGAAGGCATCATCTTACAAATGAACAAATACTCTGATGAGCGAACACAACAAGAAGACAAGAAAATACTACTTGTTTAACGACTAGCAACACCGCAACATGTTTAACGACTGGACTCCTCAGGAGTAAAGGCTAGCAACACGGCAACATGTTTCAACGACTGGACTCCTCAGGCATCCAGCAGGATAAGGAGCCTCAGTTGTGATGTTATTACCTATGTCTAAATTTTATCAGAGTCCCAACTCGCTGTTGCCACCCAGTTTTTTCCTTCAATTCCCATTTTATGTATGCTCACCATTTCTAATATCCGTAGCTCTAACTTTAAATAGCATAGTGCTAATCGAACAGAAGCATTTGATTTACTCAAGAGTTAGGTCAGACGAGTAAGATTTAGACTAACAGTATCAGTATGGAATAAGTGATAAGGAACCCGGCCAGAGATTGGATCGTGGATGGCATTATAGTACAATATGACCAATACTCTGGCTAGCTATAGAATGAGTGACTCACACTCTGGTCAACATTATAGAGAGGATCACGGCCATGAATCAACCCAATAAAGCCATGTTAACGTAATTCATTGATTAGTAGACATCTCTGACTTTTTTCTTTTCATACATTGGAGAAATTTATCATTCCGAAGGGGGTGAGGGGGACTCGATTCTGGTGGCCTATAAGTATCCTTACTACTTGGCTATGTGACTGATTTTGTTCTAGTTTTAAGCTTGTTTAATAGTAAGATAAGGAAAATAATGAAAACCAATTGATAGGTAGAGAGACTTGTATTCATATCTAAACATGATCAGTTCTGCATCAATGTCTAAACACAATGATAACTTTCTGGTTCTAGGTTCGATCATCTTCACCAGCATAATTCACATTGCTTTTTGGAATTAACAATCTGAATTAAATAAAGACAACACCCACCCTATCTATTGACACCTCTCGCCAAGTCTCACTCAGCTACAGAAAACTTTTATTCATAATATGACACGTGACAAAAAAAATGTCATCTATTTAGCATGACAGAAATACACCCATAATTATGAGCTTCATGTTAGTCCTCCCAGGAGACATGTCAGGTCCAGGGCATCCCAATCCGATTGGATGGGACGAAAGTATCAAATTCCGAATCTGTGAAATCACAGTTTCGAACAAATCACAGCAGAGGAGAAGTGGTCAAGTTATTGACGCAAATATGTGACAATGATCAAGTTCACTAATCAGTTGTTGCACGTCACTTCATTTTAACACATTTCATTACTCCAAGACATCAGCACTACCAAGTTCTACTTTTAGCAGCTAATTCGGACTATTTTACCCTGCCTTTAGCCCATAATTTCAAATCATGCGCTCCATCGTCTTCCTATATAAAACGTCCTCTGGTGGCCTTGCTGGAGGTTGAAGTATCTGTAAACTCCCCCCAAATTCTCTCAGGCTTTGGAAGTTTCTCTCTAGTTTTCTCGCCGATTTTTTCATTTTGTAATCTCATTTTCAGAGTAACCTCTCTTTCTCATGATGGACCCTTTTACGATCCGCTTTGGATCATATAAGAATCGACTTGGAAATGACACAAACTTAACGGGTTGGGATGAGGTCAACTCACATAACCTAAAAAGATTGTATGTGTGAAGGAGAAGGAGAGGCTAACGTGTTCGGAGCTCATTCCTCTCCACAGTGAACTTGCGACTTCCAGGATTCCTTCAACTTTCAACAGATGGTTTTCTCCATCAGTAGGGAGAAAGAAAAGATAGATGGGTGAGGGTCTTAGACTCAAAGTTATTGCCTGCTCTGTGGAGAGTGTAGAGACTGATGATGACACTTGAATTAGAAAGCCCTGCCGCTCAAATCTTTTGGGATAGCACTATGATTGTTAGTGAGGTTGTTGGAGGATGTAACTTTAGTTACAGAGTGTAACAATGTTAGTTGTGGAACTAATGAAATAAAGGAGTTGACTTCAATGCATGTTGAAGACTTTTCATGAAATAAGTTACCTCTCCCATAAAGCTCTTTCCTATATAAGCAGCCTCATCTCTCTAGCACATTTTTCTCTCCCATTCTCCATCTTCATCCCCAATTCAGTAGAACTAGGGTTATCTAATTATCCCTCTCTCCAGGCTCTCATTCTTGGCACAAATCTCTTGCTCCTCATTTGTCAATGAACTGAATTAGGGTAATCTCTCTCATCGTGGACCCTTTCATGACCCGCTTTAGGTACTAAAAAGGTCGACACGGAAATGACACGGAAATGAATAGGGTGAGGATGGGGGCAACTTGCGTAACACGAATTCATATTGACTCATGGGGTGGAGTTGGGCTGATCGAACTTGCTCCTAAATCAGGTTTTGACGACCTAGCTTCATACCGGAAAAAGATTTACCAACCGGCAAGCCCACCCGAGTTGCACAACTCATAAGGTGGGAACTGAAATACTCGTAGTGAAAACATACCGAAAACCCTTAATCCCCGGAGAATGAATTCCAGTTAAATCTAACAATTCACTGATTCACATTGTACTGAAGTGACGCTAGTTAATACTTCTTCATCGACCAGCTCACACTGCTTTTTCACATTCACTGAATCGGAAGTACAACAGACCAATGTCACATGGTCTCTTCATTCTCTATGTCGGTACCCGTGTCAACACCACACATTGGGGATAAGGGTATGGGATTGTGGCGGATCTTGCCTCCGTCCATTGGATACTCCATTTATATTTTGGCATTTTATTATCTTTACCTTGCTCAAAGTTTTCGAGGTTGTTCGTCGTTTGAATCGTGATAATCATCGTGTCATCATCTAAACTCACTGACCCTTAACTTAATACTTTTAAAGCTCCAAGAAACGACATTTATTGACATGATAGAAATAGGTCCTCATTTAATTGCATAGAAAAACAATGACGGAACTCATGATTTACAAGAGCATAACAAAGAGAGGAGACCATATCCACAACTTGGAGACATTTTAGCCCAGTACAGGAATCCTGAGTCCACGAACCCCGAATTGTTGGATACACACCCGACATGAAATCCGCACCCGAGTCCAGGTACCATACAACAAAAAAAAATATCACTCAATCAAAATCAACAGCTCTCTCGCCAATTCCCACACACCGCCGAAAGCTGATATCGCTAGAACATAGAGTTGTCTTCGAAACTCCTCTCCAATCTCTCTGCACTATCATATTTCATACCGTGTGAATTTTCTAGTACCAAGCATAAGTTCAATTCTTTGGATCATTTCTTGTGAAGTTGTCTTTAGCTCACTCATAGACTTCGTCTTCAATTTTCGCCGTGTCTCTGCAAAATCTGATTCAATACCATCTGAGTTTTATGTTTCCATGTTACAGTTTATAAGTCTCTAAGCAAAATCTCATTTAATATCAACGGGATAAACTTCTATTTCGTTTGTGACACGCGACACAAAAATTGCCATCTTTTTATTAGGGCCAGTAGTGCTTTCATGGCCGAGCGAGGGTTGTTGATAGATAGAGAGTGATTGTGTTGTCTTTTTTGTTTAATTCGTATTAAATGAGTTCAAAAAGCAATGTGAACCGGTGAGGTGAAGAAGAGACTTGAGCATGCACGGAGGTATTACATGTAAGTTGCAATACAAAAAGATCGAAATTACAGGCAGATAAAATTATTGCATGCACCTTTGAACTTAAGATATTCTAAATGTGTTGAAAAATTATAAGTATTTTCAATTTCAACCCCAAAATGTACATATAAATTGGGCAGTGCAATGGTTTTTAGTTGTTCTGGGCGTAGGATTCCGCTATATTGGTTTTGGCCGTTTGGTGAGGGATGGGTGTTGGTTCGTGTAAATTAATTTGCTGCTTGATGGTCTTCGTTGTTGGTGGGTAGTCTTTAGCCTTGTTGGTCTCTTTGTAACCGTAACGTTGTTTTTCAGGACTGTATGTTCCCTCGTTTTGTCAAAAAGGAAGACTTTCGACATCATGTCTATCACAATTACTCATTAATTGTCACACAATTGATAATATTGATCATGGTTCACATTTAGACATGACTTGTGAATTTCTCTTCATATGCACTGTCATTCAAAAGCAAATATAAAGTCGTCGTTAAAAGTATCAGAAGAGTTAATGTATAAGTCTTTTCTTTTTGTTATCCAATTAAGACCAACATAAATGCATAAGTATTTTCTTGTATCAAAATAAGAGCTCCATAATACAAAACGAAGTGTCGCGGGCTAAATTGGAGTAGATGAGGGAAGTATTTATATGAGGTTCTCTTAATTGCAATCTACCATCTCCCCTCCCCCAAACAACGCAGAAATTCAAATTTGATGCCGTGTTCACGCTCTCGTGTTGCGGTTTGGTCCTCATTACTTTTATCACAGTTTAAGATTAACATGTTCATCCTTAATTATTGCAAAGTTGTACTTTGGTAGAAACTAAACATCAAAACCTAAATTATTTACATTCATGAGCACACAATGACATTATGTTGAATTATACGTACATTCAACAAAACTCTTCAAAAATATTTCATATCCGAATATTTTTAAGCAGTTTGATTAGTATTTGCGCCATTATTAATCTTAATTTCCAAAAGTATATCTGTTTTTAGAGATGTTATTATCCACGAGCCCAACTGTGGACACAAACACATCAACCTTACAGATTAGGCTGTTGTCAGGTTAAAAGTTGAGGTTTCAAATAGAGAAAGGAGCATTGTTTTACTAATCATTCCTCCATCTCATGCCTACGATCTTCGCTCTAAACCTCCATGTTTCTCACTCCTCACTTACATTTCTTAACACCCCCTCCCCCCTCTGTTAATATCAACCCATCAAAGGGGCTGTTTCTAAGGTTCCAAGGTTCTTGACCTGATGAAGAAGGATTACCCACTTCTTTTAGAAACCAATAACAATGTTTTGAAGTCATATGGGAAGTCTTTCGCAAGTGCATTGTAACAAAAAAACTGCCACCATCAGCAACTGACAAGAGC
This sequence comes from Linanthus parryae, assembly GCA_023055425.1. Classification (NCBI taxonomy): domain Eukaryota; kingdom Viridiplantae; phylum Streptophyta; class Magnoliopsida; order Ericales; family Polemoniaceae; genus Linanthus; species Linanthus parryae. The sequence continues at coordinate 14,024,970 of JALGPY010000008.1, read as the reverse complement.
TTGACATTCTACCACCCTTCAGTCTAAGGGTGTAATAAAATTTTGACATAAAATTTTATTCTGTTTTTTTACAGATAAGCTACTTATATTTACATCAGTACTTATTGATTAACAAATCATTGTGGCATTCCATAGCTTTTTGTGGCATTCCATAAGTTTTTGTCCATAGCTTTTTGTGGCATTCCATAAGTTTTTGTTGCATCTTTGATTCCATATTAGCACAACCATACAGCATTTTTTCCACTTTCACTGTAAAATTTACCTACATATAGCTTTACACCAATTTTTCCGATCTGGTCCTATTACATAAGTGCAGACAATCTCACACTGGACGAGTCTCACCGTTCCGTAACCTTGAAGACAATGTTTTTTTGAGAGAGAATTATAGAAAGTGAAGGAAAATGAGAGTCTAGAGAGAGAGTCCCCCCCCCCCTCCATCTCCAAACCCTGCAAACACTCCCAGCTCTGTCACTGACAAGCCAAGCTCCAGCTCCAACCTGATTCTGAACCAATAGATAGTCCCCTTGAGGATGACAGTGGTCTTGTCTATGCTCCCCTCACCACTTACAACCTAAAAGCCTGGAAAATACTCCAATCCACCCTCATCATCAAACCTGTGGCAAGATCCTTTAACCAGGACTATCTCTTCTCCAGAGTCAAGGATCTTCGAAAATTCATGAAAGGCAATTGCCACCTTTTGCCCTGACATGGCTTGACTAGTGTGTTTTCTGCTTTTCACTCATCGGCAATTCATGAGAGTCAAGGATCTTTGAAAATGTAAATTTATTCCTCTACAATTTCTTGTATACTTCTCCAGTGTTTTTTCTGCTTTTTACTCATCGGTCTCCGCTACTTATTCAGGATGTTATAGTCTAGAGTGTCTTCTCCTAAAAGGTAAGGATAATAGCATCATATCAGCAACTCATGGACAAAGGAATAACTTTCCATTTTCATGGGTTAAGTACAAGGATGTGTCTGAGTCTGGGGAAGACATGTGTTAGAAATGACAAGCTACCTGTGTCTTTGGAATGCATATATTGGCACATGTGTGGAAAACATCTCAGGCTACAACCCCCTCAATTCCCTGGGAGTCTCACTCTATTAATGTAAAGTAGCCAGAAAAAACAGAATAGTCTGTATGTGGAAGTGTAGATGTGCATGGTGGAGATTGTTACGGGTGAAAACAAAGAGCTTTGAGTGATGCTCTGAAAAGTCCAGAGTAGTATGACGGGGAGTGTCACTAGGTCATGTCCAGGTACTTTAATTTGCACAAGGTGTTTGGACTGAGTTGGTCCATGGATGTCGGTGTTTGGACCAGGTCGGGTCTGAGAATTGTTTGCTAACCCTAAATTCCATTGCCAAGATTAGAGTTTGTGACTTTTGATGAATTTGTATTACTCATAATCCCAAGTCCTGACATTTAACATTGCACAAATCAATCAATGCTACCATTACCCATCCACCTCTGACCAAATATTCAAAGATGGCCTAAGAAGTATATTATAAGTCTCGCGCATCTTGCATATCTGGTACATGACACAAGATGCAGCACCAACTATATCATATATCATATTAGTTAACCTTTGCGAGCATCCACGATAAGTGGAAAGCAAAGCTAATGATTAACAAAAGAATCTTTCTTGTAAGCCTTTTCACTAGCACCCTAACGGACAAAATATCTGAAAGTTAACGTACCTGAAAGTTATACCAAAAACATTGTTTTAAAGTGCTGACAATGGCTAGTTCATAATAAATCCTGAATTGCAATATCCTGTGGCCGTAATATGGGGCCGCCAAAGAGTCCAGCAGCTCGGAACAATTTCTGCATAAATGAAAATAAGAATGGTCAACAATGTAACTCATTTGATAATCCATTTCAGAGGTATGATAAGAATCCATGAATACGGCCCAAATCCGACAATGGCTAGTTCATAAGAAATCCTGAATTGCAATATCATGTGGCCGTACCGTAATATGGGGCCGCCAAAGAGTCCAGCAGCTCGGAGCAATTTCTGCATAAATGAAAATAAGAATGGTCAACAATGTAACTCATTTGATAATCCACTTCAGAGGTATGATAAGAATCCATGAATACTCATTTGATAGTCTTTTCCCAGTTCTGGTATTCAGTATAGTTTCTTACAATACTTTACAGTCAGACATGCAGGACAGTTTTGGATATGGCTCACAAGTCCAGGTTTTGGGACCCAGAAGATTAATGTTCGCTTCAAAGGCAGAAAACCCCAAAGTGAACTATAACACCCAGGGAGGGATTAACTTGACTGTCATGAAAATGAGATGTTTAGATGCCAGCGCAGATTTTAATTCCCTGCATATACTCACAAGGGTTCCCGGTAAAGCACTTCGAAAGAAAATATTTACTAATATTTAGTTCATCTAATTTGCTTCAAGACTCAGGTTAACGGATTGGGATCCTTTCATAGCTTGAAGGATTCCGAACCCTTCTCCTAACAAAAACAATTCCACACAGTCAGAAACAAGGCACCCACCGTATAATGACTTGAGGTTTCAAACAGATTATGCTAAATGTAGGATCCTTTAAATTCGTGCCTTGATGAAGGTTTACAAATTTTTTTCTTTAGAAACCAAAACTGAGAAACAAAAAGCTTGGAAAAAATCACAACATTGTTCCACTACAGAGTGGGCAAGGTGTACTACTGTACCAGTAAAAGGTCAGCCTATGCTTCCGTATAGCTTTATCATAAACATTCCAGGTACATAAAGATCTGTATTGCCAACAACGTCCAGCACCTTAATCTTGCTATCTAACAGCCGAAAACATATCAGGGTAGCTCTAACTTTTAACTATGCTTTCGAGCCTACAACGCAATTTCTCATGATTGCTGAAACTTCCTAGATGGATAGAGATTACCACCAAATGGTACTGACTAGCTTTCTAATGTGTTGTATTATGCAATCAGCCAATTGTGGCGATTAGCAATCTTCCATATTGACCAACACTCAAAGAGTTCAACGGATATACTGATGCAGACTTTTCCGATTGACCTAGCTACTTGAAGGAATTCCATCAACCTGGAAATACCCGAGGTCTGACAAACCGACATGCCAGGCCATCTCCATCTAATTACCTCCTCGAGGAAGAGAAAACTGGACCTCGAGAAGTATAAGCACTCAACCTTGTAAAATCACAATCTACTCCGACCTCGAGGATTCCTTCAACTTCAACAGATGGCGTTCTCCATCAGTAGGGAGACAGAAAAGATAGATGGGTGGGGGTCTTAGATTCAAAGTTATTGCCTGCTCTGTGGAGAGTGTAGAGACTAATGATGACACTTGAATTAGAAAGCCCTGCCTCTCAAATCTTTTGTGATAGCACTATGATTGTTAGTGAGGTTGTTGGAGGATGTAACTTTAGTTAGAGTGTAACAATGATAGTTGTGGAACTAATGAAACAAAGGAGTTGGCTTCAATGCATGTTGAAGACTTTTCCTGAAATAAGTTACCTCTCCCATAAAGCTCTTTCCTATATAAGCAGCCTCATCTCTCTAGCACATTTTTCTCTCCCATTCTCCATCTTCATCCCCAATTCAGTAGAACTAGGGTTAACTAAGTATCCCTCTCTCCAGGCTCTCATTCTTGGCACAAATCTCTTGCTCGTCATTTGTCAATGAACTGAATTAGGGTAATCTCTCTCATTGTGGACCCTTTCATGACCCGCTTTAGGTACTAAAAAGGTCGACACGGAAACGACACGGAAATAAATAGGGTGAGGATGGGGTCAACTTGCGTAACACGAATTCAAGTTCAAGTTCAAGAATCATAGAACTCATCTCTCTATCTCACTCGGTCTCCAAATGTTCATTTTTTATGAAATAACAGACCAAGACAGATGTGGAAAGAGTTGCGGATCGAGATGGATGAATTATCTGAGGGCAATCAAAATAGACTATAATTTGTCAAGAATCATAGAACTCCTCTCTATTTTTCTTTTTTCATTAAGTTGTTCTCGGGTAGATTTTAACCTTTTGTAACTTCTCTATTAATGACCTCGTTGTGGTTTTGACCAAATGATTTTGGTGGGTGGGTGGTAACTTTTTATTACGGCCAGAAGAGATTTCAAGGGTGAGTTAGGGTTGTTGATAGATAGAGAGATTGTGTTGTCTTTTTTGTTTAATTCGTATTAAATGAGTTCAAAAAGCAATGTGAACCGGTGAGGTGAAGAAGAGACTTGAGCATGCACGGAGGTATTACATGTATGTTTCAATACAAAAAGATCGAAATTACATGTAGATAAAATTATTGCATGCACCATTGAATTTGGGATATTCTAAATCTGTTGCATGGTTGGATAACCTCTACTGTTTGTGTGTAGATCCATATAAATAAGGTAGAGGGAGAGGGCAGACTGGATAGAAGGAAGAGAGAGAGAGAGAGAGAGCTCCTTGTTGCGACAACCACAATATGAAGAGAAGAGGGCCATGGTCACCTCAAGAAGAATCAAAGCTCAAAAGTTACATTGAGAAGCATGACAATGGTGGAAACTGGATGGCTCTTCCTCACTCTGGTCTCTAAATGTTCATTTTCTATGAAATAACAGACCTAGACATATGTGGAAAGAGTTGCGGATCGAGATTGCTGATTATCTGAGGGCAATCAAAATCAACTATAATTTTTGTCAAATAACTGATGTACGGCAATCTCTCTCATTGTGGGCCATGTTATAGTCTGCTTTGGGTAATAAAAGCGTTGACACGAAAATGACACGAAAATGAATGGGTGGGGATTCGATCAACTCGGGTAACAAGAATTCATATTAACCAATTGGCCATGGACTTGAGCTGATTGTGCATGCTCCCGGATGGGGTTCGGGCAACCTAACTAAATACAATTCGGGACAAGAGTACCAACAGGCCAAAGAGGTCAAGATTCCACACACCCATACGTGTGTGTGTAGATATATATATATATATATATATATATATTACTGGTATAACAATAAAGTAGTAGTAAATGTAAATGAAAACAGTGGTCTATGAATATCTGACTTCATCTGTAATAATGATGAGATTAAGTATGAAAAGTGGTGTCATATGGTTGACCTTAGAGTGATAATACTAGTGTGTTCTCTTGGTGCCGAGGAGTCAACATGCAAGATATTGATGAAGAACGATTGTAAGCAAGTCCAGGTAAAATTACACTTGCCTTTTAGGTAACCGTATTTAAAAACAACTTAATGAGACGATGCGGCTCAACAAATCTCTCTAGAGGTTTACAGACAAAGTTTCAAAAACACAAATTAGTATTTACTACTAAACAAAAAGAATAATAAAGAGTAATTATGGTTGGATAACCTCAAGTGTTTGTGTGCACATCCATATAAATAAGGTAGAGGGAGAGGGCAGACTGGATAGAAGGAAGGGAGAGAGAGAGAGAGAGCTCCTTGTTGCGACAACCACAATATGAAGAGAAGAGGGCCATGGTCACCTCAAGAAGACTCAACGCTCAAAAGTTACATTGCGAAGCATGACAATGGTGGAAACTGGATGGCTCTTCCTCACTCGGGTCTCTAAATGTTCATTTTCTATGAAATAACAGACCTAGACATATGTGGAAAGAGTTGCGGATCGAGATGGCTGAATTATCTGAGGGCAATCAAAATAAACTATAGTTTGTCAAATAACTTATGTACTGAAATCTCTCTCATTGTGGGCCATTTTATAGTCTGCTTTGGGTAATAAAAGCGTTGACACGAAAATGACACGAAAATGAATGGGTGGGGATTCGATCAACTCGCGTAACAAGAATTCATATTAACCAATTGGCCATGGACTTAGCTGATTGTGCATGCTCCCGGATGGGGTTCGGGCAACCTAACTAAATACAATTCGGGACGAGAGTACCAACAGGCCAAAGAGGTCAAGATTCCACACACACAGACACACACACACATATATATATAATATATAGGTATAACAATAAAGTAGTAGTAAATGTAAACGAAAACGGTAGTCTATAAATATCCGACTTCATCTGTAATAATGATGTGATTAGATATGAAAAGTGGTGTCATTTACCTTAGAGTGATAATACTAGTGTGTTCTCTTGGTGCCAAGGAGTCAACATGCAAGATATTGATGAAGAACGATTGTAAGCAAATCCAGGTAAAAAAAACACTTGCCTTCTAGGTAACCGTATTTAAAAACAACTTAATGAGACAATGTGGCTCAACAAATCTCTCAAGAGGTTTACAGACAAAGTTTCAAAAACACATATTAGTATTTACTACTAAACAAAAAGAATAATAAAGAGTAATTATGGTTGGATAACCTCAAGTATTTGTGTGCACATCCATATAAATAAGGTAGAGGGAGAGGGCAGACTGGATAGAAGGAAGGGAGAGAGTGAGAGAGTTCCTTGTTGCGACAACCACAATATTAAGTAAAGAGGGCCATGGTCACCTCAAGAAGACTCAAAAGCTCAAAAGTTACATTGAGAAGCATGGCAATGGTGGAAACTGGATGGCTCTTCCTCACTCGGTCTCTAAATGTTCATTTTTTATAAAATAACAGACCTAGAGAGATGTGGAAAGAGTTGCGGATCGAGATGGCTGAATTATCTGAGGGCAATCAAAATAGACTATAATTTGTCACAGAACTGATGTACTGCAATCTCTCTCATAGTGGGCCATTTTATAGTTTGCTTTGGGTAATAAAAGCGTTGACACGAAGATGATACGAAGATGACACGAAGATGCGGATTCGATCAACTCGCGTAACAAGAATTCATATTAACCAATTGGACATGGACTTGAGCTGATTGAGCATGCTCCCGAATGGGGTTCGGGCAACCTAACTAAATACAATTCCGGACAAGAGTAACAACAGGCCAAAGGGGTCAAGATACCATTCACACACAAATATATATATATATATATATATATATATATATATATATATATATATATATTACTGGTGTAACAATGAAGTGGTAGTAAATTTAAACGACAATGGTAGTCTATGGATATCTGACTTTATCTGTAATAATGAAAAGATAAGATATGACAAGTAGTGTCATATGGTTGACCTTAGAGTGATAATACCAGTGTGTTCTCTTGGTGCCGAGGAGTCAACATGCAAGATATTAATGAAGAGGGATTGTAAGCAAGTCCAGGTAAATAACACTTTTCTTTTAGGTAACCTTATTTAACACAACTTAATGAGACGCGTGGCTCAACAAATCTCTCTAGAGGTTTACAGACAAAGTTTCAAAACAGAAGTTAGTATTTACCACTAAACACGCAGAATAATAAAGAGTAATTATGGTTTGTGTTTGTGTGCACATCCATATAAATAAGGTAGAGGGAGAGGGCAGACTCGATAGAAGGAAGGGAGAGAGAGAGAGAGAGAAAGAGAGAGAGCTCCTTGTGGACTATAATGTGTCAAAGGATTGATGTACTGCAATCTTTCTCATTGTGGACAATTTATAGTCTGCTTTGGGTAATAAAAGCGTTGACACGAAAATACCATGAAATGAATGGGTGAGGATTCGGTCAACTCGCGTAACCCGAATTCATATTAATCAATTGGCCATGGACTTGAGCTGATTGAGCATGCTCCCGAATGGGGTTCGGGCAACCTATATTTAGGGACAAGAGTCAAGATACCAGACACACACATACATATATATAATACAATTCGGGACGAGTACCAACAGGCCAAAGGGGTCAAGATACCAGACACACATACACATACATATAATATATATACATATTGACTCTATCTGTAATAAGTAATGAGACTAGACAGAAAAGTGTTTTCAAATGGTTGATCTTAAGAGTAATAATATTAGTGTGTGCTATTGGAGCCAAGGGGTCAAGATAGCAGACACTGATGAAGAGAGACTGTTACCAAGTCAAGATAAAGAAACTAGTCTTTTAAGTAGTTTCATTTTAAACAACTTAAAAACTAGTCTTTTAAGTAGTTTTATTTTAAACAACTTAAATAGACTATGTGCCTAATGTAGGTTATTCCAATTTCAATATTTTTCTGTATTGATCTCTTTTGATCAACAAATCTCTCTAGAGGTTCAAAATTTCAAACCAGAAATTACTTCTAAATAAAGAATTAAGAGTACGACTAATGGTTGGAAAAACCTCAAGTGTTTGCTTCCACGCCCATTTAAATAAAAATGGAGGGATAAGGAAGACTGGATATTAGAGAAGGCCAAGGGGAGAGAGAGAGAGAAATGGGAAGATCTCCTTACTGTGACAACCACAATATGAAGAGAGGGCCATGCTCACCTGAAGAAGACAAAGTTCAAAAACTACATAGAGAAACAAAGGAATTGTGGATAGTAGCTCAAGCTCACTGGGAAGAATGGTGTCTGAAAGTCAAATCTTTTATCTTCAAACATATACAATTTATTTCTTGATTTTCATGATCCAAATTCAAGAGGAGCACAACCCATATATCTATCACTCTCAGTCTTTAAATGCTTGTTTTTAACGAACTAACGGGTCTTAACTTAATTGGAAATAGCTGGATCTCGAGATGGCTGAACTACCTGAAGCCAATCAAAATATACTATAATTGCACAGTACAATATTATGAAAAAATTAACACATGTTCGTATCATATCGTTATCTAAATTAGTCGGTCAAACATGACCCCTGAAGTCAAATGATGGGAAATAGAAGAATCAGGTACTAATGCTTCATCCTCTTTTCAGTCACTAATAAATGATGTTTTATGGATTTTTTGCGTTAGTTTATTTAGGTATTTTTCGATGATATCCTCATTTACAATACGACGTGGCGGTATCATATGAGTAATTTGAAAAGTGCTTTCTCAATATTGCGCACTCATCAATTATTTGTGAAGGAGTAGAAATGTCAGTTTGGACAGCGAGAAGTACATTACTTAGGCCAAATAATATCTGAGAGTGGTGTTGCAGTAGATCCAGAGAAAATTGCAACCATCCAACTTGGCCAAAGCCCTCTACATTGAAGGTATTGTGGGGCTTCTTAGGGCTGATAGGCTATTATCGCGTTTATCAAAGGATATGGAACGACTCTGGCTCCTCTCACAGCTATTCTCAAGAAGAACAAATTTCTTGGAACGAAGCAGATGAGAAAGCTTTCCAACATTTAAAACTTGCCATGATAAAAGCACAAGTTTTAGCTGTTGGTTTCTCTCAACAGTTTGTGGTGGAGTGTGATGCCTCCACGACAGGGTTGGCCGTGTTCTTCTCCAAAACAGTCGGCCAATCTCCTTTTTCAGCCATGCTTCCTTTTTCACCCATGCTCTACAAGGGGAACCTTTGCTTTTGTCCACAACTCCACATATGGGAAAGAAATGTTGGCATTTGTAATGGCAGTCCAAAAATGGCGAGCTTACCTTTTGAGGCGACAATTTGTTGTTCGAACAGATCAAAGGAGACTGAAGTTCCTTTGGGAACACACAATTACCACATTGGCTCAACAAGAATGGTTGTATAAGCTCATGCGGTTTAGATATCAAGATTGAATACAAGCAAGGAAGATAAAACAGAGTTGCTGATACATTGCCCAGAAGCGAAAACCAAGACCAAGCGAGTATATCCGCATTCTCCCATCCTATACCCAACTAGACCGAGGCTGTTCGTCAAGAATGTCGCAACAATCCTAAGTTACAAAGGTTGGTTAACTTATAGCAAGGACGAAATGTTGGTTGTCATGGGCTGAATACTGGTATAATACTAGTTGGCATCGCAGTATTAAGGCTACCGGCCCCTTTTGAAGTTGTTCATAGCAGAGCGCCACCTAGGCTTCTTACCTACACTCAAGGCACAACCAAGGCGGGGGCTGTAGAAGATGCTTTACAAAAACGTGATACGATCTTGCAAGAGCTTTGGCATAATCTGTTGATAAGGAGCATGTTGAATGTGAGTTCAGTATAGGTGATCGGGTCTTCCTTCGTCTCCAACCTTACGGACAGAGCTCTTTAATACTCCGTAAGAACCTTAGTTGTCTGGACGATTTTATGGGCCTTATAAAGTTATTGCAAAAATAAGTCTGGTTGCCTACAAATTGAAGCTGCCACCTGGAAGTCGACTGCATCCAGTGTTCCATGTTTCTTTGCTTAAGACTCATGTCGGTTGTAAAGATGCTATTCAGCCACAACTTCCAAGGGGATTTGCATATTTCCATGCCAAAGGCAATCCTTGACACTGGCCAAGCTTCTCTCCTACGGAAGCTACATGGGAACTACTCAAAGATATCAAACTGCGATACCCGAATTTCACCTTTGAGGACAAAGGTCTACTTTAAGGGGTAAGGGATAATGTGTGAAGGGATCAAAAACTCTGTAGCGAATTTCTAGCCTACTTTGTGTGTTCTGAACTTAGTCAATAACCCACTTGATTTAGTGGGATTAGGGTAGAGGGATTTTCGGATCAGTAGTTACCTCTTGTGGTTACCTCTTGCTTATCCTGTAGATCAGTTTGTTATTATTTTCTCCTGATATCTAGGCTGAGTTCCAACACAACTGAAAGACTATTTATAAGCTGAAAGTGAAATACACTGGGTGTGGAAGATTCAAGTATTGTCTATGGAAGTTTCTGTAAGTTTTCTCGAATAAACTTATCTTTTCTCTACTGTTTCTCTTGTTACCCATACTTAATACATGCAAAATATCGAAGGGCAAGACCAAGGATAGACAGTTCCAACAGCTTAAACAACACCAAACTTGCTCTTTCATTCAGACACAAAACATTACACTTATCAGAAACATCCCAAAAAGCCTCAATCTTCAGGGAGTGAATTGCAATAAAATATGTCAATTCAATTATTCACCGATTCACATTGTACTGAAGTGACACTAATTAATACTTCTTCACCAGTTATCTCACATTGCTTTTTCACACTCACTCAATTTGAAGTGCAACATACAATACTAATCTCTATCAAGATCAACAGCTCTCTCGCCAAATCTCGCAAACCGGCTAAAGCTTTTATCGCTGGGACGGAGAGTAATTGGGCTCTCTCTAAACCTTGTTTCTCTTTATATTTTCACCTAAAACTCCTTCTCTTTTCTCTCTCCGCACTATCAGATTCTATACTTGAAGTTCTTCGTTGCAACATTTTCTTGTGAAGTTGCTATCTTCAGCTACCTTTCTAGACTTCAACTTCAATCTTCGTCTTCCCTCCGCAAAATCTGATTCAACATCATCTGGGTTTTCATTTTTCATGCAACAGTTCAAGTCTCTCCGCAAAATCCGATTCAGTACCAACCGAATAAAACAAGTATTACGTGTTGTGACACACAACAAAAAAATGTCATCCAGCAAGTATCATGAAGTTAGGCGCGAAGGAGGATAAGAAAGAAGGGAAAAATATAGTTTTTCTGTTGAAGTTTATGTATGTTGCTTAACTTGGACTCTTGTGTTAATTAGATATATTAAAAAAATGCCATCCAGCAAGTATCATGAAGTTAGGCGCGAAGGAGGATAAGAAAGAAGGGAAAAATATAGTTTTTCTGTTGAAGTTTATGTATGTTGCTTAACTTGGACTCTTGTGTTAATTAGATATATTCTAAAATTATGAATGCGTGTTTGGTCAATGAATTTCAATATGCTTTAGCTTCTAGGAGATATATAAAATTGGGCCATTAATGGGGCGACACCGAAATGAAATTAAATAAACGGATCAAACGGAAATGACATGAAATAAACGAGTTAACGCGGAAATGACACCAAACAAACGCATCAGGGATAGGCCAACACACGTAACCTGAAAATGACAACACAACCTGTTCAAATCCAACATCCCAATAACTCAACTGTAGTTATGTAATTTTACCCCAATAAATAGCACTATAAGATAAACATACATTTTGGTTTACGAGAAAGCAGCAACCCTACCACACAGCCCCACAACAGTCTATAGCACTCTGTCTATCTTAAACTCTATTCGATTTCTTCACTCCAAAGTCTCTCAAACTCTTAGCTCCCTATCTTCCCTCAAACTATCGCAGCTCTCTTTGTCTTTACAAACAACAACCCAACCTAAAGTACATAACAACCAAGCTTTGGAGATGGCTCGTCGTCGACATGGCTACTAGTCGTCACCAGTGAAATCTGTTCGGGGACTTCATGCAAACTATTTTTTAAGATATGTTCTTGAAACACTAGTGCATAGAGCAATTACTGAGATTCATGCAAATTCTGTTGCTGGGAAACCCTTTATGTATATTGGTTGACCGAAGGATTATATTGGATTGTATGAAATGTAAGACATAGGGGGCACTTCCCTGAGCAAAAGCCCATATGTACCTCCTAGAGGACCAAGTCCCTTCGTCTATTCTCAATGTCCAAACACCTTAATCTTGTTAGGTAACAGCCCCCAAAAGACTGCTTATGGACCATACAATGCGATTTCTCATGATTGGTAACTTGCTAAAAGGACAGAGATTTGTCACTAATTAGAGCAAACTTTCTAATCCTTTGTATTATACAATATGCCATTTGTGGCAATTGAAAATCTTCAATGTTGATTCTCAGCCTCTTAATTTCTCACTTAAATAGTTCATCTAACATATTGATGCACCATCTGCCAATCGGCCTACTTGAAGAAATTCCATTAACCACTGAGGTGTGACTAGACAGCATTCCAGGCAATACGTACCATTTACCTGGAAGGATCTCTATGAGAGAAATAGAAATGGACCTAGAAAAAGTCTAAGCACTCCACATTGTAAGATCACAAAGGACTTCGAGGACCAAAGGCCAAAGTTAGAAGACTGCACTGGTTGCCTAAGCCCATCAGCACAACCAAACCAACATTGCAGAGTACGGACTTGTTGAGGAAATCCAACAAGGGGACAAAAGAAAATTCTACCAAATCAATTTCTATATTCCAACCTGGTGTTAAAAGAGCTAAAGCTGGCAACATCGCAAACGAATCTCAATTCTCAATAATTGCTTATATCTACATTCTATCAGTCCCTCAACAGTCTACTTTGCTGTTGCCACCATTTTTCTACTTCCATTTTATAAATGCTTTATCTCGTTCTTTTGCCTCACTTCGTAGTTCTAAATCTTAAAGAGTGTTAATTCATCAAAGGCATTTTGTTTACTTAAGAGAATGAGGCTCGCTTTTGGATCATGTGGGGCCCGAAACTTCTGATCAACTTTACACGGAAGTTTTTATTAAGTTCCTATGCGGCGCCTAAAGTTCTCTGCACAAGAATTTTCTCTATACTTTCCAGTGTATTTTGTGCTTCCAATTCGTCAGTTTACCTATTCAGGATGAAATAGTCTAAAGTGCCTTTTGACAATAAGGTTAGGGTAACTATCGATGCACTTCTTAGCCTAATTTGATGATTGATCTAGGACTCCATCTCCTTTTTTTTCTTTTGAAGAACTGTGACACAGGGCACTTTAGTTCATCTGATCTGCAACTAATGCTCATCAACTGCAAATTGCACAGAACTTGTACCGGGTGTAGCCAAAATAACCCTATCATTATTTCACATGGCACAAGTATGTGAATCGGAACACTGACTTCAATTCAACAGGGCAGAAAGACTACAGATTCAAAGTTAAGTTGCAGCACACCGAAATGTTGGTTGAAAGATTGATCTGGTTCCAAGCTGAGATGAAGAAAGTAATGGGTGAGAGATTCGATGGGCTGGAAGATAGTGTTTCATAGTTCAGTCAATATCGAGATTCAGAATCACTATTCTACTGCAGCTTCCTCACCATTATCTTCACCCAAATCTTGCACACCATATACAACCCAAATGGTAGGCATTTCTTATGCCAGACCAGCCAATAGTACGGTGAATACTTGTTTTACTCGTAATAATGTTCAACCACCACACTCAGGGACGCCACCATAGCAGCAAACATCCTACATGCCTCCACCAATCATGAATTATCATACAGTATTACAACCAGACTAGACAAGGCAGCGTGAGGTCTGCTTTCTGATTGGTAAGTTGCCACCAGAAAATGAGGTGTTGTTTACATCAGTATACTTTGAGGGGTTGCTAAAGTTCTGGTTCAAGTCATTATTACAAGCTCTTCGGGAAATTACTTGGGACTTATTGCAACTGAGTTGGTTGTACGATTTGACCATTATGGGTTTAATAATGTGATAGGGGCCTTCAACAAGGTTCAGCAAACAGGCACATTGTCTCGATATCTGTTGAAATAGCAGTTAAGGTCATTGGTTATGTACAAAGGGAAAATCTCTTAAATGAAAAGGTATGTTGCACTGAAGCGGAGACGGAGACGGCGGCTGACTGAGACACCAAAACGTCGATTTTGGAAATGGAGAAACACCAACAAACCCATGTTTTCTAGATGTAAATGACAGCTTGACACATAAATAAACACAACACATACCAAGAATTGACCATGGTTTTTTTAGGGACGTTCCTAGGAGTTTCTGAGTTTCCGAAATGGAAACGGCAACCCTGATATCGAAAAAGTGGTTTGTAGATACCTATTACGTGGTTTGAGGGATGACATAAGGATGCGTGCGCAGAACTTTAGCAACGCATATCTGAGACGATGTGACGTTCTAGGGACCTCATGACTGAAGACCATTAGTTCAGTCAACATGGACTTCAATACTTTGACTTTACGGTTTAATTATCAGGCCTGGAAAGTGTTGTGGTAAGGCAAAACAGGGATAAAACATGCCCTTCTATTAGAAGTACTGGTATCTTTTTATTCACTTAAGAACCAATGAAAGAATGTAAGTACATAAATACATAGACAACGGCACTTGTTCAACAGTTTAATGGAAAACGAAAAGGAAGATGAAGATGAGTGAGACAGCAAGCAAAAACCTGATCTTGGCTGAGAACTGGGAACATCTCAATACCCTTGTAGCATTCAGCAATGAAATCAACCATCCTGTGAGCAACTTCTCTGAGCTGTTCGGCACCCATTGGCTACAACCCACCATCCCTATGAATTTCAGACCGTCCAAAAGAAAAGAAAAAATAATCAAATTAAATAGCAAACCCAATAAATTAACCCCAATTGAAACACTGCCTAGTACCCACAACATCATTTCAGTCGATTAACCAACCAAGTGGTACTGTACAAGTAAATTGATTCGTAGACTATTATACTTACATTTCAGCGGCGAGTTCTGACTTTTGAGAGCAACAGCGGCTTCTGCGCAAGGAGGGTGTTTGAGGTTTTTGATTTTAAAAAGAGAAACCCGCAATTAAAGAGGAGACATGCGCTTGTTCTATCCCTGTTTTTGAATTTAAGCTTGTTAATTAGATTTTAACCAAGAGAATGCAATATGGGGTTACTTATGGTCTTTTTATGATGTAGAAGGGAATAATGATACTCCAGTTAAGGCCATGCAAGAGATTCTTACGAAGTATGAAGATGTTTTTCCGGAGCCAAAACGGCTTCCTCATTACAGAACTCTTGACTATTCTATACCCCTCAAGGAGGAAGCAGGGGAGTTCTAGCCTAGAGATACCCTCATTTGCAAAAGGCTAATAATGAGAAAATGGCGGCAAATTATTATGAACAACACTGATCAGGCCTATAGTAAGTCCATTTTCTTCTCCAGTGCTAATAGCCAAGAAAAGAGATGGTAGTTGTAGGCTTTGGGAATACCATAACAAATGAAACTAAGAAGCTCAAAAGTGAGCAAATGGGATGTGTCATCTCCAAGTAACACCATCTGTACCAAGGACACTGATGTAAAAATCCTTGGCACGGATGTTGTTCCTAGGAGATGGATGTCCTTTTGGCAAAAATTTGAACTTGCAACTATACATTCAAATTAGATTAGTGATCTGGCTATCACCATATCATAATATTCATTATGAATTGCTCTTCAGATGATGGTGGAGTGAGTACTTCTGGTGTCGCTAGGAGTAGTAGTACTAGTGATACCGACATGCCAGTTCAAAGGGTTGAGATTGAAGACGCGAAAAGCAAGTTGAAGGAGCTGTGTGACAGGAAAAAATGGCCCCAACCAATTGACAGGTACGAATAAATATGTTTCCGTCAACTTACGAATGATGTTTAATTGACAGGTTTGGAAAATCGTTTGAGCTTGTATCTGGTTTCTTTTGCTTGCAAAGTGTTGTGACCGAAAGGGTCTTGCACATGAGAACCAGTTCTGCTATGCGGCGCAGATTACTACAACAGAACAGAAAGAAATCGTTGTTGCTGTTGGAGAAACTAGATTGAGGATCAAGGATGCTCAAACCCAATATATTAACCCCAATTAGCCGAACTTGTCAATTAAACATCATTCTTAAGTTGAAGGAAACATATTTATTCGTACCTG
Source organism: Linanthus parryae (assembly GCA_023055425.1). Taxonomy (NCBI): domain Eukaryota; kingdom Viridiplantae; phylum Streptophyta; class Magnoliopsida; order Ericales; family Polemoniaceae; genus Linanthus; species Linanthus parryae. The sequence continues at coordinate 14,008,679 of JALGPY010000008.1, read as the reverse complement.
TAAATTGGTTGGGGCCATTTTTTCCTGTCACACAGCCCCTTCAACTTGCTTTTCGCGTCATCAATCTCAACCCTCTGAACTGACATGTCGATATTACTAGTACTACTACTCCTAGCTAGCGACACCAGAAGTACACCTAGAGATATCAACAAGATTGGTCTTCAGATGCTCATTATGAATCCAAAGTGATGCTTTTTGGCCTCACAAATGGTCCCGGCTAGTTTCCAGGCTGATGACTGAGGTATTCATACCTTGCTTAAGAAAATTTGTGCACAAATTTTTTTATGCCGCTTTAGCACAAATCTCATCACTTGATTTGTGTATAGGAGACATCATTAGCTATATGCCAAAATGTCTAAAAGATCCTTTGCTTGGAATGAGATGGCGGTTTGTTACATCATATCGGTCTCTGGATTACCAGATGAGAGAAAGATAAACTGGACCAACTCCTAAATCTATCAAAGTGTTAAGGGGTTTCTGGGTTTGATTGGTAGTTACATGAGATGGGATCATGTACTTACCAATATGGAATCATTAGCAAACCACTTACAGAAGTTTTATGGATTGGGTCAATTTGAATTGTCAACAGCAGCAGAATAAGCCTTCCAAATGCTTACACAGGTCATGACTACCACCTATGTACTTGCAATGTCCGACATCACTAAGCCATTTCCAGTGGAGACTCGTGCATGTAATATGGGAATTGTCTTTGTACTTGTGCAAAACCATCAGCCAGTAACCTATTATAGCAAGGCATTGTCAATTAGGCATTAGGCCTAATCAACTTGTGAAAAAAGAGTGTATGGAAGCAGCATGAACAGTCGCTAAATGGAGCCAATGTGTCGAAGAACGCGTTCCCGATACGCGGGCGGATATCGTTATTTAAATCCCAACGATCAGAGTCTCAGGTAATTCCTTGAGCTGCGGTTGTATACGACCATGCAACATAAATAGTTTTCTAATTAATTCGTCTCAACTATACATTACTTGCAAGAAAGAAAGGAGATTTTGGTAGAAGATGCCACATCAGACTACCAGAGGATGCAGCCACAATGGTCCAGCAAGTTAAGGCCTCTTATGAGGGCGATGCATGGTTCAAGTCTGGATAGAGACACTAATGGTTGGCCCTAAAGTTGATAAGGGACGTATATACTATCCTATGCCCTAATTGGGTGCATCACCAAATTTATGTGGGAAGTGAGACTAAACTAAGGAAGAATTTGATTCACATGGGGTACGATATTTGCACCGGAGGGCACTCGGGCATTATATAGACTCACAAAAGGGTGAATCGCCATTTTTATTGGCCTGACATGAAGAGAGGAATTCGGGAATGGGTGTCATATAGTGACATTTGCCTGAAAAGTAAACATGAAAACACCGGATACCCCGGATTGCTGCAGCCATTACCCATTTGGTGCGATGTCGGTATGGATTCCATCACAAGCCTTCCTTCCTAAATTTAATCGTAATGAGGTTATTTAGGTGGTGATAGACAGATTGGCCAGTTATGAGCACTTTATGGCAACTGTCTCTCCCTCACCCTTTCACACTTGCAAGGGTGGCACATATTTTCTTCAGTAACATCTCACAGTGTCTCTTCAAGCTCCTCAACACCACCCTAATTCAGCCAACAGTGTATCACCCTCAAACTGATGGCCAGACAGGAAGGCATAATCAATTTTCGGAAGCTTATTTAAGGGTGTAGGACTGGGGACAGAAGTTTATGGACTAAGTGGCTGAGTTTGGCTGAGTACCACTATGACAAAAACCTCAGCAGCATTTAGACTACTCCATTCATGGCAATTTATGGGTAATCTCCACCTCAACTCAGTTTTCACAAAATCAACAACTCTATAATTGAAGTGATTCACTTCATTCAAGACAGGCACAATATGAAAATGCTGTTGCGACAGAACTTAAAGAGAACACGCCAGAATGACGAAATGTGCCAGCTAAAACAGTACTGAAAGGGAATGTCTGGTGTAATTCGGGCTACATGCTCATAAGCTCAACCCTAGGTTCGATGGACCTTTTCAGATTATTGAGAAGGTGGGAAAGTAGCCTATAAGTTGACTCTTCCTGCTCGTGCCAAAAAGAATCCATTTTTCATGTTTCCTTGCTGAAGAGAAGGGTGGGGAATCAGGTCAGGGAGCAGCCAAAATAACCACTTCAGAGCTCAGACGGTTAGCTACTTGTTGAGCCTCGTGCAATTTTGGATGGCCGGAATATACATAGAGCCAACACCATGGTTCCTCAAATACTGTATTCCCTGGGCCAGTACTTTACCTTCTGAAGCCACCTGGTAAGATCAGGAGCTTATACGGGCTGAATTCTCCACTTTCTTTCTATGAGGACATGGAAAACTTAAGGGGAAGGAACTTCCATGACCCGCCCTAAAAGTAGAGCACCGATAGCCTTTTCTGGAAACATATTATTGTATGTTTCTTATTCAGCAACTAAATAAGAAACATATGAAAATGTCAGAGGGAGTGACGTGGCAAGTGGGACGGCATCGATTCGCTATTTCCGCTAACCGACAGAATTAGGAGTAGTCTCGGGTTATCACAGTTAAGTGGGGGTAGAACAGACTTTTCTCGCTGGGGCCACACTCCAACGGCTTCTCCGCGTAAAACCCTGAAGGGATGAACAAAGGGATGAGTTATAAACATTTCTATTTTCTCTATTCTTTGTAGAATTGTATTTCTTCAACTTGTCTTTATTGTTCCAATTGTGTAATATGTTTCTATTTGAATTGATTACAAAATCAATAGAGTAACTTAACTTGTTGTTATCTTCAGTTTGATCTCTGATTCGGTATCTTTCACCGAGAAACTCACAGGCCGGGCATCATTGCTGAGCCAGCCGTTACATGCCATTTACTAGTTTAAAAAATTACCCCTTGGATTCTAAAATGACAAGCTCAAAATTGCAACTGATATTCACCTTCCTTGTACATAGCTAGGGGTGTAAATTTTCTATACCTTTTTTTTGGTTATTTCTTCTTGTGATTAAGTGAATGGCATCCCCACTCTTATTCTCAACAGATCATACTTTGTACAGCCTCCGCTTATTTGCAAGCAAACAACCCAACATTTGCTGCAACCATTTCTAATAAACATAGCATTTTAGAGCAGAATCAACGGAATATGACTAACAAACAGAGAAAAAGACCAGAAGCAACGAGTATACTACTAATTTTCATGTTTTACTTCAAATTAAACATAGCATAAGAGGATAATCAATTCTTACCATGTTCAGAGCCCCGATTCTCTCCATCATTGTAAGCTTGCGAGTCCCAGAATTCCTTGGCTTTGTCGACTGGGATCGCGAGGTTCGCCATCGAGAGGTTTTCCTGATCTGTGTGAACGGAGAGAGAGATTCGAAAGATGAACGAGAAAGCCCTAAACTCTCCGATACTGCAACTCCATCGGAAAGAATTGGCGTCCTACCCGTCTGGTGAATTGGTCTTTGAAAAATACCCGTCTCTCACTTATGTTTATTTGTTGACCTGACTTAGGGTTAATCATTGTAACTAATTCAATTATCTTTTGATTAATTTTCTTTTTAAAACAAAACTCTCTCTTCTCTCTTTTTAACAATTGGGACGTGAGACTTGTGTGCTCGTCCCAGTTAATGCTCGTCCCTGTTTGTATTCCCTCGTCTCATTCTTGATTGCTCGTCTCAGTGTGGCAATATACTGAGACGAGAGTTATGCTCGTCTAAGTATATTGTCATACTGATACTGAGACGAGCAGGTCAACACTGGGACGAGCAACTGCTCGCCTAACACAGAAACTGTGTTTTTTCCAGAAAAAAATACGAAACAACTTCGGAAAGATGAACAGTCATAACTTCAGAAAGATAAACAAGTTCAGAAACAAAAGAGTTCATTACATTAAAAACTTAAAAACATTGAAGAAAGATTACATTTTTTTGGGTTTTTTTAGTTTGCCAGGCCAGAGCTCCGGATCTTCTTCTTCACTGATGTCGTCTCTGTCTCTTTTCTTCGGCGGAGATGGCGGTCAATCCACCGAGTCATCATCATCTTCTTCCTCTTCATCTTCAGTGTACTGAGTCGTTTCGGAGCCCCTTTTTGCCCTGAAAGAGGCTGTGATTTCTGCATCACTGTTAGTTTCTTCACTGTCTTCTTCACTGTCTTCATCTTCTTCGTCCGTCTCCTCTTCCTCTTCCTCTTCCTCTTCCTCATCCTCTTCTTTGGACCTTTCACTATCCTCCTCGTCGCTTTCCCACTCCTTTGGTACCTTCTTCTTTGCCATTTCAGATGTGGTGAGTTTTGGAGAGAACAGTGGCTTTTGTAGATGCTTCCTGGGTAGATGAAGAGACGGAGAGAGAGATTCTAGGTTCATGTGCCGGGTATTACATTTTCTAGAAAACATGCATGTATGTTTTCTAGAAATTGTAATAATTTTGATACATTCTTGAAAAATGTAACAGTTTTTGTAAGAAATGTATCAAAATTTACAACATGTAATAGTTTTACAATGTATCAAAGTTTTCCTCTTTGCCAATAAATTTAAAAAATAAATTATTTATTTATGTAATAAACAATTTATTCATATTAAAAAAACACAATAATTGATCTAAACAAAATATATATTGTTTATTTATGTAATAAAATGCATATTCATATTAAAAAAACACAATAATTGATCGAAACAAAAGATATATTGTTTGCGCAATCATCATAAAAGGTTGCGAACTTGGAATTACAAAGAACGAAGAACAACGGCTTCTATCACAACATTAATTTTTCAATTGAGGGCAAATCTTTATGGTATGCCCTTTTACATGGCAATGGCTACATACGTACGTTCCCGTTCCTCGCTTCTTTTCACGCACGGTTTCGACCATTGGCTTGAGTCTTTTCTCCTTGTCCCTCCCAACTGTTACCACTTTCTTCGGTGGAAGTGGGCGAATGTTTTTTATGTGTGCAGGTACTTCCCTTGTGTCCCACGTTGCTGGGTTGGGAGGAGTCTTAATTGTACCTGCATAAGCCAGATTGTAGTATTCCAGTGAATAGAACACGCTGGTGTGGTCGTACATGACCTTCATATCATGGTCGGCATTGTAACGGCCAAATTTTCTGAGTTCTTTTGCACAAGCACACGCATGTACACACGGGAACCACATCTGTTGGTATTTGATGCACGTACAGGTTCCGAGGCAATGTCCTGGTTTGAATTCCACGATATGAGTTTTCAGATGATTACCGCGGACTTGATACACAGACTCTGAAATTGCTCGCACGTGAAAACCTATACACTTTATAGAACGACTCAACATTCTTTTCTCCCTTTTTGCAGTCAGGTAGGTGTCTCCCATGTCAATGCCCAAGTTTCGTTTTTTCAGGTGCCACTCGCTCTGATGGTCGTTGATTTGGGAGAACATTGTATGAGCTTTGTCAGACCTGGTCGGCAGCAGGCACGAGTTAATAGACTCAGCATGGTTGGATGTAAGCATCTCAAACCGTGCTGTTTTACAATAAGACCTTGCCCATTTCTCTAGACCGGCATCCCGGAAGTAACGTTCGACGGTCTTGTTGTTAACGCCGTTTACACGGTCGCACTCAATATCCATGTCTATCAGATGTGACTCACACGCATCCTTATCAAATGTATAGGCCGCATCGTGGTAATAGGCACCCACTTTTGTGTATTGTAATGCGACAGAGCGTTCATTTTCAAATGGTAATAGCAGTGGACGGGGTTGGATAAGGGGTACACGGCCTTGACTGAATTGATGATAGCCTGGTGCCGATCTGAAACGAACGTCAACTCATCGTGATCCTGGACAATTAACCTCAGTCTATTTAAGAACCAAGTCCATGCAATGGTGTTCTCCTTGTCCACTAGTCCCCATGCAATGGGATAACACTGTTTCTGGCTATCAACCATTGTGCATACGACCAATTGCAGGGGTTCTTTCTTCAGGTGAGACATGTCGATGATAATTACGAGTCGCATATACGGTATCCCCTGAATTTGTGCCCCGAACCCAAGGAAGCAGTACAAGAAAACACCGCCTTCGTCCACTTCCATATCCAATTTAGTACCGGGGTTCAGGATTTCACATAATGACATGAACACGGGAAGATCGGCGTAGTTTTGAGCACGAGTACCCTGGATCATCTGTTTGGCCCTTTGACGCGCATACCATGCCGGCCAGTATGATATTCTACTTCCCATTCTTAAGGCGATGTTCTGTACTTCACTGACTGTGGGTGTCTTTTTTGTTTGGCCCATCATTCCCAGCAATTCCTGCGCGATCACGTCGCTATTAATGTTACGGTGCTTCCCATCTACGCTGCATGTCGTACATGTGTGAATGGGGGTTATGTTTCTTCACCCGGTAGTGCACGGAATCTTTTTGCTTGTAAGCCCCAAGCATCCATTTGCATTCCAGATTCAAGCACCGCAGTATAATACGAGTCTGGTCTCGCTTATAAACGTAAAAGTCCATCTCTTCGAACCTGCAATCATTCTGATATGGTGGGACAACGCCCTCCCAGTATACAAACCCTTCATCTCTAATTCCAGACCGTCTAGCCTTCCCACACCACTCTGTCCACGACTCTCTGTACAATCTACCGCAACAGTTGCCAATGCAAGATTAGTTTGCTCCATTGACTCATTAGTGGCAACCATAACTTTGTCAGCTAATTGCACAATGTCGTTACAGTGAACCGAAGACGGAGTGAGATCTATTGCATTATATGCTACCATGTATTCGTCATGATCCTCAGCTAGTATCTCTATACCCTGAAAGTAATCCTCGCGGTATGTAAGGGGGGGCTCATAGGAACCAACTGACTGTTAAGGGTTTCAGTTTGATCCATCAAATCCTGGTCAGCAGCTTCAGAATTAATGTATGGTTGATCCACCAAATCCTTTAACGTGACGTACATGGTTACAATAGATCCCTTTTCCGTAGTATCAAAGACATCTTTGATTTCTAAATATTTAGTGAGGATATTAGGCTCGATCAGGTTAGCATCTGGAAATTGGAAATGATAACATAAGACCACCTTTTTGGTAGGCGGACAATCTGTATCCATTCTGACTGAAACTTCATGCTCCAAAGATTCAACGGTAATGCCTTGGATTATCTTGAAAACTGCATTCTTCACTGCCTGACCTATGTATATGTGTCTACCTTCGGCACGCGTCCATTCACCATTCCAAACAGCACGGAACATCAATTTTCTCACCATTTCTACATGTCAACAGAGAGAATGATTTTAGGGTTCGGATAGTAGGAAGAGAGAGAATGATTTTAGGGTTTGGATGAAATTAGGGTTTGGTCTGACAAAGTAAAAAGGTTTTCTCTCAGCATATGATGGGTAACAGAATGTTCTGTACTTTTTTCCGAGAAGACAGGGAGAAGAGGGACCACCACCATCTCAGGCAACATCTTTATTTTAATAATGGGACGAGGAAATGCTCGTCCCAGTATTTCCAACTTAGACGATGAAATGCTCGTCCCAGTATTTCCAACTGAGACGAGGAAATGCTCGTCTAGTATTTCCAATTGGGACGAGAGAATACTCGTCCCAGTATTTACAACTGGGACGAGAGCATACTCGTCCCAATCTTAGGTGTACAATCTTAGGGTTTACTTAAAATGCTTAGATGTTCTATGATTTAGGGATTCAGGTTTAATATTATTTAATAACACTTTAAGTAGCTATAGGAATGATAATTAGTTGGTTCTAGTGTTTAGATGTTGGGTTTTGACGTAGGTAACGCAGCGGAATAACAAAAATTTAATCCTACTCAAAGCCCACCAAGGATCACAGGAAGAGACATCATAACATGATTAAGGTCATAGAAGATGTGTACCTTTTGATTTGTGAGATCACACGAAGAATGATGTCCTCGTCTCTACGGTTGATCCACGTCTAGAGGTGAGATCTAGATTCTTCCTTCACAACAAGTGCTAGCTTGAACCCGGAGGAAGAGGGATGAAGATCAAAGCAACAAAGCAACAAAGGCACAAAGGAGGGGCGGCCTCCTCTTTGCCGTCGGGTAGAGGGGGCGGACGGGGGCTAGGGTTTCGGCCCTAGCTCTTTGTCTTGCTCTCTCTTTTGCTCTCTCCCACTCTTGTGTTATGTCTAATAATAACTCATGTGGGAAGGAAGCTAGAGCCTCTTATATATATATACTCCAACAACTCCTTGTTGTTTCCATATTAGAGTTTTCTTGTTCTAGTAGGACTAGAACTATTCCATTCCTTGCAAATTAGTCCTACTAAGTTTGCAAGGTTTTGCACAATGATCATTCTATTAATTAATCCATATTAATTAATCCCAAATCTAGCTCTACTCTATTTGACGTGTGACCCCATAGGTTTCTATATAGTTGGTAGTAACTATTACTAACATGGAGCGGTGTCTAGCAACACATCCATGCCACCCAACCAATAGAAATAGTCAGTGATCCCGACAAACCTTTGTGCCCAATATACCATATTGCATTATCCCTTTGTCTCCATATCCGGATTGGACACGAGACATAAATAGTAACACTCGTATATCCAATCCATAGTTCCTCGATCCTGGGAATATGCTTATGCTTGCAGATAACATTAATATCTCTATATTAATTTATCTGAGTCTGGCCAGACATTCAATAAGCCTCATCCCTCGAGTGGCCGTGGATATTTACCCCCATTATGTGGGAGGGACAAATCCTATCTACATCACTACGATCTCTAAGCTTGCTTCCTATCACGCCCGATAGCCACCTTTATGATTACCCAGTTACGGTGTAACGTTTGATAACATCAAAGCGCAATATTTCACAACTAGAGTATCTAGTGACTTCAAGTCCAAGGTTTGCAATAATATTAGCACTACGAAAAGCGATTGTGACTTCACATAATCTAATGTATCATTTTCGTCGTGGGTCAATCCAGTATGCCATTACTCCTAATGCATACCCATGTGTTAGACTTGATATCTCCATATCAATCTACCCACATACTAGTCTATATTTGATTGTCCTATTAATCAATATAATGGACTAGGGATATTTAAGATAAATAACACAATTTATCTAAGGACTTCATTATATTAAATATCGCCATAAATAATAAATGAATATTCTAGCCAAAATATTGTTCATACTAAATCTACGATTGCCTCTAGGGCATCTATTCCAACAGTCTCCCACTTGCACTAGAGCCAATCTGGCGCATCTTGTATGCCTATAGATCTGGCGTGCCCTTCATGCTTTCGCTGCGCAAGAGGTTTCGTAAGCGGATCTGACACGTTGTCATCCGTCGGAATCTTGCATATCTTCACATCTCCTCGATCGATCATATCACGAATAAGATGGAATCTCCTAAGTACATGCTTTGACTTTTGGTGCGATCTTGGTTCCTTCGCCTGTGCGATTGCCCCAGAGTTGTCACAGTACAACTCTATGGGATCCACTATGCTAGGGACCACACCGAGCTCAGTGATAAACTTCTTTATCCATACTGACTCTTTAGCCGCTTCCGCAGCAGCAATGTACTCAGCTTCTGTTGTAGAATCAGCAACTGTGCCTTGCTTGGAACTCTTCCAGCTCACAGCTCCTCCATTCAGGCAAAACACGTATCCAGTCTGCGATCTGTAATCATCCTTGTCGTTTTGGAAGCTTGCGTCAGTGTAACCCTTTACACTTAGCTCTTCCATTCCTCCAAATATCAAGAATACATCCTTAGTTCTTCTCAAGTACTTTAGGATGTTCTTGACAGCAATCCAGTGACTCTCACCCGGATTGGACTGATATCTGCTCACCATACTCAACGCGTATGATACGTCTTGTCTAGTACATAGCATGGCGTACATGATGGATCCTATGGCCGAAGCATAGGGTATCCTGCTCATGCGGTCCTTCTCCATCTCATTGGAGGGACAGTCATTCTTGGAAAGAGTGACTCCATGTGACATGGGCAAGAATCCCTTCTTGGAATCTTGCATGTTGAACCTCTTCAACACCTTGTCAATGTATGTACTCTGACTTAGGCCAAGCAACCTTTTAGATCTATCTCTATAGATCTTTATACCAAGTATATAGGCTGCGTCTCCTAAGTCTTTCATCGCAAAGCACTTTCCTAGCCAATCTTTAACAGATTACAGAGTAGGAATATCATTGCCAATGATTAGTATGTCATCCACATACAAGACCAGAAATACTATAGAGCTCCCACTAACCTTCTTGTAAACACAAGGCTCATCTTCGTTCTTGATGAAGCCAAACTCTTTGACTGCGTCATCAAAACGTCGATTCCAGCTCCTAGAAGCTTGCTTCAATCCATAAATGGACCTTTGCAGCTTACAGACTTTATTGGCATTCTCTGGATCCTCAAAACCCTCTGGTTGTGTCATGTACACATCCTCAAGGAGGTTCTCATAAAGGAACGCTGTTTTGACATCCATTTGCCAAATCTCATAGTCGTAGTATGCTGCAATAGCAAGTAAGATTCGAATGGATTTAGTCATGGCGACTGGTGAAAAAATCTCATCATAGTCAATACCATGAATTTGTCTGTAAACTTTGGCCACCAATCGCCCCTTATAGGCAACTACCTTGCCATCCATGTCGGTCTTCTTCTTGAAGACCCACTTGCACCCTATGGGTCGAGCCCCTTCGGGTGGTTCCACCAAAGTCCATACTTTGTTGGTGTACATGGAATCCATTTCGGATCTCATGGCTTCTACCCACTTCTTAGAGTCTGGGCCACTCATGGCTTCTCCATAGTTTGCAGGCTCATCATCCATGAGTGGTACGTCATCGGGCTCAGTTACGAGAAGTCCATACCTCTCTGGCTCATGACGCACTCTTCCTGATCTACGGAGTTCCTGTGTTACCTGAACAGGTTCCTCCACAACTCCTTGTGGTTCCTGTTCATGTTCCATTATCGGTTCAGTGGTTTGTCGTTCATGAATTTCTTCAAGTTCTACAACCCTCCCACTTGCTTCTTTAGAGACTAATTCTCTTTCTAGAAACACGCCGGTCCGAGCAACGAACACTTTGTTCTCGGTAGGGTTATAGAAGTAATATCCTTTAGTCTCTTTAGGATATCCCACAAACTTACACTTATCCGCTTTAGGCCCGAGCTTGTCTGTTTGTAAACGCTTTACATAGACGTCGCAGCCCCAAATCTTCATAAATGACACTATGGGACGCCTCCCAGTCCATATCTCATATGGAGTCTTCATGACTGATTTGGATGGAACACGGTTAATGGTAAAAGCTGCCGTCATTAGAGCATGTCCCCAAAAGGATATCGGAAGATCTGTTTGAGACATCATAGATCGCACCATATCTAATAGAGTGCGATTCCTCCTCTCAGATACACCATTCCATTGTGGTGTTCCGGGTGGAGTGAGCTGGGATACTATCCCACACTCTCTAAGATACTCATCAAACTCTTGGCTTAAGTATTCTCCTCCACGATCCGATCGTAGAGCTTTAATACTCTTGCCAAGTTGCTTCTCTACTTCATTCTTAAATTCCTTGAACAATTCAAAGGATTCTGATTTGGCCTTCATAAGGTATACAAATCCATATCTACTGAAATCATCAGTAAATGTGATGAAGTAGGTATAACCACCTCTGGCAGGCGTGGGGAATGGTCCGCATACATCAGTATGTATGAGTGCCAATAACTCACTAGTACGCTCTCCTTTCTTATTGAAAGGGGACTATGTCATTTTTCCTAATAAACAAGATTCACATGTCTCATATGATTCCAAATCAAATGAGTCTAGAAGTCCATCCTTATGGAGTCTAGATATGCGTTTCTCATTTATATGGCCTAAACGACAGTGCCATAGATGTGTAGGATTTAAATCATTAGTTTTAATCCTTTTAGTATTTATGTTATAGATTGGATTATTTAGATCAAGGATATACAATCCATTAGACAAATGCGCACTACAATAGTGCATACTATCAAAATAAATGGAGCAACACTTGTCCTTTATTGAAATAGAAAAACCTTTCTCGTCCAAACAAGAAACGGAAATAATGTTTCTGCTCATAGCAGGCACATAAAAGCAATTGTCTAAATCTAAAATAAGTCCAGAAGGCAAAGATAGCTCATAAACGCCTACAGCTAATGCAGCAACCTTTGCTCCATTCCCGACGCGCAAGTCTATCTTCCCTTTTCGCAATCTTCTACTTCTTTTCAAATCCTACACATTACGACAAATGTGAGAACCACATCCGGTATCCAATACCCAGGATGATGAAATAGAGAGATTGACGTCTATAACATAAATACCTGGTGGTGGTGGAATCACTATTCCAAGCTTCTTATCCTCCAGATATTTAGGGCAATTCCTCCTCCAGTGACCCGGCTGGTGATGCGCAAACTAACGTGCTGTCGCAAGTGTACGAATCTTGTAATACCGGGTGCAATTAGACTCGGGTGATCGTTCCCACGAGGACTATATCGGGTTTACTCACGTTGTCAGTTTCGGTTAACTGAGTGTAGTAACAAGGAGGAGTAGGTTGTGACTGCAAGTTACTAAACTAAAAACAGAAATTAAAAACGTAAACGTAAATATTTTTTGTGACGTTTTCTGAAATAAGTTGAATCGGTTGTGACGATAATAGATGAGAACTGGGCTCCAGGATCCCCTAGGGTTTCTACAGATTTTACTTTTTCCGGTTTGATATGAAAACACTCAGCAGTCTCGTTATCTGTGCAACGTACCAGTTGTGTAGTGACCTTTCAGATTCCACACGTAATCCCGATCCTGCAGACGTTCGGATTCCTGTTAAGCTGCCTAAGTCTGCAGTCTCTTTCTAAGCCTGTTAGGGTTTCTAACCTGTCCTAATGGCCCGGGTCAGATTCTCTAATAGTTGGTCTCACGTTTTTCAATGCTAGCCCTATCTCCCTTTCTCTGGTCGGTCCATCAGGGTAAGGTACTAAATCCTGTCTTTTCTTCCTAACCCTAAACTGACGTTTTCACCTACAGGCTCGGATCTATAGCAATTCTGGTTCGCGACTCCGATCATGCATATACGATAACAGTCAAAGACGGAATAACAGATAAAGCTGCTGAATTTAAGATAACAATCATTAATCTATAATCAAACGTCTATAATAAAATCTGAATACGAAACCCTAGGTTCACCAAGAACCTAGGTAAGAGGTTTAGCTACTTAGTGACATAATTAAATAATAACGTTTCTGAATAAGAGAGATAGTGAAATCAAACGAGTGCTGTAGAGTCTGAATTCCTGCTTCCGTGCTCACCGAGAGTGCTCTGCGATCTCCTTCAGTAAGTTGTTGTGCTGAGAATTGTGTTATGTTCCGTGATGAGTACTGGACGAGTCTTTATATAGTACTGAAGACGTTTCTGGAAACTGCCGAAATTACGAAACTGCCACTGGGCCGAAACCGCTTCGGGAAACGGGCCGACTGCCACCTCCTCGGGAAACGGGCCAACTGCCACCGCCTCGGGAAACGGGCCAACTGCGCAAGATAGCTGCGTAGCTACCTGCTTAGTTGGCTGCCTAGCTAGCTGCGTAGGTAGCTGCGTAGCTACCTGCGTAGCTAGCTGCGGAGCTAACTGCGTAGGTAGCTGCGTAGCTACCTGCGTAGCTAGCTGCGTAGCTAGCAGCGTAGGTAGCTGCCTCCTCGGTTTGTGCGCCAAACTCCTCGGGATGCCTCGGGATGCGTACCAGGCTCCTCGGGATGTCTCGGGATGCGTACCAGGCTCCTCGGGATGACTGCTGATTTTCTCGGAGTGTGTTTCGTCCGTCTCGGGATGCGTACCAGACTGCTCGGGATGCCTCGGGATGCGTGCCAGGCTCCTCGGGATGCGTGCCAATCTTTCTCGGGAAACGTGCCAATCTTCTTGACTTGCATGCTCGGCTTCTCAGCCTCCTTGGATCCTTCACCCGCATGCCTGCTTCATTTCCGGCTCTTGCACAAGTCCTGTCCCTGCATCAACGACATGAAACAAAACCCGTGATCATATCTCGATATGCGTGAAATAAAGCAGTTTATGCGTCTAGAGATAAAAACAGCAAACCGTGAATTCCCGAGTCAGACGGGGCAGAAATCGACTAAAACGCTCATTTAGGACGAAAATACCCCTCAAATTGGGTTAACCGATAACTCCTAGTGAGGAGCTATCAAATTACCCCCACACTAACCTTTGCTCGTCCCGAGCAAACATCCTGAATACTGCCCTGAAATGCATACATATCTGTCTTGCAAATACCCCTTGCAAGTTCGAATCAAGACCTTTTCCTTTCCATCAGTTTGCATACTCTTCCTACCCGTCCATATAAACCAGACGACTCGATCAGAAACTGACTCAGAAAGAATATACACAGACTCAATACACACGACTCAAAAGTACTAAACAATTTATTTTTGGTGAGATTGGGCAATCTCAAAAACATAACCGAGTGTCCTCAAAACCTCATCCTTTTTCCAGAACATACTTCCCTGCAATCGATCGGTAAGTCTGAACAGATTTCTTTGGTGGATTTAAGCACTGGACCCGAGTACTATTACTTTTGCTATCAACCTGAGCGAATCCCTAATTAACCGACCATCCGAGCTATTTCCGAATCAAGGTTCTAAGTCTAACAGGTGGGATATATATATATATATATATGTGTAAAGGTATGGCATGATCCTACTCGTTATGACATTCTCACAATTTCCCCAAACTCACACCCCTCATCGAGTTCCCGAAAAACTGCCTGAAACACCTAAGTTCCTGCCATATCACTCTTCCTGTCCCCCGGTGTGTCTTCGCCGTTCTCGCGGCCACAAATGTGAAGCGGTGTAACTGTCTCGAAAATTGTGCTACTCACTCAGCTTTTTGACTCAATAACAAAAACAACATAAATAACTGAAAAACTGCAAAACTGCAAAACTAGATCGTTTTCTTCTTTTTTTTTTCTTCTTTTTTTTTCTTCTTTTTTTTTTCTTTTTTCTTTTCATTCATTTTTCTGTTTTTTTTTTTTTTTTTTTTTTTTTTTTTTTTTTTTTTTACGACTCTATATACACATAAATACACGAATAACAACAAATAAACTGACTAAAGCTGAGTGAGTAAAAATAAACTGTCGTCGTGGGGTATGAAAGATGTCCTCATATGGAATACCCCCACACTAATCCTGAAGCGCTGATCCTGTAGTCGAAATAATACTGTGCAGTCCCACCGAACCTCCTCATCACCAAAGATGTAGAAACCCGGCACAACCACCAATTAGCCTCACAACCCCCCGGACCCCATTGTGTGCGGAAAGATGTCTCGCACGCGACTAACTCCTCCTGTGGTCACCATGTAATGCAGTGATCCACCTCCGCAAATTAATGCACTGTCGCCTCTCACTCACCCTGTCCCTCCCTCGAAAAACGTGTCAATGTCAAAACTGTCCAAAACCGATATCTCATGAAGCTCTCCCATCCAAAGACCCACTCTACTCACTCCCTCCGTCATAACACGTAGAATAGCCAACTATCGACTGATGAGGTTTCAAAGAAGGCTGCCTAGGCTAAAGTGGCTACGAAGAAAGAGGATAAATGGCTTCAAACGGTTTGACTAATTGGACCTAGGGGTAAGAAACAGGATGTGAGGTCCCTTGATAGCCAGTCACTCCATCGAAAGATGCGATGACCGTGACGGCGCCCGTGGGCGGGTTGTCGACTACCTAGATGACGGCGGTGTGGCAACTAGTCGGATCCTTAGCTCAGATGATAACTACTTGCGGTTTCCAAGGGTCACTGGCTCTCACCTATCTACTATACCTCGGTGCAAGCTTTCTTTTCTGTCAAAGGATTTAACCTCGATTTCTTCCCAGTTTCTGTTCTCTTGATTGCCCGTTCTCAAATTTTCTGATTTTTATTTTTTTTGGATTTTCTGAAAAATTTTCGATTTTTTTTTTAGATATACACAATGCAAGGCCAGAAATTTGTGGTGGGTAGACTCAAAAATAAAAACGTGCTGACTCAATAAATAAACTCAAAACTGCAAATGAACATGAAAAAACGTGCAGACCTGGTTAATGCAGACACGACCACCACCCCCACACTAAAGAGGTGGCATGCCCTCATGGCACTCACTCGGACTCGTCTGGAACATAGGGAGGGTCTGACCCGGTCTCGGAAGTACCGGACATGCTACTGACAGAACTGCTGGTAGACCGATACGCCACGGGTCTCTCAAGCCAGTCCATAACAGCAGAAAATTCAGAAATTTTAAAAAAAAAATTATTTTTTTTTTCTTTAAAACGCAGAAAACGCTGTCTAGATGCAGGTACGCAGTCAAAACAGTCAATTACGCAATTTTTTTTTTCTTTTTTTATATCGCAGATAACGCTGTCAAAATGCAGGTACGCAGTCCAAACAGCTAAATACGCATCTTAAACAGTTAATTACGCTACCCTATGCTAATTTGCAGTTTAACGGTCAATTACGTAAAAATTGTGTTAAATACGCAACTACCAGTAAAAAATGCAGAAAAGCAGCTAAAAACGCAGTAACAGTCAAAAACAGTCAAGTTTGCAGCATGCTAAACCCGGGTACGGGTTGGTACTGAAAACTGAAAAAATAGCGAAAGAAGAAATTTGTGAACCTGAGCACTCGGAGTGAGTCAACGAGTGCAAACAAACTGTCGCCGGAAAAAGTCGCCGGAAAATTTTTTCTCACCGGAAAAAATTCTGACTTGGGCACCTTGTAGGCCTCGCCCTCCTCTTCGACGTTTCTCCTTTGTGTTTTCTCAAATTTCGACCCGAAGCCAATGAATCTGGAGCTTTTCTTCAAATTTTTCACAAACTTTGACTTGACCCCCACACCAATTTGGACACTGTTTTGCAGCTTCAACTACACCAAAATGATCCAGTTCTCACGAGGATCCCAAAAACGTGCTCGGTTTTTGATTTGGTGAAATTTGAACTTTTGAAGGTGGAGAGAAATTGAGGAAAGAGGAAGCTTCAAAATGGTAACAATGGAGGAAATGATTCTGCTCCCGTCCATACACTTGGGGGTAATAATGGTCACTTTTTGAAAATTGCAAACAACTCCCCCCAAGTTTGGTGAAATGGTATTTTGGCCCCCTAAGGTTTTGGAAGCTGCACTTGCCTCCCCCTGCTGCGTGGCATTCTAGCTGGGCTGCGTAACTGGGCCGGCTGCGTGGCCGGCCCGCGTGTTTGGGCCGGCTGCGTGGCTGGTCCACTTCAATTTTTTTTTTTCTCTGGCCTGCGTACTTGGCCGTATGGGCTGCGTAGCTGGCCTTTGGGCCAGCGTATCTGGCCTTTTGGGCAAGCGTAATTATAATATATATATATATATATATTATTATTTCTGCGTAATTGGCCTGTTGGGCTGCGTAACTGGGCTTTTTGGGCCAGTTTTTCTGTACTTCTTTGAATGCGTGTCGGACCTCTCGGTTTTGACCCGCACATTTTTCTGCTTAAAATTTCCTGCACAAACTTGTCTACCCATTAACACACACTCATCTCGCCTCTCTCAAAATTCAGAACGTAAAAATAAAAACTGTAATAAATAAATAATTAACGTAATCCGATGGGTTGCCTCCCACCAAGCGCTTGTGTTTTACGGTCGACGGCCCGACCCGGTTACCTCTCACGGGTCGTCAAAGTAGACGGGGTCTACTTTGGCGACTTCAACTGTCTCGAGATATTGCTTGATCCGGTTCCCGTTCACCCTGAAACTGGACTCGTCTTTTGGATTCTCCAGCTCAAATGCTCCCCATGCAAATATCTTCTTGATGATGAACGGTCCCGACCATCGAGACCTCAACTTGCCCGGAAAGAACCGCATCCTCGTGTTGTAGAGAAGCACTTTGTCGCCTTCGTTGAACTGCTTCGGCGTGATCCGCTGATCATGCCACTTTTTCGTCTTCTCTTTGTAGATTTTAGCGCTCTCGAATGCCGTTCTGCGGAATTCCTCTAATTCCAGCAACGCCATTTTCCTCTTATCTCCTGCTAGATTCTGGTCCATGTTGAGCAGTTTGATGGCCCAGTATGCTTTGTGCTCCAACTCCACCGGTAAGTGGCACGCTTTTCCAAACACGAGCTGGTATGGCGACATTCCCAGCGGTGTCTTGAAAGCTGTCCTGTAGGCCCAGATTGCATCGTCCAGTCTTAGGGACCAATCCTTCCGGCCGAGATTAACCGTCTTCTCAAGTATACTCTTGATCTCTCTGTTCGAAACATCAGCCTGCCCGTTCGTTTGAGGATGGTAGGGTAGTGACACCTTGTGAACCGACACACCGTACTGTTTCAGAACTTTGGCGAAAAATCGATTAATGAAGTGTGATCCCTCGTCACTGATCATCGCCCTGGGCGTCCCGAACCGGGTAAAAATGTTGCGTTTCAGAAAACACTCAACCGTAGCTGCATCGTTTTTCTGACACGCAATCGCCTCGATCCACTTCGTCACATAATTCACTGCCAACAGAATGTAAAGATTTCCCATCGAAGACGGGAACGGACCCATGAAGTCAATCCCCCATACATCAAACGGCTCTACCTCCTGCCACACGGTCATCGGCATCTCGTCCCGGTGTGACGTGTTTCCTGTCCTCTGGCACCTATCACATCCCTGCACATAGTCGTGACAGTCTTTGAAGATTGTCGGCCAGAAAAAATCGGACTGCAGTATTTTATGCGCCGTGCGCGTTCCACCAAAATGACCCCCACACTGTGATGAGTGGCAGTGTCGGATCACGTTCCAGGCCTCGTGGGTCGGGATACACCTTCTCAGGATGTTATCGGCCCCCTGTTTGAATAAGTATGGGTCATCCCAGAAATACTGTCGACTTTCGGACACGAACTTTTTCCGCTGAGACGGGGTGAGATCCTCGGGAAGCGTGCCAGTTACCAAGTAATTGGCTATGGCATAGTACCATGGTCTCCCGATTTTCACTGCCATGATGTGTTCGTCCGGGAAGTTTTCCTTGATCGGTACCGGGTCCACCTTCACGTTCTCGAGTCTGGATAGGTGATCCGCCACCACGTTCTCAACTCCCTTCTTGTCCCGGATTTCCACGTCGAATTCCTGCATCAGCAGTACCCACCTCAACAGTCTCGGTTTTGTGTCCTTCTTGTCCAGCAGGTATTTCAGGGCACTATGGTCGGTAAAGACGATAACTTTTGACCCGACCAAATAGGGCCTGAATTTGTCCAGGGCATACACTATGGCCAGCAGTTCCTTTTCTGTCGTGCCATAGTTGAGCTGGGCGTCGTTAAGTACCCGGCTCGCATAATAAATGACGTGACAGACTTTATCCTTTCGCTGCCCCAAACCTGCCCCGACTGCGTAGTCGCTGGCGTCACACATCAGCTCAAACGGGAGTGACCAATTCGGCGTGGTTATAACCGGGGCTGTGGTGCTTCTCTTTCAAATGGTCAAAAGCCTGCCGACATGCTGCATCGAAATCAAAGGGTACGTCTTTTCCGAGTAAAGCGCAGAGTGGCTTTGTGATCTTGGAGAAGTCTTTGATGAACCTTCGGTAAAATCCTGCATGTCCCAGAAAACTTTTGATCGCCCTTACGTTCGTCGGGTAGGGAAGCTGCTTTATCACCTCGATCTTAGCCCGGTCCACCTCGAGTCCCTTGCTGGAAATTCTGTGACCCAGCACGATCCCCTCGGTGACCATAAAGTGACACTTTTCCCAATTGAGCACCAAATTTGCCTTCTTGCATCGGATCAGAACTTGACCCAAATGGAACAGGCAGTCTTCGAAACTGTCCCCGAATAGTGAAAAGTCGTCCATGAAGACCTCCTGATTTTTCTCGATCATGTCGGAAAAAATTGCCATCATACATCTCTGGAATGTGGCAGGAGCATTACACAACCCGAACGGCATGCGCCGAAACGCGAACGTACCGTATGGGCAGGTAAACGTCGTCTTTTCCTGATCTTCCGGGGGTATGCAAATCTGGTTGTAACCGGAGTACCCGTCCAGAAAACAGTAATAGGCGTGGTGGGCGAGCCGGTCCAGCATCTGGTCCATGAATGGTAGTGGGAAGTGGTCTTTCATCGTTGCGTCGTTTAGCCTCCGATAGTCCATGCAGATCCGCCAGCCCGTAACGGTGCGCTGCGTAATCTGCTCCTGGTCTTTATTCTGCACCACCGTAATACCCCCCTTTTTGGGCACGCACTGGACCGGACTGATCCACGTGCTGTCCGATATGGGGTAGATGATTCCCGCTTCTAGCCACTTCATGACCTCTTTTCGCACAACGTCCTTCATGTTCGGATTCAGTCTCCGTTGGGGCTGAATCACCGGTTTCTTGCCTTCTTCAATTCGGATCTTGTGCATGCAGTAGGAGGGGTTGATCCCCTTGATATCTGCAATCGTCCAGGCGATTGCTTCCTTATGCTCTCGCAATACTTCCAGCAGTTTCTGTTCCTGTTCCTGAGATAAACGTGACGAAATAATTACGGGCAGAGTACTATTTTCACCAATATACACATACCTGAGATGGCTCGGGAGCGGTTTCAGCTCCAGTGCGGGTGGCTCCTTGAGTGACGGGACCAGAATCATCTTTTGCCCGCCGTCTTCGTCCCGGTGCAAAGTGGTCTAGTCCTCGGCTCGCATGGCGTGCTCGCACCGGGTCTTCTCCTTTTCTTCCCCGTACATGCTGTCAATCTCTTCCCACAATTGGTCCATCTCCTCGTTTTCCCATCCTTCGTCAACCACGTCTGTAGCAAAGATATCCTCGTGGTCGTAGTAATTTGGCAGTTGCAGATTTTTGAAAACGTTGAATTTCACCTTTTCCTCGTTAATCTGCATGGTCAGCTCCCCGCTTTTGCAGTTTATCATTGCTTCGACCGTGGCTAAGAACGGCCTGCCAAGTATGAGCGGTACTTCCCCTGCCTCCATGTCCAGGATGACGAAATCTGCCGGAAAAATCAGCTCGCTGACCTTGACCAGAATATCCTCGATAACCCCATAAGCCTGTTTTACGGACCTGTCTGCCATCTGCAGCATGATTCTGGTGGGTCGGGGTTCACCGACTTTCAAACTCTTGAAAATCGTCAGTGGCATCAAATTGATGCCGGCCCCTAGGTCACACAGAGCCTTTCCTGTGTAAGCGTTACCTAGGGTGACCGTATGACGAAACTGCCAGGATCCTTTCTCTTCCTCGGTAGCCCATTCTTCACACAATTGCTCACTTCTGCCGTCAGGTTTATGGTCTCGAAATCGCTCATCCGCCTCCTCCCATACAAGATGTCCTTGAGGAATTTGGCGTAAGTGGGCATCTTAGCCAAAGCCTCACCATAAGGTATGTTAATCTGCAGCTGCTTGAACATCTCGAGAAACCTGGCGTAGTCTTTGCTGTCATCCCTCTTTCGTGTTCGCAAGGGGTACGGGACCTCCTTGGAGACTGGTACAGTTTCTGCTCCTGTCTCGTTCTGTACTGCATCCTGCTCAACCGAGCCCTTCGGCTGGGGGCGTTCGACTGTGCTGTTATCCTGGCCCGACAAGTTGCGTTCTATTTCTTTCGAATTTTCTGCACGTGCGTGGCTGGGATACGGTGGATCCTGCAGTGCCAATCCACTCCGAGTGGTGATAGCATTGATCTGAGCCCGTGGATTATTTACCGTATTCGAGGGTAGGGTTCCTGGCTGTCTCTCTGTTAGCTGCTGTGCTAACTGCCCTACTTGTACTTCCAAAGCGCTCAGTGACGTTTTGGTTGTCTCCATATCTGCCGTTAGGGTGTCCATGTGCTTGAACCGGGACTCCATGGTCTGGAACATGGACTTGATTTCTTTCATCTGGGCATCGTACTGCTGCGCAGATGGGACTGACTGAGCCTGCTGGGCCGGGGCAGCCTGCTGGGCTGGTGGCCTGTGCTGGAATCCCGGTGCATAAACTGCTGCGTTCAGGTTTCCGTACCGAAACACGGGATGGTCTCTCGAACCGGGTCGGTACCGGCTCGGGTCCCACTGCTGCTGTACGTAATTGGTGTCTTCGGTCCTTAGCTCCTCTATGGCTGTGTCCAGATCAGGTTCTTCGACTGCTGCAACAGTCTTCTTATCTGAGTAGACTTTCTTGACCAAGTCGTGAACGATCTTGGCCAGATTATCTATCCCGTCATCCTCTGCGGGTTCGGCTCTCGCTGCCATCCTGCGATCGTCAAACAGTCGGGTGTCCTGCTTGGCCAACTGCGTCATGAGGTCATACGCACCTTCTTTGTCCACGTGATACAGGAAGTTTCCCCCGGACTCTCTGTCAATCCTGTCGGCGTTCTCCCTGTCTAGGGCATGGTAGAAAACCTGCAGAATTTTCGCGTCTCCAAAGCCGTGGTTCGGGCACCGTTTGACCAATCTCATGAGCCTGTCCCATGCGTCCACCACCGTCTCCCCCATCTTCTGCCTGAATGACAGGATCTCACTCTTTAACTGTATGACTCGGGAGGCGGGATAGAACTTTGCCAGAAAATCTGCGACACACTCCTCCCATGTGGTGATGGATCGGGGTGGTCGGGATTCGAGCCAGTCTTTGGCTACTCCGTAAAGACAGTATGGAAATAAGATCAGCATGAGTGACTCTGCTTCTACCCCCTTGTATCTGACCTTGTTGCAGTAATCTTTGAATTTCCCGATAAAATCGTTCGGGTCTTCGTCGGCACTGCCATGAAACGGGCAGAGAGTTTAAACCGTCTGTATTGTGGATGGTTTGATGTCAAAGTGCTCGGCGGTGATCTCGGGCACCACAATAGCTCGCTCATGCCCCCCCGGTGGGGACTTCAAAATTTTCCACCAACGCCTTCCCAGATCGGTTATATGTTCTCTGGTTGCTTCGGGCAGCAAGTCCCGCTGTGACAAGTTCCTCAATGTACCGAGCCATCTGGGCTGGGGTACGTGTCTCTCGTTCCTGTCCACCGGCTTCGGTGTTCTCGGGTGTATCTCTCTGGTTGGTTGCCATCCTGCTTTCTCGGTTTCTGCGGTTCTGTTCGGTATACAGTTTTTCCGGGTTGTCGAGTGGTGACACCAAATCGCGAGGCAATCTGGGCATCAACTGGACAGTCCTGAAAACGCAGATTCAAAAACGCAGTGAGATTAAAGGAAAAATAACAAAACTGAAAATAAACAAAGAATCAGAAAACTAATTCTGACTACTAAATAGACCCTAAAAAGTCCCCGGCAACGGCGCCAAAAACTTGATGCGCAAACTAACGTGCTGTCGCAAGTGTACGAATCTTGTAATACCGGGTGCAATTAGACTCGGGTGATCGTTCCCACGAAGACTATTTCGGGTTTACTCACGTTGTCAGTTTCGGTTAACTGAGTGTAGTAACAAGGAGGAGTAGGTTGTGATTGCAAGTTACTAAACTAAAAACAGAAATTAAAAACGTAAACGTAAATATTTTTTGTGATGTTTTCTGAAATAAGTTGAATCGGTTGTGACGATAATAGATGAGAACTGGGATCCAGGATCCCCTAGGGTTTCTACAGATTTTACTTTTTCCGGTTTGACATGAAAACACTCAGCAGTCTCGTTATCTGTGCAACGTACCAGTTGTGTAGTGACCTTTGAGATTCCACACGTAATCCCGATCCTGCAGACGTTCGGATTCCTGTTAAGCTGCCTAAGTCTGCAGTCTCGTTCTAAGCCTGTTAGGGTTTCTAACCTGTCCTAATGGCCCGGGTCAGATTCTCTAACAGTTGGTCTCACGTTTTTCAATGCTAGCCCTATCTCCCTTTCTCTGGTCGGTCCATCAGGGTAGGGTACTAAATCCTGTCTTTTCTTCCTAACCCTAACCTGACGTTTTCACCTACAGGCTCGGATCTATAGCAATTCTGGTTCGCGACTCCGATCATGCATATACGATAACAGTCAAAGACGGAATAACAGATAAAGCTGCTGAATTTAAGATAACAATCATGAATCCATAATCAAACGTCTATAATAAAATCTGAATACGAAACTCTAGGTTCACCGAGAACCAAGGTAAGAGGTTTAGCTACTAAGTGACATAATTAAATAATAACGTTTCTGAATAAGAGAGATAGTGAAATCAAACGCGTGCTGTAGAGTCTGAATTCCTGCTTCCGTGCTCACCGAGAGTGCTCTGCGATCTCCTTCAGTAAGTTGTTGTGCTGAGAATTGTGTTTTGTTCCGTGATGAGTACTGGACGAGTCTTTATATAGTACTGAAGACGTTTCTGGAAACTGCCGAAATTACGAAACTGCCACTGGGCCGAAACCGCCTCGGGAAACGGGCCGACTGCCACCGCCTCGGGAAACGGGCCAACTGCCATCGCCTCGGGAAACGGGCCAACTGCGCAAGATAGCTGCGTAGCTACCTGCGTAGCTAGCTGCGTAGCTAGCTGCGTAGCTAGCTGCGTAGCTAGCTGCGTAGCTACCTGCGTAGCTAGATGCGGAGCTAACTGCGTAGGTAGCTGCGTAGCTACCTGCGTAGCTAGCTGCGGAGCTAGCTGCGTAGGTAGCTGCGTAGCTAGCAGCGTAGGTAGATGCCTCCTCGGGATGTCTCGGGATGCGTACCAGGCTCCTCGGGATGACTGCTGATTTTCTCGGAGTGTGTTTCGTCCGTCTCGGGATGCGTACCAGACTGCTCGGGATGCCTCGGGATGCGTGCCAGGCTCCTCGGGATGCGTGCCAATCTTTCTCGGGAAACGTGCCAATCTTCTTGACTTGCATGCTCGGCTTCTCAGCCTCCTTGGATCCTTCACCCGCATGCCTGCTTCATTTCCGGCTCTTGCACAAGTCCTGTCCCTGCATCAACGACATGAAACAAAACCCGTGATCATATCTCGATATGCGTGAAATAAAGCAGTTTATGCGTCTAGGAGATAAAAACAGCAACCCGTGAATTCCCGAGTCAGACGGGGCAGAAATCGACTGAAACGCTCATTTAGGACGAAAATACCCCTCAAATTGGGTTAACCGATAACTCCTAGTGAGGAGCTATCAGCTGGCTGCAGTAGTGACATTCACTTTTAGCCACGCCTCCACTAGGCTTTAGGGCATCCTTGGATTCGCAACTTTCTTGCGTTTTCCTTTTGAAGTAGATGCAACTGACTTGCCCTTCTTCTTGTGTACCATCATTATGGCCTTGCCCTTGCCTTTATTGATGCTTTGCTCAGCTGTCTTTAGCATGTTCAATAGGTATGGCAAGGACTTGTTGATCTCATTCATATTATAGTTCATCATGAACTGATTATAACTGTCAGGCAACGATTGCAAGACGAGATCAGTCGCCAAGTCCTGGCCGAGTGGGAACCCCAGTCTCTCAAGGTTCTCTATGTACCCGATCATTCGGAGTACATGAGGGCCTACTGGATTCCCTTCTGCAAGACTGCTTTTTAACAACGCTTTAGACACCTCATAGCGCTCATGCCTTGCCTGTTCCTGAAACAATTGTTTCAAGTGTCTGATCATATCATAGGCTTCCATGTTCTCGTGTTGCTTCTGAAGCTCACCAGTCATGGTGCAAAGCATGAGGCAAGTCACGTCATTAGAATCATTAATATGTTTCTGACGTGCCCTTACTTCCTCTAGTAGAGACTCATCTTGTGGTGGGTCTGGAATTGGAGTGTCCAAGACGTACAGCTTCTTTTCTTGCTTGAGGACAATCCTCAAGTTTCTGTACCAGTCAAGGAAATTTTTTCCAGACAATTTATCCTTCTCAAGGACAGATCGTAGGGATGAACTCGATGCGTTGTAGTTTGCCATTTGGAATTCTACAAAACGAGAAATATGCAATTTTAGTATTTTGAACAATTTAACTATATTTAACAATGGCTAGATCATTAAATATAGCTCCCACTATTTTTCTTGGATTAATAGCCCTCACTATTAAAGCGGAAAATATCTTTATACTTTCTAGTGGGTCCAAGATCCCTTTTTCACTTCTTCTTGAGCTTGCTTTGGCAAGTCACCCAAGAATTGGTTATTTAGGTAGGAACCATTCCAATTGCATCCCATGCAACTCTTGGTCCAATTAGGTGAATAAATTCCTTTTATTCTTTATCCAATTGGATAACTCCTAATTGTCATGCCTCTAAGCTCATCAATCCAATTGACTCTTGCCTAGTTGCGTCCAACCTCTTGCTTTCAACATACACGCATTACTAGCTTGCGTCGTCCGCAACACATCATGAAAAATTAAAATCGCCTTGCTTTGGCAAGCCCGAATTTTAATAGGCCATGATCATGAAGGGTGTTTTGGCAAGAGAAGGCAAAACGCAATATTTAATTGAGGGATTTCTTTTAAATTGGTTGATCTTATCAACATGGTCTACTTATTTGGATTGGGCCATCCACAATAAAATACCAACCTTGTTTATTATTATCTTGTTATCGTATTTGCTTGTAGCGCCATACACACAAAATAAATAACAAGGCATGAATAATAAACATCCACAAAATAAAAAAACGTGGCATGGATATGGCCTCTAGACTAATGATATTATCAAGCCAATGATAATATCTAATTGCCCTAAAGTGCCGAGCCCATCTCCATGTGCTCCACCATAGCTGCGCGCCTAGGGATGTCTTTTGGCTCCTTTGGTTCTCTGGTCTTCTTCTCCATGTTCTTGGCTATCATCTAAATATTTCTAATTCTAGCCTAACATCTAGAATAAATAAATAACAAAAGCCTCACATGTTGAGGAGAAAAAGACGACTCGCAGGCCGTAAAACTTAATTAATTATTACATTAATTTGATCAGCTCGCATGCCGTAAACCAAACCACAAAACAATAAACATCCACAATCCTAGGCCATATCCATCCACCATGCAATAAAGCACATACTACAGTTAAAACCAATTTTTAACGCGCTTGTTTATTTTAAATGAAATTGGGTAACTAGGGTTTTACAACGGTCCAAAGGGCCCAAGCCAACAAGTGGCCCGAACCCTAGGACCGCCGCACGCCTAGAGGCCCGCGGCCTTGCTTGGCGCGCAAGGGAGGGGCTGGCGGCTAGGGTTTCGGCCCTAGTCCCCTTCCTCCTTCCTTGTTGCCCAAGCAAGGTTGTTTCCTTATGGAATTATTTCCATAACTTTGTTTCCATAATTGAAAACCCCTTTTCAATCATGTGCCCATGAACCCTAATTTTTCAAGAACCCAATTATTCACATCCTATGTGATTAAACTCACCAATTCTAACATGCAATGTTAAATTGGGTCTTGTTTGATTGAATCAAATTCAATATTGCATCTACTATGCC
Organism: Linanthus parryae; assembly: GCA_023055425.1. Lineage (NCBI taxonomy): Eukaryota > Viridiplantae > Streptophyta > Magnoliopsida > Ericales > Polemoniaceae > Linanthus > Linanthus parryae. The sequence continues at coordinate 13,981,462 of JALGPY010000008.1, read as the reverse complement.
AATTTTTCAGTTTTCGCGTAATAAACAATAATACGGTGTATGAACTGAAATCGTAAACACATAATATCATGTTATGCTCTACGACCTGTGGCTCTGATACCACTGTTGGGTTTTGACGTAGGTAACGCAGCGGAATAACAAAAATTTAATCTTACTCAAAGCCCACCAAGGATCACAGGAAGAGACATCATAACATGATTAAGGTCATAGAAGATGTGTACCTTTTGATTTGTGAGATCACACGAAGAATGATGTCCTCGTCTCTACGGTTGATCCACGTCTAGAGGTGAGATCTAGATTCTTCCTTCACAACAAGTGCTAGCTTGAACCCGGAGGAAGAGGGATGAAGATCAAAGCAACAAAGCAACAAAGGCACAAAGGAGGGGCGGCCTCCTCTTTGCCGTCGGGTAGAGGGGGCGGACGGGGGCTAGGGTTTCGGCCCTAGCTCTTTGTCTTGCTCTCTCTTTTGCTCTCTCCCACTCTTGTGTTATGTCTAATAATAACTCATGTGGGAAGGAAGCTAGAGCCTCTTATATATATACTCCAACAACTCCTTGTTGTTTCCATATTAGAGTTTTCTTGTTCTAGTAGGACTAGAACTATTCCCTTCCTTGCAAATTAGTCCTACTAAGTTTGCAAGGTGTTGCACAATGATCCTTCTATTAATTAATCCATATTAATTAATCTCAAATCTAGCTCTACTCTATTTGACGTGTGACCCCATAGGTTTCTATATAGTTGGTAGTAACTATTACTAACATGGAGCGGTGTCTAGCAACACATCCATGCCACTCAACCAATAGAAATAGTCAGTGATCCCGACAAACCTTTGTGCCCAATATCATATTGCATTATCCCTTTGTCTCCATATCCGGATTGGACACGAGACATAAATAGTCACACTCGTATATCCAATCCATAGTTCCTCGATCCTGGGAATATGCTTATGCTTGCAGATAACATTAATATCTCTATATTAATTTATCTGAGTCTGGCCAGACATTCAATAAGCCTCATCCCTCGAGTGGCCGTGGATATTTACCCCCATTATGTTGGAGGGACAAATCCTATCTACATCACTACGATCTCTAAGCTTGCTTCCTATCACGCCCGATAGCCACCTTTATGATTACCCAGTTACGGTGTAACGTTTGATAACATCAAAGCGCAATATTTCACAACTAGAGTATCTAGTGACTTCAAGTCCAAGGATTGCAATAATATTAGCACTACGAAAAGCGATTGTGACTTCACATAATCTAATGTATCCTTTTCGTCGTGGGTCAATCCAGTATGCCATTACTCCTAATGCATACCCATGTGTTAGACTTGATATCTCCATATCAATCTACCCACATACTAGTCTATATTTGATTGTCCTATTAATCAATATAATGGACGAGGGATATTTAAGATAAATAACACAATTTATCTAAGGACTTCATTATATTAAATATCGCCATAAAGAATAAATGAATATTCTAGCCAAAACATTGTTCATACTAAATCTACGATTGCCTCTAGGGCATCTATTCCAACATTAGATGATACTTAGTTGGTTTAATGGTATGTATAAGGTTTAGGCTTTACATGATTAAGATATGATGATTGTATGATTTTGAGTTTATAGTTTAGATTACATGATTATATGGTTTAGGACTTACATTTAACATGTTTAGTGGCTATAGGAATGATACTTAGTTGGTTCTAGTGTTTAGTGTCTACAAATGTAGGATTTTGTTTGGATGATATATTTTTTAATGGTATGTATAAGGTTTAGGTTTTACATGATTAAGGTATGATGAGTGTATGATTTTGAGTTTATAGTTTGGATTACATGATTATATGGTTTAGGACTTACAATTAACATGTTCAGTGGCTATAGGAATGATACTTAGTTGGTTCTAGTGTTTAGTGTCTCCAAATGTAGGATTTTGTTTGGATGATATATGGTTTAATTGTATGTATAAGGTTTAGGCTTTACATGATTAAGAGATGATGATTGTATTATTTTGAGTTTATAGTTTAGATTACATTATTATATGGTTTAGGACTTACAATTTACATTTTTAACAATACTGAATACCATTTTTTCATGATAAGAGAGGATTTCAGGGTTTATGGTTTAGGGTTTAGGGTATACTCGTCTCTGTCGTCCCTGTCTTCTCATCTTTGAGTATCGTACTCGTACGAGTCTATCACACCCCAGACTGGGACGAGTGATCTTTCGTCTACGATTTGAATGCCAGACGAGAGATTACTCGTCCCACGAGTCTATAAAATGCCAGACCGGGATGAGTCCTATCTCGTCTGTGATTTGAATGCCAGACGAGAGATTTCTCATCCCAGTCTGGCAGGCCTTGCTCTTCCCTGTTCTGCATGGGGAAGACTGGTACGAGCATAGTTCACGTCTCAGTCTTATGAGAAGAGAGAGACGATGAATATACTCGACCCAGTCTATCCACATACAACAATACACATCAAACCAATAATGAAGAACAGAGTAGAAATATAACGAACGTAACCTACATTTTAGAGTAATGTGATGAACATATTGGAAGGATGAAAGTAAAAAAATGAGAATACCATACATTTTAGAGTACTGTGATACACATATAATAAGGACAAAATCAGAGAGATGAGAGTTTAAGTTTTTACCGTAGCTGAAGAACAAAAGTGAGGAAAGAGAGAGACTTGTACAGACAAATGGGATACTTCTATGGGAGAACTGGAGCCAATGAGAGTGACAAATGAGTCATATTCTTGAGGAGTTTAAGGTATACATTCATAAAGTTTACAGTTGGAGTAAATTCAACTGTACTTGGTAGGTTGAGGTACATAGAAACAATTCAATGTTGGAGAGAGAGAGAGTACGCGTTTTTAGGGTTTGTTTTGAGATGATAAGGGTAGCAGAGTCATTTAACTAATCTGTTTGGAGACGAGAGAGAGAGAGATGGAGACGAGAGACAGATGGAGACGAGAGAGAGAGATGGAGACGAGATAGAGAGTTGGAGACGAGAGACAGATGGAGACGAGAGAGAGAGATGGAGACGAGAGAGAGAGAGATGAAGACGAGAGAGAGAGAGATGAAGACGAGAGAGAGAGATGGAGACGAGAGACAGATGGAGACGAGAGAGAGAATGGAGACGAGAGAGACATATGGCCCCACTACCCTGCTAACAACCTCTTGTTACCTAGTGTTTATAAAGGAGGGTATTTTTCAAATACCATTTCACCCGAAGGCATTTTTCTAAGACCAATTCACAGATTGGCATATTTCCAATTGCCCCACTCCATCGGCACTACGACCCCTTAATCCCGTCAATACTTTTCCAGGACTCGGATTTGAATACTTCTCCGTATTTGATATTTGGCGTTTTTTTCTTGTAACAAGACACTTTCACCCGCTCTAGTTTGACTGATGGACACTTTCACCGATTTCAATTTTTGGAAACGACAATTTCACCACTTTAGTGTGCCGAACTTCACGTAACTTACAGCCCCATATTGTGACAATGTCAGTCGGGGGTTGGACCCTTCAATTTCAATAGTTTTGGAGACAAATTTAAACTCATATCACGCATAAAGTCTATTATACTCTTAGGTAACCTTCATATTTTCGATAGTATTAGGGTGATTTGTCATGAAACCTATTTGTGGTGACAGAAATTAACTCTAGACTAGCAAAGTCACAAACTCACAATGGGGCAAAAGTTTCCTGAAGTTCGGAAGTCAGTACGCTTATGAAGTGAAAGTGTCATTTTCTAAACTTGAAGGGGAGTGTCCTTCAGTCAAACTATAGGGGGTGAAAGTGTCCTTTCCCGGTTTGTCACATGTTGGCTTGCATAATTGAATTAGGACTTTAGATCACCGTAACATGTGCTATCTCCAATTACACAGCAGTTCGACCAAATGTGAAGAAATAAGGGAGACAAAGATTTGTGCTCTTTGAAGCTTATGAAGAATTCATGGGATTCTTCATAGTTTGGATATTATTTAAACAGGGTGAGGGGGAGATTAGGTGTCCTTACGAGAGTTAGAGCCATAGTTGCGAATATTGTTTCGGCTCCCGTTTCGTTTTACTATTGGGAACGGAACGATTCCGGTTCCAGATGGAACGACGATCCGTTCCGGATTTACTGCACTTTTTACTACATTATATATACGACGTACAAAATAATGTACTAAACATTAGTGGTGCCCCATAGCAATATCAAAATACCTTTTTTTTAAAAAAATACTTCAATATTGATTGAAATCCTAATTTTCATTCACTTAGTAGAGTTACATTGAAAATAATATTATTTAATCTGTATAAATATGTGACTTTAAAGTTCTTAAAAAAACATGGATTGTGACGATGTTAACTTCTAAATTACCTAAAACAACTCACAAAAACACACAATGAAACATATATGATAAATTTGACTCAATAAAATGAGTTTGCTTCTTTCTTTAAGAAAATGGGTTTGTTTCAATTAAAACCAAACAGTGTACTAAGAAGAACTAAAACCAGCCATGGCAGTAAAAAGCAACTTGTCCCAGCGGATTGGAGGTCTGTAGTTCGAGTCTCGCAGTGACAAATATATGTTTTTTGCGGAGTGTTCCGGATCCGCCCGGATTTTGGCCGGATCTAACCGGATCAGACAAGATTTTGACCTGCTACAGTACAATGAGCATTCCGTTCCATTTTAGTGTCAAAACGGAACGATTCGCCCCGAAACAAAACATTTTGTGGACTAAATTTCTTGATGCCCTAAATTTTGCTCCTACACTTTTTGAGTTGTTGCTCCAGCAGTAGGCCTAAATATAAGCCACCATCACTATTTTTATTACATTTTAGTTGTCATCATCAAACAATCAGTGGCTCCGGATTAAACTTGATTTTCTTTTATGTTTTCCCCCATCAATAGTAGACTTTAGTTTTGTTCAGAAAATAGGTCTGGTGTAAATTTAGGCCAGCTTTTACACGAGTTGTTGGAGCTGGTTTTTGGACAAAAATGGTCTAAATATAGTCCAAAGAACATTCTTCTCCATCTGTTGGAGATGCTCTTAGGATGTGGACACATCATGAGCTTAGGTTGCATTCACATGATCTTATGTCGCATTCACATTGGGGGAAGGTGAGTGTAGTTTTCAAAAGTTTAGGGCTAAATTTAGGATTAGGGTCGTATGCTCTTCCTGAGAAATGTAACTCAGCTCCAATATTTAAAATATTCCACAAGTACCCCCCAAACTCGCAGTCTTGCCAAATTCTAGCCTAAAAGCTCAGTTTTGATAATTTACATAACTACCCCAATTTTCTTGGTAATTACACATTTACCCCACAACAAATCTACAATCACTTTTCATCGATTGTAATACAAATAATATTATATTGTAATATCCTCCATACTCAAACTCAACTAGATTTACAAAAAAAAAAATACACATCACTCAATGATTCTGGCGAGTTTGACGTGTACAGCGACGCATCGAAGAAGGGTTTAGGATGCGTGCTTATGTAGGAAAGAGGGTTATTGCCTATGCTTCGAGAAAACTGAAAACTCATGAAGAGAATTATGCTACGCATGATTTAGAGCTTGCAGCAATAGTTTTCGCGCTGAAGATATGGAGACATCACCTATATGGATCAGTGTGTAGATTGTATACTGACCACAACAGTCTCGAGAACATCTTCACTCAGAAAGAGCTAAACAACAGGCAAAGACGTTGGCTAGAGATCATAAAGGATTATGACTTGCGTATCCAATACCACGAGGGGAAGGAAAACGTAGTTGCTGATGCATTAAGCCGAAAATCGAGCCATACTTTAGATACTCTGCTAGTTTTGCCAGATCGGCTATGCCATGAGTTCCGAAAGCTCGAGATTGAAGTGGTGGAACAAGGTGGGGTGAAGAATATCCTTGGGAATATGATGGTTGTGCCAGATGTCTTAGAAGAAATAAGGAGTAACCAGCCAGGAGATGTGAAGCAGGAAAGGATAAAGAAGAAGATTGCAGAAGGTCAAGCAAAGGATTTCAAGATCCATGAAGATGGAAGTATCTGCTACAAGGGGAGATGGTGTGTACCACACAAGTGTACGAAAACCAAGGAAAATTTAATGCGTGAAGCGCACAACACACCCTACTCTGTACATCCAGGGGTGACAAGCTCTATAAAGATCTGAAGAAGACATTTTGGTGGCTCAACATGAAAAGGGAGGTGAAAAAATTCGTGGCAAAATGTCTGATAACGCCCAATTAGGGGTTATCTTTTAGCCTGATTTCACGAGTATTTGTGTCGGAAATAGCGGTTTTTGCCGGAAAATGCCTTAGAATGCCTCGGGAATCTAGAACGAGACGTTTATTTGTACTTCCTGGATTTCTGCTTATTTATTGCTGTATTTGGATATGATCGCGGGTTTTCGTTCGTGTTGCCTTTTCAGGAACAGGTTCGGGAGGTGCATCGGGAAGCGTGCCGGGACCAAGCCAGGAGCGTCTCGGGAAACGTGCACAAGACCGGGACAAGACGGGAACACGGAAAAGCAGGAGAACACCAAGGGAGGCAAACCGGGAGCGTCAGGCAGAAGAGTGGGACCCAGGGAACCCAACCAGGCCCACCAAAGGACCAAGCAGGGCCTCCTCTCCACCCCCTGCCTGCGTATATACGCAGGCCTGCGTATATACGCAGCCTTGCTTATATACGCAGGCAGGAGGGGGAGAGGGGGAGATGGTTATATGCTCTGGTTGCGTATATACGCAACCCTGCGTATATACGCAGCCAGTTTTGACTTTTTGGTCAAAGACGGTGGACCGATGGCAGATTCCGTAATTTCGGGCACAAGCGTTTCGGGGAAAACAGCACTATTTAAAGACTCGTCCAGACTCGTTTTGAAGATACGGAGACACAACACAATTCTCAGCACAACCGAAGGGCTAGTCAGAGCATTCACAGAGAGCACGGAAGCGCGATTCGAGATTTGAAGACTTAGTTTGATTTCGTTCTCTCTCTTTATATTCAGATACTGCGTTTTGTATTATGTCTAGTCGTAGCCAAACTTCTCACCTAGGTTCTCGGTGAACCTAGGGTTTCGTACTCAGATTTTATGACTACTTCGTTTATGGATTCATGATGATTATCTTAATTCAGCAAGTTATATCTGTTATTCTGGTTTTGATTGGTATCGTATATGCATGATAGGATTGATCACCCAGGATTGCTATAGACCCGAGCTTGTAGGTGAAAACGTCAAGTTAGGGTTAGGAAGAAAAACCAGGATTTAGTACCTTACCCTGATAGACCGACCAGAGAAAGGGAGATAGGGCTAGCATCGAAAAACGTGAGACCAACTGTTAGAGAATTTGACCCAGGCCATTCGGACAGGTTAGAAACCCTAACAGGATTAGACCGAGACTGCAGATTTAGGCAGCTTAACAAGAATCCGAAAGTCTGCAGGATCGGGATTACGTGTGGAATCTGAAAAGTCACTGCACAACTGGTACGTTGCACAGGTATCGAAACTGCTGAGTGTTTTCATAATCGAACGTAAAACTGAAATCTGTAGAAACCCTAGGGGATCCCGGAGCCTAGTCTTCATCTATTGTCGTTACAACCGATTCAGCTTATTTCAGAAAACGTCACAAAAAATATTTACGTTTACGTTTTTAATTTCTGTTTTTAGTCTAGTCACTATAATCACAACCTACTCCTCCTTGTTACTACACTTGGATAACCGAAACTGACAACTTGAGTAAACCCGAAATAGTCCTCGTGGGAACGATCACCCGAGTCTAAATTGCACCCGGTATTACAAGATTCGTACACTTGCGACAGCACGTTAGTTTGCGCATCAATGTCTGACTTGTAAGAAGGTGAAGTTTGAACATAAGAGAATGGGAGGCTTAGTTCAACCATTGGATGTCCCAGATTTGAAATGGGATTCAATTCCGATGGATTTTGTGACTGCTTTACCGATATCGAAGAATGGACTGAATCAAATTTAGGTCGTAGTTGACAGATTGACCAAGACAGCAAGGTTCATTCCGATGAAAGATACATGGAATATGGAAAAAAGAGCCGATGCGTATTTGAGGAATATTGTGAGGTACCATGGAGTACCAAGCTCTATAGTTTCCGACAGGGATCCCAACTTTCTTTCTCACTTCTGGAAAGCACTCCAGGAGGCATTGGGAACACAATTGAAATTCAGCACGGCATTCCACCCCGCTACTGATGGACAAACCGAAACAAAGATTCATGCATTAGAGGATATGCTCAGGTCGTGTGTTATGGACTTTCAATGTTCATGGGTTGATAGATTACCTTTGATAGAATTCTACTACAACAACAGTTACCATGCCAGTATTGGGATGGCACCTCACGAAGCGTTGTACGGAAGAAAGTGTAGAACACCACTGTGTTGGAGCGACGTAAGCGAGACAGTTGTAATTGGTCCACATCTAATTGAAGAGATGACAGATCAGGTGAGACTTATCCAGCAGCGAATGAAGGCAGCTCAGGATAGACAGAAGTCCTACGCTGATCAGAAAAGGAGACCATTGGAATTTCGAATCGGAGAAAAGGCATTTCTTAAAGTTTCGCCTACTAAGGGAGTCATGAGGTTCAATCAAAAAGGGAAGTTGACCCCGAAATTCGTTGGACCATATGATGTCATAGAGAAGATCGGAGAAGTGGCTTATCGATTGGATCTACCATCAAATTTGGGTCGTGCTCAAAATGTATTTCACGTATCTCAACTGAAGAAGTACGTGCCTGACCCATCTCATGTGTTGGATCCCGAACCTGTAGAACTGGATCCGTCTTTGAGTTATGAAGAGCATCATGTTAAGATTCTAGACACCAAGACAAGGGACACCCACAACAAGAGTGTCAAGATTGTAAAGGTCTTATGGACCAAATCACATCACTGAAGAGTCAACTTGGGAAGAGGAAGATGATATGAGGAAGAGGTACCCTCACCTTTTTGACGAGGTACTTTGAGTTCCAAGGACGTCACTCCTCTAAGGGCGAGAGGATGTAATACTTCGGTTTTTAATACAGTATTCCTTATAGTATATTGCATATCATTCATGACCTTAGATTTGCATTTAGTAGTTGTACCCTTGAGTGGAGGTTCATACCTTATTGGTTGTTGATGATTTGGTTTAAGCTTCGAGGACGAAGCTCTCTTTAAGGAGGGAAGGATGAAATACCCCGTTTTGTGACTATGGGTATTTTGTGATATTATTATAAGTGTTGGGGAGCTTAATTTAGATGTCGAGAGTTAATTATAATGGTTACTAGAGTTTGGGGGATCGTTGTGACTTTTATCAAAAGTTGTTAGTACCTTCAATTAAGTTGGGGGGAGGTAGTTGTCTTTTTGGCTAATCTAGGGGGGACAAAGTGTCTTTTACCACATATTGGTATTATTTTGACCCAATTTTTCTTCCTACGTAAAGTTTCCTTTTTAAGAGGGTTCCCTTCATTATGAGTTTGATTTTTTTTCCAACTCTCATAAAACCCTCACACTCTCTTTTTATCTCTATCTCTCACGTCTCTCTCCCTCACTCCCGTCCCTCTCTATCTCACTCTCGGTCTCTCTCTCTGCCGACGCAACAGGAGCAGCAGCGGCTCCAACCGCCGCCGTTTCCGCCTCTCTCTCTCCGATCAGGTAATCTCTCTCTCTCTCTCTCTCTCTTTCTCTTCTTTTCTTCTTCTTCTCTTCTTCTCTTTTCTCTCTGTCTCCGTCCGATTCTCTCTCTCCGTCCGACTCTCCATGGGCGGCGAGTTTGGTCTTATTTTCTCTTGATTTCTCTTGATCTCTTGCTTACATTTCATGTACGTAGCATGTAATCCTTAATTTTCTGATTTATTATCATCCTTTACTTGGATTAGTTTCATGTTATTCGTCTTGTTTCATCAAAATCATTCATGTTCATAATAATTCATAAACCCTAGTTTATGTAAGAGGTAAAATCAAGCCAAAACAATAGGTTTAATTAGAATTCATCACATGTTCGATGTCTTGGGTTGGTTAGGTGAATGGTAATCACCGATTAGTTGAATTGGAGTCGAAATTTTGACCGTTGGACACTTAGTTGATGTTCTAGGGCTAATATACAATCTGTCCGGTCGCTAAGAGGTTTGAATTTGTCGCTATAGGAATGTTTTTTGTCAGAGAAAGTTTCTGAATTTGTCATTAATGTTGTTGGGATTATTAAATAGGGTTTAAACATGAAATTAGTTGGATTCTGGGAGTTTTAACACTTGTTTTGTAGTCTTGAACCTAAGTACATGTGTTGGGTGAATTTGTGATTTGTGACTAGTGAAATGTGAACCTAGTTAGTTAGTGATCTCTTTAGTTAGAATTAAATAGCTTAAAGGGGATGTTCATCTTGAACAATGTTAGTGGAGTTGTGTGGTTAGCCTAGAGTCAATTGTCCTAACCACTAGACTATCGAGTTTAATTGGGAATGTTGGGTTGGTGTTAGGAACTTAAACCGTCGAGTGCCATATGTATATAGATAGTATAGCAATTATATTGCTAGAGTATTATGTTTAATTAGGGTATTGTTACGTGTAGGTGACGAATTCCTCAAAAACGAATACATCGAGTACGTCGACTGATTTGCGGTAGTTGATTTGCTTTGAGGTAAGTAAACATGCCAGGCCTAGTGTGCCTAACTCCTTCGTGTCAAGTGAATTCTTATATTTATTTACGTCTCAAAATGAGTTTATGTGTTATGTGACATGCAATATGTGTTTTACTTGCTAAATGTCTTTCTTGAAAATATCACCATGATAATAACAATGATCTATAACGTAATTGGAAGAGTTGTGCGGGGCCATTTATTAATGGTTATTATTGGCATTGGGCGTGTTGACTTCAGTCTCTCGTTCAATTTATTTTTATTCAATCCGGTTGCAAGTCCCCGTATAGCTCCTTGTACTCACTCCTCTGGCCGCCAGAAGTCTTTGGGGGGTGTCGACACTTTAGGTCGTGGATGCTTGCGAGATGGTTGGTTTGCCTCGTCACAACAAATTAATAAGATGGTTTTGGTTTTGTTAATGGAAAAAGAATTAATATGTGATTTTGGATTTCCTAATGATTATGGAATTGGTTTGGAAATATTGTGGAATTGGGAACTCAAATGCTTTTATTACAAGCGTCAAACTTTATTTCCGTTGTGTTTGAAAAGACTCGTACTTGTAATTGAGTCATTGTTTTATAACTATCTCATCATCATTTTACATGCTTGGGTGTTTATTTACCAGTATTTATATGCTGATTTTGTACTGTGGTGTTTCTTTTTATTTCTGCACCACAGGCCTAGGTTGTGGATAATTGTCTTAGCGGGGAACGCGTTTCATCATTTAATTCATTAGTTTCTTCATGTTATATTAGCACAGTTTTAAATACTTTAATACTTTAGTTTGCTTTATGCCCGGTTTGAGGAAAGAACAATTGGATTGTAATAACGGTTAGATTTAATTATTTTATGGATGTTTTTGCTTGAGAACCATGTTATAAAATCTCCTTGGATTCGGGTTTAACTTGTGTACGGAGTGACATCCCCGGGCCTCCGGCTTGGGCATTTTGGGGGTGTTACAGTTGTGCCCAATTACCACCCTTCCTTTCAACAAGTCCTTTCAAGCATTGACGATAAATTGAGGGGGAAAGATTTTTTTTTATGGATCCGGGCTCTTCCCGTATAACATGATAGTTAACATTAGCCTTAATAACATAAAATAAAATAGATTCTTTGATAGGTCCAACCTTTATTTTCAAAGAAATTTTGCCTACCGTATCCATCAATTGTCCTCTAAAGGCATGATATTAAGTTAACTGTTGCTCGATTGTTGTATCCGCAAGGGCACGGTTTAGCTGTGGTTTTCTTGGTAAGTCCCATGTTTATATCGAACCCACATGACTTGGTGTTAGTAAATTTTGCTAGATAATAGAAGTGCTAATATTGGTTTGTTTTGAAGATAAATCTAAAATAATAAATAAAATTAATGAACAATGTAAATAATAACTAAAATTAAAGAACACTGTAAGTGACCCACAAGACTCGGTGTTAGTCAATTTTGTTGCTACCCCGATTCCTCCGCTTTCCTCCTGCTGCGTTAGTCGTAGTGACTCTTGCTCTTTTGGTACCCACTCGCTCCGGTTTCTCCGCCTTAAACACTTGTGTAATTAAGCATTTAAAGTTTCATGCCAGATCCATTAGAGAGGCAAAAGTAGGAATTCGTCGGACAACAATCATCCTCCTGTACTCCATAATTCTGCGCAACTTGCAAGCGTTTAACAGCTCCTCTTCATTATAACTCTTTGTGCTATAGATAGTCTTATGTTGAACAAGCTTCACAAAATCGACCAGCTCTTCATTACCCCTTTTATGATGTGGGCAGAGCTTAGATAACGATGATAACGATGAAAATAAGAACACAAGAACACACGCGATATAACGTGGTTCACTAGCGATGAACTAGCTACCTCCACGACCCAAAAACTCTTGTTTATATTAGAGAGTAACCCACGAATACAACCCACACCAGTAGAGCACGACCTATAGTCTTTATATAGGCCTACTATACAACTTGGTGCCCAAGAAATACCAAACCCGAGCTAAACGAAAAAGGAAACAACTTTTGGCCGCCTCCATGATTCTCTTCCTACGAAGACATCGAGTCTTCGCACAAAGACCTCTGCCACTTCTTGTTTTCTTCATCTCGTTCTCCTCCGTTTGGTCCGTTTCTCCCCCGGTTCATCGTCAACTCCTCGCCAAGCTTTCTTGAACCTATTCAAGGCATATTCCCAACAAATCTCCACCTTACCCTGAATACCCTCTTTCGCTTGCGCTTGAATTAGCCGATTCTCTCCAATAACACCAAATTCACAAGTTGCTCCATCTTCGCTGAGATCCTGCAACCTGTGCCCCCAGCGATGCTCCAACCCCCGTCTAGTTCCTGCAATCAAAGCCTATCGATGCTCCTACTACAACCGAGTTTCTGCAATCAATTCCCATGCTTTTTGTTCCAACTCCCACCAAGTTCCTACACCAAGCTTGTTTGTTATACGACTCCCACCAAGTCCCTACAACAAACCCCCCATCACGTGTCCCCTTCACGCTCCATGTCCCTCATCAGAGACTCCCCTATTCCATCCTCCGCCTCTTCGTCAAGAGCACGGATTCCCCCTTGTCCCCCCCACCGGGGCCTAGAGCATGAAGTCGTCTTTTGCGTCTGCAGCCAAGTCTGCAAACGCATTCCCCTCCGGACACTCCCTATTCCGATGAACCTTCTCTTTACACAGTGCACATAAGTCGTTTGGAAAATTAGAATCCTTATTCCTCCTTTTTCCATAACCCTCATTGGATACCACAAATGCACCTGGCTCAACCCGTTAGTACCCCCCATATGCGGCCCTGTGCCGCACCTCCCTTGTGTGAAGAGTTGATCTTACCTCCTCCAACGTGAGAGTCTCTTTCCCAGCACAAGAACTCTGCACGAAACCCCCATAAAAAGATGGTAGAGACACCAACAAAATCAGTGCGACATCTTCATCACTTATCTTCTCATTACTGTTTCGCAACTCAAGCGAAATAGTATTAAGACGATCCAAGTGAACTCTTAGATCCGTAACTTCCCCCATGCGTGGACCGAAGAGTTGTTGCTTCAACATCAACTTGTTGGTGAGCGACTTCTTCTTGTAGAGGCTCTCCAACTTGTTCCGTAGTTTCTCTGTAATACCCCGATATTTTAGGGGGTATTTTAGGGAGTTTAACGAATTTTTCGGACCATTATTTGAAATTACAAAAGTTGTTTTCATTCACTAAAAGTTGTTTATTATTATTATTATTATTATTATTATTGTTATTATTATTATTATTATTTATATTTTATCAAAAGTTTTTTTTATATTTTTAAGATGTCTTTTTTTTATAGTTAGTTGGGTGTAAATTAGTGGGTGAAGTGTAGTGGGTCGTGTAACGTTGTAGCGTGACCAAAACGTGTCTTTTTAATAACTTTTACGTAACCAACCACCGCGTCACACCGTGTGCCCGCAACACCCTAACTTTCCTCCCTTCATCTTCCCCATCAGCATTGAAGAACAAGGGATGTTTCTTCCCCAATTTCCGGCGAAGACCACCACGGCATGACACAAATTTGACCTCTCTTCCTTGAAATTTATGTCCCGATTCATGCCACTCGAGTCAAAAGACTAAATCTTTGCAATCAATTTTGCCCGTTTCATCATTCCAAAATCAACCCGGATTTCTCTCCGTCAAAAAAAATTTCCCATCGGGTTTTCAAACCCAGCCCTCTCTCTCTCTCTCGCTATCTCTCTATCTCTCTCTCTCGCTCTGTCTCTCTCTCTCTCGCCCCTGTCCCTCTCCCTCGCCATCTCCCTCTGCTCTCTGTCGAACCGTCGAAGCAGACCCGAGCCGACGGAACCCGGGCCGCCCGACGCCGCCGCCCTCTGCGCCGTCGTCCCTCTGCGTCGCCGAAACCCCGACGCCGCCTTCGTCAGTTCGTCCGCCATCACCTCCACCGTTCGCCTCTCTCTCTCCCGACGAACCCCAAGCAGCGGCAGGAACAAATCACCGCCGCCGCCATCTTCTTCGGGTGTTCTTCTTCAATCGGTAAACGCCCCAATCAAGTTGTTTTGCTACTATCAATTTCATTTGAATTCATGGTTGTTCATGTGGGTTGTGGTGTGATCTGTGGAGGAACAAATGTTGCAGATGGGTTTTGTTTGAGAAGAATTTGGGTTGGTTTTGTTTGTAAAAGCAGGGGGTGTAAAAGTGTCTTTTTATAAAAATTGGGGGTAGGCCTTTGTATGAAGAGAAACTGTTTAGGGGGCTGATTGTATATCAACTAAATGTAATTTAAGTTATTTATTTAGCATAATATAAATTAGTATTTCTTATATGTATATATATTTTATCAAATGTAAGTTAATGATCCTTTTCAAAAAAATAAATATGCAACTTTATAATCAAATTAAAATAGTATTTTATAAGTGTATATTATTTATACTATATTTTCTTAAACAACTAAATAATCATGTTTTTGATTTATCAAAAAATAAATTATTTTCACTTATAACATGATTTTCGTTAATATAAATTTATAATAAGATTAGTTAAGCTTTAACTTTAGTTTAAGCTCCCATTTTCATTTATCTAAACTTTAAAATTTATATAGCTATCATTGTGTATATAATTCTACCTTAGTAAATTAAATAAATATTCTAGAGCATCGAATAAAGTTTTCTTGACCTCAATTATTAATTTTATAATTATAAGCCACTATTTTCTTATTTAACGTGTATTCTAAACGTGAAATTATAGCTAGTATAATATACTTTGTTTGGGGAATTAATTGGGGATTTCACTTGCATTTCATATAGGACAATTTAATTGCAATTTGTTGTGTGATGTATATGTGTTAATATAGGATTATGTGATTATTGTAGATACCGAGTTCGTAGGAGGCGAGTTCATCGAGGACCCCTACTACTAGTTCAGTGCTAGCTTGTGTGTGTGAAGTTCTCACCTCATTCCAGGTAAGTTTATGCGCACAATACTTTAACTATCAAAATGTGTCTTGGCGTGTGTACTTGTGTCAAACAACTGTTTAAGTCTTGAATTTTAGAATCTCTCTTGCAAATATCTTTTCGAAAATATGTGGTTACTTCTGAATTTCGAACCAACGGTTCTCGAATGATCTTGTGAAATATAAATGAACGATAAATGATATGGGGCGATGTACAGAGGATGTGTGTGAAGGCTATGGCCGGAGGCGCACGTGAGACGACCTCCTAGGTTTCATACCCTACCCTATACGGGTTTATAAAATTGTGAAAGCTATAGAGTACTACCTATGCATGTGTGGGTCACAACTGTATAGGGGTGTCGACACTTAAGGTCCTTTAGCTATGTGATGGGCGGGGTAGTGTTGGGCTACCTACAAACGCTCTGGGTGAATTGGGATGGACTGTGATATCCCAAGAGGTACCTGTGTGATGATATTATTGCATCGTGACCTCTCTGTGGGCAATCGTTACCCGCTGGGCTCTAATACGCCTCAGCTCAACTAATAAGTTAAAATGTGGAATCTCTTCAGTTACATTCTTTTCATTCTTTCAGCCAAAAACTCTGTTTTACATATTGTAGTATATTTCTTACTCAGTTTTCACTGACAAATGTTTTTCTGCGTCGGCTTTTGCCATTTGAAAACCCGCAGGTTATGAATAAAGGTGGGGGAACGCGCTCACGCAATTGAAGGCGAATAAGAAGCTAGGAATCACCTAGTTAAAATGTTAACATTTAGTTGTATTTTGAGAATTCAAACTTGTCATCGTTGTTTTCTTTTAAAACTTTGTAAGGAGGGTTTCTCCTTTGCTTTTATGCCAATAAAGCACTCTTGGATATCGTTAAGTTGTACTAGCAAGGAACCGTAGGTTCCGGGTTGTTTCATTCTCAGCCGTCTCTTGATCCGCAACCTCTGTGATCACGTCGTGCGCAAGCATAATATGATCGTTTAATGTGCTCTTTCCTCCATCGTCTTGAACTCCTTGGTGGTTGTAGAAGACCCCTCCTTATCTTCCACCAATGGCAACCACAAGCCTTGCTGCTTCAACAAAGCACATACCTTGATTTGCCATAAGCTGAAGTCGTTTCTCCTCGTGAACTTGTCGATCTTGGTCATCCCACCGATCATCTTCTCTACAGCTCCTTTTCCAGATACGTAACCCCCAAACGCGTGCTCCGCCTTGATCGTGAAGTCGTAGCTATGAATCTCACGGATTGTGAAATCCTAACCCCATAGCTCCACCTTGATCTTGGAACACCGTAACCAGGATCTAATACCGGCTTGTTATGATCTAGGCAAAGCTTAGAGAATGATGATAACGATGAAAACAAGAACACAAGAACACTCCTGATATAACGTGGTTCACTAGCGATGAACTAGCTACCTCCACGACCCGAAAACCCCTTTTTTATTATTTAGAAACCCACGAATACAACCCACACTGGTAGAGCACGACCTATAGCCTTTATATAGGCCTACTATACAGCTTGGTGCCCAAGAAATACCAAACCCGAGCTAAACGAACAAGGAAACAACTTTTGTCCGCCTCCAGAATTTTCTTCGTACGAAGACATCGAGTCTTTACACGAAGACCTCTGCCACTGCTTGTTTTCTTCGTCTCGTGATCCTCCGTTTGGTCTGCTTCTTCCCCCGGTTCGTCGCCAACTCCTCGCCAAGCTTTCCTGATCCTATTCAAGGCATATTCCCAATAACCCCTCTACTCGTCCTTTAACAAATTCAACATGAAAAAAAAATCCTCATACTGCATGAATTTTGCCTAGAAGTTTGATGGCCATGTCATCCCAAGTTTGAAATGACTGTGCTTGTAGTTTGGCGTACCAGCGAGCATACAACACATCTCCTAAAACCCAAGAAAATTCTCGAATCTTAACACTCGTCCATGGCATGGGGACAAAAGGCCACAATGAATTTCGCTAATCGATGTTGATCGATAACGTGCTCGGTGTACTATTGGTAGGTCAAGCGAAATAACTTCTTTGGATACGAAATTTCCTCAATCCTCCTTGGATGAGTAAGTGTATTAGTGCTCCATGGGATATGTTCCTTCATCATTATTTTCCCTAGAATCTCATGAGGATGTCCCTCCATCAAATTATTGATATATCCCAAGGTACCCCTGGCAATATGTTCCTGCAGACCAATTACCGGAGACAAACCTGCACTCCCCGCTGTGGTGTTACCTCAAACTCGACTATTCAGATCATTTGCTTCTCGATCATTATGATCAAGTTATGTGTTCCACAGTGAACAACTGACGGAAGAGTTGTAGATCCAACCTGAGCACTCTTAACGGCAGCGAGCTTCGCGACCATGGCCTCCATGAACTCCTTCATTTGATTGCATTGTGCAAGCAGCTCTTCCATCGTTTGCTACAATGCAGTGTTGTCAGCTGCTACATTGCCCGACTTCCCTTGCGATAGGTTGACAAATTTTCATTTACACTATCTAGTGGAGAGTGTAATACCCCGTAATTTTGGAGGTATTTTTAGGAGATTATTGAATATTTTGGGGGCGTTAGTAGGAATTATAGAAGTAATTTTATTATTTTTAATGAGTGATATATTTTATTTATATATATATATAATTATATGTTAAGAAAAATAATATTAATGTACTTTTTGTTTTTGTATATTATTTTTGTAAAATTTATAAAAGTTAAGTTAAATTTTAGTTATTAATAGTTGTGGGTCGTATAACATTTTTTTAACGTGTCCAAACGTCAAGTTTTAATTAATTATTACGTGACCAAAACAACACTTTTTATTTAATGTTACGAAACCAGCCACCGCAGCGACCCGTGTGACTGCCATACCGGATCACTTCTCATTTCTTCTTCCCCAACCTCATCTCCTACCAGGAGACGTAATTCCCCGACGATTTCTCCGACTCCAACACCGCCACGCCCTCACCGTCTCCAAACACCACCCCCACGACTCAATTCTTGCCTCAATTCACTCCCTATCTCACTCTCAGAAGTAACACTCGGTTACCCATACAAATCTTTTGGGGCACTGTTAGTACTTTATGAAACTAAAGGGGGAGTTAATGTCTTTCACAAAAATATTTTTTTATAATAAGAGCTTCATTTGTAGTATGGATTCTTGTTTAATTAATATATAAACTGAAGTTTTATTTCATTATTTATAATACTAATAAGTTGTTTTCAGAATAATAAAAATATCACTTTTATAATTTATTTAAAATAATATTTTTCAGTAAAGTATAAGTGTATTTTCTTAACAAACTAGTTTATTGGTACTTTTGTAGATATATGAAGAGTAATTTCTTTTGTCTCATTTGTTAACCTTTTGTATCAACTTACATTTAATAAAAGCAAATGAGTTTTAAGCTATTATTAATAACAGTTTTCAAACAAGTTGTTTGTTTAAATAAATAGTCGTTTAAAATAAATGCGACACTTACATTAAATACTATTCCCATGTTTTAGTAGATATTTCTTAATTTCAATTTTAGTTATTAAGTTTATAACAACTATTCTCCTTTATAAAATTAATTTCTAAACATATGTTGATAGCTATTATATTTCCGTGTGGGGGATTAGTAGGGTTACACTTGCATTGCATTGCACATAGGATTGTGTGAACTATTGTAGAATTAGCAATATGTTGATTAGGAACGATTGCTATTGTGGATTTCGAGTTCGTAGGAGGCGAGTTCGTTGAGGACCCGTACTACGAGTAATTTCGTACTTGCTTTGGTGTGACGATCTCTCTTCCAATCCAAGTAAGTTTATATGCACAACACCTTCAACTATCAAAATGTGTTTAGCGTGTGTTACTTGTGTATCGTCCAACTGTTTTAAGCTTTGAATTTCGAAAATATCTTGCAAATATCTCTTTCGAAAGTATGCGGTTACTAGAATGATCATGTGATATATTAATGGATGATAAATGATATGGGGCGATGTACAGAGGATGTGTGTGAAGGCTACGGCCGGAGGCGCACGTGAGACGAACATCCTAGGGTTTCATACCCTACCCTATATGGGTTTTTATATTGTGAAAGCTATAGAGTACTACCTATGCATGTGTGGGTCACAACTGTATAGGGGTGTCGACACTTAAGGTCTCATAGTTAGTTCAGGGGTGAATTGGGATGGACTGTGATATCCCGAGAGGTACTCTAATTTTTATTTATTGCATCGTGACCTCTCTGTGGGCATTCATTACCCGCTGGGCTCTAGTACGCCTCAGCTCAACTAATGATTAAATGTGAAGTTACTTCAGTTATATTGCGATCCAGTCTTTTAGCCAAAACTCTGTTTTACATGTTGTGGTATATGCTTACTCAGTTTTTACTGATAAACGTTTTCTGCGGTCGGCTGTTGCTATTTGAAAACCCGCAGGTTATGAATAAAGTGGGGGAACGCGCACACGTAAGCTGAAGAATAGGATTAGGCAGCTAGGAAAATTTCATTTCATTTAGGAAGAAGATTTTTAGAATTTAGATTTGAACAATGTCATTTGTTTTATTTCAAATTATGGTTGGAGGATTTCTCCCGTTTTCATTAATAAATGCACTTTTAAATTATCGTTTGGTTGTACTAGCAGGGAACCGTAGGTTCCAGGGTTGTTTCAGAGAGATTTCTTGAAACAGTCACCAGGCCAGAAGAAGTAACTAACCATTTTATGAATTTGGGTACTTCCTTTTGAAGAAAAAATTATACAAGACATAGGGTAGACAGGGTGGAGGATAAAACAAATTTTATAAGGGTAACTCTATCAGCTTTGGAAGGGAGCAAACATTTCCATGAGGCACATTTAGCATGTATCGTTAACTCTATGAATATCTGGATTTGGAAAGGAGGAAATATACATAGTGATACCTAGGTATTGCCCAAAGGTTGGGGAAATGGAGAGACAAGTTTGGTTATCGGAAGAAGAACTATCTTGTTGTGAGAAATTGGACTAGTGGAGGAACAAGTTGCACCAAGTGGAGGGAACCAGGATTTTGTACAAACAAAGATGTGCTTACACAGGCACAAGACTGCTCGCATGAACAGAGATGTGCTCGCACGAGCACAAGCACAATATTACTCGTACGAATTGCTGCAAAGGCTGATGCGAATGTTTTATATCCAAGTTGATTTGGGATGGTTTTGGCTTGCTTGGACGGTATGACAAGCTCCTATATATGATATGTAGGTCGTGTCTAGACTTGGTGTACTAACGTGTGGCGTACCTTGCACTATTTCTCGAATAAATAAATAAGTTTTTTCTCGCCGTGAAGGTAGCTAACGTGATCGTTAGTAAACCCGAAATTTGTTTCTCGTTCATGATAACTTGCTCATTCATTTTTGTTTTCGACACTCTCTATATAAAAAGATGTATTTCATTTCTTCATATGAGTACAAACATTCTTAAGTTATGAAACTAATTAAAGTGAAAAAGCCTCCCATTGTTGACATTTCCACAATTGTAGAAGTAATAAAGAAAACTTAGCGCATGGATAATGTTTAGGGGCTATCTGAGAACCAAAACTCTTTTTTTTTTCCAACAACAAAATGATATCATTAATAAAAAAACACATTACAATGGAAGGAGGCATACCTCGGAAAGAAAAAAAAAAAAAAAAAAAAAAAAAAACATAAGGACCAAAGGTGCACAAACCTAAACCTGAAAAAGCAGCTAGACCTAGTGGTAAAGGGTTCGGAGGTCACCACAAAACACATCGAAACAGTCCTAAGGACCACAAGAGCCTCATATGCCCAAGACAAGACAGGAAAACAACCCAACAAACAGCCTAGTAAACATAATCAGCCACACAACAAGCCCAAAACAAAAGAAACCAATCCCACAAAACAAACCCTACGATCTAAACAAACAGCGTAGCATCATGGAGACCGGCCAGGTGGCAGGGCAGCGGCCCTGCAATAAAACAACAAGCGTAGAGGTCCTCACGCCCCGAGTGGAGAGGGGCTGTAGAGCACCCAAAACCAGAAGAAAAAGAGGGCTCCGAGTGGTGTTGGTGGGCGGTGAGAGTACTACTTCGGGGGCCTCGGACATGTCCAAGATTGAACATATCAAAGTGGGGGGAGGGAGAAGGAGTAGCCTCACAACCGGGGGAGGGGGGAACAGCCACCATAGAGCCTAAGAATTCATCTGGGGGAGGGGGAGAAGGGTACGCACAGTTTCTCACCCAAAGTCGAAGGGGGGGGGGGGGTGTTGGCGGCAGCGGAGAGCAGCGACGGCGCTGGAGAGGTGTGGAGAGCAGTGATGGTGAGGTGGATGAGCGGCGCGGCAGATAGAGAGACCTAAATGAAAAAAAACTCTAAGCAAGGGAGATTTAAATGAACAAATTAAGGAATTCAAGATGATTACTTTCAACAACAACACAACACCCTCATCATCACCTCCCTCCTTTTCCTTCGGCAGCAACAAAACCCCACCATCACCCTTGTTTCCTCTTCTCTTCACCACCAACAACCACCACCAATACCCATTCAATTTTCTCCTCCAACACCATCTCCTTCCTCTTCTTCTTTGGTGAAACCCACCACTACCACCACAACCAACATCACCATCACCACCAATACCACCACCATAACAGCCCCCCACCTTTACCACCAACACCTCCTCCATCTCAATTTCTCCCTCTGCAAAATAGTTTCATCAACAACAACACAGCAACAGCTACAACGACCCCACCCCTGCTGTCGACACCAACACCACCACCGTCATCACCACCAACCCTTCTCCTCCATCTCAACACCCCTCCCTCTGTTTCTCTCTCTGTTTTTCTGAGACACCCAGCAGCAACATCAACAACAATCACGGTCGGCATCACCACGACCACCTCTACCTCCATTAACACCGGCACATACCTCCACCTCCAGACCTTTCTCTCTCTCTACCTTCCCTCTCTGTCCCCGACTCTCTCTTCTCCGCTCTGGTCGCGAAACAGAACAGAAGCAGCCACAACAGTGGCCGAAGACCACTGCCGAAGCAGACACGAACGTCGCCGGCGACCCGAAGACCCGAACCCAGCAGGTCACCTCCAAAACTCTCTGTCCCTCTTCCCCGTCCACCATTCGGCACTCCCCCAACCCCCCCCCCCCCCCCCCAAGACCCCAGAACCGGCCATCAACGCCGCCAAAACACTATAAATTCCGGCGCGTTTCCGACCCAATTTCGGTGAGTGATTTCTCCCTTTTTCGGCGACCGATTTGTGGACATAGGCTTTGTCGACCATCCTACGTACTAACTGCTGAGTCGACGTCTGGTGAGTTTTACAGGCTTACCCTTGCGTGCCAGCTTATTTCATGTCAACTACTTGCTTAATTAGAAAACAGTTCTCATATTTCAGCTCAAAAAAAAAAGATGATTACTTCAACGAAACGAATGAGGAACCCAAACAAACAATTCGAGAGCAAATTACAACCAATCGAGATTGCACCAAATCTAAGTATGCAGGGTTCCTTCTGGGTGGAGGAGCACGATCCTAAATATGCAGGGGTTCCTTCTGGGTGGAGGAGCACGATCAATTGAGCAAAGTGATCAATGCTACGAGCCGCAAAAGTGTGTATTGTTATTTTTCCCTGAAGCTATTGCGGCAAAGAAATCAGTAAATTTATCGTGCTTAGGTGATGAACTGCAATATCAAAATTTAGAGAAACATGTCATTCAACTAAACAGAGCATATTTGTTAACAAACCGAAAATAGTTTCGAAACGAGTTCTCTTGTCAACTACAAAATGTTCAACAAACAAGCAAAGAAAAAAAGATTAATAAGGTCAGGTTACAATTCCTTTCAAGGGTAGACTCTTTAAAAGCTATGGATGTCACGCCAGGATGATCTCTACCTCCACTTGGCTACCACCCGCATGGCTGATAAATTGATTCGGAGTAAAAATGCTGCTATGACAAGTACAAGCAATGAACATGCCCTTCGGTAGCCTGTAGAAAACTCCTAGTATTTTTTCCCTGGTATCCTTGATCCCGAGGACTGTCACGCTTGGAACTTTGCTAATAAAATCCATCTTCTTCTCAGCGGTAAACCAGTTTCTTTCTAAAACTTCAAATACCATCTTCAGCATCACATTTGGAGACAATGTTTCTGGCATCGGTTCTAGTACTAGAATAGGGTGGTAGTCACCACAATTGCAGGGTGCTCTACTGCAGCTACAGAGAAAATGTGCTCAGAAATTACTGATTTGTGAAGTCGTAAAGTTCTGAATTCATCGGGAAAACATGCTAGACGAAAAAATAGATTAAGACATAAATAACCAAGAAAAACGCATCAACTTCTATTATAGCATAGCGTAGCAATATTTTGATTTCTGATTGTAATGGGGAGGTCTCCCCTGGACACTCTGTTTTGCCTAGTTAGGCCCTTTTATGGATTCCAGGTTTACCAACAAAAAAAAAAGAGAGAGAGAAGCAAAAAAAAGTGCAGCAATAGACCAATTCTAGCTTGTGAAGAAAACTGAGAGAGTGCATAATTTGTACCACTCAAGATAATTATAATTTGGAGCATAGAAAACAACTTGTATGATTATCAATTAAGATGTACTAGTATGTTCATTTTTCATTTTTAAAATAAAAGTGTATGATGAATAAAAACATACGTGAAGATGTAAATAAATGGGAAGAAAAAGTATCAATTAATAGACTCTAGCACTAACCCAAGGATAAGGTCAAGAAATATAATTCTCAACCGATATACCCACGCCGTAATTTGAAAGCATGTTCCACTTATTTTATTTTATCACAGTACCGTTAAGAACTTGTCGATACTCTTATCGCTATTTATGGTTGACGTACCATATAGTCGTGATTGTCGTGTACCATATATTTATGAAACAAAATCTATTTATACGTTATCGTGTAAGAATATAAATGAGTTCCTGATTGTCGTGTACCATATACATGATGGAACAAAATCTATCACTTCTATGACAGTTTCTTGTGACTTACCCTGAATCGGTAAACTTATTTATACGTCGTCGGTTTTTGGTCGGACAATGACAACTCATCTTGTTCGCTTCAGTTGATTCGCAAAGTGTTTGTACTGTCATTTTGTTACCGAATGGCCTTAGAAAGAATTGTGGAGCTATAGAAGAGTTTATTTTCTTTTACATTCCAGGAATTTAGTACCTTATTCAACCTGAAAATGCGCAAACCTATTTATAGAGTGGCAAAATCCAGTTTAGACACTTGACTTAGATAAGCAAAATCCAGGAACTTCCTTTTCATAAGATGCCACATAATTCCCTTTATAATCTTCATGGTAAATAATATAAGCAAATAGAGAGCCTACTTCTACCAAAAAATAAAAAAGCAGAAAACCAAGCACCAATGTGATTGAATGAAAATGTCAAAGTAAAGCCTGGAATATGAAAATCTGATTGAATAAAAATCTTATATGTTATCACAAATACATTCTATTAGTTCTGTAAAGTATACACAAATTTTCAAAATTTAACAATCAAAGGAAGGTCTAGATCAAACACAGTTACAATTTTATTAGATTGTCATTGGATGGGACCAAGGTTACCAGGATCGCAGGACGTTATAGTTCGCGGAACGGGATCGGGAACGCGATTCGCGGTCTGCTAGGAATGCGGTTCGCCAGGGGTAGGCTTCTTCGGAGCGATTAATTGGAACAAGATTAGCTTGTCTGGTTTGAAGAATGCTTTTTGGGAAAAGACTCAAAGCTCAAAACTACATAGAAAATCATTGAAATGGTGGAAACAAGCTCAAGCTCCTTCAGCGTATCTGTAAGCTAAAATCTTCCATTTTAAAAGAGATGCAAATGTTTTTTTCTTGATTTTCATAATCCAAGTTTATTTGTTATAAGCGAACTTGTCTAAACACGTGTGGCTAAACTATATAAGGCAAATCAAAATAGACTATAATTAAACCAAAAACCGATGTAGAGTAATCTCTCTCTCATTGTGGACCATTTTATGACCCGCTATGGGTAATAAAAGTGTTGTCACGGAATTGACACGAAGCAACCGTCTACGGATGTGGTCAACTCGCTTAACACGAATTCATACTGAACAGTTGGGTGTGTGCTTGGGCTAATTGAGCATGCTCCTAAATCAGGCTCGGACAACCTAGCTAAATACAATTCGGAACAAGAGTACCAATTTCCAGAACACCCGAGTTGCACAACTAATAAGGTTTCCATAGTGTAGCAACTGAAATCCTGTTTGGAAACATCCTGAAAAGCCTCAATCCCAAGGGAGTGAATTACAGTTGAATCTATCAATTCATCGATTTACATTGGGGGTGTTTTGGATGAGCGAATGTGAGAGAGTGGATTGAGAGATTATTGGAGTGAGTGGTTAAGGTGAGGAGAGAGGGGGACAGTCTCTCCCATTCGCTCATCAAAACAACCCCATTGCAATGAAGCGACGGTAATTAATATTTCTTCATCAACCAGCTCACAGTGATTTTTCGCACTCACTGAATCTAAAGTACTTGAGACTTTTTTTAGGTACTTTGACCTTACTTAAGAAATGTGTGCTTGTCTTTTTTAGTGACATTTTGGAGTATAGTCCAAATTTAGACACATATCTTGATCACTTGAGTTGTGTATAGGAGACATTCAAGACAGCATGCTATGTGTCAATGAATAAATGTGCCTTTGGCCACAGCAAGATGCAGTACCTATCACATCAGGACTAGCAGTAGTTGAGTGTAAGATAGAGTATATGTTGAAATGGACAACTCTTAATACATCAAAGGGTTAAACGGTTTACTCGGTTTGACTATTCTTAAAAGGAGATTTGACAAAATTAAGGAAGAATCTAACTCACATGGGCCATTATACCGGCATTGTAGGGCACCGAGGGGACTTGTATAGGATACTTCACCGTTTTTATTGGCGTGGTATGAAGAGAGAAATTAGGGAATATGTGTGATTCGGACCAAGGAGTTAAAATAATTTATAGATTTAGTTAATCCAATCATACGAAGCTCAGTCAATCCTACCATTGCCCGTCCACCTCGACAGAAATATCCAATCATATAAAATACCAAGTCTCTTACTTTGACCAAATGTTCAAAGATGACCTAGAAATTGTTATAATTCACTTCATAGTATGTCTCCCGCATCTGGCATAACTGGTACATGACACAAAATGCAGTACCAACTACATCATATATCAAATTAGTAAACCTTTCCGAGCATCAACGACAAGAGGAAAACAAAGCTGATGCAGCTAGTAAATTTTCATAAACAAGGATGATTAACAAAACAATCGTTCTTTTAAGCCTTTCCATTAGCGCCCTAGCGGCCAAAATATATGAAAGTTAACGTACCTGAAAGCCATCCAGAAAACATTGATTAAACGTGCCGACAATGGCTAGTTCATAACAAATCCAGAATTGCAATATCCCGTGGGCCGTCTATATGGTCATCATAAGATCGCCAAAATGGCGCATCAAGAATATGGAGCAACGAAAGAGTCCAGCTGCTCGGAGCAATTTCTGCACAAATGAAAATAAGAATGATCAACAATGTAACCTTTGAACTCTGGAAAAATGAGTCAATTTCAGAGGTAAGATAAGAATCCAAGAAAACTCATTACATAGTCTTTTTCCATTTCTGGTATTCGGTATAGTTCTTAGAGCATCTCCAATAGATTATGCAAAACCCAATGTTAAACAAAATATAAAGATAAGTGAAAATTTGATCTCCAATAGACGATGCAATCGTCTATATGCTCATGCATTTTGCAGAACATGCATCTTCCTCCCCATTAATAGCTAGCAAGAAAGTAGGGATGCAATTTTATGTGTCTATCTCTCCTCTTTTTGCATTTTTATTAATCTAACAAAATATTCTGTAACAAAGAAATCGTAAGAATGCATTACACTATTGCAATCAGTACTATAAAATCAAGCTACACATAGTTTAAAATGGGCAAAATTTACATAATCCTACGTTTATTCTTGGAGATTGTACAATACTTTACAGTGAGAAATGCAGGAGAGTTTTGGACAAAGCATACAAGTCCCGGTTTTGGGCTTCAGAGGATTCACGTCCACTTCAAAGGCAGCAAACCCCAAAGTGGACTATATAGCATCCGGAGGGATTAACTTGACTGTCATGAAAATGAAATGTTTACATGCCTGCACAGATCCTTGTCCCTTCTCCGATTTTAATTCCCAACATATACTCACAACGGTTTCCAGTAAAGCACTTGGAAAGAAAAGATTTAACATTTAGTACATCTTATTTGCTGCAAGACTCGGGTTAATCGGTTGGGATCCTCTCCTACCTTGGAGGGATCCGAACCCCTCTCCTAATAAAAAATCCCACGCAGAGCTAAATGGATTATGCTAAATGTCGGACTCCTCAAATTCTTGCCTTGATGAAGGTTTACAAACTTTTTTCTTTAGACCTTGATGAAGGTTTATAAACTTTTTTCTTTAGAAAACAAAACTGAAAAAACAAAAACCTTGGCTAAAAATCACGACAATGTTTTTCCACTACAGAGGGCGCTGTTTACTACTGGACCAGTAAAAGATCACCCAATACTTCCGTATAGCTTTATGTTAAACATGGCAGGTACATAATACGTCCAATCTCAATGAAGGTATTGCCAACAATCGCCAACAATGTCCAGCACTTTAATCTTGCTATCTAACAGCCCGAAACATATCAGGGTGACTTTAACTTTTAACTATGCCTGTGAGTCTACACCGATTTTTCTCATGATTGCTGAAACTTCCTGGAAGGATAGAGATTGCCACCAAATAGCACTGGACCTCAAGAAGTAAAAGCACTCAACCATGTAAATAACAACGTAATTTGAGGGCAAAAGCCCAAAGTTAGAGGACTGCCCATTAGAGGTTGACTGATGCCACGTACTCTCATCATTAAACACAGCACCATCAGACAAGTGTTTAAAATGTTTCAACAGTTTTTCCATTGCCATCAAGTTACAGAAACTAAAATATACTATGAAGATTGGTAGTGATATTCACAATCTCAAATAGTGAAGCGTACAAAACAGCCGTAAAAGATTTCGTACAGAATTAGCACAAGCAAACCAACATTACAGGCCTGACGAGAAAACACAACAAGCTCCCGTGCTTCCTTGGTGATACAGAGCCCAGAGTTTGAATCAAGAATGTCATTATATTACAATAATACTCTGACTAGGAAACACAATAAGAGGACAAGGAAATTCTATCACATCGATTTCCAAGTTCGAACCCGGTATCACAGGAGTAAATGGTAGCAACACCGCAACGCATTTAATTATTGAACTCCTCAGGCATCGAGCAGGATAAGGAGCCTCAGTTTTAATGACTAGTGAATCGCCTATAAGTGTCCTTACCACTTGGCTATGTCACTGATTTTGTTCTAGTTTTAAGCTTTTGTAATAGCAAGATAGTGAAAATCAACTGATAGGTAGAGAGACCTATCAGCTCTGTATCAATGTTTAAACACGATGATAACTTTCCGGTCCTAGGTTCGATCATCTTCAGCAGTACAATTCACATTGCTTTTGGGAGTAAGCAATTAAAAAAAAGACGACACCCACTCCATCCATCAACAGCTCTCGCCAATTCTCTCTCAGCCAGAGAAACTTCAATTTCATATCATGACACGTGACAAAAAACTGTCACCTATTTAGCATGATGGAAATACACCCATAATTTTGAGCTTCATGTTACTCCTTCCAAGAGACATAGCATAAACTAGTTCTACTTTTAGCAACTAATTTAGACTGATTTACCCCTGCCTGTAGCCCATAATTGCAAATCTTGCGCAACACCGTCTTCCTATACAAGACGCCCTCTGGTGCTCTTGATCCTCACCACCGGAAGTTGTAGTATCTGGACCAGAAGTTGAAGCATCTGTAAACTCTACCCAGTTCTCTCTCCGGATTTGGAAAATGCAATCTTTTTTCTTGATTTTCATAATCCAGGTTCAAGAGGCATAGAACTCATCTCTCTATCTCACTCGGTCTCTAAATGTTCATTTTTATGAAATAACAGGCCTAACAGATGGGGAAAAAGTTGCGGATCGAGATGGCTGAATAATCTGAGGGCAATCAAAATAGACTATACTTTGCCAAAGTACTGATGTCGTGTAATCTCTCTCATTGTGGGCCATTTTATAGTCCGCTTTGGGTCGTAAAGCGTTGACACGAAAATGACACGAAAATGAATGGGTGGGGATTCGATCAACTCGCATAACACGAATTCATATTAACCAATTCATGGACTTGAGCTGATTGAGCATGCTCCCAAATGGGGTTCGGGCAACCTAACTAAATACAATTCGGGACAAGAGTACCAACAGGCCAAAGGGGTCAAGATACCAGACACACACACACACACATATGTATATGTGTATACATATATATAATATCAAAATTACTCATATTCATGATTAATGGAGATAATTCACAAGTGCTAATAAATGTAACACAATTGATAATATTGATCAGGGTTCACATTTACACATGTTGCTTGTGAATTTCTCTTTTATGCATTGTCATTCAAAAGCAAAGATAAAATAGCTGCTAATAAGTATCAGCAGAGTTAATGTAAAAGTCTTTTCTTTTTATCATATTAAGACCGTGATAAATGCATAATTATTTTCTTGTATCAAAATGAGAGCTCTGTAATATAGACGAAGTGGCGCGGGCGGAATTGGAATAGATGAGTGAAATATTTATATGAGACAATATGGCTCAACAAATCTCTCTAGAGGTTTACAGAGATAACCTCTGTAGTTACTATTTACTACTAAACAACAATAATAATAAAGAGTAATTATGGTTGGATAACCTCAAGGGTTTGTGTGCACATCCATATAAATAAGGTAATGGGAGAGGACAGACTGGATATTAGAGGAGAGAGAGAGATCTCCTTGTTGCGACAACCACAATATGAAGAGAGAGCGGTGGTCACCTCAAGAAGACTCCAAGCTCAAAAATTACATTGAGAAGCATGGAAAAGGTGGAAAATTAGATGGCTCTTCCTCAGAAAGCTGGTATCTAAATCTTAACTCAAGATGCAACTACTTTTCTCCTACCTTTCATAATCCACATTCTAGAAGTATAGAACTGATATATTTCCTTTAATGTTTTGTTTTTATGAACGAATAGGTCTAAACAGATGTGGTAATAGTTGTAGATTGAGATGGTTGAACTATCTGAGGCCAAACATCAAACATGGTAATTTTTCTGAAGAAGAAGACAACGTAAAAGCGTTGACACGAAAATGACACGAAAATGAATGGGTAGGGGTTTCGATCAATTCGCATAACATGAATTCATATTAACCAATTGGGCACAGACTTGAGTTGATTGAGCTTGATCCCAAATGGGGTTCGGGCAACCTAACAAAATACAATTTACCATAGTACCAACAGGCCAAAGGGGTCAATGACCTGTTGTAACTTCGCTATTAATGACCTTGTTGTGGTTTTTGACCATATGAATTTGTTGTGGGTGTTAACTGTTTATTAGGACCATAAGAGATTTCAAGGGTGAGTGAGGGTTGTTGATAGATAGAGAGTGATTGTGTTGTTTTTTTGTTTAATTCGTATTAAATGAGTTCAAAAAGCAATGTGAACCGGTGAGGTGAAGAAGAGACTTGAGCATGCACGGATGTATTACATGTAAGTTTCAATAAAAAAAATCGAAATTACAGGAAGATTTAATTATTGCATGCACCATTGAATTCGGGATATCCTGAACATGTTGCATGGTTGGATAACCTCAAGTGTTTGTGTGCACATCCATATAAATAAGGTAGAGGGAGAGGGCAGACTGGATAGAAGGAAGGGAGAGGGAGAGAAAGAGTTCCTTGTTGCGACAACCACAATATGAAGAGAAGAGGGCCATGGTCAACTCAAGAAGACTCGAAGCCGAAATATTACATTGAGAAGCATGGCAATGGTGGAAATCGGATGGCTCTTCCTCAGAAAGTTGGTATCTAAATCTCAACTCAAGATGCAACTTCTTTTCTCCTACCTTTCATGATCCACATTCTAGAGCTATAGAACTGATCTCTTTTCCTTCAATGTTTTGTTATGAACGAACAGGTCTAAACAGATGTGGAAAGAGTTGTAGATTGAGATGGCGGAACTACGTGAGGCCAAACATCAAACATGGTAACTTTTGTGAAGAAGACAAATTGATGTGGCATGTTTGCAAAAATTGGTAGAAAGAATACATAAATTACTTGAGACCTAAGATTAATCAAAATAGACTATAATTTGTCAAAGAGTTGATGTTGCGTATCTCTCAAACGGTGAACCTTTTATGACCCACTTTGTGTAGTAAAAGTGTTGACACAAAAATGGCACGAATTCATATTGATCCATTGGACATGGACTTCAGCTTATTGAGCATGCTCCTAGATGGGGTTTGGGCAACCAAGCTAAATACAAACCTAAACAACAGTACCAACGGGCCTGAACACCCAAATTGCACAATTTATAAGATTTCCATGTACTACTATTACTAAACAAAAAGAAGAATAAAGAGTACTAGTTATGGTTCGATAAACCTTATGCGTTCGCATCCACATCTCTTTAAATGAGGTCGAGAGACATGGGAGACTGAATATTAGAGAAGGATGAAGAGAGAGAAAGATGGGAAGAGCTCCTTGTTGTGACCACCACAATATGAAGAGAGGGCCATGGTAATGTGAAGAAGACTCAATGTTCAAAAACAACATAGAGAAACAATGAAATTGATAAAAGTGGCTCAAGCCTACTAAGAAGAATCGTGTCAAAGAGTCAAATCTTTCATTTTCAAACATATACAATTTTTTCTTGATTTTCATGGTCCAAATGCAAGAGGAGCCGACTCACATATCTATCACTATCAGTACGGGTCTAAACTGAAGTGGAAAGAGTTGCAACTCGAGATGGCTGAACTACCTGAGGCCAATCAAAATATACTATAATTGCACAGTACAATGTTATGAACAATGTTATACAAAAATTAACACATTTTCGTATCATATTGTTAGCTAAATTAGTCGGTCAAACATGATCTCTAAAGTCAAATGATGGGAAAGAGAAGAATCATAGTGGTACTAGTGCTCAATCCTCTTTTCCGTCACTAATGAATGATGTTTTTAAGGATTGTTTAGGTTAGTTTATTTAGGTACTTTTTGATGATATCATCATTTACTATGCGACGTGGACGGATCATACGAGTAATTTGAAAATCGCTTTCTCAATATCGGGCACTAATCAATTATTTGTGAAGGAGCAGAGATGTCAGTTTGGACCGCGAGAAGTACATTCTTAGGCCACATAATATCTGACGGTGGTGTTGCAGTAGATCCAGAGAAAATTGCAACCATGCAAACTTGGCCAAAACCCTCTACATTGAAGTTATTGCGTGGCTTCTTAGGGCTGATAGGCTATTATCGCGTTTATCGAATAATATGGAAAGATTGTGGCTCCTCTCACAGCTCTTCTCAAGAAGAACGAATTTTCTTGGAACTAAGCAGCTGAGAAAGCTTTCCAACATCTAAAACTTGCCATTACAAAAGCACGAGTTGCAGCTCCTGGTTTCTCTCAACAGTTTGTGGTAGAGTGTGATGCCTCCAGCACAGGGGTTGGTGGTGTTCTTCTCCAAAAGAGTCGGACAATTTCCTTTCCACCCATGCTTCCTTTTTCAGCCATGCTCTACAGGGGAAACCTTTGCTTTTGACCACACATGAGAAAGAAAAGTTGGCACTTGTGATGGCAGTCCAAAAATGGCGAGCTTACCTTTTGGGACGACAATTTGTTGTTCGAACAGATCAAAGGAGTCTGAAGTTCCTTTGGGAACACAAAATTACCACATTGGCTCAACAACAATGGTTGTATAAGCTCATGGGGTTAGATTTCAAGATTGAATACAAGCACGGAAGAAAAAACAGAGTTGCTAATACATTGCCCATAAGGGAAAATCAAGACCAAGCGAGTATATCCGCATTCTCCCATCCTTTACCCAACTGGCTGGAGGCTGTTCGTCAAGAATGTCGAACCAATCCTAAGTTACAAAGGTTGGTTAACTTACATATCAAGGACGAAATCCTTGGTCCATGGCACTTCCAAGATGGCATATTATTTTTTAAAAACGGAGTTTATCTTGCAGATGATTCTCTCATTCTTGTGGAAATAATGAATCAATACCATGGCAGTACACATGAGGGGCTCCACAAGACACTCTGTCGTATTCGCTCCTTTTATTGGCAGGGCATGCGCAAACCGACCCAAGACTTCGTTAGAAGTTGTGAAGTTTGCCAATGGCACAAAACTGAAAGTTTGCATCCTGCAGGACTTTTCCAACCGCTTCTAGTTCCTAGATGGCTTGCCAGTATCCCAAGGAAAGACCCATTGTTGTTGTTAACAGGTTATCTAAGTATGCTCACTTCTTGTCATTGACTCGACCTTACACAATCATGACTGTAGCAAAGGTTTTCTTTGATCACTTCAAACTTTATGCCAGTTTGTGACAGGAACCCGAGATTCACTAGTGGATTCTGGAAGGAGCTATTTTCCCTTAATGGTACAAAGTTTAATTTCAGCTCTTCGTACCACCCTTAGACTGATGGGCAAACCGAGGTCACGAAGCGAACAACTGAGAGGTACCTACGTTGTTTCTGTAGCTACCAGCCAAGCAGTAGGATTTGTTGGTTGTCATGGGCTGAATACTGTTATAATACTAGTTGGCATCGCAGTATTAAGGCTACCCCTTTTGAAGTTGTTTATGGTAGAGCACCCCTAGTCTTCTTACCTACACTCAGGGCACAACCAAGGTGGCGGTTGTAGAAGATGCTTTACAAAAACGTGACACGATGTTGCAAGAGCTTCGCCATAATCTGTTAGAAGCACAAGCACGCGTGAAGCAAGCCTATGATAAGAAGCATGTTGAATGTGAGCAATAGAGGTAATTGGGTCTTCCTTCGTCTCCAAGACAGAGCTCTTTAGAACTTCGTAAGAACCTTAAGCTGTCTGCACGATTTTGTGGGCCTTATAAAGTTATTGCGAAAATAAGTTCAGTTGTCTACCAATTGGAGCTGCCACCTGGAAGTCGACTGCATCTAGTGTTCCATGTTTCTTTGCTTAAGACTCATATCGGACGTAAAGATGCTGTTCAGCCACAACTTCCAAGGTGATTTGCTTATTTCTAAGCCAAGGGCAATACTTGTTCACAGGCAAGGCTTCTCTCCTATGAAAGCTACATGGGAACTACTCGAAGATATCAAACTGTGATACCCAAATTTGACCTTTGAGGACAAAGGTCTACTTTGAGGGGGAAGGGACATTGTGTGTAGGGAGCACAAACTCTGTAGCAAATTTCTAGCCTACTTTTTGCGGTCTGAACTTAGTCAATAAGCCATCTGATTTAGTGGGATCAGGGTAGAGGGATTTTAGGATCAATAGTTGCCTAATGCTTATCCTGTAG
Source organism: Linanthus parryae (assembly GCA_023055425.1). Classification (NCBI taxonomy): domain Eukaryota; kingdom Viridiplantae; phylum Streptophyta; class Magnoliopsida; order Ericales; family Polemoniaceae; genus Linanthus; species Linanthus parryae. The sequence goes on along the minus strand of JALGPY010000008.1, from coordinate 13,946,448 downwards.
ATCAGTTTGTTATTATTTTCTCCTGATATTTAAGCTGAGTTACAACTCACCTGAAAGACTATTTATAAGCTGAAGGTGAAATAAACAGGTGTGGAAAATTCTAGTATTGTCTCTGGAAGTTTTTGTAAGTTTTCTCAAATAAATTTATTTTTTCTCTACTGTTTCTCTTGCTACCCATCCTTAATACAGGGAAGGGCAAGACTAAGGATAGACAGTTCTAACAGCTTAAACAATAACAAACTTGCTCTTTCAGTCAGACACACAACATTACACTTATTGGAAACATCCCAAAAAGCCTCAATCCTCAGGGAGTGAATAGCAATAAGATATCTCAATTCAATGATTCACCGATTCACATTGTACTGAAGTGAAACTGATTAATACTTCTTCACCAATTATCTCACATTGCTTTTTCACACTCACTCAATTTGAAGTACAACAAATATAGCTCTCTATCAAGATCAACAGCACTCTCGCCAAATCTTGCAAACCGGCTAAAGCTTTTATCACTGGGGCAGAGAGTAATTGGGCTCTCTCTAAACCTTGTTTCTCTTTAGATTTTCTCTTCAAATTCCTTCTCTTTTCTCTCTCCGCACTATCAGATTCAATACCAACCGAATAAAACTTTTATTACCATCTAGTAAGTATCATGAAGGCAGACGCGAAGGAGGATAAGAAAGAAGGGAAAAAGATAGTTTTTCTGTTGAAGTTTCTGTATGTTGCTTAACTTGGACTCTTGTGTTAATTAGATATATTCAGGCGTTGTTTTAATTTAAATTATGATTGCATGTTTGTTCAATGATATTCAATATGCTTTAGCTTCTAGGAGATTTATAAAATTGGGCCGTAAATGGGGCGACACGGAAATGAAATTAAATCAACGGATCATACGGAAATGACATGAAATAAACGAGTCAACGCGGAAATGATACCAAACAAACGCATTGGGGATAGGCCAACATGTGTAACCTGAAAATGACAACACAACCTGTTCAAATCCATCATCCCAATAACTCAACTGTAGTTTTGTAATTTTACCCCGATAAATAGCGCTATAAGATAAACATACATTTGGTTTACCAGAAAGCAGCAACCCTACCACACAACCACACAACAGTCTATCACTCTGTAAATCTTAAACTCTATTCGCTTTCTTCTCTCTAAAGTCTCTCAAACTCTTAGCTCCCTATCTTCCCTCAAACAATCGAAGCTCTCTTTGTCTTTACAAACAAGAACCCAAGCTGAAGTATATAACAACCAAGCTTTGGAGATGGCTTGTCGTCGACATGGCTACTAGTCGTCACCAGTGAAATCTGTTCGGGGACATCATGCAAATTAATTTTAAGATATGTTCTTGAAACACTAGTGCATAGAGCAATTATCGAGATTCATGCAAATTCTGTTGCTGGGAAAGCAAACCCCCATATTTACCTCCTAGAGGACCAAGTCGCTTCGTCCAATCTCAATGTCCAAACACCTTAATCTTGTAAGATAACAGCCCCCAAAAGACTATGCTTATGGACCATACAATGCGATTTCTCATGTTTGGTAACTTGCTAAAAGGACAGAGATTTGTCACTGATTAGAGCAAACTTTCTAATCCTTTGTATTATACATTATGCCAATTGTAGCAATTGATCATCTATGAGATTCTCAGCCTCTTAAGTTCTCGCTTAAAGAGTTCATCCGACACATTGATGCACAATCTGCCAATCGGCCTACTTGAAGAAATTCCATTAACCACTGAGGTGTAACTAGACAGCATGCCCGGCAATATGTACTATTTACCTCCTGGAGGAAGCTCTATGAGAGAAATGGACCTAGAGAAGTCTAAGCACTCAACATTGTAAGATCACAAAAGAATTACCAAAGGCCTAACTTAGCAGACTGCATCCACTGGTTGCCTAAGCCCATCAGCACAACCAAACCAACATTACAGAGTACAGACCTGTTAAGAAAACACAACAAGGGGACAAAAGAAAAAATTCTACCAAATCAATTTCTACGTTCCAATCTGGTGCTAAAAGAGCAAAGGCTGGCAACGTCGCAACACCTTACCCATTGATTAATTATAAGCACCTCAGACACCAGCAAACGATCAGGAGTCTCAGTTCTCATGTATCGCTTATATCAACATTTTATCAGAGTCCCTAACAGTCTACTTTGCTGTTGCCACTATTTTCCATTTTATGGATGCTTAACCTCGTTCTTTTGCCTCACTTTTGTAGTTCTAACTCTTAAATAGTGTTAATTCATCAAAGGACTTTTGTTTACTCAAGAGAATGAGGCTAACTTTTGGATCATGTGGGGCCCAAAACTTCTGATCAACTTTACACAGAAGTTTTTATTAAGTTCCCATGAGGCGCCTAAAGTTCTCTGCACAAGAATTTTCTCAATACTTTCCAGTGTGTTTTGTGCTTCCAATTCGTCAATTTCTGCTACCTATGCAGGATGAAATAGTCTGAAGTGCCTTTTAAGTTTTAACAATAAGGTGAGGGTAACTATCCATGCACTAGCTCAGCCTGATTTGACGGTAGATCTAGGACTCCATCTCTTTTATTCTTTTGAAGAACTGTGACACAGGGCACTTTAGTACATCTTATATGCAACTAATGCTCATTAACAGCAAATTGCACAAAACTTGGGTATCGCCAAAATAAACCTATCATTATTTCACACGGCGCAAATATGTGAATCGGAACACTGACTCCAAACCAACAGGGCAGCAAGACTACAGATTGGAAGTTAAGTTGCAGCACACCGGAATATGTTGAAGGATTGAATCTGGTTCCAAGCTCAGATGACGAAAGTAATGGGTGAGAGATTTAATGGGCTGGAAGAGAGTGTTTCATAGTTCAGTCCCTATCGAGATTCAGAATCACTACTCTACTGCAGCTTCCTCACCATTATCTTCACCCAAATCTTGCACACCATATACAACCCAAATGGTAGGCTCTTCTTATGCCAGACCAGCCAATAGTATGGTGAAAACTCGTTTTACTCCTAATATTGTTCAACCACCACACTCAGGGACGCCTCCACCAATCATGAAGTCATACAGTATCACAACCAGACAAGGCAAGGCAGCGTGAGGTCTGCTTCCTAATTGGTAACTTGCCACCAGAAAATGAGGTGTTGTTTGCATCAGTTTACTTTGAGGGATTGCTAAAATTCTGGTTCAAGTCATATATACAAGCTCGTCCGGGAATTACTTGGGAGTTATTGCAACTGAGATGGCTGTACGATTTGATCAATGTGATAGGGGCCTTCAACAAGGTTCAGCAGTCAAGGTCATCGGTTATGAACAAGTGAGAATCTCTTAAATGAAAAGAGATATGTTTCACTGAAACGGAGACGGAGACGGAGACGGAAACAGGGACAAAAGCGGCTGACTGAGACACCAAAACGTTGATTAGGAAAATCGAGAAACACCAACACACCCGTGTTTCTAATTCTAGTTGTAAATGGCAGCTTGACAAATAAATAAACACAACACATTACCAAGAATTGACCATGATTCTTCTAATGTACAAGCTTCAAAGTCCTTCCAGTAGTGGTTAGTGGTAATGAGATCGTTTGTTTTTACACAAGCCGTCAGTCTATTCAAAAATATAAAATACCCCTAAGAATTATTTTTTCCTTGATGATGTCTCTCTCGAACGTTTCCCTTAAAGTGAGATACATCTCCCTAGCCTCTTCATGTGAATCTTTTCTAGGGACGTTCCTAGGAGTTTCAGAGTTTTGGAGACGTTTCCTAGTTTCCGAAAACGGCACCCCTGATATCCAAAAGTGGTTTGTAGATACCTAATTAAGTGGTTTGAGGGATGACATAAGGATGTGTGCGCAGAACTTTAGCAAGCCATATCTGAGACAATGTGACGTTCTAGGGACCTAATGACTGAAGACCATTAGTTCAGTCAACATGGACTTCTATTAGAAATACTGGTAAAGCAAAATAGGGATAGAACAGGCCCTTCTAATAGAAGTACTGGTATCTTTTTATTCACTAAAGAACCAATGAAAGAATGTAAGTACATAAATACATAGACAGCAACACTTGTTCAACAGTTTAATTAAAAAGGAAAAGGAAGATGAAGATGAGTGAGCCAGCAAGCAAAAACCTGAACTTGGCTGAGAACTGGGAACATCTCAATATCCGTGTAGTATTCAGCAATGAAATCAACCATCCTGTGAGCAACTTCTCTGAGCTGTTCGGCACCCATTGGCTTCAACCCACCATCCCTATGAATTTCAAACCGTCCAAAAGAAAAGAAAAAAGAATCAAATTAATTAGCAAACCCATTAAATTTACCACAATTGAAACACTGTCTAGTACCCACAACATCATTTCAGTTGATTAACCAATGAAGTGGTACTGTAAGGGGTAAATTGATTCGTAAACTCTTATACTTGCATTTCAGCGGCGAGTTCTGACTTTTGGGAGCAACAGCGGCTTCTGCGCAGGGAGGGTGTTCAAGGTTTTTGATTTTACAAAGAGAACCCTGCAATTAAAGCGGAGACATGCGCTTGATCTATCCCTGTTTTTCAATTTAAGCGTGTTAATTAGATTTTAACCAAGAGAATGCAATATGGAGTTACTTATGGTCTTTTTATGATGTAGAAAGGAATAATGATACTCCAGTTAAGGCCATGCAAGAGTTTCATACGAAGTATGAAGTTGTTTTACCGGAGCCAAAACAGCTTCCTCAATACAGAACTCTTGACTATTCTATACCCCTCAAGGAGGCAGGGAATTTCTAGCCTAGGCCCTAGAGATACCCTCATTTGCAAAAGGCTGACAAGGAGAAAATGGTGGCAGATATTATGAGCAATAAAGTGATCAGGCCTATAGTAAGTCCATTTTCTTGTCCAGTGCTAATAGCCAAGAAAAGGGATGGTAGTTGTAGGCTTTGAGAATACCAAAACAAATGAAACTAAGAAGTTCAAAAGTGTGCAAATGGGATGCGTCATCTCCGAGGAACACCATCTGTATCAAGGACACTGATGTAAAAATCCTTGGCACGGATGTTGTTCCGAGGAGAAGGATGATCCCTTTGGAAAAAATTTGAACTTTCGATTATATATGCAAATTAGATTAGTGATCTGGCTATCACCATATCATAATGGTCATTATGAATTGCTCTTCAGATGATGGTGGAGCGAGTACTTCTGGTGTCGCTAGGAGTAGTAGTACAAGTAATACCAACATGCCAGTTCAGAGGGTTGAGATTGAAGACGCGAAAATCAAGTTGAAAGAGCTGTGTCAGGAAAAAATGGCCCCAACTAATTTACAGGTACGAATAAATATGTTTCCGTCAACTAACGAATAATTGGTTGGGATTGGACTGTTGCTTTTTTAGATCCTATGAGCCCGACCCGAGCTGTTTTTATGCTAAGTACCCATAGATTAAGAGTTTACACCATATATTAATCACTTTCTACGAGAGAGAAGGAGCGGGAATTGCTTTCCTAAGTTTTCCCCATGTTCATTTTCTCTTATTACTATCAACATTGTGATCAACTCAACTTTGATCAAACACGTCCTTTTGGTCTGTGATTTACACTTTTAGGCTCTCAATTTTTTGTTAAAAGGAAATGTGAGGTTCCAAGTAGATGAATCCATTTGTTTAATTTTTTGGAAAATTTCGGTAAGGAAAAATGTTGGAGTATGGCCTTAAAATTTACTAATTCTTGGAGAATTGTAGTATCTTACGATTCTCTATGATACATTAGGTCTTAAGTTTATATATCAACATTTTTATGACATAACAAACCTGAAAATGAGTCATTTAAGTAGAAACAGGATTAATAAAAAATAACAACTACAGTTTTGGTAGGATCTTACGATCCCGATCCGATCCTATGATCCCCGATCTTGTGGGGCACTCTACGATCCTACTTAGGATCCCGATCTTATAAACCCTGGATGCGACAGAACTTAAGAGAGCACACGCCAGCATGAAGAAATGTGTAAGCTAAAACAGGACTGAAAGGAGTTTTTAGGTGAATGTCTGGTGTAATTCGGGCTACGGACTCATAAGCTCAACCCTAGGTTCTATGGGTCTTTTCAGATTATTGAAAAGGTGGATAAGTGACCTAGAGATTGATACTTCCTGTTTATGCCAAAAACATTCCATTCTGTATGTTCCCTTGCTATAAAGATGGGTGGGGAATCAGATCATGGAGCAGCTAAAATGACCATTTAAGAGCCCAGATGGTGATTTTGGATGGCCGGAATATACATAGAGCCAACACCGTGGTTCCTCAAATACTCTATTCCCTGGGCCAATACTTTACCTTCTTAAGCCACCTGGTAAGATCAGGAGCCTATACGGGCTGAATTTTCCACTTTCCTTCTACGAGGACATGGAAACCTTAAGGGGAAGGAACTTCCATGACCCGCCCTGAGAGCAGAGCACCGGTAGCCTTTTCTGGAAACTTGTTTCAATTGAGATTCAGCAACTAAATAAGAAAGATACAATAATATTAGAGGGAGTGACGTGGCAAGTGGGACGGCATCAGTTTGCTCTCTCCGCTAACCGAGAGAATTAGAAGTAGTAGTCTCGGGTTATCACAGTTAAGTTGGGGTAGAGCAGACTTTTCTCGCTGGGGCCACACCCCAACGGCTACTCTGCGTAAAACCCTCAAGGGGTGATAAATTATGACCATTTCTATCTTCTCTATTATAATTCGTAGAGGTCTTTCTTCAATTTGTCTCTATTATTTCAACAGCGTAATATGTTTCCTATTGAATCGATTACAGAATCAGTAGAGTAACTTAAGTTGTTGTGATCTTCAGTTTGATCTCTGATTCGGCATATTTCACGGAGAATCTCACAGGCCGGGCATCATTGCTGAGCTAGCCGTTACATGCCATATTACCCCTTGGATCTGGTGTGACAATCGCAAAAAGTAAAAAAGGATAGCTAGGGATTATAAAATGGCGAGCTCAAAATTGCAACTGATATTCATCTTCCTTGTACAAAGTAGTAAATTTTCTCTACCTTTTTTGGTTTCTGGATGACATCCCCACTCTGATCATGCTCTGTACAGCCTCGGCTTATCTGTAAACAACCCAACCTTTGCTGCAACTATTGCTCATAAACATAGCAGCAAGAGCAGAATCAACGGCATTTAACTAACAAAGAAAAAGACCGGAAGCAACGAGTATACTACTATTTTCATGTTTTACATCAAGTTAAGAGCAGAATCAATGGCATGTGACTAACAGAGTGTAGGGAAAATCGAATGCGCGAGGAAGGAGAGGGTTACCAGAGGCCGGTTCTCTTCATCTAATCGTAAGCTTGCGAGTCCCAGAACTCCTTTACTTTGTGGACTGCGATCGCGAGGTTCGCCATCGGGAGGGAGAGAGAGGAGAGAAGAGAGTTTCACTCCTGCTCTCTGCCCTAAACTCTCCGATACAGCAACTCGATTGATTAATAATGGACGAGGGTCGGGTTTGAATACTTCTCCATACGCATTTGATTGGATTGGATACTCTGTTATGGGGACATTTCACTGGAGAAAACCCTAGCTGTCCGATGGGACAATTGGTCACCTAACCTCACCCGAAAATTAGAAATCTAACCTTCGAAGTAAAAGACAAACAACTTTTCCCTCTTACAAATGGAGGTTAGATGTCCAATTTTGAATTGTGACAAGATTATAAACAAATAGGGATTTGTGGGGAGGGTTTAGTACAAATTTTCCTCTCTCCGATACAGCAACTCAAACTATTAATGGAGGAAGTGGCAGTACGACCCCTTGATCCTGTCATTGTTTTTCCAGGGGTCGGGTTTGGATACTTCTCCATACGCATTTGATTCCAGTCGAACTTCAATTATCTTGCGGCCTAGTCGGTAGTCGGACTCCTCACTAGTTTGGGAGACAAATGTAAATTCATATATGGCAGGTTTGGTTTCCGGGCTCTCCGGATTGGATTGGATTGGGCTAGATTAATTTTTTCAAATAAGATTGAATCGGAGTAACTAAACTACAATTAATATAATGTGTTTGGTTTCGTACACTATTAATTCAGCTTAAGATACCAATAGTCTAATTCAGATAATATCCTCATGTGAGAGGAGAATACTTTGAGATATTAAATACCATCTTTTCACTATTTAGTTACATGTATTCCAATTAGTCCAGAACAACCAACACACAATATTAGTTAACACATGTACTATATTTGGTCTAATCATAGCTAATTCGTTAATCTTAGAAAACCAAACGTACCCATAATGCATAAAGTCTTTTATACTCTTAAGTAACCGGCAAATTTTCCATAATATTAGGCTAATTTGTCTTAAAATTAATTTCAAGTGACATAACTTAACTTTGCACTAATAAAGTTACAATAAGGGTAAGTTTCTTGAACTTCGGTACAATCAAGAAGTAGAAGGAGTAGAAATGTCATTTTCTAAACTGGGAGGGGTGAGTGTCCTTCAATCAAACTATAGGGGGTGAAAGTGTCTTTTACCTATTTTCTTAAATATGTTTTTTCAGGTGTAATGGACCTTTTTTATATTAATGGGTCGGAAAGTCCGAGATCAATTACAGAAATAGCCCGATTGGATCGATGGGCTACCGGAATAGCCTTGGGCTACTGCAGGCCATTGATGGTGGAGATGGATGATGTGTGCTGCTCCAAGTGTCCGCGAGATGTGAAACAAGTGGCACATTACATCAGATAAGATAGGACTAATAACAAAAGTAGATAAGTAAGCATAGTTTTGAAAAACGTTTTGGCTCATACTTACGAATTCACCGTCCAAATATCATGACTCAAATATTAGATCACAACAAAGAATATATATATATATATATAAGTTCAATAATAAAGGAAACAATAAAGAACTCATAGCAGACACTGTTAGTAAAATTTACCAGAAATGTTCTGGTTGGAAGGGACTTATGCTGAATTTTGTAGGTAGATGTGTTCTCATTAAAGCTGTTCTTAACAGCCTTCTTGTCTATCCCACGTCTATTAGTGTGTTCCCTAACAAAACTTGCAAGGTCATTTCCTCTATGCTAGCAAAATTTTTATGGTTTGGCAACACTTCTTCTAAAGGTATTCACTGGCTTCCTTGGAAATTTCTCTGCAACAAGACTAATTGAGGGGGCTTAGGTTTTAAAGACATATCTTCCTTTAATAATGCTCTTATTGCCAAAAAAATCTGGAGAATGTTAACTTCTAAATCTTCTCTTTTCTCTAAATACTTCTCTACTAAATACTGTAAAAGAACTCATTTAGCATCATTAGACCTGGAACCTCTTCCTCTACTGCTTGGAGAACCATCTGTAAAGGAAAGGACACTCTTTCTAAAGGATTGGCTTGGAAAATAGGTAATGAGAATCATATCATGATTAGATCCTCTGGATGGATCCATGATGTCCCTGCTGATTCCTTGCAAGAAATACTGCATAACACTGATTTCAGGCATATATTTGTTTCTGTTAATCAGTTGCTTGACTCTTCTATTGATGGAAGTGGCAGATGGTGTAGGCACACTGTTTCTCAGCTCTTTCCTCAATGGTTGGCTAATAAGATCATGGAACAGGATTGTGGATCTTTTGATGAGCAAGACACCCCCTTTTGGAAAGCCTCCTCTACTGACATCTTCGCTGTCTCTTCTGCTTATAATCTTCTTAACTATAATAACTCCTCTCCTAATCTTTCTTCTACTCCTTTGCATTTTAAGTCTATTAGTAACAAATTCAATTGGTCCTTACTTTGGAAATCTGGTTTGCCTAATCATATTATAGGTCTTATTCGGAGACTTCTTACTAGTTCCCTTCCTACTTTACATAATTTGCATGCTAGAGTTACTTCAATTAACCCTATTTGCCCTTTTTGTAATGTTTCTATTGAAACTGCTACTCATATCTTCCTCCTTTGTCCAAGGGCTCAAGGAATCTGGCTCGAGGCTCATGTCTCTATCCCTTTCTCCCACTCTCTTGATATTACATTATGGATTAAGAGTTGGCTCAAAAAAAAAGAAAGGTTGGAAATGTAATCCCCATTGGTGTTGGGTTCCTTCCATCATATGGACTCTTTGGAATTCTAGAACCCAGATGATCTTTCATAAGATCAACATCAATGGGAATCAGCTGCTTCACCTTGCCCAGGACTTGATGGAATTTATTATTTTATCTGCTCAGTAGTACATTTTTTCCCTTCCCTACTCAGATTCCTCAGCATTGGTCAAGATTGCTTCAGTGGATGGTGCCCCCTCCTGGGTCAAAGCTTCGGACCACTTTGCAGCAAGTTCCAGCATTCAGCAAGTGCTAGATGTGGCTCCTCTTGCCTCTGAACCCCCTCTAGGTGATCCAGTCCAGGCTTCAGCAAGCAAAGTCATAGAGTTTGGATCCTCTTCAGCAGAAGGTGCTGCAGTTCTTCCTTTGGATCCCTCTTTGGTGCCCTCTACTGCAATCATCCCCTTCATCATGGAGTAAATAAATGGCTTTGGTCTTAGTTGTGGTTAGGAGTCTTTTAAATCCTTGTAATGTTAATATTTGGTTGTTCTTCTGGGATTTGTTCTAGTAGTTGATGTTGCTTTGTTTGGACTAGTATGTTCGTGCTATTTTGCTCTATCTATGGTATTCCTCATGTTTTCAAAAAAAAAAGTTACTCAATTACCAAATAATGCACAGTTACTTCCAATCCAACCTTATTTGGATGATTCTAAGTTCCACTACCCAGAGGATTGTGCAAAGCATATTCACTTCTGACATGACAAACAACAAAAAATATCAAAAGCAAGGCCAAAATCAAACCAAGTTCAACTCTGAAGAAAAACTATATCTTAAATGTGCACACCCTCTACTGAATCATCAATCCAGAGAGTAGTACTAGCTGCATACAGACGGTGCTACTTATATCCCAACTTAATAGATAAAACCAGTACATCGGGTCCGAGGTGTCCGATGACATAAATATCCCGATAAGTACCATGTAACAAACATGAACGCAATAATCAATTAATTATACAGAGACAAGCATGACACAGTGTCCAACCGAGTATTCAGAGACATAGATGATTCATTTCATATTTTCATATTCCATATACACATATAAAATCCAGTATTCCTTATCAGATATTAAGCATACATATGCTTACCTGAGACCATGCCTAGTTCCCTAATCAGCGAAGCTGATTCTATGCCCCGACAATATTTACACATTCAAATATATACACGAACAATACATACCTTCATTAGTGAGGTTGAATGCAGATGTAGCTGTCATGTAGACTATCTCAAATTTACCATTTTGCTCTTTAAGTCTCAGTCCTATCGATACAGTCCCTGACTTATTCCCCTCATACGTGCCTAAATGATAAGTCTCACGGATTCCCAAGTTACAGAGTTGTCTAAACGAGAGTACATTCCAAGTTCAAGTTAATTGCGCTTAAGCTCCCAAAGTTTTTGTAACACCCCGTCTAAATACTAGGGGTAAAATAGTAATTTGCGCGGTAAAATAAAATTTAGAAGAAAATAATAAGATAAGTAAAATTATCGTGCTTTATTAGATAAGAATTTCAGAAATTTTAGATTAATTAGCGGGTGTTTTCTCTATTTCTTTTAAGTTGTGACCGCGTGCACGACCACCGCGAGTTGTCGTGAGTAAGCCACACCCAATTACCCTATGTTCTAATACCTCACCCACACACAATCATTATCAATTATCTATTATTTTTATTTGAAAAGTTTTCATCACAGCTTTTTTTCTCCTCCTTGCTTTGCCTTCACGGCCAAGCTCAAGTACACCGCCACCAACACCTTCACCGCCTCCTTATCACCGCCCCACCTCTCTATTTAAACCCATCATCCCCTTCGCGGACAGCAGCAGCAGCCACCTCCTCCACCACAGTCACCATCTCCACCAGCACTATCATCATCATCTTCACCACCGAACACCACCCACATCTCTCGGCAACCACCACCTCCATCACCTGCATATACTTCCCTCTCTCTCTCACCCACCATCTCTCTCTGTTTCTCGTGGTAGGCAGAGACAGCAACAGCAGCTGGAGCAGCGGCAATAATGGCCAACGACCACCACCATCACCGCTGCCACCATCGAGAGGCACCAACACCGCCACCACCATTTTCACCTCCATCACCACCATATCTTCTCTAACTCTCTGCTACAGCTCCCTCATCATTTATCTTTCTCTCTCTGCTCTGAATGCAGCAGCAGCAGCGGCTGGTAATAACAGCCACCAACTACCACCGTGCAGCCACCATCGAGAAACCACCCGAACATCACCACCTACTTATCTCTCTGTTTCTTATAACCGCTGCCTTCTATATCAATACCCTCTCTGTTTCAACCTGTAAGAAGGCAGATAAGCGGAGTAAGAGGCAACAAGAAGCAGCAGAGCCGCAGAACCCGTCCCGCCGCCGAAACTCCATGTTTTCCGGCGACGATCTCGGCCCACCCGATCTAGGGCCACCCACTTCCCTCTCTGCGTCTCTACAGACTCTATGAGGCCCGATCAAGCTATTGGAATGCTCAGATGAAGCCCAAAGCCACTGGATATTGCCTGTCGAATTTTACTCTGGCGGCGTTTTCGTCGAACTCAGCCCGCATTGTTTCTTAGCCGTTTCTTGCGGTTCTTGTGTCGGATACGCTCTAAATCCTCTTATAAGTTATTTTTAGATATCAAGATCATGTCTTAGTAGCTTGCTTTCATGTTTTGATCGGGGGAGGAGAAAGTTCATCGTTGGGGTGTATTGGGGGGGAGTTAAATGTCTTTTAAGCAAACTATTTTAAGAAGTTTGAGGGTACATGTTGTAAATTAGCTAAAATTTAAGGGGGGCTGACTATAGTTTATGTACTTTATATCATATATTGTTTAAAGCTATTGTTTTATTAAATTAAATTTCAAATAAATAGAAATGAATGTTTTAGTGGAATAAATATTTTAGTAATTTGGTGGTGACAAATTGCTTTCTTGGAAAATAAGTTAAATAAAAATATTTGAAAAATATACGAGTCTCATTACTAAATTTTGAATTTGTTTAAGTAATTTAGAAGTAATTACTCATCAATCTTTTATTAACAAGAAGTGAATATTGCTCCCTTAGCTAAAATAACCTTTATAAACATAAGGAATTGCTATTTTCTTACTATAGTTAAAATTGTAACATTTTGCTTATTTTGATAAATATTTACCAGTGTTGGCAAAATTATTTAATATCACAGTTATTTCAAGAAAATAATTCTTTCTAAGGTTGTATTAATAAGAATATTACTTAAGGACGGGTCTTATTGGGTTCATTGGGGAATCGTCGAGCGTCTAAACGATATAAGTGCTTTCCTTATTTAGAATAATATCGTTGTAATTAGAAATTTGGTAATCAGTGACGACAGGTTCATAGACGAGGAAGACGAACGTCCGTAGAAGCCTTTATGTGCTAATTGCTGTGAATTATGGTGAGTATACATGCCAAGTCTCGTGTGTTCAGCTTCCTTCGTGTCAAACATGTTTTATACTTGTCTCAAATTGTATTTTATATGTTTTTACTTGGCAAATTGATGGATTTGTTTACTCTTTGAAGACTCGCACATAATGACTATTAATCCGTATTAACTTAAAGTGAAAAGAGATGTACGGGGAACATCATTTGGTTCATTTATGATTGGTTTGGTCACTCGACCTATTGATATTTAGCCCGGTTGCAATTTGCCTCGGGTTTGGCTCCTTGTACTCACTCCTTCTGGGCACAAAGACCCTGTTAGGAGGGTGTCGACACTTAAGGTCTTGGAAGCGGGATTGGGATGTATTTATGTTGTGATTGGATTTTCCCCGTTCAACTCAGGAATTAAAATGGTTATTTTTGGATTGACAGTTTATTAATGAGGAATTGGATATTTACGATTAAATGAGAATATCAGAGTTGGCTTATTGGAATTGAAATTTTCAGATGAGGATATTGGAAATGAATTAAAGTCTGGTTTTTTTTTCTGGAAAATTCTGGAACTGTGTAATCAGTTATCTTTTACTTCCGCTGTCATTATTATTGTTGTTTTACTGTAAAATTTCCTCACTTCCGTGTTTGACATGCTTGGGTGTTACTCACTCAGTATTTATTGCTGACTTTCAAAACTGCGGTTCCTGTTTTCTTCCCACCGCAGGTTTAGCAGCAGGAGACTTGGTGTAGCAGGGCACGGGACTCACCTAGATGATAATCAACTTGAGTAGAAGCTAGTTTGGTTAGCTAAGCCTAGTGTAATAATCCTAGAGACGCACGTTTGTTCTAAGATTTATGTAATGTCTAAGACTTTGTACTGTCTAATATTATAAATAATTCAGGATGTTATGCTTTTGATCTCCACCGTCACTTCTAGCAGCACCCTCCTGCGCTTTCCGGTCCGGAACGGGAAGTTTAGGAAAACTCGGGTTGTTGCATTTTTGACTAAATTGTATTTTAGTCAATTACCAGATTGCATAGTGAAATTCAAGTCCACATAGAAAAAGTTTAATTCCACATGTTATGAAACTATCACAGAGACACGAGGTCATGTCTTGCATTCAGATTTGAGTGTCAGGTTGAGGAAACTATGTAATTACTAATTTACCTCTCATAGCCAGCTTAGGCAATCTAGGATTTCTAGTAAGTCAAGCTTGGTTAAACTAGAACATTAGACTTAAAAATATCCTTACGAGAATCTTTTGTGAAGAACCCTTTGACCATATAATTACCATTTTGCCCTTACCCACACTATCAAAGATTTGGTTGGTTTGTTGTCCCAACATGATAGTTTGTGAAGACGAGTCTGAGCTGAAGTCTTCCTCAAATGCTCAGTTTATTGGTCTAAAGTATATCTGAGTCACAGCTTGGTTCAAGACAATTGATTTTCCATATTTTGATTATTTACATAAAAAAGCCCATGAGGTTTGCTAAAATTTCCGAAAGACCCCCAAACTGTTGATTTAGTCAACTTTAACCCAAAAATTCTTATTCCAACTCCAGTCATCCATGTTGACAGTTTCCAAACATTAGTTTGATCTCAGAAACAACGTTTCTGTAAACTTAATATTTTGCCCCTCATATACAGTTTGATCAAATCAGAGTTCTCTAAGAAGTCAATAGTGGGTCAACTAAGACATTAGTTTTATCTAAGGCGAGTGAGATACATGCCCGAGAACAAGATAGGAAACCCGCCAGAAAAATTGATACATTATCGAAGGAAACTATGAGAAAATGCGCTTCTGGACAAATTTTGGGTTTGAAATCATGTTCTACGCCACCTCAGGGTTACCGGGATGCAACAAGGAGTAAAAATAGTTGAATTTTGAAGGTGTTACCTTTCCCCGCCGGCAATGGTGTTTTCTGGCGATAATGCTCCCAGATTCCGGCGGCAAGGCTTGAAATCAATGATGCATCAAGGCATAATGGTTGTCCTGATTAATTACTTTCCGCTAATCCAATGAAGAGATAAGCCAATTGAGCATGCTTAGGAGATGTCAATACCATCATTCAGAAAAATAGCATAGAAGCATGGCATGTTTTGTTACAAACCCAAAATAGTTCCGAAACAAGTGTGTTCTGATCAACTGCCAAAAGTTTGACAAATAAAGCTAAGAACGATGTATTAAGAAGAGCCCTTTATGATTATATTTTCAAGGGATGTCAGATTATATTTTCAAGGAATGTCACTCATTTCATCATATGTACCAGACTTTCCTATATTATGTAACTAATTAATGTACTAAATGCTCCCATGATGACATTTTTCTTGTTACAGCGGGAATGAAAGATACAAACATAAACAAACACCGCCTACAGGAAAATGTTGGTGGATTCTTCAGGGTTTTCCTGATCTGTGTGAACGGAGGGAGAGATTCGAAAGATGATGGATGAACAAGAAAGCCCTAAACTCTCCGAACAACAACTCCATCGGCACTACGACACCTCAATCCCGTCGTTACCTTTTCCAGTGCCCGGGTTTGAATACTTTTACCCCTCTCTAGTTTGACTGATGGACACTCTCACCCCTTCCATTTTGGAAAAGAACAATCTCATATGAAGCAAACCACCAACTCTAGCAGTGTGAGTGATACTAGTTCTAACTCTCCTTCTCACAGTAATCATTCACGGTTAATGGAGCGTCCAGTACATCAGTACTTAAAAGGAGATACAATGCACAATCACTTTATGGGAGGAGTCTTCGACTCTTATGTTTTTCATGGTTCTTTGGATGAGAAATCAGTTGCTTTAAACACTTGTATCATAGACATTGGTGCTACTGATCATATGTGTCATGATCTGACATTCCTGAATAATGCTATTTAAGTACAAAATTTCTTTGTGTATTTACCAAATGGCAAAAGGGTTAAAGTATCACATACTGGAACTATTAAAATTAGTTCTACCTTGTAGTTAAATAATGTGCTATACATACCATATATTTAGTTTAACCTTGTCTCCATGACTCAGTTAGCAAAGCTACAAGATTGCATCTTCTTGTGTGATGCTGAAAAATATAGAATTATGCAAAAAGGCTCTTCTACAGTTCCGGGAGAAGGTCATAAGAGCAATGGACTTTATTTGTTTAACTTCTTCAAATAAGTCAATCTCTGTTTGTAACATTGTACACCACAGCAGCTCTGTCTCTTCTAATGCAATTTGGCATCAAAGAGTGAGTCATCTTTGATAGGTGACCCGTGGTTTAGGCTCGTTTCATTTAACTAACATGTGGTTTCAAAAGTAACACTTCAGTGACCCGTGGTTTATTCCGTCTTGCAGATAGATGCTTCCGTCCATAAATTCGTCACAAGACTTACCAAAAATTACGTAAACTACCCAAATTTAGTCTGAGCCCGTCCAAATTACACAAACCATATGTCCAAGCCCGACTTTAGTTTGGGATGGGTTCGGGTTCAGCCCGTCCAAGTTGCACCCCTAATTTGGATCATCTGTTTTGCAAAACTGATCGATTTGTTTCAACTCATGCTTCTGTGCCACTCAATGCTTTACATGTCGTACTGTGTACTTACTCAATTTTCACTGATCATTTTCAAACTGCGTCGGCTTTTGCCATTTTAAAACCGCAAGTCATAAGTCAAGGTGGGTGATGGGAACGCGGATCGAGACGATGACGTTTAGCTTAAGCTAGATCACTTAGTAGATCACATAGCTTATTTCAATAACATTACAATTGTAAATTTATATTATCAAAATTGTTTTATTTTTTAGATAAATTATAATATTCGTAAACACATTTCTAGTTTTGGGTTATCGATTGTCTCTTTAACCTTGAACCGAGATCCCGGGTCGTTTCACAAAATGCCCCTGCTTCAGCGGCAGGTACTGTTCTTTCCTCTGATATACCGATTGCTACTCAAAACCTAAGTTCACTTGACCCCCTCCGCCCTCACCTTCTCTCAAATAGCCAAACACACCCCCACCATCTCACAAATAGCCAAAACATCCCCTCTCAAATGGCCATCCCTAACCAGAATCCTCCCAACCCGTCACCGAACTACAAATTTCATCCCTCCTCCACCATCTGACTCACCTCGACGAAATCTCAGGCGCCAAGCGCGTATGAGTGTTATCCTACCTCGAAAAATTACACTCCCAATGGTTATTCCTGTCTCTTCGGACTCTGATTCTGATAGCAACGCCTCCCACTCACCACCTCAGTCAACTCATAGGCATTGGCCGACCCCTTCCACCGTTGGCTCCAGAAAGAAAATCAAAACCTCTTACATCAAGGGGGAATCTTCGAAGCCTCGGTCCAAGACCGTCAAGGATCTCACTCATCAAGTTCTGGCCCTTTCATGTCAATCCCCGAAGTGCACTCAAGCGGCTGATACTGCTTCTACTATCACCTCTCCTATGAAAAAGAAAAAGTCATTCGGCTCCAGTTCTACTTCCATGCCTACTCCAGCCGAGCTTGAGACAGCGTTCGCTTTGTGTTATGAAAAACTATCCCCTGATACGGGGGGTCTTCCGATGGCTGAGCCTTATCAATTGTATTCACCGGCATGAAGATCCTCAGCTAGAATTGTAGAGGCACCAGACAACCCTCTACAATTCAAACAGCGAAGTTATTGGTCCCGACAGCACCGTCCTGGCGTGCTTTTTCTCATGGAAACTAAGACTTCTGTATCAAACCTAGCATTTTTTGGCAGTCTCTTCACTTTGACTATTTTGCTGGATCCGATGCTGACGGATTTTAAGGAGGCATGTGGGTTGGTTGGCACTCCTCTTTATGTTTGTCTGTTGTCTGTAGTTGTCAATCTTTCCTTGTAATAAAAATCAAAGAGATTGATGGCTACGAGTGGTGTCTTTACCTATTTTATGGCAGTCCGTACCACTCCCGACGCAAACAAGTTTTCGACTTGCTACTTCACCATCAACAAACTCAAACACTGCCAACAATTGTGATTGGCGATTACAACCAAATTGGCGGAGCACATGAGAAGCTCAGCTCCTATCATCGTACCAGCGGCGAGATCTACATGTTCCTCGAATTCTTGGATAACGAGAACCTCTGTCAAGACCACAGTCACAGAGTCCATTTCACTTGGACCAACAACGGGAAATGAAAGAAGTGCACGTACGAGAAATTAGACAAGGCCTATTGTTCTCTCAGTTGGAAAATAGGCTTCCCGGCCTCAACACTCACAACTTTCCCAATTCAACAGTCTGATCGCAGTCCTCTTCTTCTCAACACCCTTGGTTCGATCTCCACCATGAGAAGGTGTCCCATATTTGAACTTGGATGGTTGCATTACCCAACAGCTCCGGCAATCTCAGATAAAGCTTGGGCTCTCTCCATCTCGGGTTCACTTGCCTTCTCGTTTATGCGTAAACAAGAGATTCTTCTGTGGCATCTGCGTAATTGGTCTAAACTAAGCAAGCGGGGTTTGCTTAGTCAACTGCACAACCAGCAAAATCTTCTCGTACAAGCTCAGCACGTTCTTTCGAATCGATCTCTGACAATAGATTAATTACCACTCCTTGTTTCTCAGGAACAAATTCTTCGGGAACTACTCAGAACCTAAATGTCAGAGGCCGAACTATACTGGAAGAAGCGATCCAAAAAAAACTTGCTTCGGCAAGGTGATAAAAAAATTAATTTTTTTCACCTATCCGCAACTTTAGACCGCAATAAGAAACAAGTTACAGGGATTCAATTACCTGATGGTTCTTGGCTCTCTGACCCTGCCGAAGTTGCTACGTCAGCCTCCGTCTTTTTCAAGAATCTGCTAACATCATATTCGAGACTAGCGCCACAACACACTTTCGACACTGTGGACTTCATTCAGAATTCTCTTTGCATAGAAAATTCCAACCGTCTTCGACGCCCCCTTCACTGCTGAAGAAATCAAAGCGGTAGTATTTCAAATGGGATCTAACAAAGCCCCAGGTCCAGATGGTATCCTAGTTGAATACTACAAACATAAGTGGGAATCAGCCCAACAGCATCTCACTGTGGCGGGTCTTGCTTTCTTTCACTCAGGTAATCATTTACGGGAAATCCAATCGCACTTACATTGCCCTCATTCCCAAAAACACTGTGGCCCTTTCTTGGGCCGACTATCGACCCATCAGTCTTTGCAACACTATTTACAAAATCTTCTCCAAAGTCCTTGCCAATCGACTGAGGCTGGTTGTCGGATCTCTTATATCGGACAATCAAAGTGCCTTTGTTCCAACCAATCAAATTTTTGGCAACATTTTAGTGGCCCACGAGGTCCTAGAATATATTCGTAAGTCCAAGGCTTCGATGGCTCCGTTCTTTTCTCTCAAACTTGATATGAACAAAGCTTTCGATCGTGTCAACTGGTCGTTCCTTCGCCGAGTGATGTCAAAGATGGGGTTTGGAGAACTCTTTGTAGCCAGAGTCATGGGGTGTATCTCCTCCGTTTCGACATAAGTAATCATTAATGGCGCCTCCTCTGCCAGTTTTACTCCCTCACAAGGTTTACGTCAGGGGGACCCTCTCTCCCTTTCCTTTTCATCCTCATCTCCCAAGCTCTCTCCAGCACGCTGCTTCATTATAGTAATCAAGGTTACTGTAAAGGAGTCAAGGTCGGGCGAGGATCCCCATTTGTCTCTCATCTTCTTTTCGCCGACGATTCAATCCTCTTTCAAAATTTTGATCTTACTCATGTGTGGCTTCTCAAATGGATCCTGGACTCTTATTGTTCCCAATCGGGGCAGCAGATAAACCAGGCCAAATCTTCGCTGATCACAAGTCCAAACTTCTCTGCCCCTAATGTCGTACTACTTTCCTCTATCCTCGGCATGCCACTCGCGCAATCGCCAGGCAAGTACTTGGGCACAATCATGAACTTCGCGCTTCCTAAGTGGGAAATTTTTGGTGGTTTACTCCACAAATTTAGAATCATGTTATGCAGTTGGAAGCAGGGTTATCTCAGCTTTGCAGGACGTTGCACCTTAATCAAAGCTTCGTTGCTCTCCATCCCCACCTACATTTTCTCGGTTTTCCGGATCCAACTTATTTCTACGACAAACTCAAAGGTATTATCACCTGTTTTATGTGGAAGAATGGCACCTCCAAAGGTATCTATTGGAAATCGTGGGACTACCTGTGCAAACCTGTAGACAAGGGGGGACTTGGGTTTCTGGACTTGCTTTCTATGAACCAAGCTTTATTGGCCAAAACAGCTAACAGAATTTGGAAGTTGCCTGACAACCTCTGTAGTCGAATCCTACGTGGGAAATACTGTCAACATACCGAGTTCCTGCAAACTCCTACGAAGATTGCGTCATCATGGGGATGGCAGAGTATCCAGTGGGGCAAAGAGTTGCTCAAACAGGGCATGCAGTGACAAATAGGAAATGGACGGTCGATCAATCCATTTTCGGACAACTGGCTCCCCAACCCTCTCTCCACACCCATTCACCTCCACCTAGGCCTGTCAATGGGCCGGGTCCCGACCCGACCTGACCCAAACCCATTAAAGACCCGACCCAATTACTATAGACCCGGACCCGCCCCGATGATAGGTGACCCATTTTCGAACAGACCCTGACCCGCCCCAGACCCAACGGGTCTGACCCGTCGGACCCGACCCGACCCTTCACATTAATAATTTTTTTTGTAAAAAGTATTAATAGTTTTTTTCACGCAAACTATGTTCTTTTCTCTAATAAAAAAATATGTATATTTATATTGTGCAAACATGCTTGTTTTAAGGAATTGCATTCTTTTGCAAAAAAATAAAATAAAAAGAGGATTATATTCTTTTTTTTTGAATATTCTTAATGTCTTCTAGATAATTATTTCATTAATTATTTTTCTTAATTTCTCCTAAAATAATTGATTTCCTTATCTCTCATCTTCCGTAAGTCTCTCGCATTTCAACTCTTATACGTTCAGTAATAATGTCAAACTTATCTCTTCCTTTTTTTATAGAAATCGAACTTATCCCCTCCTTTTTAATAGAAATCAAACTTATCTCTCCCACTATTGATAATTTTTTTCCTATTTTACCTCTCTCTCTTTCCCCTTAAGCTCTCTCTCACTGTGACTGGAGTTAATCTCTCCCTCCCATTAAACTCTCTCTTTCTCTCAACTTTCCCTGAGTTTTAATCTTTTCAAAGCGTGGAAAGGAGTGGCTCGGGAAGTGTCTGGGTTTGTAAAGAGGTCTCGAGGGTCGGGTCGGGTCTGGGTCGGGTCTGGGTCGTTTTCATGGGTCTTAGTTGGGTCGGGTTAGATGGGTCACCCAAAGGGTTTGGGTTTAATCGGGTCGGGTTTAGGCGGGTCGGGTCAGGGTCGGGTCCGGGTCTTACCCGACCCATTGACAGGCCTACCTCCACCACCAGATAACGGTATCGTCTCTCATCAACTCGTCTTCGAAAACATGGCACATTGCGCTACTACCCTTATATTTCAACCCCACTGACTGTCGCCAGATCGAGCAACAATACATCCCCTCAGCCGACCCGGAGGATGCTTTAATCTGGTGGCCTCATAGCTCTTGTGTCTTCTTACCTAAAACCGCGTACAATCTTGCAACCAGAGCTTTTTTTCGCAGCTCACCGTCCAACCCTGTTGCCCTTTCGGTGTGGAATAAGTTCAGGCATCTCAAAATACCCCAGAAGATAAAAACGTTCATATGGAAGATCATATTCCGTTTCCTTCCGACTTTACATAATCTGGGCAAACGTCTGGTCCCCTTGGACTCATTTTTATGCCTGCGGTGCCTGCAGGTGGAAGAGACAACATAGCATGTTTTCTTCCAATGCACCTTCGCTCAGCATATATGGCAGGGCTCGACTCCGGGGCTTAACTTTGGCCAAGGTCAACCACTCACGTTCGTTAGTTACACCAATTCTCTATTACTTCAGAAATTTATTGATGAGGACCTGGTCCTGTACTCCCTCATCCTTTGGCACATATGGCTTCATCGGAAGTCGGCGGCTATGGAGAACAACGTTCTCTCACCAGTCAAGTCCCTCACAGCCATATCAGCTTTCCACTCGTCTGTTCTCAAATAGCACCGAGTGATTAGCAAACAACCTACGTCCGCTCACTCAGCACCTACCCGACAATTGGCCTGGTCGTCCGACAACAGCCACCCACGCACACCGATTTGAGGTTGACGCTGCTTGGAAAGTCAACCACAAGAACTGCTCCGTAGCATGGGTAGAGGAAAGCAACACAACATTTGCTCATAGCCAACTTATTCAAGCTTCAAGCCCTCTCCAAGCGGAAGCGAGAGGAATATCACACGCTCTAAAATGGCTATTCTCCAATGGGTTCAGAAGTGTTTACCTCAAAACATACTGCAGGGAACTGGTTCTCGCTCTCGCCGGTTTCAAGAAATTGGCAGACATCCAACCTCTCATCACGGATATCACCAAGCATGTCAGTCGTTTGATTTTGTTACTATTGTGTTTGTAGGAAGGAACATTGTCTCCCTAGCACACAACTTAGCTAAAGGTATTTTTAATTCCTGTAACGGCCGTTCTTGAAATGAAAATCTTGCATTTCCTCAACAAAAAAAGGCAACAACGAACTACCTGACAAAGCTAAAAGTATTCTAGAGGAGCAAGCCACAACATAAAACAACTAAACCAAAGAAAGGTAGAAACTCTAGAACAAAACATCATAGAAAAACCTAGAGCAACCAAAACCCATCCATCCTCCACAGCAAGCAACCAGGATCACCAAGCAACCTCAGAAACTATGAAACAACCCTGGAACCTACGGTTCCTTGCTAGCACAACCATACAAAAATCCAAGTGCATTTATTGAAACAAATGGAGAAATCCTCCAACAATAGTTTTGAAAGAGATAAGTGACAGTGTTCGAATCTAAATTCTGAAATAAAATGCTTCCTAAATAAATGAAATACTTCCTAGCTGCCCGATCCTAATATTCAGTTCACGTGCGCGCGTTCCCTCACTTTATTCATAACCTGCGGGTTTTCAAATAGCGACAGCCGACCGCAGTAAAACGTTTATCAGTAAAAACTGAGTAAGCATATACCACAACATGTAAAACAGAGTTTTGGCGTAAAGACTTGATCACAATATAAATGAAGTAACTTCACATTTAATCATTAGTTGAGCTGAGGCGTATTAGAGCCCAGCGGGTCACGAATGCCCACAGAGAGGTCACGGTTCCTTGGTTGTTTCAAACTAGGCATCGATGTATGGAACAATGGCAGCAGAAAGCTCATCACCAGGGGCACAACTCGAAGCTGGCCCAGGAGATGCCTCAAAACTGTCCATCAAAGCAAAACATGGAGCATGACAAGGGCCTTCAAACAAAGAATCACCACAGGGAGCTGGCAAAACTAAAACATCACCATCAGCAGGAAATGGTAAGTCAAGAGGAAGCAATGAGGCAAGAGGGGCAACATCAGAAACATGAACCAAGGCCGAGGGAGCAAACTCAACATTCCCAGGGACCCAAGCTAAAAGATCAACATAAACAGGACAAGTTGCACCAAGGGAAGAAGAACTATCTTGTTGTGAGAAATTTGGACTAATGGAGGACAAGTTGCACCAAGTGGATGGAATCAGGATTTCTTACAAACAAAGATGTGCTTACACGAGCACAAGACTACTCGCACGAAAAGAGATGTGCTCGCACGAGCACAATATTGCTTTGACGAATTGCTGCAAAGGCTGATGCGACTGTTTTGTATCCAAGTTGGTTTGTGATGGTGGCTTGCTTAGGCGGCATGACATATTCCATATGCCTATATATATATGTAGGTCGTGTCTAGACTTGGTGTACTAGCGTGTGCGTGTGGTGTACCTTGGACTCGCTGTGAAAGTAGCTAACTTGATCATTAGTTAACCCGTTAAATTTGTGTCTCGTTCATGATTTCTTGCTCATTCGTTTTTGTTTTCGACACCCTCGTTATAACAGGGTGTATTTCATTTCTTCATATGAGTACAAACATTCCTAAGTTATGAAACTAATTAAAGTGATAAATCCTCCCATTGATGACATTTCCACAATTGTGGAAGTAATAGAGAAAACCTAACGCATGAATAATGTCTAGGGGCTATCTGATAACCAAAACTCTATTTTTTTCCCACCAGCAATGAAAGGAGAGGAAAAGGGAGGTGTAAAAAAAAGCAGAAGAAAAAGAGGGGTCCGAGTGGTGAGATGACTACTCCAGAGGAGGCTCGGACATGCCCAAGATTGAACATACCGGGGGGGGGGGGGGGGGGGGGGGGGGGGGAGCAACCACAGAGCCTAAGAATGCATCTGGGTTGATGAGCGGCACGGCCGACAGAGAGACCTAAATGAACAAAACTCTATTAGAATACCATCAAATAAGCCTTGCATGTTGAAATTTAAGCAACAGAAACCTAAATGAACAAATTAAGGAATTCAAGATGATTTACTCAATGAAAAGAATGAGGAACCCAAACAAACAATTCGAGAGCAAATTACAACCAATCGAATGGGATTGCACCAAATTTAAATACGCAGGGTTCCTTCTGGGTGGAGGAGTACGATCAATTGAGCCAAGTGATCAATGCTACGAGCCACAAAAGTGTGTATTATTATTTTTCTCTGAAGCTATTGCGGCAAAGAAATCAGTAAATTGATCATGCTTAGGTGATGAACTGCAATATCAAAATTTAGAGAAACATGTCATTCAACTAAACAGAGCATATTTGTTAACAAACCGAAAATAGTTTCGAAACAACTGAGTTCTCTCATCAACTACAAAATGTTCAACAAACAAGCAAAGAAAAAAAGATTTATAAGGTCAGGTTACAATTCCTTTCAAGGGTAGAGTCTTTAAAAGCTATGGATGTCACGCCAGGATGATCTCTATCTCCACTTGGCTACCACCGGCATGGCAGATAAATTGATTCGGAGTAAAAATGCTGCTATGACAAGTACAAGCAATGAACATGCCCTTCGGTAGCCTGTAGAAAACTCCTAGTAATTTTTCCCTGGTATCCTTGATCCCGAGGACTGTCACGCTTGGATTTTTTCTAATAAAATCCATCTTCTTCTTATCGGTCAACCAGTTTCTTTCTAACGCTTCAAATACCATCTTCAGCATCACATTTGGAGACAATGTTTCTGGCATCGGTTCTAGTACTAGAATAAGGTGGTAGTCACCACAATTGCAGGGTGCTCTACTGCAGCTACAGAGAAAATGTGCTCAGAAAATACTTATTTGTGAAGTTGTAAAGTTCTGGATTCATCGGAAAAACATGCTAGACGAAGAAAGATTAAGACATAAATAACCAAGAAAAACGCATCAACTTCTATTATAGCATAGCGTAGCAATATTTTGATTTCTGATTGTAATGGGGAGGGTCTCCCCTGGACAACCTGTTTTGCCTAGTTAGGCCCTTTTATGGATTCCAGGTTTACCAACAAAAAAAAAAAAAAAATAGGAGAGAAGCAAAAATAAAAAGTGCAGCAATAGACCAATTCTAGCTTTTGAAGAAAACTGAGAGAGTACATAATTAGTACCACTCAAGATAATTATAATTTGGAGCATAGAAAATAACTTGTATGATTATTAATTAAGATGTACTAGAATGTTCATTTTTCATTTTTAAAATAAAAGTGTATGATGAATAAAAACATACGTGAAGATGTAAATAAATGAGAAGAAAAAGTAACAATTAATAGACTCTAGCACTAACCCAAGGATAAGGTCAAGAAATATAATTCTCAACCGATATACCCACGCCGTAATTTGAAAGCATGTTCCACTTATTTTATTGGATCACAGGACCGTTAAGAACTTGTCGATACTCTTATCACTATTTATGGTTGACGTACCATATAATCGTGATTGTCGTGTACCATATATTTATGAAACAAAATCTATTTATACGTTGTCGTGTAAGAATATAAATGAGTTCCTGATTGTCGTGTACCATATAAATTATGGAACAAAATCTATCACTTCTATGACAGTTTCTTGTGACATACCCTGAAGCGGCAAACTTATTTATACGTCGTCGGTTTTTGGTCGGACAATGACAACTCATCTTGTTAGCTTCAGTTGATTCGCAAAGTGTTTGTACTGTCATTTTGTTACCGAATGGCCTTAGAAAGAATGGTGGAGCTATAGAAGAGTTTATTTCCTTTTACATTCCAGGAATTTAGTACCTTATTCAACCTAAAAATGCGCAAACCTATTTATAGAGTGGCAAAATCCAGTTTAGACACTTGACTTAGATAAGCAAAATCCAGGAACTTCCTTTTCATAAGATGCCACATAATTGCCTTTATAATCTTCATGGTAAATAATATAAGCAAATAGAGAGCCTACTTCTACCAAAAAATTAAAAAGCAGAAAACCAAGCACCAATGTGATTGAATGAAAATGTCGAAGTAAAGCCTGGAATATGAAAATTTGATTGAATAAAAATCTCATTTGTTATCACAAATATATGCTATTAGTTCTGTAAAGTATACACAAATTTTAAAATTTAACAATCAAAGGAAAGTCTAGATTAAACAGAGTTACAATTTTATTAGATTGTCATCGGATGGGACACGAATTGCAAAAATCTCTTGAAATTATCATGAGCTACTGCTAAAACAATCAATTTGAATAAGATCAGAGATTGTACCTTCAGCCCTCAGCCTCTTCATCCCACTAGGGTCTCGTCCTGTCCCCTATTCATCGACTCCAACAGAAAATCTGGCATCTCCTCTGAAATAGCCATGTCATGAGTTTCTTTGTTATCTGCAGGAGACGAAATTGGAGGTCGCAGTGTGAAAGGTAAGAAAGGAGATAGCACGATATCAGGTACTCAGTGACTAACAATAAAGTAGTAGTAAATGTAAACGAATGGTATTCTATATATATATCTCACTTTATCTGTTAATATTAATGAAATTAGATATGAAAAGTGGTGTCATATGGTTGACCTCAGAGTGATAATACTAGTGTGTGCTCTTGGTACCGAGGAGTCAACATGCAAGATATTGATGAAGAGCGACTGTAAGCAAGTCCAGGTAAAAAAAAGTTGCCTTTTAGGTAACCGTATTTAAAACAACTTAATGAGACGATGTGGCTCAACAGATCTCTCTAGAGATTTACAAACAGTTTCAAACCAGAAAGTACTATTTAATACTAAACGAAAGGAACAATAAAGAGCAATTATGGTTGGATAACCTCAAGTCTTTGCACACACATCCATTTAAATAAGGTTGACGGAGAGGGGAGACTGGATAGTAGAGAGAGAGAGAGAGAGAGAGAGAGCTCGTTGCTGCAACAACCACAATATGAAGAGAGGGCGATGGTCACCTGAAGAAGACTCACAGCTCAGAAGTTACGTTCAGAAGCATGGAAATGGTGGAAACTGGATGGCTCTTCCTCAAAAAGCTGGTATCTAAACCTCAACTCAAGATGCAACTTCTTTTCTCCTACCTTTCATAATCCACATTGTAAAGCTATAGAACTGATTTCTTTCCTTTACTGTTTTGTTTTTATGGACGAACAGGTCTAAACAGATGTGGAAAGAGCTGTAGACTGAGATGGCTGAACTATTTGAGGCCAAACATCAAACATGGCAACTTTTCTGAAGACGAAGACAAATTGATCTGTGGCATGTTTGCAAAATTTGGTAAAAGGTACACATACATTACCAAATCTTTGTTTCAAAGAAAAAAATCAATTTTCACTTAAAAGGTACACAACTTTCCTATTAATCTTTGTTTCAAAGAAAAAAAAAATCAATTTTAGTTTGCTCCACTTTCTTGATAATGCTATTTGGTTTCAAATTACAAAATCAATTCCTTCAGTTGAAGGCCAAGCCTCACTTTTTACTGAATCTTCTTCAATATTTACCAACTGTATTGAAGTTCTGGAAAATTTTCTAGTCCTCTCACACATGGGTCAAAGAGGATCACTGTAGAGAGGGAGAGAAAGACAGTTTTTTAATTTGGTCAAGAAGTTTTAAGAAGAGGCAGCTACAAGATCCCCCTTTTCACTTACACAATTTTATGAAACCTCTGTTTTATTTATAAATTAAAGTCAGACTAGGAACATACTTTTTGTATTTTTCTTAGAAAGTAGAAACCTCTTTTTAATTTGTGGCAAGTTTGTTGTAATTATGTATGTGTGTATACATAACATATAAATACAAAGAGGATATGAAGGGGGAGATTTGATCATGTACTTGGACGTGCAGGTGGTCTATAATGGCAAAACAACTACCAGGAAGGACCGGCAATGATATCAAGAACCATTGGAGTACAAAACTGTCCAAGAAAGTCACGATCTCTACTACTAATACTCCTTCTACTTTGTTTGGTGGAGTGGACCATTATGGTCAAGCAAGTTCTTCTGTTGGAAGTTGCAGTGCTACCTGGGATAATGATGATATTGATCATCAGACCCCGAATGATAATTTGTTTGTGACTACTGCAACTAGCAGTTATAGTTCCGTGTATGACTGTCTTGAGGAAATTAAGCAACTGATTAAAGTTAACATCAGCCCATTAGAGCCGTGGAATAATGAAAAAAATACATAGGGGGATGAAGAGGAAGAAGAGAGAGGAGGAGGAGAATCATGTAAAGAAAGATTTGCAAGGTCTGGTTAGATTTGATCAGAGTTAGGGAAGGCCATCAGTTTCTTTTCTTGTATGGATGGATATCTATGAATAAAAAATAAACTATTAGAACTATAAACTTTTATATTTGTGCATTTATATCTTATTTAATATCCTGAAAACCAGAACATCATTCACGAATCTCTAAGGATGTATACCAATAGTTGCCACTGTTTATATGTATGTAGGGTTCTCTTTAGTTCTATCTTAGTGGAGTATACGCTTGGTGCCCAGGGGGGGGGGGGGGGGGGGGGGGGGGGGGCGGATATCATCTGGGCAAGAATTTTCTCACCTCTTGTTGTATCACTTTCTTTTTGGTTAAAAGCCTTTATTCATACAATATCAAATATGCCTTTATTTATCTGAGACTGATGATGGAAACTACTTTTTTCAGTTTTCTCGTCGCAAAAGTATAATTTCCACATTCACAGGACTCCAGAAATAAAAGCATTTTCATAAAAAAAAAACATATTAAAATTTCACGAGAAATAGAACATCATTCACAAATCTCTACAGAATTATACCAATATCTGCGGAATTTGAGTTTGTCGGTTTCTGTCATTGAAAGTATAGTTCATTTTCCGCAAAAAAAAAAAAAAACAACCTTATTGATGTTTTATATTAAAATATGGAGCGTTGTAGCTTGACAATAGTTCATTTGATCACGTGAATAGTTCCTTTGTCGTGTTCCGCCATATTCACGTTTCATTTTTCATTGTCGGAAAAGTGCATAGACAATGCGGATAATTGAAAAAATTTACTTCATCGGTTTTCCGTCGAGCACGTATATCTTATTATGCATTGTCGTTTATAATGAGTCAGACAAGTCGACAATTATTTAGATTTAATTATTCTTTGCTTTGTTATTTTCCTTCCGAGTAACAGTTTATTTTTCGAACACCTATTCAAGATCGAAGATTCCTCAAAAAGAACGACTCATTTTCTAAATGTGTTAAAGTCGAGCCACAAAGTAGTTTTTCGATGTATAAAATGCAAGTTTATGCGTTTTAAAATTCACTAAATTGAAACTGCAAGATTGTAAGTTGTTTTACAAAGAGCATGGACAGCTAGACCGCTCCGTTGTTTAAGATATTTCTTCATTCGATTGTTGATCAACATATTTCCTTACAGTGTCATGTTTCACATGTACTCTATTTTTCTTCGTTATTTAAGTTGTTGTCGGGTAGATTTTAACCTTTCGTAACTTCTCTATTAATGACCTTGTTGTGGTTTTGGCCAAATAATTTTGTTGCTAGATGGTCTTTTTTGTTGGGGGTTAGTCTTTTAGCCTTTGTAACAGTAACATTGTTTTTCATGAATGTATTTTTCTTCGTTTTGTCAAAAAGGAAGACTTTTGATATCATGACTATCATAATTACTCAGTAATGATTATTGGAGATTATAAACAAGTGCTAATAAATGTAACACAATTGATAATATTGATCATGGTTCACATTTACACATGTTGTTTGTGGATTTCTCTTCATGCATTGTCATTAAAAGCCAAAGATAAAGTAGTTGCTAAAAGTATAAGTAGAGTTAATGTAAAAGTCTTTTCTTTTTAATAAATTAAGACCGTCATAAATGCACAAGTATTTTCTTGTATCAAAATAAGGGCTCCATAATATAAACGAAGTGTCGCGGGCTAAATTGGAGTAGATGGGCGACGTAATTATATGAGGTCATCTTAATTGCAATGTACCCTCCTCCCCCTCCCTAAAACAATGCGAGAATTCAAATTTGAGACCGTGTTCATGCTCTCGTGTTGCGGTTTGGTCCTCGTGACTTTTATCACAGTTTAAGATTAACATGTCCAGCCTTAATTATTGCAAAGTAGTACATTGGTAGAGACTAAACATCAAAACCTAAAGTATTTACATTCATGAGCACACGCTATGTTGAATTATACGTACATACAAACAAAAATCTTCAAAAATATTTCATATCCGAATATTTTTAAGCAGTTTAATTAGTATTTGCGCCATTATTAATTTTAATTTCCAAAAGTATATGTCTGTTTTTTAGAGGCGTTATTATTCACAAGCCCAACTGGGGACACAAACACATCAACCTTACAGATTAGGCTGTTGTCAGGTTAATGTTGAGGTTTCAAATAGAGAAAGGAGCATTGTTTTACAAACCATTCCTCCATCTGATATTCTCCGCCTCCGATCTTCTCTCTAAACCTCCATGTTTCTCACTCGTCACTTCCATTTCTTAACACCATATCAACCCATCAAAAGGTCTATGTCTAAGGTTCCTCAGTTCTTGACTTGATGAATAAGGATTGCCCACTTCCTTTAGAAACCAATAACAATGTTTTGAAGTCATATGGGAAGTCTTTGGCAAGGGCGTTGTAACTAAAAAAAAATGCCACCATCTGAATCAGTTAGAACTTTTCAGCAACTTAAAAGAACTTGAAATTCTACAACCCTTCAATCTAAGGGTGTAATATACTGGTTTTTTTTCAGATAAGCTACATATTTTGACATCAGAAATTATTGGTTAACAAATCATGGTGGCATTCCATAACTTTTTGTTGCATCTTTGATTTTAATTGAAGGAGTGGTGTTGTGAAAGAGATGGAGAGGGAGAGCTACAGAGAGGAGGCGGCGGTAGCCCCATATTGGCACAACCATACAGCTTTTTCTCCACTTCCACTGCAAGATTTACTTACAAATAGCTTTACACCGATTTTTCTGGTCTAGTCCTACTATATAAGTGGCCAGCAAGAGTAACTCACGCTGGACGAGTAATAGATCACATTCACTGAGAGCACTGAGGTTCTCTAGTGAAGTTACGTGGGGATCTAAGATAATACTTTATATCCGTTCCGTAAACTTGAATAAAATGTGTTCTTGAGAGATATAATTATAGAAAGAGAAGGAAAATGAGAGTCTACAAAGAGCTTCTTCCCCCCCCCCCCCCCCCCTTCCAGCTCCAAACCCTGTGAACGCCCTAAACGGCGTTCCTTTGCCCAGAGAATCTCCCTCTTTCCTTTGACCCCCTTTAGGATGACAGTGGTCTTGTCTATGCTCCCCTCACCAAAGCTTACAAGCTAAAAGCCTGGAAAATACTCCAATCCACTCTCATCATCAAACCTGTGGCAATATCGTTTAACCAAGACTATCTCTTCTCCAGAGTCAAGGATCCTCGAAAATTCATGAAAGGCAATTGCCAACTTATGCCCTCACATGGCTCCACCCTCTACAATTACTTGTATACTTCTCCAGTGCGTTTTCTGCTTCTGACTCATCAGTCTCCGCAACTTATTCAGGATGATATAGTCTGGACTGCCTTCTGCAATCATGGACAAAGGAACAACTTTCTATTTTCAAGGGTTAAGTACGAGGATGTGTCTGAGTCCGGAGAAGACATGTGTTAGAAATGACAAGCTACCTGTGTCTTTGGAGCGCATATATCGGGTATATATTTTCAAGGGTTAAGTACGAGGATGTGTCTGTATGTGGAGGTGTATATGTGCTTGGTGGAGATTGTTACGGGTGAAAACAAAGAGTGTATTAAATAATGCTTTGAAAACTCTAACACAGTACGACGGGAAGAGTCATTAGGTCATGTCCAGGTACTTTAATTCCCACAATCCCAAGTCCTGACTTTAACATTGCACGACTTAGTTAATGCTACCATTAACCATCCACCTCGACTGCAATATCCAGTCATACAAATTTCCAAGTCTCTTCCTCTGACCAAATATTCAAAGATGGCCTAAGAAGTATATTATATGTCTCGCACATCTGGCATATCTGGTACATGACACAAGATGCAGCACCAACTACATCATATATCATATTAGTAAACCTTTTCGAGCATCAACGACGAGGGGAAAACAAAGCTAATGCAGTTAAGGAATTTTCAATAATCATAAACAAGGATGATTAACAAAAGAATCGTTCTTTTAAGCCTTTCCATTAGCACCCTAGCGGACAAAATATCTGGAAGTTAACGTACCTGAAAGCTATACCAAAAAAATTGATTTAAAGTGCCGAGAATGGATAGTTCATAGGAAATCCTGAATTGCAATATCCTGTGGCCGTCTATATGGTCATAAGATGCCAAAATGGCGCATCAAGAATATGGGGCACCAAAGAGTCGAGCTGCTCGGAGCAATTTCTGCATAAATGAAAATAAGAATGGTCAACAATGTAACCCCTTCTAACTCTGGCAAAATGAGTCGCATTTCAGAGGTATGATAAGAATCCATGAAAACTCATTTGACAGTCTTTTCCCAGTTCTGGTATTCGGTATAGTTTCTTACAATACTTTACAGTCAGAAATGCAGGACAGTTTTGGATATGGCTTACAGGTCCAGGCTTTGGGCTCCAGAAGATTCATGTTCGCTTCGAAGGCAGCAAACCCCAAAGTGGACTATAACACCAAGGGAGGGATTAACTAGTGTCATGAAAATGAAATGTTTAGATGCCAGCCAGATTTTAATTCCCTGCATATACCCACAAGGATTCCTAGTAAAGGACTTTGAAAGAAAATATTTACTAATATTTAGTTCATCTAATTTTCTTCAAGACTCAGGTTAACGGATTGGGATCCTCTCATGGCTTGAAGGGATCCGAACCTTTCTCCTAGCGAAAAATCCCACACAGTGAGAAACAAGGCTCCCACCGTATTAAAACTTGAGGTTTCAAACAGATTATGTTAAATGTCGGACCCTTCAAATTCATGCATTGATGAAGGTTTACAAACTTTTTGCTTTAGAAACCAAAACTGAGAAACAAAAAGCTTGGTAAAAATCACAACATTATTCCACTACAGAGTACAGAGTGGGCGACGTGTACTACTGGACCAGTAAAAGGTCACCACATGCTTTCGTATAGCTTATCATAAACATTACGCGTACATAAAGATCTGTATTGCCAACAATCGCCAACAATGTCCAGCACCTTAATCTTGCTATCTAACAGCCGAAAACATATCAGGGTGGCTCTAACTTTTAACTATGCCTACTAGCCTACAACGCAATTTCTCATGATTGCTGAAACTTCCTAGAAGGATAGAGATTACCACCAAATGGCAGTGACTAGCAATCTGCCAATTGTGGCGATTAGCAATCTTCCATATTGATCCTCACTCAAACAGTTCAACGGATATACTGATGCAGAATTTTCCAATTGACCTACTTGAAGGAATTCCATCAACCTGGAAAATACATGAGGTTTGACAAGCCAACATGACAGGCAATCTCCATCCAATTTCCTCCTCGAGGAAGGTCTATGAGAAAAATGGACCTCGAGAAGTATAAGCACTCAACCTTGTAAAATCACAACCAACTCTGAGGACCAAAGCCCAAAGTTAGAGGACAGTTGTGGTTGACTCTTATCATTAAACACATCACCATCAGACAAGTGTATCCAATGTTTTCCATTGCCATCAAGTAACAGAACATAATCATCCCCCTAATGAACCACTACTTTCACCACTTGATTTGTTAGGAATGAAAATAAGACATACTATGAAGATGGATATTTTCTCAATCTCAAATAGTGAGGCATACAAAACTGCCGAATAAGATTCCGTACAGGAATTAGCACAAGCAAACCAGCATTACAGGCCTGACATGAAAACACAACAAGCGCCCATGCTTCCTAGGTGATATGGAGCCCAGAGTTTGGACCGTGGAAAGCATTATCTTACAAGTGAACAAATACTCTGATTGGGAAACACAACAAGAAGACAAGCGATTTCTACCACATCAATTTTTAAGTTCAAACCCAGTGTCCACAGGAGTAAAGGCTAGCAAGACCGCAACACATTTAACGACTGGACTCCTCAGGCATCCAGCAGGATAAGGAGCCTCAGTTTTAATGTTATTACTTATGTCTGTAGTTTATCAGAGTCCCTACTCGTTGTTGCCACCTACTTTTGTCCTTTAATTCCCATTTTATGTATTCTCACCATTTCTAATATTCGTAGCTCTAACTGTAAATAGCATTGTGATAATCGAACAGAAGCATTTGGTTTACTCAAGAGCTTAGGGCAGATGAGTAAGATTGAGACTAACAGAATCACCAATCGGTATGAAATAAGCGATACAGAACCCAGAACTTGGATTGTAAACGGCATTATAGTACAATTGAACCAATACTCTGGCTAACTATAGAATGGCTGACCCACACTCTGGTCAACAAAACGGAGAGGATCGCGGCCATAAATCAAACCAATATAGCCAAGGTAACGTAATTCAACCGTTAACATTACAACCATTTTGAAATAACAATTATTTTTTGTATGCAGACATCTCTGACTTTTTTCTTTTAATACATTGGAGAAATTTATCACTCCGAAGGGGGTGAGGGGGACTTGATTCTGGTGAATTGCCTATAAGGGTCCTTACTACTTGGCTATTTCACTAACATTCGTAGTGCTATCCCAAAAGATTCTGAGGTTCTTCGTCGTTTGAATCGTGATGATCATCATGTCATCATCTAAACTCACTGAGCCTGTACTTAATACTTATAAAGCTCCAAGAAATGACATTTATTGAGAAAGACCAATTTTTTTAAGATGGTATTGACATGATGAAAAGAGGTCCTCATTTAATTGTAAAAAAAAAACAGTGACGGAACTCATGATTTACAAGAGCATAGCATAAGAGAGTAGACCAGTACAGGAATCCTGAGTCCACGAACCCCGAATTCTTGGATACACACCCGACATGAAACCGGCACCCGAGTCCAGGTACCATAGCAACAAAAAATATCACTCTATCAAAATCAACAGCTCTCTCACCAATTCCAACACACAGGCGAAAGCTTATACCGCTAGAACATAGAGTAATTGAGCAGTTCTTAACCTTGTTTCTCTATTTAGATCGTCTTCAAAACTCTCCAATCTCTCTGCACTATCAGATATCATACCATCTGGATTTTCTAGAGCCAAGCACAAGTTCAATTCTTTGCAACATTTCTTGTGAACTTGTTGTCTTTATCTCTCTCTCTGGACTTTGTTTCCAATTTTCCTCACGTCTTTGCAAAATCTGATTCAATACCATCTAAGTTTTCTGTTTCCATGTTAAATTTTATAAGTCTCTCAGCAAAATCTCATTTAATATGAACTGGATAAACTTCTATTTCGCTTTTGTGACACGAGACCCAAAATAACCATCTTTTTAGTATGCTGAAGGCTGAGGCGAAGAAACAAGAGAAAAATAGTTCAGGTATGCAGTTTCTCTTATGAGGTTTATGAATGTTGCTTAATTTAGACTCCTTTATGTTAATTTGAACTACTTGGACGTTGTTTGAAATTACCATTGCATGTTTAATCATTTAGTTTCATTGTACTTTAGCTTCTAGGGGATTTTATTAGTTTGGGTTACACACCGCCCGACACGGAAACGACACGGAAACGACATGGAAACAAATGGATCGACATGGAAATGACGTGAAATAAACGGGTTGGGTTATGTCAACTCGCATAACCCGAAATGACCTGCAAAACTGTTCAAATCCATCATCCCAATAACACAACTGAAGTTTTGTAATTTTGCCAAAATAAATAGGGCTATAAGATAAACAAACATGTTGCTTCTTCCTGGACCCTTCTTCTGCCTCGAGAATAAATTTTCTCTTTCCTTTCACAACGTCCATTGGGATGGAATTCGGTTCCAGAGATTATAAGTTGGACATAGTTGTCTCTAGTACCTTGGTAGCTTTTACTTGATGAGAAGTCATCAGTTGAAGCCATTGAAAGCTACACACACACAGAGAGCTTCAGGATGTAATAGGGACTGGGACATTGAACTTTAGCAACCCCACTTTTGTAAACTTCAGTTTTTAATTGAAGTACTTTACGATTAAATGTTTAATCATTTAATTTCATTGTACTTTAGCCTCTTGGGGATTTATTAGTTTGTGTCACAACCGGCCCGACACGAAAATTACACTAAATAAATGTATTAACACGGAAACGACACGGGTCGCATAACCCAAAATGACCCGCAAAACTGTTCAAATTCATTATCTCAATAACACTACTACAGTTATGTTATTTTGCCAATAAATAGGGCTATAAGATAAACATACATTTTGCTTCTTTCTGGGCCCTTCTGCCTCAAGAATCAATTTTTCCTTTCCCAACGTCCAATGGGGCGGAATTTTAGCTGATGAGAAGCCATCAGTTGAAGCCATTGAAACCTACACAAACACGGAGAGAGCTTCTGGATGTACCAGGGAACAGGATGTTGAAATCTAGCAACAACTCTTTTGTA
The DNA here is from genome assembly GCA_023055425.1 of Linanthus parryae. NCBI lineage: Eukaryota > Viridiplantae > Streptophyta > Magnoliopsida > Ericales > Polemoniaceae > Linanthus > Linanthus parryae. The sequence goes on along the minus strand of JALGPY010000008.1, from coordinate 13,909,150 downwards.
AACTTCAGTTTTTAATTAGAGTAACTTTATATTGCATGTTTAATGATATAATTTCATTGTACTTTAACTTCAAGGTGATTTGATTAGTTTGGATCAGAATCGGCACTTTTGTTCAGACCAGAGCCGCGCTTTTGTTCCGCATTTCTCTTCTCTTCCCCTGCCTGCATGCTATTTCCCGGCTCAGCTCATCGGTTATTGTTTTAACGTTAACTCGCATAACCCGAAATGACCCGCAAAACTGTTCAAATCCGTCATCCCAATAACACAACTACACTTTTGTAATTTAGCCACAATAAATAGAACAATAAGATAAACATACATTTTGCTTCTTTCTGGGGCCTTCTTCTGCCTCCAGAATCAATTTTCTCTTTCCTTTCACAACGTCCATTGGGGGTGGAATTCGGTTCCAGAAATTTTAAGTTGGACACTGTTGTCTCTAGTACCTTGGTAGCTTTTAGCTGATGAGAGTCATCAATTGAAGCCATCCGAACTTACACATATACAGAAAGCTTCTAGATGTACTAGGGGCCGGGACGTTGAACTCTAGCAACCCCTCTTTGATTGAAGTTCTTTTCAACCAGAAAATGAGTCAAAACTCAAAAGAAAGAAATGTACATAATCCTTTTTGAACTCTATTGCAATCAGTACTATAAAATCAAGCTACACATAGTTTAAAATGGGAAAAATTTACATAATCCTACATTTTATTGGAGAATGTACAATACTTTACAGTGAGAAATGCATGACAGTTTTGGACAAGGCATACAAGTCCGGATTTTGGCTCCAGAGGATTCACGTCCACTTCAAAGGCAGCAAACCCCAAAGTGGACTATACCACATCCGGAGGGATTAACTTGACTGCCATGGAAATGAAATCTTAACATGCTTGCCCAGATCCTTGTCCCTTCTCCGATTTTAATTCCCAGCATATAATCACAACGGTTTCCAGTAAATCACTTGGAAAGCAAAGATTTAACATTTAGTACATCTTATTTGCTACAAGACAGGTTAACGGGAGATCCTCTCCTACCTTGGAGGGATCCGAACCCCTGTCCTAATAAAAAAAACCCACGCAGAGCTAAATGGATTATGCTAAATGTCGGACTCCTCAAATCCTTGCCTTGATGAAGGTTTACAAACTTTTTTCTTTAGAAACCAAAACTGAAAAAACGAAAACCTTGGCCAAATATCACGACAATGTTTTTCCACTAGAGAGTGGGCGCTGTTTACTACTGGACCAGTAAAAGATCACCCTATACTTAAGTATAGCTTTATCCTAAACATGGCAGGTACATAATACGTCCAATCTCAATGAAGGTATTGCCAACAATCGCCAACAATCCAGCACTTTAATCTTGCTATCTAAGAGACCAAAACATATCAGGGTGGCTTAACTTTTAAGTATGCCTGGGAGTCTACACCGATTTTTCTCATGATTGCTGGAAGGATAGAGATTGCCACCAAATAGCCCTTAAAGCACTCAACCATGTAAATCACAACGTAATTTGAGGGCAAAAGCCCAAAGTTAGAGGACTGCCCATTAAAGGATGACTGATGCCACGTACTAAACACAGCACCATCAGACAAGTGTTTCCAATGTTTTAACAGTTTTTCCATTGCCATCAAGTTACAGAAACTAAAATATACTATGAAGATGGGTAGTGATATTCTCAATCTCAAATAGTTAAGCGTACAAAACTGCCGTAAAAGAAACCAACATTACAGGCCTCCTTGGTGATATGGATCCTAGAGTTTGGATCGGGAATGGCATTATATTACAATAGAACCAATACTCTTACGAGGAAACACAATAAGAGGACAAGGAAATTCTACCACATCGATTTCCAAGTTCAAACCCGGTGTCACAGGAGTAAATGGTAGCAACACCGCAACGCGTTTAATGATTGGACTCCTCAGGCATCGAGCAGGATAAGGAGCCTCAGTTTTAATGACTGGTGAATCGCCTATTAGTGTCCTTACCACTTGGCTGACACTGATTTTGTTCTAGTTTTAAGCTTTTGTAATAGCAAGATAGTGAAAACCAACTGATAGTAGAGAGACCTATCAGCTCTGTATTAATATCTAAACGTGATCAGCTATGTATCAATGTTTAAACACGATGACAACTTTCCGGTTCTAGGTTCGATCATCTTCACCAGTACAATTCACATTGCTTCTGGGAGTAAAAAAAAAAAGACAACACCCACTCCATCCATCGACAGCTCTCGCCAATTCTCTCACTCAGCCAGAGAAAACTTCAATTTCATATCATGACACGGGAAAAAAAACAGTCACCTATTTAGCATAATGGAAATACACCCATAATTTTGAGCTTCATGTTACTCCTTCCAAGAGACATAGCATAAACTAGTTATACTTTTAGCAACTAATTTAGACTGATTTACCCCTGCCTCTAGCCCATAATTGCAAATCTTGGGCAACACCGTCTTCCTATACAAGACGCCCTCTGGTGCTCTTGATCCTCACCACTGAAGTTGTAGTATCTGCACCGGAAGTTGAAGTATCTGTAAACTCTACCCAGTTCTCTCTCCGGATTTGGAAAATGCAATCTTTTTTCTTGATTTTCATAATCCAGGTTCAAGAGGCATAGAACTCATCTCTATCTCACTCGGTCTCTAAATGTTCATTTATATGGAAAAAGTTGCGGATCGAGATGGCTGAATTATCAGAGGGCAATCAAAATAGACTGTACTTTCTCAAAGAAATGATGTACAGCCATCTCTCTCATTGTAGACCATTTTATAGTCCGCTTTGGGTCGTAAAGCGTTGACACGAAAATGAATGGGGTGGGGATTCGATCAACTCGCATAACACGAATTCATATTGACCAATTCATGGACTTGAGCTGATTGAGCATGCTCCCAAATGGGGTTCCGGCAACCTAACTAAATACAATTCGGGAAAAGAGTACCAACAGGCCAAAGGGGTCAAGATACCAAACACACACACACACATATATGTATATATGTATACATACATATATATATATATGTATATATATATATGACTCTAACTTGAATAAGTAATGAGATAAGATATGAAAAGTGGTTTCAAATGGTTGATCTTAAGAGTGATACTATTAGTGGGTGGTATTGGTGCCAAGGGATCAAGATATCAGACATTGATGAAGAGCAACTGTTACTGAAGAGGTCAAGATACCAGACACACACAAACATTAACTTTTCATTAGGGCCAGAAGTGCATTCATGGGTGAGTGAGAGTTGTTGATAGATAAAGAGTGATTGTGTTGTGTTTTTTTGTTTAATTCGTATTAAATGAGTTCAAAAGGCAATGTGGACCAGTGAGGTGAAGAAGAGACTTGACCATGCACAGAGGTATGACATGTAAGTTGCAATACAAGAAGATCAAAAATACATAGAGATAATATTATTGCATGCACCTTTGAATTTAGGATAATCTAAATCTGTTGAAAATTATAACTATTTTCAATTTTAACCCCATATTGTAAATATGAAGTTGATTAGATAGTGCAATGTTTTTTAGTTGTTCTGGGTGTAGGATTCCACTTGATTGATTTTGGTAGTTTGGTGAGGGATGGGTGCTGGTTCGTGTGAATTAATTTTTTGCTGGATGGTCTTCGTTGTTGGTGGTTAGTCTTTAGCCTTGTTTGTCTCTTTGTAACTGTAACATTGTTTTTCATGAGGATGACTATATTTTCTATGTTTTGTCAAAAAAGAAGACTTTCGACATCATGTCTATCACAATTACTCATATTAATGATTAATGGACATAATGCACAAGTGCTAATAAATGTAACACAATTGATAATATTGATCATGGTTCACATTTACACATGTTACTTGTGAATTTCTCTTTGATGCATTGTCATTCAAAAGCAAAGATAAAATAGTTGCTAAAAAATTATCAGCAGTTAATGTAAAAGTCTTTTTTTTTTTATCTTATTAAGACCGTCGTAAACGCATAATTATTTTCTTGCATCAAAATAAGAGCTCTATAATATAGACGAAGTGGCACGGGCGAAAGTGGAATAGATGAGTGAAATATTTATATGAGACGATGTGGCTCAACAAATCTCTCTAGAGGTTTACAGAGATAACCTCGTAGCTACTATTTACTACAAAACAACAATAATAATAAAGAGTAATTATGCTTGGGCAACCTCAAGGGTTTGTGTGCACATCCATATAAATAAAGTAATGGGAGAGGGGAGACTGGATATTAGAGAAGGAGAGAGAGACAGAGACAGAGAGAGAGCTCCTTGTTGCAACAACCACAATATGAAGAGAGAGCGGTGGTCAGCTCAAGAAGATTCGAAGCTCAAAAATTACATTGAGAAGCATAGATTTGGTGGAAAATTGGATGGCTCTTCCTCAGAAGTATCTAAATCTCAAATCAAGATGCAACTTCTTTTCTCCTACCTTTCATAATCCATATTCTAGAAGTAATAAACTGATATCTTTCCTTTAATGTTTTGTTTTATGAGCGAACAAGTCTAAACAGATGTGGAAAGAGCTGTAGATTGAGATGGTTGAACTATCTGAGCCCAAACATCAAACATGGTAATTTTTCTGAAGAAGAAGACATATTGGTATGTGGAATGTTTGCAAAAATTGGTCCGCTATGGGTCGTAAAAGCGTTGACACGAAAATGACACGAAAATGAATGGGTAGTGATCCGATCAACTCGCATAACATGAATTCATATTAACCAATTGGGCACGGGCTTGAGCTGATTGAGCATGCTCTCAAATGGAGTTCGGGCAACCTAACTAAATACAATTTGGGACCAGAGTACCAACAGGCCAAAGGGGTCAATGACTTGTTGTAACTTCTCTATTAATGACCTTGTTGTGGTTTTGACCAAATGATTTTGTTGTGTGGGTGTTAACTTTTTATTAGGGCCATAAGAGATTTCAAGGGTGACTGATGGTTGTCGATAGATAGAGAGTGAATGTGTTGTCTTTTTTGTTTAATTCGTAGTATTAAATTAGTTCAAAAAGCAATGTGAACCGGTGAAGATACTTGAGCATGCATGGAGGCATTACAGGTAGATTTAATTATTGCATGCACCATTGAATTTGGGATATCCTGAATGTGTTGCCTGGTTGGATAACCTCAAGTGTTAGTGTGCACATCCATATAAATAAGGTAGACGGAGAGGGCTGGATAGAAAGAAGGGAGAGGGAGAGAGAGAGAGCTCCTTGTTGCGACAACCACGATATGAAGAGAAGAGGGCCATGGTCACCTCAAGAAGACTCGAAGCTCAAATATGACATTGAGAAGCATGGCAATGGTGGAAATTGGATGGCTCTTCCTCAGAAAAGTTGGTATCTAAATCTCAACTCAAGATGCAACTTCTTTTCTCCTACCGTTCATAATCCACATTCTAGAAGTATAGAACTGATATATTTCCTTTAATGTTTTGTTTTTATGAGCGAACAAGTCTAAACAGATGTGGAAAGAGCTGTAGATTGAGATGGCTGAACTATCTGAGGCCAAACATCAAACATGGTAATTTTTCTGAAGAATAAGACAAATTGATATGTGAAATGTTTGCAAAATTGATCCTCTTTGGGTCGTAAAAGCATTGACACGAAAATGACACGAAAATGAATGGGTCGGGATTCGATCAAACTCGCATAACATGAATTCATATTAACAACCTGGGAATGGACTTGAGTTGATTGAGCATGCTCCCAAATGGGTTCGGGCAACGTAAGGGTTCGGGCAACCTAACTAACTACAATTCAGGACCAGAGTACCAACAGGCCAAACGGGTCAATGACCTGTTGTAACTTCTCTATTAATGACCTTGTTGTGGTTTTGACCAAATGATTTTGTTGTGTGGGTGTTAACTTTTTATTAGGGCCATAAGAGATTTCAAGGGTGAGTGATGGTTGTTGATAGGTAGAGAGTGATTGTGTTGTCTTTTTTGTTTAATTCGTATTAAATGAGTTCAAAAAGCAATGTGAACCGGTGTGGTGAAGAAGAGACTTGAGCATGCATGGAGGTATTACAAGTAAGTTTCAATACAAAAAAGATCGAAATTACAAGTAAATTTACTTATTGCATGCACCATTGAATTTCGGATATCCTGAATGTGTTGCATGGTTGGATAACCTCAAGTGTTTGTGTGCACATCCATATTAATAAGGTAGACGGAGAGGGCTGGATAGAAGGAAGGGAGAGGGAGAGAGAGAGAGCTCCTTGTTGCAACAACCACGATATGAAGAGAAGAGGGCCATGGTCACCTCAAGAAGACTCGAAGCTCAAATATGACATTGAGAATCATGGCAATGGTGGAAATTGGATGGCTCTTCCTCAGAAAAGTTGGTATCTAAATCTCAACTCAAGATGCAACTTTTTTTCTCCTACCGCTCATAATCCACATTCTAGAAGTATAGAACTGATATATTTCCTTTAATGTTTTGTTTTTATGAGCGAACAAGTCTAAACAGATGTGGAAAGAGCTGTAGATTGAGATGGCTGAGCTATCTGAGGCCAAACATCAAACATGGTAATTTTTCTGAAGAATAAGACAAATTGATATGTGAAATGTTTGCAAAATTGATCCTCTTTGGGTCGTAAAAGCATTGACACGAAAATGACACGAAAATGAATGGGTCGGGATTCGATCAACTCGCATAACATGAATTCATATTAACAACCTGGGAATGGACTTGAGTTGATTTAGCATGCTCCCAAATGGGTTCGGGCAACGTAAGGGTTCGGGCAACCTAACTAACTACAATTGAGGACCAGAGTACCAACCGGCCAAAGGGGTCAATGACCTGTTGTAACTTCTCTATTAATGACCTGGTTGTGGTTTTGACCAAATGATTTTGTTGTGTGGGTGTTAACTTTTTATTAGGGCCATAAGAGATTTCAAGGGTGAGTGATGGTTGTTGATAGGTAGAGAGTGATTGTGTTGTCTTTTATGTTTAATTCGTATTAAATGAGTTCAAAAAGCAATGTGAACCGGTGAGGTGAAGAAGAGACTTGAGCATGCATGGAGGTATTACAAGTAAGTGTCAATACAAAAAAGATCGAAATTACAAGTAAATTTACTTATTGCATGCACCATTGAATTTGGGATATCCTGAATGTGTTGCCTGGTTGGATAACCTCAAGTGTTAGTGTGCACATCCATATAAATAAGGTAGACGGAGAGGGCTGGATAGAAGGAAGGGAGAGGGAGAGAGAGAGCTCCTTGTTGCGACAACCACGATATGAAGAGAAGAGGGCCATGGTCACCTCAAGAAGACTCGAAGCTCAAATATGACATTGAGAAGCATGGCAATGGTGGAAATTGGATGGCTCTTCCTCAGAAAAGTTGGTATCTAAATCTCAACTCAAGATGCAACTTCTTTTCTCCTACCGTTCATAATCCACATTCTAGAAGTATAGAACTGATATATTTCCTTTAATGTTTTATTTATATGAGCGAACAAGTCTAAACAGATGTGGAAAGAGCTGTAGATTGAGATGGCTGAACTATTTGAGGCCAAACATCAAACATGGTAATTTTTCTGAAGAATAAGACAAATTGATATGTGAAATGTTTGCAAAATTGATCCTTTTTGGGTCGTAAAAGCATTGACACGAAAATGACACGAAAATGAATGGGTCGGGATTCGATCAAACTCGCATAACATGAATTCATATTAACAACCTGGGAATGGACTTGAGTTGATTGAGCATGCTCCCAAATGGGTTCGGGCAACGTAAGGGTTCGGGCAACCTAACTAACTACAATTCAGGACCAGAGTACCAACAGGCCAAACGGGTCAATGACCTGTTGTAACTTCTCTATTAATGACCTTGTTATGGTTTTGACCAAATGATTTTGTTGTGTGGGTGTTTACTTTTCATTAGGGCCATAAGAGATTCAAGGGTGAGTGATGGTTGTTGATAGGTAGAGAGTGATTGTGTTGTCTTTTTTGTTTAATTCGTATTAAATGAGTTCAAAAAGCAATGTGAACCGGTGTGGTGAAGAAGAGACTTGAGCATGCATGGAGGTATTACAAGTAAGTTTCAATACAAAAAAGATCGAAATTACAAGTAAATTTACTTATTGCATGCACCATTGAATTTGGGATATCCTGAATGTGTTGCATGGTTTAACCTCAAGTGTTTGTGTGCACATCCATATAAATAAGGTAGACGGAGAGGACTGGATAGAAGGAAGGGAGAGAGAGAGAGAGCTCCTTGTTGCGACAACCACAATATGAAGAGAAGAGGGTCATGGTCACCTCAAGAAGACTCGAAGCTCAAATATGACATTGAGAAGCATGGCAATGGTGGAAATTGGATGGCTCTTCCTCGGAAAAGTTGGTATCTAAATCTCAACTCAAGATGCAACTTCTTTTCTCCTACCGTTCATAATCCACATTCTAGAAGTATAGAACTGATATATTTCCTTTAATGTTTTGTTTTTATGAGCGAACAAGTCTAAACAGATGTGGAAAGAGCTGTAGATTGAGATGGCTGAACTATCTGAGGCCAAACATCAAACATGGTAATTTTTCTGAAGAATAAGACAAATTGATATGTGAAATATTTGCAAAATTGATCCTCTTTGAGTCGTAAAAGCATTGACACGAAAATGACACGAAAATGAATGGGTCGGGATTCGATCTACTCGCATAACATGAATTCATATTAACAACCTGGGCATGGACTTGAGTTGGTTGAGCATGCTCCCAAATGGGTTCGGGCAACGTAAGGGTTCGGGCAACCTAACTAACTACAATTCAAGACCAAAGTACCAACAGGCCAAAGGGGTCAATGACCTGTTGTAACTTCTCTATTAATGACCTTGTTGTGGTTTTGACCAAATGGTTTTGTTGTGTCGGTGTTAACTTTTTATTAGGGCCATAAGAGATTTCAAGGGTGAGTGATGGTTGTTGATAGGTAGAGAGTGATTGTGTTGTCTTTTTTGTTTAATTCGTATTTACTTATTGCAAGGTATTACAAGTAAGTTTCAATACAAAAAAGATCAAAATTACAAGTATTTACTTATTGCATGCACCATTGAATTTGGGATATCCTTAATGTGTTGCATGGGTGGATACCCTCGAAGTGTTTGTGTGCACATCCATATAAATAAGGGAGAGAGAGAGGGCTGGATAGAAGGAAGGGAGAGGGAGAGGGAGAGAGAGAGCTCCTTGTTGCGACAGCCACAATATGAAGAGAAGAGGGCTATGGTCACGTCAAGGAGACTCGAAGCTCAAATATTACATTGAGAAGCATAGCAATGGTGGAAATTGGATGGCTCTTCATCAGAAAGCTGGTATCTAAATCTCAACTCAAGATGCAACTTCTTTTTTCCTACCTTTCATAATTCACATTCTAAAGGTATAGAATAGATCTCTTTTCCTTCAATGTTTTGTTTTTATGAACGAACAGGTCTAAACATATGTGGAAAGAGCTGTAGATTGAGATGGCTGAACTATCTGAAGCCAACATCAAACATGGTAATTTTTCTAAAGAAAAGGACAAATTGATAAGTGGCATGTTTGCAAAAATTGGTAGGAGGTAAACATAAATTACTTAAGATCTAAGACCAATCAAAATAGACTATAATTTGTGAAAGAGCTGATATAGTGTAATCTCTCTAACGGTGAACCATTTTATGACCTGCTTTGTGCAGTAAAAGTGTTGACACGAAAATGACACGAATTCATATTGATCCATTGGACATGGACTTCAGCTTATTGAGCATGTTCCTAGGGGTTTGGGCAACCAAGTTAAATACAAACCTAAACAATAGTACCAAGGGGCCTGAACACCCAAATTGCACAATTTATAAGATATTCATGTACTACTATTACTAAACAAAAAGAAGAATAAAGAGTACTAGTTATGGTTGGTTAAACCTTAAGTGTGCTGGTTCGTGTAAATTAATTTGTTGCAGGATGGTCTTCGTTGTTGGTGGTTAGTCTTTAGATTTGTTTGTCTCTTTGTAACTGTAACATTTTTTTTATGAGGATGACTATATTTTCTTCGTTTTGTCAAAAAAGAAGACTTTCGACATCAAGTCTATCACAATTACTCATATTGATGATTAACGGATATAATTCGCAAGTGCTAATAAATGTAACACAATTAATAGTATTGATCATGGTTGACACTTTACACATATTACTTGTGAATTTCTCTTTTATGCATTGTCATTCAAAAGCAAAGATAATATAGTTGCTAAAAAGTATTAGCAGAGTTAATGTAAAAGTCTTTTCTTTTTATCATATTAAGACCGTAAAAAACGCATAATTATTTTCTTGCATCAAAATAAGAGCTCTATAATATAGACGAAGTGGCGCGGGCGAAATTGGAATAGATGAGTGAAATATTTATATGAGACGATGTGGCTCAACAAATCTCTCTAGATGTTTACAGAGATAACCTCTGTAGTTACCATTTACTACTAAACTATAATAATAACAAAGAGTAATTATGGTTGGATAACCTCAAGGGTTTGCGAGCACATCCATATAAATAAGGTAATGGGAGAGGGCAGACTGGATATTAGAGAAGGAGAGAGAGAGAGAGAGAGCGAGAGCGAGAGAGCTCCTTGTTGTGACGACCACGATATGAAGAGAGAGCGGTGGTCACCTCACTAAGATTCGAAGAGAAGCACGGAAATTGTGAAAAAATGATATTTTCCTCTAATGTTTTGTTTTTATGAGCGAACATGTCTAAACAGATGTGGAAAGAGCTGTAGAATGAGATGGCTGAACTATCAGAGGCCAAACATCAAACATGGTGATTTTTCTAAAGAATAAGACAAATTCATATGTGGCATGTTTGCAAAAACTGGTAGAAGGTAAACATAAATTACTTAAGACCCAAGACTAATCAAAATAGACTATAATTTGTCAAAGAGCTGATGTAGTGTAATCTCTCTAACGGTGAACCATTTTATGACCTGCTTTGTGTAGTAAAAGTGTTGACACGAAAATGGCACGAATTCATATTGATCCATTGGACATGGACTTCAGCTTCAAGATCGGGTTTGGGCAGCCAAGCTAAATACAAACCTAAACAATAATACCAACGGGCCTAAACACCCAAATTGCACAATTTATAAGATTTTCATGTACTACTATTACTAAACAAAAATAAGAATAAAGAGTACTAGTTATGGTTGGATAAACCTTATGTGTTCGCATCCACATCTCTTTAAATGAGATCGAGAGACATGGGAGACTGAATATTTGAGAAGGAAGAAGAGAGAGAAAGATGGGAAGAGCTCCTTGCTCTAACAACCACAATATGAAGAGAGGGCCATGGTAACGTGAAGAAGACTCGATGTTCAAAAACTACATAGAGAAACAAAGAAGTTATTGAAAGTGGCTCAAGCCTACTACTGAGAAGAATCGTGCCTGAAAGTCAAATCTTTCATTTTCAAACATATACAATTTTTTTCTTGATTTTCAGGGTCCAAATCCAAGAGGAGCCAACTCACATATCTACCACTATCAGTCTTTAAATGTTTGTTTTTAAGGAAATAACGGGTCTAAATTGAAGTGGAAGAGCTGCGGGTCGAGATGGCTGAACTACCTTAGGCCAATCAAAATATACTATAATTGCACAGTACAATGTTATGAGCAATGTTATAAAAAAAAATTAACACATTTTCGTATCATATTGTTAGCTAAATTAGTCAGTCAAACACGATCTAAACTCAAATGATGGGAAAGAGAAGAATCAGAGTGGTACTAATGATCCATCCTCTTTTCAGTCACTAATGAATGATGTTTTTTAAGGATTGTTTGCGTTAGTTTATTTAGGTACTTTTCGATGATATCGTCATTTACAATACGACATGGAGCGATCATATGAGAAATTTGAAAATCGCTTTCTCAATATCATGCACTCATTAATTATTTGTGAAGGAGCAGAGATGTCAGTTTGTACAGCGAGAAGTATTTTACTTAAGCCACATAATATCTGATGGTGGTGTTGCAGTAGATCCAGAGAAAATTGCAACCATGCAAACTTGGCCAAAACCCTCTACATTGAAGTTATTGTGTGGCTTCTAAGGGCTGCTAGGCTATTATCGCGTTTATCGAATAATATGGACATATTGTGGCTCCTCTCACAGCTCTTCTCAAGAAGAACAAATTTTCTTGGAACGAAGCTGAGAAAGCTTTCCAGCATCTAAAATTTGCCATTATAAAAGCACGAGTTTTCTCTCAACAGTTTGTGGTAGAGTGTGATGCCTCCAGGACAGGGGTTGGTGGTGTTCTTCTCCAAAACAGTCGGCCAATTTCCTTTTTCAGCCATGCTCTACAGGGGAAACCTTTGCTTTTGGGACGATAATTTGTCGTTCGAACAGATCAAAGGAGTCTGAAGTTCCTTTGGGACAAAATTACCACATTGGCTCAACAACAATGGTTGAATAAGCTCAAGCGGTTAGATTTCAAGATTGAATACAAGCAAGGAAGATAAAACAGAGTTGCTGATACATTGCCCAGAAGGGAAAATCAAGACCAAGCGAGTATATCCGCATTCTCCCATCCTATACCCAACTGGCTGGAGGCTGTTCGTCAATAATGTCGAATCAATCCTAAGTTACAAAGGTTGGTTAACTTACATATCAAAGACGAAATCCTTGGTCCATGGCGCTTCCAAGATGGCATATTATTTTTTAATTACACAGTTTATCTTGCAGATGATTCTCCCATTCTTGTGGAAATAATGAATCGATATCATGGCAGTACACATGAGGGGCTCCACAAGACATTGTCGTATTCGCTCCTTTTATTGGCAGGGCATGCGCAAACAAACAGATCCAAGACTTCGTTAGAAGTTGTGAAGTTTGCCAATGGCACAAAACTGAAAGTTTGCATCCTGCAGGACTTTTCCAACCGCTTCTAGTTCCTAGATGGCTTGCCATTATCTCAAGGAATGACCGCTATCATTGTTGCTGTTGACAGATTATCTAAGTATGCTCACTCCTTGCCATTGACTCGACCTTACACAATCATGACTGTAGCAAAGGTTTTCTTTGATCACCTTTTCAAACTTTATGCCAGTTTGTGACAGGAACCCGACATTCACTAGTGGATTCTGGAAGGAGCTATTTTCCCTTAATGGTACAAAGTTTAATTTCAGCTCTTCGTACCACCCGCAGACTGATGGGCAAACTGAGGTCACGAATCGAACAATTGAGATGTACCTACGTTGTTTATGTAGCTACCAGCCAAGCAGTAGGATTTGTTGGTTGTCATGGGCTGAATACTGCTATAATACTAGTGATAAACCGATTGACTGAATTAATTGAAGATCAACTAATACACTGAAAGTATAAATACCTAGCTAGGGACTATGACATAAATACAAGAGTTTATACTAATTAACATTTAGTCCTATACAATAGTTACCTATTGCTTATCCTGTAGATCAGTTTGTTATTATTTTCTCCTGATATTTATGCTGAGTTACAACACACCTGAAAGACTATTTATAGCTGAAGGTGAAATAAACAGGGTGTGGAAAATTCAAGTATTGTCTCTGGAAGTTTTGTAAGTGTTGTCGAATAAACTTATTTTTTCTCTATTGTTTCTCTAGCTACCCATCCTTAATACAGGCACAATAGGGAAGGGCAAGACTAAGGGTAGACAGTTCAAACAGCTTCAAAAAACCAAACTCGCTCTTTCACTCAGACACAACATTATACTTATCCGAAACATCCCAAAAAGCCTCAATCCTCAGGGAGTGAATTGCAATGAAATATGTCAAGGATTCACCGATTCACATTGTACTGAAGTGACACTAATTAATACTTCACCAATTATCTCACATTGCTTTTCACACTCACTCAATTTAAAGTACAACATACAGTACTACTCTCTATCAAGATCAACAACTCTCTCGCCAAATCTCTGTTGGGTATCATGTGTGAGCAGCTTGTCCCACATCGGGTTGGTGGACATGAGGTTCATGGTTAATATAGTATGATTTGGGCCCTAACTCATAAAGTTGACCTTTTGGATAAGTGGGTGTCCCAGATCATACTATGGTGCTCCTCTCTCGCGGTACTTAATCTCCCCAACAAAAGGTATCAGAGCCTGGTTCGTGCGCGCTGCTGTGGTGATGAATCAAGGGTGAGATGTGTGGTGTTCTCATGGATGGCTCTTCCATGAATGGTGGACCAGGTGTTCCTGCGGACGGTCAAATTCCTGTGTTGCTCCAGCAAATGGTCTGGTGCAGTCTCACAAAGACGATTCCAAGAAATTCGACGAATGCTTCCGGGCAAGGGGGGAGCATGTTGAAGGGCTCACACATGAAGGGGGAGATTGTTGGGTATCATGTGTGAGGCTGTGAGCAGCTTGTCCCACATCGGGTTGGTGGACATGAGGTTCACGGTTAATATAGTATGATTTGGGCCCTAACTCATAAGGTTGACCTTTTGGGTAAGTGGGTGTCTCAGATCATACTATGGTGCTCCTCTCTCGCGGTACTTAATCTTCCCAACAATCTCGCAAACTAGCTAAAGCTTTAATCACTGGGACAGAGAGTGATTGGGCTCTTTCTAAATCTTGTTTTATCTTTAGATTTTCTCTACAAATTCCTTCTCTTTTCTCTCTCCGCACTATCAGATTCTATATTTGAAGTTCTTCTTTGCAACATGTTCTTGTAAAGTTGTTATCTTCAGCTACCTTTCTAGACTTTAACTTCAATCTTCGTCTTCCCTCCGCAAAATCTGATTAAACAACATCTAGGTTTTCATTTTTCAAGCTACAGTTCAAGTCTCTCCGCAAAATCTGATTCAATACCAACCGAATAACACTTTTATTACGTGCTGTGAAACGCAACAAAAGAATTTCATCTAGTAAGTATCATGAAGGCAGACACAAAGGAGGATAAGAAAGAAGGGAAAAAGATAGCTTTTCTGTTGAAGTTTCTGTACGTTGCTTAATTTGGACTCTTGTGTTAATTTGATATATTCAGGCATTGTTTAATTTTAAATTATGATTGCATGTTTGTTCAATGAATTTCACTATGTTTTAGCTTCTAGGAGATTTATAAAATTGGGCAATAAATGGGGCGACAAGGAAATGAAATTAAATAAACGAATCAAACGGAAATGACATGAAATAAACGAGTCAACGCGGAAACGACACCAAACAAACGAAACGCGTTGGGGATAGGCCAACACATGTAACCTGAAAATGACAACACAACCTGTTCAAATCCATCATCCCAATAACTTAACTGTAGTTATGTAATTTTACCCCAATAAATAGCGCTATAAGATAAACATACATTTTGGTTTACTAGAAAGTAGCAACCCTCCCACTCAACCACACAACAGTCTATCACTCTGTCTATCTTAAACTCTATTCGCTTTCTTCTCTCCAAAGTCTCTCAAACTCTTAGCTCCCTATCTTCCCTCAAACAATCGAAGCCCTCTTTGTCTTTACAAACAACAACCCAACCTAAAGTACATAACAACCAAGCTTTGCAGATGGCTCGTCGTCGACATGGCTACTAGTCGTCACCTAGTGAAATCTGTTCGGGGACTTCATGTAAATTAATTTTTATGATATGATCTTGAAACACAAGTGCATAGAGCAATTGCCGAGATTCATGCAAATTCTGTGGCTGGGAAACCCTTTGTGTAGATTGGTTGACCGAAGTCTTATATTGGTTTGTATGTAATGTAAGACATAGGGGGCAACTTCCCCAAGCAAACCCCCATATTTACCTCCTAGAGGACCAAGTCGCTTCGTCCAATTTTAATGTCCAAACACCTTAATCTTGTTAGATAACAGCCCCCAAAAGACTATGCTTATGGACCATAAAATGCGATTTCTCATGATTGGTAACTTGCTAAAAGGACAGAGATTTGTCACTGATTAGAGCAAACTTTCTAATCCTTTGTATTATACATTATGCCAATTGTAGCAATTGATCATCTATGAGATTCTCAGCCTCTTAAGTTCTCGCTTAAATAGTTCATCTGACACATTGATGCAAAATCTGCCAATCGGCCTACTTAAAGAAATTCCATTAACCACTGAGGTGTAACTAGACAGCATGCCAGGCAATATGTACAATTTACCTCCTCGAGGAAGCTCTATGAGAGAAATGGACCTAGAGAAGTCTAAGCACTCAACATTGTAAGATCACAAAAGACTTCGAGGACCAAAGGCCAAAGTTAGCAGACTGCATCCACTGGTTGCCTAAGCCCATCAGCACAACCAAACCAACATTACAGAGTACAGACCTGTTAAGGAAACTCAACAAGGGGACAAAAGAAAAAATTCTACCAAATCAATTTTTACGTTCCAATCTGGTGCTAAAAGAGCAAAGGCTGGCAACGTCGCAACACGTTACCCATTGATTAATTATAAGCACCTCAGCCAGCAGCAAACGATCAGAAGTCTCAGTTCTCATGTATCGCTTATATATACATTATATCACAGTCCCTCAACAGTCTACTTTGCTGTTGCCACCACTTTTCTTCTTCCCCTTTTATAGATGCTTAACCTCGTTCTTTTGCCTCACTTTTGTAGTTCTAACTCTTAAACAGTGTTAACTCATCAAAGGCATTTTGTTTACACAAAAGAATGAGGCTCACTTTTGGATCATGTGGGGCCCGAAACTTCTGATCAACTTTACACAAGTTTTTATTAAGTTCCCATGAGGTGCCTAAAGTTCTCTGCACAAGAATTTTCTCAATACTTTCCAGTGTGTTTTGTGCTTCCAATTCGTCAGTTTCTGCTACCTATTCAGGATGAAATAGTCTGAAGTGCCTTTTAGCAATAAGGTGAGGGTAACTATCCATGCACTAGCTCAGCCTGATTTGACGGTTGATCTAGGACTCCATCTCCTTTATTCTTTTGAAGAACTGTGACACAGGGCACTTTAGTACATCTTATATGAAACTAATGCTCATTAACTGCAAATTGCACAAAACTTGGGTATAGCCAAAATAAACCTATCACACGGCGCAAATATGTGAATCGGAACACTGACTCCAAACCAACAGGGCAGCAAGACTACAGATTGGAAGTTAAGTTGCAGCACACCGGAATGTGTTGAAGGATTGAATCTGGTTCCAAGCTGAGATGACGAAAGTAATGGGTGAGAGATTTGATGGTCTGGAAGATAGTGTTTCATAGTTCAGTCTCTATCGAGATTCAGAATCACTATTCTACTGCAGCTTCCTCACCATTATCTTCACCCAAATCTTGCACACCATATACAGCCCAAATGGTAGGCTCGTCTTATGCCAGACCAGCCAATAATATGGTGAAAACTCGTTTTAATCCTAATATTGTTCAACCACCACACTCAGGGACGCCTCCACCAATCATGAATTATCATACAGTATCACAACCAGACCAGACAAGGCAGCGTGAGGTCTGCTTCCTGATTGGTAACTTGCCACCAGAAAATGAGGTGTTGTTTGCATCAGTATACTTTGAAGGATTGCTAATGTTCTGGTTCAAGTCATAAATACAAGCTCGTCCGGGAATTACTTGGGAGTTATTGCAGCTGAGTTGGCTGTACGATTTGATAAATGTGATAGGGGCCTTCAACAAGGTTCAGCAGTCAAGGTCATCGGTTATGAACAAGGGAGAATCTCTTAAATGAAAAGAGCTATGTTTCACTGAAACGGAGACGAAGACGGAAACAGGGGCAAAAGCGGCTGCCTGAGACACCAAAACGTTGATTAGGAAAATGGAGAAACACCAACACACCCGTGTTTACTAATTCTAGTTGTAAATGGCAGCTTGACAAATAAATAAACACAGCACATTACCAAGAATTGACCACGATTCTTCTAATGTACAAGCTTCAAAGTCCTTCCAGTAGTGGTTAGTGGTAATGAGATCGTTTGTTTTTACACTAGCCGTCAGTCTTTTCGAAAATATAAAATACCCCTAAGAATTATTTTTTCCTTGATGATGTCTCACTCAAAAGGTTCCCTTAAGAGAGATACATCTCCCTAGCCTCTTCATGTGAATCTTTTTTAGGGACGTTCCTAGGAGTTTCCGAGTTTTGGAGACGTTTCCTAGTTTCCAAAAACGGCACCTTTGATATCCAAAAGTGGTTTGTAGATACCTAATTAAGTGGTTTGAGGGATGACATAAGGATGTGTGCGCAGAACTTTAGCAAGCCATATCTGAGACAATGTGACGTTCTAGGGACCTAATGACTGCAGACCATTAGTTCAGTCAACATGGACTTCTATTAGAAATACTGGTAAGGCAAAACAGGGATAGAACAGGCCCTTCTATTCGAAGTACTTGTATCTTTTTATTCACTAAAGAACCAATGAAAGAATGTAAGTACATAAATACATAGACAGCAACACTTTTTCAGCTTACCAAGCTCTACATAGAGTCAAAGCCACTGGAAATTTTACTACCTTACCAAGCTCTAAATTTGTGTACTGCAGCTTCACTGTTATGTTCACCCAAACCCATACAGTCCTCCATATACCACTCAGGGCTCTTCTTAGGCCAGAGCAGCCAATCTGGAAGCTTCTTCTACTTTCCGTGAAGTGAGTAAATCATTAACTCCTAATATTGTTCAATCACCACACTTAGGGCCACCGCCATGGCAGCAACCACACTGCTCGCCTCAACAATTCAAGAACTATCTTAAAGTACCACAATCACAACAAACACCACTACCAAAATTATCCACCACAGTATGGACTATGATCATGCTGCAATAGTGCCAGACCACGATGGATGAAATGTTTTCAGGTTCTTAGACTTGACATTCCAAATTGAGTTCTACTGGTAATGTGCCACAAGACAAATGAGGTGGTGTTTACTTGTTT
This sequence comes from Linanthus parryae, assembly GCA_023055425.1. NCBI lineage: Eukaryota > Viridiplantae > Streptophyta > Magnoliopsida > Ericales > Polemoniaceae > Linanthus > Linanthus parryae. The sequence goes on along the minus strand of JALGPY010000008.1, from coordinate 13,890,340 downwards.
GCATAAGGAGACACAAAATGGTGCTATTACTGGTACGAGGTCTACAAATCAGGACATCAATGAAAGAGGAGACACGTCTTTTTTTATTATGGGAGAGGAAGAAAGTGAAGTAGCTGAACTAGAGGAAGAAGTGGTGGACAAAAGTAAGAGAAAGGCCCAACCTAAAGGCGTGAAGATTACCCTAATGCTTTATCAAGCAGCACTTCTCATGAGACTTTAAGAGTAATAGGCCACGTGTGGACGAACTATATCACTATTCTTGTTGATAATGGCAATACTCACAACTTTTTCACAAAGCCAAGAAGGTGTGGTCAAGTTCCAAGATACCAACCCAATGCTAGTTACAGTTACGATGGAGGTAACTTCAATACTTTAACGTCAGGGTTTAATCATCAAGGCCGAGAAGTGTTGTGGCAAGGTATCTCGGGAAAACAGTAGGGACCTTCAATGAGAAGTATTAGTGTCATAGGATTTTAGTCACGTGTCCACCAATGTGAAAGTAATCTGGGGTTACATATTGTCTCTCAATGCTTTAGAAGGCAATTATGATACTCCAGTAGGGCCATTTAAGAGATACCTCAAAAGTATGATGATTTTTTTAGGATTCAAGACCTTTTCCTCCCTCTAAAATTGATGACCATGATATTCCTCTCAAGATGGAGGTGACCCGTTCAGTACAAGGCCTTACAAATACCGTCATTTTCAGAAGACTGAAATTGAGAAATTGGCGGTACAAATGCTGGAAATAAAGTGAAACTGCAAAGGCCCTACAAATACCGTCATTTTCAAAAGGCTGAAATTGAGTAAATGGTGGCACAAATGCTGAAAATAAAGTGATCGGGCCTAGTGGAAGTCCATTTGATTCCCTTGTGTTATTAATCAATGGGAAGGATGGTAGTTGGAGGTTATGTTAATAGAAAACTTAACCAAAGAGCAATTGAAGACAAACCTCCCCAACCGTAAGGGATGAGTTGTTGGATGTATTACATGGATTTGACTGTACATTCAAAGCAAGATTTGAGATTTATCTATCACCATATCAGAATGAAAGAGGAAGAAATCTACAAGACTGCTTTCCCAAACTGTGACGGTCATTGTGAATTCCACGTCATACCTTTTGGCCTCAATAATGGTCCAACTAGCTTCCAACCTACGATAAACGAAGTACTTGAGACTTTTTTAGGTACTTAGACCTTACTTAAGAAATTTGTGCTTTTCTTTTTAGTGACATTTTGGAGTATAGTCCAGATTTAGACACATATCTTGATCACTTGATTTGTGTATAGGAGACTTTCAAGACAGCATGCTATATGTTAAAATGTCTACATGCGCCTTTGGCCACAGCAAGATATAGTACCTGTCACATCAGGGCTAGTAGTAGTTGAGAGTAACATAGAGTATATGTCGAAATGGCCAACTCGTAATTCATCAAAGGGTTAAAGGGGTTTACTCGGTTTGACTAGTACTTAAAATGAGATTTGACAGAATTAAGGAAGAATCTAACTCACATGGGTCATTATACCGGCATTGTAGGGCACCGAGGGGACTTAAAAAGGGATACTTCACCATTTTTTTTGGCGTGGTATGAAAAGAGAAATCAGGGAATATGTGTGATTCGGACCAAGGAGTTAAAATAATTAATAGATTTAGGTAGTCCAATCATACGAAGGTTAGTCAATCCCACCATTGCCCGTCCACCTCGACAGAAATATCCAATCATACGAAAGTCTTAAGTCTCTTACTTTGACCAAATGTTAAGATGACCTAGATAGTATTATAAGTCACTTCATAGTATGTCGCCTACATCTGGAATATCTGGTACATGACACAAGATGTAGCACCAACTACATCATATATCATATTAGTAAACCTTTCCGAGCATCAACAAAAAGAGGAAAACAACGCTAATGCTGCTAGTAAATTTTCAATAATCGTAAACGAGGATGATTAACAAAAGAATCGTTCCTTTAAGTCTTTCCATTAGCACTGTAGCGGACAAAATATCTTAAAGTTAACTTACCTGAAAGCCATCCCGAAAACATTGATTTAACTTGCCGACAATGGCTAGTTCATAAGAAATCCTGAATTGCAATATCCTGTGGCCGTCTACATGGTCATAAGATCGCCAAAATGGCACATCAAGATATGGAGCCACCAAAGAGTCCAGCTGCTCGGAGCAATTTCTGCATAAATGAAAATAAGAATGATCAAGAATGTAACCCTTTAACTCTGGCAAAATGAGTCAGTTTCAGAGGTATGATAAGAATCCATGAAAACTCATTAGATAGTCTTTTTTTCATTTCTCGTATTCGGTATAATTTCCTAGAGTGTCTCCAATAGCTTATGCAAATCCCAATGTTATGCAAAATATAAAGAAGATAGCGAAAATTTGAACTCCAATAGACGATGCATATGCCCATGCATTTTGCAGAACATGCATCTTCCTCTCCATTAGTAGCTAGCTAGAAAGTAGGCATGCAAATTAAATAATTTATATGTATATCTCTCTCCTCTTTATGTGTATATCTCTCTCCTCTTTTAGCATTTTAAATAATTTAATAATTGATTCTATAACTAATCGTAAAAATGCAGTACACTATTGGAATCAGTACTATAAAATCAAGCTATGCATAGTTTAAAATGGGCAAAACCAACTGATAGCAAGATTGTGAAAACCAACTGATAGGTAGAGAGACCTATCATCTCTGTATTAATATCTAAACGTGATCAGCTCTGTATCAATGTTTAAACACGATGATAAACTTCCGGTTCTAGGTTCGATAATTTTCACCAGTACGATTCACATTGCTTTTGGGAGTAAACAATAAAAAAAACTTCCAATTCACATTGCTTTGGAAGAAGAAGAAAACGGCACCCACTCCATCCATCAACAGCTCTCGCCAATTCTCTCACTCAGCCAGAGAAAACTTCAATTTCATATCATGACAAAAAACTGTCACCTATTTAGCATGATGGAAATACACCCATAATTTTGAGCTTCATGTTACTCCTTCCAAGAGACGTAGCATAAACTAGTTCTACTCTTAGAAACTAATTTAGACTGATTTACCCCTGGCTCTAGCCCATAATTGCAAATGCATGTTCAAGAGGCATAGAACTCATCTCTCTATCTCACTCGGTCTCTAAATATTCATTTTTTATGAAATAACAGGGCCTAACAGATGTGGAAAAAGTTGCGGTTCGCAATGGCTGAATTATCTGAGGGCAATCAAAATAGACTATAATTTGTCAAAGAACTGATGTACTGCCATCTCTCTCATTGTAAGCCATTTTATAGTCCGCTTCGGGTAGTAAAAGCGTTGACACGAAAATGACACGAAAATGAATGGGTGGGGATTCGATCAATTCGCATAACACGAATTCATATAAACCAATTCATGGAGTTGAGCTGATTGAGCATGCTCCCAAATGGGGTTCGGGCAACCTAACTAAATTCAAATTCGGGACGAGTACCAACAGGCCAACGGGGTCAAGATACCAGACACACACACAAACACATATATGTATATATGTATACATACATATATATATATGACTCTAACTTGAATAAGTAATGAGATAAGATATGAAAAGTGGTTTCAAATGGTTGATCTTAGAGTGATACTATTAGTGGGTGCTATTGGTGCCAAGGGATCAAGATACCAGACATTGATGAAGAGCAACTGTGACCAAAGGGGTCAAGATACCAGACGCGCCTTGTTAACTTTTTATTAGGGCCAGAAGTGCATTCATGGGTGAGTGAGAGTTGTTGGTAGATAGAAAGTGATTGTGTTGTGTTTTTTTGTTTAATTCGTATTAAATGGGTTCAAAAAGCAATATGGACCAGTGAGGTGAAGAAGAGACTTGACCATGCACAGAGGTATTACATGTAAGTTGCAATACAAAGATCGAAATTATAGATAGATAATACTATTACATGCACCTTTGAATTTAAGATAATCTAAATGTGTTGAAAAATTATAACTATTTTCAATTTTAACCGCATATTGTAAATATCAAATTGTTTAGACAGTGCAATGGTTTTAAGTTGTTTTGGGTGGATTCCACTTTATTGATTTTGGTAGTTTGGTGAGGGATGGATGTTGGTTCGTGTAAATTAATTTGTTGCTGGATGGTCTTCGTTGTTGGTGGTTAGTCTTTGGCCTTGTTTGTCTCTTTTTGTAACTGTAACATTGTTTATCATGAGGATGACTGTATTTCTTCGTTTTGTCAAAAAAGAAGACTTTCGACATCATGTCTATCACCATTACTCATATTAATGATTAACGGAGATAATACACAAGTGCTAATAAATGTAACACAATTAATAATATTGATCATGGTTCACATTTACACATGTTGCTTGTGAATTTCTCTTTTATGCACAGTCATTCAAAAGCAAAGATAAAATAGTTGCTAAAGAGTATCAGTAGAGTTAATATAAAAGTATTTTCTTTTTATCAAATTAAGCCCGTCATAAATGCATAATTATTTTCTTGTATCAAAATAAGAGCTCTATAATATAGACGAACTGGCGCGGGCTAAATTGGAATAGATGAGTGAAATATTTATATGAGCCTATGTGGCTCAACAAATCTCTCCAGAGGATTACAGAGATAACCTCTGTAGTTACTATTTACTACTAAACAAAAATAATAATAAAGAGTAATTATGGTTGAATAACCTCAAGGTTTGTGTGCACATCCATATAAATAAGGTAATGGGAGAGGGCAGACTGGATATTAGAGAGAGAGAGAGAGAGCTCCTTGTTGCGACAACCACAATATGAAGAGAGAGCGGTGGTCACCTCAAGAAGACTCGAAGCTCAAGAATTACATTGAGAAGCATGGAAAAGGTGGAAAATTGGATGGCTCTTCCTCAGAAAGCTGGCATCTAAATCTCAACTCAAGATGCAACTTCTTTTCTCCTACTTTTCATAATCCACATTCTAGAAGTATAGAACTGATATCTTTCCTTAAATGTTTTGTTTTTATGAACAAACATGTCTAAACAGATGTGGAAAGGGCTGTGGATTGAGATGGCTGAACTATCTGAGGTCAAACATCAAACATGGTAATTTTTCTGAAGAAGAACACAAATTGATGTGGCATGTTTGCAAAAATTGGTAGAAGGTATACATAAATTACTTAAGACCTAAGACCAATGAAAATAGACTATAATTTGTCAACGAGGTGATGTAGAGTAATCTCTCTAACGGTGAACCATTTTATGACCCGCTTTGTGTAGTACGAAAATGACACGAAAATGACACGAAAGGGGATTCGATCAACTCGCGTAAGACGAATTCATTACGAATTCATATTGATGCATTGGAAGTGGACTTGAGCTTATTGAGCATGCTCCTAAATGTGGTGGCAACCAAGCTACTAAACAATAGTACCAATGGGCCAGAACACCCAAATTGCAGATAGTTCAGATGAAAGCGGTTCTAATGCTCCTTGCTCTTTTCACTCACTAATGAATGATATTTTTAAAGATTGTTTGCATTAGTTTATTTAGGTATTTTTCGATGATATCCTCATTTATAATACGACGCGGAGGGATCATATGAGTAATTTGAAAATCGCTTTCTCAATATTGCGCACTCATCAACTATTTGTGAAGGAACAGAGATGTCAGTTTGGACAGCCAGAATAATTAGGCCACATCATATCTGAGGGTGGTGTTGCAATAGATCCAGAGAAAATTGCAACCATGCAAACTTGGCCAAAACCCTCTACATTGAAGGTATTGCAGGGCTTCTTAGGGCTGATAGGCTATTATCGCGTTTATCGAATGATATGGAAGGATTGTGGCTCCTCTCACAGATCTTCTCCAGAAGAACAAATTTTCTTGGAACGAAGTAGCTGAGAAAGATTTCCAACATCTAAACATTCCATGATAAAAGCACGAGTTTCAGTTTCTGGTTTCTCTCAACAGTGTGTGGTAGAGTGTGAAGCCTCCAAGACAGCGGTTGGTAGGTGTTCTTCTCCAAAACAGTCGGCCAATTTTCTTTTTCAGCCATGCTTCCTTTTTCAGCCATGCTCTACAGGGGAAACCTTTGCTTTTGACCACATATGAGAAAGAAATGTTGGCACTTGTAATGGCAGTCCAAAAATGGCGAGCTTACCTTTTGGGACGACAATTTGTTATTCGAACAGATCAAAGGAGTCTGAAGTTCCTTTGGGAACTCAAAATTACCACATTGGCTCAACAACAATGGTTGTATAAGCTCATGGGGTTAGATTTCAAGATTGAATACAAGCAAGGAAATTAAAACAGAGTTGCTGATACATTGCCCAGAAGGGAAAATCAAGACCAAGCGAGTATATCCGCATTCTCCCATCCTATACCCAACTGGCTGGAGGCTGTTCGTCAAGAATGTCGCACCAATCCTAAGTTAAAAAGGTTGGTTAACTTCTAATGACGAAATCATTGGTCCATGGCGCTTCAAAGATGGCAGATTATTTTTTAAATACACAGTTTAGCTTGCAGATGATTCTCCCATTCTTGTGGAAATAATGAATCAATACCATGGCAGTACACATGAGGGGCTCCACAAGACATTCCTTCGTATTCGCTCCTCCTTATATTGACAGGGCATGCTCAACCAGATCCAATACTTCATTGGAAATTGTGAAGTTTGCCAATGGCACAAAACTGAAAGTTTGCATCCTGCAAGACTTTTCCAACCGCTTCTAGTTCCTACACAGGTATGCAGTGATATCTCCATGGACTTCATAAATAGCTTGCCAGTATCCCATGGAAAGACCACTATCTTTGTTGTTATAGACATATTATCTAAGTATGATCACTTCTTGCCACCTTACAGAGTCGTGACTGTAGCAAAGGTTTTCTTTGATCACATTTCACACTCCATGGCATGCCAACGTATGTAATATGGACCCACATTCACTAGTGGATTCTAGAATGAGCTATTTTCCCTCAACGGTTCTTCGTACCACCCTCAGACTAAATGGAAAAACCGAGGTCACAAAATTGAATAATTGAGATGTACCTACGTTGTTTCTCAGCTAGCAGCCAATCAGTAGGATTGTTAGTTGTCATGGGCTGAATATTGCTATAATACTAGTTGGCATCGTAGTATTAAGGCTACCCCTTTTGAAGTTGTTTATGACAGAGCACCACCTAGGCTTCTTACCTACGCTCAAGGCACAACCAAGGTGGGGGCTGTATAAGATGTTTTACAAGAGCTTTGCCATAATCTATTAGAAGCACAAGCACGCATGAAGCAAGCCGATGATAAGAAGCACGTTGAATGTGAGTTCAATATAGGTGACCCGGTCTTCCTTCGTCTCCAACCTTACCGACAAAGCTCTTTAATACTCCGTAAGAACCTTAAGTTGTCTGCACGATTTTATGGGCCTTGTAAAGTTATAGCAAAAAATAGTCTGGTTGCCTACAAATTGCAGCTGCCACCTGGAAGTCGACTGTGTTCCATATTTCTTTGCTTAAGACTCATGTCGGCCGTAAAGATGCTGTTCAGCCACAACTTCCAAGGGGATTTGCTTATTTCCCTGCCAAAGGCAATCCTTGACACTGGCCAGGCTTCTCTCCTACGGAAACTACATAGGAACTACTCAGATATCAAAATGCGATACCCGAATTTGACCTTTGAAGACAAAGGTCTACTTTGTGCGTTCTGAACTTAGTCAATAACCCACCTGATTTAGTGGAATTTTAGGATCAGTAGTTACCTATTGCTTATCCTGTAGATCAGTTTGTTATTATTTTCTCCTCAGATTTAGGCTGAGTTACAACACAACACCCGAAAGACTATTTATAAGCTGAAGGTGAAATAAACAGGGTGTGGAAAATTCAAGTACTGTCTCTGGAAGTTTCTGTAAGTTTTCTCGAATAAACTTATCTTTTCTCTACTGTTTCTCTTGCTACCCATCCCTAATACAGGCACAATATGGAAACGCAAGACTAAGGATAGACAGTTCCAACAGCTTAAACAACACCAAACTTGCTCTTTCACATAGGCACACAACATTACACTTATCGGAAACATCCCAAAAAGCCTCAATCCTGAGGGAGTGAATTTCAATAAAATATGGCAATTCAATGACTCACCGATTCACATTGTGCTGAAGTGACACTAATTAATACTTCACCAATTATCTCACATTGCTTTTTCACACTCACTCAATTTGAAGTACAATATACAATACTACTCTCTATCAAGATCAACAGCTCTCGCCAAATCTCGCAAAACGGCTAAAGCTTTTATCTCTGGGACAGGGAGTAATTGGGCTCTCTCTAAACCTTGTTTCTCTTTAGATTCTCGCTTAAGATTCCTTCTCTTTTCTCTCTCCGAACTATCAGATTCTATACTTGAAGTTCTTCGTTGCAACATTTTCTTGTGAAGTTGCTATCTTCAGCTACCTTTCTAGACTTTGACTTCAATCTTCGTCTTCCCTCCGCAAAATCTGATTAAACATCATCTGGGTTTTCATTTTTCATGCAACAGTTCAAGTCTCTCCGCAAAATCCGATTCAATACCTACCGAATAAAACATGTATTACGTGTTGTGACACACAACAAAAAATTGCCATCCAGTAAGTATCATGAAGGTAGGCGCGAAGGAGGATAAGAAAGAAGGGAAAAAATATAGTTTTTCTGTTGAAGTTTATGTATGTTCCTTAACTTGGACTCTTGTGTTAATTAGATATATTTAGGCGTTGTTTTAGTCTAAAATTATGAATGCATGTTTGGTTAATGAATTTCAATATGCTTTAGCTTCAAGGAGATTTATAAAATTGGGCCATAAATGGGGCGACACGGAAATGAAATTAAATAAACGGATCGAACCGAAATGACATGAAATAAACGAGTCAACGCGGAAATGACACCAAACAAACGCATCGGGGATAGGCCAACACACGTAACCTGAAAATGACAACACAACCTGTTCGAATCCATCATCCCAATAACTCAACTGTAGTTATGTAATTTTACCCCAATAAATAGCGCTATAAGATAAATATACATTTTGGTTTACGAGAAAGCAGCAACCCTACTACACAGCCCCGCAACAGTCTATAGCACTCTGTCTATCTTAAACTCTATTCGCTTTCTTCACTCCAAAGTCTCTCAAACTCTTAGCTCCCTATCTTCCCTCAAACTATCGCAGCTCTCTTTGTCTTTACAAACAACAACCCAACCTAAAGTACATAACAACCAAGCTTTGGAGATGGCTCGTCGTCGACATGGCTACTAGTCGTCACCAATGAAATCTGTTTGGGGACTTCATGCAAACTAATTTTTAAGATACGTTCTTAAAACACTAGTGCATAGAGCAATTACTGAGATTCATGCAAATTCTGTTGCTGGGAAACCCTTTATGTATATTGGTTGACCGAAGGATCATATTGGATTGTATGTAATGTAAGACATAGGGGGCACCTTCCCTGAGCAAAACCCCATATGTACTTCCTAGAGGACCAAGTCCCTTCGTCTATTCTCAATGTCCAAACACCTTAATATTGTTAGGTAACAGCCCCCAAAAGACTATGCTTATGGACCATACAATGCAATTTCTCATGATTGGTAACTTGCTAAACGGACAGAGATTTGTCACTAATTAGAGCAAACTTTCTAAACCTTTGTATTATACGATATGCCAATTATGGCAATTGATATTCTTCAATGTTGATTCTCAGCCTCTTAATTTCTCACTTAAATAGTTCATCTAACATATTGATGCACCATCTGCCAATCGGCCTACTTGAAGAAATTCCATTAACCACTGAGGTGTGACTAGACAGCACTCCAGGCAATATGTACCATTTACCAGGAAGAAGCTCTATGAGAGAAATAGAAATGGACCTAGAGAAAGTCTAAGCACTCCACATTGTAAGATCACAAAGGACTTCGAGGACCAAAGGCCAAAGTTAGAAGACTGCACTAGTTGCCTAAGCCCATCAGCACAACCAAACCAACATTGCAGAGTACGGACTTGTCGAGGAAATCCAACAAGGGGACAAAAAAAAAATTCTACCAAATCAATTTTTATATTCCAACCTGGTGTTAAAAGAGCAAAGGCTGGCAACATCGCAAAAGAACCTCAATTCTCAATATTCGCTTATATCTACATTCTATCAGTCCCTCAACAGTCTACTTTGCTGTTGCCACCATTTTTCTCCTTCCATTCTATGGATGCTTACCCTGGTTCTTTTGCCTCACTTTTGTAGTTCTAAATCTTAAAGAGTGTTAACTCATCAAAGGCATTTTGTTTACTTAAGAGAATGAGGCTCGCTTTTGGATCATGTGGGGCCCAAAACTTCTGATCAACTTTACACGGAAGTTTTTATTAAGTTCCTATGCGGCGCCTAAAGTTCTCTGCACAAGAATTTTCTCTATACTTTCCAGTGTATTTTGTGCTTCCAATTCGTCAGTTTACCTATTCAGGATGAAATAGTCTAAAGTGCCTTTTGACAATAAGGTGAGGGTAACTATCGACGCACTTCTCAGCCTAATTTGATGATTGATCTAGGACTCCATCTCCTTATTTTCTTTTGAAGAACTGTGAGACAGGGCACTTTAGTTCATCTGATCTGCAACTAATGTTCATTAACTGCAAATTGCACAAAACTTGTACCGGGTGTAGCCAAAATAAACCTATCATTATTTCACATGGCACAAGTATGTGAATCGGAACACTGACTCCAAACCAACAGGGCAGAAAGACTACAGATTCAAAGTTAAGTTGCAGCACCGAAATGTTGGTTGAAGGATTGAATCTGTTTCCAAACTGAGATGAAGAAAGTAATGGGTGAGAGATTTGATGGGCTGGAAGATAGTGTTTCATAGTTCAGTCACTATCGAGATTCAGAATCACTATTCTACTGCAGCTTCCTCACCATTATCTCCACCCAAATCTTGCACACCATATACAACCCAAATGGTAGGCATTTCTTATGCCAGACCAGCCAATAGTACGGTGAATACTTGTTTTACTCCTAATAATGTTCAACCACCACACTCAGGGACGCCACCATAGCAGCAAACATCCTACATGTCTCCACCAATCATGAATTATCATACAGTATCACAACCAGACTAGACAAGGCAATGTGAGGTCTGCTTTCTGATTGGTAAGTTGCCACCTGAAAATGAGGTGTTGTTTGCATCAGTATACTTTGAGGGATTGCTAAAGTTCTGGTTCAAGTCATAAATACAAGCTCGTCGGAAATTACTTGGGAGTTATTGCAACTGAGTTTGTTGTACGATTTGATCATTATGGGTTTAATAATGTGATAGGGGCCTTCAACAAGGTTCAGCAAACAGGCACATTGTCTCGATATCTGTTAAAATAGCAGTTAAGATCATTGGTTATAAACAAAGAGAAAATCTCTTAAATGAAAAGGTATATTGCACTGAAGCGGAGACGGAGACGGCGGCTGACTGAGACACCAAAACGTCGATTTTGGAAATGGAGAAACACCAACAAACCCGTGTTTTCTAGATGTAAATGACAGCTTGACACATAAATAAACACAACACATTACCAAGAATTGACCATGATTTTTTTAGGGACGTTCCTAGGAGTTTCTGAGTTTCGGAGAAGTTTCCGAGTTTCCGATATGGAAACGGCAACCCTGATATCGAAAAAGTGGTTTGTAGATACCTATTACATGGTTTGAGGGATGACATAAGGATGTGTGCGCAGAACTTTAGCAAGGCGTATCTGGAACGATGTGACGTTCTAGGGACCTCATGACAGAAGACCATTAGTTCAGTCAACATGGACTTCAATACTTTGACTTTAGGGTTTAATTATCAGGCCTGGAAAGTGTTGTGGTAAGGCAAAACAGGGATAGAACATGCCCTTCTACTAGAAGTACTGGTATCTTTTTATTCACTTAAGAACCGATGAAAGAATGTAAGTACATAAATACATAGACAACAGCACTTGTTCAACAGTTCAACGGAAAACGAAAAGGAAGATGAAGATGAGTGAGACAGCAGGCAAAAACCTGATCTTGGCTGAGAACTGGGAACATCTCAAGATCCTTGTAGCATTCAGCAATGAAATCAACCATCCTGTGAGCAACTTCTCTGAGCTGTTCGGCACCCATTGGCTTCAACCCACCATCCCTATGAATTTCAAACAGTCCAAAAGAAAAGAAAAAATAATCAAATTAAATAGCAAACCCAATAAATTAACCCCAATTGAAACACTGCCTAGTACCCACAACATCATTTCAGTCAATTAACCAACCAACTGGTACTGTACAGGTAAACTGATTCGTAGACTATTATACTTACATTTCATCGGCGAGTTCTGACTTTTGAGAGCAACAGCGGCTTCTGCGCAGGGAGGGTGTTTGAGGTTTTTGATTTTAGACATGCGCTTTTTCTATCCCTGTTTTTGAATTTAAGCTTGTTAATTAGATTTTAACCAAGAGAATGCAATATGGGGTTACTTATGGTCTTTTTATGATGTAGAAGGGAATAATGATACTCCAGTTAAGGCCATGCAAGAGATTCTTACGAAGTATGAAGATGTTTTTCCGGAGCCAAAACGGCTTCATCATTACAGAACTCTTGACTATTCTATACCCCTCAAGGAGGAAGCAGGGGAGTTCTAGCCTAGATACCCTTATTTGCAAAAGGCTGAAAAGGAGAAAATGGTGGCAGATATTATGAACAATAAAGTGATCACTAATCAGGCCTATAGTAAGTCCATTTTCTTCTCCAGTGCTAAAGAGGGATGGTAGTTAGAGGCTTTGGGAATACCATAACAAATGAAACTAAGAAGCTCAAAAGTGAGCAAATGGTATGTGTCATCTCCGAGGAACACCATCTGTACCAAGGACACTAATGTAAAAATCCTTGGCAAGGATATTGTTCCTAGGAGATGGATGTCCTTTTGGCAAAAAATTGAACTTGCGACTATACATTCAACTTAGAATAGTGATCTGGCTATCACCATATCATAATGGTGATTATGAATTTCTCTTCAGATGCTGGTGGAGCGAGTACTTCTGGTGTCGCTAGGAGTAGTACTAGTAATACCGACATGCCAGTTCAGAGGGTTGAGATTGAAGACGCGAAAAGCAAGTTGAAGGAGCTGTGTGAAAGGAAAAAATGGCCCCAACCAATTGACAGGTACGAATAAATATGTTTCCATCAACTTACGAATGATGTTTAATTGACAAATTTGGAAAATCGTTTGAGCTTGTATCTGGTTTCTTTTGCTTGCAAAGTGTTGTGACCGAAAAGGGTCTTGCACATGAGAAGCAGTTCTGCTATTCGGCACAGATTACTCCAACAGAAAGAAATCGTTGTTGCTGTTGGAGAAACTAGATTGAGGATCAAGGATGCTCAAACCCAATAAATTAACCCCAATTTGCCGAACTTGTCAATTAAACATCATTCTTAAGTTGACGGAAACATATTTATTCGTACCTGTAAATTGGTCGGGGCCATTTTTTCCTGTCACACAGCCCCTTCAACTTGCTTTTCGCGTCATCAATCTCAACCCTCTGAACTGACATGTCGGTATTACTAGTACTACTACTCCTAGAGATATCAACAACATTGGTCTTCAGATGCTCATTATGAATTCAAAGTGATGCTTTTTGGCCTCATAAATGGTCCCGGCTAGTTTCCAGGCTGATGACTGAGGTATTCTTACCTTGCTTAAGAAAATTTCTGCTCAAATTTTTTTATGCCGTTTTAGCACAAATCTCATCACTTGATTTGTGTATTGGAGACAGCATTAAGACATGTGCTATATGCCAAAATGTCTAAAAGATCCTTTGCTTGGAATGAGATGGCGGTTTGTTACATCATATCGGTCTCTGGACTATCAGATGAGAGAAAGATAAACTGGACCAACTCCTAAATCTATCAAAGGGTTAAGGGGTTTCTGGGTTTGATTGGTAATTACATGAGATGGGATCATGTACTTACCAATATGGAATCATTAGCAAACCACTTACAGAAGTGTTATGGATTGGGTCAATTTGAATTGTCAACAGCAGCAGAATAAGCCTTCCAAATACTTACACAGGTCATGACTACCACCTATGTACTTGCAATGTCCGACATCACAAAGCCATTTCCAGTGGAGACTCGTGCATGTAATATGGGAATTGTCTTTGTACTTGTGCAAAACCATAAGCCAGTAACCTATTATAGCAAGGCATTGTCAATTAGGCATTAGGCCCAATCAACTAGTGAAAAAAGAGCGTATGGAAGCAGCATAAACAGTCGCTAAAATGAGCCAATGTGTCGAACAACGCGTTCCCGATACGCCGGCCGATATCGTTATAATCCCAATGATCAGAGTCTCAGGTAATTCCTTGAGCTACGGTTGAATACGACCATGCAACATAAATGGTTTTCTAATTAATTCGGCTCAACTATACATTACTTGCAAGAAAGGAAAGGACATTTTGGTAGAAGATGCCACATCAGACTAACAGAGGATGCAGCCACAATGGTCCAGCAAGTTAAGGCCTCTTATGAGGGCGATGCATGGTTCAAGTCTGGATAGAGACACTAATGGTTGGCCCTAAAGTTGATAAGGGGTGTATATACTATCCTATGCCCTAATTGGGTGCATCACCAAATTTATGTGGGAAGTGAGACTAAAATAAGGAAAAATTTGATTCACATGGGGCACGATACTTGCACCGGAGGTCACTCGGGCATTATATAGACTCACAAAAGGGTGCATCACCATTTTTATTGGCCTGACATGAAGAGAGGAATTCGGGAATGGGTGTCATATAGTGACATTTGCCTGAAAAGTAAACATGAAAACACCGGATACCCCGGATTGCTGCAGCCATTACCCATTTGGTGCGATGTCGGTATGGATTCCATCACAAGCCTTCCTTCCTAAATTTAATCGTAATGAGGTTATTTAGGTGGTGATAGACAGATTGGCCAGTTATGAGCACTTTATGGCATCTGTCTCTCCCTCACCCTTTCACACTTGCAAGTGTGGTACATATTTTATTCAGTAACATCTCACAATGTCTCTTCAAGCTCCTCAACACCACCCTAATTCAGCCAACAGTGTATCACCCTCAAACTGATGGCCAGACAGGAAGGCATAATCAATTTTTGGAAGCTTATTTAAGGGTGTAGGACTGGGGACAGAAGTTTATGGACTAAGTGGCTGAGTTTGGCTGAGTACCACTATGACAAAAACCTCAGCAGCATTTAGACTACTCCATTCATGGCTATTTATGGGTAATCTCCACCTCAACTCAGTTTTCACAAAATCAACAACTCTACAATTGAAGTGATTCACTTCCTTCAAGACAGGCACAATATGAAAATGCTGTTGGGACAGAACTCAAAGAGAACACGCCAGAATGAAGACATGTGTAAGCTAAAGCAGGACTGAAAGGAGTTTTTAGGTGATTGTCTGGTGTACTTCGGGCTACGGGCTCATAAGCTCAACCCTAGGTTCGATGGACCTTTCCGGATTATTGAGAAGATAAAGAAAGTAGCCTATATGTTGACTATTCCTGCTCGTGCCAAAAAGAATCCATTTTTCATGTTTCCTTGCTGAAGAGAAGGGTGGAGAATCAGGGCAGGGAGCAGCCAAAATAACCACTTCAGAGCTCAGATGGTTAGCTACTTGTTGAGCCTCGTGCAATTTTGGATGGACGAAAATACATAGAGCCAACACCATGGTTCCTCAAATACTCTATTCCCTGGGCCAATACTTTACTTATGAAGCCACCTGGTAAGATCAGGAGCCTATACAGGCTGAATTTTCCACTTTCCTACCATAAGGACATGGAAAACTTCAGGGGAAGTACCCTCCATGACCCGTTCTGAGAGTAGAGCACCGGTAGCCTTTTCTGGGAACTTGTTTCAGTTGAGATTCATTAACTAAATAAGAAACATATAATAACATTAGAGGGAGTGACGTGGCAAGTGGGACGGCATCGGTTTGCTCTTTCCGCTAACCGACAGATTTAAAAGGAGTAGTCTCGGGTTATCACATTAAGTGGGGGTAGAACAGACTTTTCTCAATGGGATTACACTACAACGGCTACTCTGCGTAAAACCCTGAAGGGGGTGAGCAAAGGGATAAGTTTCCTCTATTCTTTGTAGAATTGTCTTTCTTCAATTTGTCTCTATTCTTTCAATAGTGTAATATGTTTCCTATTGAATCGATTACAGAATCAATAGAGTAACTCAACTTGTTGTTATCTTCACCTTGATCTCTGATTCAGCATATTTCACCGCGAATCTCACAGCCCGGGCATCATTGCTGAGCTAGCCGTTATATGCCATTTACTAGTTTATAAAACTTACCCCTCGCCCCCTCAGATCTGGTGCGACAATCGCTTAAATCAAAATAGGATAGCTACGGGTTCTAAAATGGCAAGCTCAAAATTCCAACTGATATTCATCTTCCTTGTAGTTTTTTGGTTATTTCTTCTAGTGATTAAATGAATGACATCCCCACTCTTATTCTCAACAGATCATACTTCTACAGCCTCAGCATATTTGCAAACAACCATATCTCATAGACATAGCATTAAGAGCAGGATCAACGGCATGTGACTAACAGAGAAAAATACCAGAAGCAACGAGTGTAGTACTATTTTCCATGTTTGACTTCAAATTAAACATAGCATTAAGAGCAGAATCAAAGGCAGGCATATGACTAACAGAGTGTAGACAAAATCATATGCGCGAGGAAGGAGGAGGAGAGGGTTACCATGTCCAGAGAGCAAATCTTGCGAGTCCCAGAACTGCTTCACTTTGTCGTTCTGCGATCGCGAGGTTCGCCATCGGGAGGGTTAGAAAATGTTGGTGGATTCTTCAGGGTTTGCCGGCTCTCTGTGGAGAGAGAGACAGAGAATAGATGATCCATTAACGAGAAAACCCTAACTCTCCTCCGATACAGAAGAAGAAGAAGATGGATCGATTAATGGAGGAGGAGGTGGCAGTTACGACCCCTCAATCCCCGTCACTATTTTTCTTGGGGTCGGGTTTGAATACTCTCCGTATTTCATATTTGGCGTTTTTTCAGTAAAAGACACTTTCACCCCCCTCTAGTTTGAATGATGGACACTTCTACCCCTTTCCAGTTTGGAAAAGGACAATTTCACCCCTTCAGTGTGCCGAACTTAAAGTAACTTACTGTCCTAGATTGCGACATTGTCGGTCGTGGGTTGTACCCCTCAGTTATAATAGATTTGGAGATAAATTTAAACGCATATCATGCATTATGATCTTAAGTAACTCTATATTTTGAAAAAGAACTCCATATTAAGTTGATTTGTGCTAAAATTTATTTGTAGTGAGAGAAATTAACTCTAGACTAGCAAAGTCACAAACTCACAATGAGGGCAAAGTTTTCTGAAATTCGGTACACTTAAGAAGTTGAAGTGTCCTTTCCTAAACTGGAAGGGGATTGTCCTTCGATCAAACTATAGAGGTGAAAGTGTCTTTACCTTGTTTTTCTTAAATATGTTAGTGTCACAACCTCAAATTTATATTGGACCAAATTTGAACTAAAGTGGAGAAATTACATCAAGTGTGTTACATGTATTACCGATTTGTCACATGTTGGCTTGCATAACAGAATTGGGGCTTTAGATCACTCTGGCATGGGCTATCTCCAACTATAGCAGTTCGACCAAAGGTGGAGAATTGAGGGAGATAAGGGTTTGTGCTCTTTGAAGCTTATGAAAAATCATTGGGATTGTAAAAGGGTTTAGTTTGCCTGTTATTTAAACAGATTGAGTAGGGAGATTAGGTGTCATTAGAAGAGTTAGGAGGTGGACACATCACGAGCTTAGTTGCATTCACATTAGGGGGAAGGTGAGTGTAGTTTTCTAAATTTTAGGGTTTTATGCTATTTCTAAAAAATGTTAATCGGCCCTAATATATTAAAATATTCAACAAGTACCCGCAACTATGCAGTCTTGCCAAATTCTAGCCTAAAAGCTCAATTTTGATAATTTACATAACTATCCCACATTTCTTGATAATTACACAATTACCCCCACAATAATTTAAAATCATTTTTTATCGATTGTATTACAACCACTATTATATTTTAATCTCCTCCATACTCAAACTCAAATAGATTAAAAAAAAATACATTTGTCTCAAAGGTTATTGAAATTGCACTCATAACAGGTTAGAAAATTAAAGAGTGTTACACACATGTTGTGCCCAATCAGGATATTCCAATGTCTTCCTCCTAATTTTGCTGCATAGAAATTTTTCCCGCATGTGTTATTGGCATTTTGCCATTATTTGATTTCAACATCAAATATTTCCAGCGTCGTTCTGCCGGCACATCAGCACATGTGCATTAGCTACACCATTCATGTACATGCATATGTACAAGCAAACCATGAAGATGTTGAAGCAAAAATACATTAACCAATTAGAGTAAGCATAAACGAGGATATCCCTAAAGCAGCAGCGCTGCAATCAAACTAAAATCAGGGGCAAACCAAAAGCATTATATCCCACTCCCCTTGACCACGATTTTAGAATTATGATTAGTTCTGAAAAAATAGTGTCAAATAAAGTTGTGACCAGCAACCATTTGACATAGAACCTATATATTCAAATTCCAACACACGCACCCAGTTCCAATTCGCCTCGGCAAAAAGGACTGCCAACGCACACACCTGCTCTACCCAGACTCGTAATCTCGGGCTCAAAAAGACTAGACTTATCCGGGGAGCTCCGTTCAATTTATGTCACCACCGCATGAACATTGTTAATCATAGCTAAGAATTGACGCAGCCTTATCCCATAATGGAGCTCAGTCCAGCCTTAACCTTTGAAAGCTCAACGTCGTCTCATCTGAGGGAGTACGACACAATCAGCGGTTAGCTTTTATCCCATTGAGCTCAACCAAATACCTTATCTTGGAGCTCTCCTATAAATGAACAAACACCTCGTCTGAGAACCATGGAGCTCAGTCAAATACCTTAACAAAAGAAGTTTTCTAGGATTCAGTGTGGCCACCACGAGGGCATTTGATTAACGATTACAACTCTCCTAAAGCGGGGAACTCACTCAAAAGACTTTATCTATGAGAGCGACATGGACATCACAAGCGAATAGCGATAACTTAGACTCCCAAAGCATGGATCTTAGTCAAAAGGACCTTATCCGGGAGTACAGCGAGGTCACCCAATGGGCATTTATTTTGGGCTTAAGATTCATCTTTTTATCCAAGGGCTTTAGTGTAGATGCGACCAGAGCCTCTGACAACCATCTGCTACAGCATCCCTGCTTCAAAAGCAATTCAAATTTCCATTTAACAAATGCGCGGACCCCTCACAATCAGCCTTAACTCGTAGGAGAATAACCATTTCCAACTCCATGCTTTATTGCAAAAGCTAAATCAAGAAAGGCGCCAAAGGAAAGCCTTGCCAACAACATCGTTAGGCATGTCGAAGTTATATAAGCCAATGATTAATCCTTGTGCACAACTTCTACCCATAATTTATGATGCAACCCACAACCATATAACATAAACCAACTACAAGAATCCATAAACCGCTGCAAAACCCATGTGCCCCAACCAACTGCAAGAACTAGTGCTAACAACCAAGCACAAGAATATTATTCTCCGCAAGCGCTCCAGATAGGATAAAAAGATTATCCTCCCCAAGTGGCTCAGTAATCTATTCATCTAATCACAAGTGACCCATAGGCATCTAGCAATTCCAAGTCATAACTCTCCGATACCGCAACTCAAACGATTAATGGAGGAGGAGGTGGCAGCACAACCCTTCAAGTCAATCTCGTCACTATTTTTCCAAGGGTCTCGGGTTTGAATACTTCTCCAGATTTGATATTTGACGACTTCATAGTAAGTGACACTTTCACCCCCCCCCCCTCTAGTTTGAATGATGGACACTATCACCTCTTCCAGTTTGGAAAGAGATAATTTCACCGTTTTAGTGTGCTGAACTTCAAGTAACTTACGGCTCAAGATTGTGACACTAAATTTCGGGGGTTGGAACCCTCACTTACAATAGTTTTGGAGACAAATTTAAACTCATATCATGCATAAGTTTATTATACTCTTAACCTCCATATTTTTCATAATATTAAGGTTGTTTGTCCATTACATATTTATTTGTAATACCAGAACTCAACTCTATACTAACGAAGTCACAAACTCACAATGAGGACAAACGTTTCTTGAAGTTCGGTACACTTCAAGAGTGGAAGTGTCCTTTTCTGAACTGGAAGGGGAGTGTCCTTTTGTCAAACTATAGGGGGTGAAAGTGTCTTTTATCTTGTTTTTCTTAGATATGTTAGAATCCCAACCTCAAATCTATATTGGATCAAATTTGAACAAATGTGGAGAATTTGGATCAAAAAGCAACTACGGTTTTTAAGTGTGTAACTCATGTTTCCGATTTGTCACATGTTGGCTTGCATAACTGAATTGGGGCTTTAGATCACCGTGACATGCGCAATCTCCAGCTACAGCAGTTCGACCAAAGGTGAAGAAATGAGGGAGATAAAAATGTGTACTTTTTGAAGCTTATGAAGAACCCATGGGATTGTTCAAGTGTTTAGTTTGGTTGTTCTTTAAACAAGGTGAGGAGGGAAATTAGGTGTCCTTAGAATAGTTAGAATATGGACACCTTATGAGCTTATGTTGCATTCACATCTGTTTTCTAAAGTTTAGGGCTGAATTTAGGATTAGAGTTTTATGCACTTTCTGAGAAAAGTAACCCGGTCCCAACATATTTGTACCCCAAATTCTACCGTAAAAGCTAAATTTTGATCATTTACATAATTACCCCTACTTTTCTTGGTAATTACACAGTTATCCCAAAATAATAATAAAATTTCATCATCGATTGTACTACTATCGCTATTATAATGTAATCTCCTCATACTCAAACCCATCTACATTTACAAAAAAACTACACATTTGTCCCAAAGTTTTTTGAAATTGCACTCAGAACCTGTTAGAAAATTTAGGGGTGTTACACACCTGTTGTGCCCAATCAAGATATTCCAAGGTCTTGCTCATGATTTCCCTGCATATAAAATTTTCCCTCCTGTGTATTGGGCATTTTTCCAATTTGTAAATAAAATAAATAATGTACTATTTGATTTGCGTTGCGTTATATCTATAGCACCAAATGTTTCCAGCTTCGTTCTGCCGGCACATCAACACATCTGCATTAGCTACACCATTCATGTATATGCATATGCACTATTGAAGAAATAACACTTAACCAACTGAAGTAAGCATAAACAAAAATATCCCAAAAGCAGCTTCGCTCCAATCCCGCTAAAATCAGGGGCAAACAAAAAGCATTATATCCCACTCTCTCTTGACCATGATTTTAGCATTATGATTACTTTTGAAGAAATAGTTTCAAATAAAATTGTGGTCAGCAACCATTTGGTATAGAACATTGAAAAAGGGAAAATATCATGATTCCAACACACGCACCCACTTCCAATTCTCCGCAGCAAAAGGGACTACCAACACACACAACCACTTGGCCCAGACTCGTCAGCCCGGACTCAGAATGACTGGACTTGTCCAGGGAGCTCCATTCAATTGTTTTCACCAGTGCATGAACAGTATTAATCGTAGCTCAGCATTGTCGCAGCCTTATCCCATAATGGAGCTCAGTACGGCCTTCCTTTGAGAGCTCATCACCGACTGACACGTCTTATCCGGGGAGTACAGCACAATTAGTGGTTAGCCTTATCCCGTGGAGCTCAACTAAACACCTTATCCGGGAGCTCGAAACTAAAGCAACACCATGTCCCAGAATCATAGAGCTCATTTAAATACCTTATTCATAACTTGATGTGGCAACCACAAGGGCATTTTCTTAACCCGCACTTTCAACCAAAAACCATGGAGTCTTGTCAAAAGACGTTACTAGGGATTTAGTGTGGCCACCACATGGGCATTTGATTAACATGTACAACTCTCCTCAAGCGTAGAGCTCAGTTAAAAGACCTTATTTAGAAGAGTGACATGAACGTCACAGTCGAGTTTAGGAATAACTCGACTTTTAAAGCATGGAGTTTATCCAAAAAGACCTTATCCGGGAGTATGGTGAGGCCACCCAATGTGAATTTTATTTTAAGCTTAAGCTTCCCATTTCATCCAAGGTCTTTAGTGTAACTGCGACTAGAGCCTCTTCCTAATATCTGCTATTGCATCCCTACTTCAAAAGCAATTCAAAATTCCATTTACAACCGTCCAGACCTTCACAATCAGCCTTAAGCCATAGCAAAAAAACCATTTCCAACGGCATGCTTTATTGCAAAACCTACATCAAGAAAGGCACCAGAGGAAAGCTATGCCATCAACATCGTTAGGCACGCCGAAGTTATAGAAGTCAATGACTAATTCCTTGTGCGCAACTGCTAGCCATAATTCATGATGCAACCCACAACAATATAACATATATAACCAACTGCAAGAAGCTATAAACCGCTGCAAAACCCATGTGTCCCAACCAACTGCAAGAACTAGTGATATTATCATCTGCAAGCTCTCCATAGGGGAAAGAAAAAAACATTATCCTCCACAAGTGGCTCAATCATTTATTCATCTAATCAACAAGTGACCCATATGCATCTTCCAATTATAAATCATAGCTTAACCAAGTTTAGCCAGAGCTGACTGTGCATTAAATTTGGTATTATCGTCCTGCAAACATTAGTGTCTTATAAAACCCATAGGCAACAACGACATGTAATTGCCAGCAAAAGTAAATTGCCCAACCTTTACGCACACAACATAGTCACACGATGAAATTGCAAGTGCTTTCCTGTAATTTAACCACCTTCAATCTGAAAGAGCAATCTCTTAATGAGAATGACCAACCCACAACATTTCAAAACAATGCATTTTGCATGCACTATCCAGAAGCATTTATAACCTGCTGCAAATGAATGACCCACAACCACTATACATCCCAATCACCAAGCTACCATCTTGCATATTAATAACCAGCCTCTTAAAACACAACCTAACTCTAACCAGCTTCCAACTTGCTTGCATATATTTAGCATAAATTAGTACAACCATAAAGAGACGAGTGCGACCCTTAGCTAGTAGTGGGCATCAATCATTATACAAAAACATTTCAATATTCAAATTCCAAGAGCACTAACCTATGTATCGTGATGCATCTCTTGTTAGCTAAAACAACCCGACTACTTTGTCACACACACACACACACACACACACATCTTGGCAGTTTGAAAATATAAATGCTACAATCAATTTTGATGCTAAAGAAAAAAAGAACTAAACGTGGTTCATCCCGAAGGTAAATAATAACAAAAATATTATGACCAATCATTTTATTTGCATCATTCAGCCAATTAAAGTTAGTTCTTAGCATCCCCAAACTGATGAAAACAAAACACGCAACTGCAAACTATTTGCCAATCAGCTTCCTCAAATTCATCACCCAGCAACATGCCTCTCAAACCCTTAGGCTATGTTTGTTTCTTGTCTTGGGTGTCGGATTGGACTAATAGTGAAGGAATTTAAGCTAAGGTAGTGTTAGGTGTAGAAATCCCCATATGGGATTATGAAGCCTGGACCCACTGCAAGGACCCATTAGAGGGATAAATTAATACCTGCTCCCCCAAGGTATTGTAAGGGACTAATTGGAAAATAGATAAACACACTCCTTTAATTCTCCACTCGGCTTAACTTCTTTCTTTCTTCTCCTTCAATGGCACACCTTCATCTTTTATGTTCAATTATGTTCTTCCATGTATACCTCGTGTTTTTTGTCTCTCTTATTTCTTTCAAAAATCGACTTATGATTCCACATGTTAGTATGTTGGCTCCATTTGGCTATGTTATTGATCACATTGTTGAAATGGATATTGGCATGTTGTTGATGGTCACACGGTGATGAACTGATGGTACAGATTTATAACGATTTTGGGGTGAAGAGATATCAGGCGGTATTCCAAGATCTGACTGCGGCGAAGCAGAGGGGTGAATTTGTACTTTATTTTGTTAATCCCACTCAAATTATATGGTCAATCAAACACCATCTTATTCTTCATCCATCACTATTAATCTCAGCGCTACAAATCCCAACACTATCAATCCTAGTATTAGCAATCCAAAAAACAAATAAGCCATTAGCGGCTTGTAAGCCTCTTACCATTCGCCGAACCCTCTTCATGAATTGTGTACCTCTTATACCCAGTGCCAATGCCGATGCTAGATGTATCCGTCCTTTGGATTTTCCTCCACTTTGGAAAGCACGCTATTAACCCTCTTTAATCATGCATCCTTCACAACTCCCCCACTCGCTAGTGGTCCACCGTGCACAGTGTGAAAGTCAAAGAACTTGGTCTCCAACAGATGAGATTCCTCTCCTGAAAGGGAATGGGATTGGGCTCAACAATCACCACACCACCATTCCTTTCCATGAGGCCTTTCAACCATTGGCGATAACTTGAGGGGAATGCCTTGTGTTTATGGATCCGGGCTCTTCCCATTATAACATGATAGTTAACATTAGCCTTAATAACATGAAATAAATCTATTTTTTGATAGATACAGTCTTTATTTTCAAAGCAATTTTTCATGTCGTATCCATCAATTGTCTTCTAGAGGCATGATATTAAGTTCACATCCGCTAGATTAATGTATCCGCAAGTGCACGATGTAGATGTAGTTTTCCTCCTGGTTTATATCAAACCCACATGACACGATGTTAGTAACTTGTGCAAGATTATCGATATGTGAGAAGATTGGTTTGTTTTGAAGATAAATCTAGAATAATAACTGAAATGAAGTAAATAATAACCAAAATGAGTGGATTAAATGAACCCACAGGACTCAGTGTTGGTCAATTCGTTGCTTGTCACGACCCGAATTTTTCACTTTAAGTTGATTATGAATTTATCAGAGTAAACGCCTGCTTTTCGGCCGCGACGGAAATATGAATTGTATCTTTTTTCTATAAAAATTATTGCGGAAACTTAGAAATAGACAACTGATGCGCAAACTAACGTGATGTCGCAAGTGTACGAATCTTGTAATACCGGGTGCAATTAGACTCGGGTGATCGTTCCCACGAGGACTATTTCGGGTTTACTTATGTTGTCAGTTTCGGTTAACCGAGTGTAGTAACAAGGAGGAGTAGGTTGTGATTGTAGTGACTAAACTAAAAACAGAAATTACAAACGTAAACGTAAATATTTTTTGTGACGTTTTCTGAAATAAGTTGAATCGGTTGTAACGATAATAGATGAAAACTAGGCTCCAGGATCCCCTAGGGTTTCAGTAGATTTCAGTTTTACGTTCGATTATGAAAACACTCAGCAGTTTCGATATCTGTGCAACGTACCAGTTGTGCAGTGACTTTTCAGATTCCACACGTGATCCCGATCCTGCAGACTTTCGGGTTCTTGTTAAGCTGCCTAAATCTGCAGTCTCGGTCTAATCCTGTTAGGGTTTCTAACCTGTCCGAATGGCCCGTGTCAATTTCTCTAACAGTTGGTCTCACGTTTTTCGATGCTAGCCCTATCTCCCTTTCTCTGGTCGGTCTATCAGAGTAAGGTACTAAATCCTGGTTTTTCTTCCTAACCCTAACTTGACGTTTTCACCTACAAGCTCGGGTCTATAACAATCCTGGGTGATCAATCCTATCATGCATATACGATAATAATCAAAACCAGAATAACAGATATAACTTGCTGAATTAAGATAACAATCATGAATCCATAAACGAAGTAGTCATAAAATCTGGGTACGAAACCCTAGGTTCATCGAGAACCTAGGTGAGAAGTTTAGCTACGACTAGACATAATACAAAACGCAGTTTCTGAATATAAAGAGAGAGAACGAAATCAAACTAAGTCTTCGAATCTCGAATCGCGCTTTCGTGCTCTCCGTGAATGCTCTGACTTGCCCTTCGGTTGTGCTAAGAATTGTGTTGTGTCTCCGTGTCTTCTAAACGAGTCTGTACGAGTCTTTAAATAGTGCTGTTTTTCCCGAAACGCTTGCGCCCGAAATTACGAAATATGCCATCGGTCCACCGTCTTTGACCAAAAAGTCAAAACTGACTGCGTATATACGCACGGTTGCGTATATACGCAACCAGGGCCTGTAATCACCTCCCCCTCTCCCCCTCCTGCCTGCGTATATATGCAAGGCTGCGTATATACGCAGGCCTGCGTATATACGCAGGCAGGGGGGTGGAGATGGGGCCCTGCTTGGTCCTTTGGTGGGCCTGGTTGGGTCCCCTGGGTCCCACTCTTCTGCCTGACGCTCCTGGTTTGCCTCCCTTGGTGTTCTCCTGCTTTTCCGTGTTCCCGTCTTGTCCCGGTCTTGTGCACGTTTCCCGAGACGGTCCAGGCTTGGTCCCGGCACGCTTCCCGATGCACCTCCCGAACCTGTTCCTGAAAAGGCAACACGAACGAAAACCCGCGATCATATCCAAATATAGAAATAAATAAGCAGAAATCCAGGAAGTACAAATAAACGTCTCGTTCTAGATTCCCGGGGCATTCTAAGGCATTTTTTGGCAAAAACCGCTATTTCCGACACAAATACTCGTGAAATAAGGCTATAAGATAACCCCTAATTGGGCGTTATCAAATACCCCCGCACTAAACATTGCTCGTCCCGAGCAATCCTGCCAACTCTAGCCTGCATTATGTCCTCGTGACTGACTCTGTACATACCCTACCGTTGCATACGCTTTCGACCCGAACCTTTCAACCGGACGACTCGATAGAAAAACTGACTCAGATAGAATATACACAGACTCAAACGACTCAAAACAGACTAGTTACAAAAATATTTTTGGTGAGATTGGGCAACCTCAAAAACCTAAACAGTGTGTCCTCGTGATCTCATCCTTTTCAGAATGTACTTCCCTGCAAGCGATCGGTAAGTCTGAACAGATTTATCTGGTGGAATTAAGCACTGGACCGAAGTACTATTACTTTGGTTATCAAACTGAGCAAATCCCTATCTAACTTACCATCCGAGCGGTTTCCGAAAGGATCTATGTCTAATCAGGTAGGATAAGTATATGTATCAAGGTACGGCATAATCCTACTTGTTATGACATTCTCACAATTTACCCAACTCACACCCCTCACCGAGATCCCGAAAAACTGCCCGAAACACCTAAGTTCCTGCTTTCCCAATTCTCCTGTCCCCCGGTGTGTCTTCGTCGTGCTCGCGGCCACAAATGTGAAGCGGTGCAAAACGTCTCGAAAATTGTGCCACTCACTCAGCTTTTTTATTTAAATAATAAAAACATAAAACAAACTAAAAACTAGATCATGATTTTTTTTCCTTTTTTTTTTCTTTTTCTTTTTTTTTCATATTATATTATTTTTTTTATTTTTTTTTATAACACAACTATATATACAAACGTACACGAATACTGACGATACTAAACTGACTAAGCTGAGTGAGTGAAAATAAATCTCTGTCGTGGGGTACGTAAAATGTCCTCATGTGGAGTACCCCCACACTAATACTGAAGCGCTGATCCTGTAGTCGAGATATACTGTGCAATCCCACCGAACCTCCTCATTACCAAAGATGTAGAAAAACGGCACAACCACAAATTGACCCTACAATCCCCCGGAACCCGGTTTTGTGCGAAAGATGCTCGCACGCGACTAACTCCTCATGTGGTCACTATGTAGTGAAGTGATCCACCTCCGCAAATTAATGCACTGTCGCCACTAACTCACCCTGTCCTTCCCTCGAAAAACGTGTCACTATCGAAACAGTCCAAAACTGATAACTCATGAAGCTTCCCCATCTAAAACCTCCCTACTCACTCCCTCCTTCATAACATGTAGAATAGCCAACTATCGACTGATGAGGTCTCAAAGAAGGCTGCCTAGGCTAAAGTGGCTACGAAGAAAGAGGGTAAATGGCTTCAAACGGATTGACTAATTGGACCTAGGGGTAAGAAACAGGACGTGAGGTCCCTTGATAGCCAGTCACTCCACCGAAAAATGCGATGACCGTGACGGCGCCCGTGGGCAGGTTGTCGACTACCTATGTGACGGTGGTGTAGCAACTAGTCGGATTTTTAGCTCAGGTGATAATTACTTGCGGATTCCAAAGGTCGCTGGCTCTCACCTATCTACTATACCTCGATGCAAGTTTTCTTCTCTTTCAAAGGATTCAAACTCAATTTCTTCACTGTTTTCGTTATCTCGATTGCCCTTTCTCAAAATTTTCTGATTTTAAACTTTTTTTTTTCAAAAAAATAATTTATACTTGCTGTTTGCGTATATACGCAGGTCTGCGTATAAACCCAACCAGCAGCATAAAAAAAATTTTAATTTTTTATTTTTTAGTTTTTTTTTTAAATTATATACAATGCAAGGCCAGAACGTTTGTGGTGGGTTGACTCAAATAAAGAAAATATGCTGACTCAAAAATAAAAATAAAAACTACAAATAAATACGAAAAAACGTGCAGGCCTGGTTAATGCAGACACGACTACCACCCCCACACTAAGAGGTGGCATGCCCTCATGGCACTCACTCGTCCGGAAAAAATGTCGCGTCGGACCCGGTCTCGGACGTACCGGATATGCTACCCGGCGAGCTGCTACCTGAATCAGACCTAAAGACGACCGGCTGACGCGCACGTGTACGGGGCCGGTAACCAGAGGACTGCGACTCAGACCCAGTCCAACTGCTAGGTGGCTAGGATCGCAAAGTCGTCCTGCCACTCGAAGGCTGCTGGGTACGGGACCCAGTCTGACGACCCGTAGGCTGCCGGGATCGTGTCCCAGGCTGCCGCCGGAGGTGGTGGAGCGGATGTACACTCGCTAGAGTCCCCGTCATCCGACCAACCCTCGGTAAAGCTGCTGGAGTAGGTGGGTCGAAAATACAGCGGAAGTGGCGGTTCTCGGCCTGCGTGCCGAGCCGCATCCCGCTGCTCCTCTCGAATACTAACTAGGGCAGCCTGGGTGTCCTTCGTGACCTTCCGCTGAGTTCGGCGGTTATGTGTCAAAACTCTCCAAAGCTTGCCCACGCTCTCATACACCTTCTCTCCTATGGACTTGCGTCCGCCCTGACACCCCTCAAATCTCTCGTCCAATCGGGGCAGTCTACGTGGCGGGGCTGGTCTAGCTCGTGGGGTCGGGTTGGCCCGTGGGGCCGGCTCACCTCGCTGTCGGGCTGGCTGAGGCTGGGCATTCCTCTCAGTCCCCTGTCGACTCGACTCGGGACGCTCTTTCTCTCTACTAGTACGGCACCGCCGAAGACCGGCCGATGCCTGCGACTGGCTGGTCGCTCCTGAGTCGAACGCCTCCTAGGGGCAGGGGCAGGGGCAGGTGCAGGTTCAGGAGCCGGGTCCTCCTCCATAATATCGTCATCCTCATCGAGGTCAACGACCGGCTGTGGTGGGCCCGGGTGACGAGCTATGAGCTTCCTATAAGGCCGTGGCCTAGGAGGAAGTAGATCACCCTCTACATCGTACAACGGAACCTGAAACTCCCGCGCCAGTTTGGCGATGAGGTTGGCATACCCCAATCCCTTGTGGCTCCCGGAGCAGTTCCGCTCCTGCATGTACACCCATATGCGACGAGGAATGTCGACCTCTCGTCGGAGAACAAGGCAATAGACTAAGAGTACGTACTCAAAGTCAAGGTAGGTAAAATGCTTAATACCCACTACCCTGTTTACTACCCACTCGGCCCACCAACGTGGCAGGCCGGTAATAAAACGAGAATGCAATTTCTTGCCTATCTCGCCTAGCCCCTCTCTCTCGAAATGGGCACCCTGGTACCCCCCAGTCACAACCCGCAAAAGCTCAGAATCGCTAGGCGGGTAATCTGCACACTCAGCATATGCGCACGAGAAATGGCGCATCGGGATCTGGTACGCTTGGCGGATGGTATCCGCCGTAATCAACAAAAACGTACGCCGTAAATACACCCATCGGAAATCCCCGTTGGCCTCACCCTCCCCCTTGTGCATGAGGTTTGCGTAAAACTCACGGACCAAGTCAGAACTAGAAACATCCGGAAACCCCGCTAGGGACGTTCCGAAAATTTCCGGTCGACTCGCATACTCTGCCATCTCTGGCGGCATGTTCGTATGGTCGACCAGAAACTGGTAGTCTACGGGAAGGCTATGACCCATTTTGGTTCCGGTCAAAAAGTAAAACTGAGTGTTATGGTTGACGAACCTAAAACTGTCAAACCGCCTAGAGGTAATCTCATCCGCCTCATAGTCAGTAGGGATGTCGTCCCGCTCTGGGTCTAGGATTGGTACATTAAACTCCATAACAGTCACAACCTCGTAAAATGTGCCGACTCGGGAAAATTAAGCAAAAACGTGAAACGTGCACAAAAATAATGTGTCTCAATAGATAGTCCACCTAAGAGCTACCAGAGGTCCACACGGCAAGTGCCGCTCCAAAAACAAAAATACCGAAAATAACGGGCCCGGCTACGGGCCGTGCCAAAACGGAAAATAAAGCGAGGGATGAGATTTTCGACCTTCCCTAAACAGGGGTGAAGACCGGAGATTCTGCCCAGAAAGTCGCCGGCGGTCGCCGGAAAAATCGCCGGAAAACGAAACTGCCCAGAATTGAAATCCGAACCCACCAAATCGAAGCCCTCGATCTCCTCGTTCACTTTCCCTTGTACGGTTTTTGCTAGTTCTTGCTCTAACACCTTCGAATCTGCACTTTTCCTCAAGAACACCTCACTTTTTGATGGAAATTGCCCGCTCGATTTTCGCTTGTTTCTGGATTTTGATGGATGAAACTTGCTCCTTGCGACGAGGGGATTCCAGAAATGTGCCCGGATTTTGATTCTGAGGTCCGATGCAAAATCCTTGTTCTTCAAGTGGGAGAAAATGGAGGAAGAGAGAGAAAGAGAGGTGCCAACAATGGTGTGGCCGGCCCCCTCTTCCCATACAAACCCTAATTTTGGCAAAAGACCAAAATGCCCTCGGGTATTTGAAAAAAATTACAATTTTTTTTTTTTCTTTCTGTTTGCGTATATACGCAATACTGCGTATATACCCAATCAGAAATCAACAAGAAAAACACAAAAAATAAAAAAATTTGCCCACGGGTTGCGTATATACGCAGGGCTGCGTATATACGCAGCCCGAGGCATTTTTTTTATTTTTATTTTTTTTTCATCTCTCTTCCTCTGTTTTACCGGTTCTGGCTGTTTTGGATGTTTCTGTATCTTCACATTCTCAAATTCAAAGTCAAAACCCGCTCATCTCGCCTCTCTCGGAAATTCAGAACTGAACATAATAACGTAATAAACTAATAAAAATAAATAAATAAACGATTAATTTTGGGTTGCCTCCCAAACAGCGCCTTGTGATTTACGGTCGACGGCCCGACCCTGAAACTGGACTTGTCTTTTGGATTTTCCAGCTCGAATGCTCCCCATGCAAAAATCTGCTTGATGATGAACGGTCCCGACCAACGAGACCTCAGCTTGCCCGGTGACACGTTCCAACTGCAAGTGCACAGCCGTCGTGTGTAGTAATAAACCGGAAATCCGGGTTGTCGAACCCAAGGGACTTTGTTTAAATTAATTATTATTCTATACCTTATTTGGGCAAGTCGCAAGTTGTGTTCTTATCTAATTCTACGAAAATTAAGTGAAAATTCTCAATTAACCAAGTGAAATAATTCACGATTAATAAAGAATGAATATTTGGAGGTTTTTATCAATACGGGAAAAGCACCGGGAATTCTCTAGGTTCACTAGGTTGATCTAAATTTATGTTTTGATTCGTAAAACAACCACGTGTTATTCACTATTAATCAAGCAATGTTGAACTTACCGAGTTACCAAGCAAATCCACTATACTTAAACTAAACTAAACCGAGTTACCAAGCCTAATTTAGGTTTAAGTATGCATTAAGATTGTAATTCTACTTTAACGATCCTAGTTAACAATGCCGAGTTACCAAACATCGATACGACTAGGTGGATTATTCAATTTACCGACTAGTTATCACGGAGTTACCGCGTGAAACTAATTAATTCTATCTCTACGTTAGCTACTCGCAAAGATAATACGATTAAGAACGTGAATAAACCATAATAATGAATAAACACGAGAGATTAAGCTAAAGCATGCATCACAATCATCAAAACATCGACTTTAGATCAAACCCTAGCTACACCAAACGAGAATTCCCAGCAAAAGGTGTTTAGCTACTCATATTCATAATCAAAACAACGATTATAATGAGTTTAAACATGAAAATCAAGAAAAACGAGAGTTTAGAATTCAAACGAATGATCCAAAAGCTCCTAAGCTCTCTCCTAAGCTTCTTGATCTCCAAAGATGTCTCTAATCCTCCAAAACTACTGAAAAATACGACCTAAAAGTCTTAAATACGTTCCCATAATAATGTTACAAAGTTTGGAAATAATACGAAAAAGCCCCAAAAATATGCTGCTGACCCCCGATCTCTTCGCACGAAGACAGTTGTCTTCGCACGAAGAGTCTTCGTACGAAGACTTCTGCCTCTTCGTGCGAAGATCTTCTCATTTAGATACTGAGAGTGATTTTAGGAAGAGAATGCTGCAGACTTGAATTTTGGCTAAGTAATTGTCTTCGCACGAAGACAAATGTCTTCGCACGAAGACACTGTGTTCCAGCCCTCTTCTTGCTTCCTTTGACTTTTCTCTTCTCTTCTTTGACTTCCTTCTTCCATTCTTTCTTCCTTTGACCTTCCCTTGACTTTCTTTTGACTTTCTCCTCTGTTTGACTTTCCTTGACTCTCCTTTGACTTCCTTTGACTTTTGACTCTCCTCTTGACTTGTCTTTGAGTTCCTCTTTTCCGAAGTTCGCTTCCAAATCCCGCGCGATCATCCAAGCCCTGTTTTCCTGCGAATCACAACACGAAAACACAACCCGCGATCATATCACAATAAAAAGCTCAAAAATCTAAAGAAACGCCCGGATTCAACAAGTATTGCTCATGAACTCATATTTTCACATTTACGCTCAATTTACTCAAAAGACGACAAATTCTCCATTATAAGCACGCAAAACGTAGAAATAAAAGGCATAAAATAACTCCGAAAACGGAGTTATCAACTACCCCCACACTACCTTTTGCTCGTCCCGAGCAAATCTCCCAAGTCAATTCCATCTTTCTCAAGTCAAAACTTCTTTCGCTTTTCCGCAATTCATCCAACTTTGCATACTCAACCAATTACTCATTGCATACTTCCCTACGCCATTTGCATACTAACACCTCACATTGCATACAATACCAAGAACACTTGCATACTAATACGAGTAGAACCGTTCACCAACCATCCTTCCTACTAGTCGACACGACTCGATTATACACAATGCACCTATATGCAAATGCAATATTCACAATGCAAGTATTGAAATACAATTTTTTTTCTTTTGCGAGATTGGGCAATCTCCATTAGCTTAAACCGATTCACACGAAGCGATGAGAAATCTAGACACAAGGAATGATTCGAAATCAAATTCGTCAACATGAATTCCCCTTAGCTAGTATAGAGAACCTAACTTTACTAAGTACAAGAATGCAATACCTCTTCATGTGTGCCACAAAATAAAAGGCTACGCTAGGCTAAGCCACGTTCAAGGTCCGAGCTCCTAATCCGCTAACGGGTTTAAAATGATGAGGCTTTAGGGACAAATAGGATAAGAATCAAATACAAGTCCTAAAGCGTCACATTCTCACATATACCATAGCTCACACACCCTCACAACAATGATGGAAACCAAGCCCGAAACTCACCATCTCCGGCCCTCGATCCCCTCAAACCCCGGTACAATTACGATCTCCGCGGCCATTGTCATGAATGATGCATAAACCAAAAATTTCCCG
This sequence comes from Linanthus parryae, assembly GCA_023055425.1. Lineage (NCBI taxonomy): Eukaryota > Viridiplantae > Streptophyta > Magnoliopsida > Ericales > Polemoniaceae > Linanthus > Linanthus parryae. The sequence continues at coordinate 13,856,478 of JALGPY010000008.1, read as the reverse complement.
TTCGTGAACTAGTCGCTTCTCCACTCGTTCTTCCACAACTTTTCATTCTTCCTTTATTCATCTCTCCTTTTTTTTTTCTCTTTTCTTTTTTTTTTTCTGATTTTTTTTTTTTTTTTCTTTTTTTTTTTTTTCATATCTCTCAAAATCTGCACAATTTCTTCAATGTCTTTCACGAGTGGTCTTCCAATGAATCAAGCTAATCATGTAATCGTAAGGAGAGACAATATCCAAAATCAACACATATAAATCACAAATCAATGTCTCTCCCTATCTCAATGAAATCCTCGGTGTAAATCATCAAAGCCGCTAACATTAAAGAAACATGTGTGGGGATGGAGTCGTCGCAAACGCAATCTCGATGTCCGAAGTCAAATGTCGACACCCCCACACTCGAATGTAATCCTGTCCCCTCTCAAGTAGTCGATCAAATGTCTGTCTCGTGCCTAATCCAACCAAACCTCCTACACCATGATGAGTAAGATCCGGTACCTAGCACGATCCACCTATTAAATTCACCCAACCCAAGTTTTGTGTGTATTAGACGTACACACTCACGGCTCTCCTCACTTGTGTCCATGTTGTAATGCCATGGAACACCGCCACACCGAAGTGCGCAAGCCTACTCTCACTCACCCTCGCATTCCCCTCGAAGATAACAAATGAAGCGCATGCGATATGTAAGACTCACACAAATATAGCATGAAGTACTCCCTCATCGAACCCCCTCAACTACAACACCCTCGTGACGCACTAAAGTGGTGATTCTAACCAATCAATGCTGAAAGCCAAGAATCGTCACCCTAAGTCCAAAGGTTGTCAAAGAATCCATGGTTCAAATACGGGTTTGCTAGTGGTCCTACAAGGTAAGTTCTAGAAGCAGTGAGTGCTCTAATACACACCTCGCACAGCTGTTCTGTGTGCCACTACGAGGCGGGTTGGCGACTACCTAAGACGTACACAAGAACGTTCGGCTTGTTTAGCTCACACCTAGCTCAACTCTTGTAAGAAAATTAGGCACACACTTTAAATTTGAAAGAATTAAATTTGAGTGTAAAATAGGCACGCATTCCCGTAAAGAGAGTTTCTCTATACTTACTAAGGGACTCTCACATTGTCACTCTCGATCGCAATTCACGCCCTATGCCTAAAAGTCTCACGCCTCTCGATTTTACCGAATTTTCAGCTTTTTTCAATTGCCCTTTCTCAAATTTTTATTTTTTTTTTTTTTTTGGATTTTTCACATTTTTAGTTTTTTTTTTTTTTTTTTTTTTTTTTTTTTTTTTATATATATACCTACACTATATGCAAGGCCAACTCGATTAACGACTCAACAATGGTGGGTTGACTCAAAAATACCAAAACGTGCAAAAAAAAATGAATAATAAAAAGAAAAATAAGGACATAACCAAAAACATCTAACTATATGCAGACACTGGCGATGCAAAGACACGACACTGACTAGTAACAAGGATTCAACCACCCCCACACTAGAATGCATCGTTGTCCTCAACGATAACACGAGGACTCAACAATTCTAGCACGAGGGTACACTCCACTACTCGTCATCTTCCTCATCCTCATCACCTTCCTCCTCATCTTCTTCTTCTTCCTCATCCTCACTCGGCGGAACCTCATATTCAAAGTCATCCTCCTGAAACCACGGATCCGCCGTCGGGACTGGTGGAACAAACTCCCCCGGTGCCTGACCACTAGACTGTATAACCCACTGGCCAACCATCTGGATTAAACCCCCCAGCTTCGCCTGATTGTCCCGAGTGTGGGCAAACTGGCGTCTTCTCTCAAGTCTATCCCGGGCCATCTCCTCTCTCAAGTGGTCGTAGGCAACCTGGTTGTCAAACCTAGAGGTGTTCATCCTCCTACCCTTGCCCTTCTTCCTCGCTGTCTCATCAAACCTGTGCCACTTCCTAGCCGTAAACGGTTTCAAGTCCATATCTCTCCCTATGACTACTTCAGCAGTTTTGGCCAGGTGAGTGATCAAGCAGGTATGACCGGGGCCCAATTTGTTCGTCCTCGACACCCTCTCAAGACAGTTCTCCCAAATCAGTTTGGGGATATCAATTCTAACCCCGGTGTAAAGACAAAGGGCCCAAACAGAGAGGCGGAAAGTATAACTAGGGTTTCGTGTGATTCCCAAAACCCAGTTTTCTAGCACTTCACAACACCACCTAGCCTCCGGCCTATAAAACCTCTTCTCGGCCTTCCAATAAATCACCTCTCCCTTCCTGTCCCATGGATCAACCCCCTTCGCAAAGCAAAAAGCATTTAGACGAGACCAAAGGTTCTCACTACGAAGAACCGTCTCTAACCCACAACCATCTTTCAAAGCGGGGAAACCCATGGCGAGAGCGATAGTCTCTGGCGTGAAGACTATCCACTCGTTCCGACAGTAAACGAGACGAGGGTCTTGACTCTCACCGTCCTTTGCATAACGCAAATTGAGCAAAAACTCTCTCGTAATGTGTGAACTAGACTGCCCTACTAGTTTAAACCAATTTTCAAGCTTCTCGCGCTCATAAATTTCCTTAATTGCTTGAGGCATGTCCTCGTGCAAAGGAAAGGCTTTCTCGGGCTGCCCGTTCTTAGTCAAATACGTATCTCTACGAGAGTCAAGATGGGCCTCGTGGGTGACGAAACGGTAGCTATCATAATAACCTGGCGCAATACTACGCTCTTTCAAATTAGCTTTTGCCTTTCGTCGACCGACCATTCCCGGTTTAGCCGGGAAAGGGGCCGTCAAGATGGCATATTGGGGAGTAGGCGGTATCTCCAATTGGGGATCGCCCGATCCCGATGCTTCTTGCGATGAACCCTCTCCCGTCTTTCTCTTCTTACCACCCGCCATTTAAAATTCAAATCCAAGTAAAACAAGCAATTCAACACTGGTGCACGTGAATAAGAAGTGTAAATGAAACGAAACACGTAGGCACGTAACAAATAGTTCCTAGGACTTTACGCAATCGCCCCCAAATACGCTTCTAAGCGCAACAAATATAACCGGGCTTTTACTCAATGTGCCTAAGACTCGATTATGAAATTGCGAAGTTTAGATAGTACCTACGCGTCCGGAGCAAGTCTTACGGACGCAAAAATTTCCCAATTTGACGAACTCCGACTGATTTTGATGGTGCCGGAAAAATTTGTCGAAATCTTGAATTGCTTGCTGCCCCGTACTCCTTGCGTAGTCCCCGTTAATGTTTCCTTCTCGTCCGAAAGGTGAATCAAGCTGTAGCTCGTCCAATTTCTCAATTCTCCTTCCAAACCCTAGCTCCTTTGGCCTCTGATTTCTCTCTTGTCTTGCACTCTCTCTCAAAACCACCTATGGAACCTTGTTCTCCTTGGAATCGCGAGCAAAACCCTATGTGGATTGCTGATTTTGATCAAGAAACAAGGGTGGGGTGAATCGAGTGTGGTGCGCGGCTGTGGAGAGAAGACCTGAGTTTGTGAAGATGAAGAATGAAGAATGCACGATGCCCAGCTGATGAAGCTTCACGCGTGGGCAAAAGGTCTAAAACACCCCCAAATTATAACCCCCAAGCTGCTATCCTTGCTGGCCAAATGTGTCTTTCTGCGCGATGTCTTCGTGCGAAGACACTTTTCTTCGTGCGAAGAGTCTTCGTACGAAGACAAGTTGTCTTCGCACGAAGGTCTTCTCACATAGATACTGAGAGCTGTTATAGGAAGACAATTCAGAGGGTCAAAAATTTTTCTAAGTACAATGTCTTCGTACGAAGACAATTGTCTTAGTACGAAGACAATGCTGAATTGTGCCAAAAACATCCTTTTTGTCGATTTTTCGCGTCTTCGATCGTGCCTTTGCTTTCCGAAGGATCTCCTCGACCCCGAGACTCCCTTTTCACCTTAAAACACTCCCAAAATCCGGGGAATATTTTATTTGTCAATTTCACGCGTTCCAAGGCACGTTTTGCATTTCCGGATGCTTTTGGCCTCGTTTTACTTGCTAAAACATCCTTTTTGGCGTAACTTTCTCATCCGGACTCCGATTTGCGCGATCCACCCGTCTACAGAAAGCTCTCGACCACCCCCACACGTTGGCATTGTTCAATTCTCATTTCAGTCTGTCCTTCAAAATTTCACCTCGTAATCCGTGCCGGTGTGCTAGCTTTCTCCGTTCACTAATCAAATTCTTGCGCAAATCAAGACGGGGAGTCCGGGAACATGATCTTCCCCAGGTGCGTGTGTTGAATAGGTGCAGAAATGGCTTTCACCTTCAATTCCTTCACTTCGGATCCCGATACGCGTATTTAGCTGCTAATCTGGACTTTTTACTCTGTTTCGCACGCGCGCATCAAGAAGGGGGATCCGAAATAGGCCTTTCACCTCGTATTCCTGCACATACTCATTGGAAATATTAAATCCACTCTCTCGCACCCCTCAATAGAATCAAACCGAATAAAAAATTACAAAACAGTATTAAAATCTATCCTAAAGCAATAAATAGGTTGGGTTGCCTCCCAACAAGCGCTTTGTAATTTAAGGTCGACGGCCCGACCCAGTTACCTCAGAGACTTCTCAAGTTGCGGGAGTTGCATGAAGCCATTCAATGACTCCAATGAAATTCCCGTCCACGTACGGTTTCGCTCTCTGGCCATTCACCTTAAACCTGTTCCCATTCGCATCCTCTACCTCAAGAGATCCCCATGGATAAACTTCCGTAATCGTGTAGGGACCACTCCACCTTGATTTCAATTTCCCTGGAAACAGCTTTAGCCTAGCATTGAAGATCAATACTTTCTGTCCTACCTTGAAGTCTCTCGGGATGATGTGCCTGTCGTGCCACAGTTTTGTCCTCTCCTTATAGATTTTCGCACTTTCATACGCCATCAATCGAAATTCTTCAAGTTCAAGTAGTGCTTGCTTTCGTAGCTCACCGGAGAGCTTAGCGTCCAAATTGATCTTCTTCAAAGCCCAGAATGCCTTGTGCTCAAGTTCCACCGGAAGATGACACGACTTCCCAAACACTAACTGATAGGGAGACATGCCCAAAGGAGTCTTGTAAGCAGTCCTATACGCCCATAAGCTATCATCTAAATGCAGAGACCAATCTTTGCGTCCCGGGTTGACTGTCTTCTCCAGAATCCCTTTTATCTCTCGGTTAGACACTTCTGCTTGCCCATTCGACTGCGGATGATAGGCCAGTGATATCTTATGCGTCTTTACCCCATATTTGCTCAAGACATTGGCAAAGACTTTATTCACAAAATGCGATCCTTCATCACTGATTATGGCTCTGGGAGTTCCAAACCGTGTAAAAATGCTCTTCCGCACGAATCTCTCTACAGTAGCTCCATCGTTCTTCGGGCAAGCCATTGCCTCCACCCACTTGGTCACATAATCCACAGCTAACAGTATATAAAGATTACCAAGTGAAGACGGGAATGGTCCCATGAAATCGATGCCCCAGACATCAAAGGGCTCTACTTCCAACACGAAATTTTGAGGCATCTCGTTTCGGCCGGAGATATTGCCGGTTCTCTGACATCGATCACATTGCTGCACAAATAAATGAGCATCTTTTTGTAAAGTAGGCCAGTAAAATCCACTTTGCAATACCTTTGCCACAGTACGCGCTTTGCCAAAATGTCCTCCGCAATTCAATTCGTGGCAGTGTCTAAGAATGTCCAAAGTGTCTGGCTCAGCTACGCATCTTCTCAATACATTGTCAGCTCCCAACCTAAACAAATAAGGGTCATCCCAGAAATAGTGTCGTGCATCTGCGAAAAATTTCTTTTTCTGATGGAACGTCATGTCTTTCGGGACAATTTTGAGCGCCTTGAAATTTGCCAAATCCGCAAACCAAGGCACAGCTGCTACCACTACCATAAGTTGTTCGTCTGGAAAATCTTCTCTAATCGGCACATCTTCTTGTTTTTCGTTATCCAGTCGTGACAAATGGTCTGCAACAACATTCTCTACACCCTTTTTGTCCTTTATCACTATATCGAACTCTTGCATCAGTAACACCCATCGGATCAATCTAGGCTTCGCATCCTTCTTAGCAAGAAGATATTTGAGGGCTGCATGGTCTGTGAAAATAGTCACCTGGGAACCCACAAGATATGGACGAAACTTGTCCAATGCGAAGATAATAGCCAACATCTCTTTCTCCGTGGTGGCATAATTAACCTGTGCAGTGTTAAGAGTACGACTAGCATAGTAAATAACATGAGCTACCTTGTCTTTCCGCTGTCCCAGCACTGCTCCCACCGCGTAATCGCTGGCATCACACATAAGTTCGAACGGTAGAGTCCAGTCTGGAGTGGCTATAATGGGAGAACTAATCAGCTTCTTCTTGAGCAAATCAAAAGCTGTTTTGCAGTCTTCATTGAAATCAAACACGGCATCTTTCTCAAGCAAACCAGATAAAGGCTTTGTGATTTTCGAAAAATCCTTAATGAAGCGCCGATAGAAACCTGCATGTCCCAAGAAACTCCGTACCCCTTTGACAGACGTAGGGTAAGGAAGCTTCTCAATCACCTCAATCTTCGCCCGGTCTACCTCTAAACCTTTACTGGAGATCTTGTGTCCCAACACTATTCCCTCGGTCACCATGAAATGGCACTTCTCCCAGTTAAGCACTAGGTTGGTGTCAATACATCTGTCCAGTACCCGAGCTAGCTGCTGGAGACAATCTTCGAACCCATCACCATAAAGTGAAAAATCATCCATGAAGACTTCAAAATTCTGCTCCATCATATCTGAGAAGATAGACATCATGCACCTCTGAAACGTAGCTGGGGCATTGCATAGCCCGAATGGCATGCGTCTGAATGCAAACGTCCCATATGGACAAGTAAATGTTGTCTTCTCCTGGTCAGCCGGCTCAATCGCTATCTGATTATACCCAGAATATCCATCCAGAAAGCAGTAGTGTGAATGGTGAGCTAGCCTATCAAGCATCTGATCCACGAATGGGAGGGGAAAATGATCCTTCAAAGTGGCATCATTGAGTTTGCGGTAATCCATGCAAACTCTCCACCCAGTAACGGTACGTGTGGCAATTTGATCACCTTTTTCCCCTTCCACCACAGTTATACCTCCTTTCTTGGGAACACATTGTACCGGGCTAGTCCACGTGCTGTCGGAAATCGGATAGATGATACCTGCTTCCAACCATTTAAGCACCTCTTTCTTCACCACTTCCTGCATGTGAGGGTTGAGGCGGCGCTGAAATTGAACTACCGGCTTCTTGTCTTCCATGAGCCTGATCTTATGCTGGCAAACTGTGGGGCTGATCCCCTTAATATCTGCTATTGTCCATCCCATAGCTGCTTTCCTCTTCTGTAGTACCTCGAGAAGCTGCTCCTCCTGTTCCCTGTCCAAACATGCAGATACAATCACAGGTAAAGTATCATTAGATCCCAAGTATAAATATTTCAAATGAACAGGTAAAGGTTTTAATTCTAAAACAGGAGCAGTAATAAGAGAAGGAGTAAGAATCTTCCTGCTTCCCTCATTAAAGAGGGGTAATGGTGGGCGCCAATGAACATCTAAAGCTTGCTCCTTCTCGCTGGAATCAAATAGAGCAAGCTCCTCATATAGTTGCTCCAACAAAATATCGTCCTCCTCGTCCAGTGTGTATGCCTCCACCCCAAAGCACTGCTCGCTCACCGCATATGCGGGAAACTTCATAGCCTCAAATACATTAAAGGCCACCTTCTCATCGTTGATCTGCATAGTCAGCTCCCCATTGGCCACATCAATGATAGTTCTCCCAGTGGCCAGGAATGGACGGCCCAAAATAAGAGGAACATCCTCGTCGGCCTCCATGTCTAAGATCACAAAATCCGCTGGGAAGATGAGTCCTTCAACTCTCACTAGTACATCCTCTAAAACACCCCTGGGGCGTTTTATTGTGCGATCAGCCATCTGCAAGCACATCCTGGTAGGCTTAGGATCTCCCACACCAAGTTGCTCAAAAACCGATGTAGGCATCAAATTAATACTCGCACCAAGGTCACACAATGCCCTCCCATGAAATGCGTCTCCCAATGTAACAGGAATGATGAAACCGCCCGGATCTTTCATCTTCTTTGGTAGCGCTTTTTGCACAACGGCGCTACACTCCTCATTTAGAGTCACAGTTTCAAAGTCATCCATGCGCCTCCTATTAGAAAGGAGGTCCTTGAGAAATTTAGCATATTTAGGCATTTGTGAGATTGCCTCCGCGAAAGGTATATTAATGTGCAGTTTCCTGAAGATATCCACAAACTTCTTGAAATGCTTGGCATCCTCTTGGCTCTTCAATCTCTGCGGGTATGGCACTCGCACACTGTATTCCTCCCTAGGCTTCTGTTTCTCATCCGACTTCCTCACCGTGTCCTTTGATTGGGGACTCACGGTAGGCACGGGAATCTCTTCATCCAAAGCTTTCTCAGTGGCCTTAGTTGCCTCAGCTCGCGCGTGGCTAGGATATGGGGGATCCTCAGTAGTGATGCCACTGCGAGTTGTGATGGCATTTAGCTGCTCGTTAGGAGTGATGGTATTTGCTGGAAGCATGCCTGGTGGAAGCTTTACATTTTGATTGGCGATCTGCCCAATCTGAGTCTCATGGCTTTTTATTGTTGCTTGTATTGAGACAATCGCGCTCTCCATCCTGTCGTGATTAGCTAGGAGCTTTCTCAATAGGGCATTTGTCTCTTGCTCTTCTTTTTGTGGAGCCTGCTGTTGTGGAGCTTGCCTCGCCTGATATGGAACATTGGGTCTCTGTCCGGGTGCATATAATCCACTGTTTGGATTGGCATAGCTGAAGTTGGGATGATTACGATTGTTGGGATGATAGGTGTTAGGCCATTGCTGCTGTCGCATAAAATTCACATCTTCAACACTGTTATCATATCCCTGGCTTTCATCGGCTAGTAATTCACCCATGGGCTTCTGAGTTGGAGGGTGCATACCGTGAAATGCTGAAGTCATGGATTCCAACTTTTGTTCCATCGATTCAATCTTGTTGACTAAGGATGTATCCCCCGGTTTGGAATACCTACGCGTTTCAGATCGTGTAGTCTCTCTCTTTGACGCATTGTTCAGCAAATCTTGAGCTCGCTGTGCTCCAAGTCCCATAAAATTACCTCCAGCTAGCATATCCAACTGGTCAGCTGTCTCCTTGTCTAATGCAGTGTAGAAATAATGGAAGAGCTTGTGCCATGGCTCTCCATGATTAGGACATCTACGGAGAATTTGGCTGAACTTCCTCCATGCATCTCCCAAAGAGCTGTCTTCATCCTGAGTGAACTTTGCAATCTCTGCCATCTGCTGCGCGACTCTGGATGGTGGCAAATACTTCCTCAAAAACTCATGACAACAATCTGCCCATGTCACTATGCTACCAGCTGGCAGCTCCATAAGCCACTTCTTGGCTTTTCCAGATAAGGAGAATGGAAATAGTAAAAGCTTAACCGTTTCATCTGGAACTCGCTGATCGTGCAGGGTTGATGTGATTTGCTCAAATACCAGCAGATGGTGATTGGGGTCATCTCCTGGAGCTCCGTTGAATGCGCACTCATCACGAACCATGTTGATCATATGTTGGCGCAACTCGAAGTGTTGGGCATTGATCTGCGGCCTAACAATGGTAGGCTGATAACATGCTGGAGTAGTCCTGAAATAATCCACCATCGGGCGTTCTTCATTCTCAGCATTGTTCTGCCTGTTGTTTTCCCCATTATTACCATTGTTGTTCCCACCGATGTTCGCTACTTGTGCCCCCACACCATGACGTGGTTGTGGATTTGGGGGAGCCATGCGATCCATCCTTGCCTGCATCTCAGCCATTTGAGCTCTCACCTCCTCAGCTTCTGCGGCTCTTTGTGCAGCCTCCTCTACAGCTGCAACTCTAGCTGCTTCCGCATCCTGCAAACCTTTGCGGATCCTCTCATACTCAGCTCTCGTTTCTTCGTCCATAACTACTGAGCTTGAATTCCTCTTGTCTCTACGCTGTGCTTTTAATAAGGATTCCGGGTTTTCAAACGTTGGATACAAAGGCTCGTCTCGAGAACGGGTCATGCACCGAGTAAATCAACCTGAAATCACGAAACACGCAAAACGTAGGTGAGTAACGGATATAAACAATAAATTAAAATCCCTAAGGCTAGGAATTATAACTAATTTAGCCGAAGTCCCCGGCAACGGCGCCAAAAACTTGACACGTTCCAACTGCAAGTGCACAGCCGTCGTGTGTAGTAATAAACCGGAAATCCGGGTTGTCGAACCCAAGGGACTTTGTTTAAATTAATTATTATTCTATACCTTATTTGGGCAAGTCGCAAGTTGTGTTCTTATCTAATTCTACGAAAATTAAGTGAAAATTCTCAATTAACCAAGTGAAATAATTCACGATTAATAAAGAATGAATATTTGGAGGTTTTTATCAATACGGGAAAAGCACCGGGAATTCTCTAGGTTCACTAGGTTGATCTAAATTTATGTTTTGATTCGTAAAACAACCACGTGTTATTCACTATTAATCAAGCAATGTTGAACTTACCGAGTTACCAAGCAAATCCACTATACTTAAACTAAACTAAACCGAGTTACCAAGCCTAATTTAGGTTTAAGTATGCATTAAGATTGTAATTCTACTTTAACGATCCTAGTTAACAATGCCGAGTTACCAAACATCGATACGACTAGGTGGATTATTCAATTTACCGACTAGTTATCACGGAGTTACCGCGTGAAACTAATTAATTCTATCTCTACGTTAGCTACTCGCAAAGATAATACGATTAAGAACGTGAATAAACCATAATAATGAATAAACACGAGAGATTAAGCTAAAGCATGCATCACAATCATCAAAACATCGACTTTAGATCAAACCCTAGCTACACCAAACGAGAATTCCCAGCAAAAGGTGTTTAGCTACTCATATTCATAATCAAAACAACGATTATAATGAGTTTAAACATGAAAATCAAGAAAAACGAGAGTTTAGAATTCAAACGAATGATCCAAAAGCTCCTAAGCTCTCTCCTAAGCTTCTTGATCTCCAAAGATGTCTCTAATCCTCCAAAACTACTGAAAAATACGACCTAAAAGTCTTAAATACGTTCCCATAATAATGTTACAAAGTTTGGAAATAATACGAAAAAGCCCCAAAAATATGCTGCTGACCCCCGATCTCTTCGCACGAAGACAGTTGTCTTCGCACGAAGAGTCTTCGTACGAAGACTTCTGCCTCTTCGTGCGAAGATCTTCTCATTTAGATACTGAGAGTGATTTTAGGAAGAGAATGCTGCAGACTTGAATTTTGGCTAAGTAATTGTCTTCGCACGAAGACAAATGTCTTCGCACGAAGACACTGTGTTCCAGCCCTCTTCTTGCTTCCTTTGACTTTTCTCTTCTCTTCTTTGACTTCCTTCTTCCATTCTTTCTTCCTTTGACCTTCCCTTGACTTTCTTTTGACTTTCTCCTCTGTTTGACTTTCCTTGACTCTCCTTTGACTTCCTTTGACTTTTGACTCTCCTCTTGACTTGTCTTTGAGTTCCTCTTTTCCGAAGTTCGCTTCCAAATCCCGCGCGATCATCCAAGCCCTGTTTTCCTGCGAATCACAACACGAAAACACAACCCGCGATCATATCACAATAAAAAGCTCAAAAATCTAAAGAAACGCCCGGATTCAACAAGTATTGCTCATGAACTCATATTTTCACATTTACGCTCAATTTACTCAAAAGACGACAAATTCTCCATTATAAGCACGCAAAACGTAGAAATAAAAGGCATAAAATAACTCCGAAAACGGAGTTATCACCCGGAAAGAACCGCATCCGGGTATTGTAGAGAAGCACTTTGTCGCCTTCGTTAAACTGCTTTGGCGTGATACGGTTACCATGCCACTTCTTTGTCTTCTCTTTGTAAATTTTGGCGCTCTCGAAAGCCGTTTTGCGGAATTCCTCTAATTCCAGCAACGCCATCTTCCTCTTATCTCCTGCTAGATTCTGGTCCAAGTTGAGCAGTTTGATGGCCCAATACGCCTTGTGCTCCAGTTCCACCGGTAAGTGGCACGCTTTCCCAAACACGAGCTGGTATGGTGACATTCCCAACGGTGTTTTGAAAGCAGTCCTGTAGGCCCAAAGTGCATCGTCCAATCTGACAGACCAATCCTTTCGGCCGAGATTCACTGTTTTCTCGAGTATGCTCTTAATCTCTCGATTCGACACCTCGGCTTGCCCGTTTGTCTGCGGATGGTAGGGTAACGAGACTTTATGAACTGACACGCCGTATTGTTTCAGAACTTTCAAAAAAACTCGATTGATGAAGTGCGAGCCCTCGTCGCTAATCATTGCCCTGGGAGTCCCGAAACGAGTGAAAACGTTGCGTTTCAGAAAACGCTCAACGGTAGCTGCATCGTTTTTCTGACACGCGATTGCTTCGATCCACTTTGTCACATAATCTACTGCCAGCAGAATATAAAGATTTCCCATCGATGACGGGAATGGACCCATGAAGTCAATCCCCCATACATCAAATGGCTCTACCTCCTGCCACACGGTCATCGGCATCTCGTCCCGGTGTGACGTGTTTCCTGTCTTCTGGCACCTATCACATCCCTGCACATAGTCGTGACAGTCTTTGAAGATTGTCGGCCAGAAAAAACCGAACTGCAGTATTTTATGGGCTGTTCGCGTTCCCCCAAAATGACCCCCACACTGTGATGAGTGGCAGTGTCGGATCAAGTTCCAGGCCTCGTGGGTCGGGATACACCTTCTCAGGATGTTGTCAGCCCTCTGTTTGAATAAGTACGGGTCGTCCCAGAAATACTGTCGACTTTCGGCAATGAACTTTTTCCGCTGCGACGGGGTGAGATCCTCGGGAAGCGTGCCAGTTACCAAGTAATTGGCTATGGCATAGTACCACGGTCTCCCGATTTTTACTGCCATGATGTGCTCGTCCGGGAAGTTTTCCTTGATCGGCACCGGGTCCACCTTCACATTCTCAAGCCTGGATAGGTGATCCGCTACCACATTCTCGACTCCCTTCTTGTCCCGGATTTCCACATCGAATTCCTGCATCAGTAGTACCCACCTCAACAGTCTCGGTTTCGCGTCCTTCTTGTCCAGCAGGTATTTCAGGGCACTATGGTCGGTAAAAACGATAACTTTCGACCCGACCAAATAGGGCCTGAATTTTTCCAGGGCATACACCACGGCCAGCAGTTCCTTTTCTGTTGTGCCATAGTTGAGCTGGGCATCGTTGAGTACCCGGCTCGCATAATAAATGACGTGGCATACCTTATCCTTTCGCTGTCCCAAAACTGCCTCGACTGCGTAGTCGCTGGCGTCACACATCAGCTCAAACGTGAGTGACCAATCTGGCGTGGTTATAACCGGGGCTGTGGTCAGCTTCTCTTTCAAGTGGTCAAAATCCTGCCGACATGCTGCATCGAAATCAAAGGGTACGTCTTTTCCGAGTAAAGCGCAGAGTGGCTTTGTGATCTTGGAAAAGTCTTTAATGAATCTTCGGTAAAATCCTGCATGTCCCAGAAAACTCTTGATCGCCCTTACGTTCATCGGGTATGGAAGCTGCTTTATCACCTCGATCTTAGCCCTGTCCACCTTCGAGTCCCTTGCTGGAAATTCTGTGACCCAGCACGATCCCCTCGGTGACCATAAAGTGACACTTTTCCCAATTGAGCACCAAATTCGCCTTCTTGCATCAGATCAGAACCTGGCCCAAATGGAACAGGCAGTCATCGAAACTGTCCCCGAATAGTGAAAAGTTGTCCATGAAGACCTCCAGATTTTTCTCGATCATGTCGGAAAAAATCGCCATCATACATCTCTGGAACGTGGCAGGAGCATTACACAACCCGAACGGCATGCGCCGAAACGCGAACGTACCGTATGGGCAGGTAAACATCGTCTTTTCCTGATCCTCCGGGGCTATGCAAATCTGGTTGTACCCGGAATACCCGTCCAGAAAACAGTAGTAGGCGTGGTGGGCGAGCCGGTCCAGCATCTGGTCCATGAATGGTAGCGGGAAGTGGTCTTTCAGTGTTGCGTCGTTTAGCCTCCGATAGTCCATGCAGATCCGCCAGCCCGTAACGGTGCGCTGCGCAATCTGCTCCTGATCTTTATTCTGCACCACCGTAATACCCCCCTTTTTGGGCACGCACTGGACCGGGCTGATCCACGTGCTGTCCGATATGGGGTAGATGATTCCCGCTTCCAGCCACTTCATGACCTCTTTTCACACAACGTCCATGTTCGGATTCAGTCTCCGCTGGGCTGAATCACCGGTTTCTTGCCTTCTTCAATTCGAATCTTGTGCATGCAGTAGGAGGGGCTGATCCCCTTGATTTCTGCAATCGTCCAAGCGATTGCTTCCTTATGCTCTCGCAATACATCCAGCAGTTTCTGCTCCTGTTCCTGAGATAAACGAGACGAAACAATTACGGGCAGAGTACTATTTTCACCAATATACGCATACCTGAGATGGCTCGGGAGCGGTTTCAGCTCCAGTGCGGGTGGCTCCTTGAGTGACGGGACCAGAATCATCTTTTGCCCGCCGTCTTCGTCCCGGTGCAAAGTGGTCCAGTCCTCGGCTCTCATGGCGTGCTCGCACCGAGTCTTCTCCTTTTCTTCCCCGTACATGTTGTCGATCTCTTCCCATAATTGGTCCATCTCTTCGTTTTCCCAGCCTTCGTCCACCACATCTATAGCAAAGATGTCCTCGTGGTCGTAGTAATTTGGCTGTTGCAGATTTTTCAAAACGTTGAATTTCACTTTTTCCTCGTTAATCTGCATGGTCAGCTCCCCGCTCTTGCAGTTTATCATTGCTTCGCCCGTGGCCAAAAACGGCCTGCCAAGTATGAGCGGTACCTCCCCTGCCTCCATGTCCAGGATGACGAAATCTGCCGGAAAAATCAGCTCGCCGACCTTGACCAGAATATCCTCGATAACCCCGTAAGCCTGTTTTACGGACCTGTCTGCCATCTATAGCATGATTCTGGTGGGTCGGGGTTCACTGACTTTCAAACTCTTGAAAAGCGTCAGCGGCATCAGGTTGATGCTGGCCCCTAGGTCACACAGAGCCTTTCCTGTGTAAGCGTTACCTAGGGTGACCGGTATAACGAAACTGCCAGGATCCTTTCTCTTCCTCGGTAGCCCATTCTTCACACAATTGCTCACTTCTGCCGTCAGGTTTATAGTCTCGAATTCGCTCATTCGCCTCCTCCCATACAAGATGTCCTTGAGGAATTTGGCGTAAGTGGGCATCTTAGCCAAAGACTCGGCAAAAGGTATGTTAATCTGCAGCTGCTTGAACATCTCGAGAAACCTGGCGTAGTCCTTGCTGTCATCCCTCTTTCGTGTTCGCAAGGGGTACGGGACCTCCTTGGAAACTGGTACAGTTTCTGCACCTGTCTCGTTCTGCACTGCATCCTGCTCAACCGAGCCCTTCGGCTGGGGGCGATCGACTGTGCTGTTATCCTGGCCCGACAAGTTGCGTTCTACTTCTTTCGAATTTTATGCACGTGCGTGGCTGGGATACGGTGGATCCTGCAGTGCCAATCCACTCCGAGTGGAGATAGCATTGATCTGAGCCCGTGGATTATTTATTGTATTCGAGGGTAGGTTTCCTGGCTGTCTTTCTGTTAGCTGCTGTGCTAACTGACCTACTTGTACTTCCAAAGCGCGCAGTGACGTTTTGGTTGTCTGCATATCTGCCGTCAGGGTGTCCATGTGCTTGAACCGGGACTCCATGGTCTGGAACATGGACTTGATCTCTTTCATCTGAACGTCGTACTGCTGTGCTGATGGGACTGACTGAGCCTGCTGAGCTGGTGGCCTGTGCTGGAATCCCGGTGCATAAACTGCTGCGTTCGGGTTTTCGTACCGAAACCCGGGATGGTCTCTCGTACCCGGTCGGTACCGGCTCGGGTCCCATTGCTGCTGTACGTAATTGGTATCTTCGGTCCTTAGCTCCTCAATGGCTGCGTCCAGATCAGGTTCTTCGACTGCTGCAACAGTCTTCTTATCCGAGTAGACTTTCGTGACCAAGTCATGAACGATCTTGGCCAGATTGTCTATTCGGTCATCCTCTGCGGGTTCGGCTCTCGCCGCCATCCTGCGATCGTCAAACAGTCGGGTATCCTGCTTGGCCAACTGCTTCATCAGGTCATACGCACCTTCTTTGTCCACGTGATACAGGAAGTTTCCCCCGGCCTCTCTGTCAATCCTGTCGGCGTTCTCCCTGTCTAGGGCATGGTAGAAAACCTGCAGGATTTTCGCGTCTCCAAAACCGTGGTTCGGGCACCGTTTGACCAATCTCATGAGTCTGTCCCATGCGTCCACCACCGTCTCCCCCATCTTCTGCCTGAATGACAGGATCTCGCTCTGTAACTGTATGAATCGGGAGGCGGGATAGAACTTTTCCAGAAAATCTGCGACACACTCCTCCCATGTGGTGATGGATCGGGGTGGTCGGGATTCAAGCCAGTCTTTGGCTACTCCATAAAGACAGTATGGAAATAAGATCAACATGAGTGCCTCCGCTTCTACCCCCTTGTATCTGACCTTGTTGCAGTAATCTTCGAATTTCCCGATAAAGTCGTTCGGGTCTTCGTCGGCCCTGCCATGAAACGGGCAGAGAGTTTGTACCGTCTGGATGGTGGATGGTTTGATGTCAAAGTGCTCGGCGGTGATCTCGGGCACCACAATAGCTCGCTCATGCCCCCCGGTGGGGACTTCGAAATTTTCCACCAACGCCTTCCCAGATCGGTTATATGTTCTCTGGTTGCTTCGGGCAGCAAGTCCCGCTGTGACAAGCTCCTCAATGTACCGAGCCATCTGGGCTGGGGTACGTGTCTCTCGTTCCTGTCCACCGACTTCGGTGTTCTCGGGCGTATCTCTCTGGTTGGTTGCCATCCTGCTTTCTCGGTTTCTGCGGTTCTGTTCTGTATACAGTTTTTCCGGGTTGTCAAGTGGTGACACCAAATCGCGAGGCAATCTGGGCATCAACTAAACAGTCCTGAAAACGCAGATTCAAAAACGCAGTGAGATAAAAGGAAAAATAACAAAACTGAAAATAAACAAAAACTCAGAAAACTAATTCTGACTACTAAATAGACCCTAAAAAGTCCCCGGCAACGGCGCCAAAAACTTGATGCGCAAACTAACGTGCTGTCTCAAGTGTACGAATCTTGTAATACCGGGTGCAATTAGACTCGGGTGATCGTTCCCACGAGGACTATTTTGGGTTTACTTATGTTGTCAGTTTCGGTTAACCGAGTGTAGTAACAAGGAGGAGTAGGTTGTGATTGTAGTGACTAAACTATGTTTTCTGAAATAAGTTGAATCGGTTGTAATGATAATAGATGAAAACTAGGCTCCAGGATCCCCTAGGGTTTCAGTAGATTTCAGTTTTACGTTCGATTATGAAAACACTCAGCAGTTTCGATATCTGTGCAACGTACCAGTTGTGCAGTGACTTTTCAGATTCCACACGTAATCCCGATCCTGCAGACTTTCGGGTTCTTGTTAAGCTGCCTAAATCTGCAGTCTCGGTCTAATCCTGTTAGGGTTTCTAACCTGTCCGAATGGCCCGGGTCAAATTCTCTAACAGTTGGTCTCACGTTTTTCGATGCTAGCCCTATCTCCCTTTCTCTGGTCGGTTTATCTGGGTAAGGTACTAAATCCTGGTTTTTCTTCCTAACCCTAACTTGACGTTTTCACCTACAAGCTCGGTCTATAACAATCCTGGGTGATCAATCCTATCATGCATATACGATAATAATCAAAACCAGAATAACATATATAACTTGCTGAATTAAGATAACAATCATGAATCCATAAACGAAGTAGTCATAAAATCTGGGTACGAAACCCTAGGTTCACCGAGAACCTAGGTGAGAAGTTTAGCTACGACTAGACATAATACAAAACGCATTTTCTGAATATAAAGAGAGAGAACGAAATCAAACTAAGTCTTCGAATCTCGAATCGCGCTTTCGTGCTCTCCGTGAATGCTCTGACTTGCCCTTCGGTTGTGCTGAGAATTGTGTTGTGTCTCCGTGTCTTCAAAACGAGTCTGGACGAGTCTTTAAATAGTGTTGTTTTCCCCGAAACGCTTGCGCCCGAAATTACAGAATCTGCCATCGGTCCACCGTCTTTGACCAAAAAGTCAAAACTGGCTGCGTATATATGCAGGGTTGCGTATATACGCAACCAGGGCCTGTAATCACCTCCCCTCCTGCGTATATACGCAGGCAGGGGGGTGGAGATGGGGCCCTGCTTGGTCCTTTGGTGGGCCTGGTTGGGTCCCCTGGGTCCCACTATTCTGCCTGACGCTCCCGGTTTGCCTCCCTTGGTGTTCTCCTGCTTTTCCGTGTTCCCGTCTTGTCCCGGTCTTGTGCACGTTTCCCGAGACGGTCCCGGCTTGGTCTCGGCACGCTTCCCGATGCACCTCCCGAACCTGTTCCTGAAAAGGCAACACGAACGAAAACCCGCGATCATATCCAAATATAGCAATAAATAAGCAGAAATCCAGGAAGTACAAATAAACGTCTCGTTCTAGATTCCCGGGGCATTCTAAGGCATTTTCCGGCAAAAATCGCTATTTCCGACACAAATACTCGTGAAATCAGGCTATAAGATAACCCCTAATTGGGTGTTATCAACAACTCTTTCCAATTTCAATAAAACCGACATTTTTATATTCAATTAATAAATAATCGGTTACACGAATGAAATATACGAATCTTAACAAACATTAAAATAATGTCAAAAAATCTATAATTCTAGCCCGTCTATAGTCTCCGATCAATCCGTTCCGGTACCTATAGATATTTTAGGGTAAGCAAAAAAGCCCAGTAGGTATCGGCTAACCACTGGCGTAGAAATATACTAATCAATTAAACTGTAACATCAATCCCATAATTATTATGCTTTATACATCATGCGAATAACAAAAAATAACTTAACAATCAACATATTAACATATAATCACGTATTGACCGTAATTACAGTAGACGTGAAAACTATATTTCCCCTACCTTTATTTGAAGTTGGAATCTCCTTTTTGAAATGAATCGGTATAGCTCTATTACTAATTCGGCTATAGTTTTGCTAATAAAATCAGCAATTCTCTCTTGTTTAGAATCCCAAGTGAGTTGAGAAACTAATAAAATAATATTGTTTTGAATCCGAAAAAATAATCGGAACAATAACTCTCAAAACAATTATTTAGAGAAGAGGGGAGGAATGTGTACTTTGAAAAGAAGTTAAGAGGGGTTGTATTTATAGGAGGGATGTCCAGGTGGTGGTATGTGTCATTTCGGCAGACTTCAGGGGAGACTGCTGTAATTAATGAAACTAGTTTCAAAAATATCAAACAAAAAGAGAGAGAGAGAGAGAGAGAGAGAGAGAGAGAGAGAGCTGGCAAGTCGAACCAGACACTCTTAGAGTGACATCAATTTCCAACACATCAATCCTCTTATCTTCTAAGAGCAAGGAAGGCGACTCGAACCCAGGCATACACGCACCTGGTCACATGTTGATTACCACTACGCCACCCATCATATCAGTGCTTACCTTTGGCCAAAATATTTTCTAGAAGTTTCTAGATGTCTCTAAAACAAAATAAATGCACACTGTAATACTCAAACCCAGCCATAGAAGATGAAATTAGGTGACACTAACCACCATGCCAACATGCTTAACTTGCAGTCATTTCAACTTATAAAATACTTATACCTTTGAACAAAAATACTCCAGGGGGCGTGAGCAACAAGATCAGCTATGTCTTGGCCATTTTCAATCTCAAAAAGGTATAGGTGGTCATCAACTCTCTGCACCTTGGTTGAACTAACAAGGTTCCAAAAGTTGTTAACCACCGCTTGCATGAAGTCTGGTCTAGTGACCCTGTTCTCCACCAGAAAACCAATGAGACACTTTGACCATTTTTGCCTTTTCGCCATTCTCTCACCGTGATGATCGGGGGGGGGGGGTGAGTGGGTAGACGGGAGCCAACCGATGGTGATGGGGCGTTGGCTCAAAAGCAGCTGGTTGAATTGATGATTGGATGGAGCGCGAATCTCCGGCAGAAAGCGACATCGAAAGTACACTTGAATAAACAAAGCAGAAGAAGACAAGGATTGATTGAGACCGAGGAGAGAGGAAGAAAAGAAACAAACAGCTACCAGACGAAGAGGAGGAATAAAAATGAGGAGTAAATGCAAGGAGAATACAGCATATTCCAACGCATGGAGAAAATCATAATGGGGAAAGGGATGGATTAAAGAGGGAAAGTGGATGGAAGAGACATTGAAGATGAGGATTGATTGCACAGAGTTGGAAAAAGAAGAGCACTAAGGTCGCATACCCATTAGAGAGAGAAACTAAAAGAGAGTCTTCCTTTGGGGCTTTCTCCATTTTCTAATGAAGTTCTATTTTATGATAAAAAAATCATCATACAAAGTAAACACCTTATTTATTATTTATTTCATTTTTCTTCACTTTATAATTATCATGAAATCTAATACACAACAATTTACAAAATCAAGATAGTAAAACAAATCATCAAACGTTTATCCTAGCACTACTACATAAGCATAAATAATTTTTTTAAATATAAGAATGTAGATAAACAGAATACACAAACATAAAAACAACATTTACTTACATTTAAAATATCCTTAAAAATGTGGGTTATTACATTGCTACCCCAATTCCTTCGCCTTCCTTCCGCTGCATCAGTCGTAGGGACGCTTGGTCTTCTGGTAACTACTCGCTTTCCTCTCCAATGGATCTGCATCAATCAAGTGTGTAATTATGACCAATCAGCCCAAAAAATGAAGCTCTTTTTAACCAATGCTAAGAAGAATTCTCGCCTTGCTCACAAGAAATAAATAACGAATGTGAAAATGCTCTCAAGTAACTGAATACAAGTTACGGAGAAAACAAAATGAAGATTCCATCTTCGATACAATGGTGTGAACCCCTATTTACACAAGTATCTGTTAGTGAAAGTGTATTTCCTAGACTATTGGGGTTGTTTTGTAATAACTAAGAGTTGAGTTTGAAGGGGACTGTTAGTGAAAATGTAGTTTCCTAGACTACTGGGGTTGTTTTGTAATATTCAAGAGTTAGTAACAAATTGGTTGTTATGTTGAGAATTAGGTGATATAAATTCTATGTAATGACCCGTTCATCTTCATCAACGGAATAACAAGTTTTCCTTCCTTCATCTCTCTCATCTAGCTCATTTTTGTATTTCATCATGGTATCAGAGCACAAAAGCTCGTCGCTCACAGTCGATTCATCGTCGTCTTCAACCGCTACATCTCCACTGATCGTCAATATTCTCTTCGTCTGCAGATTTTTCACTGTTCCTCTTTCGCTAGGGTTTGCCGATTGAAGTCATGGCCACATCTGATGATTTGCCTCCAGGAGTCAAGTTCCTGATTCGCAATCTCAATTCGTTCATTCAGATCAAGCTTGTTGGATTTAATTACATCATCTGGCGAGCTCAAATGGAGACAGTTCTCATCGCCAATGATCTTCTTGAGTATGTCAATGGTAAAATTCAACCTTATGAAACTGTAGTCTCTGCTTCTGGATCTGATTTTGAACCTTATCCTGCTTATGCACGCTGGAAATTAGTTGATCATCATCTTAAGAGTTGTCTAATTGCTTCAATTTCTGCATCTGTTCTTACGGTTGTTCTTCATTTACCTCATGCTTCATCCATATGGCTGTCTCTTGAGTCTCGTTTTGCTTCATTATCACGATCTCATATTCATCAATTGAAAATGCTTCTATGCACTGTGGAGAAAAAGGAGATGAATATGGATGCCTATTTGGCAAGAATCAAACACTTAACAGATAGTCTTATACAAGTTAATGAGGTTGTGTCTGAAGAAGACCTAGTTCTATACATCTTGAAAGGTCTCCCTGCTGATTATGATCATTTCAAGTCAAATATTAGAATCAGGTCTACTCCTGTAAGTGTTGCTGAATTGAGTGCATTGCTTCTAAGTGAAGAACTCCATCATTCTATGTCCAAACTATATGTGTCTACTGCACATTCTTCTCTTACAATTGTTCAAGAACCACTTCAGGTCTATTTTGCTCACAGAGGAGGTGGCAGAAATCATGATAATTTCAGACCTAGAGGTGGAGGCAGAGTCAGGTCCTATTCTAGAGGAAGATGACACTTCTCTCAGTTTGGTCAGTATTTTGGAGGATCTTCTTCTCAAGGACCTTCACCTCATGTTAGTTATGCTAGAAATAGACCTTACTCTGCTGGAAATGGAAACACCAGAGATATTGAGTGTCAAATTTGTGGCAAGTCCAAGCACACTGCACTTGAATGTTGGTATAGACTTGATACCTCCAGATACTCTTCTCACTCTGGGATTCTTGGACCTAGACCTTCTCCACATAGTCAAGCCATGTATGCCCAGTAAGCTCCTTATACTTATCAGTCAACAGTATGCAGCTTCTTCTTCTTCACCATATAATGCTACACCTCAAGCATTCTCTGCACATGTTTAGAATACAGTCAGCCCAGCACAGTCTTACACTTCTGCATTGTCAACTACTACAAAACCTTGGTTCTTTGACAGTGGTGCCGATCAACACATGACAAGTGATCTTAATTCTCTGGACTCTCCAGGCTTGTATCAAAGTTCTATTCTATTACCATAGGTGATGGTACTCAAATGCCAATTACTCACGCTAGCAGTGGTAAGTTACTCACACCTTCACACTCCTTTGTGCTTCCTCACATTTTACATTCTCCAGCTCTTACATCAAATTTGTTATCTGTTTCTCAATTCACAAAGGATAATAATTGTTCTATTATTCTCCATGCTAATGGTTACTTGATTCAGGACAATGTTACTCAACATATCCTGTCTCAGGGCCCTGTGAACAAGGCTTATACATTTTTCAACCCATGTCAACAAAACCTCAGTCTCAAGCTTATCTTGCTCATCATCACATTGCTTCTCCATCTCTGTGGCATCTCAGACTTGGTCACCCCTCTTCTGTTGTTTACAATAAGTTGGCTTCTCTATTGTCTTTCTCTACTGCAAATTCTATTGCTGTTTGTGAACATTGTAGTGTAGCTAAAAGTCATAAGCTTCCTTTTACATTGTCACAAACAAAGTCTATTAGTCCTTTTCACATTGTACATGCAG
This sequence comes from Linanthus parryae, assembly GCA_023055425.1. Taxonomy (NCBI): domain Eukaryota; kingdom Viridiplantae; phylum Streptophyta; class Magnoliopsida; order Ericales; family Polemoniaceae; genus Linanthus; species Linanthus parryae. Next base: position 13,833,293 of record JALGPY010000008.1, on the reverse strand, counting down.
ATGTATGGGGACCTTCTCCCACACCTTCTTAAATATCAATTTTATCTCATTTTCATTGATGATTTTACTAGATATTGTTGGCTTTATCCCTTGAGAGCCAAATCTGAAGCCTATACCTCTTATGTGCATTTCACAAAATTGATTCATACTCAGTTTAATGCCACTATTATAGTGTTTAGAACAAATAATGGTGGTGAGTTTATGAGTAATCAATTTGGTTTTTACTTACAAAATGAATGCACTATTCATCAAAACACTTGCCCTCATACATCAGAACAAGCTGGTAGAGTTGAAAGAAGGCATAGGAATATTGTAGAAACAGCTATTGCTCTTCTTCATCAAGCTAATCTACCAAATTCTTTTTGGCTTGAAGCAGTTGCAACTGCTAACTACCTTATTAACAGACTTCCCAAAGTTGTTCTTAATTTCAAGTCTTCTTTTGAATGTCTGTTTCAATGTTTACCTGATTATTCAATTCTAAGAACCTTTGGTTGTTTGTGTTTTCCTTGGATCAGACCTTATAATTCCAATAAACTACAACCTAGATCAACTAAATACATTTTTCTGGGGTATCGTGTTAATAAAAAAGGTTATAGGTGTCTGGATTTGAGTACTTACAAAGTCTATGTGTCAAGAAATGTTGTTTTTCATGAACATGTGTTTCCTTTTCATAACACTCATCCTACTATATCTGTTTCGCCAAATCCAAAACTTCTTTTTCCATCAGTTTTCATGTCAAATCCTTTTTCTCATAACATTGTTTGTATTGTGCCTCCTGTTTCTCAAAATTCACCTCTCACTTCTGTGTCCCAGTCTGCATCTTCTTCTCCTACTGAGTCCACTTCTTCTCATTCTTCTCCTGCTGCTGTTTCCCATCCTCCTACTCATCCAATGATAACTAGATCCAGAACTGGTACTTTGAAACCAAACACTAGATACACTGCCTATTTGGTGTCTACTTCCTTCAAAGACACTGAACCTGATACTTACAAACAAGCTTTAGCTTGTCCTCACTGGAAACAAGCCATGTCTGAGGAATACCAAGCCTTGTTTGAGCAACAAACGTGGGAATTAGTTCCAACACCAAGACACAGAAATGTTGTGGGTAGTAGATGGATTTTCAAAATCAAGAGAAATGCAGATGGAAAAATTTCTAGATATAAAGCCAGATTGGTGGCTAGGGGTTTTACTCAAGAATATGGTTTAGACTACACTAAGACATTCAGTCCAGTTGCTAAACACCCCACCATTAGAATTGTATTAACTTTGGCCTTAAGTTCTGGATGGACCATCAAACAACTGGATGTGTCCAATGCTTTCTTACATGGTGATTTACAAGAAGAGGTGTACATGAAGCAGCCAGATGGATTTGTGGATCCTATACACCCTCAGTTTGTATGCAGATTAAAGAAGTCACTTTATGGACTTAAACAGGCTCCAAGAGCCTGGTATCACAAGTTATCTGGATTCTTGGTGAATATGGGATTTACAGCAAGTAAAGCAGATTCATCTCTGTTTATTTCCAGAAAAGGTACACAGTTGACTTTATTTTTAGTCTATGTTGATGACATATTGGTCACAGGAAGTGACACTGCCTATATTCAATCTTTACTTCTTGCAATGAGAAACATATTTGCTGTTAAAGATCTAGGCAATTTATCTTTTTTCTGGGCATTGAAGTTCTTCAAGAAACTCCAAGTTCACTTGTCTTGCATCAATCCAAATATGCAAAAGAGTTGCTGCTTAAAGCTAGTTTGTTTGAAAGTAAATATGTGCCTACACAAAGTGTTGTTTCTGTTTCAAATATGGACTATGTAGCTTCTGAATCATGTGCTGCTGATGATGTGATGTTATATAGAAGTTTAGTTGGGGGTTTGCAATATTTGGAAGTTACAAGGTCGGACATTCAGTTTGCTGTCAATGTTGTGTCAAAAACTACATAATCCCTCCATTGCTGATGTTCAAGCTCTAAAGAGAACCCTGAGATATGTGAAAGGCACCATGTATTGTGGTTTAAGGTTTTCTGGAAATATTCTATCCTCTGCTTAACAGTTACAAGGGTTTTGTGATGCTGATTGGGCTGGTTGCAAAATTGATAGAAGATCAACTACAGGTTATTGTATTTTTCAGGGATCAAATTTAATCTCTTGGCAATCTAAGAAACAGTCTACAGTGGCTAGATCCAGTACTGAGGCAGAGTATAGATCTCTAGCAGTGACAGCATCTGAGATGAGGTGGCTAGTTTATCGGCTCAAAGAACTGGGAATTGTAACTCCAAAATGTGCAATTCCAGTTTTGTGGAGTGATAGTCTCTCTACTTTGGCTCTAGCAAACAATCCAGTGTTTCATGCTAGAACCAAGCATATAGAGATTGACTATCACTTTGTCAGCGAGTTTATTCTGGCCAAACAGCTCCAGGTAGCACATATCAGCTCTGAAGATCAGGTTGCAGACATGTTTACAAAATCTCTTTCTCATTCCCAGTTTGCTTTCTTAAGAGACAAACTTCATCTCTGTAATACAGAGTTGAGTTTGAAGGGGACTGTTAGTGAAAGTGTAGTTTCCTAGACTAATGGGGTTGTTTTATAATAACTAAGAGTTGAGTTTGAAGGGTACTGTTAGTGAAAGTGTAGTTTCCTAGACTACTGGGGTTGTTTTGTAATATTCAAGAGTTAGTAACAGATTGGTTGTTATGTTGAGAATTAGGTGATGTAAATTCTGTGTAATGACCTGTTCATCTTCATCAATGGAATAACAAGTTTTCCCTCCATCTCTCTCTCTCTCTCTCTCTCCCTCTCTTCTAGCTCATTTCTCTCTCTCTCTCTCTCTCTCTCTCTCTCTCTCTCTCTCTCTCTTCTAGCTCATTTCTGTATTTCATCAGTATCCCCCACCCCCTCTGCCTTCGCTGCGGCTGCCTTTCTTTCTGCTGGCCTTCGCTACTGCTTTGCTATTACCAATTTGCATTATAGCCCCTGGATTGATTTTCGAAGACAAAAATATTAGTTGTGGTCTAATGTTCGGAGATACACTTCACCATTTCAGCAAACTTGCACCAAATACAAGTTTTGGTGTTCTTCTGGTCAAACGTTGTTGGAAGCCTGGATTTGGTGATTTGCTGTGAGAGGCGAAAAACACCAAATATGCCTGACTGTTGGAGATGCTCTAAATGACTCTCCCGAACCAGCAACATCTTCAGATAGCAAATCACACCATTATTTTACCCCTTGTTGCGACTGCAGGGCTGGCTAATCGTGATGGTTCGACCCCTCGTACAAAAGAGACAAAGAGACTATCGGCTAACGATTGCCATAAAGTAATAGGAAAACGCCAGTCAAAGAACCACACCACACAGCCAAACCCAGAACAAAACAGAGACAATAGCAAGTTATAAGTTTCACTAACTTGGAAGCCCACTACCAATAAAAGAGCTCCTAAACCCAGAAAGACCCATGAGATACACAACCCATAAACATCACAGAACAATTCCCAATAAATTCTTCTGTTTGGACCGAAATTTCAAGCCTTCTGTGAGCTGACATTGATGCCGGCAGCAATGTGTCCAAGAACTTTGAATCGAGTCCCTTGTATACCAATATAAAGTTTCAACTCCGGGCATATTAATATTGAAACTTGATCATACTCTCCGTGTAATATTCAAAATATAAATAGCCAGACTTTATCCATTTAAGCTCAACAAAATTGCCTACTATGTTTTCTCCCTTGCATTAGGCAAGAGCATTAATATGGAAAGACCATGCCATGCAACTCCACACACACACGCACACACAGAGAAATGCTTCCTACAACAAAAACCTTCTTCAATTCAGTTCTGAAAAACATCCTAAATTTAATCGACAATTTACTCAGAAATGTCATTGCTAATCATGATAAACATGTTTTTTCAGAATAATAACTTGAAAAAGAGATTGATCTGCTCATTCTAGCCTAGGCTAACAAAAGAAAAGGTACTATCCCTGATTTACTGTCAAAAAAATTGCCCCTTTGACCAAATATATATCAAACCGTCTCTTTACCCAGAAGCTGCATTCTTATTTGGGCCACTTGGACGGCTTAATCTCCCACTTCCATTTTGGTCAACACGTTGATAAGACTCGCCGCTGCGTCCAGTTGGACCTGGACCCCTTGGTCGGGCTAAAAACTCGCCCTGGCTTCTGAAATCATTCCGACCATAGCCCCGACCTCCACTAAAGTTTCCGCGGCCCCTGAAGCTATCATTCCGATACCCGCCTCTTCCTGAAGGGTACCTCCCTCCTCTCCCATTATTGCTTCCAACTGCACGAGAAAAAGAAAGAAGTTAAAATAAGAATTAGATTTGTCCTCATGGAAACTAAATTACCGCTAATCTGAGTGGTAACCTATGATTTTATGTTTGGGAAATACATAGAGATAAGAAGGAGATGTGGCTCCAAACTATGTTGATTCCAAAAAAACCTATTTGCAGATTTCAGAACTTGCCTCGTGTTGTAGTCCTCTTTTCCTCAACAACAGATTGGTGACCTCCAATTGTAACCGGAGAGGCCTGAAGACAGAATGAAAATATGTCAAAAAGAGTTTATATTTGCATGTTCCTGTCTCTATTACAAATAAGATACAGTGACAGATTACAACAAGCCACAAGGGATAGGTGATGCAAATTCATTATGAGCTTTTGTATGAAAGGCTCGACAAAGGCAGTGCCAGAAAATCAGTTACAATCAGCAATGCAAGGTTTTGGAGATCATTAGCACAGTAGCATAGAGATGAATGAAATGTCGGATCAAAAGCTAAAACAAACTCGTACAATGGTCAAGACAATGAATACTAGCCAGTGTTTAACAATTAAAATGTGCCATTTCAAAAGCCCTGCAGTCATAAGCTACACAGGCTTTCACTCCATTTCCAGGGTGCAATTATGTCCAAGGTTTCACAAAATTATATACCCATTAACTGAAATATACATAAGGTGATTAATGTCTTTCAGTGTTTTGATCAGAATAGCATTTGCTTTCCTAATGATTGTAATCACATATTCTCAAGTTTGGACCCAGAACCAAATACACAACTTTCAAGTAAGGCTGCAAACTAGTTGAGCCATTCGCGAGCCTGCTCAGTCAAACTCAGTTCATGGGCTCCAAGCGTCGGCTTGAGCCTATGTTCGGGCTCGGTGAGTTAAACAGCCAAGCTGGAACATGCAAGGTTTGACCGGAAGCTCTAACGATGGCTCGTTAATTTAGTGTAATCAATAATATTGTTATCTACGTGTATTACTTATATATATGCTATATCATCACATTAGTATTTGATATTTATAACGACTCACGCTATGTTATTTGTAGTAAGTATTAATATGAAGGTATTGTTTAGTTTGCAACATTAGTCATTTCATGATTTATCAAAATATGTTTTAATATTTAATTACTAAAGAATAATGCATTCTTTCATGAATGGAAGACTTACATATAGCAAAATCAGTTTGATTCTTTAATTAATACAGTATAATGGGCTCCAATGCGCCCATAATAATTCATCTCTCAATTCTGATTAATAATAGAGATTACCGTTCTATATAGAGAGACTTAAGATTAAACCCTAATTGCTAAAATAACTATAATACTCTTGACTAACTAAACATAAATTATAAATAGGCCCAAACTTACAAAATAATAAACTAACTTATCCTATAATGCAGCTAATAATCCTAGTATTCCTCTGGAGCACCATCATGAAACCCTAGACGTCTTCAATATGAAATCTCAAATTTGTGCTTTTTCTTTGAAAGTTCTGCATCAGAGGTATTTTTATATATAAAAAAAAGATAATTAAATATCACTGTCGTCCCTCAACTACTGACAAAAGCAGATACTTTGATTTGCGAAATACTTTCTCACATCTAGAGTTCTCAGAAGAATATTACAGTCGAAGGAAGAAGATGGACACATGCATGCAACTTTTGTTTTTCGTAACCCACATCAAGCCCTCCATTCTCCTAACTCTACAAAACCACAATTCAATCAAGAGAAAACACAAGACAGTCTCAAAAACTATTACCAAAAAATCACAAGCGAAAATGGAAGTACCAACAAACAACCAAACACAAACCACCACTAGAACACTCCAATTTTTAACAGCAAGACAGTCTCAAAAACTATTACCAGAAGATCACAAGCGAAAATATAAGAACCAACAAACAACCAAACACAAACTACCACTAGAACACTCCAATTTTTCAGCACCTTCCACCACCAACTATCATGAAAAATTCCAGAGAGCAACTGATTCCCCTAGAAGTGATGACAATCCCCTCAACCCAGCAGCAATAAGGTTCTTGGAGAGTTCAAATCAACTCCAACCAATACCGATCTTACATGTTCCACTTCATCCCCAAGCATCGAAGGAATTGACAAAGGGCAAACGACGGAGTATATGAACTTCACAGGAACAAATTGGGCTCACGCTTCACAGTGGAACACCCTTACTGTCACAAGACTTCTGCTTCAGGCCTTAATGACAATGGCAACTTCACCACAACAGATAGTCCCGCTGTCTTCTCGGAATACACCAACGGCAAATCCAACGCCACCCAACAGTACCCTAACACCGCTATCGCCCCAAAATCAGCATGCACGGACAGTATCTCGCTCTCCATCCCAGAATGCCACTCATAACGGCCATGCAAAGCGGTTTGAAAGGAATTGATCCCACTTTCACTACTGACCTTGTCAAATGGCTCTATCTTCGGCGTGTAGCGAGCCACTAAAAGAGGTAATTCATCCCAATTGAGAGGTTTGATCCAAGGAGTCGATAGTGTTTAAAACTCATACAGCTGGAGAAATTGCTAAGAATATAGCACATTCGTTTGGTTTGGGGGACATTCATATTATTGATTCTCTCAATCAACAAGGAGTGATCTTACTAATGTCGCATGCTCACACTACTCATGCAATCCGAATGCAAAAATCACCCATGAAACCATACAGGCAGTTTATGCAGTTATCCATGTCAGAAATTCTGAAGTTTTTTTTTCGAGCATTCGTGCATCTCCAAATAATCTGAATAGAGATTATTTATGGCATGACATAATTAACCTTAATGAAATAGTCATCACCGTCACACTCAGTTGGATCAAAGCCACCTCCACAGTCAAATTAAACAAATATGTTTTAGGCCACTCAAATCTTAGGACTGGCAGTGGAGGTTTATTTCGTGATTCTACAGGTCACTAGTCCAGGAAATTGAAGTGTACACCTGTTTTGGAGACTGAGTTACATGCCATCCGTGATGACCTCTGTCTAACTACGGCTACATGATACACATCTCTTACTGTTGAAACATATTCACAATGTGCGAATATGATTATCCACAATCAAAGTGAAACTTCTCCGTTGTATTTTCTTTTGGTTTCTGATTGACTACAGGCAATACCATCAAGCTATGTTACCTGGACTGGGCAGAATCGTTCCCATAGGCAGGGGAGAGCCTCACCGACGCCGGAGAATAAGGCTTCTGTTGCCGGCAGTCGGCTCTCTCTCTCTCTCTCTCTCTCTCAAACTTGATTTTGTACAGCATCCTTAGTGGCTTCGACGAAAGTTCTTGTTTCAGACAGAGAGAGAAGCTGTGTGTGCCTGTGTTTATCTCTTTTTTGTTTTGAGAATCTGTTTATCTCTCTATAGTGATATAAAATACTAGATCAAATAGATAACATTACATGTGCGTGTGATGTTTTTGGAAAAGACCATAATACACTTAAACATGAAGTAGCAGCAGTTGGGTTGAGAGGATAGCTTTGTAATTTCAGGGAGAAGTGGGTACAAGTGGGGTTTATCTTGAGCCGTGTGTTTGTGTCAAGTTTGATATAGACGTGTCACACAGCTGTCACTTTCTCAAGATAAAAGGTAACTAAAAGTTAAAATCTTAGTAATATTAATAGATTGTTTTCATACATATTTTACGAATATATATTATGCTATGGCCTAATTTCATCAAGTGATGAGAGTTTTTCATTTGAATGCAGGTAAACGACTTAGGTATGCGCAAAACCCATGAGTCTTAATCTTATCCTTGCACTGATTTTTCTTCTGAGAAGTAATAATTGGTATGCTAACATAGTATAATTATTACTCCCTTTTAAATTATATGCACCATATCCTCGTACCTGTATCCAAATTTTAAACTTATATGCTAAGTCCCCGGATCATACTTTTAGAGGATTGTGCGAACCTGACCTCCAGATACATACCGGATATGACACCCACACCCGCATCCTGATAATGTAGCCCTCAAGACAACCCTAGTTGGAAGTTGTAGTTCTAGAAACGCGAGACTTAGATGTGCTGACTACCTAGTTGCTTTTGGAAGGAAGAAACATGATACTTTGTCACCCATCATCATCGACATCCAGGGCTTGGAAGTTTAATTCACCAGGATCAGGAGGATTACCTCTGTGTACAGATGTCCCATAATCAGTCATGATGTTTTGGTGCTATGCAATCTAGACCTCAAATATGATTTCACTAGCAGACCTTTTGCTAATCTTTTAATTTTCCACTTTCCAGGGCAGGGTATGTAAATATGCCTGTACATACGGCCAGCTACATGATTTCGTCGCAGAAAAACTCGAGCCACTCGGTCAAAAGCTCGGCTCATATTTTTAACGAGCCAAGCTTGAGCCTACATCTGTGCTTGATTTGCTTTAAGAGCCGGGCCCGAATACATATAGGATCGGCTAGGCTTGGGTTGTTTACACCTACAGGAACCTTCCTTCTTCCTTCGCGGGTCCCTAAATATTGAAATACTTGGTATAATATAGTTTAGAGTTCTGACTTAGATGGAGGTTTATCTTACCAATCATTAACACAGACAAAAAGATACATCCAACCTCATTATCAGACATCTAAAGAACTACCAACAACAAGTAATGAGAAGCATTAATGAATCTCATTTACTTAATGTGCACTTGAAGCAAGAGAGAAGGGAATGAAAACTTGGATTCCCCTCACTGCTTGATGCATATTCTGCTACTAGATAATTGACTAACAAAATTGGCGACCACAAGTGGACAAGATTTTGCAGCAGTAGAAGAAGGATATCAAGATTAACTCGAAAGGAAAGTGGTTTCCAACGAAAGTAAATAGGCACCATGCACCTATGCATCTGATAATAGCAGATTGAGAACCATGCAATTCCACTCACCCTTCTTTCCCCTTGAGAGATATTGTCACTGACCTTAAGATTGATATCGTCAATGGACAAAAGAGCAAAGGAAAAGGACAGTTACACACCCTAAATTTTGGCATAAGACGCTGTAACCCTCGTTGTTTGACAAATGACACTATGCCCACCTTATCTGCGTTTCACTTTCACCTCGTTTAGACCATCAGTGGGGTCAGCCTCTGACAGTTTCCTGTAACATTTCACCCCAAGGTCTGTCTAACTAGGGTAAAAGACACTTTGCACCCTTGTGTTTAGGCAAAAAGACATCCGACACCCCCCGTGTTTTAAGTAATTCCACTGTGCACCCTCGTAACTAACTGACCCTAACGGCTCTAGTAGAAAAGACATCTTTATCCCTAACATTGCAGCAAAATTACCCGTCGCTGTCTTTACCCTAGTGTCTCTCTCTCTCTCTCTCTCTCCCTCAGTCAGTGACCACATCAACGAACTCACATCAGTTTATCTTCTTCCTCCAACCTCCGACCGATCAACATCACCATTTTCTTCTCCTCATTGCTCTCTTTCGCTCTCACTTCTCTGCTCTCTCATAGCCAGACAACACCACCACAACCACAACCTGTGTTGAACCCCTAACTCATCCAAAATCAACATCAACACCAATTTTAAGGTACCCAGACCTGGATTCGAACACCAACCAACCCAGATCGAGGGTGTTTATTGTTCTTTTGTTATGTTGTAAGCACAATCAGTTGATCCGGCGGAGTGGCCACGAACAGACCTCCATCGATCTTCCTTTCCGATTTCCCTTTTCCAATGTCCAATTCGATAGAGAAAGGGTTGTTTCAATCTGGGCTGGGTCGTGATGGTGGGTTGTTAATGTTTGCCTGATTTGAGAGAGAAAGATTGGTCTGACGGGGCTGCTTCGATCTGGCTGGGTTGTGGACCTCGTGGTGGTAGGTTGTGCGGCGGTTGATTCATGGTGGAGATGTTTTGGTGGCGGTCATTCAGATGTTTATGTGAAGAGCTCTTAATGGAGGCATGCCAGCGGCAAGTGCACTCAAGTTAAGGGGTTGGAGAGAATTACATAGCATTTGCTTCCTCTATGGTGAAGAAAAGGAAACTGAAGCTCAACTCTTGATTTCTTGTTTGTCTGCTAAACAGGTTTGGACCATCTCTCCGTTTCGATCAGTGTTCCCACAATTCACTCGTACCCCTGCAAATTGCGAATTGGATAACGCGTTCTGAAACATGGAACACCTGCAATCCAGATTGCTTAATTTGGCGATCCCTAATGTTTTAACTAATTTCTCCTAAAGTATCTACGTAGAAGGGGAAATTACATTTAGATTTGCAAAGTTACATCCATTTTTTGAGTAATGACTATTAAATATTGCATACATTGAGCAGTTTTTATACTTTGTGATTTGCGAAAAATGGTAAAACTCCTATGAAGTACCCAAAGATGCCTACCCTTGGCGTACCGAATTCCATAGAGCATGGCGTTCCATGAACCGGAACGATCCGCATACCAGGTAACTTAGGTTTAGATTCATTCCATCATTGCCAGATAGCAATACTAGTTGGTGGTTTCACATTATAGAATTTGCTTGTAGTGAAAAGGATGGTATGAAGATCTAATCTTGGGATTATTGTGCAGCTCTGTTGGGATTCTGGTTTTTAGTAACATGATTTGGGACCACCATCAAGTGGTCTCAAAAGGTCTCTCCAAGTTATATGTGTTTTTTGAATGGTTGATTGTACCAAAGATTACGTCACTGCTGCTGTGTCCCAAAGCTTAAGGCCTTTGCGCTGTCCTTGTGGATTTTCCGTTTCAGGGGTTCAAAGTGCAATTATTCAAAACACGGGGGTGTCGGGAGTGTTTTTGCCTAAACACAAGGGTGCAAAGAGTCTTTTACCCGTCTAACTACATTACACTACCTTCCGTCCCCGCCCCCCCCCCCCCCCCCCAAAAAAAAAAAAAAAAACAGCATTACAAACAAAAACAACACATAATTCAAGCTTTTCACAACAAGATGTAAAACAAAAACAGAGTGCAACTGATCTTCCAGATAGGTTTGCTCAATTTGACCTGAAGAACAACCCATTCCAACCACTGAAACTGCTCGAGCACGGTCACACAACCAAGCCCAGTTCAAACAGTGCATGCCTCTCTTTCATGGCCGCTTCTTAGAAATCCGCTCCAATTCAAATCATTTGGAACAAGATCGGACTATTCCCATGAGAACATATTTTCTCGAACTGAAGAAATTGGAGAAATTAATACTGATTCTGCGGAGTCGACAAGTTATTGAGCAAAATTCGAACAAATAAAATACCAATCAAAACCACCACCACCAACCAAATTTCACTCTGGTGCCCATGTTCGCCAACAAAATACCAATCTTTATCTCAAACTGAAGAGAGGGAGCTCTGGAGACAGACAGAGTGAGCCCACCGACCACAGCCATGGTTGGAGGTTCTAGGTGAAGGTAAACCACGAGGGGATGAAATAATGGGTCTGTGCTGAAGGTTACGGCAGGAGGTGGTCGATTTGGGGAAACTAGTGAGTTACAACCTGCTTGGAGACAGTATGAGATAGAGAGAGGGGTTGAAGACACTGGTCGGACTAGGCAGTGGATCTGGTGGAACGGCAATGGTGTTCGGTTGGTTGCGTTGAAGTTCAGAAGATGAGAACTAGGGTTAGATCAAGAAGAAGCACCTTGGGGGGGGGGGGGGGGGGGGAGCAATTACAAAAGAATTATTTTTTTTATCAGGGAATCAAAAAGCTAAATATGTGATTGTTTGAAAAAAAAAAAAAAAACTGATCTCCTTCAGGTTAATGTTATGATACCAGTTCTTCGATTATATGCATTCTTTCCATTACCGGAAGTTAGAATAAAGCAGTTAGTTGCATTATGAAAATACCCTACTCAGTTGAGTCCATTTTGCATCTCCCAGGCCACTAGTCCTCTCTCAAACAGAGACAAGGAAGAGAAGGAAAAAAGGAAATTGACCAAACAAACCCAACCCGTGTGCTATAAAAGTTCAAGATTATTGAAACACCATAGAGCTTCCTTCTATATGCTGTTCCGAAAGTTGAAAATTAAGATTACTGTGCGTCAGCCATAAAACCCTTGAGCCACAGACAGAACCAAGTCCGCCAACTTAATCGCCATTAACCCATTGTAGAGGCAGCATAGGTCCAACCACGTCAATTTAGTATCACAACCCTCAAATAGTCTTTTATCTCTTTGAATCGACCAGGTAGAGACCTCTTCTACAATTAAGATTGAAATAAGTTTAGAGAGAGAGAGGAGTTTTAGACTACTGAAAATGGAAGGTTTTGCAGGAGACTGGTAGAATCTATTTAGTTCTTTCTTTCACTCCTGTATGGTAAACCTTCAAAATTCCAGAATGCCATTCTTTTTGGGAGAGACAGGTAGTTTGAAGAATAACTGTGGGTCGGGGCAAGAGTGCCACAAATGTCGTAAACAATTCGTTAGAACGTACATGTCTATCTAATCACCTAGTCAAATATTTAGATTGAAGATGTAAATGACATTGTGAGAGAAAGTAAGGGCACTAAAGAACTTCTGGCTGTCAAGGAACTTTGTTGGCTAACAAACGAGCAAAACGAAGTGACACTGTTTTGTTCAGTCTACCAATGAAGTATGGAGGAATGCTCTTCTAACCTTCTTCGTGTGATGAAGATGAAGGAAAGGTCATTATGATCCTCTGACTTTGCTGTTAGCCAGTTAGAGCATCTCCAACCATCCTCCATTTCTCCATATCTGGTGAATATTTTGAAGATTTTAGCATCCAACCTCAAATTTCCATTTCTCCAAAATTATGGAGATTTTCTAGGCCTCCAACCATGTTTGACCCAAAAATCTCAATTTCCCCATTCTCTATTATTTTAGAGGTAACCATCCTCCATTTCTCCAAAAAAAAATCTCTGTTCTCCATCTTTTCCTCCAATTCCCCTCTAGTTCATCGATTAGCGTGTCAACGAATATTTTAACTCTAACTGTGTGTATTAGTATCTTAAACACATACACATTACATATAACTACTATTAATTGACATATGTTAACTATTACGAATAAAAAATGATAATATATATTTTTATATTATCCTATTTAACCTAGGAATAAAATTTACACTTCCATAAATATCCATTCATAACATTGAAATTTTGTTTTGAGCCTCGAGATGAATTTTATGTTTCTTTATCGCTATCTTTTCTTTTTCAACCACCATCTTCTTTGCGATGATTTTCTATGAGTGTGTTGCTCTTTGAAGAACTATTCATCATTTCTTCTCACATAGGATCATTTTCATTGCTAATTTATTTTCATTTGATTTTTTAATTCTCTTCTTCGTAAAACATGGTGAATAGGTATTTTGTATGAAATTGTAATCATTTAAGAAATTCCCTTACGTATGCTTTTATTATATTTTTTATTGAAATTAGCATATTGAATTAAATTGCGGACACTTGTCGAAATTAGCATTTACATCTTTTTGGAGGAATTTTGGTGTTAACCATTGGAGACCAAAATCTCCATTCTCTATATATAAATGGAGAAATGGGGATAGATATTATTTCAAGATTTGGTATAGAATCAGGTTGAATTGTTAGAGACAAAAATCTCCATTTTTCCTCCAAGAATTGAGAAATGGAGAAGTGGAAGTTGAATGGTTGGAGGCTGCTCCATTTTTTTTCACCAAAAATGGAGAATGGAGGGGGGGAAATGGAAGAAATGGTTGGAGATGCTCTAACATTTAAGATGGATATATATCGAAACATAAAGCTTGAGTAGATTCAGCAGCCTAGCCTAGTTTACCACAATATATTGATAACCAAACGAACAATTACGCGATTGCTTTGAACTCCGAAGTTTATGATCCTCTGACTTTTCTGTTAGCCAGTTAACTTCAAAATGGATATATGTAGATACATAAAGCTTGAGTAGGATCAGCAGCACAACCTAGTTAACCACAATATAGTGATAACCAAACGAACAATTGCTTGATTGTTTTACACTCTTAAGCCATGAAACTTGTCTTTCTACAACCTAAATGATGTAGCACAGAAAGCAACTAGCGACCTGGTGCTACAGTTGATGCAAAGATACAACTGTTGGGGAGTTTAATCCAAGAACAAGATGATAGAGCAATGAGATATAGTAAGGCTGGAGTGGGAAATAAAGAAAAACTGGGTTTCTATGGTTCGGAACCAAGAGAACTCTAGGTTCTATTCCTTCACAGATCAATACAAAAATGAGCTAATCCATAGTGGTACTAGAGCAGCCCTAACTATATATTACATCTACGCAAAGTAAGTCCTTACTTCAGGGCTAAGTAAGAATAACTGATAGAATAACAAAAGCTTCAGATTAAAAGGCAGCAGCAAGGGGTGTGGGGGCACTGGTTTAGAGTTTAATAATGATCTTTAGCAACTTGCAAGGCCCAAATCCTATTTTGTTCCCAAACCGGAAAATCATTATATGCTGCAAGTTTTCTATTGACATTTTGCCCAAGAGATGAGAAGCAATAGTCCACAGACTCACCGATTCCATGGGAATCTCCCTGCATCACTAAATATGGCTATCAAAAGAGACCTCGGTTACATTTTCCTATTTGTACCTCTGCTGTAATAGGGGCATAACCAAATGAAGGTGCAAATAGATTATAACAGGTAGATATTAGACACCTCCATTTTTTGTTACACGAGATGGAAGAGATCGGACTGCACAACAAAAACCCCGAGATTCCAATAATTCTTCCCAATGGTTAGGTCCCATTCTTTTCACCTTTTTTTTACATTTTCTCTATTTTCACTTATTTTCAATGGTTTCTTAATACAAGAAGCATCCCACGCCCAGAAAATCTACCCCGGCTTTTTCATGGTGGGTTTAAACATCACATTCAACTTCCAATTCCAATTTTCACAAAATTAATATTACTTTCTCCCAAAAACCTTAATAGTGTTACTCAATAACCATTGTGTCTGGCCAATGGAATACTTCAACGAGATATAAAATCACAATTATGTTCAATGTTCATCAGTCTGGACTGTTTCCTCGTCTGTAAGAGATACTTCACTTGTCGTGAAACGTGAGGGAAAACTTATTTGTTAAGTCCACGTTTACCACAAAAGAAGTTTGGGTTGCGTTGAGTATTGAACTCATGACCTCCTACCTAGTATCTCAAAAGAAGTTCTTATTACCATATCAACAACCTCTTAATATTTTAATAAGTATACACGTGAAATTTTATATTCAACTACGTTTTATGTGTTTCATTTTTTTTTGGATTTTCACTTATGCTACTTTGTTATGGTTGAAATATTCACTTTGATCACATGAAACGGGTAATAAACAAATACATCCATGATATCACTGCACGAATATTTCCCATCAGCAAAAAAATTATGGAGAAGTTCAATTATGTCCAGAAATATTGCGCTTTTTTAAGAGTCCAAGCCGGGGGAAACGGATAGAACTCAAAAATGTACATGGAACAACAATAATAATTTTAAAAAAGGCATTTATTATTATTATTATCATTATTATTATTTAAAAAAAAGTTCATCAGATAACCGAGTCATAAGTTATGGCCTTCTTAAGTTTTGGCAATACAATACCCAATTACTTAATTTTAGGTAACCAAAAGCCAACCTAACAACTCTTGAGGGCTAGATAGATTCTCGATGGACTGTTAAACTAAATCCATGTGAATTGACCATCAAAACACTTTTTCTCAGTCCTCTATTAAGTGGATGGATGGATGGATAGATGGGTGGCGGATGGATGGATGGACGGTCAATAATCATGTTAGGTGAACTCCCTCAAATTTAATGGTGTTAGATTGAGGTCATGTTCCCTTTCGACTTCTTGGTGAATTGAGGATTTTTTATTGTGCCTTTCCTTAGATTAAGAAACAAAAAGCCGCCTACAAAGTTAAACTGATCAAAACCCACCTATCACCCTCAAGGGCTTCTTCATGTTTTCTCTCTAGAATCATTCTACGTATGCATCTCCTTAACTTCCTGAACTTTCTACTTCGGACCTTAGACAAGACTAATGGGCATCTCACTTCCTTAGACAAGACTACCTTAGACAAGCCTTCTTACTTCCTCGAGAGATTGCAACCTTCTAAAATGTCTTGGAGAGCTATGAAACCATTAAAATAGAGCTGGTAGAAATAGATCCAGAATGTTTGAAGCAGTACCTGTATAGCAGCCTGCATGGCCTCCAATGTCGTAAATTCCACAAAACCAAAACAGAAACCCTGTATCTGATACAATACACGAACATTAAATATAGCTTAAAAATCATGAGCACAGAAATGATGAATGAAGCAAAATTCTATGCTCACCTTGTTACTTCTGACTTGGATGCCACCCTGCTTAATGGGCCCAAATTTTTTGAACTCTTCCTCAAGCTGTGAAACTGATGCCTGCAAAGGCAAGTTCCGTACGTAGATGGAGTGGCCCTCAGCTTCAGGGAGTTTGCAAAATAAGAAACCAGTTATGAAATCGCAACAATAAATATAATTAAGGATGAATCAGGTTGTGTTCAAAAAACGGAATATGAAAGATTTAATACACCAATTATGAATGCAGAAACGTTTGGTACCTTCATCACGAGTACTGTTATTTTCAGGTGCACTTTCAGCAGAAGGAGGTGATATTTCTGGTTCAGGAGCTGGTTTGGCAGCACTGGGTGACTTTTTATCAGCATTTGGTGGTTTTGTTCTTGTGTTACTGGTTGGAACATAGACCGTATTGGCTGCTTTAGCTACCTTTGCAACTTTCACCTGCAAGAAATTTGGTTACATAAAACATTCAGAATGGGGAGTTACAAGAGCCTGTAAAGGAAGCAACTATAGGCTTATGCTCACTATTGAGGCATATGATTTCTTCTCCTCATGGACAGCAGACGAATCAGAAATGGGAACTGTATTAGCTTCATTCTGACTGGAATGAACAGGAGTCTCATCAATAACCTCTTCTTCAGGAACAGATACTTCTTCGTGATCTGAAGGGTCACGAACTTCAGCGTCAACATTCACATCCCCGGTCTCAAAGGTTGCAGTAGACTCTGATACAGGTTGATCAGTAACAGGAACAGGCTCTGAGGAAAATAAAATAAATTCAGAGACAGAGTCTAAATTTACTTCAGTATAGCAAAGAGTAATGAAGATTAACCTGGTTCCACTGGCAAGGTAGGCTTAGGTGCATTGTCGTCAACTCTGTTAACTGACACTGGAACCACCTCTGTGAACTCGGTGTCCTCGGCATACCTGAAAACATCATTAAGAACGAAGTAGCCCTTCTCTTGAGGAGCTAGAAAAAATGTCTGAGAAAATTTCTTTCTGACGTTGTCCTTTCCAGTTAAGCACCCTGTTACTAAAACAATCACCCCTTCCTTATAGGAGTCCTGAGCATCAGCAGTTCTTATCTCTGCCTTGTAATTCCCATAATCCAAAGATATTATCATATCATTGATTGCCTGGTCCAATGCAACACAAACATCATTTAGTCCTTTAGAGATTAGACAACGGTAAAATACAATATAAAAACGAGTCCAAGACTGCAAGTCACAGAATGCCAGAAAGGTGAGAGGGGTAATATTTTTAGATTTAATATGGCCAATCAGATGGTCCAAGAATAAGACGATTGTAATATCTCGTCCCACATCGAGATATTGTGGATGAGATGTACATAAGTTGGAGGGGTCATAATTATCCCGTCCCACATCGGAGATTTGTGAGTTCGGCATCTGGTATATAGTACACCTTGTGGATTACTACTAGCACCTTCAAGGCTTAAGCATTTTTACCCGGTGGTAGGGATAGAGAAGTTGCTGGGATAGTAATCCACTCAGGTTGGTACAACGAAAGTCATTTTCATTCCATTCCCCATCAACTGTGACAGCACCATACTGTCATGCTTTAATGTTGAATAAGTAAGCCCCGTCACATATCAATAAATGTGCCCCATAATAACATGACAACTCAAGCTTTCGACATAGAGGAAGATTGGGCACCTCCAGTCCAGGGCCCAAAAAAGAACAACAGCTTTTAAGGATTGAGCTGCACAGGCAGCGTGAAAGTGCACTCTATGGATCATTCAACAGATTTTTGTGAAGCAATACTAGGGTTGGAAATGTCTCTCGTTCTTGTGAGGCTTGCAGTCCACCACAAGTACTTGCCCTTTTTCCGCATATCTGCTGCTGACTGGATGAAATATAGGAGTTCGTCACGGTCTCATTTGCGATGGTGCAGTTCACATAACTAGGAGTTATCTAGAATGGCTAAATGATGTACAGGTAGCACCTAAAGAAGACAAGGGGAACCATCTGAAGTAGTATGGTCGTGTCAACAATAGGCCTCCCAAAGGTGCCTGTGAGGAAGCCTGATCTAATTCTCAGGGACAGAATGAGGCAGAGAGAATTAGACGTGAACTAAAGAGAATACGGGCGACTTTAAAACACTGCTTCATTTACCAAAACTTAAATAGGAAATGCCAAGTGACTTAAAACAACAAAGGGAGATGATCCAGCTAATACCAAGTCAACAAGAAAGGACAGGTTGAATTCAGAAGAGGTTCGTGTTAGTATATTAGTTGAGCAGATCCTGAGATGTATAGGCCACAGTCAAATAAGTCTCCAGGAGAAACCTTCTGAAGTAGTGCAGAGTGTGACGACTGGAGGATAGACCAAAACATTTTTTCAGATTGTCCTGGTATAGTGCTGGTTGATAGCTATGTAGAAATTATTTTATCACAGTAACACCAGTTCAATAAATTATACTAACAAGTTGCATAGAGTTAAGCAGCAATTGCTCGTTACATGCAGCTTCGTCATCAAACAGCCTCATTATTAGTCAAATCTTATTGCCAACTCATTGAAGCTTAGCACATTAAGGCTTTGGTTCTGGAGATTATTTCCTTATTACAATTTTTCTCAATACATTATGTATTTAACTCTATATGTAAGAGTAAGACCGGCCACGTATTAAATCATGCAACGATTACTTATAAATGTTATGGAAGTTAGCTGAGTTAACGAGCAGCTTCTGCCTCTACACGGAACCGGTTCAATCTGCACAAACAAAACATTGTAAATACACCCACTCTACGATACTATAACTATCAGAACTGGCACTAAATGAACTGGGATCTCGATTCTTGACTGGGTTCTAGTTTCTATAAACAGCCAATTTTATAAGCAGAATCAAGCTGCTTGCGCATCTTCTGAACTCCTGCAGAAGGAGAACCTGACATCTGGTTACTTCTTCCTCGGCAAGCTTCCAATAGGAAGATTCTGCCTGGAAACTGGAAAGCTGCCAAAGCCGGCTCCTATATCGGAGCTGTACATCAGATGGTTTAAAGGATACAGTAAATGATATCCTGAAATAGAGAGGCATCAATTCCAAACCTTAGAGCTCAATTTGACTTTGAGTCTAATAGATTTTTTCGTATTTAATACACTTCTTACTTTATAAATGATTTCACTGTGATGGTGTACCCTTCTATCAAATACATGACGGGTTCACTGTGATTCCGTCTAATACTTCTTAGACAGGGTGTAAATGCAACTAGTCCTCCGAAGTACAAACACAGTATCATTGCCATACACAATTACAAATTATACGCCGAATGCGCTCACCTGCATGGTTGTCACAGAAATCATTTCACCATTGGAATTGGGACGGCTTAGCACACTTGAATCTTGATAAAACTTGTGAACTAATCCTGGAGATTCATGAAGAATGTGGTAGTACTGATCAACAAAGGCGTTTCCAACAACTTGGGCACTGGGAAGGGCTGTGGCAGGACTGGCAGCCTGCGTTGCCATCTGCAAACAAAATATCGGTAAACAGAACAAAATGCAGTGCCCAGTGAAAAGGACTGACACACTTGTAAAAATGAGAAACGGACAAAAAATGTTGCAAAGACTAAAAAGTACGTTACATTTGTAAACTGAAGAAAGACTGGAAAAGACAATCAGTACAATATTGCACATAAAATGTATGACAGGAGATAGCGTAAGTGCAACAGCATGTAAGAAATCCAGTCCTGCTATGAGATGTCGAAAGAAGCTTATAGTCGTATGTTTTCTCTTATAATGATTTAACCATGTCAGAGTGTAATTTGTTAATGTCGAGAAGCTCCACAGTGGGAGTTTAAGAGTTGTACATTCAATCAATAAGATCCTGGATCGTTCCCCTCTTTAGCAACTGCTTTGATGGAGTAGAGCAGATGGGGCAATGGCAGTGGCAGTGCTGCTGAAGATGACGACGATGGTCAAGGAGGACAAGCTCAGTATGGGCCTAGTTGAGGTTTGACCAAAAGTTCATATGAATACAGTATTTTTACCCTGGTAAACAGGCATTGCATTTGATCAATGGAAATAATCTAACACGTGTCCGGCATCTAGCTGGTCAGGTGTGCACATGGCTACTTTCATGGTTGGAATGGTAGATTGAAAAACAGATTGAGTGATCAGGTGTAAAAAAACTAAAATCAAACATGAGGGACCAAACAGATAATCACCCAAATGTAAGGGATCTAAATTGAAGTTGTGTGATTACTTACACCTGATCATTCACCAAAATGTAAGGGATCATAGATGAGGGACCAAATAGATAATCACCCAAATGTAAGGGATCTAAATTGAAGTTCTGTGAATACTTACACCGTTTCACTATGTTCCTTTTCTTCTTAGTGTTTCAAGGGCTCATCCGTCAGTCAAATACAGCCAGAGGCTAGGAAGTTCGAGCTTCTCTTTAGAGTATCTTAATAACATAGCTAACGATTTTAAGAGATAAAACAAACATCTCAGACCTAGCTCACAGCCTCCTTCATCTCATGTCCATCTTAATTACCATCACCATGAACTCTAGACGAAACAAACCTCCTAATTATTTTGCCAGTACTGCTTATGCATACTGCTGCAAACCAACCTTTGTCATAACCCTGTCCCCAACTTAACAATCCAAATCCTGTTTCCACACCTGATATACACAAAAGAAAAACATGGCCATCTTGATGATATTACAATCCTATTCCTCACCCTACTTGCTGTGAGACTCATGCTGCCCAGAAATAGCGAGCACCAGTTTCGGTCACGACACCATAAATTACCATCTGCCATACCTGAAACTGCGTCATTGATCATTCCAGAACACCCCCCCCCCCCCCCACCTCAAATGCCATATTTACCGCCTTAGTTAGCTATATTCAAAAATCCAAGATAGTTCCTTCTTCTGTGCAGGTCAATTGAATAATTGATGACAACAGGTAAGGTCAAACAACTCAGCAACACCTGACCTGCCTAGTCCTACGTTTTGAAGGTTTCTCAGCTCATTCCGGCTTCAACTGCCCCTAGAATTATCAGGTTTGACTAACTATCTACTCTTTAAATTAGTACAGGTGACCCCACCCCACCCCAGCTGAGGCATAAGAGACTATGGATGTGTAAAACAAAAATTGGCTTCATCTGATTTCACTTAAAAGTTTGAAACCAAAATGAACATACAATCAAATGAACATTTACTTTGATTTGCCACTTTCACATAACTACTCTAACTTTTAAGAAACAGTAAGACGATACCAAAACTTGTTATTCTCTCCACAACATTGTGAAAAGAATAACAAGTTCTTATATCGTTTGGCTAGTCAACGCACCTCCTCAAAATGCATAAAAAATAGCAAGACACTAGTTTTGGGACGGAGGGGCTTGACAAGGAGATGAATGAATAATGAACGCAGTATTAGCAAATTCTTACCTATTATAAGCTGTTTAGATTAAATAATGTCTCCTAACTTGAACTCCTATCGTATTTATAAGTCATGGACAAGGAACGTTTGGCATAACATACGAAGGGAAAATAAAATACTTGAAGGAATATGGACCAAGTTGACGGTTTTAGCTGCGTTTAAAATTGGTGAAGCCACGTGAGCAGGTAAAATCCAGCATCACAGTAACTTGCTTGAATTTGATGGACAAAGAAAAGTTAAGCTACTGAGCACTCTTTGCAAGTTCATATGGTAAAATGGACTTGTTACTCCCAATTTATAACATTTCTAGTTATCTATGTGTTTATTTATCATGATTTAATAGTTTAAAAGTCTACATCACAGAGAAAAATGTACTGTTAATTTCGCGTGCAGATGCAAACTTTGCAAAGCAATTAAGATATGAGGCCACAATTGTAAAATATTACAAGACACATGAGCAGCTAAAAACCAGCATCATAGTAACTTCTTTGAACTTGACAGACAAAGAAAAGTTGAGCTAGTGAAGCACACTTTGCAAGTTCATCTTGTAATGTGGACTTGTTACTCCCAATTATAACATTTCGAGTTATCTGTGCATTTGTTTATCATGAATTGATTGATAAAAAGTCTAACAGACCGAGGAAAATGGAGACTGTTAAGTTTGCGTGCATGGTGGAAACTTCGTGAAGCAATTCAGGCGTGATTGGATAGAAGGGTCGTATAACCTCTGCCGCCACAATTGTAAAAATTACAAGACAATATTGACTGTGAACTAAACATTGTGAGTCCTTACAATTGACTGACCAAGACACTCACAAATGCAGGACTAAACTTGATAGTCTGTTCATTCGACGTGATTGGATAGAAGGGTCATATAACCTAAGCTGTTCATTCCGGAATTACTCTGTATCAGCTTTCATCACACTGAGAAAAAATGTAGTAATGGAATTCAATGTTGCCCCCAACCAAACCCAAAACCAAACCCCAAAACCCAGTAGAATTGAACTTATACTATAAAACCTAAAATGAAACCCTTTAAAAAAGTAGGAAAGATGCACTACAACAGAATCCCAAAAACTAGGGTATGAACAAAACCCAGAAATCCCCAAATCAAAGGATGTACCCTAGAGTCCACCAAATTAACCACCATTCCTATGATCCCGACAATCAGAGCATCTACGCATCAAGTGGTGAGCAAACAAAAGCTCATCGGCCAAATAAAAGGCATCGATTGAACCCTAAAAGTAGCTGCGAGTGAGAATGATTGATCCAACACATTGTCGGGGCAAATAAAAAAACTGAAATTGATGCAGCAAACACGGGTGTGCATGTGAGGAGACTGAGGAGTAGAAGATGAAATCTTACCTTTTGACGAGTGATTCCGAGACTTGTACAGAGAGAGATCTGCAGAGAGGTAGGCAGAGAGAAAGCGAAGAGAACTGAGTGAGAGCGGTACAGGGGAGAAATGAAAAAAAGGACAAAAGCATAGATTCGGAAAATGTGTTCTTGTTAGTATTTTCCCTATTTTTTATTTATTTATTTAATTTTTAGAAATCCCTATTTTTAATTTTTAATTTAAAATTAAAAATGCTTTAAAGATTTTCTTAAAACTTTTATTTAACTTTTTTTTTTGAATTTTCTTTTTTTATTTCAGAAAATGTTATTCTTAAAAAGATATTTTAAAAGAATATTAAATCATACATGTTTTAACTAATTTGTTCAAAGTTAATAAACACACTCACATAAATTTCAAAAAAAATAGAAGACTGACATACAGTGAGGTGTTGAACTCATTGGTAGTTTCGAAGCGGCCGGAGCATATCAGTCATGTAGGAAATTCCTTAGCTCATACTTTTGTCAGTAGAGACCTTTACGTAGTAACGCCCATTTGAGCTATGGATGTATTCCATGCGGATTTGTTGGGTGTGAAAACTTCTTTTCTCTTAAAAAAACAATTGATTAGTTACAACTGAGGTGCTTGTTCAAGTAGTAAAGTGTATAAAATCTCTAACATGAGGTCCTAAGTTTGAAGTTTGAACCAAGTAGACTACATACAGGTAAGTCTAAGTTTTAAAAGAAATGATTTTTTTTTTAGGGAAAAAAATGATTAGCTACTTGATTGGCTGCTTTATTTAGAAAAAAAGTATCAAAAACAAAACAAAACAAAACAAGTATTTGTTTTTGAGAAATACTATATATTTTGGAACCGTAACAGATACTATACACTTCGTCTTATAAACTCGTTTCTTAAGTTTATTTCTTCATAACCGATTTTAAAAAAATTATCATCAAAATTATCATTCTTTTTTAGCAGTCAAAATTATCAATTTAGGTCACATACTGTCAGTTGTCTAAAAAATAGAATCTAAAAAACCATGTTTGTATTAACGGATATGTACAACCTTTTTCTAGAACTATCAAACGAAATATGCTAAATTTTGGTAGTATTTCAAGTGATTTAAATTGCTATTTGCTAAAATACAGTTTTTATAAAATATGGGTGACTTATAGTGAGAAATGCAATCCCTTGACGTAATAGATGACTGTCTTTTCTAAATAATTGCACATTTCATTGTAATGATACGGGTCACAAATGCTAACATTATACTTCGGAACCTGGTCTGGATAGTTTCTTAAACTTAGTTTTAATATTTTTGATTATTAGGAATTGCTCTCTCTAGAGCCTCTCCCCCACTGCTCCTCGAGCCGTCCTCTCCACCTTGTTTCAAGCCTCTGTTCATCCAATCTCCTCCACTCTCCTCCACTCTCCCACCAACCATTGCAATTCTCCATACCTCTAGGTGGCCCTGCAGCCAATAGCTGCTGCAAACTTGCACTGACCATCTAGTTTATTTTTTATTTGTTTGAATTATCACACTCTCTCTAATCCTTCTTCCTATCTCTAATCTCTCATCATCATAGTCTAGTGGCTACTAACACAATCTCTTTGCAGGTGTTCAAGATCTCAGAAGGAAGTTTTTAGCTAGTGAAACACTCCTCCTACCTGCAGAAGCTGCAGTCATCATCTCAATTCCTTCACATGCATTGGCTTATTATTCTCTTTGTTTTCTTTGTTCTATTTGTTTATGCTCTAATTGTTCTTCTATATGTTTGCAGGACCCTTCGCACCTAGTTCATCTTTGTGTCCTTTCTAGTAGTAGCTCCTTCCTCCACCTTTCTTCTCTCTCATCATCTGCTTTGAGTTCAACACCCCTCACCATTATGTCCAAACCCTACCAATTCGACACTAACAGCCCTCCATCAAACGATTCCATGGAGGAAAGGCTTGACGAAAGGGGCTCTGTGCTCTCCCTGGACCCCTCCAAGGCCTTCACCTTCAGGGAGATTCTGAAAAACACGTTGATTGCAAAGTTCCTGGGAAAGACCTCTTTGTCACCTGCAGTCATGCAAAAGGCCATTAGTAAAGCTTGGAAAACTTTTGGTACGGTATGGATTGAAAAAAAAGGTGATTTTTACCTCTTCCACTTTCAAAATCCAAAAGACAAAGTTTTTTTTCTCAATGAATCTCTGATTTCTATTCATGGCCTTTCACTGGTTTTCAAAGAAAGAATGAACAATCAAGCCCTTTCAGAGATAGATTTCACAAAAGCAGATATTTGGTTTCAAGTACCTAATATTTCGCTTGAAGGTTTTGATTTTGAAACAGCAGAAAAAATGGGTAATTTGGCTGGGGATCTTGTGGTAGTAGACTGGTCTTTTAATAGAGTCCGAAGCATGCAAGGTTTAAGAATCAAATCCAGGGTGGCTCTGGATCAGGTTTTAACACCAGGTGTTTATGTAAATGTCCCCGGGGAAGATGAATTCAAGTGGGTTTTTTTCAGTTACGAAAGAATTTTCAAAATCTGTTACAGATGTGGATGTATAGGGCATGATAACAGACATTGTACTACTAACCTTGTGGCGGTCTTGGAGAAGCTGGAAGCTCGTTACATGCAATCTCATCATCTCTCTGCCTACCCCTTCCATGTTAAACCCCATCGTAAGATGTTTACACATCTACTAAAGTTTCACTCAAAACATGGCCCTCACCGCACCATCAAACTTGACTCAAGTGTGAACCCTATCTATACTTTTCAAGAACTCTCTGTCTCTCACGATCCAAATCAAGGCCCCCCATGCCACCGCAACAACCATCTGCAGATCACTCATCCTCATCCAACGATTCTGCAAGTTTCTTTACCCCCCCCCCTTCCAACCCAGAAAATATAACTTCAAATCAAACTTCTCTTATGAATGCCACCTCGGCTTTTATAAGAAACTACTTCCCCAACATCCACCATTTAATTCAGCAATCCCAAACGCTTCTTCCTCTGCAACACCCTTCCTCTTCTCTACCAATACATGCACATGTTCCAGAGGCAGTTATGACTGATTCCCTCTCTCAGCCATCCCAACCGTCCACATTCAATGGTGGTTCAGGTTCCCACTCTAAGCCAACTCAACCGTCTCCAATGAATGTGGGTGCAGTTCCAGAAAACCTCTTCAATAGGGGCATGCATCCAATTTTTGAAACGGGAGACTCTTTACTCCAAGAACTGAAAAGCCTCCCTCCTATCACCACTATAAATCATTTCGACCAATCACCAAAGCCCCCTTTTCAGCAGTTCTCATCTAATTCTCCATCTCTCTCTTGTCCCAACCCTCCCCATCTCCCAACACACACATCTCAGATGAGGCAACTACCCACCACTTATAAAATGCTCTCCTCTCGTTCTGGCTTCTCCATCAAAGCCCCTGAATTTACTCCCTCAAACACGTCGGAGGCGGACACTGATCAGGAACAAAGAAAGCAGGAGTTGGTTGATATTGATAAGATGCTCAAAGAAGTTAGCCCTTCAATTCCAAAAAAAAGACCAGAGGAAAGAGAGGCGAGGCCAAAAAGGAGATAGGGATAGTGCAGAAAAAGGAGGTTAAGAAGAACTTTGGGAAGAACTTGGGAAAAGGCAAAGAGAAACTTAACAGCAAGCCAAAAGGGGCCTTGCAAATCCCTGCATCGAGAAGTTGTGAAGAAGAGGGAAGTTCCGGTGGCTCAGGTGGCTGATCTTAAAGGGAAAGGGAAGAAGCAAAAAACCTCGTCCAAAATGGAGGCTCAAAAAGGTACCTTTAAATGTTTTCATGATTTTATGCAATCTTTAAATTTCAATCCCTTTTCAAATCAATTTTTCAAGTTTAAGTTCAAAAAACGTTTAAGACCTTCTAATGACACAGTTTCTAGTGAATTTCATCTCAACAAGAGACTAAATTCTGGGTTTAGGGTGGTTGTCCCTCAACAACCCCCAAGAGAGCCATGAATATCATTAGCTGGAATTGGCTTAGGTCAGGACTCTGCAATTCGTGAAGTTTTTTCCCTGGCCCGTAAATTTAAGCCTGCTCTTCTTTTTCTTTCTGAAACCAAACAAAAAAGTTGTTTCATCCAAAGGAAATTCCGTAAATTGGGTTTTGACAAACACTGTTTTATTGATCCTATAGGTTCTAGTGGTGGTCTTTGGTGTGCATGGCACTCCTCTCTTCTATCTGCCTCTTTGAAGTGGTCTTCAGACAACTTATTACTCCTCGAAATCTCAAATTCAAACCCTTCTCTGCCCTCTTGGTTCTTAGGACTAGTGTATGGCAACCCAAATTTTGATCAGCGTTTACACGTCTGGAATCTCTTTGATTCTATCCTTCCGATTAATAGGCCCTTGGTGTTAGTAGGAGACTTTAATCAAGTGCTTTTTAATCACGATGAAATGGGACCTTGTGCTTCTAACATTAGAGGTTCTGACTCCCTCATCAATTTTCTAAATAAATGGGCTTTGTTTGAAGTTAAAAATATTGGTCCATGGTTTACTTGGACTAACAATAGATTAAGTAGCTCTCCCACCTTTGAGAGACTTGACAGAGCATGGTGTAATGTTAGTCTAATTAACTCTTTCCCTGATCTAACTATTCATAACCTAGGCATTGGCTCCTCTGATCACTCTCCTATGGTTTTAAAATTCTCCCCACCTCCTATCAGTTGTTACCCTCCTAGACGTTTTGAAATTTGGTGGCTGAATGCACCTGATTCTAAGGAACTCCTGAAATACATTTGGATCCTTCCCATTCCAGGATCACCATGTTATAGAGTGGCCAAGCTTCTAGATATCACCCTTAAAGCTTTTAGAGCCTGGGCTTCTTCTAGACCCTCACTTCAAAATCAGATTAATAATGTAAAAATTTAACTTGCCTCCCAGCAAGCTCTCCTCCCTGATCCCCAAGCAGCTTCCTCTTTTATTCATCTGCACAGTCAATTGCCGGAACTTCTTTCCCAAGAAGAAATTTACTGGGCTCATAGAGCTAGATGTAAGTGGCTCAAAGAGGGAAATTAAAATACAAAATTTTTCCATGCCTACACCAAAATCAAAAAGACTTTTAATGGGATTTGGAATATTCAACTTCCTGATGGCTCCTTTGTTACTGATCACAATGATATAATGAATTTGTTCCTTGATCACTTCCAATCCATTTACTCTGAACCCTCTCCCAGTCAAGCTGATCTCTCAGCCCAAAATGACAACATGTTCTCCTTCTCCCTTCTCTTCAACATTACTAAATTCTTATCTCCTGAACAACAAGTACTTCTTTCTAAACCATTCTCTGCGACTGAAGTCTCTCAAGCAGTCTTTGAAATGGCTCCTTTAAAAGCTCCAGGCCCAGATGGATTCCAACCAGCCTTCTTTCAGAAAAATTGGAACCTTTTCTCTACCACCATTATAACAGTTGTTCTCTCTTTTCTTAACTCGGGTCACCTGCTCAAAGAAATAAACAAAACACATATTATTCTCATACCTAAGTGCCATAACCCTCTTAAAGTTGGAGACTTCAGACCTATAAGTTTATGCAATGTCTTCTACAGAATAATAGCCAAATTCTTGGCTAATAGGCTTAAACAAGTTCTTCCTTCCCTTATCTCTATTAACCAAAATGGATTTATCCCCCAAAGGTTAATACAAGATAACATTTTCAGTGGCCAAGATCTTGTTCATACTATTCACAAAGCTAAGACCAACAATCAAGCTAAGTTAGGAGCTCTGAAATTAGACATCTCGAAAGCTTTTGACCGCATTAGATGGGACTTTCTTGAGCATGTCATGGTGCACATGCACTTCCCTTCCCATTTTATTAAACTTATTATGCAATGCATTACTACTGTCTCCTATTCCATCATACTAAATAGATCACAGTCTAAGTTTTTCAAGCCTAACAGAGGTCTAAGACAAGGTGACCCTCTTTCCCCCTTCCTCTTTTCTCTATGTGCTGAAGTCCTTTCCAGCTCTCTGACAGCTGCTGAAGAGGATGGTCTACTGCAAGGCATTCCCTTTTCCAGAAACCAATCTATCTCCCATTTGCAATTTGCTGATGACACCCTACTCTTCTTCAAAGTTTGTCCCAGACTAGTGATAACATTAGGCACATTCTTGACCTCTATGCTTCTCAATCAGGGCAGTCCATAAACTTAGACAAGTCCTCTCTGGTCTTTAGTCCTAACTGCTCCCCTGCTGACAAGGAACACTTCTTCAGCTCCCTAGTTCTTGCTCCAAGTGACTGCATAGGAAAGTATTTAGGCATCTCTATTGACACTAAAGGAACTAATAAGGCAATAGTCAAAAAACACCATAGACAAAGTCATTAATAAGTGTGCTTCTTGGCAAGGTCTTCTACTCAACCCCTTAGGAAGAGCCACATTGATAAAGTATGTTCTTAGCAGCTACCTTTTTTATCCCATGTCCATCTGCCTCTTCCCAAAGAAAGATTGTAACACTATCAAATCTGTTTTCTCTAAATTTTACTGGTCAGGGGACTGCAATAAAAAGCGTATTCATTGGCTCTCTTGGGATTTTCTCTGTAATAAACCCAAGAATGGGGGATTGGGTTTTAAGAATTTGCAGTGTTTTAATAATGCTTTTTTAGCTAAAAGCAGTTGGAGGATCCTTAAGTATCATAACTCTCTTTTTACAAAATATTTTTCTGCTAAATATTGCAAAAGGAAAACTTTCTTGAGCCTCAATCCTGCTTCTTCTTCCTCCTGTGCTTGGAAAAGCATCTGTAAAGGTAGAGACACTCTCAGAATGGGACTGCAATGGAAGATTGCAGCTGGAAATTCCATTGAATTGTGTGAGGATGGATGGATCAAAGATGTTCCTGGGGCCTCCATTAAGGATTGTTTAAGTGAAGCTAACCCTCATAGAAATCTCACTAAGGTTGGTCACTTGATTGATCAGCAACACAGAACGTGGAAAACCAGTCTAGTCGGTGATATCTTTCCCAATTGGTTAAGAGGTAGAATTCTTGCTACACCTTTAGAAAGCTTTGAGAGCACAGATACCCCATATTGGAAAGCCTCCTCCACTGGAATCTTTTCTGTTAAATCCGCTTATTTCCTTCAAAACTTCAATAACTCTTCCCCCCTATCAGTAGCAGCCAACATCCATTTTAGCCCTCTGACTCTTAACTACAACTGGAAAAGGCTTTGGTCCTCAGGACTGCCTTCAAATATTACTCATCTCTTCAGGAGAATTTGCACTAACTCTCTGCCTTGCCTTTCAAATATTAACTCTAGAATTACTTCATCAAACCCTTGCTGTCTTAGTTGCCCAAATCAGATTGAAGATGCTAATCACATATTTCTCCACTGTATTAAGGCTCGGGAGCTTTGGGGCAGAGTCCCTCTCCACCCCTTTCAAAAACCAACACATTACTCTACTGATGTCAGTAAGTGGTTAATGAGATGGTTAAACAAGAAAAAGAAACTCCACAGAAATAACAACTGGCATTGGATCCCAGCTATCTTCTGTATTATTTGGATCACCAGAAATAAGAGATTATTTGAGCACCAAAATACTCCTTTTAACACTATATTTCACCAGGCAGAGGCCCTTGCAAATTTTCTATTACTCTCTTGAATTAATTTGTGAGTTTATCTTATTCTAGTTAATGAAGGTTGGGTAGAAGTTGAAGTCAAGAAAGGAAGGCCAGAATGGTTGCCAGGTCAAGTGCAGTTTTATCCTCAAGCGTTGGTGGAAGTGTCCCAAGCAGTCCCTCTTGCTGCCCTGCCTCCTGTCCAAGGATCTTTTGCTTTCAAGAATTCCTTTGCTGCTGAAGTTTCTGTTAAGGCCTCCCCAGGGGGAGAAGGAAGTTTTGCTGCTCCATAAGTCATTCAATCCCATGATGCTTTGAGTGTTAGTGCCACTGAAGCTGCCTCTGGAGAAGAGCTTCCTCCCATTCCAGACGATGATCTCATGTCAGCAGTCATTCCCTTCATTGATGTCTGAGGAGACTTGACTCCAAGTTGATAAATCTCAAGTTCTCAATTTATGGCTCAAGTTTGTTTTTTGGCTGTTTCTAAAACTGTTGAAGTTATGATCTCTGTGATAGTTTGCTGATGGTTTTGCTGGTTGGCCACTGCTAGGCTCTTACAGCTAGCTTTGGTCTCTTTGTTCTCTCAGGAGTTGTTTTTGTTTTGGTGGGTTGTCATGCTTAGTATCATGTTTTGGTTTCATGCTCTAGTAGTAGTTAGTAGTCAGCCTCGTGGTTTGGTTTGTCCGGTTGGTGTCCTTAATTGCTATGTATCTGTATTTATCCTTAGCTTCGGTTATCAATTGAAGTTCTAATTTTACCGCAAAAAAAATATTTTTGATTATTTAAGTTGCTTTGTGTAACAAAGATTTGGCTTCACATAAAAAAATAAAAAGAAAATCACGCATATGTATACTATCTATCTAATTAGACTCTTGTTATTATTCAATATCATTTTGACTTAACGATTTGATTAGAAAAAAGGTTATAAAACTCGTCGATCTTTTTACATTTTTCTTGAGGGAGTGCAATCTATGGTTTGTTTAAAAGATTAGCAAAAAAGAATATATTATTTTGTTAAGTAATTTTTATAGTCAAAGTGGCGTAAAAAACTAATCAGTAATAATATTCAGACATAGGGAGTAATAGTGTATGAATTGTCTTAAGAATGTAGAATACGACATTAAAATATGTTTTCTTAGCTACAATATCATTTACCAAAGACAAACAAATGTTTAAGAGGTTGCGTCGAGTGCTAAACGTTAATGACTCTGTAAGTGATAGTGTGTTCCAAGTCATTCATCTACTGCCAGCTATTGAATGCCTATTAGTTTTTTCACAAGGGTTTGTTTTGCTCCGACAATATCGGAGAGATTCAAGCAACTCTAGGGTTTCGTTTTGCAAGATGAACTCAACAACGGCAGATCGATCTACGACAGAAGCTCGACTACTCTATTCATCAACGTCTTCGATGGCTACTAGGGAAAGGCCTCCAGCTCCCCTTCTGCAACCAGAGGAAGAGGCAGTTGAAGACTTCAGCAATAAACATTGTAGACAAGCTCTGCAGAAACTTGGACCATGTTTGATAGGGTCTTTTCTATTCACCATCACTTTCAACGTCTAGGCCATGAAATAACTATTCAAGAAGCTGTGGGAAGGTGGGAAGGAAGTCTCTATCGATGAAGTTAACAATAATAGGGTTGTTATCGAATTTCAGTCCAAGGAATCTATGGAGGATGTTCTAGCATGTGGATCATGGACTTTCGGCGGTAATATCCTCTTTTTGAAGGTTTGGGACGCAAAAGCTAAGGTGGAAAGGGTTGTGTTTGAAGACATGACAGTTTGGTTGCAGATTAAGAACCTGTCATCCATCTACGTACGTAAGATGATATACGAATTGTTGCTCGTGGGGTTGGAACAGTTAAGGAGGTTGATACAAAGGTTTGTTCAAGTGCTCGTGGAGATTATGTCCATGCTTGGGTTTCACTGAAAGTTCATAAGCCTCTACTTCGGGGGGGGGGGGTGCTATTTCAAAGTTATCGACGAAAATGTTTGTCCTTGATAATCGTTATGAACGAGTTCCTAATCTATGTGATTGGTGTGGTTTCCTCACTCAATATAGTGAGAACTACAAAGTGGTTTCAGATGAGAAAAGCTTACTAATCAACCGGGTTATGGTGCGTGGTTGACATTTAGACCGCCACCGAGGAAGAAGACAGTGGAAGCTGAGATCAATAGAAACAGTGAACACGTTCCGGTGCTGAAAATCAGTCAAGCGACCCCACGGGTTCCAAAACTGAGGCATCCAAAGCTGCAAAGAGGCAGAGGCATCACGTCAAAGATCCTGTGAAACCTAAGGATCAGAAAAACAAAGGGATGGGGATTGAAGGGGATGGAACACAGAATGAACGTCAACCATAATCCGAAGAAATTTTTTCAAATGAAGATGATTAGGATTATGATGAGGGTAGTGGTAGGGAGGGCGGTAGTGACTGGGTTGATGATGATATGGTGCTTGAAGACGAAAACACAATGGAAAAAATGGCCATATTCGATAACCCTATGGGTTCTGTGGAGGCAAAAGGTGACAATATTTCAGTTCCGCGTTTTCCCCTGATCCCGAATCAATATGTTGCTCATGTAGCAGATGATAGGGGCAAATCCGTGATCACTGCTTCGGGTCTCTCGACCAATAGCTCCAAGCAAAAAATCAGAGACACTTGTCAGAGTCCAAACTCGAAGTTAAAGATTGGAGGTGGATTAAGTTTTTCAGGTGGTGGGGGAAGAGGGAGAGGAAGGGGTAGGGGAAGTGGAAGGGGAACAGGAAGTCCGTGCACGCAAGTGACTGTGATGACTCACATGATCAGGGTGCCTTAAAGACCCCTAATGCATAATGGTGGTTGATGCAGTGCATCCCAGCCAAGCATAATGAGTCTCCTTAGTTGGAACGTGTAGGGTCTCGGGAACTAGAGCACGTTCCAGTCGCTTTCGCGATTTTGTGAAGCGATTAAATACCGACTTGATTTTTCTCATCGAGACAAAGTCAAGTAAGAGTGGAGAATTTCGGAAGCAAGTTAGGCTATATCAGCTGTTGTGCGGTGGCTAGTAGTGGCAAGAGTAGTGGTTTAGCGCTGATGTGGAGGGAAGGTATGGAAGTTCATTTTAATAAGTGTAATCATCGTTATATTGATGTTACCATTGTCGAGAACTCTGAAGATTTTGCATGGAGGTTTACGGGGTTTTACAGAGATCCAAATATGGAGGACATACATCTTTCGTGTGAGTTGCTACGATGTATTGCACCAAAATCTGATTTTCATGGTGTGTTGCCGGTGCTTTCAATGCGGTAACAACTTTTAAGGAGAAGGAAGGGGGTTTGGTGGTAAGTTACAGCTAACTTTCTCAGTTTCGTTCTGTTCTTAACGATTTAGATCTTCTTGATATATGATTCTCAGGAAATCTTATACATGGAATAATAGTCAGGATGATGACAACAATATCGGAAAGAGATTATATCGGGTTGTTGCGAACCCTCTCTGGATGGACATATTTCAGGGGGCTAAAGTTCAACACTTGAGCGATCTGAATTCAGGTCATGTTCCATTATTGTTGGAGTGGAGTACCGGCCATAGCAACGGGAAGAGACGATGTCAGTTTGAAAAGATGTGGAACAGTCATGAAGGGTTTGAGGATCTAGTCCAACATTGATGGTCAGTACATTCAGATTCTTCAGTTGTTCAGCTCCTTCGGGATACCACTTCCCAGTGCTCGGCCTGGGATAGATTAGTGTTCGGAAGTGTGAAAAGAAAGAAAAACCAGATTAGACAGCGATTGGATGTTCTACAGTTCAAAATTCAGACGAGGGATGTGATTGGAGAAAGGGAATCACTCAATAAGGAGCTCAATGATTTACCACAGAGAGAAAGAGGTCATGTGGTCTCAACGTGCGAGATCAGATTGGTCGAAGGCGGGCGATCAGAATACCAATTTTCTTCCATCAGAGAGCTCGTAAAAATTCCAAGGTATAGATAATGGAATCGGAGAGTGGGTTACTGAACCCGACCAGATTAATAAGGTATTAGAACAACACTTTTTCTCATTTATTCTGTACTTATAATCCTAGCTCGCAGGATATAGATGCTATTCTTAGTACTAATGATCACAAGATCTCTGAGGTGGATTGTGAAATGATGGAGCAGAAGTATACTGAGATTGAAGTTAAGGAATCTTTGTTTCAGATTGAACCTGATAAAGCCCCTAGAGTTGACGGGTTTAATGCAGGTTTCTTTTAGAAGTACTTGGGACATTGTAGGGGACAAGATAACAAAAATTGTGCTGAGTATTTTGAATGATGGGGCCGACCTAGCTGAGTTTAACTCTACACTCATATCTTTGATCCTGAAGACAAAGCAACCAAGGAAGGCTAGTTATGATCGCCCTATAAGCATATGCACTGTTATTTATAAGATAGTTGCAAAGGCGGCGATAAATAGATTAAAAAGTTTACTTCCTGACTTGATAGCTGAGGACAAAGTGCTTTTGTTCCAGGAAGATTGATAATGGATAACATCCTCACTTCTTTCGAGATTATTCACTCTCTCAAGACGAGAAAGAAATGAAATACGGGTTTTGCAGCTTTAAAGTTGGATATGAGCAAGGATTACGATGGGGTTGAATGGAGTTTTTTAACTGATGCTCCAACGCATTTGGGATTCGAACCTAATTTTGTTTCTCTGATTCATAATTGTATCTCTACATTGTCTTATTTCTTCGTTAGGAATGACACAACGGTTGGGAAAATGGTTCTGGAGAGGGGTCTTATACAAGTATGGCCTATTTCACCCTATTTATTCCTTAGTTGCTGTGACTTTCTTTCAAGTGCAGTTTCTCATGCGGTTTTGGAGGGTGTGCTGGAAGGGGTTTTGGTGTCTAGGGGAGGACCAGTGTCCTCCCATCTTTTTTCGCTAACGATTTGTTGTTTTTTACAGGTTCTACACAAGAGAACCTTGATTTCCTGATGCAAATTATTGGCGATTATGGGAAAGTAACATGTAACACCCAGAAATTTCTATAGGGGTTAAACTATAATTGATTAAAATTTGGACCAATTTTGAGATTATTTGTTCAGCAATTTTTGCTTAACATGAGGGAATTTGAGTATATGAATCAATGCTGGGGATGATAGGCAATTTTTGAGAAATCGGAGCTCTCTTGAAATAGCTTGAAACTATAATTAATGGGTGAAATCTGGCCAGTTTAGGGATGGTTGAAAATTATAGAACTTGTATGAAGTAAACCAAATTTGTTTTGGGGCAGGAGTATAATTTCCAAAGGATGTTAGCTCTCTATAATTCAAGTTACTACCCTAACTTGTGAAATTATAAAAAAAACACCCCTATGGCATGTGTGACAGTTGGTTTCCTACCTTGTGCATGAGTGCCACCTAACCAATGAGGTGGCAACTCTTCATGAATGTCCTCCACTAGATGGTATTGGATTCATCAATTCTTCATCACTATCTTCTTGTTCATGAGAACACCACCACAACACCACCACTTCTCCACTACAACTCCACCTACACACTACCACTCGGAGGGCTGCTAAAGTTGGGATGTCCTGGAGTTCTAGGGAGATAATGAAGGGTTTTGATTCATGGATGCGCAACGGAAACACAAACAATCATAAAACCATGCAAAACCCTCCAAGGATCACAAGTCAAGAGACATAACGATGGTAAAGGAAGAAATCAATAACACACCTTAGGGTTCTCCTTTGATGACTTCAAAAGCGAATTGTGTCACGTTCTCTATGGTTGATCCACGCCTAGAGTTGATCCTAGAATCTCCCAAGTCCTTGGTGCTAGCCCGGAAGAGGAAGAGGAAGAAGAATCACGCAAAACGAGACCCAAAAGGAGGGCTCTCGGCCTCCTTGTGGCCGACGGGGACGGGCGGCGGGCAAAGGGGCGGTCGGCTCCTTTGCTTGTTGCTCTCTCTCCTTTTTGTTCTCTCCCACTCTTGTAATGTTCAATAATGAGCATAAGTTATATCGAAAGGAAGGAAGGAAGGTCCTTTATATAGTCCAACAACTCCTTGCCAACTACCTAAAGGACTTATTCTAGTCCTACTATAATTCAATTTAGTCCCTTCCTTGCAAATCAGTCACTACTAAGTTTGCAAGGTTTTGCAAAGTGATCCTTCTAATTAATTAATCCAATTAATTAATTCCCAAATCTAGTTCAACTCTATATAGCGTGTGACCCCATAGGTTCTATCTAGTTGGTTGCTAATATGGAGCGGTCTCTAGCAAAACATCCATTCTAGCCAACTACTAGAATAGTCATCTTGACAAACTTTGTACAAGTAATTGTCTCATCCCTTTGTCTCTATATCCGGATTGGACACGAGACATACAAGTCACACTCGTATATCAAATCCACAGTTTCTCGATCCATGGGAATAGCCTTATTCGTGCAAATAACATCAATATCCCATATTGATTTATTTGAGTCTGGCCAGACATTCTATAAGCATTATCCCTCGAGTGGCCTAGGATATTTGCCCCCGTTATGTGGGAGGGACAAATTCTATCTACGTCCACTACGATCTCTAAGCTTGCTTCTTATTGTATCCAGTACACGCCTTTATAACTACCCAGTTACGGTGTAGCGTTTAACGCTACCAAAATCACAATAATCCACAACTAGAATATCTAGTGACTTCAAGTCTAAGGATGACAATACCATTGCACCGCGAGAAGCGCTTGTGACTCAACATAACGTGTATGTAGCCTTCTCGGAGATGGGTCAATCCAGTGCAACATTCCCTAATGCACATCTATGTGTTGGATCGTGATATCTCGATATCAATCCTGCCCCATACTAGTCTATAGATGATTGTCCCATTAATCATTATACTGGACTAGGGATATTTAAGATAAACAACACAATTGTAAATCTAAGGACTTCATTATATTAAATATCCAATAAATAATAAATGAATTTCTAGCCACAAATAATTCATACTAAACTAGATTGCCTCTAGGGCATCTATTCCAACAGATAATGCCCTCCGTTTTTTTGAGGAACCATTGTGAGAGGAGGCAAAATTGGGTGAGAATATCCAAGAACCCTAAGTTAGGTTTCACCAAAATTCTCATCACATGTCGTAATTCACCACTTGTGACTGTTTTTATTCTTGCTCCTGAGGTTGTGGCACTTCGGAAAAGCCAAAGGTGAAGCTCTAATTCGTCCGAAGAGGAGGTCACCGACTTTTGGGTTTCAAACCTGTCAGGAACTAATGGGGCAGTTGGGGAGCTTCGGTAATATCAGGTTTGTGGGTGTGTTTCAATCCTAAGTTGTTACCTAAGGTCTCTAGCTCATATAGATCGTTTTATCAGGCCTGAAACGAGAATAAATCGTCGGATAAAGAGTTGAAGGGCCGCCGACAACTAGTCTTGGCTCCGGAAACTCCATGACTGGTGAAGCTTCAGAAAGCCATCGATCTTGCATGTTTTCACTTTCCGCCGCACCCATGAACTCCCTAGGAATACTAGAAGAAATATAGAACCCTTAAATCCACCCAGATGTTAATTTGATTACTGTTTGATCCGAGAACCCTTCATTTTTCCGACGGAGTTTCTTGCACCATTCTTGGGCTTGAAACTCCTCTGTAACTGAAGGGTTTGGGTTGATTCCTTCTCTGGTGAGCTCATGACACTTCAATCTCCAAATTTTGTTTATAACCTAAGGCATGATTAGCTCTCTAGCACCCTCAAAAACTCGATCAAAGAAGATGATTTATGGAGATCAAACTGTGCTACTAGCCGGTACTGCATTTCATGCCAACTTTGCATCCAATTTCCTCTCTGTGTGGTTATTGGTTTCAAGACAATCTGTGTAGTCTCTAGACTAAGCTCTATAAGTTTTTCTTGAATTTCTCGGGCTGATCATCATTCTAACATGCTCAAATTTGAGCTCGAAATTGTAAGAAAATGGTGGGTACAACTCGTGTGTTCTTGAGCTATGTTTTGTCCCAACTTTGCAGCCTTGTATCTTCCTCATTACTCGTTACTTTGAGATGAGTCTTGGACCAGCTTTCTCACCTATCATAGCTCTCCAAATTCATGTGAAGAACCTCTTTTGTTGTGCTGTGTGTGTGTCTAGAATTTGTGGCAAAGTTGTTACTTATAAATTGTATTACATTATGTCAAACCTTCAATTTTGGCTTAAGTATAAAAATGACTTGAATATACGTATCTTTGACATGCGTTATCTCTTCAAATACTTGGAGTCTTCAAGAACTTAAATACGGTCCGAAATCTTTGTTCAACCAGCTTCAGAAGCATACTTCCATTTTTTCTCAATCTCTCGCTCAATTTGTTCATAAATTAACTTTGAAATTGACTGTTTGTCTCAATTTCACCCAATCTTTCGTTTTCAGTTCGTCAGTCAAGAAGACCACAATAGGCTTCACACTTTTGAGTAAAGTTTCTCCCCTTGATAGTTTGAGTCCTCCCGGCAAGGTTGGCCATGTTGGTCTCCTAGAAAACCCCGAGTTGACTAAAATATGTAAGAGAGGCAAAATCGTAATTTCACATAAAAAATATGAGGAGTAAACTGATATTTAGGAGCTAGTAGCATAACTTGAAATGAATTTTGGATTCTTAGAAAGGGTAAGTGGACTTAGGGTAGAAGTCTAGTCTTGGGGCCTTTCTGTACTTTCCACAAACCACATGGGCCTATGTGCAATTATTCAAAACTTCGCATTTGAACCACTTGAGACTAATTGTGTGACGTAAAAGGGGTATTTAGAGTTTCAATGGGATAATATTTGAGTCAAATGTGATTAAGTCAATGGTGGGGATCTTTTTGCAATTATGCTAACTTGAGGGGCATATGTGCAAATAACTAAAAATTGTAGTTTTCAATCCTAATACTATCAGGGAGAGCTGAAATGACAGTTTCATACTTTTAAGCAAGGTTTGACTTGTTGAGGAATTTAGGCTCAACGAGAGGGTCTAAAATGCAATTCACTTAAACTACAAGGACTTGGGTGTAAATAATCAAAACTTGAGACTCGATCTTTAGTAAACAAATTGGATACTTGGTAACTCTTGAGACTGGACGGTGAGGCATGAATGAGGGGTTCACTAACAGTCATGGACTATACTAATAAGACTGAGACTTCGGGGAACTTAATAGTCCTTGTGGGCTAGACAGTTAGCATAACAGTTGCAGATGCATTTTTACCTCACTAACGAGGAATTGTACTAATAAGTACTTATACACTTGTATGTGTAGAGATTGCCAGTATAGAGAATCAGCGGCGCTGGTTAGGAATACTAGGCAGGCAACAAGGTAAGCAAATTATTGCTTATTTGCTATTGAGAAATGATGGATTAGTTGAACGTATGCGTCTATGAGTGTAATACAGTAATTGGGAAATAACAAAATACTAAGATTGGAAATCTATTTATGCAGATAAACAGGTATGTGTGAGCTGAAGGGAGGCGAATCCCTGAACCAGTTTGATTGCATGTCTGCTATACCGATTAAAATTTGTTTCAACATGAACGCTGGAAACCCTACTAGGCGGAATTAAGGTACATACCTGCTGTAGATACTGCTTTCTGACATGGCAGATCTTAGCCACGTGGCAACCATCCAGCACACCATATTGTGCTCCACACACACAGGATCACCAGCCGAGCTGATCCATGTGGGGGCTGCGAGACAGAGCCCTCGCATTCCACTGCACGGGACTTGTAGGGACTTTGTGGTTTGGAGGCTAGAGTAAGCCCTGTCGCGTGCGAGCCAAGCCCGCGCGCGACCTTTAGTAACTGTTTTGAGAGATCTATGGCACGAGCTCCCTAGACCCGGTCAATCCGGTCAAACCCGGTCAACCTCGTAACGGTTCCGGTACTCACGCACCACGTGCTCTAACGGTTCCTATATACTCGGACGAACGTGCCGTTATGGTTAAGCTAATTAAGCCGCCATTAATGGGCGCATTAACCACACTACAACGGTCACGTTCTCCAGTATATATACATCGTTAACCTTTCCATACAAAGGAGGACACACCGCCATACGCGGAAGCTCTGCCAAACCTCTGTCTCTCTCTCAGACATTGCTACTGACTTACTCTCTCCCTACACACACCCCTATTCTTCCTGTGCGATCCCTGATCCACTACGCACGGTGTACACGGAGGTCTCCCTGCCGGAATCTCTTGTGCACATTTTGGTGAACCCGACGTGAATCTTACCAGCAAAAGCAACCATGTCTCAGGAGGACGATGTCAGCAACCGATCGCCTTCCACCGAAACTCCCTCGGGAGACGAAGTCCGCCGTACTCCGACGACTCCCGGCGAAGCGCCAACTTTAGAGTCTTTGGACGCTACTGTCCAAAGTCAGGCAAAAGCTCTCAAGTCTCAATCTGCGCAGTTAGAACGGATCTTGGCCGTTTTGGGCACCCTTGCGCCAAATCCTCCACCAGCTACCGCCATCCCTCAGGGAGGAGGAACCCCTACCGCTCCAGGATTGGGAGTGTCAGCCACGCCTCCCAACTCTCATCTGCAAACTCCACCGTCAGCCACGCAGCTGCCTTCGGTCCAAGGGTCAACGGCGCAAATGCTACCCCCTGCTGCTCACGCCTCTCAGCCCACGGCTTTGGCGTCCAACCCAACTCTGCAGTACACCCTGACTCCACCAGCGACGATCTGGGGAAACGCGGGCAGTCAATACACTCCCAATCCGCCGGCGGCATATGTGTCGCCACCGCCTACGGCAACCCCTCCGCCAACTACCGAGGGAAGCATTCCAGAATGCATGACGTCTTTGCAGAAGCGCGTGGACTCCATCCTGGCTCATCAGTCGCTAGCGGATACCATCATCCCGAAGCTAGACAACGATCCGCCCATTCCACGAGAGATCTATCTCATGCCTAACCCGGCGGGGTACAAGGCTCCCAAATGGGATAAGTTCGAGGACGTCAATGGAAACGCTCATGAGCATGTCATGCGTTTCATTGATGTCATGGGTCCATACGGAGCTGATCCCAAACTGCTGATGCGAGAATTCCCAAAGACTCTTGGGAATGTAGCGTACAAATGGTACCGGACATTGGAAGCCGGATCTGTGAAGACTTGGGACGACATGGTCCAGAAGTTCTATACCAAGTTCTTCCAGATGGAAGAAAAGGTGACGATGATCCATCTCTCGCGGATGTATCAGAAACGTGAGGAAGATGGAATCACTTTCATCAAGAAATTCAGAGCGAAATCCTTAGAGTGCAAGGACCCCATGCTCGAAAGCCGGCTCGTAGAGATATGCCTGCAGTGCATGCGAGATGAATACAAGAGCATGCTAATCAATTTGCAAACACCCACGTTTTCGAAACTCATCGAATGCACAATGAACATCGAGCCTATTGTCGAGAGACAGAGAAAGAAGAGCGCTCCAGAACGACCTGCGAGCGGCACCACCTACAAGATCGGCAGATTTGGCTACAAGCGGGGACGCGAAGCTGAGGTCAATACAGTTTCACCCCAGAAGCAAGCAAAAGTTACAAACTTCGACGCACCGCCTCTGCCATGCTCGGTGGAGGAAGCTAGCGATCTCTGCAGACAGTGGCGCAAGGACGGCATCTTGCCACCGCTCGAGAAAGCACCCTCCAAGGAAATGACGAGGGACCCTAAGTGGTGTGAATACCACGGCAAGGTCATGCACCCCACAGCTGAGTGCAAGAAGCTCAGATTCGCATTCGATCAGAAGATGAAGAACGGCGAACTCATCGTCAGCGACCACCGGAAGGATGTGCGCAACAACCCGCTGCCTGCCCATACAGATTCGGGCTCAAAGGGCAAAGAGGTCGCCATGATCTCGATAATGGACCTGGAAGAAGTCGCAGAGGATGGTCTACCCATCATTGCTGAAGTCCATGAAGACGAAGACTACAGCATGGACACGGAAGACGAGCGTACCGACCGCATGAAAGGGTCGCATGGCTTCGACAAATTCTTCAACGAGATGAACTTCTCCGAAAAATGCCGAACGGATATGACAAAAGCAATCTTAAGGATAGCGGAGGACTACGAGGAGGACCTCGTGGTCTCCAACGGGAAAGTCGTCAGGGCGTCCCGTTCCACAGAAAAGATTATGACCTTTTCTGCCAGCGACAAGAAGACAGATGCGAGCCACCAGAGGCCCCTGTACGTGACCGCCATCATCAACGGCGTCGAATTCAAGCGAGCATTCGTCGATGGAGGAGCAGCGGTCAATGTTGTTCCACTCCACACACTGAAGCTAGCAGGGATCCCCGAGCACAAGGTAGTCAAGCGTCCATCCCCGCTGGTGGGATTCGGAAGCGATTCTAGAATGACGATCGGATGGATCCGCCTAGGCGTTCAAATTGGTAAAATCAAGTGCTCGGCGAAGTTCTATGTCATAGACGCGAACACCACATATCATATGATCATCGGTCGAGCCTGGATTCATCGCTTCGACGCAATCCCTTCGACGGCTCACCAGGTGATGAAAGCTATCTGGAATGACAGGATTGTCGAGATACCGGCCTCAACTAACCCGTTCAACTTGGACGAAGCACATCTCAGCGAGGCGGTGTGGTTCACCGAGATGGCGGACGAGCAGACACCCGGACCATTCAACCCTACTCCTTTACCTCTCTGGGAGGACATCAAGGACCAGTCACCTGCAGGCGTGATGGTAACAAGGGGAGATGCCAA
Source organism: Linanthus parryae (assembly GCA_023055425.1). Classification (NCBI taxonomy): domain Eukaryota; kingdom Viridiplantae; phylum Streptophyta; class Magnoliopsida; order Ericales; family Polemoniaceae; genus Linanthus; species Linanthus parryae. The sequence continues at coordinate 13,789,747 of JALGPY010000008.1, read as the reverse complement.
GGAAAAACCGCCTACGCACGAAGAGGCGCCGCGTATCGCATATCATCGAAAGAATGTGTACACTCTGAAGAGGATTGCAAAGCATGACCCCGAGGGTAAGGAGATAGAGAGCTTCTACGCCAACGGGAAGAAATGCTATCGCATATGAAGGTGCGCGGGGACGTCCTCACACGGGCATGGGGATGTCCCTGGGCAAATCAATCAAATCGAGCAAGTTGCGCTGACAGAAGAGCCAACACAGATCGTTTCAGACGAGAAACTCAAAGAAGCGCCCGAATGCATGGAAGACAGGCCAAGACCACAAAAGCAAGAGCTAAAGGAAGTGTTCCTCAGCCCGAACGAAGAAAAGAAAAGGCCAGTCTTCCTAAGTGCGGACCTCACAAGCGAAGAGGAACAAGGAGTGCTGCAGCTCCTAACTGAATACAAGGACGTGTTCGCATGGGAATATGATGAGATGCCAGGCCTGGACACGAGCATCACCATGCACCGTTTAGACATCATCCCAGGGTCTAAACCGGTCAAGCAAAGCACCAGAAGTTTCAGGCCAGAGCTCAACGTAAAGATCAAGCAGGAGATTGTCAAACTCCTAGACGCCAAGTTCATAGAGCCAAATCACCATCCCACATGGTTGGCCAACATCGTGCCGGTGGTGAAGAAGAACGGACAGCTCCGCATCTGCGTGGACTTCCGAGATCTCAACCGCTTCTGCCCTAAGGACGATTTCCCACTGCCTAACATCGACTTACTCATCGATTCGACGGCAGGCCATCGCATGTTCAGCTTCATGGACGGCTTCAGCGGGTACAATCAAATCAAGATGGATCCCGAAGATGCACAGAAAACTGCATTCATCACTCCCGTAGGGGTATTCAACTACACGGTAATGCCATTCGGTCTTAAGAACGCAGGCGCAACCTATCAGCGGGCCATGATGGCTCTATTCCACGACATGATGCACAAAGAGGTGGAATTCTATGTGGATGACCTGGTAGTCAAATCCAAGCATGAAACAGATCACCTTGCAGACCTGCGAAAGGTGTTCAACAGATGCATGAGCTTTCAACTGAAAATGAACCCCATGAAATGCGCATTCGGCGTGACCTCGGGAAAGTTTTTGGGATGCGTGGTCCATCGCCAAGGAATCGAGCCTGACCCCGCGAAAGTGTCAGCCATCGCCAGCATGACGCCACCTCACAACCAAAGTGCCTTGAAAACATTCTTGGGAAAATTGTCATATCTGCGGAGATTCATCCCAGCAATCGCCGAAATCACATGCTGTTTCAGCACTCTTCTCAAGAAGGACGCCGCGTACAACTGGGCTCCTGACCACGAAGCCGCTTTTGAAAAGCTAAAGGAGCTACTCACATCCCCAAAGATAATGATCGCGCCTCAACTGGGATCACCGCTTCTACTATATCTTACATCAACAAGGAGATCTATAGGAGCGCTCTTGGCTCAGGTGTATGAAGGCCAAGAGAGGCCTATCTATTACATCTCTCGCATTGTGCAGCCTGCTGAATCAAGGTACACAGACATCGAACGTCATTGCCTTGCTTTATTCTTTGTGATAGAGAAGTTGAGACACTATTTTGCATCGCACAAAGTAGTGGTGGTCACCAAAAGCGACCCCATAAGATACTTGCTAACTCACACTACTCCGGGCGGGAGATTGGCGAAATGGTACATGACCATCTCTCAATACGATATCACATGCGTGAAACCGAGAGCGATCAAGTCGCAGGCGGTAGCAGATCTGTTGGCACAGTTTCCCGACAACAGCCACGAACCCGTGATCGAGGAAGAGCTCGAAGGCCCTGAAATCTACGCGATCGACGTGCCCTATTGGACCCTCCACTTCGATGGTTCGTCAACCAGAAAAGGCGGAGGCATTGGGATAGTCTTGACAAAGCCAGACGGGGAAGTCATACAGATGTCCGCAAAACTCAACTTCGCAGTCACGAACAACGAGGCGGAATACGAGGCTCTTATCGCGGGACTCCGTGCGGCGAAAGCTTTGGAAGTGAGCAACTTAACGGTCATGGGAGATTCCAAACTGATTGTTAAGCAAGCCTCGGGCGAATATGGTTTAAAGGAGATTAACCTCCTGTCATACCGCACCCTAGTGCAAAAGCTGATGCAGCAATTCTGCGACGTGAAATACGAGCACAAGCCCCGAGCGGACAACAGGCATGCAGACGCCTTAGCAACTCTAGGATCTAAGGTCAGCATAGACAAATGCCCCGCAAGGATTTCCATCGAAGTGCGAACATCGTCGGCATTAACAGAAGATGTGTGCGACGACGAACACATGGATGACGCAGACTGGCGAAAAGCAATTCTGCAAGCTATTGCGAAAGGCACCAGCAGCGAGAGCTGGGCACTCACGAAAGGATACTGCATCCACGACAACACCCTTTACTACAAGGGTCCTGGAGGAATACTCATGCGATGTGTCTCCGAGCAAGAGGGACAACAGCTGCTGGAAAAGATTCACCAACACGCTTGCGGACAAAGCGAGGTGTCAATCTACAGGAAAGCTCAGAGATATGGCATTCATTGGCCAAGCATGTCAACAGCTGCAGCCCTGATACAAGGGAAGTGCGAAAGTTGCGCACTAATCAAAGATTCTCTACTCATCGCTCTAACCGATGACGACACAGACTGGAGGAAGCCATTGTTCGAATTCCTCACCCAAGGCACCGTACCCGAATCGAGAAAAGAAGCCGACAAATTGAAGAGGAAAGCGTCGCGATATGTGGTTCAGGAAAACCTGCTTTGGCGAAGAGGTCACGAGGGCAACTTGCTGCGATGCCTAGACGGCAAGGAAGCACAAGAAGTCATGGACCTCTCTCATCAGGTGGAACACCAGGGAGGTGCGAAATTATGCAGACAGCTCCTCTCAATCGGATACTTCTGGCCCACGATGGAAGTTGATTGCCACGCCAAGGTGCGGCGCTGCCAAGAATGCCAATTCAAAGGGAACCTAGTGCACGCTCCCGCTGTGGACCTACATGCATTAGGGACGCCATGGCCATTTCACACATGGGCTCTGGACTTCATTGGCCCCATCCGACCAACGTCACATGGGAACCATTTCATTCTCACCGCAACTGAGCTGTTCACCAAATGGGTGGAAGCAACACCACTAAAGACGGCAAACGCGCTGGCTGTGGTTAACTTCATCCAGGAAAACATCGTATGCAGGTTCGGAATCCCAAACACCATTCTTTCAGATAACGGTACTCCTTTTGTTAATCGCCAGGTAGCTGCGAAACTCGCGGAGTACAATATCAGGCAGATATGCTCTACCCCCTATTATCCAAAGGGAAACGGACAAGCCGAAGCGACTAACAAAACGCTGTTGAGAATTCTGAGCAAGATGGTCGCAGATGACCACAAGAAGTGGGCCGACTCTCTTAACATAGCTCTGTGGGCCTACAGGACTTCTCCAAGGACACCCACAGGGGCCTCGCCATTTCTACTATGTTATGGGGCCGAAGCTGTGGTACCTGCGGAGGTCAGAGTCAATTCGGCAAGGCTGGCCTTCCACGCACTCTATGAAAACCAACGCGATCATGATTTAGTCTTGCTGGAAGAAAAGCGAGAACAAGCCAAAAGGACTAACAAGCGGTACCAAGAAAGAATCGGTCGCGCCTACAACAAGACAGTCCAGCGGCGGGATTTCGCAGTTGGCGATCTGGTCTTGCGCGCATCTGACCACTGCATGCGAGAAGCAACTCACCCAAAGTTCGCAGCTAATTGGGAAGGACCCTTCGAAGTCACAGAAGTCTTCGATAGTGGCTACTGCAGCATACGAAGGTTGCACGGCACAACCTCAACTCCATGCTCAGTCAACATGCGCTGGATCAAGAAGTACTATCCTTGACTTCTCTTATTTCATACGTTTTATGATAACGTTGCTTAATGTCTCATGTGGCTATGATTGACGCAATCTCCTCTCCCATATGAGAGGATTGTAATCCTATCTCTCCCATATGAGAGTGTCATAATAAAGAGTTCTCCCAAATGAGAAGTTAATATTTCTAGCCGTTTATATTGCTCTATTTAATTTGTTATTACTTAACAATGATTTATTCGCTGCAATAGCAATTTATACAACTGTGATCATAACTGATCATCTAAGCCTATCTCCTACGATAGCAGCAAATACAAACGCGATCTTAACTGATCATCTAAGTCTATCTCTTACGATAGCAGCAAATACAACTGTGATCATAACTGATCATCTAAGTCTATCTCTTACGATAGCAGCAAATACAAGTGCGATCTTAATTGATCATAAAAGCCTATCTCTTATGATAGCAGCAAATACAAACGCGATCTTCACTGATCATCTAAGCCTATCTCTTACGATAGCAGCAAACACAAACGCGATCTTAATTGATCATCAAAGCCTATCTCTTACGATAGCAGCAAATACGAATGCGATCTCAATTGATCGTCAAAGTCTATCTCTTACGATAGCAGCAAATGCAAATACGATCTTAAGTGATCATCTAAAGCCTATCTCTTGCGATAGCAGTCAGCACGAATGCGATCTTAATTGATCATCTAAAGCCCATCTTTTACGATGGCAGTCACTGCAAATGCGATCTTAACTGATCATCTAAAGCCTATCTCTCACGATAGCAGCAAAATACAAAAACGATCTTAATTGATCATCAAAGCCTATCTCTCGCGATAGCAGAAATGCGATCTTAATCGATCATCTAAAGCCTATCTTTTACGATAGCAGCCAAATGCAAGTGCGATCTTAAGTGATCATCTAAAGCCTATCTCTTGCGATAGCAGTCAGCACGAATGCGATCTTAATTGATCATCTAAAGCCTATCTTTTACGATGGCAGTCAATGCAAATGCGATCTTAACTGATCATCTAAAGCCTATCTCTTGCGATAGCAGTCAGCACGAATGCGATCTTAATTGATCATCTAAAGCCCATCTTTTACGATGGCAGTCAATGCAAATGCGATCTTAACTGATCATCTAAAGCCTAACTCTTACGATAGCAGCCAAACGCAAGTGCGATCTTAAGTGATCATCAAAGCCTATCTATCGCGATAGCGGAAATGCGATCTTAATCGATCATCTAAAGCCTATCTTTTACGATAGCAGCCAAACGCAAATGCGATCTCAATCGATCATCTAAAGCCTATCTCTCATGATAGCGGTTTATACAAATGCGATCTTCTCAAGCCTATCTGTTACGATAGCAATTTATACGCTAAGTAATCACCCAAGCCCGTCTGTTATGATGGCAACGTAAGTGCAGAATCATCTTATTTGGGTCTTCTAAAGACCTATCTGCTGCAATGGCAATTCATGCGAGAAACGATCTCAAGCAATTCTCTAATAAAGCCTATCTTCTATGATAGCAATTCGCATCACTCAATGATCTTAATTGATCTGTTAAAAAGCTATTTGTTACGATAGTAAAGTTGTGAACATGATCTCATATGATTTACAACGACCGACTACAAGCCCATCCGTCAAGATGGCACAGCTGCGAAAGTACGATCTCGAATGATCTAGCGAAACATCTGCCAATTGATATCGCATATGTGAAATCATTACATGGCATTATGCAAGGCAAAACAAGCCGAAACGCATGCGAAATTGAATTTTGTTGTAACGAGACAGCAGATAATACGAAAGCTATATATCATTATGAGTCGAATGACTTACAATTTATCTATCTAGATAGCAGCTTACAAGCGAAAAGCTCGCATCTAACTACACAGCCAACATGGCTTACAATACATTCGAAAAATGGCTGATAAGCCAGCAGAGACACGGTACAGAAACCCGGACTGCAAAGAATGAACCGCCCTGGCTTCAAACGCCGGCTACACGATGCCCAGATCTGTGGGTGAACATCTGTAGCAAGGGGGATCTTGCTCTAAAAAGAGCCACGTGAAGCCGTACGCTCGACATCCCGCTATCCGACAAGACCGTTGTCAGATATGCTCCCCATAACATTTGCCCAAGGAACCACCGGTTCCAGCGATCAAACTGCAAGCAGAAGCTCCAAAGGGCAAGGGCTCCTTGTAGACGGGGATGAACACAGCGGTTCGCAACCCTGAGTTCAAGAACGAAGAGGCAAGAAACCCTCCTCCAGGGATGCTGGAGGAGAATCACGCCGTTCATTACAAGACGGTAGCACGGTCACTTCGGCGCTGCACCTCGCCACGAGGCGGCCGGAAACATGACCTGCACACATAATACACGAAGAAATTTCTTCGAACACACATGAGGTATTATCTGCATCCTCCTTATGATGGTTATAAACAGCAATAAGCCTCATAAAGTGGATCTTGGAAACTATTTCTATAGCACAAAGCGCAAACTCAGGATTCAAAACTTGAAGTTGCCATGAATCAACGAAAAACAAGCGTTGAAGCCAGCAGTCGTAAGGACTCACGGCAAAGCACATGTTTGGGATGAAGAACCTAAATAGCAAAGATGGGGTTTATATAGGCCCTGTGGAGACTCTTCGGTTGCCTAAGATGAGTCAGCAAAATTCAAAAAGAGGGTAAGTTCAATCACTTACGCCTTGAAAAGCGGTAACAATCAATTACCCTACTAAAGGCTACGACGATTCAATTGCGTATCCTAATAAATGACGGATAGTCATGATTCGGATGGACTTCCCAACGGAAGCGTGCTTATCTGCCGGAAAATTAGCGCGAAAATCAAGCAAAGAATCAATTGCTGATGTCATAATTGGATATGCACAGAAATGTCCAATCAAATCCCGAAAAGGGCAAAACGGGCAAACTCATTGTCTGTTGTTAAAAAAAAAGGGGGAGAAACCCTAGCAACATTACATTAATGTTTCAAAACATTACATTAATGTCTCAGCCATTTTCCTGTTTTCTTTTCAAAATCCGAAAAGTCAAAACAAATTCTTGATTAAGGAGTCTTGGGGCCCGAACTGCTCGCTCAGCTTCTCCACTTGTTTCACTTCTTGCTTCAGTTGCTCGCACTTGGCATTCATTTCGTGATACAGCTGCAAAGCTTCATCAACTTTTTGCTTTTGCTGCTCCACCTTCTGCATCTCAGCTGCGAGATTCTGGTGACCGAGATTCAAAGTTACAGCTGCGCGAATCAGTGTAACTCTATCCTTGAGGAATTTGAAACCAAGTATGCCTTGGACTTTGAACAGGAGATTTTGGCACATGCCACACAGCAATTCAGCACTCTGGGCCGAAATGGTCGCAGGTGTAGCCGCACACAGCTGCTCCAATATCCAGATGGCTTCAGTAAGGAATAGCCTCCTGTCAAAAGGTCCGATCTCCTGAGATCTCACAAACGATCGGGGGTATCTGAGACGCATTCGAACCACCCAGTCTACATCGGTTTGCTTTAAACCTGAGACATCAAAATGGTTATAATGTCAGAACTCGCAAGCAAATAATGCGACGTGCGAACGGTAAATCTTTACTTACCAGTGCCTTCCAGAATTTCATGAAGAGAAGGGATGCGGGCCACTGGGTTGTTCGAAGACTGCCCTCGCTCCATGGCTCTCCTATCAGCTGCGAGCTCCAGCCTCTCATAGTCAGGAGGAAGAGTGTAGGCCGCACCAGCTGCGACTGCATTCCCAACCTGCGAGCCCCAAATGCTCCACGCAGGAATAGGTGCTTCTGGCTCAGTCATCGCCGGAGGCACAACCGAAGTCGCTGGGCGGAGGACACTACCAGATGCGAAAACATTGGCATCACTTGTCCTTTCTTCCTCACCACCGATACGGACACCTTCGTCCATCGGCGCAGCATCAGCTTCGACATCATCGGAGAGTTCAATGACATCTTCAAGATGCTCACTTGCGTGTCCAGCAGCTGCGACGGGCTTCTCGGTATGGGAACTCGAAATTGGAACATGGGATGCAGGAGGCTGACTTCTCTGCTCCAGCTCAGGTTCCTCAGCATGACCTGCGATACCAAATGCGATAATATGAGGTAACTTGTGTTATAAGTTATTTCGCTATCTTTACTAAAGCTAAGAATAAGCACCTCCACGCGAAGGTGGGATTGAGGTATCCTCATCGTACACTAGGGACGTGGAACCGTGCCCTATCAGTGTATCCTCACTAAGCAAATCTTTAAGAGAAGCGTGACCTGGGACGCGAGTAAACCAGTCATGATTTTGCCTCAAGTGGCTACAGCCTAGTATGCGCATATCACTCAAAATAATTACCTGAGGGTTCTCCGCATTTGCTTACCAACCAACGGCGAATGTCAGGCTTTGACACACCGTGCTTTAACGCACCCACAATTACATCTCTATAAGTAACTGCGAGATTGAAGATCTCACCTTTATCGCCACCTGCGATCTCTGCGAAGTCCGCTTGGACTTGCTCTAGCTCTGCTGCGTCCTCTCCGGGAACCTCATCTTCCTCCTCCACATGAGGAGCCACTTCTTCGGGAAGCTCGTCTTCCTCGCCAACCGGACGTACTAAATCGTCAACATGCTGCTCTTCGAGGCTCCGCTGTTTCACATGCTCGAGCTCCTCTTCCTCTCGCTGCCTTCTTCTTTCAGCAGCCTCCGCGGCTGTCTTCCGGGATTCAGCAAGAACATCCTCGCTTATAGGATCATCTGAAATGCCAGAATGAGCATCTCTCTTTTGCCTCTTGGCCACAAGGCCACCAACGGCTTCATCATCATCATCTGCGGATACACAATTGGTTCAAAGAAAGGAACTGCATAGAAGTCATGATAAAGGACATGGAAATGCGATGGAAGTACCTCCTGACTCTTCCTCGCGCATTACAACTGTTCCTTCTTCTTCTTCATCACTTGCCTGGGGCTCATGCTTCTCTTCCTCTTCCTCTTGGTTGAATGGAACGAAAGTCTCAACTGCGAGATCTTTTCGCACTTTGCTGGGCATACGACCCTTGCCTTTGTCTTTGATGGAAAGGGACCTCACTGGGGGCGAAGCTGGAGCACTCCTAGGGGAAGAAATCGTAATTCCCTTTTGCCTAGGTCTCTTCACTCTCGGCGCCACAGTCGCTGGAGGGGACGGGTCATCTCTAGAAGGAGACGGAACCGGAGGATTGTCTATCAGCGAGTCAGCAAAAGTATTCATGACTGCGCGAACCTTTGCTTCGACCTCGGCATCCATCCTCCATGCTAGCCGGTACGACTCCCCCTTCCTTCTGGTGGCAACAATGGTGTCCACCAGCGATTTGGAACGGTCACCAGCTGCGAACCTTCTCACATGACACTGAACAATACAGAACGAAAAGCATCAGCGCAAGGAAAATAAAAAAGGGAGCCTAAAGCATACAAGGAAATTGCTTACCTCAGCAAACGCCTTGCTATATTTGATGACCTGCGTGTCACCCTTCTTGATTGCGTCGACTTGCTCCCTCAGAATGAAATCGGGGCACAAATGGTTCTCGCGGTCCCACAGCGAGTAGCAACCATACTCAGACTCACTCAAACTGCAATTGGGGCGAAATGGAAAGGAGTTTCTCTTGATCAAGGGGGCCCTTCCTGGCTGCGCTGCTGCCTCTGTTTCGATCCTCGTTTGCTGGGCAACCCAGTATGCGAGCCCGTTCTGGGAACAACCACCCTTGCGAGTTCCCGCAGGCTGCTCAAAGGGAAGATTGCTCATAAGGACCGTCTTGCATTCCTTTGTCAGCAAACGCTTGTAGCACCCTCTGATAATAGACTGGGGCCAGATCGATGGGGCCACCGCATCAAAACCAAACTGAGGAGAGACCCGAGTAGGGTCAACATCCACTGTAAGTCTTTCATACCGTGGCGCGAGCTCACGAATATGCTCTGCAAGGGCAGGAAGAGAACCTCGCAGACACCAACAGAAGAAGTCACGATAGCGTTCGTGGAAATGCGGCCCCTTTTCAAAGAGAAGGTCTTCTGACAAGACCATACCTTTGGAAGGGTATAGCTTTGGAAACCACCGTACATTCTCAATACGTGTGGCATAGGGCCTGGCAGTAAACTCCTTTCGTTTGTCGCATATCAAACTCCAAGTACACTTGGTGTTGCTTGCTCCAAACCATCTCGCAGCCCTCCCGCTGTTGCGCGCTTCCGTCTCGCCTGGGGGACACCACTTCTCAAGTGGGAGGGGAGTTGGAGCATAAGACGGCCAGCGCTCGAAAACCCACATTGTCAAAAAGCTAATATTGACAAAGGTCAGAACATCGAGGCGGCCACGCGATTCCCTCATCGCCAGAACCAGCTGATCAAGCCTTTAATATAACGTGCGCGTACAAGGCCATTTCAGCAGATGTCCTCAAGTGGCTCAAGGGGTCCACCTCGCCCATGGGGGAAAGCTCATACAGCATTTGAACGTCCTCGAGCGTTGGGGCAGCCTCGAACTCAGCAAAATGAAACGTGTGAGTCGCGGGCGAATAACGGGACAGAAGGTCTAGAAGCATGGACTGATCCAACTTCACGGCAGCACCCTTCATAGCACGGACAGCGAAGAAAATGCCGGCTTCATCGAGAGTTTCGGCGTAATTATCCAACACGTGGTCGATCCACTCATCCATATAGTCCAATTTCTGGACAAACGCCTGAGTAGAAATCGCAGCATATGGGAAGTGCCCATTCTCGATTCCCAATCGAACCACATCCTCGGAACCAACCAACTCGAGCAAGGCTGAGTTAACTGGGCGAGTCAGTGTCAACAACCGCTCAACTGGAACAGGGTCAGGCATCCTCTTCGCCTTCACCCTCGCGTGATAAAAATCCTTCCCACCCAGAAAGGGGGCTTTTCGCCACAGAGCCTGCGGAAGCTCCGGTATCTCTTCATCTTCCTTGACGGGTCTGGTTACTCTTGTCTTGGCCATTCCTGCGAAAGGGCAAAAAAAAAGGGGGGGGGGAGAAATACCACACTTCAGTTTGAATTTTGGAATTCGAGATCTATGCAAAGGGAAGCAAACAGTTTCGGTACCAATTTCAGAAATTGGGGAGTTGATATATTGCGAAAGATTAAAACGAAGCGGGTTCAAAGATCAAAGCCTCTTCACAAATTTCATGGATTTACAGATTCAACGCAGTTCAAGGCAAACGCTGGTATTTTAAATCAAAAGTAAACGAGGCCAACCTTGTTTCCTTGAAGCTTGCTTGGATACACACAATTGGAGAATACGATTTGCAGTTCTGAACTGGTGATTGATTATCTGGATCTGCTCTCGAAGATCTCCGGGTACCATTCACTTTGAGAGAAAGAAGTGATGCTTTGCAATAATGGGATACAAGGTATTTATCCAAAAGAATGAAGGGTTGCGTCCCTTCAGTAGTCGAATCGCAACCGTCACCGTCGTATCGCGCAATCACAGGACGGGCTGACGTCACGCCTAAAACCCTAAAGGTCAGACGGCACGACTCTAGGGGTTTTAGGTCATAATGACACGCACGGGGGCTGAACTTACCCGTATTTGAATTGGTGCGTGGCGACGACGCGCATGTTGGTTTCCGCGCATGGAAGCCTATACAGCTATGAGCCTTCACGCGCAGAAAGGGGGCTAATGTAGATACTGCTTTCTGACATGGCAGATCTTAGCCACGTGGCAACCATCCAGCACACCATATTGTGCTCCACACACACAGGATAACCAGCCGAGCTGATCCATGTGGGGGCTGCGAGACAGAGCCCTCGCATTCCACTGCACGGGACTTGTAGGGACTTTGTGGTTTGGAGGCTAGAGTAAGCCCTGTCGCGTGCGAGCCAAGCCCGCGCGCGACCTTTAGTAACTGTTTTGAGAGATCTATGGCACGAGCTCCCTAGACCCGGTCAATCCGGTCAAACCCGGTCAACCTCGTAACGGTTCCGGTACTCACGCACCACGTGCTCTAACGGTTCCTATATACTCGGACGAACGTGCCGTTATGGTTAAGCTAATTAAGCCGCCATTAATGGGCGCATTAACCACACTACAACGGTCACGTTCTCCAGTATATATACATCGTTAACCTTTCCATACAAAGGAGGACACACCGCCATACGCGGAAGCTCTGCCAAACCTCTGTCTCTCTCTCAGACATTGCTACTGACTTACTCTCTCCCTACACACACCCCTATTCTTCCTGTGCGATCCCTGATCCACTACGCACGGTGTACACGGAGGTCTCCCTGCCGGAATCTCTTGTGCACACCTGCATCCAAGCTATCTGATGTAGGTCTGAAACACTCCGGATCTTCTCCCGTATTCTTGAAGTTCCTCCTCGATGTAAGTGTGGGCTTGCTGCTTCCAGAATCCTTCTTGGCCTCCAGACGAATTGCTCTCACTCTCGAAACCCTAGATTTCAGTGTGTATCTGAAGCATACGAATTCTGAAGACTAAGGACACCTATATAGGCTACGGGAGAGACCTGGACGAGAAAATACGAATCAGGCTCCTAACTTTATTAGGACTTCTGGTTCCACCCTAACCTAGCCCGAGTAAAGTTAATTACAATTAGTACCACTAAATAACTATTATTGCACTCCCATATTCTCAAAAAATAATATTTCGAACTCCTGTTATTAAATACTTATTATCTCACCATGTTAAGATTACAGATATCCGTCAAGTAAATTAATTACTGACTAATTAATTTAATCGATCTCTTCCCAATTCCTTGATCCTTACCACTCAACTTATTTCATATGTCCAGATTACCAAGTAATCTACCTGCATGGTTTGACATAATCAAAACGTATAAGCTTCATCAAGGGGATATCATCAATCCCATAACTGGGACATGGATTCCTTCGATATATCAGTTTACACCATGGACTCAATAGTATCACCTAACTCATCGAGGTTATTGACTCCATAGGAATCTCACTTCACTTAACTTGTCAAATCGATAACTACTAAATACATGTGCACATTCACTATCTAAGGATCAAGAGCATAAGTAATCATAATAAACATGAGACATAGTCTGTCTTGTTATGTCAGTACAAAGACAATGATATCAACTTGGTCTCGTTCAATATACACAAAGTATACTAGCACATTGAGTTGGAACTATAGTATGAACTATACTGTTTACTGTTGCCAAGACAGACATACTAAAACAATGTGCTACAATTGTTCCGATGGTTTGCCTAATTCCATCTACATTGTGAACTCACAACTTTCATTCCACGAGAACCGAAGATAAGATCTTTTGTGTGTAAGCTAGACTCCACACACCAGATCTTCTACTATGTGGAACAATAGAAAACTATGCACAAAAATAATATAATGCAAAAACATTGTCCAAAACCATTCTCATAAATATCAAATTCAGAGAATCAAATACAAAAAACATGGCTTTTAATATTCAATCCAACTTGAGCATTGTTTATGCTAGTTTTGTATACTCATTTAAGAACTGATTCTTGTACCCTAAACCTCAATTTCGTCAAACATTATGGGAACCGGTCTACGGGGTTAGTACAGTTATGGGACCCGTCTTCGAGCTTTACATTCATGTCCTACGGGCTTAGGCGGTACATTGCTAGCTCCTGACATGTAGGCAACTAGTACTACTCTCTGGACTGACGAGCTAGTAGGGGGTGCACACTTAAGGTCTAGTCTGTCTTGGTGGATTAATGAGTGGTACAGGAATGGGGAACTGAATATGAAAATTGGTGTAACTGTGTTCTAGCGATTAACTTGGATTTCTAGCTGACACGTCCAAACCACAAGTGTATGGCTGTCGGTGCAGTAATAATCGGAAAAGTCCGGATTGTCGAATCCCAAGAGACTTCTTTGTAAATTAGCTATTAGTTCTTAACCTTGTGTGGGCAAAGCGCAATGGTTTGGTTTTCTAATTCTACTGAAATTGAAAGACAAAGATCTCAATTAATCAGGTGAAAAGCTTCACGATTAACAAAGAATGATTTTTAAGTTACTTAACAAGTGGACAAGTTCAGGATATCTCTACGGGTTCACTAGGGAATTCACACCACTTATGGTTTACGTTCATGCGACACGGATATTTTCTACTTAGCCAAACGAGCAATTTCACTTTGAAGATTCCTCAACCAAAGCCTATATTCAAACTCTTGTACCTGATTCCTCTAGCCTACTTAAGTTTAAATATTCATTATGATCTTGATATCAACTCTTAGTTCTAGTTAACTAGCAAGATTCCTCAACCCTAGATTCGACTAGTGCAAGATTCAAGTTCAAGCAATAACTATTGATTCCTCTAATAATTATCACCTAGATCAATCTTATTGTGACGTCAAACAATATGAAAGATAGAATTACGCGTATAAATCAAGCATAACTAAGCATAAACATCCAATTAAGCTAATAAGCATGAAGCATAATCCATAAATCACCAAAATATGGTGTTCAAAACCCTAGTTCCCTATGAGATATCCCGAATAGAGGGTTTAGCTACTAAAACACATGATCAAAGTACAAAGTTTCAATGATCATAAACAAAAACTAAAGAGGGGAAGAAGATAGAAAATCAAACGATGGTCTCCAAGCTCCAAGAATGCTCCTGCTCTCCAATGGCGTCCAACAATAGATGAGTCCTCAAGCCCTAGGTTGTTCCTCCTTGTTAAATCACGTCACTCTTTCAAGTCTTTAAAAATTACACTTTTTACCCCTTTTTCTAATCACATCAGATTTACTAATGTGATCTTGGGATCACAATTTGTGATCCTAGGATCACCTTTGTAGTTGTAGAGTCACGTTACTCTTCTATGTGATCTTGCACTTTGATCTTGTGATCATAGGATCACCTTTGTAGGATCACAATGATCTTCCATGTGAGTTTGCTTCTTTTCACTCTTCTTCTATTCTCTCATGCATTCCTTGAGTTTCTTTCTTTCCGAAGTTCGCTTCCGCTCCAAATCCGCACTCTACGCTTCCGGTTCCTGAAATCCACAACACGAACAAATACCGGAAGATCAAATGCGACAAATAAAGCATAAAACATGCATAAAACGCCCGGATTACACCATGAAGTCCAAATACTCAAGTATGCTCAAAACTATCAAAACTCGGCCTAAAACACACATAAATGCATCGGAAAGTACGCGAAACGACAAGTAATCACAATAGAATATAACTCCAATTATGGAGTTATCACTAGCATAACATTCTCTTTACTTCGTGATGTGATACATGATACTGGGTCTTATGTTTACGAGTACATGTTTAATGTTTTCAAATCTTATATATAGAAGTATCTATTTTTGTTATAAAGTCTTTTTAGTTTGTTATAAACTGATGTTGTGACGCCGCTGCCTTTTGTACTTGGCAGGTGGGTATGCAGAGGACCAGGGAGTAGACAAAACACTTAGCCACTAACACGTTGGAGTATAAGAACTACAATTGTAAGTTTTATTTAAGTTCAGTTTCTTGAATTATGTCTCGTAACATAACCGTTAGGTTTTAAATTCTGGCTGAGCACTTCCGTGCTTGGCGGAGGGCATCTCCGGAGAGTCTGGGGATTCCAAGTGTAATTCTCCAGCACTCTAGGATGGAGGTGTTGCACAATAGGTCACGCTGTTAATTTCGACAAGTCAGCCTTGATTTTTTCAGCCAGTGTCCCAACAGAAGTAAGAGCAAATTTACTTGCGATGATTGGAGTACAAGAAGTGGAGAAATACGACAAGTACCTGGGTTTGCCTACTACTACCGGCCACAATAAGTCTACACTTTCAAAGTTTTTATTAACAGACTCTGCAGCAAACTCCAGGGGTGGAAGGAGAAATTCTTATCAGTGGCGGGTAAAGAAGTTATAGTTAAAGTCGTTGCACATGCCATCCCCACTTACGCTATGATTTGTTTTATATTGCCAGATGGAATTTGTGAAAGCATGGAGATACTGATTAGACAATTTTGGTGGTCCAAGAAAGACAGAGAGATGGATTAGTTGGCGGTCATGGGACAAGATGGAAGAATCTAAACCAAGAGGGGGATCAGTTTCAAGAAGATGAAGGAGTTTAACCAAGCAATGTCGACCAAAAAAGAATGAAGGATTCTTAAAAATCCAAACTCCTTACTTAGTAGAGTACTCAAGGCGATATATTTTGCGAACTCTAACTTTTTGACAGCAGAACTTGGTAGTGCGGCATCGTTTGCTTGGAGGAGTATTCTTTTTGGTAGAAAGCTACTCATGAGGGGAAATCGGTGGAGCATAGAGGTCGGCTCTTGCTCTATCTTTTATCCTTGGATTCTAAGTCACCACGATTTCAAGGTAATCACTCTCATGATGCTATTGGTCCCATAGTTGGCAATTTTATCAATCAAGATCAAACATGGAATATCCCCTACCTAAAAATGTTCTTATGCGATGTTGATGTTTATGCTATTGAAAATATTCCTATTCCTGCTATACCTAGGCCGGAGAGGAATGTATGGAATTTTGAGGAAAAGGGAAACTACAGCGGTCGATCGGGCTACAAGTTGGCCACTGTAGATACTGCTTTCTGAACTGACAGATCTTGGTCACGTGGCAATCATCTAGCACACCATATTGTGCTCCAAACACACTGGATCACCAGCCGCGCTGATCCATGTGGGGGCTGCGAGACAGGGCCCTCGCATACCACTGCACGGGACTTGTAGGGACTTAGTGGTTTGGAGGCTAGAGTAAGTCCTGTCGCGTGCGAGCCAAGCTCGCGCGCGACCTTTAGTAACTACTTTTGAGAGATTTATGGCACGAGCTCCCTAAACCCGGTCAATCCGGTCAAACCCGGTCAACCCCATAACGGTTCCGGTATTCGCGCACAACGTGCTGTAACGGTCCCTATATACGCGGACGAACGTGCCGTTGTGGTTAAGATAATTAAGCCACCATTGATGGGCGCATTAACCACACTACAACGGTCACATTCTCCGTTATATATAGGACGTTAACCTTTCCATACAAAGGAGGACACACCAGACATACGCGGAAGCTCTGCCAGACCCCTGTCTCTCTCTCAGACATTACTACTGCCTTACTCTCTCCCTACACACAACCCAACTCTTCGTGTGCCATTTCCGATCCCCTACTTACGGTGTACAAAGAGTACTCCCCGCCGGATTCTCTTGTGCACAGCCACCAAAGGTGATGTTAACGCAACAAATGCGCAGCAAGCTCCAAGGGGAAAATTCTTTGAGATTTGGAAGGTTCAGTGTCCGAAGAAGGTCTTGCACTTCATGTGGAGAATGTTTCATGATAATCTGCCAACTAAAACGAATTTGCTACGATAAAGCATCCGGGGTTCACAGTTTTTGTGGCTTGTGTGGCAACCAAGGTGAGTCTGAAATACATTTATTTTTGGACTGTTCAATCTCTAGAAAAGTATGGACTGTCTTGATCCATGTTTACTGAAAATCGATGTTGGCTTCAAGTTTTGGTTGACAAACCTCATGATTCAAGCTTCGGAGCTACAAAGGACCAAAATTTGCTTGATTTTCTGGGATACTTGGCATAATAGAAACTATATGTTCTTTGAAGGGAGATCCAATGATGTTAATTAGATCTGTAATGACATTGATGGAGAATCTGTGAGGCCGATTGGCTCACTGCGGATAGGAGGATATACAATAATATCAAGTAACAGGGCAAAGTTTGGAGGTGATAATCTTCGGGTTTGTTAAGATCAATTTTGATGGAGCATTTGAGGCAGGAACTTGAGTGTCGAGCACAAGGGCTGTGATTCGTATAAGTGATAGGAGCTTTACTGGGGCTCGGGCAATGGCCAGAGTGCATGCAGAAAGCCCAAGACGAGCAGAAGTCGAAGCTTTACTGTCGGGTCTGCTAGAGCTTTGGGGTTACCAAGAATTATTGTCGAAAGAGATGCGAAAACGATGCTAGAAGACCTCTAGTTGATGATCCGAGCTCGCGAAAAACTGACATATCATGAATAGCTGATATTTTGGCACAAATAAAGACCATTATTCAACAACTTGAAGTAGTTAATTTTCAATGGGTTCACCGAGAAGCAAATCAAACGACACATTCTCCAACTACAAGGGCTAAGGGTAGGGATTTTCTGAACAGTGGGTACGAATTGTACCGCATTGTCTTCAAAATTCTTGCAATGCTGATATAAACACTATCCCTATTTGATCTATGGAATTTTTTCCCCTAAAAAAAGCTATTGAATGCCTGATTCAATGCAAGTATTTTATTGTAAATAAGTATTAACGTATGTCTTGGACTAGAAGGTGAATTGGGCCTACAATCTTCAAGTTCGATCATCGACACCCACATATACTATGCATTTTATGACACTAAATTTTCGACATTTATGATTTTTCATTACAACCCCTCATAATTTGTTAGACAATGACAATTAAAATTTAAACACAAATCGCTATACGTGATGAATTATGGACTTTATTGTAATATCCCACAAATAAATAACACAAGTAAACTAAACTAATGCAAATATGCACTTTGTAACGCTCCCCCACCCCAAAAAAACACAATACAAGAAAAGACTAGTATTTTTTTTTTGAAAGAACTAGAATAGATTAGTTGCTTGGGACTAGTTCAATATGTTACGGAAAATGTTTGATGGTTAAGCGGCGACTTGGTTCGTTTCTGAAAACTCCCAGTAGTCATGACTCCCATACAAGAAATTTAAATCGTTGAAGTCCTGTATATTTTAGAGGTTATTGCATAGATATTGAGTTTTTATAGCAATGAAATATTAAACAAAACAGAAAGACAACATAATATTAACAGTAAAGCTTAGCATTCTGGTATGGGGAGATGTTGTATTAGTGTTTTAACTTCATAAATCATGTAGGATTGTGCTACATTGTTTCTATATAGATTATGATTATTTGTATCACGATTCTTACTTTGCTTCTACAGCTAAATTTTCTAAACTTTTGCTATGATGTTGTTGTCCTCTCTTGTGCGTAAATTCATTCAAACATTTATATTATTTTCTCCCCTTAAATTTACTTCACATTTTTTTTCTAGAGTATGTCTGCAATATAATTTTAGAGAGCACGCGTGCAACATTTTTATCTGTTATGACAAACCACCTCACAAAAAATGAACGAATAAAGAAGAACAAATAATTTTACGTGGTTCTCTAGTACCTCCACGGCGGAAAAACACTCTTTATTCACCTAAGAGGAACAATACTACAATGATGTGCATTATGAAAATAGGAACCCAAAGGTTCCTTATATACTACTAACCCCCCCCCCCCCCCCCCCCCCCGTCCCCGTCCCAAAGTTTCGAAGATCAAATTGGAAACAAACTTGCTCCTAATTAATTGACACCTCATTACTCCACTGCCTTTGACTAATTCAAGGCATCTTCAACAAATCTCCACTTTGCCTTGAATTTCTTGCCAACAACAGTTGCTCCTCTTCTCGTAAACAAAGCTACGTCTTCTCCGCACCCGATGTCTCTCGTCACAGAGACTCACTGGACCCCCACCGGGTCCGACATGCCCCGAAGGGCCTCACTGGCTCAAGATGTTGAGAAATTCCAGACAATGCTGGAACTTGCTCCTCGGAACTGGCTTGGTGAACATATCTGCGGGGTTGTCAGCAGTCCCCACCTTCATCACCTTGATCCTGCTTTCACTTCTCATAAAGTGATACTTGACGTCAATATGCTTGGTCCTCTCATGATGAACCTGGTCTTTAGTCAAGCAAATTGCACTCAAACTGTCACAGTAGACTATCGCCTGATCTTGAAGTAGCCCTAGATCATTGAACATTCCCTTAAGCCAAATTGCCTCCTTTACTGCTTCCGTTAGAGCCATATACTACGCCTCCGTGGTGGACAACGTCACTGTCGGCTATAGCGTCGCCTTCCAACTCACAACAGATGCTCCCAGAGCAAATACATAGCCCGTCATTGATCTTCTACTATCGATATCCTCTGCATAGTCCCCATCCGAGAAAATAGCTACCAAGATGTCTTCACTATCCCCATAGCATAGGCCAATGTCTGACGTACCCTTAAGGTACCTGAATATCCGCTTCACCGCCTGCCAATGGTCCCTACCCGGATGAGCCATAAAACGACTAAACACTAACAGCGAATGCTATGTCTGGTCGAGTACGTACCATATCATACATGAGGCTTCCAACTGTGCTAGCATATGGAACCTTGGACATGTACTCCTTTTCGTCCTCAGTTTAAACGGTGTACATTCCTAGCTTGCTATTAGTTGCCATAGGAGTATCTATATCTTTAGCTGATAACATCCCGAATCTTGTCAAGACCTTCTTGATGTATCCCTGCTGTGATAGGAAAAACTTCTTCTTCTTCGTATCTCCACAGATCTCAACTCCCAATATCTTCCGAGCAGCTCCCAGATCCTTCATCTCGAATTTCGAGCTAAGGAACCTCTTCAGTTCTCTAATTTCCTTGATATTTTGAGTTGCGATCAAAATATCATCCACATATAGAACTAGGTAGATACGTGATCCACTTCGCAACAACTTGTGATACACGCATCAATCATACTCGCACATGTGGAAACCAACCTTCAACATTCAACATGAAGCTGTCAAACCTCTTGTACCATTGCCTTGGCGACTGCTTAAGTCCATAGAGAGATCTTTTCAGCTTGCACACGTGTTCTTCTTTTCCGGGAACTTGGAACCCATCCGATTGGCTCATGTATATCTCCTCTTCCAACTCTCCATGTAGAAAAGCTGTTTTCACGTCTAGTTGCTCATGTTCTAAGTCGTGGTGTGCCACCATCGCTAGTAGCACCCTGATTGAAGTATGTCTGACCACCGGTGAGAAGATCTCGTTGTAGTCAACTCCTTCTTTCTGACTGAACCCTCTTGCAACTAACCTTGCTTTATACTTGATGCTCACCCCAGCTGTAGTTCCTTCCTTTCTTCTGAAGACCCACTTGCAACTGACTATCTTCCTTCCTGTAGGCAATTTAACAAGCTCCCAAGTCGAGTTCTTGCTAAGACACTCCATCCCCTCTCCCATCGCGGCGATCCATTGTGCTGACTCAGAACTAGATATAGTGGCCTTGTAGGTGGACGGCTCATCCTCCACCTCCTCCGCTACTTGTAATGCATATCCCACCATACCATCATCTCTGTATCTCGCCGGAAGCTTGATGACTATTCTTTTTCTTCCCACCGCAACACTCTGATGATCCGGTTCCTCTGGTAGAGACGCATCTTCACTATCAGACTCTTCTGCTTCTTCCTCTTCGGCTTCCGGCGACGGTGTAGGTATTTCAGAATCCTTAGGATCAATAGGATCCAACTCTCCCTCCACCTTCTTCTCTGCATCTCCAAGCTCCACCTCCACGGAATTCTTCAACGTTATCATATCCTCTCTGGCGATTTTTACCCTAGCCACCACTCCGCTTGACTTTTCGCACTCCCGTTGTGCGGGCAGCGGCGTTGTGTGGTACCACGACCTTGAGGCGGTATCAAGAAGAAGACAGAGTTGGGGCTACAGCTACTCCCACAGCTACTGCTCGGCAGTAGCTTGGCATTGGCAGCGGTGCGACGGGGGAACGAGAGAGAGGGAAGCAAGAGAGAGAATTATTGCCCTATGTATTCTTATATATCTTGCATTGGCTTCCTCTCCAATTTGAACGGGTCGAACCCCGAACATCATGTCGAGATTTTAAATGCTCTTCCACTGAGCTTGCACCTATTTGTATTTAAAAGGGAAATTTCATATTTTTATAAAAACAATAAATCGTCATTGTTGATATTACTCTTATTTATATTTATTCCCATCATTTATTTCATGAACCATCCTAAATTAGGAAATTCACCTATTAGTTATGCATTTTTTGCAACAGAACTATTACACCATAGTTTTGATAAGGGTAAAAGACACTTCCACTCCCTCTAGTTTCATTGAAGGGTACTTCACCCCTTCCAATTTAAGGAAAGGACACTTTCACCCCTTCAGTGTACCGAATTTCAGGAAACTATTCGTTGGAAAGCCGCTAGTTTGGAGTTGGTTTATGTCACTAAAACTTGTTTTCAGGAAAAATTTACACCCATATTATGTAAAATCGGGGGTTATCCATAGGTATACGGGACTTTATGCTTGACATTGGGGTTAAAGCTGTCTCCAAATTTGTTCACTTATGAACCGCGCCCTCTGATTAACAGTGTCACAATCAGAGGTGTAAGTTGCTTGATGTTCGACAAATTGGAAGTGTGAAAGTGTGTTTTACAAATTGGAAGGGATGAAAGTGTCCTTCAATGGAACTAAAGGAGGTGAAAGTGTCTATTATTCTTTTTTAAAATGTAGGTGGGTGACAGCGTAAATCTATCTGCTTTTTCGCAAGTGTACGATCAAGTAATATAGAGTATGTAATTGTGACTCTGATTGTCGAACCCTCGAGAACAGCTTAAGTTTTGCTTATTAGAATTAGAATTAGACACAAAGTCTGTAAAAAGGAGGAAGGTTTGGGATTTGATTCTTCTCACTAAATTGCAGTAAATAAAACAATATTTAGAAAAGCTTATTTTATTTTTCTTTTAAATACTTTACAGAAATTGTTGTAGTTGTAAAAATCAGTAATTCTAAGAATCTAGGTCCCAGGATCCCCTAGGGTTAATCTCCAGCTTTCATGGTATATTCGATTTCAGAAACACACGCTGGTTTTGTTTATGCCAGCATACCAACAGTACAATCTCCTCTCGGTCTCATGCACCTATCACTCTCCTGCAGATTTTCGGGTCCTCTCGGTCCACCTAAATCTGCAGGTTCGTTCTAAGTCTGCTAGGGTTACAGGTTCTCCTCTCGGTCTCCCCCTAAACGTCTAACAGTTGGTCTAATGCTTCTGGGCTAGTCCCCTGATTCTTTTCACCTCTCGGTCCATCTAGGCAGAGTACTAAATCCTGTCTTTTCTTCCTAACTCTCACTGGTCACTCTCGCGCACCAGATCCTGTCTTTAACACTCCTGGGTGATCAAGCCATTCATGTATGTAAATAAAATCAAAGACAGAATAATAAACAATCCATCCTGTATTAAGGCTTAGCTAGCCATGCATCTGGAAATCAAACAACCAAGTCTGCTGAATTCATAAACCCTAGGTTCACCGAGAACCTAGGAAAAAGGTCTAGCTAGCTTGCATTATTGAAAAACAACGTTTCATAAAAGAGAGAAAAGATCAAACTAGTTATTGGCTGAATACTGAAAAACTGCATCAATCCTGACTTGCTCCAATCCTGACGGCTCTGAAACTGGCTGCTGTGATGATGATGATAGATGTATGAGTGTGTATGTGTAACCCTAATTCAGTGCTGGGACACCTCCTTTTATACTGCCACAGTCTCCAAAACTGATGCACGAAATTCCTGTTTTACCCGCAAAAAGACCCGTCCTGGAAGCTTCTGGAAACCCTCCGTGCGTTCAAACGCATCTCACCTGCGTTCAAACGCAGTGCGTCTGAACGCACTCATCCTGCGTTTGAACGCAGGCCTTAACCGCTTTTCCTTCCTCTGGCTTCTGACTTCTCGGACACGTGCGTTTGAACGCAGCTCCCCTACGTTTGAACGCACGACTTGGTCTTTTCTTCTTCTGATGTTGAGTCCTGCATTTGAACGCAGGCCGTGCGTCTGAACGCACCCCTTAGCTCTTCTGCATTTCTGAATTTGAACCCTGCGTTTGAACGCAGGCCGTGCGTCTGAACGCACGCCTTAGCTTCTTTTCCACCATTTTCCCGCTGCTGCCATCTGGTGCGTTTGAACGCAGGTGCCCTGCGTTTGAACGCACAACTTAGACTTTTCTGCTCTTTTTCTGCTCAGCTCTCCTGATACGCTGCTTCCCATCCAAGTCAATCCCATGCATTTCTCGGCACCTGTTACCTGCACATTATAACATGTACCCGCGATCATATCCAACAAAAAAAAGTATGCATGAAATTACTCAAATCTTGCAATCATGTCCTATAAATCTCTGCCTCGTATCAGGTGGAAAATAAGCTGAAAATGGGCAAACTCAACTCTCACAGGGTTAAAACTAATGGTAAAAAGATGTCCCATACTAGTCCATTTTCAAGCTGTCAAAATACCCCCACACTAAACTCTGCTCGTCCCGAGCAGACCCTTGCATACTGCCTTGCAGACCCATCTTTTACATACTTTAATTGCATACTCCCCTTTTTCACAGATTCATGACACAGACCAAAAGACTCAATAGATGACTGACTCAGATACAGAATATACACAAACTGACTCAAGACACAGCAAATTTTGTTTTTTCATTTTCTCTGAGATTGGGCAACCTCTCTATCATAAACTGAAATCATCAAATCCTCACAAGCTCATTTTGAAATTCCACAACGCGCAGCAAGAAATGGTATAAACTGATCCTGTGCACAAACTCACTAAGGTGTCCCCAAACATCCACCAAACCAACCAAGATAAAGCACGTCTTTTGACTTAGAAGGTCCAGGCTTCTTAAGTCACTAGATAATTTTTCTTTGCCAAGTCGTTTGAGGTTTTCAGACCCTCTTAGCCGTTATTGCGTTTGATTTGCAAATTGTCCCATTGCTGGGAGACACAACTCCTGTGTAATACGGCTTGACTTTAATTTCCCTCTTAAGCTCTAAATTGGATTGAATCCAAATTTTCCATGTGAATGGAAGCACATTATGTTGTTTCTCCTTTAAGCACAAATAATTATTATATATATATATATATATATTTTTTAATAAACAACCCTCTGTTTTTACAACTGTGCAGTAGAGCTTTAAGAGTGCGGGCTTTTTAGGATTTTCTTTTGGAACCACCTTAAGGGATGGTGGTGTACATTCCCCAACTTCGCTTAGGCCAAAGACTTGTACCGCATAAAATCGACTCTACACATGAAGGTCCACCCCAGATTCCAAGAGTCCACCAGTTTCTACGGGAAACAGAATATTTAATTATCTAAGGACCAAATCCGCCTAGCACACTAGAGAAGTCAAAAGTATGCCTGTTATCTACTTTCCACATTCCTGAATACCCGGGACATCCTGTCGTGAGACTTGCGCACAAAACACTAAAATTTGAAGTATCCCTGCTACGGTGCTCCCTACTCTCATAAGCTCTTTCATTGGATTCTCTTCAGTTTCTAGGTCCTAAGTTGCCCTTTCTCAAAAAAAAATCTTTTATATTATTTATATTTTGTATTTATTTTATTTTTTTTCTTTTTATATATATATATATTTATTATTATATTTTTTTTATATATCATGCAAGGTCAGAAAAGTTGGTGGATAGACTCAACAAAAAAAACGTGCTGACTCAAAAATGAAAATAAAATTAAAAATAAAACGGACAAAAATATGCTGACACGGCTATGCAGGAGGACACGATTCCCCACCCCCACACTAGAGGTGGCGCGTCCTCGCGACTCTACTGATCTGGCCTGTAACTAGAATCTATGTTCTCCGGAGTAGACTGGTCAGTCGGCTCTGGAGATGGTGAAGGGGTTCGCCCCCTGGCGCGTTTCCTCGCAGCATGGCGTGCTGCGGCAGCGGTACCAGCATGGCTGGCACCGGGATGGGCACTACTGGCCCCTAGGTCTGCATGCTGCCTAGGTGGGTACTGAGTACCGGGTCTGCCGGGGTCACCAACGCTGTCAGCGTGTTCCAGACTCGGTGTGGGGTCATGGCCAGAGAAGCTGTCATATGGCCGGCTATCCTCCATTGTCCACCTGGGACAATTATCACTCGAATAGCGGTCCGGAAAGTTAAATCTCTTACCACGCATGTTGCTCTGAATTTCAGCGAGTGCCGCCTCATGAGCTCTCAATGCGGCTGTGTTAGCGTGGTAAATATGCTTCTGGGTCTTGAACAACTTTCCAAGACCCCTGGCCATTTTCTTGACCGTCCTTACCAGGTAGTTCTGTACTTTTTCTTGGGCCTTAATTTTCTTTCTGACCCATTCCTCATGCTTAGTCCTCTCCAGACGCCCAAAAGAACTGCGCTTGGCCCCTCTGCCGGACTGCCCTAAGTCGGGGTCAGCCTGCCTGTGTTCACTGGAACTGGCAGATCGTGGCAGTCGGAGGGGACCTGGTAAGGCTGGAAAACCCCCATCACCGGGAGGAGGTGGTGGTGGCATGCCAACACCCCCACCCTGAGGTGGAGCATCATCATCATCATCGTCCACTTGGACAAATTCTGGAGGCCCGTGCACGGCCTCATGCAACGCACATCTCATGTTTCGGTAATTGCGTACCTGCACTGGTCGAATATCTCTCAGCTCGCCAGGGATAAAGTCCAGATAATCCTGCGCCTTTTTTGTTAACATCCCCAGGAGACCCAAACCCTTATTGCTGTGGGTCTCTCTTCGTTCCCGAAAAAACTCACAAATAATCTCCGGTAGGCTCACAGGCTCTCGGGCCATCAGACAGTACACCAAAAGGGCAATGTTATAATCAATGCGGGTAAAGTGTTTAATACCCACAACTCTGTTGTTCACCCACTCATTCCACCATCTCGCCTCTCGAATCAGGTAGGTCGCAGGGAGTTTTCGGTAGGAAGGACTCCGTTCAGGATAGTACCAAGCAGCGCCTGGTACACCAGCACACAGGGTGGTCAAGATCTGCTCGCTAAGCTGTTCAGATGGATGACGCCTCAGTTCCTGAAACTGACAGTCATCCAACACTAATTCCAGACCCAGACTCTCTCGGATACTCTCTGGGGTGATTCGAATCCATCTCTTTCTGCAGTAAATCCAGTCAATTGACTGGGCTTCACTGTTCGTGCACTGCTGGAGATTGCTGAAAATCTCCTTAGCCAGCACAGAACTGGCTTGCAGATTGGTGAAACCAGTAAACAAATCCCCAAAATGATCCTGCCCAGTATAGTTGAACAGTTCATCCCCCATTGCTACTCTATCACGGGGAAAGGTCCTGTCATACCGAATCTTTTTGTCTTGCAGAAAGAAAAGGTGAGCCTCCATGTTAACAAACCTATGGTCGCAGAAATGGTCAACCCTAAGCAATCTGCAGTCTATGATGTTCAACGGTGCAATCGCCCTATCAGGCCTCATGTAAGGGCTATCCTCATCCATTTCAAGATTCAAACAGGAAAAAAATGAAAATATTCAAAGAGAAGGAAAAGATAAAACCTGGCTACCCGGAGTGAATCTTACGGGTACAGATTTGGAAATTGCTCTCTGAAGTGGATCTGTCGGTGTTTGGATTGGATGAGTTTGACCACCCCCACACTGTTCCTGACCTTCTGGTGGTCCTGCGGTGGTCGTCGGAGATTGCTGGCGGCAGACTGCTTCTGGCGGCTGCTAGGGCAGAGAGAATTTCTAGAGAGAGAGTTGAAAACTGGATGACTTGGGTGAAAATGAGTCACTGTCATCCGTACAGTATATATAGGCAAATTTTCAGAAATTGCAGAATGGCCCCTAAATTTCAAATTTTTTCAAATTTTTCCGAAATTTCTGATCCCGCTCGAATGTGCGTTTGAACGCAGCTTCTGCGTTTGAACGCACGTTTTCCACTTTTCTGGTAATTTTGAAATTCTCTTGATCTGCGTTTGAACGCATGGTGTGCGTTTGAACGCAGTGCTTGAAGTTCTATGAATTTTCTGGGCTTGTTGATTTGCGTTTGAACGCACATGAGTTGCGTTTAAACGCAATGCTTAGCTTCTGCGATGCTTCTGATGAGCTGCGTTTGAACGCACATGATCTGCGTTTAAACGCATGCCTTGTCTCTAGAAATTCTTTGCTGATGGGTTCTTGCGTTCGAACACACCCTCTGCGTTTGGACGCACGTCCTTAGGTTTTTCCAACCCATCTTTTTCTCCTTGCGTTTGAACGCACCTTGTGCGTTTGAACGCACCACTTGTTGGCTGGAAATCTTCATTGTGTGATCTGCGTTTCAACGCAGGAGGTCTGCGTTTGAACGCATAAGTGTTAGCTGTTTCCAGTGTTTCTTCTGTCTGTTGGTGGGTCTGCGTTTGAACGCAGGGTGTCTGCGTTTGAACGCACATGTGCGTTTGAACGCATGTCTCTTGCGTTTGAACGCACGCCTCTGATTCCTGAAACACTGAGTTCAACATTAAACCCCTCTTTCTCACTTTTCTCTCAAATTATGAACATTGTAAAAATTATATAAAAACAACTAATCTATGTTGGGTTGCCTCCCAACCAGCGCTTGTGATTTACAGTCGACAGCCCGACTTTGTTACCTATGTTGTAATCACGGAAGGTCGAGGTAGAGTGCCTCTACCTCCATGATCTCCTGAGGATCCCTGTATGGCTTGACTCTGTTCCCATTCACCTTGAAAACTGTATTATCCCTCGGGTTCTCCAGCTCCACCACTCCCCATGATGTAATGTCCTTCACAATAAATGGTCCAGACAATCTTGAGCGCAGCTTCCCTAGATAGAATTTCGTCCTTGAGTTGTAGAGGAGAACCTTCTGCCCGATTTCTATCTTCTTTGGTAGAATGCGGTTGTCATGCCACTTCTTTGTTTTTTCTTTATAAATTTTGGCACTCTCATAAGCAGTCCTACGAAATTCTTCTAGTTCGAGGAGTGCCATCTTCCGTTTATTTCCTGATAAACTGTGATCCATATTTAGCTGCTTGATTGCCCAGTATGCTTTGTGTTCCAATTCTACTGGTAAGTGACATGCTTTACCAAACACCAGCTGGTATGGGGACATTCCCAGTGGGGTTTTATAAGCAGTTCTGTATGCCCAGAGCGCATCATCCAGCTTTAGCGACCAGTCCTTACGTCCAGGATTCACAGTTTTTTCCAGTATGCTCTTTATCTCTCTGTTGGACACCTCTGCTTGCCCGTTTGCCTGAGGGTGATAAGGCAGTGACACCTTATGGATAGACACCCCGTATTGCTTTAAAACCTTGGCAAAGACCTTATTGATAAAATGAGAACCTTCATCACTGACCATGGCCCTCGGTGTTCCAAATCTGGTAAAGATATTACGTTTGAGGAATCTTTCCACAACTGCCGCATCGTTCTTCTGACAGGCTATTGCTTCCACCCATTTTGACACGTAATCCACTGCCAGTAAGATGTAGAGATTTCCCAGAGATGAAGGGAATGGACCCATAAAATCGATACCCCAAACATCAAAAGGCTCGACTTCCTGCCAAAGCGTCATGGGCATTTCATTCCGCTGGGAAATATTTCCTGTCCGTTGGCAGCGATCGCAACTCTGCGCATAGTCATGGCAATCCTTGAAGACTGTTGGCCAGAAAAATCCTGACTGCAGTACTTTGTAGGCTGTTCTCGGTCCGCTGAAGTGTCCCCCACATTGTGCTGAGTGGCAGTGCTGTATTACCTCCAAAATCTCGTGACATGGAATGCAGCGACGGAGAATATTGTCTGCCCCTTGCTTGAACAGATAAGGATCGTCCCAGAAATATTGCTTGCAGTCTGAAATAAACTTCTTTTTCTGCCAAGGGGTGATGTCTTCAGGGAGTGCTCCATTGACCAAATAATTGGCTATGGCGTAATACCAGGGCCGTCTGTTGGTCTTGATCTTCATAATGTGTTCATCCGGAAAATTTTCTTGAATGGGCACCAGTTCTTCTGTAGGGTTTTCCAGGCGAGATAGATGATCAGCTACCACATTTTCAACTCCCTTTTTATCCCTGATCTCGACATCAAATTCCTGCATCAGCAGAATCCAACGCAGCAGCCTTGGCTTTGCATCCTTCTTCTCCAGTAAGTATTTCAGCGTACTGTGATCTGTGAATATGATGACTTTTGAACCTACCAGGTAGGATCTGAACTTATCCTGGGCAAACACAACTGCCAGCAGCTCCTTCTCTGTAGTCCCATAATTAATCTGTGCCTCATTCAGGACCCTGCTGGCATAGTAGATGACACTGCACACCTTGTCCTTCCGCTGTCCCAGTACCGCGCCCACTGCGTAATCACTGGCGTCACACATCAGCTCGAACGGGAGGGTCCAGTCTGGCGTTGTGATAATGGGTGCAGTTGTCAGCCTCTCTTTAAGCACGTCAAAGGCTTCTTTGCAGGCTTCATCAAATACGAAGGGCACATCTTTTCCCAACAAACTACATAGTGGCTTTGTAATTTTTGAGAAATCTTTAATAAACCTTCTGTAAAATACTGCGTGGCCCAAAAAACTCTTAATTGCCCTCATTGTGGTTGGATATGGCAGCTGCTTGATCACCTCTATTTTTGCCCTGTCTACTTCCGGTCCTTTGCTGGAAATCCTGTGTCCCAGCACTATTCCTTCAGTAACCATGAAGTGGCATTTTTCCCAGTTGAGTACCAGGTTTGTTTTTCTGCAGCGTATCAGAACTCTGGCCAGATGGTATAAGCAGTCTTCGAAGCTGTCTCCAAAAAACGAAAAGTCGTCCATGAAAACTTCCAAATTTTTCTCTATCATATCAGAGAAAATAGCCATCATGCATCTTTGGAATGTTGCTGGAGCATTGCACAATCCAAATGGCATCCGTCTAAAGGCGAACGTTCCATATGGGCAGGTGAACGTCGTCTTTTCTTGATCCTCTGGATTTATATAGATCTGGTTGTAGCCAGAATACCCGTCAAGAAAGCAGTAATAAGCATGGTGAGCTAGTCTGTCCAACATCTGATCCATGAATGGCAGCGGAAAGTGATCTTTCAGTGTGGCCTCGTTAAGCTTCCGATAGTCCATACAGATTCGCCAGCCAGTGACAGTGCGCTGGGCAATCTGCTCCTGATCAGCATTCTGTACTACTGTAATACCCCCTTTCTTTGGTACACACTGGACAGGACTGACCCAGGTGCTGTCTGATATGGGGTATATAATTCCTGCTTCTAGCCACTTCATGACCTCCTTACGTACCACATCTTTCATAATTGGGTTTAGTCTCCGTTGAGGCTGGATGACTGGCTTCTTTCCTTCTTCGATTCTTATTTTGTGCATGCAGTAATCAGGACTGATTCCCCTTAGGTCTGCAATTGTCCATCTGATTGCTTCTTTATGCTCTCGAAGTACCTCCAGCAGCTTTTGTTCCTGTTCCTGAGATAAAAGAGACGAAACAATTACCGGCAGAGTATTATTTTCACCAATAAAAGCGTACCTGAGGTGGTCTGGCAACTGTTTTATTTCCAGGACTGGTGGTTCCTGGAGCGATGGGACCAGTGTCATTCTCTACTGGCCTCCTTCGTCCCTATATAGCGTGAACCAGCTTTCTGTTCCCATGATCTGCTCATCCTGCTGCTCCTCTGTTTCCTCTGGATACATGTCCTCAAATTCTTCCCATAAATTTTCCATTTCCTCATTCTCCAGATCATCAATTACCTCTACTGCGAAATAGTTTTCATGCCCATAATGGTCAGGAAGCTGGAGAGATTTGAAAACATTAAATTTCACTTTTTCCTCGTTGATTTGCATGGACAACTTCCCACTTTTGCAGTTAATAATGGCTTCACCGGTTGCTAAGAAAGGCCTGCCCAGGATTAGCGGGACCTCTCCAGCCTCCATGTCTAGGATCACAAAGTCTGCTGGAAAAATAAGCTCTCCAACTTTCACCATGATATCTTCAATTACTCCATAGGCGGGTTTCACAGATCTGTCAGCCATTTGAAGCATAATTCTTGTTGGACGTGGCTCTCCGACTCCCAGACTTTTGAAGATGGTCAGTGGCATCAGGTTGATGCTGGCACCCAAGTCGCATAAGGCTTTTCCTGTGTATGCACTGCCCAGGGTTACTGGAATAACAAAGCTGCCAGGGTCTTTCTTTTTCAGTGGTAGACCATTTTTTACACAACTGCTCGCTTCTGCCGTCAGATTCACTGTTTCGAAGTCACTCATTCGCCTTCTCCCATACAATATGTCTTTGAGAAATTTCGCATAAGTAGGCATTTTGGCAAGTGCTTCAGCAAAAGGTATGTTTATCTGTAATTGCTTGAATACTTCCAGAAATCTGGCGTAGTCTTTGCTGTCATCTCTCTTGCGTGTCTTCAGAGGGTAGGGTACCTCCTTAGAGATATGCACTAATTCTGGACTACCCTCATTAGTCTGCTCTGCTTCCTGCTCGACCGAACCCCTTTTCTGAGAGTTTATGGTTGAACTGTCTTCCCTGTCAATCACTTCCTGTTCAATAATTTTGACTTTTCAGCCCGTGCATGACTGGGATACGGTGGATCCTGCAGTGCAATTCCACTCCGAGTTGTGATAGCATTGATTTGAGCGCGTGGATTGTTCGCTGTATTTGATGGTAAATTCCTTGGGGCTCGTTCTGCCTGGTTCTGTGCAAGCTGACCATTCTGCACCTCCAAGTTGCGGATATCAATCTTCATTTGGCTTACATCGGCAGTTAATGACTCCATCTGCGCGAATCTAGTTTCCCACTGCTTATTGAATTTCTCCATATAGGACTCAAAATGTTGCTGTGACAAATTTAGCTGTGGTGGTGCTGCTGGTGCGTGCTGTGCTGGGGCCGTCTGTTGTGCCTGTGGCCTGTGCTGGAATCCTGGTGCATAGACTGCTGCATTGGGATTTCCGTAGCGAAACCCTGGATGGTCACGTGTGCCTGGTCTGTAGCGACTAGGATCCCACTGCTGCTGAACATAGTTGGCATCTTCGGTCTGAAGCTCCAGAATTGCTGCGTCAAGGTCAGGTTCTTCCACTGATGCCTCTGGCTTCTTCTCCGTATACACCTTTTTAACTAAGTCCTGTACCACTTTCTTGAGGTTGTCAATCCTGTCGTCGGCCACTGGTTCTACTACCGCTGTGAGCCTGCGGTCGTCAAACAGGCGAGTATCCTGTTTGGCTAATTGTTTCATCAGTTCATATGCTCCATCCTTATCCACATGGTATAAAAAGTTACCCCCAGCTTCCCGATCAATCCTGTCAGCATTCTCCCTGTCGAGAGCATGGTAGAATACCTGCAGAATTTTTGCGTCCCCGAAGCCATGATTGGGGCATTTTTTAACAAGTCTCATCAGCCTGTCCCATGCGTCTACCACCGTTTCCCCTATCTTCTGTTTGAACGATAAGATCTCACTCTGCAGCTTGATAACACGGGATGCGGGGTAGAACTTTGCCAAAAAATCAGTAACACACCCATCCCAGGTAGTGATGGACCTCGGTGGTCTTGCCTCCAGCCAGTCTTTTGCTGTTCCGAACAAGCAGTATGGGAATAAAATCAGCTTTAACGTATCCGCTTCAACTCCTTTATATTTAATCTTGTTGCAGTAATCTTCAAACTTTCCGAGGAAGTCGTTTGGATCTTCATCTGCTTTCCCATTGAAAGGACAATGAGTCTGGGCGGTCTGAATGGTGGATGATTTCAGATCGAAGTGCTCTGCTGTAATGGGTGGCACTACGATAGCTGGTTGATGTCCTCCGGTTGGGACTTCAAAATTTTCGACTATTGCCCTACCAGACCTGTTGTAAGTCCTCTGATTGTTCCTGGCAGCAAAGCCTGCTGCTATCAGCTCTTCAATGTAAAGAGCCATCTGTGCTGGAGTACGTTGCTGCTGCCCTGTGGGTGTTCCTGTTTCGGTTGTTGTGTCTTCTCCGTGCTCAGACATCGCGGCTCGGTGTCTGCGACTTTGCTCTCTGAAAAGTTTTTCGGGATCTTCAAGTGGTGATACCAGTTTGCTAGGCAATCTGGACATAAACTAGTATACCCTGAAAATCAGAATTCAAGAGCAGTAAGTCAAAAGAAAATAAACGTAAAAAAGAAAAACTTTGAGACTTATTTTAATGTCTTTTTAACAAAACTGTAACCGTTCCCCGGCAACGGCGCCAAAAACTTGACAGCGTAAATCTATCTGCTTTTTCGCAAGTGTACGATCAAGTAATATAGAGTATGTAATTGTGACTCTGATTGTCGAACCCTCGAGAATAGTTTAAGTTTTGGTTATTAGAATTAGAATTAGACACAAAGTCTGTAAAAAGGAGGAAGGTTTGGGATTTGATTCTTCTCACTAAATTGCAGTAAATAAAACAATATTTAGAAAAGCTTATTTTATTTTTCTTTTAAATACTTTACAGAAATTGTTGTAGTTGTAAAAATCAGTAATTCTAAGAATCTAGGTCCCAGGATCCCCTAGGGTTAATCTCCAGCTTTCATGGTATATTCGATTTCAGAAACACACGCTGGTTTTGTTTATGCCAGCATACCAACAGTACAATCTCCTCTCGGTCTCATGCACCTATCACTCTCCTGCAGATTTTCGGGTCCTCTCGGTCCACCTAAATCTGCAGGTTCGTTCTAAGTCTGCTAGGGTTACAGGTTCTCCTCTCGGTCTCCCCCTAAACGTCTAACAGTTGGTCTAATGCTTCTGGGCTAGTCCCCTGATTCTTTTCACCTCTCGGTCCATCTAGGCAGAGTACTAAATCCTGTCTTTTCTTCCTAA
Source organism: Linanthus parryae (assembly GCA_023055425.1). Taxonomy (NCBI): domain Eukaryota; kingdom Viridiplantae; phylum Streptophyta; class Magnoliopsida; order Ericales; family Polemoniaceae; genus Linanthus; species Linanthus parryae. The sequence continues at coordinate 13,755,491 of JALGPY010000008.1, read as the reverse complement.
CTCTCACTGGTCACTCTCGCGCACCAGATCCTGTCTTTAACACTCCTGGGTGATCAAGCCATTCATGTATGTAAATAAAATCAAAGACAGAATAATAAACAATCCATCCTGTATTAAGGCTTAGCTAGCCATGCATCTGGAAATCAAACAACCAAGTCTGCTGAATTCATAAACCCTAGGTTCACCGAGAACCTAGGAAAAAGGTCTAGCTAGCTTGCATTATTGAAAAACAACGTTTCATAAAAGAGAGAAAAGATCAAACTAGTTATTGGCTGAATACTGAAAAACTGCATCAATCCTGACTTGCTCCAATCCTGACGGCTCTGAAACTGGCTGCTGTGATGATGATGATAGATGTATGAGTGTGTATGTGTAACCCTAATTCAGTGCTGGGACACCTCCTTTTATACTGCCACAGTCTCCAAAACTGATGCACGAAATTCCTGTTTTACCCTCAAAAAGACCCGTCCTGGAAGCTTCTGGAAACCCTCCGTGCGTTCAAACGCATCTCACCTGCGTTCAAACGCAGTGCGTCTGAACGCACTCATCCTGCGTTTGAACGCAGGCCTTAACCGCTTTTCCTTCCTCTGGCTTCTGACTTCTCGGACACGTGCGTTTGAACGCAGCTCCCCTGCGTTTGAACGCACGACTTGGTCTTTTCTTCTTCTGATGTTGAGTCCTGCGTTTGAACGCAGGCCGTGCGTCTGAACGCACCCCTTAGCTCTTCTGACGCATGCCGTGCGTCTGAACGCACGCCTTAGCCTCTTTTCCACCATTTTCCCGCTGCTGCCATCTGGTGCGTTTGAACGCAGGTGCCCTGCGTTTGAACGCACAACTTAGACTTTTCTGCTCTTTTTCTGCTCAGCTCTCCTGATACGCTGCTTCCCATCCAAGTCAATCCCATGCATTTCTCGGCACCTGTTACCTGCACATTATAACATGTACCCGCGATCATATCCAACAAACAAAAGTATGCATGAAATTACTCAAATCTTGCAATCATGTCCTATAAATCTCTGCCTCGTATCAGGTGAAAAATAAGCTGAAAATGGGCAAACTCAACTCTCACAGGGTTAAAACCAATGGTAAAAAGATGTTCCAGACTAGTCCATTTTCAAGCTGTCAGTGGGACACGTATCTTATATTCTCAAGTGTAAGATACGTATCTATACTATCTTCTACCCTGATACCCTCAAGTGTAAGCAGTCAGTCACAAACGACTTGGAGCAATAAACTTTTCAGAGACTTCCTAACAAGTTACATACATATGAGGACATGAAATCTCTCTACGACAAAAAGAAATGTAGAAGCTATGTAATTTCCCTCTGCGTAGTTTACTTTTCCTCCATTTTATGCTTTGGGTAACATAATGATTAAAAATCTGCGAATCTATGTTGTAGAATTAGTCTATACAATATAATATTCGTGAAAAAATTGATAAACTTTTATACCCTTTTAGTACTAGTCAAATCACATCTTTAAAATGTTCGAAAAAATCATGCCATTACTTCAAAACGCTCGAGTATGAACAAGTACCATCTCCGTTCTTCTCTATGTTGTCGCACGACTTTCGAATGTCACTTTGATCCGATGATTTGATTAACAAAACGATACAAAAATTTGGTAATTTTTTCATTGGGTCGTAGAGAAAATTATGATGCACAACACCATGAAAAATTATCAAATTTTTTGTATCGTTTTGTTAACCAAATCACCGGGTCAAAGTGACTCTCAAAAATCGTGCGAGGACATAGAGAAGGATCGGAGGTAGTAGTAGAAGTTGGAGACTCCGAGTGGTGGTGGTGCAGGTGGTCCTCTAATCACTTAAGTGGATGCTTGATTGTCAAGAAACCTATTTGCATAGGTCCATCGTCTATGAAAGAGCTATGTTAGATTAGAAACTTTGGTAGTTGGTACCACATAAATGTTCACAGTTATTCTTATTGCAATGTATCCATTAATATATAACAAAGTAATATACATGTTTTGAATTAAAATCATTTTTAAACTTATATGTCATATACATCAAATCATATTAGAAGTCAAATACGCGGATTCAGTACGTGGATTCAGATACACCGTACACATAAAACTTCATTTCATTTTCTTATGGATCGTCAAGGTTTTTCTTCGAAATGGGCCGTTTTCCCCCAAGCCTTCCAAGACTACTATTAATACGAACCTTTGATAGCATATGTTGATGCTCCTTGATCATTTCACGTCCATCCCAGAAATTCATACCAACAAGTTTTAAGTCGCAAGAATTTCACCCTCCAAGTAAGCCCATAATTTACACTTGAATTGTTCTTACGAAATCATTTGTTGGCAAACCCTAATTTTCCAACTTCATTGGAACTTTTGTGGGATATACAAGTTAACAAATATACAACTTCTTTGATTTCTTTTTGTAGGTTTTTGAAGCCCTTTTTGTGATAGTTAACAGAGAAGAATCAAAAGATGGACACAAGTTCAAGGCAGAAAGACTTGGCATCAAACCATGAACCAACTTCTCTAAACATCAACAAGACACCAAGATCAACCAATATCAACCATTTCAGAAAATGGTCATCACCAGCAAAGTTCAGAAACCCTAGAATCGTGCGAGTCTCAAGCGAACATGGAGGCAAAGATCGCCATAGCAAGGTATTCACGGTCAAGGGGTTAAGAGACAGGCGAATTAGGCTCTCGGTGCCAACAGCAATCCAGTTATATGATCTTCAACACAGGCTTGGTCTTAACCAACCAAGTAAGGTTATGGATTGGTTAATTGAGGCCACCAAACATGATATCGACAAGCTTCCCCCACTTCAAATGCATCTAGGCGATCACTCGTCTCTCCCTTCCCTCTTCTATTCAAACCCTACCGTCAATGATGGAGGGCTGATACAACACAACAAGTTCGAGAGAAACGAACAAGACTTGTTTCGTACAGAAAGCAGTACTGCACATTATCCCAATCTTGGAAACTGTGTCTTGTTGCCATACCCACAAACATGGGAGAGTTCAAATTCCAATACTCCTAGTTTGTTGCTTGGAAACCAAGGATCTTCATTTCCATTTACATCACAAGGACCTTTCTTGGCCCAACCAGCTGCTTCAAGCTATTTTCTTCCACCATACCCACAATTCATCACTGCATACCAAGAAGAGAATTATGATACAAAGCCATTTGCTCATAGTATCCCATTCTTCAGCTCAAACTCACACCAATCTGCACCGAACCCCGGGTTTTGAGTTGTGTCTTAACTCTTTTGAATCCTCATTCCAAATCGCTCTACGGATCAAAAATCACAAAGTAGGATGAGGAACGTGACGAATGTGAGATTAGTTCAATTTTAATTAGTTACATGGAAGGTTATAAGTTATACTTTAATCGCTCTATAGCTTCAATCATGGATGTACTCTTATGTTATGGAGGAAGATAGTTACAATTGATATTGCTCTCTTGTTTGTGTCATAGAGCATTTATGAATAAACCATTCATAGGGTCTTACATGCCTTCTCTTTTAATAGCTTTTGATGCAAAAGAGTTGTTTAAAGAGTGTGATATTGAGAAAGGAGCCAAAATGTTGATGCTGAGTATGGTGTTTTTCTATAAAAAAATATGGTGTTTTTCTAAACCTCAGGTGATTAGGTGAAGTTGACGTTTTAAGTATTGGAACCTCATCTATGACATGAAACCTCGAGTTCGAGAAACATTATATTTTGTATTTTTGAACGAATATTGTGGTGTTTTTGGTATTCAACATTCATATTTTAGTTCCTTTCCCTTGCAGTATTGTATTTTTTCCTTCTCTCTCTCTCTTTTTTTTTCTCCCACTGTATTTTTGTACCAATTCCCGCGATGATCTTGTCAACAGTCACACATGCGTATGAAACTTTTTAGAAGAAATTCCAAAGAGCACTTTAATTTTTCTTCGCATTTCGAGAATTTGGTACTCCTATTATGTAGTAGTACTTTTTTTTTGAGAAAAATCATAATTTTGACAAAGTCTAAAACTATAATTTTGAATTTTTCCGTCTACAAAGTACGGAGTAATGTTTAGCCTTAAATTTGCGATCAAAATAGTCACAAAACCACATTCTAATTTTCATTACATTATTTCTGCCCACTTTGATGTTTATGGAGTCATTTCGTTTTCTAATATATATTGTCACAAAACTATATATATGTTATTTCTGATTAATTAAGAGATATCATATTTTTCTGAAAGAACGTGGAGAATCAAATAGCACTAGTTGGTGGGAAATCGATCAACCACATAGAAGCTATATACCTACCACTCCGTCCCAGCTCTTTCTTCCCATCCTGACTTTTGACTCGTATCTGAGTCACTTTGACCGAGTGATTTGGATAGCAAAACGATGTGATTTTTTGATAATTTTTTCACCGTGTTATAGAACAACCTTTACTCTACAATGCCATGAAAAAATTATCAAAAAATTGTATCATTTTGTTATCCAAATCATCGGATAAAAGTGACCCAATGAATAGTGGTAAAAATTAAATTGGGAAGAAAGAGCTGGGACAGAGTGGTACATACCTAGCTTCTAGCTTTCACAATCATGGAAGGACCCAACATATGAGAAAGACATAACATTACCCATAATGATAGGAAATATTCAACACAAATGTCGACATTCTATTACTATAAGTAGCTATGTGCTAATTAAATGTTGGAGTGCTACTTTGGTGAGACAATATTAATCACAAGTTATTGGTGGGTCGCAGGAGTTCAAGTACCATGAGATTGCATTTGTAATTGGTATAAAAAGGTAAGAAGATTGACAATGATTTTGCAGATGGAGCTATAGGTCCATATGACCCTCCTCCTGGTGCATAAGGGAGGCGAACCAAACTGCTGACTGGCTCGCCAACTTTTGCAGCCATAAATCGGCTTCTTTTGTCCGGCGATGTTATACTTTTTCGGGGGTACTTTGGTATAATGTATCGTCTGTACTACTTCCCTCTCATATTCACCTCTCTTCTTTTTTTTTTGAGAATCAAATACTACCTCTGTTTCTTCTCTTTCACCTTACTTTCCTAAAACGGAAGTTTCTTCTCTTTCACCTTACTTTCCATTTTTGGTAAGTTTTTCTTTAGAAATGACCTCATTACCCTTACCCACATATTAACCTTATCTAATCCACTGCCCCATTCAACCCCCCACCACCCACTTATCACCTCAACTGTCTCTCACCAGCTCTTCTCATTCTCTCTGCAACAATGGCTTCTCCAGCTCCACCCACGACCCAACTCTCTGTCAACTCACCGTCGACCACTCCTTCACCATCGCTCAGTCTCAAAATCGGCCAGCCACTCCAATCGCCGGTAAATCCAACTCCAATCTCGTCCCAACCAGGCGATTCTCGGACCCAATCCCCAACAGGATCTGGTGGTCCTCTGGGTTCACAGGACGGCGACAGAGATGGTGATGACGATGGAAGATCTAAGATTTCCCCCCCTCTCTCTTTCCTCTCTCTCTCTCGGCGACGGAGACGGCGACAGGACGGAAACAGGACTGCGACGGCGAGGACGGCTTGGAGAACGCCGGAGCAATCGATTTTCGACGAGGAAGATGAAGAAAACCGAAGAAGTGAAGAGGGCGAAGAAAATGAAAAATAGATCTGCAGATTTATTATTGTTGTTGAAATCAACTGTTATTGTTCTTTTTTTTTTCTTCTCATCTTTTTTTGGTTAAGATCTGTTAATATTTGATCTTGGTAATCTTGATCTGTATTTCTTGGTGCTGGTCTGGGGATGGTGGTGCTGCTTTGGTGGTGGTAGTGTTGGTGGTGGTGATGGTTGTGAGGTTGATTGTGGGAGAGAGAGAGGAAGGAGAGAGAGGCAGTAATTATATGAGATTGGTGAGGGTAAAATAGTCAAAAGCACACATTTCTTAAAAAGTGTGCCCATTTTCTCTCACTTGAAAGAAGAGAAACAGAGGTAGTATGTATTAAAAGCTCAAGCTCCCATCGAAACACTATCCTTTACATCATTTGAAACTGAAATTTTAAGCCAATCGGGGGGTCTTCAAACCATAGGTAGTCTTCCTCTTCATGTTTCTGGAACTGGGCTAAACGATGGGCCGTTGCATTTCCTTCCCTCCGGACGAAAGTAGCTCTGCTTTCCTCAAAATTCTTCATCAGCTCAAGGATCTCTTCAATTCCTTCTTCCGCTTCCGTAATGTCTATGGGATCGAGACCTCTCTTTCTGCTTTGGATTTCTTCAATGATTGTCTTCGCATCCCCCTCTAACACCACTTTTGTTAACCCCATGGTTGCTGCTAGCCTCATACCTTCCAAAGCAGCTCTGATCTCTGCCATCTTTGCCGTTGGTAGGTAGCCACTGTGTTTGTGCATTGCCATCAACATATCCCCTTTTTCGTCTCTTATGATTACTCCTGCACTTGAGTTTCCATTGTTGTGCTCCCACGCTCCATCGAAATTTATTTTTGACCAGCCTCGATCCGGTTTTCCCCAGTGATATTTTTCCCCTGTTTCAGTACTTTGTTTATCCACCATTTCACCCAGTTCATTGTGGCGGTCAAGTACCGAAGCAAAGATAGTCTCTGCTTTGGTCTCCATGTTGTTGAACTTTCTGTTGTTTCTGGCTAACCATAGTTCGTGAATAGTCAAAAACACCATCTGGAGTTCCTTGTGATTCGCCGAGATAATTTTCGCACCAATCCACCCTTGATAATCCCCCTTCATCTTCTCTGCGAAGTCATTCCCAAAAATGGTTTTCCACACTGATTTCGCCTTTTGACACTCCAGAAACACATGATTGATCGTCTCATGAGCTCTACCACATCCCCCACACAGTGTATCTATCTTGATACCCCGCCTCCGAAGGTTACTCAGACATGGCAGAGCATTATTAATGCTACGCCAAATTAGATGATTAACCTTTTTTGCAACTCTCACCTCCCACAGACTCTTGTACATCTTCGATATGGTTGATGATTCCTCCTGGCCCCTCTCCCATTGAGCATTGATCTGTAAAGCACGATTGTAACCCGAGCGTACCGTATAGTTGCCATGATCAGTCCCATCCCAGATTAACTGGTCCGGCTTCTTAACTGCAGGTAACTGAATTCTCCTAACCACGTGCTTGTCAACTTCCCATAACAGCTCGTTAAGTTTGTCTTCATCCCAACTGTTCGTCTCCGCCTTTATTAAGTCACTAACATGCATTGTCGTGTTTGTTGGGAAGATTGTGATCAGTTTTCTCATAAGAGGACTTGGAATCCAGTCGTCCTGTATCCGAATGCTGCGTCCATCCCCCAGCTTCCAACGCACGCCTTTTTTCAAAACTTTCCTCCCTTCTATAATCCCTCTCCATGCGTAAGAAGGGCTATACCCAAGCTCTGCATCCATAAAATCTGAGTTAGGGAAATATTTTGCCTTCAAAACTCTACTACACAGAGAGTTCTTTTGCTTCATTAGCCGCCACCCCTGTTTTGCTAACATCGCCAAGTTGAAACTTTTAAGATCCTTGAACTGTAACCCTCCCCTTTCTTTGGACTGTTGCATCTTGTTCCAACCCACCCAATTGATCCCTCGGTCCTTCGATGAGTTGCTCCACCAAAACTGTCTTATCAGCATCTCCATCTTGTTACAAACTCCATCCGGTAGTTGAAAACAAGACATAGCGTAGGTCGGAAGAGCTTGAGCAACTGCTTTTATCATTACCTCCTTTCCGGCTGCTGACAAATGTTGGCCCTTCCATCCTTTTAGTTTGCTACTCAGACCCTCCGTTAGCTTGTTGAAAGTGGTGGACTTGTTTCTCCCCATTGTTGTTGGAAGCCCTAGATATTTATCATGTTGAGGGACTTCTTGAAAACCCGCTAGAGCCATGACACTCCCTTTATCCTCGCCGGTAGTATTTGGGGAAAACACGATCGCAGACTTTTCTGTATTGATCTGTTGTCCCGATGCTTTCTCGTACATAGCTAGTAGCTGCATGAAAACAGTCATATTTTCTGTGGTGGCCTGCGTAAAAAACATGGAATCGTCAGCAAAAAATAGGTGGGAGACCACTGGTCCTCCCTGGGAGGCTTTCACCCCTTCTAGCCTCCCCTCCTCAACAGCCTCACTCACCACCCTCGAGAGCATGTCACTACACAACAGGAATAAATATGGGGAGAGGGGGCAGCCCTGTCTTAGCCCTCTCTCCGGCTTAATGAGACCCGTGGGAATCCCATTCCTAAGAACTGAATATGTGACCGTGGAGACACATTTTTCCACCAAAGTTCTGAAACGAGTCCCGAAGCCTAAGTGGAACATCACTTCTTTCAAAAACTTCCACTCAATCCTGTCGTACGCCTTACTCATATCGAGTTTAATAGTCATGAAGCCCTTCTACCCCTTCTTTCTTGTCTTTAAAGTATGGATAACCTCAAAAGCTGTTAGGATATTGTCTGATATTAGGCGGCCCGGAACAAACGCACTTTGGTTTTCTGATATCAGATAGGGTAAAACACTTTTTAAACGATTCGCAATGCACTTGGCGACTATCTTGTAAATAACAGTACAAAGACTAATAGGGCGGTACTCACTTGGTTTTCGTGCCTGTTTTGTTTTCGGAATTAGCGCAATGCGCGTGTGATTATACTCCTCTGCTGACCCATCTTCGTTCAGAATTCTCAACACCTCAGTAGTTACCTCTTTTACCACTAAACCCCAGTGCTTCTGGAAAAAACCCGCATTATATCCATCAACACCCGGCGCCTTATCCGGCGCCATCTGGAATAATGCCATTTGGACTTCTTCTGCCGTGAATAACTCTTCCAGTCGAGTAATGTCAATTCAGCCGAATGTGCTAAAAGTGGAGCTATGTCCTCCATCTCTGGTTTTGATGAAGAAAAAATGTCGGAGAAGTATTCTCCGAGTACTGAATTTATGCCTTCGTCGTCAGAGACCCATTCCTCATTGCTATTCTCGATTCCTTTGATACTATTTCTAGCTCTTCGGATTGTTGCTTTAAGATGAAAAACTTAGTATTCTTATCTCCATATTTCAACCACTCAACTCGTGATCGTTGCTTCCACATGACCTCTTCCTTATACTGCAAAGAATTATACTCCATAACTAGAGCTCTTTTCTCCGCCAGCACACTCTCGGACTTGGCAGAGCTCTTTTCTCCATAACTAGATATCTTGCAGCATACTTCTCCGCCAAGTTTCTACCTCCCTTCTCCCCTTCTTTAGCCTGTACGGACCTTGGTGGTGACTCTTCCTCTACTACTGCGGTTTTTGTTGGGTGGTTTGGAGGGCTGAAATTAATTAAGTGCCCCTTCCTCTTATTAACATCACTCTTTAGTGCCTGACTGGGAGTTCTTGACACTGCCTCATTGTACTGGTTGATTTTTGCCAACACACCACCTCCTTTTGAAAAGTTATTCCCCTCTGTTTTGTTGTTTATTTGCATGGATTTTCTTGTCGAGTTATCCCCACTATCAATGGCCATAGCATGTGCTTCATTAGTCTCTTCCTGAACCGTTTTGTTTTGTGTCCCCTCCTCATTGCTTGTCTCCTTCGTAGCTACATCGACACTCTGTGATGGGATCCCATTCGGTGGTTCATGGGGATTGCTAGCCTCTGTGTTCACATCTTTCTCCACCGGCTCATTTGTTCTCTTGTTGTTTGGTGATTTCCTCCCCGCTGTCCTTCGGAGGTTCTGCGGATGACATAAGAGAAAGTCTCCGTAGCCCGGCTCCATTCCGTCTTGAACTTCTTCGGGTACACGGCACAATCTTCACTCAAGTGCGTAATGCACCCGCACCATCTACAAACACTAGGCAAGCGTTCGTACTTGAAATCAATCCACACTTCTTCCTCTTTCACTACCAAGTTGACTCCCCTCGGAATTGGTTCATCAATTCTCATCCGTGCTCTCGCTCGGATGAAGTTAATCCCATCTTCGCTTTCAATCCTTCCATCCACAAATATCGACTCTGCCACCGAATCAATTATCAACTTTCCGGTCTCTTTTTTCATCAAGTGGATCGGGATGTTACTTAGTTGAACCCACACTTCAAAGTCCTTGAACTCAACTGATGTGGTTTGCTCTCCTAGCTGCCATGGCTTCAAAAGAAGTATACTACCGTTGAATGCCCAAGGACCACCTGAGGAGACTCGTTCCAGACTTGCTTGGTCTGGAAACACAAACAAGAAGGTGTTGTAGTCGACCTCTATCATGTTAACTTCGTTACCCCTGTTCCATATCTTTCTAAAAACCGGCCTCATCGTCGACCCCTGAACTCTTTCTTCAGAAACAAAAAGTCCGATCAACACATGGCTGAAACTCGCTTCCGCTTCCCTGCAGAAATCCTCGTCTAAAACTACCCTTCTCTGCTCCTTCTCAGTGTATTCGGTGCCAGCCATGTTCCCAGACGAAGCGCTGCAACTTGTGGTTGGGATCGCCGTTAGAAACTTGGCCGCCGGCGGTGTTTAGTCTCTCCGAGGCAACCCTAACCCTAAAATCGCCTTTCTCACACTCTCCGAGAAACTCGGAGGAAACTAATAACTCTTTTCCTTATTCACCTCTCTTCTCATACTACCGTGTACATTATCTATCAAGATGGCTGGTATGATTTCAGCATTCAACTATTAATTAAAAGTTTCGGTGCAACGCTAATAGAACGGTTTAATTTTAGGTAAAATATTTTTGTAGAAATGTTAAAAGAAAAGTAAAAGAGAGTCGCTATGCTTCAACATTTATTTGTCATCGTTGTATCTCACCTCTAATGCGACAAGATATGTTTGTTGATAGTAAAAGACACTTTCCACCCCTGTTTTTTGGTGAAAAGACACTTTGGTCCCCTGACGTTTGGACAATTCATCATTGCACCCTTGGAACTAACAGAGGCTAACGGAAGACTAACGGATCTCCTTAAAGACGATTATACCCTATGTAATAAAACAAAATTACCACACAACCTAGCCCTACCCACCCCACCAAGATTATCTGTATTCTCATTACCTCATCCACCCTTTTCTTTCTCTCTCTGCCTTATTGTTACATGAAACAAGTACATCCAACCCTGACTTCATCCCCCTTACCCTCGTTTCTTCATCTTCTTCTTCTTCACTTCTCCTCTTTCTCTAACCCTAGTAGCTGCGACAACAGCCGTCAATACCACCTTGTATTTCAATTTCAGTCGGTGCCACGTACACCTCCGCCTCTACCTCCATCACCTCCGGCGCCACATCCACCTTCACTCCCGCGTCGGAGACGATGGTGGTGCGGACGCTGCCACCGACTTCCAGATCAACGGTGCCGCCTCTCCTGAAAGCAACGACATTACGGGGCTCTTCAACTCCGCCGTGAACGCTTGGCCCGATGGTCATGGCTGTGGCTCGATGCAACTGACAGCAGATGTTCTGAGATTGTCAGGTCGATTCGCTGTTGGATGACGATTGACTAGTTGTTGGGTTTATATGAATCTCCAGATAGTGCCAATCCTCCAAAACAATTGACTGTAACCAAAAAATCAATCTCTCTCTCTCCCTGTCCATGAAGCTGAGGAGAACTAAAATAAGATTAGTAAAATGTTCCTCAAACTGAACCCAGTATTTTCTCAAATCGAACCCTGAATCCCCCACATTTGTCTATCTTTCGACTCCACGTCCAATTCCCTTCCGGAACACCACCACCGATCTCAAATTGAAATTGATATCGTACTAACTGTAAGAGGCTTCGACAGAGACCCACCAAGAGCAATATCAATTTTGTTTCATTTGTTGATTGGGTCTGGTTTGTTTCAGATGAATAGGGATAAAGAGAGAAAGACTAATACTCTAGTAGAACTCCATCAAATTTCGATTTTGCGACTTTTTCCAATTCTTATATGTTCCAGCTTAGCTCTCCTTCACTTTTACCTTCCCCGTTTGACTATGAGTGTTGATTCGGTATTCCCATCACATAATTTGAAGTTCTTGATTTGAGTTGGAGGGCGCGTTCCTGGTCGATTGCTAGAGACAGAAGGTATATTGGTGAACGTAGTGATGGTAGTAGTTGTGGACTGGAAAGGATTTTTGTTGCGATGATTTGTGTTTTTTGTTCATAGATTTGAAGATGGAAGAAACCAAAAACAAGAACACGAAGAACATATTTTTTGAAACTAAGAAACCAAGAACATCAAAAACATGTAACATGGAAAAAACAGGCAAGGGTAAAATTGTCATATAAATGTTAAAAAGTGACTTCATATACCGAACTTAACAGAAGGGTGTTAAGTGTCTTAACATTTTTCCGTTACAAGGGTGGTGTGATGAATTGTCCAAACGTCAGGGGACCAACGTGTCTTTTCACCAAAACACAGGGGTGGAAAATGTCTTTTACCCTAAAGAAAATTTATATTCAAAACAGATAAATTCTAGCAAGACTTTCTAGCACAACCGATTGTGGAGTTAGAGAGCACCGATACAGAACGGACATAAAAAATTAGTTAAGATTGTTTCTGACCACGAAGCTAGAGCATGCGACGATTATCGTAGAACGACAACATGAGTTTGATTTGAGGCTTCCACTTCGGAGGAGAATGATATGCGATGATTTTCTCAAGTCAGGATCTTCTCGGCAGCTTTGAATCTGGGGGCAGATACCGAACCGCCACCGACACTCTTCGGTCGAAGTCAGACATTAGAGTGTTGATTTATTCAATCGCGTCCTTGCCGGCGTTGAGGCTCTTCAAGACCATCACCATCTCCTGACCCTCAATCGCTGACGCCATCGGAAGAGAGAACTAGATATCGATACAGAAAAAAACATACTGAAAATCTATAATTTTAGATGAGGAAGGCGAAATGGACTGACCTTTCGGACCACCCAGATCAGGTAGCGGAAAAGGGATTTTGGGAGTTCGGATGACCATTGAATACATTTTCGGCGACTCTGAGCTTTTTCTTTATATCACTCTTCTGTTTCTATCTCTAAACTGTGGCTATTAATAATTTTCTTTGCAAAAACATTTTGAGGGTTTTCTAGATAAAATTTCTTTGTTTTGAATAAAATTTCTTATCATGGTTGGGAAAAGAAAAAAACAACCTTATGATCAAATTTTTCCATCCACTAAATGTAACATAGAATACGAGTGGGTACCTGCAATGCACGACCTTTGAAAGAAAGATTGGTACTGCGACTGCACCATTTTAAAGTATGAGTACAAAATTCACGAAAAAATTAAGCTATGGGTACCTTCGTTTGAATTTTTCCATATAATTTCCTTTTATGGTTGGGAGAAGACGAAATAACCCTCTGTTTAAATTTTTCTATCCGTTAAATGTAACTGAGTTACTATTGGGTACATGCAATGCATGATTTTTGATATTTTAGCACCGTGACTGCACAATTTTAAAGTATAAGTACTAAATTCACGGAAAATCTAAATTAGGGATACCTCCCGTGCAATTTTACTAAAACTCAAAGTACAAAATGATTGTATGCTTTAGTCTAGGAATGTTAAAAGAATCCAATCAATTTTGTTCGCGAAGCAAGTGAAATCAAGTGACTCTAAGTCGCTAATGTCTAAAAATGTGAGTTATTTTCCATTGTTACAAAGTCTTTTTTCACGCAGCCAAACTCACCTTAATAATGCGAGCAATTTCTAAGTTTTAACATTTTGGTAAATACACTTTCACCGCCTCAAGTTGATGCAAAGAAACTTTTACCTCAAGGTGCCAAATGGCCTGTCCGAACTGGTATGGGGTCGGGCTGGTGGGGGAGGGAAGTGATCCAAACCGGTTATGGGCTAAAAGTCCATGGGTTCGAGGACTGGAAGGGCTAGCCTGAGGGGTCTTTTGGGGGGGGGGGGGTCCGGATCGGAGGGGAACGGGCAAATTCGGAAGGGCTTCGTATGCGTGGGGCGCGAGTCGCTTGGGATTTAACTCGACCCAGACTAATTTCAGGGTCGAGCTACCTGTTGGGGGCATGGTTGGTGTTCTGGGGCCCCGTTGGGCCGCTTTTAGCCCCCGGGTAGCCCTCTCGACACCATGACTTCCACCACTTTCTATTTGGGAATATACACTTTCACCCTTTTAGTGTACTAAATTTGGGTTATGAGGCCAAGTACTATGGTAATAGTTTTGGGACAAATTTGCCTTCCTACCGTGTAAGAAGACACAACCAGGGTGTAAGAGCATCTCCAAGAGATGGCCTATAAGTTGTCTTTGGCACAAATTTAGGCCAGTTTTGCTCAAAAACCAGCTCCAACAGCTGGTGCAAAATCTGGCCTAAATTTGAGCCAGACATATAATTGGACCAGTTCTGGCCTAAACTGAGGACAATTTGAAGCTGGTGTAAGAAATAAAAAACTCTGATTTATTACTCCGCTACTCCTCTGATCCTCCTCATAATCATCCACCGCTCCTCAAACGTTCGTATGCACCGTTGCAAGGGTAAATTAATAATTCTTGTCAACGATTGAAGTGAAAAATACAAAAATATTAAAAAATTAACCTTAATCTCGCTTCAATAGTATAATTAGTTCGATATTAATTTAATAAAGTGTGATAATTATTAAATATAGAAACATAATTATTTAATAATGAAAATTATAAAATAATAAAATAATGCTGGTGGCCTATATTTAGGCCAGCTGCTGGAACAGGAACTCAAAAAGTGCTGGTGTAAAATTTAGGGGAGGTACAAATATAGTCCAAGGACAATTCAACTTTTGGAGATGCTCTAAGTGTCCTCAAATTTTGGTACACATAAGGGGTGGAAGGAAGTGAAAGTGTCTTTTGTGTCAAACCTGAAATTATTGAAAAAGGCAGTTATGCCCCTCGGAAGTTAGAGGCAACTCACAAAAACCCATCAATAATAGTTGCTACTATTTCTACAAGACACCCTCTCGAAATCGAAATATCTCACTCCGACCCATTTTGCAGAGGGGGGATAAAAGAAGGTTCGATTCTCTGTACCAGTGCTCTCTCCTCTCTCTCTCTCTCTCTCTCTCACCCACTCCAGATCTGATCCGAAGAACGCCATCCCTCTCCAGACGCAGGTCAGACTCTCTCTCTCTCTCTCATTTCCTTATGTTTCTCGCTTCTCTGTTCGATCACTTCGTTTCCAGTAGATCTGTGTGTATCAGTCTCTTTTGATTGCATGAATTGTGTTTTTGCTTCATTTTCGTCTCTTAACTTCGAAATGCGATGTGAATTTTGTGTGCGATCGTCTGATAGTTGTGATTGATTAGTTTTGTTAGTCTCTGTATACTGAAATTCGTCACGGTTGCTTACTGATTACGCTTGAGTTCGTGTTTTCCGCTATGCGGTTGTTTGATTTAGGGTTTGATGAAGAACTAGGGTTTTCAAATTTGAAATATGAGAATCATTGTTTGAGATTTTTTTTTTCCTGAATGAATTCACTGTGATTTCTCTTCTTGTTGAAGTGTAGAGTAAATTATGCACACTGGGTTTGGTGGGTCAACCAGAGACTTGTGTTTCTGCTACTAGTTGTTAATTTTGGGGAGATTTTGATGTTGGTGAACACAAATAGACATGTGGTCTATGGATAATCAAGTACTACCCCTTTGTAGTAAACATGAAGAATCAACCTTGATTTGCCAATTTTTGTCTATATATTTTGGCCACATAATATCACTGTCAAAGTCAACTTTCTCAACTTGCTTTTGAAAAAGATAGGGACAGGTTAATTAGACAATAGTTTGTCAAAAGGGAAGTTGAGGCTTCGGTGTCAACCAAAATACAAGTTGTCTTGTTTGATATATTTCTAAATCAACAAAATACAAGAGGTTTGTATCAGCCTTCCTGACTACAATAGTGGATCTAAGTTCTACTTTCCTGCCGTCAATTTCTTAAGAAAAGTTCTTATATCCAATGAATCGGATTTACACAATTGTGCAACATGACCTATGTAACTAAGACTTTTTTTTTGAGAATACCTATGTAACTAAGATGATCTTTGATATTGTGTAGGTTAAAATTCTTATTTTTTTGAAATGTTTTTTGAGAATTTATCTAATTGTATAAGTCTCATCAAGTGCCTTCAAACTCAGATTGACAAAGCATATTTTCTGATTTCCTTGTATGAGAATTTTCCCTCCCTGCCTAGGCTCTTTGAAACATAGACATTACTCCGATAGTTTTGCTTAATAAATGTTTTTTATCCGTACAATCTTTGTTGATAATTGATACAAATTCCATTGCCAAGAGTCTGCTCTCGATTTCTTTTTTGCGAATGGATTCGGTTTGGCTCATACACCTTTCAGCTGTATACTGCAAGAACTGGTTTGACTATCATTTGACATATTGCTTTCTAGGATTATATTCATGAGATGATATGTGGGTCATGTTACAGTTGTTGCATGGTACTATTAAACATGTGTCAGTTAAAAGGTGTTTGTTGCGTTTAACAAATGTGGCTGGACTCTGTAGATTCTGATAAATCATGTCTGAATTTTTTGTAGGGTTGTCTTTTGGGAGTTCTTTTAAAACTTTAGATCAAACAATGGGTCGTGGAGTGAGCAGCGGCGGGGGACAGAGTTCTCTTGACTACCTTTTCGGTGGTGGAGAGCCTGCAAAACCAACAGCAAAAAGGGCTGAAGCGAAGGTTGAAAGCAGCGAACCTGCTCCAAAACCTACTGCTGCAGCACCAACTGCAGATGTTACTAAGCAAATCCCAGCTGGCATCCCGGGAAACACTTCAAACAACTATCACCGATCTGAAGGCCAGAATACAGGCAACTTCCTCACGGTAAGTTCTCAGTCACAATGAGCTTCACATCATTATTTGCTAGAACATTTCATTTTTTGTCTCGTGAGGAACCAGTGTATTTCATTTGGAGGGAGATTTTGGTTCAGTTCTTGAAGTGCTTTCACCCAATCTTTTTATATCTCTTACCCTCTGGGAGGACAGAAAAATAGAAATGTTGGATAGTATAAAGGGAAGCTCTAGGAAAAGGGCAGTTCATGACAAAACTTGAATTTCGCTTGTAGTGTTGTTAGTTGTTACGCTCCTCTTCCGGCTTTCATTCTTTCTCCTTTTTGCTGCCATGTGTTATTGTAAGTAATTTATGGGCTACATGATCTTATTCTACCTGCCTCTTTGAATGCTTTGCGTTTGAAGATGTGATTTGCTTATAGAATGGCTGCATAATAAAGGTTTCTATTGACCGAATTATGTTCACAGACAGAGGGGTGTCTGCATCTCTTGGAGTTTCTTGATGTTACATTATCATTTTTAGTTTTAGATGCAACAAATAAGGGACTTCTACGGCCAGTTCTGTAGAACTGGAAATTTACAAAACAGTCATCAAAGTTGATTTAAGTTTGAATATTCAGGATAAACGGAATTTGGGCTAATTGATTGATTTTTCCTCAAGAATAATTGAAGTTGAATAATCTATTTAAACCCTTTTTCTCGTAAAGCCTGAAATCTGTGCTGTTGACTTATGGACATGACAGTATGCAACGCATGCATGTCACTTAAATGAGATAAGGATATCCAGCATTCAGCAACCACATGCGTCTTGTTCCGTATCAAGTTAGTTCACATACCCAATCGCTCTGTATGAAAGTCTCTTGCAGTACTAGTATCTCATATGTTACGTGGTGCTTATCCTTTAAACATCACAGATGAATACCAATTGCTACATAGGCATAGTGTACTTATATAAGTAGAATAGCCCTTTGGTGCTTCCTCGTAGATCTGTGGATCTTAAGGTAAACTAACCCTTTTGATGCAATAGTTTGAACCTAATGATAGATGGATAGCATTTGGCTTATTAGGTCTTGGCATTTCTTACTGACTACTCTAGATAATTACTTTATCAGCACTAGAGGTCTTGCTCTTGTATGATGATCCCAACCCCAGTGATGAGAACTGAAAATTCCTGAATGTAACCTTTAAGGGTGAGCTTAACGGGTGGCCTTATGATAGAGGCCCTTCTATGCCATGCTCATGGCCAAAGCTCGAAGTTGGTTGTAGAGTTTCTAGGTGTTGTGTGTTACGGTACTATATGTGATGTTCCTCTAGTATCCGAAGGACAAAGTAAACCTGCTGTGGTGGTTCTGATTCTGAAGTTCCTCAGCCATCCATTATTCTATGACAGAGAAACAAAAGTAGTTTTTTTCCCAAATATCCAGTTTTACGTAGTTCTTTCACACTGATTTTATCTTTGAACATGATTGAGGAAGGTTTTCTACATTTCTTATAAATTCATATCTCAGAATCTGGGTGGAAGCGAACTGTTAAGCTTTATTTTTATGTATCTGTACCGTGACATGGACATGTCTTTATTATGCCTATATAAGGTCTTGAAACTCCAGTACATAATCTTTAGACGGGGTCTTTGAAACATTGTTTTAATACAGGATCGTCCTTCAACGAAAGTTCACAATGCACCAGGAGGTGGATCGTCCCTGGGCTACCTGCTTGGTGGTGGCAGCAACTAGTACCTTGAGCTTCAGAAGATAAAACCGTGAAGTGGATGTTGCTTCTTATTGTCTTCTTCACATCCATCTAAGCTCAGGATGGACTATGTTTTCGTATTCTTGACCAGACAATTGTGTATTATGTAATGTTTCTTGTAACCTTTCCCTGTCTGGAACCGTGAAAGTATGACTGAATTTGGTGTTCAGTTCAGCTGTTTGCAAACCAGCTATGTGTCTCGCCAAAAACAGTTTTTATGTGATTGGTATTTGTGCAATTCCGCAGATGTTAATGGGTGATTAACAGTTTTATGCTCCTACTATCGCGATATGTTTGGCTTGCTTCAGTAGACTTCATTACGAGTTTGTGCTTGATGATGATTGTTTAATAGATTGGGGCCTCTACGGGTTTGTCCCCATGGACACTAACTAATGCCATCATAGATGGTTTTCTAGTCGTTGGTGTCCTGCCTTCTTTTTGGATAATGTGGAGAACATCATTTCATCATCAAAGTGACCTGCATCCATACCTGCAAGGCTGGAAATCTGCGGCAACATTAGGGCTTTGTTTGGGTAAGGGGATACCGGAAATGCTATTTTATTTTCCAATGTTTAGTTATAGTAGCAGGATATGAGACATGATAAGTAATAACATCTCTCCTACTTCTCTCATCTAACTAGTACAACTTCCGTTTCTTTTCTTTCAACTTATGTTGACTTTTTTACCCTTAATTGGATCACTTTGACTTGTGATTCGGATAGCAAAACTATATAATTTGTTGGCAATTTTTTCATAGTATTGTAGAGTAAAGTTTACTCTACAAGATCATGTAAAAATTACCCAATTCGTGTATCGTTTTGCTAACAAAATCACCAGGTCAAAGTGACCCAGTGAATACTGAATAGTGTCAAAAAGTGAAATAAGCTCAAAGAGAAGAAACATAGGTAGTACCTCTCAAGGGCACTAAAAGAGTATAAGTTAAAAGAGGAACAAGTACAAATGGGTGCTAGCTAAGTGATAGCGCATTTTGTAGCCCTTCATTGTCAGAGGTTTGAAGCTGCTGGTAGTAGGCTAGATCAGGGATTTATATAATGATGTTCTAGGTATGCGGCTAAAGATAGGTATGTGTGAATAAGTCACACGTTTCATATCCATAGACGGGATATAGCCTATATCCCGTGTCCCGTCCTTCCAAGATTACTCGTTTGAGAATCAACTCGCGCATCTAAAGTAGGTGCACACAATCTAGATAGCAAGGAATGCCCCTTCACACCAACTATTATAATGTAATTGCCACTTGAAGTTTCGGGCAATCTACACTAAACTTTTATTTCTAAAAAACATTGACCTTTTCTCATCAGGATTGTGATCGATCTGTGATCAAAGATTTCATCACGTCACCTCATTATGTACTTGAAAAAAAGAGAGCGATAAAGCATCTTGTGAATAAGATCAAGATATGTATGTACTACAGTAAAGCCTCTTGAGGCAATGTATGACATATACAAAGCCCGATGAAATTACAATTCAGTTTTCATTCCTTGTGAGATCAGTAACCAGTAAGAATCTGCTCATGCAAAAAACAGAGCATTTGATAGATAGCGACAGAAAGACTAAACCGTATGTGAAGTTTCTCGTGCAGACTTGAGTAAGGAAACTAGGTTTCAGCTTTGGGTTCTTGTAATTGCCTCCTCACCAGTTGAGTATAGATACCGTCTCTACTTAGGAGGTCGTCGTGACTACCCCTTTCAACCACCTGACCATCGGAAATAACGGCTACAATGTCTGCGCTCTTGACAGTCGAGAGCCTGTGAGCAATCACCAGGACAGTTCTATCCTTCATAAGTGAATCCATGGCATCCTGAGAAAACAAAATGGCAGCATGTAATGTCAACTTTGCAAGTGAAGGATTGTGTCTAAATGACTGCGTCACAATTAGGGAGCGTAGGTATCCTGAAATTTAGCACACGGAAAAGGTAAAAGACACTTTCACCCCCTTCCAGTTTGGAAAATGACACTTGCACCCCTTCATTGTGCCAAACTTCTAGTAACTTACACCCTCTGATTGTGAAGCCGTTAGTCTAATGTTGGGGTACGTCACTGAAAAGAATTTTGGAGACAAATTCGCCCCCGGTATCATGCAAGAAGTCTATTATGCCACTGCATAACCCCTACATTCTGCATAATACGGGGCAAGATTGTCCCCAAAACTAATTTAGGTAACAGATCCAAACTCCAAACAAACAGTGTCACAATATGGTGTGTAAGTTTCCTGAAGTTGAGCACACTGGAGGGGTAAAAGTGTCATTTTCCAAACTGGAAGGGGAGTGGAAGTGTCCTTCAATCAAACTAGAGGGGGTGAAAGTGTATTATACCCCCATTGAAAGAATGAAAGTGTCCTTTTCCAAACTGGAAGGGGTGAAAGTGTCTTTGCATCAAACTTGGGGGGTGGGGGGTTCTTTTAACCTTTTAGTTTAAATGAACTTTTCACTCAGATTATTTTCAGCGAATTTTAAATTTTCACTTAATACCTAAGGGACTCTTTTCAGTTATTACATCTTTATATGCATCTTATCGTTCCCCAATATCAGGGCCCAAATTTTGATGCATAACCTAAGATGGAAGTTCTTTCTACACATTCCTTGACATTTTCAGGGAAGCTCATTTTAGTCTTCATATCACAAAATAAAACTCAAATTTCTACCTAGAACGAACCACCGGGCTATGTGTATGGCATTAGAAGATACAGATACCAGAGCACAGTGCGCACACAGTCTTGAAATAGTAAGAGGTGTCTATAAAGGCAAACCTGGACAAGATATTCACTCTCAGCGTCCAGAGCACTAGTGGCTTCATCTAACAGGAGGATTCTTGGGTTCATGAGAAGAGCCCTTGCTATGGCGACTCTTTGCTTCTGACCTCCTGAAAGCCTCACACCTCGTTCTCCCACATGGGTTTGATACTTGTCGGGGAACTTGGATATGAATTCATGAGCATTTGCCAGTTTCTGCAACAAGTAAAATTTATGTTATTACAATAACAATAGTTTAATACGATTATGAAATGAAAAAGTTAAGGGGAAAAATCTTACAGCTGCATTTTCCACCTCCTCGCTACTTGCCTTGCCATCCAACCCATAGGCAATATTCTCCTCTATCGAACAGTTGAAGAGAACTGGCTCTTGGCTTACTATGCTGATCTGTTCTCAAAGAACATTGTGTGTGTTATTTAGTGTGCCGCGTATAGTTTCATTTTTAAGCACAAAGGAAAGCCGAAATCTAACTGAAAACATTTTTGTGTGAAAACCAGAACTTGCCTTTCTGTGTAGATGTTCATGCGATATCTCAACTAAAGGAACACCATTCACCGATATCTTCCCCTTGATTGGATCATAAAACCGTTCGATCAAGTTTGCTATAGTGGTCTGCAGCTCCCCAATTGAAAGATATTAGTCATGGTGTGGCCTCGGCAGAAGTGTAACATTTATTTGGACGCAAGTCAAAATGCAAGAGCATGAGAACTCGATAATAATTCCAAGTATTTACCTTTCCACCACCACTTGGACCAACCAGGGCAACCTTGGAACCAGGCTGTAGTGTCAAAGATACTCCCTAATTACCAAATAAATTGTGGTTAGTTTAGAAGTTTAGGGTTTGTAACTATGCAGCTTTTCATCGGTAACAAAGATGGGGAGAGAATATTACCTTGAGTACCATATGGCTTGGGCGGGAAGGATACGCAAACCAGACATCATCTAACTCCACCGATACATCTTGATCACTGTGATATGAAGCAATATAAATAATCTTTGAATACTGAACTGATATAAGAATACGTATCTGGGTATTTGCACACAGCTCATGTTGATAAAGGTAAAAGAAGGAAGGGAAGCAAATGGAGTCCACAATAACTAAACATGTACACAATAGGTTCCAATCCACTTTTGGATTGAGAGAATAAAACCAAACCAAGGAAGAGCTTACTTAACCGTAGGGCATCTGTCCAATTTTGTCAGTAAAGCATCACATCACACACGAATCTTTTGCACCAACTGAATAACTGGTAGTTTACAGTAACTAGGCACTAGCTGCCCCTACTGTTCCCGAATTGTCAGGGAACATCCCACTTTTTTACGAACAGTTACAGGCAGGCACAAAATGCAATATGGCCTATTCATATTTAACCTATTTCTAATACATACCCCTGTGTAAGTTTGGCAAAAATAAGGGAACATCCCACTTTTTTACGAACAGTTCCAGAACCACCTCAACCACCTCCCTCTCTCTTTGTAACCACGGTAAGATTAACCACCCACCCACCAACAGATTGCCTCCAACACTGTGACAGCCAGCGAGCCAATCATCTCCCTCTCTCTCTCTCATCCTAACCCTTGACCGACGCTCAAAACACACAAATCCTCCGACAATCTGACTCTAGATTACCCAATCCTATCGGACTTCTAACATGTTGGGGTGGAGCCTGGTTTGTGGCAACCCGGGTTCATGTCTTGCTACAACCCGAAAAAGGAGATGTGATTCGTGGAGCGAAGGCATGGGCTGATAGGCCCTGTAAAGATTGCGGGGGTTGGGGGCACCGCCCCTGGAAAAAAAATTCTGAACTTATGAACCGTTTTGGGTTTCAGTCCTGCCGATTTAATACGTCGTCAATTTATAGAATTCTTAGGCTATGTAGCAAGTATGTTGAGCATTTTCTGATTTCGCTTGTAGTTCTGTGAGACGTTTTCGTCTTTCTTAGTGAAATCTTTGCAACTGCATAAATGTAGGCCGTTTTTCCGAACCACGTTAATCCCAAATTAAAGACCCCAAACAAAATCCTAATCAAATCGGACCTGATATCTCCTCAAATCAAACCCATAAACCATTCTGTGTTTGGGGGTCTATCAGACATTCAGTCTGCGTGCTTGCATGACATTTTCATTTCAACCTACTAAATTCATGAAGAGTTCAATGGAGATGATATTTCTTCATGTTGTGGCTTATAGGCAATCACGGCGATATAAGGCTAAAGTTTTGGCCGTGGAAGCTTCGGATCCGGAGTTACAGAGAAGCAATGGCGATACCAAAGAAGCTAGACCTTCAACAAATCACTGAGAGCATCAAGAGCAACAACCATGTATTTAAGCTCCGGACGATAATAAACATCTAAGTGAGGCCCAATTTTGCTCTGTATTGATTCTAGCATTAATTGGTGATGTGATTAACCTATTAGGTTTCTCAAAAAGAATTAAACATTATTTCTTATGAATATATTTGGTTGTAGTAGATGGTTAGAAGATCCTAATATTGGTGTTTATTTCAATATCTATTCTTAGTGTTGATGTTCTTCTTGTTTTGCAAATCAGTCGATTTGGGAGATAATTTGAAGTTTCTAATCTTGGTGTATATTTCAATACCAAATTATGGCGTTGATGTTCTTTTTTCTGCAGATATGCATCAAGTTCGGTAGGTTGGAGTTCGGTGGTGTTGGTGGAGTAGGTTGGTAGTGATGGAGGCAGTGGAGGATGGTGATGAAGGTGAGTGGAGTTCCAATAAGAGGTAAAGTAGGTATTTCCAACATAAAGTAGCTGAAATGTCAATTTCCATCCCTTGGAGTTAGTCAAAGGGTGCTTCTTGTATATAAGTTTGGCAAAAATAAGGGTGTCTAGTGATGATTCACAAACGGTAAGGGTAGTCAATGCATATCTACCAAAACCCGAGAGTACTTTGTGTGTAAATTACCCACTAAGGAACTGATATAAAAAATGAAGTCCTAGTGAAGCTTGGAGCCTCGGACTAAGGTTACACGCTTCAAGCTTTGGTTAACCATTGGATCAAGAATATTGATTTGGGCCTAAATTTTTTACTGATTTGAAACTTTAATAGGGAAATGCATTTAACTTCATCTCAAAACAACAACGGATTTAGACTCCCAAATCGAAGAATTTGAACTTCTTTCAAATCTAAGAATGTGAAAGTAAAAACCTTCATGCTGATCCAGTGATCGAAGTCATCACATACACCTAAAAGCTTTTCCATCAGATTCGAACCTTGCATGATCTGACCCTAATGGAGCCTATCGAACCTTGCATGATCTTCACCCAAAAGTTCCTTACTTTCTCATTTCTCGCAAACTCGGCAATGGGGCTGATAACAGAAAAATAAAGAGGTTGAAGGATAAGATATGTGAAATAACTCACCCCAAAGGACACTTGTTTCCAGATTTGGCCATGGATGAGACACGGTCCAAAAGCTGGAAAACCCGCCTGCTAGCTCCTGCAGCTTTCATTGCTACAGTATACAAACTAGAGAGTCCAGAAACCGATGATCCCACTGCCATAAGAAAAGCAATTGAAGAAATCAATATTTGATACTAAATTATTTAGTAAATGCCATACACACAAAGTAAGTCAACAACAAATTATACTATTCCCTCCGTATGCTTTAATGTGTTGCTTTTTAAATCAAGCATACGAAACATTTTGAGGAGCTTATTTCATTAGCCAATGAGTGAATCTTTTTCGTAATATTGTAGACCTACAACCACTCACATTATCAAAAAAACTATAATTTCTAACATCGTTTGACTAGTCAAATAACATCTTCAAATGCTTTGTGTACTCGGTTAAAAAAGCATGACACATAAAAGCAGACTGAGGGAGTACTATACAACAATTTTCCAGTTAATTGGGATGCATCCATGCCTCTATAACTAAGCGTAACGAGGGTTACCTGTGAGGCTATAAAGAATGAAGGATGTAAGATCTCCAGCACTCATAGATCCATTGATTGTCAGATTCGCTCCATAGATCACCACTACAATGACTGATAGAGTTGATGCAGCACTTATACCACCGGAGAACAACCCAACTACTCTCTGCAGTGGCAAACGAGTTCAGTAGTAGCTTTGTGTGTGTGCGGAGAGAGAGAGAGAGAGGTCATTGAACTCACAGCCTGTTTAATTCCAAGTTTCAGTGCCTCGTCAACTTTCTCAGAATAGCGCGAGACCTCGTAATCTTCCTGAGCAAAAGATCTTACAGTACGAATTGCACCAAAAGTTTCCTGCAAACACACGTTCAGCAAACTGAGTAGAGTGAGTGGTCCGACACAGAGGAAACTTAAGACTCCAACACTAGAAACAAACCTCAGCAATTGATGAAGCAACTGCAGCAGCAGCTTGCGTTTTGTGAGACAGTTCGCGAAGAAAGCGACCGAACTGGCGGACAGCAATAGAGATAGCCGGAACAACAGCCAAAGATAGCACTGAAGAGAGAGATAGTTATAGCCTGGGTGATGCAATTCATGTTTTCTAAGGAACTCGTAAACAATAAAGTAATTACATGTTAGCTTCCATGATGTTGCGAACATGAATACTAGGCCAATTGATGCTGTAGAAAGATTTCTTAGGGCCTCAGAAAGGTTAGTAGTTGCTGCATTTTTAATGATCTGAGTGTCTTCAGAAAGCCTACTGAGAAGTTCCCCTGTTCGAGTAACATCATAGAAAGCTATCTCCTGCAAAGTTATCCGTCATTGTTAGAAACCTATTCAAGTGAAGTTTTCATGAAGAGAAAACAAAAGAAAAAAATGTTAAAACTTCACAAAAGGGACGATAAGCTTGTAAAAAGTGTGTGAAACTGTCTGGCTGTCTTGGCAAAAAATTGGGGGGATATGGGGGGAATTATAGTTTTCCAGCTCGATCTCACACAACATTTTCCCAAACTTGCTCAACCGAAAAACTTTTAGATTTAAGACGGCATGAATAACACAACCCAGGTTGTATTTCCGATTTTCAAGCCCTAACTTACCAATATTTTGCCAAGGGATATCATAGCTATGCTAATGTTTTCATCCGCAACAGCAAAGAATAAAACAGAATAATAGTAAGACAGAAAGACACTGTGGATCTACTGAACCTGATTGATAAGATGACTGAATAAGCTCTTTCTCAACCGAGCAACAACTCTTTCACTAGCTGAGGAAAACAACCATGCTCGAAGAGCTGAGGCGAGCGACCTGCAAAGAAGCAGTTCATATACCACCATGATGAGCATTTCAGCAGCAGATGACGAGAGAAAAACATTGCTAGACAAATAGATTCATCATCAACTGAAATTTCCAGTAATGCAGCAAGGACTACGAACAGCCTAACTTGCTGAGAATGCTAAGAACTAAACTAAAGAAGAGAGATATGCCAATGAGCTAAGAGATTTACATACCCTACTATGACAATCACAAAGATGTAAAGTATAGTGCTAGTGACTTCAGCCCATGCTTCATCTCTCTGCTGAGGTGTTTCGATATCTCCCGAAACAATGTCGATTATTTTCCCACCGAATTTCGGCTGCATCAAGGACATGTTATGAGAACTAAATATTTCCAAATTAAATGTGGTTTTAGCAACATATGAGCAAGAAATGGAAGCTACATACAATCAATATACTTGTCAAGGATGCAACCAGCAGCGCAATCGTCGCAAGAATCAACTTCCCAGTATCTGGCTTTGCCTGCCACGAAACGAGATGCAAGTAAAATGACCTAAAGTAACCAATACTACTACTAACTCCCTACTTCCATAACTAGAAACTTTGAAGGTTTTCGACTTACCAGTGCCAGAACTCTACCAAACCCCACATTTGCAGCCTGAATATTTGTTTCAATGAAAAAATTAGCTCAATATAAAACAAAGAGGGCCGCTATGCTTCACCCTTCAAGCTCACCTCCTATGTGTCAAGATATGATTGTTGGTACTATTTATTCTAAGATCTTTCTATAATCACATCACCAATAAAAAACATCCACATAGGCGGTGAAATTAAAGGGTGAAGAAAAAATGGTGACGTTTAGCATTTCCCTAAAACAAAACACCACCAAACCAGTTTCACAATATCAAAAAAATTATAAACCACAGCCTGAGCTGAAACAACAATTACCGGTAAGGCATTTCCGTCTTCAAGATCAGTTTGATTACTATTCCCTGCAGTATCATACCTCTTCCTCCCCTGTTAAAAGTCAACGCCGGCAAAGTCAATGTAAGGTTTGAAATTTTGTGGGTGAAACAAACAAACAAACACTTGGTGGGCACAAAAATAGAATTCACTTCTTCATCGAATTCTGTCAAATTGACAAATACCCAGAAGAGTCAAGAACCAGAACAAGCAATATCTCAACTGGGATCGAAGATTTTGAACTAAACCCAGATAGAATCGAACGATATATTGCAAAACGAAGCATAACCCAGAAACCGAATCGGCAAAAATTGATAGAGAGACATGAGAAGAGAGCTTACATGTCCGTTCAAGAGGGGGACTCTCTCGCTTCCGAAGCCGTGGCCGTGGCCATGACCATGCATTCTGCAACTTTGTGGATTGCAGGAGAGTCGTTGGAGTAGTGTTTTTTCTGTTTGGTATAGGGAAGAAGAAGTTTAAAAGGAGTGGTGGTTGTGTGTGTGAGTCGTCTTTCTTTTATATGGCTCAAGTTAGTCTTTGTTTAAAGAAATTAATTCGTTCATGAGTGAGAGGTTTATCTGGGGGACTGCTTTCGTCATCTGCTGCATATTTGTTCTTGGATACTAGTGGTGGAATACTACCTTATTTTTAACATAAACTAATAAATAAAATAGAAATTCCTTGTTGCACAAGGTTTTTTTTTTTTTTGAGAAGTTGTTGCAAAAGAATTTTGGATCTGTTATAGTATTTCTTTTATTTTTAGAAATTATTTTTGTCGTTAACCTGGTTTGATCTGGGAACCTCATGCATGGACTTCCAACGCCCTACCACTTGAGCTACCACCCGAGCTGAATTTCCTATTTTTGTGTTGCCTTAAAATCAACTTCAATGCACAAATCATATGTTAACTCAATTTTATGAAAAAACAAAGTAACTTTTCATTGTTCCATAAAAAAAATCCCTGAAAAAACAAAATAATACACTTTTAAATGTTAAATTTGTAATTTAGTCAAGCTGGTCGTGAAAAGAAACAGAAACACAATACATACTAATTTATGTCTCTATTCCGATTTTTATATTTCATTTCATTATTTTATTTTATTTTAGTAAAATAACGCAATTATCAAATAAGAAATGTTTCTTAGCTTGTCAGAGAAGAGGAAAATGAAATACTTTCTGTGAACTTGCTTCTTCGGGTTATATCGACGAAGTAAGTACAATTTGTCCGCAGAGTTTGTTTGTCCAGAAAATAAAATATTGTACTTTAGTTGACACTCTTATAACTATCAGTTTGTCTCAACTCTTTCTTTCCATGACTGCTGGGCTATGGGATTAAGATTTCGGACGGAAAAGACTAAAATGCCCATGCCTTTTTACATAAATAACACCACCCCACCAGCCACCATCAACACCACCACCAACCACAACTCCGCCACTATGCCACCAGAAACAAAAACACACCCTCAACTCCGCCAAAACACCACCATCAGCCACCATATGGCTGTAAGCCACCAACAAAACCACCATCAATTTTGCCACTAACAGCAGATCTTTAAAAAAATGATCACATAAACAAGAACACAAATTGACAAACATATTATTTTACAGATCTGGACTAAAATTTCCAGATCTAAACTTGTTATTTTACAGATCCTAAAAAAATGCAAGAAGAAGAAGAAGAAGAAGAAGAAGAAGAAGAAGAAGGATGAGGACGAGGAGGAGGACGGAAGAACCCTCAATCTGCCACTACCACAGCCGAGGGGGGGGGGGGAGACTGGAGGACGAAGAACCGACCGGTGGTCGTCGATACGTCGGGGGCTGGAGGCGCCTTGCGACTGCCGGATCTGGAATCAAGAGAGAGAGGGAGAGCAGGGGAAGAACCTGCCGGAAAAAACGCTACCTCCTCCTCGTCTTCCGTCACCTCGGACCACCAAGTTCTAACCATCGCCTCCGCCGGATCAATGAATCACCGCAATTTTCTGCGGTCCCTCCCTCTCATCGATTTGTCCTCCTCCTAGTCTTCTGCTCCTCCTCCCCTCCTCTGCTCGTCGTCTTCTCTCTCACAGATCGCCCTTCATTTTCTCTCTCTTTCTCTCCCTCTCTGTCTTTTCTCATCCCCATAGGTGAGTGTGTGGACTTATCTAGGGGCGTTGTTCTCTCCGTCTCTCTGTCTCAATCAACTGTGTGGTGGGTGGGTGTGGTTTGTGGAGTGAGTGATGAGAGGATAAGGCTGAGTGGGTGGTGTTGGGAAAGAGTAATTATTGCTTGCTTCAAGAGCAAATATGACATGGTGCTCTAATCAATATATCACATGACACGTCAGGAATATGTAGGAATCCACTTTCTTTTGTCTGCCACTCATTCTCTTTCCTCCTGACGTGTCATGTGATGTATGGTTAGAGCAAATCCACATCATTTGCTCTTAGAGAAAACAAAAATTTCTCGTTGAGAAAGGGGAAAAATTTATGTGGGGTATTATTTGTGAGGATATTGTGGATATTTTAACTGTTTAAGATTACCCAAAAAGAAAATGAAAAGAAAGAGGTGAGACGTCCCAATAAGTAAATTGGGAAGAAAGACGTGGGACGGAGTGATACACGACTTATATTAAATAAATCTAAATAAAATTTCAAAATGAAAAGCTACTCCTATAATTGACGCATACAAGTACAACAATGAACACTAAAATGTTACTTCTAAAAAAAACACTAAAAATGTTACCAAGCAGTTATGAATAGCTGTTAACATTAATAGTTTGGTCGGTTACCATGAAATATATGTAGATTAACATGTCTGCTTTTATGTGATTCAAGTTGTAGTAATTATAATTTTTTTTGACGGGATTATAATAATTTGATTCTTATAAAAAAATATATAATAATTTGATTGTGTATAACGAGTTTGGTACTTGGTACCACTCCGTTTCTTCTGAATAGCCCACTTTGGGTGCGCACGCTAATTAAGAAAATTGGATGAATTACTCTGTTACCCCTCCTCTGCATTTCCATCCATATCTCATTTTTGTCCCCCTCTCTCTCATCTCTGGTTAAGAACAACACAGAACAACACCGAGAACACACCTCTGTTTCCCCTCCAATACAGATGAGACAATAGCAAAAATCTTGTAGATCTGAAAATTACATACCCAACGGTTGCAGATAAAAAAATACAGAGAAAAATGGGGAGCCATAGAAGAACACCACCACCACCTGTCAATCACCACTACCAACATCATAAAATTACTAATCCAAACAATAATATTACAGATTCAAGACTTTTACTCACAGACCGAAGAAAAAACTACAAAATCAAGAAGAAGAAGAAGAAGAAGAAGAAGACTGATGTTGTGTCACCGGAGAGCATAGACCCATTCGCCACCGCCATCGCCTTCTCGTGCATCGCCGAAGACAGCAGGATTCGAGGATCTGGTGGATCTGATTCCGAAAGAAGAAGAAGAAGAAGAAGAAGAAGAAGAAGAAGAAGAAGGGAGAGAAAAGATCTGATTCGAGAGGAAAGGCCTCGCCACCATCACCACCACCGCCGCCTCTGAACCGCCGCCGTCGAGATCTGGCGGATCTGGTGGTCGTCCCCTTCATCTGCCGATCTCCTTCTCTCTCTCTCTCTCTATCTCTCTCTCTCTCTCTCTCTCTCTCTCTCTCTCTCTCTCTCTCTCTCTCTCTCTCTCTCTCTCTCTTTTTCTCACCCTCTCTATTTCAGTTTCATTCTCTCTCTCTATCTATCCTCAACATGTGCTGTTAATAATGAATGGAAGAGATGGTACTAGTAAGAAATATGGGTATGATATTTTTTTAGATAAAGAAAGTGGGTGTGGTGGGGTATGTGAAATGAATGGTGGGGTATTTGATGAGGGTATTTTGGGTAGTTTGCAACAAAAACTATGCTAAAAAGGGAAAGAGGTATCAAGAGAGGAAACGTCCAAAAATAGAAAGTGGGATAAAGAGAAGAAACAGAGTGGTAGCCTATAAAGCTAGGTGGTCCTTTCTACTTTAGATAAAACCTATCGCCATATACAGTAAAACTTCTATAAATTAATAAAGTTGGGATTAGTATATTTTATTAATTTAGAGAGATATTATTATATCGATAAATTAATAATTTATTAATTTAAAGAGGTTTAAAGTATGACTTTTAAATTTCCAAGTCCAATGTACTAGTTACAATGTATATTAGTTAGAGATGAAAAATAAATTACAAAAGCAAGTTCCTAGACACATTCTATTAATGTACATTCACAATTTAACTATGTAAAATTCTGGAGAAGATATTCGTGAGCTTGTCAACTTGATTACGGGTATACATATCGACATAAAATGAATGTGAATCACTTTTCGATTATCCCGGTAAAAATATTGAATGTTATGAGGTTCAAAGCATTGAAGAAATTGTGGCGGATTCCTCTAAAAAAAGATAAGAAATGTGACAGATACCATTCAAAATCCGGTGGATGACGAAGTTGAGGATGATTCAATAGCTTTGGAGCCGGTCACTCGGAAAGAAGCATTGCAAGCGGCAACAACTCTTCACAACTTATTGTTGTAATAGGAGAAGAAATGCCCCAACTCTTAAGTGAAATGAGGAGAATTAAACATGAACTCAATATAGATTGGGAGTTCAATAAAAACAAGTGACTATAGATTCATCTTTTTACTAGACAATCTTAGAATTTACAATCTTTTAGTAATTATTAGTTTATAGTTTATTTGGGACTACTATATGTACACAGGGATTTCAAAAAAGTTATTATCTTATTATTTTATCGATTGAGGTCCAATTTTGTATTGATCCCAAATTGAGACTGGACAAATTATTAATTTTATCGATGTTATTAATTTATTGAGTATTAATTTATAGAGGTTCTACTGTACATATGTCCTAGGTGTTCACTACTTTCTTTTGCAAATGTGCACCATAAGTGTGTTGGATCTGTTTTAGCATTTACCATGCCATCACTAAAGACACACTACTTCAGTGTACTTCAACTGATTACATATAATTTCTCAGGGAAGTCTCTCACACAATTCATACACGATCACTTTCATGCAAAGACTGTTTCATGCGGCTGAATAATTGAAATAAGTAACACGAGCTAACAGCTATGGTTAATTGGTGAAGTTTCAAGTAAGGTTAATCAAGCTACTGTTTTTCGAAGTGTCCTTCAAAGTTTGAAGAGATGTCTTTTATATTGAATTATCGGAGGAAACTAAAGGGGATAATGACCATGTGAACAATAACTTGAAGGCACAACTCTTGTTGAACAATAAGTCTTCCACTGGGAGAATTATTGAAAAAAATAAGTCTTCCGCTGGAGGAAGGGCTAGAGGGGTAGCTAAATCATACCTTTGGGCGTGGAATTCGTACTCTCTTACCATGATGGTTGTATGCCTGCATCATGAACATGTATAGTTCATTTTTTTAGCACATAAAAATAACAGAGGATGTTAAAAATTGAGTTTGCTATGTCAGTGCACAGGTTGCTCATGTTGGAAAGCATAATATTTGGACACCATCAATGAAAGCTAAATGAGACACATAAGTGTCACGGAGAAATGGATTGTGACAAAGTGAGGATAGAGAGGGTGCTAAGTATGTTGAGATAATTATAAACAAGTCAAGGTAGGTACGAAACATATTTTCTTTTTTCAGAAAGGTAATGGAGAATTGTTGTAGCCAAATAAATTAATAATAATGATTCAACTTGCCTTAGATTTTTTGTTTTATTTTCGAGTAAAATACAGATATGAGACTTGTCGTTTAGGTTTGGTTCTCTTAACTAGTTCATAATTTGAAAAGTTACACTTAAATGACCTATAATTTCTCCATGTTTTAGATGACTCTTCCGTTAATGAACAAAATTACTAATTGCAATTTAACCTCCTCGGTTGAAACTAACACTCAACTTTAACATGAGGGAATGACGGGAAAATATTCATTACCACCGTTGTATGAATGTCGACTCCTTTACTTCGCAAAGACTCCCCATACTATAAACTCTTTTGCACTGCCCTTAACTATAGCTTGACCCAACATTTTGGTTGCCAATGACTCCCTTGACTTCGACCATATAGCAGCAACAAACTTGCGCCACGTTCAACCGTGTGTATCTTCTTAGCATATTCGGTCATTCAGTCAGCCTACAAATGCCTTGATTCCTCTACTGATTGCATCTACGTCTCTCACGATGTGCGTTTTTTTCTCGTATCTCTCCGTTTGCCACCTCAAATCCTAGAACTTTAACCAAATCTGCTACCAATGCTGAATCCAACACCGAGTGAATCAGTCTCTGCAGATGCCATGTTATCGCACTTGTTCCAATACACACACCAGTGCCGCCTCCCATGCCGCCACCTGAGCCAATACATAATCTTGTGCGTCCAAATGGCGCAATTAATCCCCATGAGTTTCACGAAAGAGCTCCTACGCCAACACTACTGTGCACTCGTCGACCCAATTCCAAGTACTCCAATCTTGCTTTTGTCAACTCCACCATTTCTCATCCCTCCATCTCCAACCCCATGACAGAAGGGGGAGGGAAAAACCGTATAAAAATAGGGTTCAAGTCTAACCCCGTGAGGGGAGGGGGATGAGGAGGGGGTGTTATGAGGAGAAATTTTGCCTTGGGTGTGGGCATGTACATGGAGAGATCCCCCCTAACCATCTCGCACCTGAGACAATATTTATCCCCATAGCACTTCACCCCCTCATGGGATTGGACTTAAACCCTATTTTTATACCCCCCCCCCCGAGTTGAAGATGCTCATACAACATCGTGAACACTGTAATGTTATCAAATAGTTATTATATGAATAACAGTTGAAATAGTAGTTTAGTAAATTACAATGTAGTTATGTAGATTACCATAACCATGCCGCCAAATCCATCCGTGATCTACCAGGTGCATGTGATGCCTTCTCCAGTGCAGTCAAAATGTGTTTTCTTTTTTTTTTGAGAAAAAGTGCAGCCAAAATGTTGTAGTAATTATAATAATTTAAATGTGTATAAAGAATTGTGGTAGCCTAGAAACTATGTGATCCTTTCTACTTGGATAAAACCTACCCCATACATCTCTCTCTCACACACACACATTTAGATATTTCATGGCATTTATCATGCTATCACTAAAGACATACATTACAATCATAAATTAATCATATATTAGTCACGAAATTGTATCATAAATGTTATCTTTAAAATTTAAACAAGAGAAACAATTCTCTTCCTTTCTGAAAAAGTTCGAAAAATACTACTTACACAAAATCGAAAGTGGTGATTGTACTATTGCTTACAAGAAAAGGTATGAGAAGGATCCTAGCGTGTATCTGTTATAGACAAGAACAACCAATGACGCACAAAGATGAAGAGAGAAAGAGGTTAAGTGAACAAGGGTAAGAGTAAGGCAAGTCCGTTATTTGAGTGACAGACAGTAAGCAAGAGGGGTGATGATCCAAAAGATCCGAACCTCTATCTATACTAGTCTTAGGACAACCCTCCTATATATACTAGTCTTAGGACAACCGCTATAAGAAGTTATATAACTGCACGAGACAGTTATATAACTACCTCGCACACGTGTACCGTCGACCGTATATATAGGCAAGTGTTTCACAAATCTCCCCATCTAACCGAAAAGGGTCGCACTGATAACCGTATCTTGCGCGCGACGAGCCTTACTCTAGCCTCCAAGTCACTTAAGTCCTTTAACTCCCCTATAATTCATGTGGGAGAGGGAACCATGTCCTTTAACTCCCCTATAAGTAATGACTATGGGTGAGTTTGGTAGAATGGTTTCTGGTGGAAAAACTGGTTTTTAGATTGTGGTGGAAATTTGTTGGTTTTTTTTTAGAGATTATGTTTAAACCAGTGTGTTTGGTAGTAGTTTTTAAACTAGATTAAAAACTGGAGAAATGTGTTTGGTAGTGGTTTTTAAACTAGATGATGTAGATTAAATGACAAATATACCCTCCACTTATTTTTCTTTTACCGATTCAAAATGCACAAATGCAATGTAAAAAAGTTCACGATTTCATGAGATTCAACGATTTCATGAAATTAACAAATTGAAGAACAAATTAACACTATTATGACATCCAAAAATCATTTTTTTTTACTAAAATTAAACAAAAAGTTGACAATTTCAAGAAATTTCAGTCACACTTGATGCCACGTTGAGTAACGGACAACAAAAAAAAATAAACTAAGGAAATAACACCACAAAATGATTGATCCTACATAATAAGAAGATCGCATATAAAAGGTATCGTCGAAATATGCGAGAATTGATTTTTTTGTAAAAACAAATTATGGCAAAAGTATAGAAAAAAATTCGTGCAATATTTTTCATTATCTCGATGACTAAAAAGCCAAAGAGCTACCAGATTACATAAACCCATGTATTACTCTTTCAATGCAACATTGTTTAACAGATAGCACAAATTTAATCAACTAGGAAAATAACACAACAAAAATAGTTGACCCTAAATAATAAGAACACAACAAATGTAGTTGACCCTAAATAATAAGAACATCACATAAAAGCATGAAATGAGTTTTGTGGAAAAAACTTATGAAGGAAGTATAGAAAAAATTATCAGCTGTAAAGTAACAGAGAACTACGAAAATGAGAGACAATTTCCAGTTTAATACGACTACGGTGTGAGGATAATATCGTCTTTGAGTGTCATAAAAATAAACCGAAGAAAAAACCACAAAAAATTGGTTTTTCTCACCAAGGCAAATGTCGAAAAAAACTGGTTTAAAATCTGGTTTTTAAACCAGTCAAAACAAACACTTTAAACAAACCATTTGGTTTAAAACCAAAAACCAAAAAAAAACCACTTTGCCAAACTGACCCTATATGCTACTTGGAGTACTAGTAAGTGGTACATTTGGATGTCACGTGGTTAACTGCTGGTACAGCTATATTGCACTATCTACAATTGCCATCTCTATGGGGCTAAATTGAATAAAAAATAAAATAGTACAGTACGATTGAAGTTGCTTAAGAGTTAAGTTACTACTACAGCACAATATATTACAGATCATTAGCACAAGTGTCTTCATTGTTTCATGTTTCACCAAATGGTAAAACAATTGCGAAAGAGTCAGAATGTGTGAGCTTGTGCCAAACATATCAATGATATCATTTATATTTTGGTTAGGAAAAACTTCGATTATATTAAGTTGGGTAGTCAGATCCATAAAATATGAATTAAATACATAGAGCCGTAAAAACATAAAAAACTCATATTTTGGTTAGGAAAAACTTCGATTATAGTAAGTTCGGTAGTCAGATCCATAAAATATGAATTAAATACATAGAGCCGTAAAAACATAAAAACTCGTATCATCTTTTAGTGAACATTTGCTTGCGAAAACTTAAGCTAGTCTTTTTGCAACTCCCGACAAATCCTTTGTCTTAATAGATTTCATACACATTTTTTTGAAACCAATTTCATACGCGATGACAATTTCGTTTGTAAAATAACACAATTCTTATTTTATACTGCTCCCAACGTCTGAAAAATATATATATAAAGTGTGTTTCCGTAGAACAAATATGGGCCATACTAAGCATGGGCTGCTATAGCCAAAAAGGCCCAAAAGAAACACACAATTTTAAACGTGCCCAAGAAAAACCGTTTGGGCTCCAGCCACGGGCTTTCCAAGCTCTACACATGTCTATTCAAGCACTTTGAGTCGTTTTATTCCACCCGTCTGCGTTTCTGGCACCTAGTGCAAGATTGTGACATTAGATTTTTAATTTTATAATTTGTTTTCATATTTTATTTTTTAATTAACTTATTTACGGCATTTTACGAAAAAATACCACCTTCTTTAATTCGGACTTATAACTGGCCTATTCGGGGGGAATGGCTCCGACCCAAGCTAATAAACTGGTTGTTCACAGGGACGACTGTCAAAGTTCAACTTTAGTAACATAGTTGGACTGATCAGTTAGTATTCTTAAGAGTTTTGACATTTGCCTAGATCTTGAGTTCAAACTTTAGGACAACTCAATAGCGGCATATTTGTCTCATCAACTGCGAGACTGTCAGTACGATTTTCAATCTGATTTACCTCTCTAGTGTAATATGGAGGCTATTACACTAGAATAAGGATTCACGATTTTCGCTTTCAAAACGTACCAGCTAGGAATTCCAACGTCATCCGGAAAAAAAAATCATAAAAACATGTGCTCGTTAGGCCTGCTGGTATGGTACAAATTACATCAAGGTATCAACAGGTCCAAACTCCAAGTACTTATGGTCAATGGTTAGAATACCACCAACAGGCCCAAAGTTCAGCTTATTGATGTTTGACTCTGGAAACAACCTGAAAACTTGGGTTCGTTAGGTCTGCACTCTGCAGTCTGCTGGTATGGTACAATACTATCAACAGGCCCAGTCTCGTATTCAAAATGCCTTTAGTCAAATGTTCTTGTATTGTGAGGTATTCAAAAATACATTAAGAAAAGGCAGGCCAACACATGAAATGCTTGCTATGTGTAGTGTCCGGAGAAGGGTAAGACAACTTCTTTTTTAAGATTTACCTATTTGTCGTCTTTAGGGCTTGAACTGATCTTATACATGAGATTTTAAATGCTAAACCAGTTAAGCTAGCACCGATTTACGGGTAAGATGTGAGGTTGTTTGTGAAATATTCATGTTTTCATCACTTAAAAATTTATATGCAAACAAACAAGGTATCCAGTTATTTGTGATAGATTCTTTTAACATACATAAGTACATGACACCACAACATTATTATTTTTTAGAAAAAAAAATAATATTATTCAATATATACGTACATAACACTATGATATTATGAAATATATATGTACACAACACCATGATATCATAAAATATTAGGGTTGCGAACTGAGGGTTTAGTGAAGAGTACGGAGTAACTTTTTAGTGCTGCAAAAGAGTATCGCGTGGTGTTCTACAACGAACGAGTATATATCAATAAATGACATTTTGTTTAAGTGTTGCACTATACTTGCTTATAGAGCATGACGTTGGTGCTCTAATGGAGCACTAAAAAATTTCTCTAAGGATGGGAAGTTCTCGCTGTTTTTCAGTGTAGGCCCTGTTTGGGTCGCAGGAAAATGTTTTACAAGGGAAAATATTTTAGGCGTAAAACGTTGTGTGAAAAAGCTTTTTATGCAATTATATTCTCGTGTTTGGTTGACTCTTGCCGAAACAGTAGGCCGTGACGGAAATGACAGTGATGAGTGGCGGTGAAGGTGGGTGGTGGCGATGGGTCGTGGTGGAGGTAGGTGGTGGTGGTGGTGGAGGTGTTAGTATGAGTTGTTGTGCTCCTTCACTATCCGGAAAATGGCTTACAGATTTGAAATGTATAAATCATGGCCTTGTTTGGGAAAGTTGGATTATTGGATTAATTAATTAAATTTTAATAATTAATCTGACTCGTTTGGCAAAGAAGGATAGATTATATGATTTTTAGAATTATCCGGATCCGGGTACTTTATAATCCGGATCCGGATATTTTTTTTTTAAATATTCTCAACCACGTGAACGGATCCGGGTTTAGACTATCCAGATCCGGTTATGACCCAACCGGATCCGGGTTGACATAGACTAACAACAAATCACAAATTGACACATGTGTTAAAAAACACTATCCGAGATCTTTTTTGTCGACCGGACCCGGGTCAGCCCCATCCGGATCCGGGTCGGACCCAACCGGATCCGGGTCGGCCCCAACCGGATCCGGGTCGGAACCCGCGAAATCTACATTTTACCTCCAAATTTTTATAATTAATTAATCCAATAATCAATCCTTTCCAAACGAGGCCATTATACATTCATTTGAGGGAAAACATTTTACAGGAAAACATTTTACTTCCAACCAAACAACACCAAAACACCAAAACATGGGAAAACATTTTACAGCCACCAACCAAACGGAGCCGTAGTCTTCATCTGAGATTCACAGATGCTAAAATGAAGAAAATCAAACATGTAGGAGAATTTTCAAACTATTGTGAATCATAGGGGGGTCATAGTGCTATAAAGTGAAACATAGGCTCGAAAATAGGGGGGGGGATTAAATGTGAATTTACGTTTTCAATGGGGTGTAATTAAGCCCAACTACTTAAAGACAGCGCCGCAAGAGGTCTGGTCAAGTCAGAGAGGGGGAGGAGAGCAGCCTTTTCTGCATGTTAAGTTACTTATTGGGACCCACTTTCTCTTTCACCCTCTTGGCGACTGTTACGCCGCTCACTTTCTCTTTCACCCTCTCTCTCTCTTCATTCACTGATGGAAGGAAGCAGTAAAAATCGCGTTTTAACTCTCTGCACAAACCACGTGATCGGTACAAATCCCCTTTTTAGGCTGCCTGTCTCGCCCTTACTCTCGTAACTGTAATTACCAACACCATCGTCGTTTACTTAAACCATCTTTCCTTTGGTGCCTGTTTGGTATCAATGAAATAGTCATTTCAAAAAACATTTTTTTTGAATGTTAATTTTTAAATAAAATTTCTGAAAAACGGCTAATTCAAAAATAGATGTATGGTTGTTTTTATGTTTTTTTCCGGACTTATAGTGGTTAAACAAATTCTTGATATGAATACATAAAAGAAAATAATTTATTGTTATTGTATGTACAGAATAATGTTAAGGCAAATTTATACTGAAATTTAATAATATCGGCAAACATTTTTATTTGTTTACGTTTTTTAATAAATTTATTTTTTCAGCATAAAAATGACATTTTGTTATTTTTGTTTGTTCTTTTCTACTTTTAAAATGATGTTATTTTTTTGTTTTTACACTTAAATAAAATAATTTGTTGTTATTGTATGTATTAATTAATAATGTTAGCTGTTTATTAATGGGACGTCGTTCTCTCCTGCCTAGACCACGTGTGGTTATAATATAGGAAGAGAGGTGCAAGGTACGTTACAAGTTATAACTGTAACTGCATATTTTACGTGTAGATTTACAATATGAGACATGTTTAACACATTTCTCTTTATCTCCCAATTTTTTTTATATCTCACTTATACCTTACCAAGAATAGGCTCGAATGTGTGACATATCTTGACCATTTTATACTTGGTCACTGTTAGGTACGCCAAGTATTCATCGGTTAGCTTCATCATACAATATTTATTAATTCTTTTTGCAATATATTACATGATTGCATCTGCATTGAAAGAACGTAAGAGGTGGGGGAGAGATAATGATCTGCATTTATCTTTTATGATATAGGTAGTCTTTTGCCTAGTAAAATAGAAATGAAAACGAAAATAAAAACTAATATTGAACTGAAAGAGTTCCAATTTCACAAATTCTTTCCCATTATGTAGATTTTAAGTTCACGAATCTTCAGCTCTACTCAAATTATTTTCACCTGATACCAAACATGCCCCGTTTCCTCTCCGTCAAAGTCATGTTGGTAGTATGAATTGTATCCATCACCTTTCAAATGTTTGTCCTCACCCCCCAAACAAGCCACTATAGAGTCCATTGGACAATTTCATGCAACTCAAACCCCTATATCAGGTCTCATTCATATAAGGGCAAATCCGTCCAAAAAAATATATTCTCTCTCATCTTCACCACACTCCCTATTTAACCGCACTGTCACGCCTTTCGTCTTCCTCACTCCAACCACTGCTCTGTTTCCCATCCGTTTCGAACCCAAAAACCATAACCAGAATCTCTCTCTCTCTCTCACTCGCCGGCGCCGGAAAATGTCGCCGGAAAATATCTCTGCCTTCATTTCACCACCCACCACAGTCCCATTCCAGCTCTTCCTCGTTATCGCCCTCTTCGCCTCCGTCTTCGCCTTCATCTTTACCCCTGGTGGGCTCGCCTGGGCTCTCTCCAAGTCCCGTACCGTTCCGGGACCCGACGGCGTTCCGTTCCGTACCGTTCCGGGACCTGCCGGCGTTCCGTTCCTCGGACTCGTCTTCGCCTTCACCGCGACTCAGACCCACCGAGTCCTCGCCGAGTTGGCAAATGGGTATAAGGCCGTTTCGTTAATGGCGTTCTCAATTGGGCTCACGCGCTTCGTGATCGCGTCCTCGCCGGAGACGGCGAGGGAGATTTTGGGTAATTCAGCGTTCGCTGACCGGCCGGTGAAGGAGTCGGCGTACGGGTTGTTGTTCCACCGCGCGATGGGTTTCGCCCCCTACGGCGAGTACTGGCGAAACCTGAGACGGATCTCGGCGACCCACTTGTTTAGCCCGAAACGGATCGCGAAATCTGTCGGTTGCCGGAACGAGATTGGGCGTGGAATGGTGGAACGGATTAGTGAAATGATGGGTTTAGAGGGGAGGGTTGAGGTTAAGAGGGTTTTGCATTTTGGGGCTTTGAATAATGTGATGATGACAGTGTTTGGGAGGCGTTATGAGTTTGGAGATGGTGGTGAGCTGGAGGGTTTGGTGAGTGAAGGGTATGAGTTGCTTGGGGTTTTCAATTGGAGTGACCACTTTCCGTTTTTGGGTTGGTTTGATCTCCAGGGTGTGAGGAAGAGGTGTAGGGTTTTAGCTGGTAGGGTCAATGTGTTTGTTGGTAAGATCATTGATGAACATAGGGCTAAGATGGGTTCTGGCGGCGGCGGCGGTGAGGGTTCCGGTGACTTTGTCGATGTTTTGCTTGGTTTGGAGGATGAGAACAAGCTTTCCGACGCCGATATGATTGCTGTTTTATGGGTAATCATTCTCTCCTTGTGCATTTTACATTTGCTTTTCGTATTAACTCGAGCATTATATTGATCGTCTGATCATTTGAACATCGGATATATGATCTTGCATGCCACGCTAAAGTAATACTACCTAGTTTAGGAAACGATCAATAGAATGCTCGAGTTAATAGATATCATATATCCGATGTTCAATAAAATTTTGGTTATAAAATCTTGCATGTTTCTGTGTAATTCACCTGATATGTATATTAACAACCTTTCAAAGAGGAATGTGATTCTTAAAAAAAAAAAGAAAAAAAAAGAAGGGATGTCGAGATTTCACTAAACTCAACGTATGTATATTAACTAGGTTGAACTCGAGATTTCATTAACCTATGTTTTCCTTGAAAAACCATTTTTTTATTAACTTTGTATTGAATAAGAAGCGAAGACAGGGATGTCGAGTTCTCACGATGTTGGAGTAGACATTTTTGGTAAAATTTTGAACCATAGAGTTATAACTTGAACTTGATCGAGTTTCTAAATTTGTGAAGTTTGAAAAAGGCAAGTGAAATTTGAAATCTCCTGTTGAAATAGAGGTCTCAATCAACGTTGAGTAGATGTCTCGGAATATACATTTTGTCAGTTTTCTATCCAAACGTCTCTATTCCAGCACTTTTGTTGGCACTCAACACCGGAGTCGTTCAGGTGGATATCTCACTCGAAATGAGTTTGGTCGAACACTAGT
The DNA here is from genome assembly GCA_023055425.1 of Linanthus parryae. Lineage (NCBI taxonomy): Eukaryota > Viridiplantae > Streptophyta > Magnoliopsida > Ericales > Polemoniaceae > Linanthus > Linanthus parryae. The sequence continues at coordinate 13,712,728 of JALGPY010000008.1, read as the reverse complement.
TCTAAAGATTTTGTTGGTAGTAACTTCTAGTAATCTCAACCGCTCAATCTATATTCTCACAAAATAGAATAACAATAGAAAGTATCAAATAAGTAGTTCGACGAATTAAATTTGAGATTCAGCGTAGTATTGCGTACATACTTGTATTTTTCTGCTATGTTGATCTAATGTTTGCTAAACTTGTATTGATCAGGAGATGATTTTCCGGGGGACGGACACAGTTGCGATCCTCTTGGAATGGATATTAGCAAGAATGGTAATACACCAAGACATCCAAGCCAAAGCTCAAGCCGAGATCGATTCAGTTGTCGGTAAAACCAGGCCCGTATCCGATTCCGACCTCCCAAACCTTCCTTACCTCCAAGCCATCATCAAAGAAACCCTTCGCGTGCACCCTCCCGGTCCTCTCCTATCATGGGCCCGCCTCGCCATTCACGACACCCACGTCGGGCATCACTTCATCCCAGCCGGGACAACCGCCATGGTCAATATGTGGGCCATAACCCACGACGAGAGGGTCTGGGCCGAGCCCAATGTGTTCAACCCGGAGAGGTTTGTGGAGGAGGATGTGCCTATCATGGGTTCTGATCTCAGGCTAGCCCCTTTCGGGTCCGGGAGGAGGGTTTGCCCAGGAAAAGCCATGGGACTTGCGACGGTTCAGCTCTGGTTGGCTCAGTTGCTACAAAGTTTCAAATGGGTTCCCTGTGAGGATGATGGAGGTGTGGATTTGACTGAGGTGTTGAAGCTCTCAATGGAAATGAAGAACCCTTTGTCCTGCAAAGCTGTTGCTAGGGTTTGATGAGTTAATGAAGAAGCTTTTTTAGGGTTCTTTTTGCTGCTGATGGTAGTAGGACTGGGGTTATTGAAGAAGCTTTTTTAGGGTTCTTTTAGCTTGAGTCAATGCTAGCTGTTGTTAGCACTAGTAGTAGTAGTAGTAAGTTTCATGGTGATAAATGTGGGTGTTTAATGGCAAGTTGATGTTGATGATCTGGTAAGGAAAAAAAAGACCCTTTTGGAGAATTCTAGCTAGTGTTTATGAACATTAGTCTGTTTCTTGGTTTATTAGGGGGGGCTCTCTCTTAGTTCAATGGAAAGAAAAAACCCTTTTGGAGATTTGTAGCTAGTCTTTTTGTTTGATTGGGGCTTGAACACATGATTATATAGTCTAGTTGCATGACAAATGTGAGTGTTTTTCATTTAATCTTGTTTGCGAACATGTTCCGAAGGCTTATAATCTTGTTTTAGTGCTGGAGTGTGTGAAATTTAGTCTTTGAGTATGCAGATTATCTCACCTTGTGATGACTTCCAGCAGCAGATGCGTCAAACAAACACGGCAATTACACATTCATTGGTTTCTGTTAAAAAGAGAAATATCATGCACTAAGCAGGGTGAGTTCGGTATGGATGTTTAAACTTCTAAGTCGATCGTTTAGTTATTGTGAAAAAATACGTGACAAAAAGGTTGATGAATAAATATGATTGTGTTTGGAAAGAGAAGTTAAATTCGTGACGGTTGGAAAAGAAGTCTAGGAACAATAAAATTGTGCCGTTTCTGCTATTTTTAACAAGTTACTAGTATGCCCTTTTATGTCCTCTAGTGATGCATGCTGAGGAGGTTATGGTTACTTTGTCGGCGCAGAAGTAAAAAAAAACGAAGGTGACTGCGAGTAGGCGGATGAAACTCCCCTCAGCTGGCTCGTTTATAAGTTATTAGAAACATTTAGTCGATTTTCGTCTCTTTTTATATCTCTCCCTGGGAGTAATCCTTGTAGCTAGTGATGATGCACACACTCGGAAAGAAATAAGCTAAGATGAAGCTTAAATACACTGAGGATTGGTCCTATTAGCAAAAGTTGTCGTCACATTCAACCTTGAAATCTCGACATAAAAGATACTACTAGACGCCAGTTTCAATTCCAGGCAGAGCCTTCGAAAGTTATGGAACATCTTGCTTGCTTTTCTTACTCCCTGTATGCGAAATTATTTCTGTTTAGAGCAAAGGGCTTTTCCAACATGTTATGTTTGTACAATGGTGAGTACTACATAACCACATCGTGTCCGCGTGCATTGCCATGCCACTTCATGCATCCTTAAGCAGAAAAACGTGAAATAATTTAGTAAACTGTATGCTTAGGTGCCATGACTGGTCCATTTCGTATGAAACAATTACAAACCACTGATCAATCCACATTAACAAAGCTTCATTGAGAAAGCATTAGGCATTAAAATCCATAAATACTACTGCATGTTCTGAGCTTAAGGACAAACATTAATAGTCAAGAATAGATTTTGTATCAACAGTATCGTGTCATAGTAGATGTTAATTTTTACAAGTGAATCAAATGGTTTACTGAGGTCTTCCTCACGAGTGATACACTCCTTGAAAATAGATCAAGGTATCATCTTCACTGGAGAAATTTTAAAGGTTAAACTTGAAATCAGGCTGGTTTGCTTGTCTATGGTCTTGGGGAGAGTAATTTCAAAACAAGTAGGTGTGGAGACACAGAGGTTCTACACTATTACCCCTCCGTTTGTTCTTATTCTTCATCATTTCATTATTGTGCTGCTTCTTTTGAGTCTTCCTATTTTTTTCGTAGACTTTTAAAACTGAAAATACCACCTTGCCCTTAATGAGGAATCCACTAACAATTTGGAGAGTCGCATGTTCACTTTTAGGGGCAAAAGTGTCAAACCACTTGAGCTACTAATAAAACAACCTTTTGATTCATGAAGAACCAGAAGAAATGGAGGGAGTATGAATCAACAGCTGATTCATGCGAATCTTATGAACCAATTTAAGCAAACTATATCGTGACTCACAAGACAAATTAGTAAGCTCACTCAAGAGAAAAAATAAATAACTAATGATCAGAAGCTATGAAGAATGCTTGAAAACAGCTTCTCCAAAGTTCAACAGATTTCCTGGATAGAGTAATATAGATACCTGATTGAGCACTTCTAACTAAAAAATCGAGTTAAAGAAACTAACGTCTTGTAGAACAGTTCTCATTGGTTGAGCTTAGTAATAGGCCCCTTGATTTCAAAATTACCAGAAATTCAAAAGCACGTCCATTTGTAATCACTGAAAGGTATGAACAAATTTAGTGGATTTGAACTCAATTTGGGAAACATTAATAAATATAAACATGGTTTGGTACTTTGGTTGTGATTGCTAGGGTGAATGGGCCAATAATTATATGGCATTTCGATTAATCTGCCTAAGAGGAAGATGGTCCGGTACAAAACTACAAGTCACATCTAATTTTAAAAAAACCAATATAATTATACTTGGACTGTGCGTATAGTGGTACATAGACTTTGTGCCACATTTAAACATAAAAGATACTAACAAGCAGATCCCTATCCCGCACCCGTGATATAACCCTTCGATAAATATCAGGAAGAAATCGTCTCCGTATAATTTTCCTTGGGACTTTGGGTGTTCATTCTACAAGAATGTCCAAGAACACCTATTCCTTTTCTTAACTCTGCAACCCAGTAAAGCCTTCTAGTTTTATTTTCTCAGGACTAAATAACTTCATAAGATTTAGTTTATATGCCAAGAGATTCCCAACATAAAAAGAAAAGAGACGTAAAGAGAGACTTCAGAACAGAGGGAACAGCGCAAAATAGTATGAAAGTGTGTGCAAATGAATGCAAAGGTTGTGAATAGTAAAAAAAGGTTATGAATCTATGAACAGAAAGACTCAAAGACTCATCGTACCATCCGAACATAATGGAGCAGGCTTCTTTTTCCGTTTCTTGTATTTTTCATCAGCAATCTCTCGAGTATCAATTAGCGAATATGAATGAGTCATATTGAGACCATTCGCCTCCAGAAGTTACCTATCCTTTTCTTCCTCTTCTCAAACCATTTTTCTGTTGGAACGCCCCCAGACATAGGCCGTGCTTCTAATCTTTTCTTTTCTGCCACCATTTCAGTTTGGTTGGCTTTTCTTGCCTCATTCTGCATTCAACGAATCATAGGTGAGGGTTAGAAATATTATTATGGAAACAGGATAGCGCAAGGCTCATTGTTCATCAAATGACAACCATTCTCAGGAGAAAAAGATAGCGGACAACAAGACAAGTAATCTGGTTTCGATAATGTACCATCTTAAGCCTTATGTTGAACAATCTTTTGGTCTTTGAGCTTCAAACACAACCTCAGCATTCTCCTCCATAGTAGTGCAATAGTTTGCATCTGAATGATCTTTGAGGTCATGTAATTGTGTGAACCGTTACGAGCTACTAAAGTAGCCTTTCTCTCGTATCCACCAGCTGCAGTTACTAGAGACAGAAGAATAAAGCCGATACATAGGAGAAAATCCAGAAAAGTCGAAACAAAAATGCACTTAGTTTACAGTTTGACACCAAAACAATGGCACCCAATTCAATTTAAATCACCGATGCAACATCGCGCTCCTCTTGCCAGATCATTTAACAGGCAATTCTGATTTTTTGCAGTTGAATCAATTCAACGGAGGAAGAGAAACAAAGGGGTTTCAGTTCTTCACACGAAGGACACCTAACCAGATTACCCCAAATTACACGTGCGAAATTGCCAGAATTAACTAACTCAAGTCACACATCATATTAGGAACTGACTAGTATTTACTTAGTAAATATCAATCACCAGGAAAACAACAAGTCCAATGAGAAAAAGGAACTCACAAACATGGAACATTAAACATAGATTTCCCACAAGCTATATTGCACTTCCTTTTGAAGATTTTCGCAATATGTATTTGATCGCATAAATACAACATAACAAACAAGTACCGATACTATTAAGTAGACCAAAATCCATACCGATTCATCCCAAGCAAATACGACGTGTATCTATACCTTTGGTAACAACATTGAGATTGCCGAAGCTATCTACCTTCATTGGTTATCAGCTGTGAAAATACCTGGCTTCCAGTTATATCAGAACCCTCATCTTCATCCCTTCCAGTATCATCACCAAGCCTTGAAGGAGCGCGAGTGGAGCCTCTTGGAGGCGGCGGAAGCTCCGGACCCACAGTCGCACTATCTTCATGAGCCTCGCTTGCCCTTCCACTCACTTGAAGCTGAAGCGCGTATTCCAAATTCCACAACACATCGCCCATTGTTGGCCTATCAACACCGTAATCAGCCACACATTTCTCCGCCGTATCGCCGAATGTCTTGAGAGATCCAGGTTTCACCTTTCCAACAAGGTAAGGATCGACGATCTGATCAAGGAGACCTTTCTTCTGCCACTCCATTGCCCATTCGGCTAAATTCACTTGCTCCCTAGCAAGTAACGGGTCGACCGCGGGCCTAGCACAAAGTACTTCGAAAAGCACGACCCCGAACGAATACACGTCGGATTTGTCGGTAAGTTGTTGCCGCCGGAAGTATTCGGGATCGAGATACCCGAAGCTTCCTTTGACGCCGGTGCTTACATGGGTCTCGTCCTCTTCGAGACACGGTCCGGACCTCGAGAGCCCGAAGTCCGCGACCTTGGCGACGTAGTTTTCGTCGAGGAGAATGTTGGTGGACTTGATGTCGCGATGAATGATTCCTTGCGCGGAGCCCGTGTGAAGGTAGTGAAGGCCTCTAGCGGCGCCAATGCATATTTCGAGGCGCTGCTTCCAAGTCAAAGGCGGCAACCCAGAGCTGTATAGATGGTTCTTTAAAGGACCCTTTTCCATGTACTCGTAAACGAGGATCATTTCGGATTGTTCTTCGCAATATCCGACTAGTGAAACGAGATGGCGGTGACGGATTCTGGACAAAACTGTAATTTCTGACTGGAATTCAGGTAGGCCTTGCCTGGAACCAGGCATGCCTCGCTTCACAGCTACTTTTATGTTGTCTCGAAGAACACCTTTGTAAACCATCCCGAACCCGCCAGACCCGATAAGCAGATCTTTCTCGAAGTTGTTCGTCGCGGATTGAACTTCAAGAAAAGGGATCTTCAAACCGAGATGTCCATTATCAGTCCCAGACGTAGTTCCATGAGAACTCCCTCCTCCTCCTCCGAATGCTCTTAATGGAGTCCATCCGGTGCTCTCTGCAGGTTTCATTTGACCAATCTTCTTCAACCTCCTTCCTCTTATTCTCAACAATGCAACTATGATCAAACACAAAAGAGCAAAGCCCCCCACAATTGAACCCACCAAAACCCATGTACTAGTTTTCGTCTGATGTTGTTTTGATGCCACGAAACTCACCATCTTCATGATCTCAACACCATTCAGAATAGCATTCCTCCTCATTGGACTAGTAATATCCGACGGACCAACGCTAACCCTAACTTTATCCGAATCACCCGAATCCACCACAAGGTCAACATAATAAGGAGAAGCAAGTGAATGGACTGTTAGAACAGAAAGATCAAAGTCTTTATACGCTAGGTACCCGTTAACGTATATATTGAAGTAAAGCAAGTTAAGCGCGGAACTAACAATGTCACAGAAATGCAAACGAACAAAGTACCGAGCGGAAGCTTTCACCGGAAAATCCCAAGTTATGTTGAAGAAGGAATCAGTCGAGTTATCGCGGTTCATTTCCTGCGCAGTCATGTACACATTATCCGGCGCAATCTCTCTACTAGCACCGCCATCTTGATAATTCGGAACATGGGTGGTGGTGGCAATCTTAGCAGCCGATTTCAAAACAAGAAACTCCTCATCCGGGATCCAATCCCTCCAAAGGGTATCATTAAATGGAGTCACTCTTGAACCCCCAACATTGATCCTATGAACAGTTTCCAATACTTGTGTTGACAAGTCCTTAAACTCCTCAACCCTATTGGAGTCAACAAACTTAGCTTCATATTGGAAAATCACATCATTTGGAGCTGAGAAAACCTCAATTGCATTCACAAAGGCAAACCCATGTTTCCTATTAGGCTCAAACTCAATCAACAGTACTAATTTCTCATTAGTAATCATCAATATGAACTCCTTTATCACCACAACATTGTTTCCAAAAACCCCAAAATTGCTTAAAAGACTAAACCCATTACAGGATATGCTGAAATTAGCATTGTTGAGGTCATTAAAGGGAGAGAAGTGAAGACGTACCAAGTGGGTCCCATTCTTTCGAATTGGGAATTCATATCTTGAAGGAGTGGTGAAAACCCTTGCTGTGTTGTACAGAGGAGAGGAGGTTGCAGATGGGTTGGGGTGATAAAGAGGGATTGATTTGCCGGCGGTGAGAAAGGTTGAGTCGCCGGTGAAGAGGCGGTTGTCGGCGGCGACGGTGGAGGTTGATCCGCAGGCGATGAGGTAGTTGTCCTTGGGGGTGTAAGCTGTGGAGAGGGACAGGAGGAGGAGGAGAGTGAAGGGTAGGGAGAGGACATGGCTGATTTTGACTTCCATGCATAGAAAATTTGTGGGGTGTTCAAGAAATGGAGTGTATGAAGTGAAGATGGTTACATGGAGGAGGGTTTTGTGATGTTGCAGGGAGGGTTGAAGTTGCAGAATTGAGGTGGGGAAGAGGAAGATAGAGATGAGTAAAGTTGGAAGGAGGAGGAAAAGTAGTAGGCACTGATGAGAGTTAGTGGGAAGTTGAATTTTGGATTGATAAGAGACTAGGAGTAGGACCAATTTTATCATATGTCAAGTGAAGTCCAGATGTCTCATAACTCATTACCAATTGGATTTTCCTTAGTCAATGGCTTGTTTGGTAAACCAGAATTAAGTGATAGTAGTATGATAGACTGATGAGTTAGAGAATTTTAATCTAACCCGTTTGGACGAGTTGTATAGATTTTAGGACTTTTGAGATTTACTCGGATCCAATTACTTTAACGTCGGATTCAGATATTAAAAAAATATATATTGTCAAATCGCATATTGTATCCGGGTTTTTTTTGTTGATCGGATTCGCGTAGGACCTAGCCGATCACACATTAACCAACCAACCAGAGAGCGACACGTTAGCGAATCACCCAACCAAATCCTGGCCGGACCCAACCGGATCCGGGTAAGACCCGGCCAGATCCGGTTCTTCTACAAAAATCTGCTTTTTTGTCATATTTTAAATAATTAAACTATTAAATAATCTAGCTTTACCAAAAGAGGCCAATGGTTTGTTTGGTTTTCAGTTATATCTGTAACTTTTTATATCTGCTTTAAAAATGGGTGATTTTTCAATAAAGAGCACACGAATTTACGTCGATGCGGAGTCAGAAAGTTGAAATAGTTGAGAAAATAAACAACTACTTCAGCAGTGACATTTTTGTATTACATCTGTTTCCCTATGTAGATGGTGCATTCTGAGCAGATCAACCACCGTCCACGTGGCAGTCATCTAGCGCACCTGATGGTATCCCATATACACTCTATCATATCTCCTCCGATTCACATATGCGTACATGCGAACTTATCCATATGGGGGCTGCGAGACAGGGTCACCCGCCATGCTAACCGCACGGGAGCTTGTAGGAACTTAGTGACTTGAAGGCTAGAGTAAGGGACGTCGTGCGAGAACAACAACCACGTCCGTGGCGGAGGAAGAAAACTAAAACAGCCGAGAAAAATAACAACTAATTTTTTTTCAAGGTATAGTGAGAAAATGTGACATATGCTGTGACATTTGTGTACTTGTCAAAGATATTTTTTTTAATCAAAAACTATAATAATAGGAGTACTAGTGAAATTTTGAAAAAGTGAACGGTGAGAATTGCCACCCCTTCCCCTTAATAGATCCGCCCATGATTCACACGATGGGTCTATTTCGAGAAATGTTAGGGAACGCACAAATATCTGTGACTAGTAGTACTTCTTCACTTCAAAATATGAAAAGAGAAATAAAATCTAGCTTATTTACACATACTTATTGGGATTTATTGCCTTCACAAACGTAATTTCTTTTTGAGAAATTGGTTTGTGGTCACTCGGGTTTAAACCCGGAACGTCATGCAGGAGATTTCAATATTCTACCACTTGAGCTACCAACCTAGCTGCACAACGTAAATTTTTATGCATCATGAAGACAATAAAAAAACACTCGCGATTACTTGAATGTACAAAACAAAAACAAACACATCTAACAGATTGTGTTGAGAGCATTCCGCGTAAAGGTTAGAGCCTGTGCAACAAAGTGGAATGTGTAATATACTTTCCATGTGAAGTCGCTATAGCAACAGGACGTCCTCTTTGGCTACGCCAAGACGACACGCACCACATTATTTAGACCTTGGAATTTATAAATTTAGGACATAATTACTTTTCACATGTAATTGCAGTTGCGATTCCGCGAATTGAATTAGTATTGGGATTATTTTGTCTACTGGATTCTCATAGGTTACTTCTTTTTGCTTTTTTTTTTTTTTTCTTTCAAGCCATTTTTTGTTCTAGACAATTTTCGAGTTTCTCTGCACCCAGAAAGCTTTACATCCTTTCAGAGATTTAGGTTGATATTCTATGTTCCTACTTTCACTGTTACCGTCTCTAGAGAGCAAAGACTACTTCTTGCCTAACAGTTGAGCTTCCCCAGTTTTGTTCATCGTGTGTGATTAAGCAACTGAGCCGCCTCTAAATTGAACTTATGGCTGACCAAATGTTACTTGTTTGAGTCTTATTGTACCACGGGCTTAATATTTCAGCAACATGTTGTTACGCCGAGTATAATGGATGGTGGAAGAAAACAGGACTTAAGGCACGATGAACGTTTTCTTTAAGGGATAAATCGCCCTCACTATGCTGCCGGGTTCTGGCGATTCCCTTCCAGGATACAACAAGTCGCGTCGGTCTTACAGCCAGCAATATGCAGAAGTTCTGTAGAATTCTCTGTGAAACTGTGATTGAAACTGATATGGAATCTGCTGGGTGTTTGGCTTATTTATAGTTCACGAAAGAACATGAATGAAGGGATGTGTTTGTTCATAACAGTTGTGACTGTTTATAACAACACATCCTTTCACTAACCGAAAAATAACCGCCATAACTATCTGAAAATATAAAACGAAAAACAGTTATTATTTAACTAACTCACGCCACACGCGCACGTGCCACGTCGCCAAAGTGCCTAAGTGCGCCTACAAAAGCACCACATTGCACGCGTGTGCGAGTTGTAGAGGATAACCACTCTATATGGTAACTCAATTAAATGTCATTAATGGGTTTCCATGTATAAAGTGCATAATAAGTCTATTTTCTAAGATGTGGGACAAATTTCCTCTTATCTGTTACAACACATGTTAGTTTGCTGCTTGTTGGAATAGATGAGAGTTAATTTGTTAACAACTTGTTATATATGTGATTAAACGTCGACACACAAAATTTGATTTGTTTATAATCTTATTAAACCGAGATTTTTTGCTATTTGCAACTTAGTTTCACACTATCAAATGCGTATTCACGAAATAATGTGTCGAAAATTGTTACTGCCAAGTTTTCTCTTTTGCGTGCTCTATTCAAGTCTTAATTTAGTTCCACCTCAATATTTCACTCAAATAAGTCTCGCAAGGTTTGGCCAAGGCATCGGTGAAAATTCAATATTCTCAAAATTCTACAGATAAAAGATCTCATGGAAAACTATAAATTAAACGTGATATAGTTGTTAGCATGATTTCGTAATTTTGAACTCAGGTTCTCTATGCTTTAGTCACAATTGTTCAAGGCCAAATGTCGTTTCCATAATTGATTCGTGAGTGCTATTAAGACTTGAGAGACATGCATTTTGTATTTGCTGGTAAATGAATTAATTGCGTTCCACTAACAAATGTCGACCCCGTTCTTATGATTTTATCATTTAAGTAAACATTGAGTTTTATCGATGTTGCAACAATAGTTACACCATTTTTATATATTATCGAGTGGTACAATTGTTGTTTACATGCTAAGAGTCTAAACTTGCACTAAGCTATTGGAGTAAACTAAACTCAGTTTTCGCTATGCATATGTATGCCAACTTCAGTACTAGAATACAAATTATATGTTCTATTTTTTGTGTCACTGACAAACTTCTAGAGGAATGATGGGACTTTTAATGAAATTCGGATGCCATAATATCTTTTTAGCCGTCGACCATTGAATTGGTTCGATTAAGGCTCGTTCAGTGGCTTATTCTTACATTATTTGACTAAATGTAGTTGTACTTGAAACAAGATACACCCAATTACCTTTACCATTGTGTAATGCAGAGCTAACTCTCCTTAAGACTCCGGAGAATGCAAAGTGGTCGTATTACTTAAACGCCGGTGCTCAATCTGCTGCCTGATTGAAGAGACTAGGGAATGCTTACTAGAGTACACACCTGAGCCAGTTTTGGAGCAATTCTTTGGCAAAAAAGACAACTTAGAAAAATTCAAATTGGTGATTTCTAAAACTCTTAAAGGACAACGAGGTGACAGTTAAAGTTAACGAGGGTGGGTGTCCACAAATCCACATATTTCCCTGCATTTGGCCGACATGTGGTAAGAAGCCTCGGGTATGCGAGATATAAATAATGAGATCCTCGAGATGTAGTTGGATAGTTTGGTAGGCTATGAAAAATATAGATCGAACCGTTATGACTTTGTAGCATGCATGAAACTAAATTATCTACTAGCTACTTTGATATCACTAACTTATTTTTATGGGAAGTTGTAGAGAGCTGAGAGCTCTAAAGAGGCAAAATGGTTTCTGGGGCTTTATTTAAATTTGTGCTGGACTGTTTGGAATACAAGGAATGACTGGATATTCCAACATCTGAAGAGGCAGCCACTTCAAATTTCTCAGAAAGCATTGATTTGTTTACAAGAATTCAGAGCACATAACTTTAGCACCCCTGTTGTTGGAATTGAAAGAACTCAGGCTGTTTCCTCTGCTCCCACTCTTAAAGCTGCTTTCAATATTTTCACGGATGCAACTGTTGACAAAGCAAGGAATAGAGGATCTGTAGCTGCTATTTGCCTTGATAAAAATGGTGAAAAATTGGGTCAATTCTCTAGATTAATTGCAGGTGTCATTGACCCAACTATGCTTGAAGCCTGGGCCATTAGAGATGCGCTTTTGTGGAGCAAAACTCAGAACTGGAAGCAGGTGGCAATCTTCTCAGACTGTGAAATGGTGGTCAAAGTGCTAAACTCAAATGAAGCTTCCTGCACAAAAATTGCAGCTTTAGTTGAAGATAGTCTGCTCATTAAGGCTGATTTTGTTTCTTGCTTTTTCGTTTTCACTTCTAGAGTTTGGAATGCTCAAGCACATAACCTAGCCAGGAACTCTATTTATGTTTCAGAGAGTTCTTAATCTCTCTGGTTTGTATCTTGTTTCAGTTTTCTAATGAAGCTACAATTTTTCGGTAAAAAAAAAACACTAAACCTACACGCAGTATGCAGTTTGTGACACAAAACCCCTCACAATTTTGATTTACCAGTACAGCCCTCCACACTATTGTTTTTAGTGACAAATAGCCCCAACCGGTTAACACCGTTAAAAAAGTTAACGGAATTAGTTTTTTTTTTTTTTTTTTTGTATTTTTCACTAAATCACCTAATTAATAAATAAAAAATATTGAATTCCTCCTCAAAAAATAAAAATACAAAATATTGAATTTCCCTCAAAAAGAATATTGAAACAAAAAATTGTAAAAAATAGGAATAGAAGAGGAAGAACGCTGAAGAACTCAAAAAAGATGGAAACAAAAGATTGATAAAAAAGAATAGTGTAATTTTCACTTACACCCCCTCGGTTTTAGTTGATCTTCTCTTACATCCCTTCTTGTTTGGAAAATTTCACTTACACTTCTTATTACTACCAAACGTTATTGTCACTTACACCCCTGCGTGTATTTACTCTGTTAATTGGTAGCGTAACTTTGCAAATTCAGCTTTTTCGACATATTTACCCTTGCAAAATGCTGTAAAGGTCGATACATCCTTAGTGTTGTAAACTCTACCTCGAGCTAATTCTAATTTCTGCATGTAGTAGTTGCACCATGTTCAGAAATGCATATGAAACATGTGATAGGATACAAATATTTTGCATGTGTTAAGAATAGACATTGGGCTGGATTGACCATTGCAGTCTCTACAAATGTAAGTTTATCCCCAAAACTGATTTTGAGAAGTTACCATACGAACTAGCATAGTGAATGCATAGAGGAGGTGTAAGTGACAACATGTTTGGTGGTCATAAGGGGTGTAAGTGAAGTTTTCCAAATTAGGAGGGGTGTAAGTGAAGATCGACTAAAACTGAGGGGGTAAGAATAAAAACAACGGAGAAGAGAAGGAGAATAAGGAGATGGATGCGGCCCAACCCATCTGCCCACCTCATCTCTCTCTCCATCTCTCTCTTATTTTCTCTCGCTCTCTCTCTTACTTCTCTCCCTCCCTTTCGATGCTTCCGTTTCCTAGCAGAGCAAGCATATCAGGATAGTTTTGCCGCCTCTCTCTCTATCTCTCTCAGCCGGGTCCGGACCAGATAGTCCTCCTCTCCCTCTCTTGACTTTTGATTTGGATTTTCTATAAACATTCATATGGGACTTTACTTTAAGTGTCGCAATGTACAAACTGCAGAGACGATAAGTGGTAAGACTAATATTGCATGTAGCTAAGTGTCAGCGAGGCGAAACTGCGAGGGGGTTTTCTTTTAGTTATATTTAAAAATTTTTTATATCCGCTTTTAAAATTGGCGATTGTAGTTTCTAAAAAAAAATAAAAAATAAAATTGGTGACTGTTGAACTCGAACTAGCACATGCGTTCACGGTTCTTGTCAGTGCACTATTCACCAGGAAATTTTGAATTTAGTTAGCAAAACGATGAAATAGTTTGATAATTTTTTTATGATGTTGTAGTGACTAGGGATGACAACGGCTCGGTTCGGTCCGGTTTTGGAACCCATCTGAACCGAACCGCATGTAACGGTTTGAGCAAAACCTAAACCTAATCCGGACTGTTTATGGCTCCAAACCGAACCGAACCAAAATGACCGGTTTGGTACGGTTTTAAACCGCGATTTCTAGAAATATATTATTTTATTTAAAATTTCTTAATAGTTCATACAACAATCAAATGATTGCTAAATTTTTTGTGTCAAGCAATTAAAAAATAAGTAGAGAACATTCCATCATTTCCAGAACCATTTAATGGGTTCGGTTCAGTTTGGTTTTGAGGTACATACTGCATATGATATATGTGTAGAATTTATCAAGTTTGGTAGTTGTATAGCCTAATATGCTATATAAACGGTTCAGTTCGGTGTTTATGGTTTTGTGGTATCTCAAACTTAAACCGAACCATATAGCCTAATATGCTATATAAACGGTTCAATTCGGTGTTTATGGTTTTGGTTTGGTTCGGTTCAGGATTTTTACAAACCTGAACCGAACCGTAATAGCTTACAGACCAAACCGAACCAAACCAAACCGCCAGGTATAGTTTCCCGGTTAAGGCGTAACGTTTGATAATATCAAAGCATGATATTTCACAATTAGAGTATCTAGTAACTTCAAGTCTAAGGATTACAATACCATTAGCACTACGAGAAGCGCTTGTGACTTTAACATAATCTAATGTAGCCTTCTCGTCGTGGGTCAATCCAGTATACCATTACTCTTAGTGTATACCCATGTGTTGGATCTTCCTACTCTTTATTTACCAAGAATTCATCCTAAGTTCTTCTCAAGTACTTTAAGGATAATCTTGATTATTATCCAGTGACTTTCACCCGAATTTGACTTGTATCTTCGTGTCATACCATATGACACATCTGGCCTAGTACATAACACCGCGTATCTCGTGAATCTCATTCATACGATCATTTCTCAATCTAATTGGAAATACAATTAGTTATTCGAAAGACTAATTCTATGTGACATGGGTAAGAATCCATATTCTTACATGTTGAACTATTTCAACACTTTGTCAATATATGTACCATGAATCAAGATGAACAACTACCCTTGATCTATCTCCATAGATCTTTATAGATTGTCTCGCCTAAGTCTAATACTGAAAATGAATTCTCTAGACAATATTTACGAGATTGTTGAGTAGAGACATTATTCCCAATGATTAGTATGTCCCCACATATAAGACCAGAAATATAACTGTACTCCCATTAACCTTCTTGTTAAACATAAGCTTCATCTTCAATTTTGATGGAACCAAACTCATTTGATTGCATCATCAATTTGATGAATCCAACTCCGAGAAGATTGACTCAATCTATAGATTGATTGCTACAAGCAAGATGCTAATGGATTTAAGCATTACAATTGGGGAAAATATTTTGTCATAGTTGTAATACCCCGTAATTTTGGGGGTATTTTTAGGAGATTATTGAATATTTTGTGCTGTTAATAGGATTTATTAAATGTAATTTTCTTAATTTTTTTAGGTGTTATATAGATTATTATTTATATATATAATTATAAGTAAAAAAAAAGAATATTATTGAGCTTTTGTTTTTATATACTGTTTTTACTAAAAGTTATATAAGTTTTAGGTATTAAAAAGTTATGGGTCGTATTACACTTTTAACGTGTCCAAACGTCACATTTTTTTTAATTGTGCGTGACCGGCCACCGCGTCACGCGGTGTGCCAGCCACACAGAATACTTTCACCCTTCATCCCCTTCCTCTCCACCAGCGAGCAGGAGAGTTCATCATCTCCGCCTCTGACTTCGACACAACCACCAACACCGCCTCAAACATCACCACGGTCAAATTCCCGTCCAGATTCAGAGGGACAATTCGATCCAAACACGAATTTCGCCCAAAATTTCAGTATCGATTCAACCCTAAGCCCCTTCGATCGAACTCCTCCTCCCTCACGGACTCACCCTCCACCAGCTATATAAACACCCTCGAGAGCAGTACTTTTAACACCCAAACCCAGAGCGTCTCTCCCTCAATCTCTCCCTCTCTCTCTCTTTGCCGTTCGAATCGCCGGAAAAACCCGACCGAGCCCAGCGAGCCGACGGCGCCGGCCTCTGCCCTATTCGCCGGTGTCTTCCTCTGCCACCGACGGCGCTGCAGCAGCAGCGGTCGCCACCATCCTCGTCGTCCTTCACCATCGTTGCTGTCACCGGCGTTTTCGCCGTCTTCATCCTCTGTCGGGTAACACAACCCGTTCCCCTCTCTGTCTCTTCTTTGTTTTATTTTATTTATTTTTTTTTTTATTTTTTTTTGTTTTTGTTTTACTTATTTGGCTAGTTGTGAAAGAAAAGTGGGGGACTGAAAGATGTTGGAAACTTTAGGGTGGTTGTTTGTTCGATTTGAAAATTTTGGGGGTGATTGATGGTTTTTGTGAAAATCTTTTTACTCACTAAAGCTATAATATGGTCTATATTATTAAGCTAATTATGTTTATTACTTTGGTAAGTTTATATTGTTATATTTTTCACACAAAAAAAAAAGGGTTTATGTTGGTATGAGATAGTTTTATTAATCAAGATGAATTAGTTTTTTTTTTTTTTATCTAAAATCAAAATTATAGTACCATATAAGTTATATGATTATTGCTTTAGTATATTTTCATAATAATAATAAAAGCTTGTTTTATATAACTATCAACTATTATGTAGTTTTATGAAAAAGTTTGTATAAAACTAATTCTCAAGCTAAGTTCTTTATGTTATAAAATATAATAAAATTGATTAGTTTCTCTATTCTAAAAAAATAAAATAAAATTATATTACCGTGTAGGCTACATATATAACTATAGTTATATCACGTTATATGCAATAATAATCGTTAGTTGTGTAAATCGTATTTTTAAATATGAGTCGTATTTTAACTTAAATTTTGGGAAAGATAAATAAGGGGGATTTATGTGCATTGCATATAGGGTTTGTATGTATATTGGCGTGTTAGTAGTGTATTGATTAGGAATAATTGTTGTTGTAGACGCCGAGTTCGTAGACGGCGAATTTGTTGAGGATCCGTATTACTAGGACTTCGTTTGATTTCGTGTGACAAGCTCCCTTCATTGCCAGGTAAGTTCAGGCGTGCAACACCTTTAACTTTCAAAATGTGGTTTTCGCGTGCGTTATTTCCTAAATTGTCAACTGCTATATCTTCAATACTCAAAAGTATTTTACTAGTGGATTTTGAAGCGTGATTTCCAGAATGTGTTTTACTCAGCCTTTTGAATCAAATGTTACTCTTGTGAAATTGTGAAAGAATAATGAACGATAAATGAATTGGGGCGATGTACAGAGGATGTGCGTGGAGGGACACACATGAGTGATTCCCCTCGGGTGCTAATCCACACGAGATTACATACCCGACCCCCGTGATTGACATATACTGCTATGATACGGTCACGGGGTTATATAAAGGCGTGAAAACTATTGAGTACTACTTATGCCTGTGTAGGTCACTACGGTATAGGGGTGTCGACACTTAAGGTCTCATAGTTGTTTAGGGAGAACTGGGATGGACTGTGATATCCTAGAAGATACCCTATTTATTATTTATTGCATCGTGACCTCTCTGTGGGCATTCGTTACCCGCCGGGCTATAACATGCCTCAGCTAAACAAATGATTAATCTGTTGAATCGGCTACTATTTACAATTCATCTGGGTTATTTAATATCTACTGTTATATTTCCTGTTAGCCAAAACTCTGTTTTACATGTTGTAGTTTGAGCTTACACAGTTTTTACTGATAAACGTTTTCTGCGGTCGGCTGTTGCTATTTTAAAACCCGCAGGTTATCAATAAGGTGGGGGAACGCGCACACATCAGCTGGAGACTAGGAATCGTTGCTAGGATATTTCTCATTTATCTAGGAAGCATTTTATTCACAATTTAGATTTGAACAATTGTCGTTATTTGTTTCAAACTATTGTTGGAGGATTTCTCCGTTTTCTATTAAATAAATGCGCTTTTGGATTATCGTTTGGTTGTGCTAGCAAGGAACCGGGGTTCCGGGGTGTTTCAATAGTCTATACTATGAACTTACAGGAAACCCTTTTCCAACCAATTGTCCCTTAAAAGTAATCATATTACCATCTATGTTGGTTTCCTCATAACCCACTTCCACCATATGGGTCCTACCCTTTTAGGTGGTTCCACCAAAGTCCATACTTTGTTGGAATACATGGATTCCATATCGTTTCTCATGGCTCCACGCCATTTCTGAGAGTATTGCCCACTGGTGGCCTCTTCATAGGTTGTAGGCTCATCTCTACGAGCAATATATCACCGGGTTATGAGAAATCCATATTCTCTAGCTCCTTGACATATCCTACCTTACCTTACGAAGTCCTTATGTTACTTAGTAGGTTGCTCCACAACACCTTGTGATCCTACTCATGTTCCATCAAAAGGATCAATGTTCTTTTGTGGTTCTTGAACTCCTTCAAGTTCTACTATCCTCCCACTGTTTCTTTTAGAGACAATCTCTATCTAGAAACACAGTGGTTCGAGCAACAAACAATTTGCTCTCGATATGATTGTAGAGATAATATCCTTTGTTTCTTCAGGATATTCCACATGGTACATTTAACCTGACTTGGGTTCAAGTTTATATGTAAACTATTTACATAAACCTCATAACCCAAATTATTTATGAATGACATACTAGGACACATCCTAGTCCATATCTCATATAGTGTTTTTCATAATTGATTTGAATGGAACAACGTTAAGGGTGAAATTTGCTGTAATTAGAACATGACCCCTAAAAGTAAACTGGAAGTTCTGTTTGACACATCATGGATCGATCCGTGTCAAACAAGGTACGATCTCTCTTCTTAGACACGCCATTCTATAATGGTGTTCTAGGTAGAGTGGGTTGGGATCACTTCCCATACTCCCTTAGATGCTCAAACTATTGACTTAAGCTCGTATGAAGTTTAGTTTAAGCACGCACAGACTATCCGTAGAAGCTATTCAGGAATTCAGCAACGAACTGAATAAGTTTCGTACCGTTGCTATACAAATTGTGCTGAGAGCATGTTGCGTATAGTTTGGAGCTTGTGCAACAAACTCAAAGGTGTAATATACTTCCTCTGTTCTCTCTGAATCTTCACCTTTTATTTTATCACTATTCACTGAATCACTTTGATTTGGTGATTTGATTAGTAAAACGATGCAAGAATTTGATAATCTTTACACGATGTTGTAGAGTAAACTTCACTCGACAACACCATAAAAAACTTATTAAAAAATTGCATCGTTTGGCTATCTAAATCATCGAGTCAAAGTCACCCGATTAAGGAAGAAAAAGTCAAAATATGAAGATGCAGAGAGAACGGAGGTAGTACTTTCCATGTGGAATCGCTATACCAACAGGTCTTCCTCCTTGGCTACGCAAGATGACACACACTGCTACTTAGAGCATCTCCAATGCATTAGGTAAATTGATATTCTTAGGCAAAATTTAAAGAAGTTGAACAAAATTAGAAGTCCAATGGATTAGGCATCTTATTATGCAAAACACAAAATATGCATCATTATCGCCAAACTTGGCGAAGTTCATTCTCTAGCCATCTTTGTTTTTTCCCTACTTTATAGGTTTTTGGGACACTTGTCCACTTTTTGGGGTGTGACTAATTATTTAAACCATGTCTCCTATAATTTCTCCACCACTTGTCCTAAATCTTTTTTTTTAATTTTCAACTTGTACGTGAAAAAATCTTTAACGGTTAGCATTCAATTTAAATTGCCTAATTTATACCTAATAGCATTGGAGCCTAGTGCAAAAATAAAAATACAAAATCGTATTCTTAGGCATAATATGCCTATGTTTTACCTAATTGCATTGGAGATGCTACAGGCATTTCAGCATTATTTAGGCCTTGAAATAGGCATTTTTCATTTTTCTTTACTATCTTTGGTATAAATTTAGGAAGCAATTACTTTTCACTCGAAATTGCAGTTGCAATTCCGTTATTTCCTCTACTTATTCACAATTTTATATCATTTTTTTTACTATTTTCGGTAAATTAATGATTTTGCCTATTTATAGGTGTGTACGCGGACAAAACATTTTTCATACCAATACGATATTCGAGTTTTTCTGCACCCAGAAAGCTTTCCGTCATTCCCGACATTGGCGTTGATCTTCTCCGTTCGTGCTTTCACTGTCACATTTGTCTCTAAAGGTCAACGAATTTTTGTTGTTGTTTATCTTGTGTGGCTAGGCGCCTCTAAATTGCACCTATGGCTGACCAAATGTTACTTGTTTGAGTCTTAAAGCATCCACATTAGTGTAATCTAGAACTTAGCTATATATTTTACGAATTCTATTTTAGCTAGTGAATATATTATGTTTTGCTCCAGTAGTGTTAGCTAATTTTCATCCACAATTTCTTTTTTTAAATTTTAGAGTCCTACACAAACTATACATGTGAGGTGTGAGAAATTCTAGGAAGTGGGAAACGTGGGAAACAATTTGGAAAATTAATTTGGATGAGAATAATATGTTTGCTAGATGTGGCGAGCTAAAAAATAGGAGACTAAAGTAGCAAGTGAATTAGCAAGTCTACTGGAGTCCTAGTTCCACAAAACATGCTCTCTATTTTAGTAATAACTTCCGTTTAGCTAGTCTAGTGTGGATGCTCTTATTGTACTACTTGCTTAACATTTCAGCAACAGGTTAGTTTAGAGCTTCGTTGGAATCAATGAAAGTTAATTTGTTAAGAACTTGTTATATATCTTCTTGAACCGTTTACATACGAAAAGTGACTTGTTTATTATCTTGTTAAACCAAGATTTTTTGCTTTTTGCAACTAAATATCACACTATTAAATGTGTATTCATGAAATAATGTGCCAAAAATTGTTACTGCCAACTTTGCCATTTGTGTTCTCTGCTGAAGTCTTAAGAGCATCTTCAACAGGAGGAGCATAACCTGTTTTGGACCAAATTTTGTTTCAAATCACTGAAAACAGAGCTCCAACAGAAGGAGCATCTAGTGGAGCAAAACTAAGGACATCAATTCGGAGGAGCAAAGCTGAGACATACTATTCAGAGGAGCAAAATTAAAATAATCTCTTTAATTCAAAACTTTGAATCCCTTTGGAATGAAAGTTCATAAATTGTGTTGATTATGGGTTTATTTGGGATGGGGTTGTAATTAGTGTATTGTGTTGCTAATTATATGTAATTCAAATTCCTAGTTAATTAATATTGGTATTTATTTATATTAAATTTAAATTAAGTATAATTTTTTTAGTAATTAATCCACTCAATTTTTTTTAGGGAACACTCTAGTTTTTATTTAAGTAAACTTTATTTGTTTAATCTATGATAATTGTTGTGTAGAATATAATTTTACGATGGTAGATAACTACAAAGTAATAAAATATTCTCGAAGGAACTAATTTGCTCCTCACTGCTGGAGCTCAAGCAACAAATTGGAGGAGCAAATTTTACTCCAGGAGCAAATTTGGTCCAAGGACACAAAAAATTAGTCCTTCTCTTGGAGATGCTCTAATGTGCCAATATTCTCAAATTTCTAAAGATAAGCGGTCTCATCAAAAGCGATACATTAGACATGATAGAGTTGTTGACACCAAACTTGCATGGTATCATAATTTTGAACTGGTTTCTCTATGCTTTAATCGCAATTTTTTTGTGGCCAAATGTAGTTTTCATAATTGATTCATGTGAGTTACTAAGACTTGAGAGCAGAGGCGGATCCACATGAAGAGTTGCGGGGGCTATAGCCCTCACTCAACTTCTAAAAAATACTATTTGACTCTATATTTTTTTGTATAATATACACTTTAGTTACCACTGAAATTGTGTAATAGTCCCTCAACACTTAGTTTTTTCTTAAAATACTCACTCGCTAAATTTTAGCCCCCACTAAGACGGAATCCTGGATCCGCCCCTGCTTGAGAGACATGCATTTTGTATTTGTTGGTAGGTGAATTAATTGCGTTCCATAAACAATTGTCAACCATGTTCTTATGATTTTATCATTTAAGACGACACTTTTGAGTTTGATCGATGTTACAACAATAGTTATACCGTTTTAACATATTTATTTGAGTTGTACAAATGTTGTTTACATGCTCAACAGTCAAGGCTTTCACTAAGCTATTGGAGTAAACTAAACGTGATTTTCTCTATGCATATATATACCAACTTTAGAACTAGAGCACAACTTATATGTTCTATTTTTTGTGCCAGTGATAAACTTTTAGCGGGATGATCGGACTTCTTATGGTATTAAGATTCCAAAATATGTGTTTGGCAGAGGACCATACAGTGGGTTTGATTACACCTCAATCGGTTGTGTATTCATACATCATTTAACTAAATTTAGTTGATATTGAAACATGAGACACACAATTTCATTTACCCTTATCTAAGGCAGAGCCACGTCCGCCTATGCAACTATAGAATGCCTGTTGGTTGTGTCACTTCAACATTGGTGTTTAGTGTGTTGCGTCGTTGAAGAGAATGCCAGTTGGTCGTGTCATCTACACCAGTTTTGAACGTGTTCAGTAATTTTCTCTTTGGCAAAGAAGATAAATAAATGAAATTCGTATTTTTTAAAACTTCTAGAGGGGAGGAGGCGAGTTTTTTTTTTTTTTTTTTTTTTTTTTTTTTTTGAAAGAGGAGGACGATTTCATTAAAAGGCAAAAAGCCAACAGAAGGCTATCACAGCCCAGTACTAGCACCATCACTAATCAACAACTAATCTTGCGAAAACATGAGCAGAAGCATTAACACTTCTGGAAATAAAACAAAAAGAACAAGAAGAAAAATTCTTTGCTAGCAGCTTACAATCTTCAATGATAGGTGCAATGCTAGAAGAGCAAGAACTTGTTCTAGAGTTGATTGCTGCAATAGAAATGTATGAATCTGAACAGATCTTGATTCTTTGAAAACCTCTGGATTTAGCGTAGAGGAGAGTTTTCCTTGTACCCATTGACTCTAAAATAAGAGGATTTGTGATACTTGGGACAACTTTGGAAAATTGATCAATGATGAGCTTTTGATCATTATGGATAACAATTCTGATTCCTCCCATATTGCTGAGCTTATTGACTGCTGCATCAGTACATATCAAAATGACACCTCCCTCAGCCATAGGCTCCCTAGGTTCTGAAGCAGAAACTTGAGAAATTGTCTTTGAATGATGATTTCTGTTAAAATACTCGTAGAATCTTGAGATTGCAATTGATGCAACCTGGTCGGGCATCCATCTTATCTTTTTAAATAAGTTGTTAATTACAAGGTTTGAGTTCCTACAAATCCACATTTTTCCCAGCATATGGCCAGGTATCTTATGTTGATAAGAAGACCCGATATGCATATATATATATATACATATATATATATATATGTGTGTGTGTGTGGGTGTGTATAATGCGACCATTTATGTTAGTATTGACATGTTTTAAAGGAGAGTTTTGGATAGTTTGGTAGGCTACAGAAAATTTAGATCGATGTAGAATTGTATGTAATGTGAGCTATAGTGAACTTGTATCTAACTGAGTTTTGTAGCATGCCTGAAACTAAATTATCTACTGGCAACTTCGATCTCTCAATACTCATTACGGTTCCATAGATTACTTGTTCTCTACCAATGGTCGTATATAATGGGTATGTTTGGATGAGCTTATATGAGATTAGAGCTTATGCAATTAATGCAATAAGTGGCTGAGATGAGGAGAGAGGCAACATCTCTACTCACCTCAGCCACTCATTTCGATAATCTCATAACCTCTCATCTCATTTAACATGGTTTTTTTTTAAAACATGAGAAATACCATAGATAGAGCAAAACATTTACAACTAGTTCAAACATTGAAACTACACAAACTGAAGCAAACATAGCAGAAACAAAGCATAGAAGAGCATCCACATACTGACTTTGCAGGAAATGTAAAAAACCTAACCACTATTAACCACTACTAAAGCCAACTTCAGAAATTACTCCATGATGAAGGGGATGATTGCATTAGAACATAGCAGAAACAAAGCACAGAAGAGCATCCACATACTGACTTTGCAGGAAATGTAAAAAACCTAACCACTATTAACCACTACTAAAGCCAACTTCAGAAATTACTCCATGATGAAGGGGATGATTGCATTAGAGGGCACCAAAGGGGGATCCAGGGGGAGAGATGCAGCAACTCCTTCTGCAGAAGAGGAACCAAACTCAAAGACATTTCCAGCAGAAACCTTAACCGGACCATCAAGAGGGGGTTATGAGGCAAGAGGAGCCATATCTAGCACTTGCTGAACTTGCTGAGAGCTGAAGCTGGCAGCAAACTGATCAGAAGCTTTGACCTAGGAGGGAGCACCATCCACAGAAGCAATCTTGACCATAGCTGAAGAATCTTTATGCATGGCTTTGCTAGTTTTTGTTCTTGGCCTCTTACCCTTGATCAAACTGAAAGGAGAACTCATCTGTGAAGAACTGGTATCTCTCTTCTTGATTGGCTTCTGCACTTTGTCTTCCTTGGCTCTTTTAGAGAGAACAACCTTCTTCTTCACCTGGATTGAGGACCCTTCTCCTTTTTTGATCTTAACACCCACCACGTCTTTGGACTTTTTTGCTCTGGCTCTTTGTTTCCTCGGCGCCATCTTGTCTTTCTCAGCAATTGCTTTGTCTAGATCTGCAATTTCTCGCTTCCTCTGAGAGGGATCAAACTCGTTCTCTGTAGTGACCGATGGGGTGAAATCAGAGGCTTTCATCACAAAGCCAGAGTTTCGAAGCATTTAACATGGTTTGGTTTTCCAACAAAGGAAGATCTATTTTTACTGGAAATGGCATCTTTCTTTTTCAGAGGCCTATCTGAGATATACACTGGTCATGTTGTTTTAGTTTTTAACTGTTCTTCGTGTCTATCCGATGTTACAATATTGCTCGGCTGTGCAGAGATTAATGAACATTTTTTTTGTGTCTAGCAGCACGATCCACCCATCCCCCAGTTTCACGTTTGAGTGTTGGGTGCGAGCAGTGGCGGAACTTAGGGGGGGGGGGGGTGAGGGAGATCACAGTGGCTTACAAAATAAAAAAATGTTCTAAGTCTAGCCCTCCTCAAAATAAGAATATTGTATATTAGTCCATTGCGATAACTATTTAAACCCCGCACAATAAAATTTCTGCGCCCGCCACTGCGTGCGAACCTAGTCCATGCAAAATAACTAGACAAGCAGACCTTCCGCTCATTGGCCGTGCCAAAACAGAGATGCACTGCTATTTTCTGCACTTCGGCATTGTTTACACATTTTCTTGTTTTTCTTTTATTTTTGGTATGATTTTAAGACCACATTACTTTTTAAAAAAAATTGATTCGCAATACTGCGATTAAGATTAGTTTAAAACAGCCCCAGTCCTTGGATATCACCTACCACCAACCACTTTTGTAACTTCTCCCACTTCCTTTACACACCTTTAACTTCCCTCATTTTTGTAATGGTTGAGTAACCCAACATTCGTCATTTTTCTCTCTTGCAAGAGTTGATATTTCAGCAAGTATATGTGTGGATGCATATTTTCATCTTGCGTCTAATTTTTTTTCTTAAATTTTACAGTTGCCTGTTTATGGCCGCATAAGCTTTAGGAAGAAGACATCTTTCATCCAAATACGTTTTTAGTATTCAAGATCCTCCGCACGGAGAGTGATTTACCCCTGTCCTGAGATTGAGGTTGATCTCCCTTCGTGCTATCTATGTCACTTTGTCTATCAACTACTAGATCCGGCCTAAAAGTGGGATAACTCCTTGTTCACCTTCTGTGATTAAGCATCAGAGTCGCCTCTAAATTGCACTTCACAATGACAAAATTTTACTTGCTTGTGTCATATCGTAAGTTTGGGCTTAATTTTGGCGAGTAGTTTGCTGTTTGTTCGAGCCGATAAGAGTTTCATTTGTTTGGAGTAACTGATTATACTGTTATTGAGGGTGTTTGGGTTTGGTGGCTTTGGATTTTTCGTAAAAAAGGAAAAAACTGAACACGCAAATGAAGAAAAATTGGTTCCCCACATAAACCAAAAACCAACATAAAAACTACTAAATTTATCCAAACAACTTCTGATCAAAGCGTTTGCACGCTAAAAGTATTTTGCTTATAGTCTTGTTAGATAGAGATTTTTGCAGCTTAATTTCACACTAAAAATTGTGTCTTCATGAAATAATGTGTCTGAAATTCTTATGAACAAGTTCCCTCTTCGTCTTCTCTAAGTCTCATTTTAGTTCCGCCGCAATGTTCCTCTCTACCCTCACACGGTTTTGCCACGGCATCAGTGTGAAATAAATCGTCTCAAATGTCTACACATAACCGATGCTCACATCGAAACTTATACATTCAATTTCAATATGGCTGAGTTGTTAACACAAAACATGCTTACATAATTTTGAAGGCGGTTTCTCTATGCTTCACTAGCAATTGTTCGTGACAACATGTAGTTGTAGTTTTTATAATTGAGCTGTGTGAGTTACTAAAGGACTCGACATGGCAAAACATTTTTCTCAAAAAAAAAAAAAAAAAAAAAAAAAAAAAAAAAAAAACAGGACCTGACATGCATTTTTGTAACCCTTCCTTGTTGGTAGGTGAATTGATTGCATCCCATCAACATTTTGTAAATGATGTTCTTATGATTTTTAACATTTAAATATGTTCTAGTAAAGTTCTAAAGTTTCAAGTTTTAACAACGCTAAACCAATAATACAGATCATATGGTATATATGTTTCTCCAAGCATTTAAAAAGTTGTTTCTACTATCAAGACTTGCAATAAGCTATTGGACGAAACTAAACCAGATTTTCACAATCATATCTATGTTGACTTCAAGAATAGAGAGATCACAACTAACAAGCTTCTAGACGTATCAGAGCTTCTGGGTGGGATTTCGATTCTAATTTGAGTGGATATCAATTCAGACTCCGTGTATGGTGAAATCTAGTGATAACTATATCTTCTTTTGGAGTGCATAACACACTTATTTTTTGTTAACCAGTCAGAGAGGGAGGACTAGTCAAGACTGAACTAATTGTGCGTGAAAATAGTAGCTAGGCAGCGAGTTAGTTAAATGACGGCTTAGCAAAGAAGTCACCTATGTCCTTCACCTCCACCGGCGTCGCTGCTATTGCCGCCGCCTGCTTCAGATCCGTCCCTCCTCCCTCCTCCGCAGTTTCTTGTGTCTGGGATCGGGTGTACCAACCCCCACTTGGTAAATCCGCAGTACTCTCCCCTCCCCCTCCCCCGGTTGAAGTAGCGATAATAGACAGCTCCGCCGCCGCTTTGTTCCGAGGAGAAGAAAAGCTTCTGCCATGTGGGTCGAGACTCTCGTTCCTCCCAGTTCTTGAGACGGGTAGCACTCGTTCCTCCCTGTTCTTGAGACGGGTTTCTCTTGTGTTGGCCTCCAGCCTCCTATGTTTAGTGTTGGGATGGGCACTAGGCTTGGCTCGGGCACCTCTTTTCTTGTTCTTTTCATATCTGGGCAGTTTTTATTGGGCCTTTGTAAAAGACTTAGGAGGCTATTGGACCTCACTGGACCGGTTCTCTACTTTTGGATAATTTATGGGGCCTTTGAGCTTGTATCCCGTTAAGTTTTTACTGTTGTTGATAGGAAGTGGTTATGTTATGGTATATTTCTTTGTTGTTTCGGTTCTTGTCTTTACGTTCATAGGGATATGCACCTACTTGCATTAAGAGTCGGAAAGTTTGAAAGAGCCATGAGGGGTAAGAAAGTTTTAGCAGCGTTTATTTACTTTTGTGAGAAGGCCGTAAAACAGTAACAGTAAGAAATGTAAATAGTCATTTGAAATCCAACCAAATGCAAGTTTTATACAGTTATATTGGGTTCCGAAGTATAATTTCAGGTGCAATTCTTAATTGAATATAATATATAGTAATTAGGTGAACGGTGTTAAATTGTTAATCTTCTATTTTAACAGTGAAATAACTCTTCGTTTTAATCTTCTAATTTATTATATTTCATTATTCCTGCTGGGACAACTAAATTTTCTCATGGTTGGTGTCGTCTCTATCAATCATCAGCTTTTGGTTTTTATTCATTTCATATTTTGCCCAAACATTCTACTTATCACCAATAAGAGTTTCATAGGACCAATTTTAATTTGTCAAAAAATAATAATTAAAAGGGCGAGTAATTCTATGTCTAGAAGATTCCGATCACCCAAATACCACATAATATGAGGTAGGCATTTACAATGTAGCGTATAAAGTATATTACAGTAGATGATTTCAGATCAGATATGTAACCGGTTTCCTTTTCTGGAAAAAATGCTCTTATCTATGAAAGTTTGACGCCTCTAGCATACAAATCACTCAAAATAAATCACAGAGATCTCAGAATCGCACCTTGTACGATCGAGTCAAGGGTACAAATCAGACATCAACAATTTTGAAAGAATCAATGACCGTATGCAGTTTGTCTTTCATCTTCTCCCACCGCCTCTCATTGGCTCCTGTTGTTACTGTGTAAAACTTCCCTGCACGAGAATCAGCAAATGGTTCATATCTCGTATGAGTTTAGTTGAAGCATGCACAGGCTATCCGTGGAAGCTATTCCGGAATTCAGCTAAGAACGAAATAAGTTCCATACCGTTGCCTATACAGATTGTGCTGAGAGCATGTCGCGTATAGTTTGGAGCTTGTGCAACAAACTCAAAGGTGTAATATACCTTCCCATCCACTTCGTTCTGTACATAATAAAAATGACAGTTTCAATCCATTCGAGACTTGTAATGGGACACATACAAAAGCCAATGTAACATATAGACAAGCATCGAATAAAGAGACTAAGATGAAAACTTCTCGTAAGCAGATCCAATAAGTAAATCCCAAAGCCATTTTAACGCCAAATTCTGTAACCAAGGGGCAGATTGGGGAACATTCAGATAAAACACACGGACCACCACGGAAGGTGGATTTGGGAATAGTTGGGATGAAGGTGTAAGTTTTCAGAAGTTTGGCACACTGAAGTGTCTTTCAGTGAAACTGTGAAAATTTGGATCGGAAGATCTATAAGTATAAAGTTGCCAATATTTCATGAAATGCATCTTGTGCGATATCTTGGCTCCATTTTTCAGTGGATGTTTGTACCGATTGCTTTTGTAGCTCTGTCAAAGTTTTGCTTGCTTTCATCTTTAGCAGAAAGGAAACATCCAAGACTTCTCAAAGTTGCAGTCGCACTTGGGTTTCAATCTAAATGCTACTCTTTCCCAGTAACGGTCCTCTTATAGCTACATTTCTTAGCAATAGATTAACATCACATTTAGGAAATGGATAGAGTTCGATCCTAGAGTCTCTAAATGTGTCATCGCTGGTCATGTTTTTTGCATTCAAGGCTATAGATTGCACAGTATAGCTACCTCAAAAGTTCAAATATCTAACGACAAAAAAACAAAACTATCAAACCTCTGTTGCGTCAATTAGCTTAGTCTTCTGGGAAGGAGGAGATAGAACTTTCTTCACTAAAGCCTCTGCAATCTGGGACCACAGTAAACAATCCAAAACCATGCCATTGTTAGAATTCATTCGTTGAACATTCTAGAGGCATTATACCCCAAAACTCAGATAAGAAATGGAGGGTATTGAGCCAAATACATTACAGATTGATCTACTAAAGAAACAATGGTTATGCACAAACCTCCTTTGGAGGGCCAAGGTCGCGGATATTTTCCTTGTTGGTGGGAAAAATAGTTACACTGACATTTTCTAGTGGTTCTATCACATCCTTAAATACCTTGTCTTGTCCATCAATCACCACTTCCTGCCACAAAGTAGAGACGAAAACATCTCAATGAAAAAGCAAGCAAAACTTGACAGAGCTACAAAGCAATCAGAACAAACATCCACTGAAAAATGGAGCCAAGATATCACACAAGATGCATTTCACGAAATATTGCGGACTTTACACTGATAGACCTTGTGAGCCAAATTTTCACAGTTCCAGATGCTCACTGTGCGGCCATAATTTCTTGAGAAAATTTTACAGTTGCCTTGGAACAGTTTTGCAATTCTTCAGTAAATGATTGGAAGCTACGGAAGTAGTAGACAGGTAAATTATGGTTTCAAAACTCTGGCAACTTTTGCATCCCCTTTAAGAAATGGTGTAAATCACATTGGAGTAAATAGAAATTTTTCAAAATTTCAGAGGACAGGAGATGATGTAGATCACCAACATTTGCCACATTTCTGGAAACAGGTAGTGCATAAACAAGCTCCGGCACAGCTAAACTATACAAATATTTCGTGTACAAGAAGAAGATATTCTCACCTGCCAACCAAATGGATAGACAAAGGAGTAACCATCCTTCTTGTCCATGACACCCAGGAATCCTTTTTTGCTTTCTGCAGCAACTGAGCCATATCAAAGGCGTACTCTTAGGATATGAGCAATCATTGTGAAAGAAACCTAATGTACTGAAAAAAGTGTGCGTGCTTTGGTCTTTACTTGACAGAAATGAAGAAGCCTAAAATGATTGTATATGTTTAAGAAAGTAAAACTACCACTTACATGATGCGTTCTTGTCGAACAGCAACACCCAAGGGGTGAGAGTTACACCCATGGCAATCAGTTGACGCCTCCCAGGTGTATCCGTAGAATCTGGGCAAAGTAATTCAGCTCATTAGGTAAAGGTCTAGTGAACAAAAAATTATACTCTCTCTGTCCCAAAAAAGATTTCATGTTTGACTTTTGCACGTTTTTTGAAGGTCACGCTTTCACTAATGAAACGATTTAAGAGCTCCTTAATCTTATGTTGGACTATCTTCACACTGCAAAAAAATAATTGCACTTGAATGATTAACTATAGATCAGTGAACTGCCTTAACTTTTTCCCCTCATATCATCTTCCATCGGTGCTTCTTCTGGTCAAGTTTTCTTAACCAGCAAAAAGCGTGAGCATGCATCACAAAAACCATTAGCCTTCTTCTATAATTTCCTTTAACTTGACTACAGACCTGGGATCTTACGAATTCATCCCTCATACCCAAATCTTAAATGCTGTTAACTAGATTCAGAGTATGTGCGGAATGCAACACCTTGATGAGTAGAAGTTGAAGCTGAAGATATTTGCTTTGCGCGGACAAGGAGAGAGATGCATCTCCGATGTGGGCTCTGCAAGCACATCCCTGGCTGATGCATTGAGTTGACCTGTAAAGAAAGAAAAGAAGAAGGAAAATGACTAAACTTACACGAGTTTCAATGGAAGTTGCTGCAGAAGGAGACAGAGAAAGTGTAAAAAACCTGAGTCGACGCATTTGACAACCAGACAAGACGAGTGGAAGGCGAATTTTGCAAAGACATCATTCTTGAAGCTCCTTAACTGCCGCTACAAATCTTGTAGTGGATAGTTTCTGTAATACGAACATCGTCTGCTATCAGTACAGCATAAACCACTTCTTTAATCTTTCATCATATGAAGCAAACATGACGTTTGGTTTCATTCACATTACTCTCATTTTTTGATTTCCCTAATGCTTCCACATTCTATCTTCAATAGGAATTCAACAAGCCTCCAAAAATTGTGAATTTCCACTAAAAATGTACTTTTTCCCTACATAATCATTTTCTCCTCATTTCGCTACCATCTTCACTCCTCTATACCTGTTTTCCCCCAGAGTTCATTTTATTCAAAGTGCCTATTTTGAATTGGTTTGGAAATTTTGACACTCACATTGTTCAAACCCTAGAACAACCCTTGTTCCCAAAGCCCTTTTCCATCAATTTCAAATTACCCATATCCAAATTTTGCAAAGACATCATTCTTGAAGCTCCTTAACTGCCTCTACAAATCTTGTAATGGGTAGATTCTGTAATAGGAACATCGTCTTCTATCAGTACAAAACATAAACCACTTCTTTCATCTTTCATCATATGAAGCAAACACGAGATGAGATTCATTTTGTTTTCTTCATATACTCGCATACTTAGTTTTCCCCTAAGGCTCCGTTTGGTTGGTGGTAAAACATTTTCCTGTAAAATGTTTTCCCTCAGATGATGTAAATTGATTTACACATTTCAAACCTGTAAGCCATTTTCCGGAGAGTGAAGGAGCACAGCAACAACTCATACTAACACCTCCACCACCAATAACCACAACTACCACCTACGGCCACCCATCACTGCCACTGCCGCGGCCCACTGTTTTGGTAAGTGTCAACCAAACACGAGGAAATAATTGCAGAGAAAACTTTTTCACACAAAATATTTTACGCGTAGAACATTTTCCCTTGTAGAACACTTTATTGTGAACCAAACAGAGCCTAAATTTTCTACCGAATCCATCAACTTCGACATTCTTTCTTCAATAGGGGATTCAATAAAAAACTGTGAATTTCCACTAAAAACTGCAATTCCCTATATAATCATTTTCTTCCCACTTCGCTATTATCTTCACACCTCTACACCTGTTTTTCCCTCAAAAGCTCATTGCATCTAAGTGTATATTTTGAACTAATTTGGAAATTTTCAGAATCACATTGTTCAAACCCTAGAACAACCCTTGTCCCAAAAGCCCTTTTCCACCAAATTTCAAATCACCCATAACCAAATACTCGCCGGAGATGAAAATTCCAGTAAGAAGACACTTGTACACACATTTTCCCCCAATTTTTTTTGTCATTGATTACATAAATTTGGAACAAGAAAACCATTAAGGATCGCATAAGAACCAAGTTCATAATAAACCCACATAGAGCAATAGTAATAGTAGTAGTAGTGTACCTGTGTT
The DNA here is from genome assembly GCA_023055425.1 of Linanthus parryae. Taxonomy (NCBI): domain Eukaryota; kingdom Viridiplantae; phylum Streptophyta; class Magnoliopsida; order Ericales; family Polemoniaceae; genus Linanthus; species Linanthus parryae. The sequence goes on along the minus strand of JALGPY010000008.1, from coordinate 13,680,139 downwards.
GGTTCGCCGGCGGTGGATGACTCCGGTGAAAAGGGTTCGCCGGCGGTGGCTGTGAAATGAGGAAGAGCTCTGGGGGGAGTGTGGGAAGCCGTTGGCTTTGGCTTTCTTTCCCTATCTTTACCAGTACCACAACATCCAAATCCTCCATATCCACTTGCAAATGTTAGCTGGACGAGCGAAAAAGACAGAATAGACCCTGAGGATTAAGAGCAGCATGCATAATTTAGAAGGGTGATAACGGCTTTTTGATATGTAGGGCCAGGATATTTTGTCCGTCAAAGTTCTTTGATCGAACGGTTGATAAGAAGACTGCGCTTTCTACTTGGGGTTACCTGCATTTTACCCCCCTTTAGCTAGGGGTTTGTGCGAAATACCCCCTTATAGTCTCAAATGTTGCAAATAGTCTCTTTGTAGTCCCTTTTTTTTTTTTTTTTTTTTGTGGGGGGGGGGGGGGGGGGGGGGGGAGGGGGGAGGGGAGTGGTTTCCATTAACATTTATAAAAAGACTAAAGTGCCCTCAAATATAAAGCCTGCTCTAACCACTTTTCTTGGTCTCTCCCTCCTAACACCTCTCTCTCTCCCTTTTCTCTCCAGACAGTGAACTCCCATTCCCTCCACTGATTCAACCAACAGAAGGATGAAGAAGAAGAACGACATGAGGAAGAAGAACATAAGGGGTGGAGGAGGACAGCCTTGCTCTCTCCGTCCCAATCGTCGCCGCCGTTGCGCCCCCGTCGCCTTTGCCGCTGCGCCGCAGTGCCGCCGTGCCGTTGTCATCACCAGATCGAGTTAGATATGATGTTCCTTCATCCTTTTCTTCTATTTATGTTGCTTCTTTCTCCACCTGCATGCCTCATTCTCTTCCTCTTCTTTCCACTGCACCGTCCACGTCGCCTTCACTGCACCGACGTCCTCTCGAACACGGTAGCAACACCAGCGTACTTCTCCTCCTTCATCATCCTCCTCCTCCCTCCTCCTCCTTCTCGTTCTCCTCCATCAGATATGTTCTTCTTCTTCTTCTTCTTCTTCTTCCTTTTTTTTGTGGCTGTGAAAACTGAGGGTATAATGGGTATAAAATGACAAATTTTGAAGGATTCCGTTAGTTTTAATGGAACTTCACAAAAACCAAACCACAAGGGGGTATATTGCAATATTTTAGACTTCAGCGGATTTTCACAGAAACTACTAACCACAGGGTGGCAAATGCAATTAACCCTTCTACTTATGACGCAATGTCTCCTCTTACTGCGTTTCCGACTTCTGAGTCGTTACCGTTGATGAAGACGAACCAGGACGCCGGAGCTGAAGCAGGTCGGAGTCCCTTCTCTCTCAAGACACTAATTTCTCACTCTCTCTCTCTTCACCTGGTACGGGTCGCGAAACTAAACTTATTCAGCCATTGTAGACACAGTTTCCATTTTTCTCGACGAGATATGAACTGGGTAGTGTAAATAATGGGGCTCAGAAGGCAATTACCGGCTTTAAACAGAATCTGGGAGGATTTTAACAGTGTTCCTGTTGATGGGTATTCTTTGCAATCGAGAATTATGAATTGGGTTAGTAGCTAATTAACGTAGATTTATTGCACGGAAGGTGTTCGACGAAATGCGTGAATGAGGAAGAAACACATCAGATTTCACATTTGAACTGATTTTGGGTTTGAATAATCCGAATGGTCACATTTCTTGGTACAATTCAGATCTTTTAGTAAATTTCTTGAATGCATGAAGAATGATTTCTTGTTCTCAATTTGGTGTTGCAGAAATCATCAGGTGACATTTTTCACTTAGCTGAAAAAAAGAATGTTGTCTTCTGCAAATTTGGTTACATATGGTTGTCAGGGCAAGGCTAGTGGTTGGGTAAGAAAAAAAGTAATGGAGTAATATAAGAAATCTACAGATCACTAGTACTACATCACATTGAATATCTTAAGCCGGTAGAGAGGTGATAATTACCACTCTGTATTCTTACCTTTTATGCTCAGTATGTGGACCTTCTGAAGGTGAAATCCAGAAGAGAAGAGAAACGAATTCAAAAACTGATGCCTAGCTACGGGGTGTCTTTTTTTTCCGAAGTTGTGAGTTGTGACCATTTCTTCCTGCACTTCATTTCGGCATTAAGTCATACAGCTGTTTAACTATCTGTTTTAAGTATTTGATCAGAAGTTTGCGAAGCTAGGGTTGAAATAATTCTGAGATATACTTGGCTAGTTGGCTTCGTAAAAGCTAAAATGCATTGCATTACCATAGTTGTTATTGTCTTTTTTCTGAAGTTGTTACCATTTACTAAAGAAAGCAGTTTGCATTTATTTGGACTGAAGGCCTGTAAATAGTATGTGTATCCAGTAATACCAGTCTATTGCAACATGTCATCCTTTTCAAGAAAATGTAATTTCTTGTTAGGCACGACGTCTCTCTCTCTCTCTCTCTCTCTCTCTCTCTCTCTCTCTCTCTCTCTCTCTCTCGTGCTATATAAATGTTCAACACTCTGCTGAATGAAAAAGGCAACGAGAAATGTATTTGTATTCCTTGCATACAATGAGACGTTTTATGATATTCACCACTCTGCTTGTTCTTCTGTTTTCCTGCTTCAGTTTCCACCTCAACAGGTCAGTTCATAATCTCGTTATTTCTATCTGCATCATGTCTCAGATTTTTCTTTCTTCATATGTTTGTTTATGTTTTTGTGGTCTTTTTTCAAGCTGAAGCTTATGATCCATGTGATCCAAATGAGAACATAACAATCAAGTGGGATCTTACAGATTGGGCTCCGGATGGCTATGTGGTGAGTCTTTTTTGCTACCATAGGCATTCGTTTGAGTGTAAAATTCTGGTGAATGATTTACTTGCCTTCCCGCTGTCATAGTATCAGTTCAGCGTCCGTCAATACATCCCCTATTCTTGCCTCAATTTCAAGATTTGTGATTCAGTGACCACATATTGAGGGGAAACTGTGAAATGACCAGAATGGTTTCACTGTGAAACTTCCATTGGCCTTTTCCCCCTCTTAATTCGTGCTGTCAAAGGACCAGGCTGGGGCGGGATGGAAGGGGAGGGGTTCAGGGTAAATATGACTTGGGCCGGTTCCGGTCCTAGGAGATGGGGCTGGGGGGCGGACTGTGGGCCGGGGTAACTTTACATATATTTATTTATTTATTTAATATAATTTATATTTATATGTGTTAATATTTTTTTAGAACGGGTTGACTTACACCCAAAGTAGCATTTTCTTCGAAATAGTGGGAGTAAAATGGTAAATTACCTAGGATTTTAAAATAACCGTTTTGGTAGGGGGGGGGGGGGGGGGGGGGGCGATGCAGCCCGGGCCGGGCCGGGTTTACCTGTGTGGGTCGAGGTAGAAGGCGCCGGGGCTGATTCGTACGTGTGGAAATCCTAACCGTTCTGGTCCCGGTCCTAGTGAAGGGGTTGGGGGCCGGGCGCGGTTACGGAGGGTGAGGGGGTTGGTTAGGGGCGGGTTTGCACGTTCGGACCGTGGGCTGACCCCGCTGACGCCACTAATCTTAACTACTTCCTTTGTTTCTTCTCAGCCTATTTCTCTTATTGGGTCGTTCCCTCTCTTTCAACCTACTTCCCTTAGCAATATTTTTTTGTGAAATAACTATTATGCGCTCATATTTTCTGTTTGTTCACACTACTTTTCTATTTAATGAGAAGTATGATTTTTTTGTATGTTCACACTGATTTTAGAGGTAGAGTTGTTAATGACACATATTTCTTAAAAACCATTGCCATTTTTTTCTAAGCTAATTCAGATGAAACAGAGGTCGTAATAAATTTGACAACTCATTTGAAATTGTAGGCTACTGTTACTATCCTCAACTACCAGAACCGATCCATTGGACCAAAAGGATTGAAACTAGGATGGACCTGGAAAGGCCAGGAAGTAATCAGGAACATCGCGGACGCTGATGCAGTAGAGAAAGGTGACTGTTCAAGTTTCAAAGGCGACATTCCACTGAGCTGCAGCAAGAACCCGGAGATAGTGGGTTTGAAGCACTTTTTAAACGATTGCCCCATAGGCGGCAGGTTGGGCCCGTGTAGTGATGATTACGATAAAATTGTGAGCTCATTCCAGATAAGTGTTGGCCAGGCCGGGACTACCAGAGAAACTCTGAAGTTGCCTCGTAACTTTACTCTGAAAGACTTTGGTGAAGGATATGTTTGTGGATTCGCGAGGTTTGTGAAGCCCAGCAGATTAAGTCCTCCGGATGGAAGTAGATTTGCTCATGCAAAGTGTAAGTCAACTCTTTCTTAACATGGTACTACTACATTATGTACTAAGACTTATAAAGTTATAATTCGCATGTAAACAGAATATGCGCGTGCAGGGGCGAAGTCATAAAGGGGCAAGGGGTTCACTTGCCCCCTGAATTTTCCATAAGTACATTAAAACCCCCATATTTTAATATAAATTCAATTGTGCCCCTACAATAAGCAAAAAAAACCCCACACTATTGATACTTGACCATCTGTGCCCCCACAATATACAGCTTTGTCCTTTTAAAGAAAAGAAGAAACTACCCCACAACTTGTTAAAAATGCAAAATTTTCCGTCGGAGCTCTAGTCACCACTGTACAATCTACATCAGACTTGATTTTGATATAATATTTTTTGTCGAGACTAATTAACTTCGCATATAGAAGTTGTCCCCCCCCCCCCCCCCCCCCCCCCCTGTGTAATCGGATTCCTGCCTCCGCCACTGTGCGCGTGGTACGTTTATGTTTTGTAGCTACAATGATGGATGTTTTTCCTAATGTTGTGCCTGTTTATTTTCGCAGTGACATGGAAGGCTGTCTGCACCTATGGGCGTTTCCTGTCACCTCAGAGTCCTAAATGAGAATCAACTACACAAGGGGTGAGCGTTTCCTTGGATGGTTTATGACAATGGGAATAATTGTGTTGTGGCAATAGTGGACTGAGGCTAGCTCATTCAAGGATTCGATCACTGTCTTTGTATTCTAGAAAAAGATCTTTATTCGAAAATGTTGGTTAGACTCTCTGTCCCTTGGTAATGAAATAATCAAAATAAGTTTTCCTCATTCGTAGTCATGTAAGAGCTGCAAGTCTTATATTTTTTTTTTCTTCTGGTTATTGATTACACGCCATTTTACCTCTGTGTTTTGTAAATGATAGATTATGCCCCCAAAAAGTCTGTAGTGGAGTAAATACATTAACAAAGAGGATCGCATAAAACCCAGTTCATAATAAGCCTAACTTGAACAGTAGACAATAGTAGTACCTAACTACCAATGTTGGTCTGCACTTGGGCCTACCCAGGTCTACTGCCCAGAAAATTGAAAGCTTTGTTTGGAAAACCAGTCATAATATCATGCAGTAATATGGAAATTTTGGACAATCTGTTTGTAAAATGCACTTGGGCCTACCCAGGTCTGGAGTAAAGTGAAGGCTGTGAGTTGGATTTGAAGCAGTGATACCATCCCTCTTAGTACTTGGATATTTGTGTGTGTGCGTGTGTGCTAAAAAGTAAAGGCAAACTGAAAGGAGTTGAACAGTGCTAATTATGATGTGTTTTCCTAGAAACTTGAAGCAGATTAGTGGGATAGTCTCTAGTTTACGTCGATTTTGTATTATCTAATGATGGCAAAGGTGATCGACGGAATGCGTGAATGAGGAAAGAACACAAAAGGTATCAGCTTTTAACATGTTTTTGTGTATGACTTGTCCAAATGGCCACATTTCTCGTTCCACTTCATAGTTTGTCGTAAATGTCTGAATTCTTTGAAATTTTCTTGTTAATTTGGAATTTCAAAAATCAAATGACAATTTTTTTTTTCTAGCTGGATCAAAGGATTGTTATAGTGGTGGGATTAAATGCTTATGACTTTGTTGTGGCAGAGTGGGTTAATGTAATGAATGATTCGTCTTCTCTCTGTAGATACTGCTTTTCTACATAACAATATAAGAAAGTTGAAATTCACTTTTATCTCACTAAGATCTTAAGACGGTAGAGAGGCTAATCACTCTTAACTTTCTCAGTATGCTCTTACTTCTCACGCTTTCTTATATTCTTACCTTTTACGCTCAATATGTGGACCTTTTGGAGGTGAAAGTCCAGTGAGGAGGAGAAACCGACAGATTTGCTGAAGAATATGGCTGAAAATTTGGATGACATCAAAATGGGGGGTCCCTAGCTGCAGTTTATGGTAGTTTCTTCTTGCAGTTTGTTTCATTTTTAAGTCACACAGCTGTCCAAACGATCTATTTTAAGTATTTGATCAAAACTTCACGAAATCAGGAGTGAAATAATTCAGAGATATACTTAGTATGCATTGCATTTTCATAGCTGTCAACAACGTTGTCTTATTCTGAAGTCGTGACTTGGGACCATGTCTCTGTGTGTGTGTTTGAGCTCTATAAATGTTCAACACTCTGCCGAATGAAAAATGCAAGGACAAATGTATTTGTATTCCTTGCATGCGATGAGACCTTTTATGATATTCACCACCAGTCTGCTTGTTCTTCTATGTTCTTGCTGCAGTTTCCCCTCAACAGGTCAGTTCATAATCTCGTTATTTCTAGGTGATATCTCAGATTTTTCTTTCTTCATACGATCGTTTATTCTTTTGTGATCTTTTTTAGCAGAAGCTTATGATACATCTGATCCAAATGGGAGCATGACAATCAAGTGGGATCTTATAAACTGGACTCCTGACGGCTACATAGTGAGTCTCTTTGCTGTGCTACTTATTCCTTAAGATATAAAATTGGTGATTGATTACTTGCCTTCCCTCTGTAACAATATTTCACCTTCCCTCAATGGGCTTGTTTAGATGATATAGATCGCAAGATGAGCTGCTAACTCATAATCTGATTCCGAAAATCGCACGATCTGGATAATCTGGTCCAAACCCAGAACCCTGTGTTAGGTCTCCAGAATTGGTGAAACTCGAGCCTTATTTTGAAAGCAGGGTTCTGGATTTTAACAGCTGTGGGGACGTATCCGATTGTGATTGGCCATTTACAGGTCCAGATCTCGGAACTTTTACTTTTTGGCTATATAATTCGAGTTATAAACAGGGTTCAGGTTTTGCATAATATCTAGTAATAATGGAGGTAACAATAGCCCCCCTCAAAAAAAGAAGCTAACATGGGTAAAAGACACTCTCACCCCCTCTAGTTCGACTGAAGGACACTGTCATCCCTTCAATGCGCCGAACTTCAAGTAACTTACACCCCCTGATTGTGACGCTGTTGGCCTGGTGTAGGGTCTGTCACTGGAAATAGTTTCCGAGGTAATTTTTTCCCCATATCGTTCAAAAAGTCTATTACACCCTTGGATAAATCCAATATTTTCATAATATGGGGGCAAATTTGTCCTCGAAACTAGAGGGGGTGGAAGTGTCTTTAGCCAGATAAATATATTTTAATATGCTATAATATATCTCATCCAAACAGATCCACTACATATAGCCTCGTTTACAAAAAATCATTTTTTTTGTTCTTTCGAATTCATACAACTGTGGATAGACGGAAATTTAGGGGAAACCTTGAAATGGCTGACTGGTTTCACACCTGTTACTTCCATTGGTATTTTCCCCTATTAACTCTTGGCATCTTATTTGAAAATTGTAGGCCACTGTTACTATCTACAACTAACAGAAATACCGCTCCATTAAAGCACCAGGATGGAAACTAGGATGGACCTGGAAAGGCCAGAAATTTATCTGGAGCATGAATGGAGCCAAAGCGGTAGAGCAAAGGTGACTGTTCGAGTTTCAAAAGTAACATTCCGCATAGCTGCACCAAATACCCTTTAACCAGCATGTTAAAGATTGCTGCAAAGGCGGCGTGATGGGGGCCTGGAGTAAGGACCGGGCTAAAGCAGTGACGACAATGAAGCTTCTTGAGAAATTCACTCTTGGAAGCACCCGGAGATACATATGCTTGTGGACCTGCGGACTGTGATTCCCACTAGGTTTATTACTCCGGATCAAAGGAGGTACACTCAGGCAATGAATAAGTGTACCCTCTTAACCCGGTACATTATGTTTATGTGAAACAGAATATGCGGGTATCATATTATTTCCTGATTTTGTAATTGTCTATTGTGACAGTGGCATGGATCATTACTTGCACCTATTCGCCTTTCCTCTCACCTTAGACTGCGATTTAGCTAGTTCAAGGATCTGATCACTGTCTTTAATATTTCAGAAAATGGATACCTAGGAAAAATTCATCATTTTTTTTTTGCAAATGTTGGTTAGATTATTTTTCTGTGTTTTTTTTTTTTTGCAATATTTTCTGTTGTTAATTACATGATTTAGATTAAGACCTGATTCGTAGTTGCGCAGGAGCTGCAAGGTCTACCATATTAATTCTTGTTATTGACTCTACTCCATTTCAATTAATCTTGGGGGTGACCATTTTACCTCCATGAGACGTGTGTAAGGCGAATTCTGGAAAGACGGCATTCATACAACACTGAACACTTTTATAAACAGAATATGAAGCGAATAGCAGTTGGGGATTTCATTTTGTCTCCTTTAGCTCCATTGGCTCTAACTGTCTTATAAAATATTGTCAAATAAATTAACAAGAACACCCTTGAGAAGAGTGAACTTGATACGGACCGAGTCTATGATACATGAGTGATGAGTGATAGTTCGTGGAATATGTATATTGGTTATATTCATGTATTTTTGACAATAGTTCTCGCATGACATGCATTTTGTCATATATTTTGTATCTATCATCATGTCGCTAGGTGGGGTAGTATCTGATGAAAAAAACAGATACATACATTGTGTTTATGAGTTTAGCATACATAAACAATTTTCAGTTATGTCTGAGCATAGACTAAATTGTACTTTTATTTACAAACTTACAAGTTACAATTAAGAGTTCAAGAGTGCTATGTGGGGAGCCAGGAAGGAGGGGAACATTTCTTTCTATCATGTTGATGATACAGTAAAGACTAATGCTCTAGTAAGTTATTGGAGGAAACTTAACTGCCTCAATCCTCAATCGTGAATGAGACCTGATTTGCGTTGAAGGCAATGATGGGTTTAAATCAAGTGACTCCATTGTTAATCTATATCCTTAAAATATAGAAAAGCATAAAAGTGCTCAAATTGATACTGGAATTGCAAGTTGTCTCGCGATGTCATCAATTATCATGAACAAGTCAGAACAATGAGACTCATCAAGTAACTTAGTTTTAAGATATTCAACGCCATGTCATGCATGGCTCATCGTGTAACTTAATATTTTTTTTTATTAATACGATAAAAGTTACAAAAGTAATGGAATTTCAACATTACACTGAATTGTTTGTAACCTTTAACCTTTTCTACACATATTTTCTTAATATTTCCCGTGGTTCCAGCACATATTTTCTTCAAGTGGTCCTTGCAAGAACAAAATGAGAAATCTCATTCGGTAATACTACTAATGCAACAACAAATTTGCACTGTGAGGCGTGCTTTTTCTTCAATTTTCGCATCACTTTGAAGTTTCTTCTATTTAGTTTGAAAAGCATGTTCGGGACAGTAATGGTATTTTTTGAAAGTTAATCAGTTATAAGATCTCTGGTCATTAACGTGTTTGTTATGAAATTCTATTGATATTAGGCATTTGCATCAAAATTTTGAGACGGGGATTCAAACTTCGGATTCTCAGCTTGAAGTTTCAAGTTTAGACTTGATGCACTTTTTTGTTGAGCAAAGTGATTTTTATCGTCCTCAAAATATCATTTTGAATGTCAATTTTCTTTTCATCTGTGATTCATGAATATGATTAAGATCACTATTGGGAGGATTCCTTGCTCAGGTAATTCAATCTTCATTATTAGAAAATGAATTTCCAGGCCACTAGTTTCAGGGGTACGATCACTGTCTTTATATTTTAGAAAATGAATTTCCATCTGTTTAATGCTAGGTGACAGTTGATGTGATATTTTTTCGTAAATGTTGGGTTAGATTCTCTGTCCGTTATTAATGTCATGATTAAAATAAATTTTCCTCATTCGTAGCTATGTAGGAGCTGCAAGTCTTATATTTTTTCTTCTGGTTATTGATCACCCTCCATTTCATTTCATCCAGTTCACTAGTATCTCATTGAATATCTTAAGCCGGTAGAGAGGTGATAATTACGTTTTATGCTCAGTACGTGGACCTTCCGAAGGTGAAAGCCAGAAGAGGAGAGGAGAAACGAATTCGAAAACTAATGCCCAGCTGCGGTTTGTCTTTTTTTTTTTCCTGAAGTTGTGACCATTTCTTCATGCGCTTTATTTCGGCTTTAAGTCATACAGCTGTTTTAACTCTCTATTTTAAGTTTTTTGATCAGAAGTTTACGATACTGGGGTTGAAATAATTCTGAGATACACTTGGCTTGGTAAAAGCTAAAATGCATTGCATTATCATAGTTGTTATTGTCTTTTTTCTGAAATTGTGACCATTTACTAAAGAAAGCAGTTTGCATTTATTTGGACTGAACGCCTGTAAATAGTATGTTTATCCAGTAATACCAGTGCATTGCAACATGTCATCCTTTTCAAGAAAATATGATTTTCTGTTAGGCACGACGTCTCTCTCTCTCTCTCTCTCTCTCTCTCTCTCTCTCTCTCTCTCTCTCGTGCTATATAATGTTCAACACTCTGCTGAATGAAAAATGCAACATGTATTTGTATTCCTTGCTTACAATGAGACGTTTTATGATATTCACCACTCTGCTTGTTCTTCTGTTTTCCTGCTTCAGTTTCCCCTCAACAGGTCAGTTCATAATCTCGTTATTTCTATCTGCATCATGTCTCAGATTTTTCTTTCTTCATATGTTTGTTTATCTTTTTGTGGTCTTTTTTCAAGCAGATATGATCCATGTGATCCAAATGAGAACATAACAATCAAGTGGGATCTTACAGATTGGGCTCCCGATGGCTATGTGGTGAGTCTTTTTTGCTACTTTAAGGATTCGTTTGAGTGTAAAATTCTGGTGAATGATTTACTTGCCTTCCCTCTGTCATAGCATCAGTTCAGCGTCCTTTAATACATCCCCTATTCTTGCTTCAATTTCAAAGTTTGTGATTCATGTGACCATATATTGAGGGGAAACTGTGAAATGACCAGAATGGTTTCACTGTGAAACTTACATTGGCATTTTCCCCCTCTTAATTCGCGCTGTCAAAGGACCAGGCTGGGGCGGGCCGGGTTGGGAGGGGAGGGAACTGGGGCGGGATGGAAGGGGAGGGGCTGCTGGGTAAATATGACTTGGGCCGGTTCCGGTCCTTGGAGATGGGGCTGGGGGGCGGGCTGTGGGCCGGGGTAACTTTACATATATATAATTTTTTAATATAATTTATATTTATATGTGTTAATATTTTTTTGAACGGGTTGACCAAATTACACCCAAAGTAGCCTTTTCTTTGAAATAGTGGGAGTAAAATGGTAAATTACCTAGGATTTTAAAATAACCGTTTTGGTAGGGGGGGGGGGGGGGCGATGCAGCCCGGCCCGGGCCAGGTTTAACCTGTGGGGGTCGACGTAGAAGGCGTCGGGCTGGTTCGTACGTGTGGAAATCCTAACCGTTCTGGTCCCGGTCCTAGTGAAGGGGTTGGGGACCGGCGGGGTTACAGAGGGTGAGGGGGTCGGTTAGGGGCGGGTGGGCAGGTTCGGACCGTGGGCTGACCCGGCTGACGCCACTAATCTTAACTACTTCCTTTGTTTCTTCTCAGCCTATTTCTCTTATTGGGTCGTTCCATCTCTTTCGACCTACTTCCCTTAGCAATATTTTTTTGTGAAATAACTATTATGCGCTCATATTTCCTTTTTGTTCACACTGCTTTTCTATTTAACGAGAAGTAAGATTTTTTGTGTGTTCACAGTGATTTTATAGGTAGAGTTGTTGATGACACATAGTAGTATTTCTTAAAACCAGTGCCATTTTTCTCTAAGCTAATTCAGATGAAACAGATGTCGTAATAAATTTGACAACTCATTTGAAATTGTAGGCTACTGTTACTATCCTCAACTACCAGAACCGATCCATTGGACCAAAAGGATTGAAACTAGGATGGACCTGGAAAGGCCAGGAAGTAATCAGGAACATCGCGTACGCTGATGCAGTAGAGAAAGGTGACTGTTCAAGTTTCAAAGGCGACATTCCACTGAGCTGCAGCAAGAACCCGGAGATAGTGGGTTTGAAGCACTTTTTAAACGATTGCCCCATAGGCGGCAGGTTGGGCCCGTGTAGTGATGATTACGATAAAATTGTGAGCTCATTCCAGATAAGTGTTGGCCAGGCCGGGACTACCAGAGAAACTGTGACGTTGCCTCGGAACTTTACTCTGAAAGACTTTGGTGAAGGATACGTTTGTGGATTTGCGAGGTTTGTGAAGCCCAGCAGATTAAGTCCTCCGGATGGAAGTAGATTTGCTCATGCAAAGTGTAAGTCAGCTCTTTTCTTAACATGGTACTACTAAATTATGTGCCAAGACTTGTAAAGTTATAATTCACATGTAGACAGAATATGCGCGTGCAGGGGCGGAGCCATAAAGGGGCAATGGGTTCACTTGTCCCCCTGAATTTTACATAAGTACATTAAAACCCCTGTATTTTCATATAAATTCAATTGTGCCCCTGCAAAAAGCAAAAAAAAAAATAAACCCCACACTATTGATTCTTGACCATCTGTGCCCCCACAATATTCAGCTTTGTCCTTTTAAAGAAAAGAAGAAATTACCCTACAACTTGTTAAAAAATGCATAAATTTTCCGTCGGAGTTCTAGTCACCACTGTACAATCTACATTAGACTTGATTTTGATCTAATATTTTTTGTCAGAGTACTAATTAACTTTGCATATAGAAGTTGTCCCCCCCCCCACGTAATCGGATTCCTGCCTCCGCCACTGTGCGCGGTGTACGTTTATGTTTTGTGGCTACAATGTAAAAGTGTGAGAATTTTCCCGTCCCTTCTTTATTGATTAGAGTCCTTTAAATATGTAATTTACAACACTAATTACAAATTGGTCCAAAACTAATTACAAATTAGTCCTACTACTATTACGCCCCTGCAGTCGAAACTGTAGGCGTGCCAACACTAAGACTGGAACGGAAGCGCTGGAACAAGGGCCGAGGAAGACCCTTGGTGAAGATGTCGGCGTACTGGTAAGCAGCTGGAATGTGCAACACGCGAAGCTGACCCAAACGAACCTTCTCACGAACGAAGTGTAGATCAATCTCAACATGCTTAGTGCGCTGATGCTGAACAGGATTACCAGAGAGATAGACAGCACTCACATTGTCGCAATACACGACTGTAGCTCGAGGCGGGGTGACACGAAGCTGAAGAAGTAAATTCCGGACCCAGCAGAGTTCGGAGACGGCGTTAGCAACACCGCGGTACTCTGCCTCAGCACTAGACCGAGACACCGTGGCCTGTCGCTTGGACGACCAACTCAAAAGATTGTAATTTACAACACTAATTACAAATTGGTCCAAAACTAATTACAAATTAGTCCTACTACTATTACAATGGTGGATGTTTTTCCTAATGTTGTGCCTGTTTATTGTCGCAGTGACATGGAAGGCTGTCTGCACCTATGGGCGGTTCCTGTCACCTCAGAGTCCTAAATGAGAATCAACTACACAAGGGGTGAGCGTTTCCTTGGGTGGTTTATGACAATGGGAATAATTGTGTTGTGGCAATAGTGACTCAGGCTAGCTAGTTTCAAGGATTTGATCACTGTCTTTATATTTTAGCACATGAATTTCCAGTAATTTAATGCCAGGTGACAGTTAATGTGATCTTTTCTCACAAATGCTGGCTAGACTCTCTGTCCGTTGTTAATGACTTAATTAAAATAAGTTTTCTCGTTCGTAGCTGTGAAGGAGCTGCAAGTCTTATAATTTTTCTTCTGGTTATTGATGACACTCCATTTCAGTTCATCTGTGTAGCCATTTTGCCTCTATGTATTGTACATGATTAAATATGTCACCAAAAAGTCTTTAGTGGAGTAAATAAATTAACAAAGAGGATCGCATAAAACCAGTTCATAATAAGCCTAACTTGAGCAGTAAAAAATAGTAGTGCCTAGTTACCTATGGTGGTGATTACTCCGGTGAAAAAGGGGGTCCTGCTGGTGGCTGTTTTGAGGAGGCTCTGGTTGTCCAGAATCTGTTTGTCTTTCCTATCTTTGCCATGACCACAACATCCAAATCCTCTGTAATGGGGTAGCTGGTTTGCTCCAATCTGCTCTAAAGTCAATTCCTACTTAAAGACTTCTATGTTTCCTAGGAACATTTGTGAGAAAATTGACGCATAAACCGTAAATTTTGTTTTGGAGATACCACTCTTAGGAGAAAAAATGCATCTCGTAAATTGGTATATGGTCTGTAGAAACAAAAAGGATGGTGGTCTAGGCATTAGGCAAACCAAAGACCAGAGGAGGGCCATTATATCTATGACCAGGTGGAAAGTGATTTAAAACAAAGACAACTTATGGGTTTTGAAAAAAAAGGGAAAAAAAGAAAACAAACTCGTGGATTGAGGAAAATACCGAGTGGAAATCTTTGTGGAGGATGTTTAACGCCGTGATGAACCTCTTGCAAAATATGTTTCGTTGATGAATACCGTTCACTCTGTTGTGGATAGTAATGGGAATTGGGATTTCACTCAACTTTTACAGATATTGAACCAGAATGCTATCCTTAAGTAACCAAAACTCTCTTTTCTCATTTCAGGCTTTTCGGCCAACCCAAGATTTTATTAAGCGGATAAGTTCTGCTAATGACTGCTTTACTGTGTCCTCTTGGATTTAGAAACCTAAAACTGCCCAGAAAATGGAAAGCTTTGTTTGGAAAACCAGTCATAATATCATGCAGTCATATGGAAATTTTGGACAATATGTTTGTAAAATGCACTCGGGCCTACCCAGGTCTGGAGTAAAGTGAAGGCTGTGAGTTGGATTTGAAGCAGTGATACCATCCCTCTTAGTACTTGAATATTTGTGTGTGTGCGTGTGTTAAAAAGAAAAGGCAAGCTGAAAGGAGTTGAACAGAGTTAATTATGATGGGTTTTCCTAGAAACTTGAAGCAGATTAGTGGGATAGTCTGTAGTTTGCGTCGGTTTTGTATTACCTAATGACGGTGAAGGTGATCGACGGAATGCGTGAATGAGGAAGGAACACAAAAGGTGTCAGCTTTTAACATGTTTTTGTGTATGACTTGTCCAAATGGCCACATTTCTCGTTCCACTTCATAGCTTGTCGTAAATTTCTAAATTTTTCGAAATTTTCTTGTTAATTTGGAATTTCAAAAATCAAATGGCAATTTTTTTTCAAGCTGGATTAAAGGATCGATTGTTATAGTGGTGGGATTAAATGCTTTTGACTTTGTTGTGGCAGAGTTGGTTAATGTAATGAATGATTCGTCTTCTCTCTGTAGATACTGCTTTTCTACATAACAATATAAGAAAGTTAGCATCTCATTAATATCTTAAGCCGGTAGAGAGGCTAATTACTCTTAACTTTCTCAGTATGTTCTTACTTCTCACGCTTTCTTATATTCTTACCTTTTACGCTCAATATGTGGACCTTTTGGAGGTGAAAGTCCAGTGAGGAGGAGAAACCGACAGATTTGCTGAAGAATATGGCTGAACATTTGGATGACATCAAAATGGGGGGTCCCTAGCTGCAGTTTATGGTAGTTTCTTCTTGCAGTTTGTTTCATTATTAAGTCACACAGCTGTGCAAACGATCTATTTTAAGTATTTGATCAAAACTTCACGAAATCAGGAGTGAAATAATTCAGAGATATACTTAGTATGCATTGCATTATCATAGCTGTCAACAACGTTGTCTTATTCTGAAGTCGTGACTTGGGACCATGTCTCTGTGTGCGTGTTTGAGCTCTATAAATGTTCAACACTCTGCTGAATGAAAAATGCAAGGACAAATGTATTTGTATTCCTTGCATGCGATGAGACCTTTTATGATATTCACCACCAGTCTGCTTGTTCTTCTATGTTCCTGCTGCTGTTTCCCCTCAACAGGTCAGTTCATAATCTCGTTATTTCTAGGTGATGTCTGAGATTTTTCTTTCTTCATGCGATCGTTTATCCTTTTGTGATCTTTTTTCAGCAGAAGCTTATGATATATCTGATCCGAATGGGAACATAACAATCAAGTGGGATCTTATAAGCTGAACTCCGGATGGCTACGTAGTGAGTCTCTTTGCTGTGCTACTTATTCCTTATAGAGTACTACTATAAAATTGGTGGTTGATTACTTGCCTTCCCTCTGTAACAGAATTAATTTACCTTCTCTCAATGGGGTTGTTTGGATGAGATAGATTATGAAATGAACTACTATCTCATAATCTGCTTCACAAAATCCCGCAATCTGCATAATCTGGTCCAAATCCGGAACCCTGTGCTTAAATTTAGGGCTCCAAATTGGTGAAACCTGAGCCGTAACTTTAAAATCAGGGTTCCGGATTTTTAAGAGCTGTGTGGACGTGCCCTATCGTGATTGGCCATTTACATGTCCGGACCCCTGAATATTGTCTATATAATATGAGTTATAACCGGATCCCTGGAATTGGGAAACAGGTTTCGGATTTTGCATAATCTCTAGTAATGAAGGAGATAACAAGGGTAAAAGAAAATTTCACCCCCTCTAGTTTGACTAAGGACACTTTCACCCTTTTCAAAAAGGACACTTCCACCCCTTTAATGCACCGAACTTGAAGTAACATATACCCCCTGATTGTGACGCCGTTAGCCTGGGGGTGGGGACTTTGCCCCATATCATGCAAAAAGTCTATTATACCCTTGGGTAAATCCAATATTTTGCATAAAATAGGGGCAAATTGGCCCCCAAAACTAGAGGGGTGGAAGTGTCTTTTACCCAGATACTAATCTTTTAATATGCTATAACATATCTCATCCAAACAGGGCCACTACGTATATCTTCGCTTAATTCATTATTTTATTTTACAACTGTGGACAGACGGGAAATTAGGGGAAACCTTGAAATGGCTGGCTGGTTTCATGGTGGAACTTCCATTGATATTTTCCCCCAATTAACTCTTGCCGTCTTATTTGAATATTGTAGGCTGTTGTTAACATTTACAACTACCAGAAATATCGCTCCATTAAAGCACCAGGATGGAAACTAGGATGGACCTGGGGAGGCCAGGAAGTTATCTGGAGCATGATGGGAGCCAAAGCGGTAGAGAAAAGTGATTGTTCAAGTTTCAAAAGTAACATTCCGTATAGCTGCACCAAGTACCCAAAGGTTGTTGATTTGCAGCCCAATGCACCCTTTAACCAACAGGTTAAAGATTGCTGCAAAGGCGGCGTGATGGGGTCCTGGAGTAAGGACCGGGCTAAAGCAGTGAGCTCGTTCCAGTTAAGTGTTGGGGCGGCCGGAACTACCAAGAGGACAGTTAAGTTGCCTCGGAACTTCACTCTGGAAGCACCCGCAGATACATATGCTTGTGGACCTGCAAAGCGTGTGATGCCCACCATGTTTATTACTCAGGGTGGAAGGAGGTACACTCAGGCAATTAGTAAGCATTCTCTTAACCCGGTAATCTTATGTTTATGTAAAACAGAATATGTATATATGGCGGACCTAGGTGGGGGGCCGCAGCCCCCACAAGGTTGCGAAGTTTCATAGTTACCCCCATAATTTTGCAAAATTTTCATCCATAAGTAAGAAATAGCCCCATCAAAAATGGAAATCTTAGCTACTCCCACCTAATTATAATTTATCTAACTTGATTATTCTTATGATAGGAAGATAAAATATCTCAGGCTTTCTGAATTCTCGTCATATCTACTTGTGATTTTATAAGATTCAGTGAAATTATTATAGCATTATTCTAAAAAAGTAATGAATTATGTAACAAAATGTAAAAGATTTCACTATATGATCATTATATTAAAGGCCGGCCCCAACTCGACTTCAATCATGCGTCCGCCATTATACGATTTTACAGTTACGATGAATTGATGTTTTTCCTGATTTTGTGCTTATCTCTTGTGACAGTGACATGGAACATTACTTGCACCTATTCGCCCTTCCTCTCACCTAAGACTCCCACCCGTTCGCCTTTCCTGGCGCCTGAGACTCTCACACGAGAAGCAATTACAGCCTGAACAAGTGTGTTGATTGAGGCAATAGTGGATCGCGGTTTATCTAGTTCAAGGATCTGATCACTGTCTTTGATATTTTAGAAGATGAATATCTGGAATAAAATTCATATATATATATATATATATATTTGCAAATTTGGTTAGACTCTTTTTCGGTTGTGAACATGATTAAGACCTCATTTGTAGTTGCGTAGCAGCTGCAAGTTCTATCATTTTGATTCATGTTATCGACTACACTCCATTACAATTAATCTTGGGGGTAGCCGTTTGACCTCCACAAGACGAGTGGAAGATGAATTCTGCAAAGATGGTGTTCGTACAAGATAAACACTTTTGTGAACCGAATATGAATCGAACAACAGACGGTGTTCGTACTAATAGTCGTAGGACGTTTTCGTATATACCTCACTTAGTTGAGGACTATGTTTGTAATTAGTAGAATTAGTGTTTGTAAATACTATTTACACATTGTGAAGATTGAATGAGAGACACGGAAATTATCTTCACTTACATGGTATCAGAGCTATCGTCGTAACCCTAGCTCCCTGCACGCCTCTGTTGCACGCCTCTGTTCCGTCACCGGCCTCACGCCGCTAAACAGGCGGGTTGTCCATCCTCTCTGGACGAACGCCACCCTCTTCCCCATCGTTCGACGGAAACCAGGTCGCCTCCGCAACCCAGAACGCCACAATCGCCAGCCACTTCTTGCTGCGCGCTGTCGCCGTTATAGCCTCTGCCACCGACGATTCAACAATCATCGTCTTCCTCTCCGGCTTGCTGCTGCTCTCTCTGATCGGTTTGCCGCCTTCCTCTCCGACTTGCCGCTGCTCTCTGTGATCGGTTTACAGCAGCCTCTCTCTCTCTGGACGAACGGCTTGTGGTTCACTAGATTGTGTGTATTGCGGTTCAATTTGTGTGTTCAATATTCAGTTTCTGATATTGCAACTCTTCCCAATACGACCCTCTGCCACCGACAACTGTCACCCTCTTCTCTCAACAAACAACTTGTGGTTCAATACTTCAATTGGTGGGTTCAATATTCAGCAGTCGTCCGGTGAAGAGACCTTTAGTTTTCAATTCACTTGGTCAGTGGCTAATATTTAATTGGTGGGGTTTTTAATATTTAATTGGTGGAGTTTTAATTCAGCAGTTCTCTCTTTCTCCGATGTCTTCTCCAACTGACGACACTACCACCTCCGGCAACATCACTGCCGCCGCCTCCGGCAACACCAAGGAGCCCCTCCACCCCGTGTTCTTGGTCACTAACATCGAGAAACGAGTTCGTTTCGTTCTGGACAATGAGAAAGTTCAGTATGATCACTGGGCCACGTTCTTTCGCATCCAAACGCACTCCTTTGGCGTTTCGGACTCGACAAAGACCCGCCACCTGCTGACAGTGATCCTCTCTGGAGCTCTATTGATTCGGTGATCCTATCTTGGATATACCAAACGATCAGCGACGACTTAGCGCTTGCTATCCTTACCCCTGGTCAGACTGCTAGAGATGCGGGGGTGAAGTTGGAGAACCTATTCCACGACAATCAGGGATCACGGCTAGCAGAACTGGAATTGGAGATCGTCAATCTGCGCATGGCCCACTGCTCGTCTCTCGACGACTATTGCACCAAGTTGAAGAACTTGGCGGATCGTATTGGGAATGTCGGCTCTCCAGTCTCGAACCAGCGGTTGGTTATACAGCTCACCAATGGTCTGATTCCTGCCTACACCGGGGTTGCCATGATCATTCAGCAGACTCGTCCCACTCCAGAGTATCTCTCAGTTGTTTCCATGATACGGTTATACGAGCGTCTTCTTGCTCGCCAGGAGCCGGTCCACCCTAGCCCGCATCAGGTGTTGGTTTCGACTCCTTCGAACCAACCACCGAATGCCGCTCCTCACCAGTTCGGCGGCCACCCTAGTGGCGGGAATGGGAATCATGGCGGAGGACAGCGCAGGAACAGGAATGGCAGGAACGGGCGTCGCAAATCCGGGACATGGGGTGGTCAACCAGCTGCTCCGACTCCCCCTGCTGCACCCTTGGGCTCACAAGGCTCCTGGGTCTGGTGCCCCTGCCCCACAGGACCCGTGCCTCCCTGTCCCCACCCGACTACGGGTTGGAGCACTCCACGGACCAGCCATGCTGGCCTTCTCGGCCCACCACCGGCTATGCGACCTCAGGCCCTCACAGCCGCTTCTGGCTACCCGACTGCTAGTGATTTGGGATCTCAGCTCTCTGGCATGACACTCAGCGTTCCGGATCAGACTTGGTATCTTGATTCCGGCGCATCTGCTCACCTCACTGCGCAATCAGGTATACTTTCCTCTCTCTCGTCATCCTGTCATTTTCCTAACATTCTTGTGGGAAACGACTCTAGCATTCCAGTGAAAGGATCTGGCAATCACACCCTTACCACCAACACCCGTTCCCTTCACCTTAGAAATGTCTTACTCACTCCAAATGTTATCAAAAACCTAGTGTCTGTTCGTCAATTTACAACCGACAATAATGTCTCCGTTGAGTTTGACCCTTTTGGTTTTTCTGTGAAGGACCTACGATCGGGAGCTCTTTTACAGAGGAGCAACAGTACGGGTGATCTCTATCCATTCCAGTCCAGCCCACCACAGTCGTCCGCTGTCTCTTTTGCTGCTCTTCCTGCTTCAGTTTGGCATAACCACCTTGGTCATCCCGGGCGTCCCCTTTTAGATTCTCTTCGTAGTAGTCAATTCATTACTTGTAGTAGGAATAAATCAGAAACTCTTTGTCATGCTTGTCAAATTAGTAAACATGTGCGTTTGCCTTTTTTACCTTCTACTTCTTCTACTGCTAGTCCATTTGACATTGTTCACAGTGATTTATGGACATCTCCGATATTAAGCAAATCGCACTACAAATACTACCTACTACTCTTAGATGACTACACCCATTTTCTCTGGGTTTTCCCACTAAAACAGAAAAGCGAAGCGATATCGAAATTCAAACAATTCACTACTTTCGTCCAAACTCAATTCGAGCGACCCATCAAGAGTTTTCAATGTGACCTTGGTGGAGAATTTGATAATGCCTCTTTTCACTCTCACTCTATTAATCATGGATTAGTCTTTCGGTTTGCGTGTCCTCAGACGTCATCTCAAAATGGCAAGGCTGAACGCATGATTCGTAGAATCAATGACATCAGTCGTACCCTCTTAGCTCAGGCCTCTCTTCCAGCCTCTTTCTGGGTCGAGTCTCTTCTAACCGCTGTCTACCTCCATAACATTCTCCCCACCAAAGTCCTTGGCAACATTATCCCTACTGTTGCCCTCTACCGTCGCTCACCATCCTATGAGCACCTCCGCACGTTCGGATGCTTGTGTTACCCGAACCTCTCTGCCACCTCACCTCACAAGCTTGCACCACGCTCTGTTCGATGTGTCTTTCTCGGGTACCCTCTTAATCATCGTGGGTACAGGTGTCTAGACTTGAGTACTGGTCGGTTTCACATTTCCCGTCACGTCACCTTTGATGAGACGGTATTTCCTTTCTCCTCTCCTGGGTCTGTGTCTCCCTCTGTTCATAGGACGTCTGATCCCGATGACAGTCTTCCGTCTCCCTTATTCACTCATCGTGCTCATAACCCTGTGGCTCACACACCCTCACCCACCCATCCTAGGGCACCCACATCACCACCCGCACCAACTAGGGCACCCACACAGCTTTCCCCGTCCAGGACCCTTGTGGAACCTTTTTCTCAGCACTACGTCCGTCGGTCTGTGTCCACTCGCCCACCTACCATCCCGTCTGTGCCTGTGTTGCCTGACCCCCCTGAGTCACCTACACCGAGCCCAGTGGCCCCTTCTCCTCCTCATATATCTCCTCAGATGACCACCCGATCCATGCATGGCATCGTCAAACCTGTCACCCGTCTCACTTTAGCGGCCCAGCCACCAGACCCCATTTCGCCCCTTCCCAAATCCCCCATCCTAGCCTTGTCGGATCCTCACTGGAAAGCGGCCATGTATGATGAGTTTGGAGCTCTGGTTACGAACCACACTTGGGATCTGGTTCCTCGCCCGGCAGGAGCCAATGTTCTGCGATCTATGTGGCTTTTTCGCCACAAGTTTCGCGCTGATGGTAGTCTGCAGCGCTATAAGGCGCGATTGGTCGCTAATGGGAAGTTCCAGATGGTTGGGATCGATTGTGAGGAGACTTTCAGCTCGGTTGTGAAACCGACCACCATCCGTACAGTTCTCAGCATTGCCGTTACGCGCTCTTGACCTATTCGTCAGCTGGATGTCAAGAACGCTTTTCTTCATGGTGATCTCTCTGAGACAGTATACATGCATCAGCCCCTTGGCTACCGCGACACACGCCATCCTGACTTTGTTTGTAGGTTACGCAAATCCTTATATTGTCTGAAGCAGGCTCCCCGTTCTTGGTTTCAGCGATTTGCCACCGTCCTCACACGGACTATCGGTTTCTCTGGTTGCTCGTGTGATGAGTCTCTCTTCGTCTACAGTCGTGGCTCGGATATCGTCTACCTCCTGCTATATGTGGATGATATCGTCATCACTGGGTCGTCTCCGGTTGTCTTGGATCAGATTGTCTCCCAGCTCTCTGGAGAGTTTGCTATGACTGACCTGGGCCATCTGCATCACTTTTTGGCATTGCTGTCACCCGTGATTCGTCCGGCCTGTTCCTATCTCAGCATCAGTATGCGACCGACATTCTCGTCGTGCCTCTATGTCGACATGTAAGTCTACTGCCACCCCTGTTGAGGTAGGCAGTAAACTCACAGCTACATCTGGTCCACCGGTTGCTGATCCTACATTATACCGCAGCCTTGCTGGGGCCTTGCAGTACCTCACGTTCAGTCGATCGGACATCCACTATGCCGTTCAGCAGGTCTGTCTCTTCATGCATGACCCGCGTGAGCCGCACTTTCATGCCCTGAAGTGTATCTTGCGCTACATCAGTGGAACACTTGAGCATGGTCTCCGGCTCTCTGCCTCAGCTGCTGATTCCCTCACCGCCTACACTGACGCTGATTGGGCTGGTTGTCCAGACACGCGCCGCTCCACTTCTGGTTACTGTGTCTTCTACGGAGACAATCTTCTTAGTTGGTCGTCCAAGCGACAGGCCACGGTCTCTCGCTCTAGTGCTGAGGCTGAGTATCGCGGTGTTGCTAACGCCGTATCCGAACTCTGCTGGGTCCGGAATTTGCTTCTTCAGCTTCGTGTCACCCCGCCTCGGGCAACTGTCGTGTATTGCGACAATGTGAGTGCTGTCTATCTCTCTGGTAATCCTGTTCAGCATCAGCGTACTAAGCATGTTGAGATTGATCTACACTTTGTTCGTGAGAAGGTTCGTTTGGGTCAGCTTCGCGAGTTGCACATTCCTGCTGACTATCAGTACGCCGACATCTTCACCAAGGGTCTTCCTCGGCCCTTGTTCCAGCGCTTCCGATCCAGTCTCAGTGTTGGCGCGCCTACAGTTTCGACTGCGGGGGAGTAATAGTCGTAGGACGTTTTCGTATATACCTCACTTAGTTGAGGACTATGTTTGTAATTAGTAGAATTAGTGTTTGTAACTACTATTTACACATTGTGAAGATTGAATGAGAGACACGGAAATTATCTTCACTTACACGTACAATTTAGATTAGTACGCAACAATCTAACTTTGCTGCTGCTGCTTCTTCTTTGATACAAGATTAATGAACTTGGTACGGACCCGTCTCTAATACAAGAATAACGAGTGATACTCTCTGGGATATGTTTATCAGTTATCTTCATGTTATATTTCTTTGGTGATTGTTCTCGTGTGACATGCTTTTTGTCATACATTTTGTATTTATTGTTTTGTTGGTAGGTGTGGTAGTATTCCATGACAAAATAATTCTTACGTTTTGCTTATGACTTAGCATATTTAAAACATTACAGGTGTTGTGTATAGTTAAACAAGTTTCCTTCATACATGAATCTTCTATCGTTAATAAGCTATTGGAGGGAACTTAAACATGACTTTGTAATGCATTTATAGCAAGAGAAGAATATGTGCCCCTATTATCCTGAGATCACATGTGAATGTCATTTGTATTCAAGAAAAGGATATGTTTAAATCAATATTTAAGTAATTCAGGCTAAAACTCAGTAGAAGTGATATCAGACTTCACGATGGAGTGAGAATTTCGAATAGACTTTTGTCTTTGTAGACTTGACGATGGAGTGACAACTTGGAATAGACTTTTGTGTATGTTCAAACCATAGACACTGCTAAACTGTAGCATATAAAGTACTAGTTGCCTTAATTTAATTCTTAGTTGGCTTTTATGGCCATGCAATGGATAAACCATGCGATGTGTATTGATGATGCACTAATTTTTTGGTTAGGCTAAATTGTTTTTATATGCTTACTTGAATTTACATACAGTTCGTACATCTTAAACAAACACAAACCTTTGCGCTTTGATGGGACTAATAATCTAGTGTCCACCGACTACCCAAGGACAAAAGCAAATATTACTAATGAAAAACTTTATGAACTCGGAAAGAGTGGCTCCTATTAAATAATGGGAACCGATTCCAGTCCAAATAAGGGGTGGACGTTTTCTAAGAATGTTTATTTTTGTGACAATAAGTGTGTCATATCTGAAAAATGGAGTTCAATTGTAAGATGTAAATTGATGGGCCTATTCTTCCCAGAAGGCCTCCAAGGCACAAAGATTGGTCCATAAAAAACAGAGAAGTAACACTTTTGTTAAGCACTTCTAGTTAGGGGTGTGGAAAACTAAGTGCATGTTTGGCATCCTTGTTTTGATTAAAAACAGGGTGTTTTTTTTTTAAAAAAAACTTTGGCAAACCACCTCGCCGAACCATACAATCTTAGGTCGGTTCGAATTTAATATCAATGAATACGACTTGATTGATTAAGTGATATCGATTATCATTATAGAATCGCCAATTCAAACCAATTCATTGGTCAGGGTCTTTTTTTTGTATGAAAAAATTGGTCAGGGTCTTGGAGATGGGAAATGCTTTAAGATTGAACCATCTGACTAAAATTGAACCATCTAATACTCATAACTTTAATCAGATGGTTCAATTTTGAGCCATATATCAAACCAATTTGTAGCGTTACGAGTCTCTTGCCTCTATGCCCCTCTTCTTCGCAGAGGGTTAGATTAATGGGCTACCGAAAACTGTTGTTGATTAATAATGTTTTGAATAATCTATATATATATAAAAGCAGGAAAGTGCTCCGATTGAATTTGGAACTGACATTTGTCAATTTATGACTATTGTTCTTTTGACATTTGTCTTGCCATGTCACAATGCATGATGATCAAGCCAATTAGAATGCTACACGTCATGCATGACTCAACATGTAATTTAATTATAGCATTGTTACAAGTTTGGAGTTACAGATTTTTTTGTTTACTGACTTTAATGTACAAACATATTACAGTGACATAAATGTGCACTTATCTCTCGGTTTTAAGTTACCAAATATATGAAACGTTTCTTTTTGGTTTGCTGTGAGATATGTGGCCTTCCAAAGTACACCCACGATAGTCTCATTGGTGGAATGCAAACATCTAAGCTGCTTTTGTAATCATCATTCAGAGAGTTCAATCCAAATTATTTATCATCGTAGATCCCATGTTTCCCTTAGAAATTTACTGGACCATCTCAATTAGCGACAATATATGGTGACTAGAGGTTGACAAGGTGATTGACTTTAATTTCATTCTCTACTTATAAAAATTATTCCATATACTATGCCAATTAGTTTGCGCCAATTTCTATGCATCTGACGAAATATATATCCATTGTTGATACTTGATAACCAATCACACCACTTAGTTTGTCATATTTCATATTCAAGACAAACTGTTCTTTTGGGAATGGTAACTTTCTCTTTCTTCTAACCACAATTTGGCTTCCATTAATCAACTTCACGAGAACACATGTTCAAATTTGTTTTTCTCTTCAAACTGTTCTTTTGGGAATGGTAACTTTCTCTTTCTTCTAACCACAATTTGGCTTCCATTAATCAACTTCACGAGAACACATGTTCATATTTGCTTTTCTCTTCACCTATTTTTTTGACAGCATCGTTTTACATATATGTGAATCCTTTGTACAAGTTATGGAAAACTTTGTAATGGTTCTGCTTACAGCCTTAGTCTAATTGTCCATGTACAAGACATAATCTGGATTTTCACAATAAGGCTATTTACAATTGTCGTAGAGCTTACTAAAATTACCTGAAAGGGGAAACCCTTGCGGACTATTTGTATAACTTACGTTTGCTGTTTTAAAATCAGCTTGGGCATATAGTTTGCCCATTGAAGATTTCATTTTGCAATATTGCTGTTGTATCAGAGAGTAAATGTATTTATTCTTTACATGATTTGAAGAACTGTAATATGAATCTTTGTTTAAACCAAGCTGAGAAACAACACTAATCAGAGACCAAAAAATAGGTGAAACATATTTCCCCGTTTTTTCTGGATCATATATTTTGGCTAACCACCATATGACTGGCTCATTGAAACCTCCTTCAACAAGAGAATATGAGAAAATTATTGGTTATTCCAGTATTTGTTCTGCTTCACATCTATAGAAAGAGTGCAATGTTGTTCTTTGACATGATCAAACATTGAGTGTGACTTTTTTTCGTGGACACTGTTATGTCATTTTAGGATCTTTCACATCTACGATTACTTTCGAAAACACTTAATATAATGCGCTTAAATGTGAAATTATCGTCTGTTTATAACAAATTAATATTTGGATGCTTGATATGCAGATGTCATATCTATATCTATGCATTATGTAGATACCAACATACCGTGCAACAATTATTGCCTAAACTGAACTTTCGACAGTGCATGTCTTCTTAGTTATCACAAATTAGATTATCATTATATCAAACAAAATGCACATATTCAAGGAGACGTAGTTGTAGTAAGTGAGTTTACATTCGTTCCCATAATATTACTCATGTAAGTTTGAATCGTTATCTCTAGACCAGTGTAGTCAATTATTAGAAGAAATGATTTAAGATTTTAGAATGAGGGATCTAGCATGGTCATTTTTGTCCAACTATTCCACTTTACAGCATCAATAAAACCATCTTAATTGAAACATCACACAGCTGTCAGAAGAGACGATACCAAAATCATTTTTAACACCACACAATTTTAAGAATATAAGATACTCAAAATTAGCTACTTTGTTATAGTTGTGCTGTCACATTATCATGTCAGACAAGTATACTTAAAATGGTAGTTGGTATAAACCGTAGAAATAGGGAACAACTTATGAATTAGTGTGATTTTTTAAGATATTGGTATTTTTTCTTTACAAATTTAGGGGGATGCACAATTTATTAAATCGGACAGGTAAAATTTGGAAATTAAACCGAAGTGGATTAGTATCAAATTAAATGAAAATTTTCAAAAATATGCCTCTATGAATTGAAATTTGCATGTTAACAGTGATGAAATTGGTCTTATTAGTAGACTATCCGGTGATTATGAAAGACTACTCGGTAGACTATATATAGCATGTAACTTTTGTAAGTCTCGCAATTAACACAGAGCTAACAGCTATGAGTTATCACTTGGTCCTATGAAAAAAATGAATTAAGTCATACTTACAAGTATCATAGTTAATTTGTTCAAATTATAAGACAAATCTAATAACATCATATGAACAACCTACACTTTTCCTCAAAGAAAAAATAAAACCCTTAACTACCGTCCCATGCATATAAGACGGCTTACGATTTAAGATCTCAAACATAGACAAGATTGTAGAACCCGCGCTTCAGCGCGGGGTAACGTCTAGTTGAATCTAAAGAAAAAGAACACAATCTGTCTCTTCTCCACTTATTGCCTCTCCGCCTTTTTTCCAACTCTCTGCCCGTCTCTCCGTTTCTCCTTGGTCTCTCTCTCTCTCGTTCTCTGCTCTAGCCCTCTCCTTGTATCGATTTAGATTTTAACTCCGTCTGGCTCTTCTCCAGCGATTCCCGGAGCGAGTTGAGCTCGCTTTTTCTCCTCTCCATGTTGAACTCGACATGTCTCTTCTCCATCGTTTCCCCCAAGTAATTTGAGCTTCGTCAAAACGAATGGAAATCAACATAAGGGTTGCAACTTGCAAGTGTCAAAACGTATGGAGTAGGGAAGGGTGTTCCGGTGTATTTGCCAAATTTTGAAGGTAGTAAACTGGTAACATGCCATATGTGAGGGTAGTTTGTGTCATTTACCCTTTCTTATTAGTATGGAGTTGACTATATTACCCTAAAAAATTAAGACAGCATGGTAACTAACATAATATTCTCTAACATGGTTAACGGTGATTAGCGGTAAAATTTTCCTAGTTTCAATAAGCTACCCCTATTGCAAGGAGTTCCAATCAGCCAATTCTAAAAGTGGGGATTGTAATTACAATTACGGTATACTGGGGTGATACGGGTCGCCCGTATCAATATTAGTTTATTATTTATTTAATTATAATTGTTATTTATTATTTAGTTAGCCCGTAAAACAGACTCGTAGTGCTAGGTTCAGGTTAGATATTTAAGCAGTGTAATACTTCATTATCATTCAGTCAATTAAGATGTATTTCTCTGAAGCCTAATCTCTCGTACTCTCTCATATCAATCTCTTACTCTTGTCTTTTCTAAATTCTCCTCTAATTCTGTCAATTTCTACGTTGTCGATACCAATATCGTATCAACTGGTGGTTTCATTGCTCAAGGCGGAACATATTATTCGTCTGCACTGTTCTCTTCACAACCTCCCTCCCGTCCGTTTCTTGATAGAAGGCACCGCAATTTGTTCTTGTTTTTAAGTCTGCCTCTGTTTCTTGATTGCTACCACAACAATACGACCAATCTTTATCCACCAATTTGTTACCCACCAATCACTACCAATAATTACCAATGATTGACAACAAGTAGGAAACCACAACAACCCTAATCCCCACCAAAGGACTTGAAAGGCAGCAGCAACTACAGGGCGTAAACCATCCCTACAACCTCCAAAGACTTACAACTCACAGTCCCTCTCTTCCATCATATTTTAACCCCGAAAGCTGCTCTCACCCTCCTCTCATGGTAGATCCGTCGTCCACGGATTCAACCGTCACGATGGATGATATCGTGACTGTCCTCAAAGACTGACTCAACACGGTTCGCCGCATAAACAAGGCCCTCGAAGCAACCACGGCGGAAAATCAACCACCACCACTAGTGCTGCCGCCACCATCACCAGAACAGCCGACCCAACCTGTACCAACTCAGACACAACCATCGCCACCGCACAGGAACAAACCCACCAGACCGATCCACAACAACATGAGCAAATCGAGTCTAACACTCGTGCCGCCGACTTCGAAGCCCTCCAGGCGGAGCAAGCTTCGAGAGTAAAAGCGAGAGTAGGGAGACTAGGGTCGAGATAATCGATATTCTTATTCATTGACTAATACTGAAAGATTACATCGCTTAAATAGATAAATTAATAAACCTAACTCTAACCTAACATGTCTACTCTACGGATTAACTAAATAATAATAATTAAATAACCAATAACTCATTAACTAATAAATAACTAAATAACATTGATATAGTATCCCCTATCAACTCTCCCACCCTTAATACCCGTCTTAACCCTCAAGGTGGGCGTTGAAAATCTGCCATATTCTTGTCCGGGTCAAATTGTCGTCGAACATTCTTAGAATTTCACTGTGGAGTCCAAATTCGAAGATAGTAGGCTGACCCACATTATTTTGGTAACCCAAACAATAGTTAGGCCCATGGTTAATAGGTCCAATTGATTGGAGCCCAACCTGTGATTTAAGCCTATTGGACCAATTGATACCAAAGCCATAAGCTGGGTTGGCCCAAAGCAAAAAATGGGCCAATGTAATGGTGGAGCCCTAAGAACCCGTTGTTGTGAAAGTGAATTTGTTAGGGTTGGTGGTGGCGGCGGATATGGTGGTGTGAAGGCGGCTAAGAGCTGGTGGCTGAAGCCGGTGGTTAGAGGAGGTGGTTCACCGGGGGTTTCTGTGCTTCCCAATGATTTCTGGAACGACACAGACTCGCCGGAGCAGGCGATTCTGGGCGGCTATGATTTAGGCTACTTCGACGGTGATGGGTGGTCTAATTGAGAGGCCCCTGGTACACTGGTCACTACAACAAATATGACATTTGTTGACAGTTTTTGTATTGACATACAGTTTTATGTAGCTAGTTGCGTGATTAATCGACAATATTTGTGTTTGTCGATGCATATGATTTTTTTTGTCGACCTTTTGGTTTTTATTCAATTGTACCTAAAAATTTAGTCAATGATTGTGACTATTTTTTTAAGTTTTGACAATTAATTATATGATGACATACACAATTGTCAACTCCTGCAAAAAAAGTGAAAAAAAATGGAGGGTAAAAAAGTGGTGTTTCCACTCCCAAATTGTAAGGAGGGAATAAAATTAATTCACCAACACACGTTTGCGAGAAGACTCATACGGACTCTCAATTCTCAAACCCTCTGCGTTTATCTCTCCGTCAATCGCTGTCCACCTTGTTCGTCTCTTCTCTCTCCGGCAACTCAAATTCGGCGACCACGACGGCGACGACCATGGCTTCTCTCCGTCAATCGCTGTCCACTTTGCTTCAACGCCCTATTAGCCCTCTCCCTCTCATCACCCTATTAGCCATCTCCGCCATCCTCTACGCTACGCCTCTCCCTCTCATCTCCGAAGCCCTCTCCCTCTCTGTCATCACCCTATTCGTCGAGATCTCCGCCGAATCTTCAATTCCCCTCGCCCAATTCAAGACCCGGTAAGCATCATAATAACGCCCAATTAGGGGTTATCTTTTAGCCTGATTTCACGAGTGTTTGTGCCGGAAATAGCGTATTTTGCCGGAAATTGCCCTAGAATGCCTCGGGAATCTAGAACGAGATGTTTATCTGTACTTCCTGGATTTCTGATTATTTATTGCTATATTTGGATATGATCGCGGGTTTTCTTCTATGATGCCTTTTCAGAAACAGGTTCGGAAGGTGCATCGGGAAGCGTGCCGGGACCAAGCCGGGACCGTATCGGGAAACATGCACAGGACCGGGTCAAGACGGGAACACGGAAAAGCAGGAGAACACCGAGGGAGGCAAACCGGGAGCGTCAGGCAGAAGAGTGGGACCCAGGGAACCCAACTAGGCCCACCAAAGGATCAAGCAGGGCCCCCATCACCACCCCCTGCCTGCGTATATACGCAGGCAGGGAGGGTGATGGGTGGAGGATTTTTGGCCCTGGTTGCGTATATACGCAGCCTTGCGTATATACGCAGCCAGTTTGACTTTTTTCCGAGGTCGGTGGACCGATGGCATATTCCGTAATTTTTGGCGCACGCGTTTCGGGGAAAACAGAACTATTTAAAGACTCGTCCAGACTCGTTTTGAAAACACACAATACTCAGCACAACCGAAGGGCAAGTCAGAGCATTCACGGAGAGCACGGAAGCGCGATTTGAGATTCGAAGACTTAGTTTGATTTCGTTCTCTCTCTTTATATTCAGAAACTGCGTTTTGTATTATGTCTAGTCGTAGCTAAACTTCTTACCTAGGTTCTCGGTGAACCTAGGGTTTCGTATCCAGATTTTATGACTACTTCGTTTATGGATTCATGATGATTATCTTAATTCAGCAAGTTGTATCTGTTATTCTGACTTTGATTATTATCGTATATGCATGATAGGATTGATCACCCAGGATTGCTATAGACCCGAGCTTGTAGGTGAAAACGTCAAGTTAGGGTTAGGAAGAAAAGTCTGGATTTAGTACCTTACCTTGATAGACCGACCAGAGAAAGGGAGATAGGGCTAGCATTGAAAAACGTGAGACCAACTGTTAGAGAATTTGACCCGGGCCATTCGGACAGATTAGAAACCCTAACAGGATTAGACCGAGACTTCAGATTTAGGCAGCTTAACAAGAATCCGAAAGTCTGCAGGATCGGGATTACGTGTGGGATCTGAAAAGTCACTGCACAACTGGTACGTTGCACAGATATCGAAACTGCTGAGTGTTTTTATAATCGAACGTAAAACTGAAATCTGTAGAAACCCTAGGGGATCCTGGAGCCTAGTTCCCATCTATTATCGTAAACAACCAATTCAGCTTATTTCAGAAAACGTCACAAAAAATATTTACGTTTACGTTTTTAATTTCTGTTTTTAGTTTAATAAATGCAATCACAACCTACTCCTCCTTGTTACTATACTCGGTTAACCAAAACTGACGACGTGAGAAAACCCGAAATAGTCCTCGTGGGAACGATCACCCGAGTTTAATTACACCCGGTATTACGAGATTCGTATACTTGTGAACAGCACGTTAGTTTGCGCATCAAGTTTTTAGCGCCGTTGCCGGGGACTTTTTAGGGTTTATTTAGTTGTCAGAATAAGTTTTCTGAGTTTTCGTTTATTTTTCAGTTTTGTTATTTTTCTTTTTATCTCACTGCGTTTTTGAATCCGCGTTTTCAGGACTGTTCAGTTGATGCCCAGATGACACGTCCAAACCACAAGTGTATGGCTGTCGGTGCAGTAATAATCGGAAAAGTCCGGATTGTCGAATCCCAAGAGACTTCTTTGTAAATTAGCTATTAGTTCTTAACCTTGTGTGGGCAAAGCGCAGTGGTTTGTTCTACTAACTCTACTGAAATTAAAAGACAAAGATCTCAATTAATCAGGTGAAAAGATTCACGATTGACGAAGAATGATTTTTAAGTTACTTAACAAGTGGACAAGTGCAGGATATCTCTACGGGTTCACTAGGAAATTCACACCACTTAGGATTTATGTTCATGCAACACAGATATTTTCTACTTAGCCAAACGAGCAATTTCACTTTGAAGATTCCTCAACCAAAGCCTATATTCAAACTCTTGTACCTGATTCCTCTAGCCTACTCAAGTTTAAATACGCATTATGATCTTGATATCAACTCTTAGTTCTAGTTAACTAGCAAGATTCCTCAACCCTAGATTCGACTAGTGCAAGATTCAAGTTCAAGCAATAACTATTGATTCCTCTAATAATTATCACCTAGATCAATCTTATTGTGACGTCAAACAATATGAAAGATAGAATTACGCATATGAATCAAGCATAACTAAGCATAAACATCCAATTAAGCTAATAAGCATGAAGCATAATCCATAAATCACCAAAATATGGTGTTCAAAACCCTAGTTCCCTATGAGATATCCCGAATTGAGAGTTTAGCTACTAAAACACATGATCAAAGTACAAAGTTTCAATGATCATAAACAAAAACTAAAGAGGGGAAGAAGATAGAGAATCAAACAATGGTCTCCAAGCTCCAAGAATGCTCCTTGCTCTCCAATGGCGTAGAATAGATGAGTCCTCCAGCCCTAGGTCGTTCCCTCTTGTTAAATCACGTCACTTATTTTAAGTTTTTAAAAATTACACTTTTTACCCCTTTTCTAATCACGTCAGATCTACTAATGTGATCTTGGGATCACAATTTGTGATCCTAGGATCACCTTACTTGATTGTAGGATCACGTTGGTGGTCTTGTACTTGATCTTGTGATCATAGGATCACCTTTTGTCTTGTAGGATCACCTTGATCTTCCATGTGTGTTGCTTCTTTTCACCTCTTGAAAATTTGGCTAAGTCTTTTTCTCCTCTTAGCTTCTCCTCTTCTTCTATTCTCTCATGCATTCCTTGAGTTTCTTTCTTTCCGAAGTTTGCTTCCGCTCCAAAATCCGCACTCCACGCTTCCGGTTCCTGAAATTCACAACACGAACAAATACCGGAAGATCAAATGCGACAAATAAAGCATAAAACATGCATAAAACGCCCGGATTACACCATGAAGTCCAAATACTCAAGTATGCTCAAAACTATCAAAACTCGGCCTAAAACACACATAAATGCACCGGAAAGTACGTGAAACGACAAGTAATCACAATAGAATATAACTCCAATTTTATGGAGTTATCACCAGATTGCCTCGCGATTTGGTACCACCACTCGACAATCCAGAAAAACTGTACACCGAACAGAAACGCAGAAACCGAGAGACCAGGATGGCAACCAACCAGAGAGATACGCCCGAGAACACTGAAGCCGGTGGGCAGGAACGAGAGACACGTACCCCAGCCCAGATGGCTCGGGTACATTGAGGAACTCGTCACAGCGGGACTTGCTGCCCGAAGCAATCAGAGAACATATAACCGATTTGGGAGAGCGTTGGTGGAAAATTTTGAAGTCCCCACCGGGGGGCATGAGCGAGCTATTGTGGTGCCCGAGATCACCGCCGAGCACTTTGACATCAAACCATCCACCATCCAGACAGCACAGACTCTCTGCCCGTTTCATGGCAGGGCCGACGAAGACCCGAACGATTTTATCGGGAAATTCGAGGATTACTGCAACAAGGTCAGATTCAAAGGGGTAGAAGCAGAGGCACTCATGCTGATCTTATTCCCATACTGCCTATACGGAGTGGCCAAAGACTGGCTCGAATCTCGACAACCCCGATCCATCACCACATGGGAGGAGTGTGTCGCAGATTTTCTGGCAAAGTTCTATCCCGCTTCCCAAATCATACAGTTACAGAGCGAGATTATGTCATTCAGGCAGAAGATGGGGGAGACGGTGGTGGACGCTTGGGACAGGCTCATGAGATTGGTAAAACGGTGCCCGAACCACGGTTTTGGAGACGCGAAGATCCTGCAGGTTTTCTACCATGCCCTAGACAGGGAGAACGCCGACAGGATTCACAGAGAAGCCGGGGGAAACTTCTTGTATCACGTGGACAAAGAAGGTGCGTATGACCTGATGAAGCAGTTGGCCAAGCAGGACACCCGACTGTTTGACGATCGCAGGATGACGGCTAGAGCCGAACCAGCAGAGGATGACCGGATAGACAACCTGGCCAAGATCGTTCATGACTTGGTCAAGAAAGTCTACTCAGATAAGAAGACTGTTGCGGCAGTCGAAGAACCCGATTTGGACACGGCCATTGAGGAACTGAGGACCGAAGACACCAATTACGTACAGCAGCAGTGGGACCCGAGCCGGTACCGACCGGGTACGAGAGACCATCCCGGGTTGCGGTACGGAAACCCGAACGCAGCAGTTTATGCACCGGGGTTCCAGCACAGGCCACCAGCCCAGCAGGCTACACCGGCCCAGCAGGTTCAGTCAAGCCCATCTGCACAGCAGTACGATGCTCAGATGAAGGAGATCAAGTCCATGTACCAGACCATGGAGTCCCGGTTCAAGCACATGGACGCCCTGACGGCAGACATGCAGACAACCAAAACGTCACTGCGCGCTTTGGAAGTACAAGTGGGGCAGTTAGCACAACAACTAACAGAAAGACAGCCAGGAAACCTACCCTCGAATACAGTAAACAATCCACGGGCTCAGATCAATGCTATCTCCACTCAGAGTGGATTGGCACTGCAGGATCCACCGTATCCCAGCCACGCACGTGCAGAAAATTCAAAAGAAGTAGAACGCAATTTGTCGGGCCAGGATAATAGCACGGTCGACCGCCCCCAGCCGAAGGGCTCGGTTGATCAGGATGCAGTGCAGAACGTGACAGATGCAGAAACGGTACCTGTCTCCAAGGAAGTGCCATACCCCTTGCGAACACGAAAGAGGGACGACAGCAAGGACTACGCCAGGTTTCTCGAGATGTTCAAACAGCTGCAGATCAACATACCTTTTGCCGAGGCTTTGGCTAAGATGCCCACTTATGCCAAATTCATCAAGGACATCTTGTGTGGAAGGAGGCGGATGAGCGATTTCGAGACCATAAACCTGACGGCAGAAGAGAGAAATTGTGTGAAGAATGGGCTACCAAGGAAGAGAAAGGATCCTGGCAGTTTTGTTATACCAGTCACCCTAGGTAACGCTTACAAAGGAAAGGCTCTGTGTGACCTAGGGGCCAGCATCAACCTGATGCCGTTGACGATTTTCAAAAGTTTGAAAGTCGGTGAACCCCGACCCTCCAGAATCATGCTGCAGATGGCAGACAGGTCCGTAAAACAGGCCTATGGGGTTATCGAGGATATTCTGGTCAAGGTCGGCGAGCTAATTTTTCTGGCAGATTTCGTCATACTGGACATGGAGGTAGGGGAGGTACCACTCATACTTGGCAGGCCGTTTTTGGCCACGGGCGAAGCAATGATAAACTGCAAGAGCGGGGAGCTGACCATGCAGATTAACGAGGAAAAGGTGAAATTTAACGTTTTCAAAAATATGCAAGTGCCAAATTACTACGACCACGAGGATATTTTTGCCATAGACGTGGTTGACGAAGGATGGGAAAACGAGGAGATGGACCAATTGTGGGAAGATATAGACAGCATGTACGGGGAAGAAAAGGAGAAGACTCGGTGCGAGCACGCCATGAGAGCCGAGGACTGGACCACTTTGCACCGAGACGAAGACGGCGGGCAAAAGATGATTCTGGTCCCGTCACTCAGGGAACCACCCGCACTGGAGCTGAAACCGCTCCCGAGCCATCTCAGGTATGCGTACATTGGTGATAATAGTACTCTGCCCGTAATTGTTTCGTCTCGTTTATCTCAGGAACAGGAGCAGAAACTGCTGGAGGTACTGCGAGAGCATAAGGAAGCAATCGCCTGGACGATTGTAGATATCAAGGGGATCAGCCCCTCCTATTGCATGCACAAGATCCGAATTGAAGAAGGCAAGAAACCGGTGATTCAGCCCCAGCGGAGACTGAATCCGAACATGAAGGACGTTGTGCGAAAAGAGGTCATGAAGTGGTTGGAAGCGGGAATCATATACCCCATATCGGACAGCACGTGGATCAGCCCGGTCCAGTGCGTGCCCAAAAAGGGGGGTATTACGGTGGTGCAGAATAATGACCAGGAGTAGATTGCGCAGCACACCGTTACAGGCTGGCGGATCTGCATGGACTATCGAAGGCTAAACGACGCAACACTGAAAGACCACTTCCCGCTACCATTCATGGACCAGATGCTGGACCGGCTCGCCCACCACGCCTATTACTATTTTCTGGACGGGTATTCCGGGTACAACCAGATTTGCATAGCCCCGGAAGATCAGGAAAAGACGACGTTTACCTGCCCATACGGTACGTTCGCGTTTCGACGCATGCCGTTCGGGTTGTGTAACGCTCCTGCCACGTTCCAGAGATGTATAATGGCGACTTTTTCCGACATGATCGAGAAAAATCTGGAGGTCTTTATGGACGATTTTTCACTATTCGGGGACAGTTTCGATGACTGCCTGTATCATTTGGGTCAGGTTCTGGTCCGATGCAAGAAGGCAAATTTGGTGCTCAATTGGGAAAAGTGTCACTTTATGGTCACCGAGGGGATCGTGCTGGGTCACAGAATTTCCAGCAAGGGACTCGAGGTGGACAGGGCCAAGATCGAGGTGATAAAACAGCTTCCATACCCGACAAACGTAAAGGCGATCAAAAGTTTTCTGGGACATGCAGGATTTTACCGAAGGTTCATCAAAGACTTTTCCAAGATCACAAAGCCACTCTGCGCTTTACTCGGAAAAGACGTACCCTTTGATTTCGATGCAGCATGTCGGCAGGCTTTTGACCATCTAAAAGAGAAGCTGACCACAGCCCCGGTTATTACTACGCCGGATTGGTCACTCCCGTTTGAGCTGATGTGTGACGCCAGCGACTACGCAGTCGGGGCAGTTTTAGGGCAGCGGAAGGATAAAGTCTGCCACGTGATATACTATGCGAGCCGGGTACTCAACGATGCCCAGCTCAACTATGGCACGACAGAAAAGGAACTGCTGGCTGTGGTGTATGCCCTGGACAAATTCAGGCCCTATTTGGTCGGGTCAAAAGTTATCGTTTTTACCGACCATAGTGCCCTGAAATATCTGCTGGACAAGAAGGACGCGAAACCGAGATTGTTGAGGTGGGTACTGCTGATGCACGAATTCGACGTAGAAATCCGGGACAAGAAGGGAGTTGAGAACGTGGTAGCGGATCACCTATCCAGACTTGAGAATGTGAAGGTGGACCCGGTGCCGATCAAGGAAAACTTCCCGGACGAGCACATCATTGCAGTGAAAATCGGGAGACCATGGTACTATGCCATAGCCAATTACTTGGTAACTGGCACGCTTCCCGAGGATCTTACCCCGTCTCAGCGGAAACGGTTCGTTTCCGAAAGCCGACAGTATTTCTGGGATGACCCGTACCTATTCAAACAGGGGGCAGACAACATCCCGAGAAGGTGTATCCCGACCCACGAGGCCTGGAACGTAATCCGACACTGCAACTCATCACATTGAGAGGTCATTTTGGGGGAACGCGAACAGCTCATAAAATACTGCAGTCCAGTTTTTTCTGGACGACAATCTTTAAAGATTGTCACGACTATGTGCAGGGATGTGATAGATGCCAGAGAACAGGAAACACGTCACATCGGGACGAGATGCCGATGACCGTGTGGCAGGAAGTAGAGCCTTTTGATGTATGGGGAATTGACTTTATGGGGCCATTCCCGTCTTCCATGGGTAATCTCTACATTCTGCTGGCAGTGGACTACGTGACAAAGTGGATCGAAGCAATCGCGTGTCAGAAAAACGATGCAGCCACCGTTGAGAGTTTTATGAAACGTAACATTTTCACTCGTTTCGGAACTCCCAGGGCAATGATCAGTGACGAGGGCTCCCACTTCATCAATCGAGTCTTTGCGAAAGTTTTGAAACAGTACGGAGTGTCAGTTCATAAAGTCTCGTTACCCTACCATCCGTAGACAAACGGGCAAGCCGAGGTTTCAAATCTAGAAATCAAGAGCATACTCGAGAAAATAGTGAATCTCGGCCGAAAGGATTGGTCCATCAGACTGGACGATGCGCTCTTGGTCTACAGGACAGCTTTCAAAACACCGCTGGGTATGTCGCCATACCAGCTTGTGTTCGGGAAAGCGTGCCACTTACCGGTGGAATTGGAGCACAAAGCGTATTGGGCCATCAAGTTGCTCAACCTGGATCAGAATTTGGCGGGAGATAAGAGGAAGATGGCACTGCTGGAATTAGAGGAGTTCCGCAGAACGGCTTTCGAGAGCGCCAAAATTTACAAAGAGAAGACGAAGAAGTGGCACGATCACCGTATCACGCCAAAGCAGTTTAACGAAGGCGATAAAGTGCTTCTCTACAATACCCGGATGCAGTTTTTTCCGGGAAAACTGAGGTCTCGTTGGTCGGGCCCGTTCATCATCAAGCATATTTTTGCATGGGGAGCATTCGAGCTGGAGAATCCAAAAGATAAGTCCAGTTTCAGGGTGAACGGGAATCGGATCAAGCCATATCTCGAGACCGCCGAAGTCGTCAAAATAGACCCGGTCTATTTTGATGACCCGTAAGAGGTAACAAGGTAGGGCCGTCGACCGTAAATCACAAGGCGCTGTTTGGGAGGCAACCCAAAGTAATCGTTAATTAATTTATTTTTGTTATTTTATTAAGTATTATATTCAGTTCTGAATTTCTGAGAGAGGCGAGATGAGCGGGTTTTTGACTTGAAATTTGAGGTTGTGCAGAGACAGCAAAGTAAAAATCAGGCAAAACCGGGAAAACAGAGGAAGAGAGAAAATAAAATATAAAAAAAAAAATTGCTGGTTGCGTATATACACAGCCCTGCGTATATACGCAACCAGGGGTATTTTTTTTATTTTTGTTTTCTTTTTGATTTCTCATTGCGTATATACGCAGTCTTGCGTATATACGCAGACAGAGAAAAAAAATGTAATTTTTACAAAACCCGGAGGGCATTTTGGTCATTTTACAATTTTAGGGTTTAAAAGGAGGAAGGAGGCCGGCCCCCTCCATTGATGCACCTTCCTCTCTCTCTCTCTCTCTTCCTCCATTTTCTCTCAAGCTTGAAGAACACAAATTTGCCTCGGACCTCCAAAATCAAATTTCGGGCACATTTCTGGAATCCCCTCGTCGCAAGGAGCAAATATCATCCATCAAAATCCAGAAACAAGCAAGAATCGAGCGGGAAATTCCCATCTAGGAATGGCGTGTTCTTGAGGAAAAGTGCCGATTCGAAGGTGTTAGAGCAAGAACTAGCAAAAACCGAACAAGGGAAGGTGAACGAGGAGATCGAGGGCTTCGATTTGGTGGGTTCGGATTTCAATTCCGGGCAGTTACGTTTTCCGGCGATTTTTTCGGCGACCGCCGGCGACTTTTCCGGCGACTTTCCGGGCAGAATCTCCGGTCTTCACCCCTGTTTAGGGAAGTTCGAAAATCTCATCTTTTTCTTTATTTTCCGTTTTGGCACGACCCGTAGCCGGGTCCGTTATTTTTCGGTATTTTTGATTTTGGAGCGGCACTTGCCGTGTGGACCTCTGGTAGCTCTTAGGTGGACTATCTATTGAGACACACTTGTTACGTGCACGTTTCACATTTTTTTGCTTTAATTCCCGAGTAGGCACATTTTTCGAGGTTTTGACTATTATGGAGTTCGGAGTGCCGGTCCTTGACCAAAACCGGGACGAGTTCCCTACTGAGTACACCGCGGAGCAAATCACCTCTAGGAGGTTTGACAATTTTCGGTTTGTCAACCATTATGCTCATTTTTACTATAAGACCGCGACGAAAATGGGTCAAAAACTGCCCAAGGACTACCGCTTTGAGGTTGACCACATGAACATGCCACCAGAAATGGCAGAGTTCGCTAGCCGTCCGGAACTTTTCGGACAGTCCTTGGCAGGGTTTCCGGAGGTGTCTAGCTCCTCCTTAGTGCGTGAGTTTTACAGTAACCTCGTGCATAAGGGGGCGGGTGAGGCCAACGGTGACGCCCGATGGGTGTACTACCGGAGGCAGTTTATCTTAGTCACGGCGGACAGTATCCGCCAGGCGTATGGGATCCCGTTGAGAAACATCTCGTGCGCCTATGCTGAGTGTCAGGATTACCCGCCGAGCGATGCTGAGATTTTGCGGGTTGTGACTCGTGGGTACCCGGGGGCCCATTTCGAGAGAGAGGGTGCTGGGGAG
The DNA here is from genome assembly GCA_023055425.1 of Linanthus parryae. NCBI lineage: Eukaryota > Viridiplantae > Streptophyta > Magnoliopsida > Ericales > Polemoniaceae > Linanthus > Linanthus parryae. The sequence goes on along the minus strand of JALGPY010000008.1, from coordinate 13,638,952 downwards.
ATAAGAAAGAAACTGCACTCTCGATTTATTACCGGGCCACCACGATGGTGGGCCGAGTGGGTAGTGAACCAGGTAGTGGGTATCAAGCATTTTACCCATCTTGACTATGAGTACGTACTCTTAGTCTACTGCCTCGTTCTCCAGCGAGAGGTCGACATTCCTCGTCGCATCTGGGTTTACATGCAGGAGCGGAACAACACCGCGAGCCATAAGGGGTTGGGGTACGCCAACCTCATCGCCAAACTGGCGCGGGATTTTGAGGTTCCCATGGATATCCTTGAGGGCGATTTAGAGCCTCCTCGGCCACGGCCTTATAGGAAGACTATGGCCCGTAACCCGGGCCCACAGGAGCCGGTCGTTGACCTCGATGAGGATGATGACATGATGGAGGAGGATCCTGCCCCTGCCCCTGCCCCTAAGAGGCGTTCGACTCAGGAGCGACCAGCCAGTCGCCAGGCATCGGCCGGACTTCGGCGATGCCGTACTAGTCGAGAGAGTGAGCGTCTCGAGTCGAGTCGGCAGGGGACTGAGAGGAATGCCCACACCCAGCCAGCCCGACAGCGAGGTGAGCCGGCCTCACGGGCCGACCCGACCCCGAGAGCTAGACCAGCCCTACCACGTAGGTTGCCCCGAGTTGACGAGGGATTTGAGGGGTGTCGTGGCGGGCACAAGTCCATTGGGGAGAGAATGCTCGACAAAGCAGGCAAACTTTGGAGGGCTCTCACACACACCCGCCGGACGCAGCGGAAGGTCACGAAGGACACCCACGCTGCCCTTGCTAGTATTCGGGAGGAGCAGCGGGAGGCAGCTCGGCACGCAGGCCGAGAACCGCCACTCCCGCTGTATTTTCCCCATACCTACTCCAGCAGCTTTACCACGAGTTGGTCAAATGATGGGGACTCTTGCGAGTATACCTCGGCTCCGCCTCCCCCGACCCAGCCACCTCCCCCGACTCAGCCATCTCCGCCACCTGCGAGACAGGAGAGACGTCAGCCTGGGACACGATCCCAGCAGCCCACAGGCCGTCAGACTGGGTCCCGTACCCAGCAGCCTTCGAGTGGCAGGACGAGATTGCGCTCCCAGCCACCTAGCAGTTGGACTGGGTCAGAGTCGCAGTCCTCCGATTACCGGCCCCGTGCACGCGTGCGTCGGCCGGTCGTCTACAGGACTGATTCTGGCAGCAGCTCTCCGGGCAGCATATCCGGTACTTCCGAGACCGGGTCAGACCCGACATTTTTTCCGGACGAGTGAGTGCCATGAGGGCATGCCACCTCTTAGTGTGGGGTGGTAGTCGTGTCTGTATTAACCCGGTCTGCACGTTTTTTCATGTTTATTTGTAGTATTTATTTTATATTTTTGAGTCAGCATATTTTCGTTATTTGAGTCAACCCACCACAAACATTCTAGCCATGCATTGTATATATTTAAAAAAAAATTAAAAATTTAATTTTTTATGCTGCTGGTTGAGTATATATGCAGCCCTGCGTATATACGCAAACAGCAGTATAAATTATTTTTCAAAAAAAATTTAAAATCAGAAAATTTTGAGAAAGGGCAATCGAGATAACAGAAACAGTGAAGAAATTGAGGTTGAATCCTTTGAAAGAAAAGAAAACTTGCACCGAGGTATAGTAGATAGGTGAGAGCCAGCGACCTTTGGAATCCGCAAGTAATTATCACCTGAGCTAAGAATCCGACTAGTTGCTACACCACTGTCACTTAGGTAGTTGACAACCCGCCCACGGGCACCGTCACGGTCATCGCGTTTTTCGGTGGAGTGATTGGCTATCAAGGGACCTCACGTCCTGTTTCTTACCCCTAGGTCCAATTAGTCAACCTGTTTGAAGCCATTTACCATCTTTCTTCTTAGCCACTTTAGCCTAGACAGCCTTCTTTGAGACCTCATCAGTCGATAGTTGGCTATTCTACGTGTTATGACGGAGGGAGTAAGTATGGTGGGTTTTAGATGGGAGAGCTTCATGGTTTATCAGTTTTGGACAGTTTTGATATTTGCACGTTTTTCGAGGGAAGGACAGGGTGAGTTAGTGGCGACAGTGCATTAATTTGCGGAGGTGGATCACTTCATTACATGGTGACCACAGGAGGAGTTAGCCGCGTGCGAGCATCTTTTCGCACAAAACGGGGTTCCGGGGGGGTTGTAGAGTTAATTGGTGGTTGTGCCGTTTTTCTACATCTTTGGTGATGAGGAGGTTCGGTGGGACTGCACAGTATTATTTCGCTTATAGGATCGGCGCTTCAGGATTAGTGTGGGGGTACTTCACATGAGGACATTTTACGTACCCCACGACAGAGATTTATTTTCACTCACTCAGTTTTAGTCAGTTTAGTAGTTTCAGTAGTCGTGTATGTCTGTATATAGTCGTTTAAGAAAAAAAAAAGGAAAAAAAAAAGAAAAAAAAAAGAGAAAAACAAAGAAAAATAGAAAAACAAAAAGAAGAAAAAAAAGAAAAAAAAAGTCATGATCTAGTTTCTAGTTTGTTTTATGTTTTTGTTATTTAAATAAAAAGCTGAGTGAGTGGCATAATTTTCGAGACGTTTACACCACTTCACATTTGTGGCCGCGAGCACGGCGAAGACACACCGGGGGACAGAAGGATTGGGAAAGCAGGAACTTAGGTGTTTCGGGCAGTTTTTCGGGATCTCGGTGAGGGGTGTGAGTTTGGTAAATTGTGAGAATGTCATAACAAGTAGGACTATGCCGTACCTTGATACATATATATCCTACCTGATTAGACATAGATCCTTTCGGAAACAGCTCGGATGGTAAGTTAGCTAGGGATTTGCTCAGTTTGATAACTAAAGTAATAGTACTTTGGTCCAGCGCTTAAATCCACCATATAAATCTGTTCAGACTTACCGATCGCTTGCAGGGAAGTACATTCTGAAAATGATGAGATCACGAGGACACACTGGTTATGTTTTTGAGGTTGCCCAATCTCACCAAGAAAAAATATTTTTGTCATTATTCGGTTTTGAGTCGTTTGAGTCTGTGTATAGGCTATCTGAGTCTGTTTTTCTATCGAGTCGTCCGGTTGAAAGGTTCGGGTCGAAAGAGTATGCAACGGTAGTGTATGCACAGAGCCAGTCTCACGAGGGCAGAGAGATATGATTAGGCTAGAGTTCGCAGGATTGCTCGGGACGAGCAATGTTTAGTGCGGGGGTATTTGATAACGCCCAACTAGGGGTTATCTTTTAGCCTGATTTCACGAGTGTTTGTGCCGGAAATAGCGTATTTTGCCGGAAATTGCCCTAGAATGCCTCGGGAATCGAGAACGAGATGTTTATCTGTACTTCCTGGATTTCAGCTTATTTATTGCTATATTTGGATATGATCGCGGGCTTTCGTCTATGTTGCCTTTTTAGGAACAGGTTCGGAAGGTGCATCGGGAAGCGTGCCGGGACCAAGCCGGGACCGTCTCGGGAAACGTGCACAGGACCGGGTCAAGACGGGAACACAGAAAAGCAGGAGAACACCAAGGGAGGCAAACCGGGAGCGTCAGGCAGAAGAGTGGGACCCAGGGGACCCAACCAGGCCCACCAATCAAGCAAGGCCCCCATCACCACCCCTTGCCTGTAGGCAGGCAGGGAGTGTGATGGGTGGAGGATTTTTGGCCCTGGTTGCGTATATACGCAGCCTTGCGTATATACGCAGCCAGTTTGACTTTTTTCCGAGGTCGGTGGACCGATGGCAGATTCTGTAATTTTTGGCGCACGCGTTTCGAGGAAACACAACACTATTTAAAGACTCGTCCAGACTCGTTTTGAAGACACACAATACTCAGCACAACCGAAGGGCAAGTCAGAGCATTCACGGAGAGCACGGAAGCGCGATTCGAGATTCGAAGACTTAGTTTGATTTCGTTCTCTCTCTTTATATTTAGAAACTGCGTTTTGTATTATGTCTAGTCGTAGCTAAACTTCTTACCTAGGTTCTCGGTGAACCTAGGGTTTCGTATCCAGATTTTATGACTACTTCGTTTATGGATTCATGATGATTATCTTAATCAGCAAGTTGTATCTGTTATTCTGAATTTGATTATTATCGTATATGCATGATAGGATTGATCACCCAGGATTACTATAGACCCGAGCTTGTAGGTGAAAACGTCAAGTTAGGGTTAGGAAGAAAAGTCAGGATTTAGTACCTTACCCTGATAGACCGACCAGAGAAAGGGAGATAGGGCTAGCATTGAAAAACGTGAGACCAACTGTTAGAGAATTTGACCCGGGCCATTCGGACAGATTAGAAACCCTGACAGGATTAGACCGAGACTGCAGATTTAGGCAGCTTAACAAGAATCCGAAAGTCTGCAGGATCGGGATTACGTGTGGGATCTGAAAAGTCACTGCACAACTGGTACGTTGCACAGATATCGAAACTGTTGAGTGTTTTTATAATCGAACGTAAAACTGAAAATCTGTAGAAACCCTAGGGGATCCTGGAGCCTAGTTCCCATCTATTATCGTAAACAACCAATTCAGCTTATTTCAGAAAACGTCACAAAAAATATTTACGTTTACATTTTTAATTTCTGTTTTTAGTTTAGTAATTGCAATCACAACCTACTCCTCCTTGTTACTATACTTGGTTAACCGAAACTGACGACGTGAGAAAACCCGAAATAGTCTTCGTGGGAACGATCACCCGAGTTTAATCACACCCGGTATTACGAGATTCGTATACTTACGAACAGCACGTTAGTTTGCGCATCACATCACAAACCCTCGATTTCGTCTCGGTTTTCATCGAATTGTTTGTTGAGGCCGGGAGTTTCTTCGGGGATTCTGATTGGCGGTGTTACTTTGTCTGGTGTTATGATCTCGAGGTTGATCCAGCTTTCTAGATCACTTTCGTTACCCGAAGTTGGATTGCAAGGTAATAACTGGGTGGTTATTCTGTAAAATATTGTGTTAATCTGTTCATGTATCACTCTGATATATTCACGTATACGATACCAAATCTACTGTAACTGTGTGTATGATTGGAGTAGTTGGGGTTTCGGTTCGTATTGGAAACCAGAGAGGGTTCTGGGTTTCAATCGACGGATTAAATTTTTGGAATCCATGGTGGATTTGGCGGTTTCAAGACGCAGATAGGTGGAAAGGAGGGGTTCTAGTTTACGCTTGCTGTGAAATTGAGCTTTATTTATCATGTCCCATAATAGCTGTTTGCTCTTATTCCCAATTGTATGGTCTTTGATTCATCAATCCTCCCTTGAGATCTTTGATGGTGTTGGATCTTCAATTAACTCAGACATTTCTAGTAATAGTACTATGTACTTGGTTAGAAGCATCTAAGAGGTAAATAAATGAAGATCCATGGTTGGTTGGTTGTTTTCTTGGGTGTTGCAGTAATCATTACATTTGTATGCATCTAGCTGGCTGTGAAGGCTTATGGCTCCAATTGTATGGTTATTATTCAATCTACATGCAAAATGTAAGTTAGCTGATTCTTTATTAATAATCCAAGTGGCCATATGGGTGTGTTCAATTTGGTTATGGTCATTATTCATTCTCCGTTGCAATAGATGCATCTGGTGATCTCTCAAAGAGACAAGTGCTTTATTTGGTTATGGTTGTTATTGGGAAGAATCATATATTGGTTCTGAATTATTTGGATAACACATCAAGATAAGAAATCACTTAATTAATACTAAGATTAATCAGTTGGGTACATTAAGGTTAGGATTTCAACTCCGATCACATTCATAGACTTGGGTCATTCTGAAATCATCCAACGGAGAATGTAACAGTTCAGACATAACGTTCTTTGGATACATTTTTAAGAAAATTCACTGAGTATAGCTACCTGAGAAACTTCTGAAGTGCATGGGTAAATTCTTAAGTATCTTTGAGTTTATTTCACTTCATCATTTACTGTTTACAGTAGTAACTTGGTAAATTTTTTCCACAGCCATCTCCACTTGAGCGCAGCCTTTTTGCTCATGATCATTTCTGGATAGCGAGCAAGTGCATAGTGACACCCAAAGGGATTACATCTGGTGCAGGTTGGTCTAATAAATACCTTTGTGAATTACGCAATGTTTGATGCCTGATTGATATATCAAAAGTGCAAGTCCATGTATTTATAAGTGGTCCATCAAAATGGTCCATCAAAATGAGGTTAGGAGGCAGCAGATTCATGATTTCCATTATACTTTTACATATTTGATACTGTGGTGGCCAACCTTTCTGAAAATATCATGTTCCATTCTGCAACCTCACTAATTACATTATCATAGGCCATCTGAAAATATCATGATTTCCAGTATACTTGTACATATTTGCAGGCATGTAGTTTTCCTTCGAGAAGTCGGGTAATTGGTCGCTAGGCAACAGCAGGTGAAGACCCTTCTCTGCTCTCAATTTCATATTCTTTCTTCTGCTTTAATTTCTTTGCTTCAGTGAGGTTCCGATTGCATTTGATTGATGATTATGTGCGATCATTGTACATAAAAGAAGACTGTTTTAGGTGGGTGGGTAATTACTGTGTTCTCTTCTAGTCTCTGGCTCTTTGCATACATAAAATTGTTTGATTTTAACATTACATAAGATGTGTAAAAATAAATATGGGTTTTCATTCAGAAACATAGATAAGATAGGGGAATTAGACATTGGAATAGTTGAGAGATCTCTAAGTAGTAGAAATTGAATTCACCCTTTAACCTATACTGTCTCACTTGACTCTATTTGTACTGTCATGGGCAAAATTTACTCAGAGACATGCTATAATGATTCCGGAAGGAAGCCCACTTGTATGTGGCTGACATGGATATCTAATTGTCAATTGATACATTAGTCATGAGACCAGAGATCAGCTCTCTAACTTATGATATGGTATCTTTTTGGATTATCATGCAACTTTATTTGCACATTTGTAGGGTTTTTTATTGGTATGACTTTACATATATTTCAAAAATACATGTGGAAGGTTGCAATGATTGTAAGTATAACAATCGTTACAGATTACCTGCAGGAGCAACTCAATGCTAGGAATGAAGAGTTATATAGCTTGGGTGAGCATGTGCACAGCCTTGAGTTAAAACTTGCATACATGGAAAGTTTAGAGGAGAAGGTTTCCAGCTTAATTAAGGGAAGCATTGAACAGTTCCAATTCAGAGCGGTTGATTTTGATGCAGGAACTAGAGAAGAGGGAAGTGAATTTACAACATTCATCATCATGTATTGAGAAATTGGAGGAATCAATGTCATCTGTTTCACTAGAGTACCAATGTGAGATAGAAAGCATGAAGCTGCTGGCGGCCTTAGAGCACAGTTCTATTGGAGCTGAGGAAAGCCAGGAAGAAACTGAACACAAAAACTATATACAAGATCTCGAGCTTCAGATTCCTCTAGATGTAATAGTGTTTGAACTTTGAAACGCAAGCTACTTGTTTTGTTAACTTAATACTGCTTTAATTCGTACGATTCTTTAATTTGTATGCAGTATTATTTTTGTTTTTGATGTGATAAATCCCACTTTTGGAGGGTTGATCTTGAATTTGAGCACAGTGTGCATATATGTTTGAGTAGTGTTGGAATTTTGGGTGCATGTCTACATATTAGTAAAAATTCCCATTATTTATTTTTTTATTTGGTCGTGATACAGGCGACAAACACGTATGTCACCATGAAGATGTGATCATATCTACTGGTGACAAATAATTTTGTCACTTATCTACATAATCGACTAAAATTACTTGTCGGTAGTTGTACTAGCGACAGAAAACGTTTGTTGTTAGATTTAAACCGTCGACAAAAATTGACGTCGCCTTTTTTTTCCTGCCGACATAATTGAGGTTTGTCGGCTTTAATACTAACGACCGAGTTGTAGTGACCATTTTGCGTCAAAAAATTATTTGTCGATAGAATTTTTACCGACATATTTGGCCTTTCTAGCGACAATTTTAGATGTCAACGGAGGCAGGATTTGTTGTAGTGGGTGATGGGTCGGAACTGGCAGGGATCGACGGACGCACCAGATTGGCATGGATGGAGGTCGTCGGGAGCATCCGTGGTGGCCGAATTGAGTTCGGCCTTGACTCCCGTTGGTGCGACCGGGTTCTGGATCGGCGGACTCAGTTGTTGCTGTGGCTTCTCCGGCATGGGCAGTGATGGAGGGTCGTCGGAGTTGGGCGGAGGTTCTCCGTGGAGCGGCGCTGGTGGGTCGATCTAGTCATGCGCAGAGGCCTGATGTTGATACTGTTGTTGCTCTTGAGATGGCGGAAGCGGCGGTTGAGTCTCCTCAGATTTGATTTGGACCTGCTGGGTCGTAGGACCAGTGGCCTAGAGTACCATCGGCACTGGTGGCTGGTCGAGGCTGGTAGACGCTGTGGCTTCTTCGATTTCGTGCGCTGGCTCTTGTGGCGACTGTTCTTGGGCCAGCGGCTGTTCTTGTTGATTCCCTGCGACGGGTGCGAGTTGTTGCTCTTATGTCTGTATGACGCGGAGTTTTTTCGTACCATGTCTGCAAATTATGCCCAATCGTTATTGACGGGGTTGGTGAGGCAGTACAAGAAGCCCTCTATGGTGAACGGTTCAGAGGTACGGTCCATGGTGATGAAGCTTGAGAAACAAACGACGCATATAAGATCTGACCGCCTTTAACAATGAAAGCATCAGTCGATACGGAAAAGTATCGATAAACTGAAATATTGATAGATGAGGTGAAGAAATAGACGGGAATTGATGAGGAGAAATTTAGAGATGATAGACGGGAGTTAGGAATTGAGAGATAAAAGCGAGAGTAGGGAGACTAGGGTCGAGAGAATTGATATTCTTATTCATTCACTAATACCGAAAGATTACATTGTTTAAATAGATAAATTAATAAACCTAACTCTAACCTAACAGGCCTAGTCTACGGTCTAACTAAATAATAGTAATTAAATAACCAATAACTCATTAACTAATAAATAACTAAATAACATTGATACTGTATTCCGTATTAGGGGGTATGCAATCAAAGTTAAGCCTAATTTATATGCCACCTCTTTCATAAATATTCCAATATCTCGGAGGATGTGGCGACATCTAAATTTTGAAGAAAGTGTAGTCTAGGTTTTCTTTAGTCAAAACTTTGTTTCACGTGATAACCTAAGTCCATTGTGTACATTTTCCAAATATGTTAACATAACTCTAGGGTCGTTTTCAGCAAGACACACATAGCGCCGATTTCAAGCAACACACATATTTTCTACAGACTTGGTTGTAGGAACTTCTATTGCGTTTATCACATGGCTGGAATTTATTAGTCCATGTGGCATGCAAAGGTAGAAATTGTCTATTTGAATTGATATACTAACTGATCCTCTTGAATGATTAAACGAAAAGAGCGAGAAAAATGTTAAGCAATCATATTAACTTTGACTGCTCTTTCTAAGGAAAAATACGTGGTTGCCTCATTTCCTATAATTTTAATTGCATTTTTAATTTAAATAAAAATAAAATAAAATTGTAAACTCTATCTATAAATGAAGGAGTGTACTATGTTCATTATCCCAAAAGATAATTCTTACATATTTGTAGATGATGAAGCAATATTCCAGTTTTCACACTCTCTTGATCTTCACCACTTTTGTGTCAGGTTTGCTTACCAATTTGGTCTTTTGAAATGTAATCAAAACATAGAGCTTTCGTGATTTGGATTTTTTACATTGTTTTCATACTTGCAGTCGCAACTCTAGTGACGGTGAATGCTGCAGAAGAATTTCAAATGTGTGAGACTAAATTGTATACTACAGAGCCGGGAGTTCGTTGTAAAGATGAGGAATGTGATTATTTTTGCCTTATCGCTTATACAAGTGAAAAGCTCGCGGGATCTCGTTGCCTTCCTGGTGTTAAAAAACGCAAACCAATGGTTTGCATGTGTCAGCACGTTGAGAAGAAGGGTTCAGCTTGCCGCTAATATTATGTAATGTTCAGTCACTGCATAGAAATTAGGATGCAAGAAGTTGTCTTGATGTCCCGATAGCTATTTTAATGTAACCTACTAAACAAATTTTCTCTTGTGGAAAGATGAGGGAACTAGACTTATAATATCTCAAGTCTTTTTATGCCCATGAACGAAACAATATGTGTTTGAATTAAAGATTTCTCAGTAAATTAAATTAGGGTAAAAGGCAAAAATCGCCCTCTATTTATGGGGAAAATACATTTTGCCCTCAAATTTATTGGAAAAAATGCATTTTGCACCCCTGTCAGTGGATGGAGGCTGGACCCCTCTGTTACAATCCGGGGTGCAAACTGACTTTTTGTGACCATTTTACCCTTAAATATTGTGGACAAATAACACATTTTTTTGTTTAATACAATGTTCCTCATGTTCTTAGTGTTCTTGAACACCACCTCCGCCACTACCAACACCATCACCAACACCAACAACAACAACCTGAATATCAATCACATACCAAATCAACACCACCACCACCACCACCACCACCACCACCACCACCAACAACAACAACAACATCTACATCATCCTCACCAACACCCATAGACCAAACAACATAGCCATTCTGGGAACAACGCCCATCATCTCCCGGTCCATATCTCTACATCCATATCTCGATTCATTCATCCCCCATCACCCATAGATGATTCAAACAACCCTCAATATCAACCCCAAACACCACCAATACCAAAATCACAATTTCAACAACACAAAACAGATCGAAGAAAACGCAGACTCGATCTGAATCTCACCTTCATTGCGCTTTTTTCGCACGGATCAGAATTCGAAGAAGAAGAAGAAGAAGAAGAAGAAGAAGAAGAAGAAGAAGAAGAAGAAGAAGAAGAAGAAGAAGAAGAAGAAGGTCGTCACCTGTTCTCTCGGCGGCAACCTCTTGTCTCTTCAGGGCGGCAGGACTCCTCATTCTCCGACCCAACCCCAACAAGACCCGATCCAAACCCACTGAAACAACCACAATCGCCACCAAACCCACATAACAACCACAATCGCCACCCACCGCCAATGAAATCCTCAATTTCCGACCTAACCCCAACAAGAACCGATCCGCCCCAACCCCAGCAAGACCCTATTCGAACCCTCTCGTTGGAGAAAGAGTAAGAGGGGGGATTTTCATCGGAGAATGAGGGGGCGGCGAAACCTTGAAAAATTCCTGCCACCATCGTCGGGAGTGATTCGGCATCGGATTTGTGAGTGTAAGAGAGGAAGGCGCCGACGCCGGCCTGGGCGCCAACGGTTGGGAGAACGAAGACCGCCGCATAGTCCTCAATTCGTGGCTGGTGAGGGGGGGTTTGTGCTGATTGACAGAGGGAGAGGTGGGTTCGTGGGGGGGGTCGATAGTGTGGAGAGAGAGAGAAAGAAAGAAGGTTGCTAGGGTTAGATATGGGAGGACGAGGAGACGAATTTGCACTTATAGTGTGTAATTTGCATTTATCTTGAGGGTAATTTTGTCTTTTCTCCCCTCCGTTAGTGAGGTGTTAGTTTTTAACTCTGAAAGGGGTGCAAAAGGTATTTCCCCATAAATTAAGGGGAAAATGTATTTTCCCCATAAATGGAGGATGGTTTTTGTCTTTTACGCTTATATTTATCAAGAAATCAATTGAAGAAGACAAGCCATGTGGGTGGGTTAAAAACCCGTGTGCGTGTGTGGAGACTTGATAGTGTCTAAAATTACTATCGTGTTAGGTAAACCCTACCAACTTTACAGTAAGATAAACACCGTAGCTAGAGGAGACTGTGTCTTATATCTACACTATGTCCCCAAAAGTCGGTATAAATTAACACGAGCACCCTCTCCTTTCTGACTCCATTACCCTTGTCCTCCTTCCTCCATTCTTCCCTCGTGGTCCAGATTGGAACACTTTTCATTACTCCGTTCTTTTTTATTTGAGGTATGATTTTTACAGTACTTTAATTATAGAGGGGTAAAATGTAATTAAATATTTTATTTATTACCGGAAACATGGGCGGAAAACTTGTGTGAAACATCAACAAACCACAGGTTATTAAGTGAAACTTATAAAAGCACTCGTCAGTTAATAGAAGCGAGCCAAAACCACATGTCAGTTATTTGTAATTTACATTTTTTTGAGATTGTTCTCGTATGACATGCATTTCTTCATTCATTTTATATTTATCGTCTTGTAGGTAGGCGGGGTAATATTTCATGAAAAACAGATTCTGATGTTTTGCTTATGACTTTAGCATGCATGACAATTTTCATTATGTCTAAACATCTACACAGTTATTCTTGTATATACAAAAGTACAACCAAGAGTTCTAGAGTGTTGTTGGCGGGAGGGGGCGGGGGATTTCTACCATGATGATACGCTAAAGACACATATTCCGTAGTAAGTTATTGGAGGAAACTTAACCAGATTTTTGTAATGCATTTCTAGAAAGAGAATGATATGAGCATCTGTCGTCAAAGGCGATTGAGATCTTATTTGTATTCAAGGGAATGATATGTTTTGAGCAACTCATCTTCTATGTGTGACCTATCTTCATCTTGGATCATCTTCCTAAGATTTCCCTCCATCTCGAAATTCCTCTTCAATTCTAGATTCATCTGCAACCTTGCTTCAACTTCTAGCTCAGCTTGAATCAACTGTGATGAAATACTTGCCAACTCATCCAGGTTGTGTTTAGCCTCCGAAATCAGAATTTACTTTTCTCAAAGGCGGCAAAACCAACTTAGAAACAATTAGTGGGTCAGTAGGATTCCTTGCCACATTATGAAGTCGGTGGTTTCTCCTCCACGACTTGATTTTGCGGGTTTTCCTTAAGTACTATATAAGGGTCTCTAGTTAGTATGCAAAAGAAGTGTAATTGTTCCTCTTAGTTAAATAAAAGGTTCTTTTCCGTCGTGGACGTAGTTAGCTATTTTTTCGCTAGCAAACCACTTAAAATGCTCTTGTTCTTTTTTATTCGTTCATCGTTCGTGAGGTGGTTTGTCATAACAAATCGATCAACGTGATTATACTTTAATGTTTACTATTATATATTTTCTATGAATCGCTTGGGCATCTCCAATAGTAGTAGGTATTTTTTGCATGTTTTAAAGTTTGCATGGTAGATTTGTAGTTTTGCTCCAGTAATAAAATGCAATTTTATTTTGAGCTATGAGAAATTAAAATATGCATATCGATGATGCATGAAAGGAGAGATATAGACATAAAATTTTACATGTCTACTTTCTTGCTAAATGGGAAGGAGGATTCATATTCTGCAAAATGTATGAGCCTATGCATTGTCTATTGGTAATCAATTTTCATCACCTACTTTATATTTTGCATAATACTAGATTTTGCATAGGCTATTAAGTACAAGTATAAAAATAAGCAAAGAGGCCAAATACACTTTCACATCCACAATTTTAACTGAAAGACACTTTCAACGCCTCTAGTTTAAGAAAGGAGACTTTTACCCCTTTAGTGTGCATAACTTAAGACACTTCCACCATATAATCTGTCATTCCACTCAAAGAGAGAAAATTAGTTCCAAAACCTACAGACCCTGTTTGGATGAGCTTAATTAAGATTATGAGATTGTAGAATATTAAAGTGGGTGGTTGAAGTAAGGAGAGAGAGAGTGTACTGCTTTAACCCCAACCACTCATTTCAACAACTTAAAATCTCAAAATTCTTAAGTAAACTCATCCAAACATATTCAAAGACTAGCGCATCACAATTAGGGAATGTAGGTGTTCCGGAATTTTGTCACACTTAAGGGGGTGATAGTATCTTTTCCCAAACTGGAAGGAGCAAAAGTGTCTTCTCATCAAACTTGAGGGGGGTAAAACTGACTTTTACCCAAATCATCGTGCATCTATCAGTGTATTTCACCAGGCGAACAAGATTAATCAAACGGTTGACAAGAAGACCACGGGGCAGTTACCGGAGTCGTTAACGCTTAATGAAGACGAACCAGCCACCGAAATTGCAGCAGATCGGAGTCCTCTCCACCAGATCTTTGCTATCTCCACAACCATTCATGTTACAGACAAATTTGGCCATTGTCTCGACGAGATTTGAACTGGGTGAGATACTAATGTTGTTCGCCTGATCAAATACGTTAGTGGGTGTTCATGTTGATTGGTTTTCATCGAAATCTGAAACAAATTAGTGGGTTGCTTACTAGTTTTGCGTAGATTTTGGGCGCATAGAAGATGCCACGAAGATGTTCGACGAAATGTGTGAACGAGGATTGAGAGTGTTAGGAAACATAAACGATGTCAGCTTTGAACATCTTACTTCTGCATGAGGCCACATTGAAGAGACTGGACATCATTTTCTGCAAAGATGAAGATACAAGGTTGTGATCATTGTGATACTGGGATTAAATATTATGAGTCACCATGAATTTGGTTACCCAAGGCTGGTTGGTGTGAAATTACCATGATCTACCATTTTTCTACACTCAATAAATTAGCTGCTCAAGGGAAGTGAAAGCTGAAGAGAAGAGAAAGAAACGAAACCACCAGAAACTACCGTTTTCTGGTAGTTTTCTTGCTTTTATTTTTCGTCATGTAGTTGTTTACCGTTCTATTTTGAAACATTTGATCGAACTTTTGTTGGGGAATTATTCGTCGACCCGAATTCCCGCCGCAACGGAAGCAAAAAATAACGCCGCACGATCACACACTCAACACACGCCATATAGGAGAAGAAAAACGACAACACAAGAATTTAACGTGGTTCGGCAAAACCGCCTACATCCACGGGAGGAGGAGAATTTCACTATATCAATGAGGGAATACATCGTAGGTGAGAGACGGCTCAATCCGCGGACCACGTCGACGCGGTACTCTCATCCTCATGGCCTACAACCATGAAACCCTAACCTCACACATCCGCTCAAAGATATCTCTCACCAATCTCTCTCAACTCGACTCCATTGGAAACAATAGCTAGCACCTCTATTTATACTAATATAGAGGAGGTGGAAAAGCCCACCAACCCCTAGCCATCAACTCCTCAGAGATCACCTCCTCAGAGATCACCTCCTCAGAGGACAAATTAGACGCATCGGGTACACCGATTCGTCTTGCGGAATTCGAGACAAACCCAACAACTTTTACGATACCGGGCCTCGAGTTGAATTCCGAGCTGTGCTACTTGGCTTGGTCAAAGTTCAAATGCCAACAACATTTATATTATAATCAAGATATTTGCAAACTTTACTCTTTAGAGGGATGCATTTATTAATAACCAAAAGATCATACGTAGATCACAAATTTAAGATGAATTTGACACGCGCATTGATGCAGACATGTACATTGATCAAGAAATTACGATGAGCTTGACATGTGCATTGAAATATGCCAATGTTACTTCTTTAGAATTGCACACAAGTACATTGATATTGGGCCTGGCACTTCTATTTCCAGTTTTTCACCACAGGAGTGGTAATGCTCCAAAATTATAATTCCTTAGTGGGTAGTATGACATTTTCATTTGTAGCAATTTTCAACTCATAAACAAAATATCTCTTGCTTCCTGCAGAGGATCAGTAAGGAAACTTCAACTTTGTCTTGGTGAACTCCAAAGGTCACAGGGCCATGTCAATTTGCAACTTGAGCTCCAATCGAACCCAGTCATTAGATGATAAGAAGACAAAGTCAACCCCCTCCCTCTCTGAGCTCTACAAATGTTGAGCAACGATGTGGAACAAACACAGCAAAGGAGAAATGGATTTGTGTTCCTTGCAGACAAAGAGGCCCTTTATTACACTCGCCTTCCTGCTTGTTCCTCTCTATTCCTGCTCTAGTTTCCCCTCAACAGGTCAGTTCCAGATCTCTACTATTGTACGATCCGTTTCAGATTTTTTCTCTTTGAATAGCTATCTATCTTGGTTGCATCAATGGGTTTCGGCAGGAAACTGAATATTTTTCCTGTGTAACTTGGAATCTTGGTGAATAAACATATACCCGACACCAATCAAAAATCGAATTCTAGGAATTGTTCATATGAAGAACCATAGAGCGTGAGTGGAGAAAAAACATGTGGTTTTCTACCGAATAAAACACATGGTACGGAAATATCTAATCTGCACCCGTTGTCTTCTTTTCTGCAGAATCTTATGATGCATCTGATCCAAATGGCAATATCACGATCAAGTGGGATATTAAGAGATGGACCCCCGATGGTTACGCGGTGAGCTTTATTCCTTTGTGTCAACTTGGTGAATAATTAGTTATCTTCCCTTTGTCGCGGTATTTATTTACCACAACATATCAAAATTATGAAATTTTCAAGACTGGTTTCACGGTGGAACTTCTGTTGGTGTTGTTTCCCTCGAACTCTTAAATTTGACAGTCTTATTTGAAATTATAGGCTATTGTTACAATCTACAACTATCAGAAATACCGCAGAATCCAAGCTCCAGGATGGAAGCTAGGATGGACATGGGAAGGCCGCGAAGTTATCTGGGGCATGATGGGAGCTCAAACAACTGAACAAGGTGACTGTTCCAGTTATAAAAGCTGGAACATTCCACAAAGCTGCATGATGAACCCGAATGTTGTAGATTTCTTTCCCGGAACACCTTATAATCAGCAGACTGCGAATTGCTGCAAAGGCGGCGTCTTGGGCTCTTGGAGTGAGAACCCGGATAAAGCTGTGAGCTCGTTCTGGCTCAGAGTTGGCGAGGCTGGAACTATCAACAACACGGTTATGTTGCCTAGTAACTTCACTCTGGATGCACCTGGTAAAGGATATACTTGTGGACCTGCCAAGGCTGTGCCCACCAGGTTTATTACTCTGGATGGAAGGAGCGTCACTGTAGCTATGAGTAAGTCACTCCAATTCTTAAGAATCAATTATAAGTTATAAGTTAAAACCCGCAAAAGTTTGCTATTCTGGTTTCAAGATACAGAAACATCAATGCTCTTTTGGTTCTGGTGAATTGGTTTCTCATATGCCTGTGTAAACACCTGAATGTACTGCTAAGTTCGAGTTACTAGTAATACATTGTGCTTTCGCACTTAGATTTAGGTGGAAGAGAATATGTGTATATCGTATTTGTAGCTGCAGTGAAAATTGTCTCTAATTTTGACCATGTTCATTCTTGCAGTGACAAGGAACATTACCTGCACATATTCACCTTTCCTGCAGCCCAAGACACCCGCCTGCTGTGTGTCACTCTCTTCCTACATCAGCAAGAGCATTACAAACTGCCCAACTTGCAGCTGTGGCTGTCAAGAGAAAAATCATCCTATGAACTCCCTCAAGTAACTCTCTCTCTCTCTCTCTCTCTCTCTCTCTCTCTCTCTCTCTCTCTCTCTCTCTCTCTCTCTCTCTCTCTCTCTCTCTCTCTCTCTGTACTTCTCGACAAGTAAAAGAAAGTTCCACTGCTTCAGTGAAGTGCACTAGCCATATGTCATATGTGTCCGTTCCGTGTTCACCGAGATGTCAAGCACTACTTCTAAAACTACTGGTGGGAAAGGATCAAGATTACCAATTACACTTACAGATTGAACTTCACAGACAGGAACCTCGTTGTACAAGATCCCAGCTTTAATAGAATTGTAACAAGAAGAGAGAAATTTGATTCATTTCCTCAGTGATTACAAAGGAGAGATTGAGCTGTATTTATACATCTCTGTGACTAACTTGGGTGAGCGCTGGATACTGTGCTGACTCAGTAACACTATGAGTCATCACAGTATCTGCCTAACTACCTAACAACTAACCAGCTAGATATTTACACTATTAGTCCCTAAAGTCCATCACCACCTGCCTATCAGTCCTGTGTATATATCCTTCTGTAAGTTTGTAATGTAAGTGCAAAACAGGATGTAAATACTCAAGCAGGGGGGGGGGGGTTGAATAGAGTATGCTAACTTCTGCGAAAACACAGTCTTTTAAAACTTGAATAGATTAAACATTTGATATATCAAAGCTTCGAAACAGTTTTGAGAAACTTGAAGATATGACTGCAGAATATAGAGGCTTCAAAGCTTTGAGATTTGGAAAGCTTCAAAGCTTTGAAACTTCCTGTTTAGACTGAATGTAAAGATAACAAAAGTAAACAACATGAACACAAGGATTTTACAGAGTTCAGTCACAATTGGACCTAGTCTCTGCTTGAGGGATCTTATCCCTCCTGGACTCCAACACTGCTTCTTATTAATCACCCAGATTTAATCCTAGATCTCAAGCCTAAGTGAACTACCCTTCACCAATTACAGCTTGTGGTTCCCAACCTATCTAGTTCCAGCTACAATCTGTTGAAACAATAAGAACCTCTTGTTGTTCACTTGAACAACCAAACTACTAAGTTTAGTGATGTTTCAGAAATAGAGGATGAATAATACAATTCAGTACAAGTAGAAGAACTCAGAAAGAATAAGCTGATGAAGCCTGGAGAGTTCTTCTGATCTGATGAATGATCTTGCTTCCTCAATGTCAATAGCCTGATGAATCTTGAAGATTTGAATGATATGAACTCTCCTGTTTGTAGCACACTTCAAATCTCACGAAGATCAGTCTTAATCCCTGTGTCTCTCATCAAATCAAAGTGCTAATCACTTTAAATAATAGTCTGCAACCAACTGAGAGATTTTAGGAACGAAAATCCTATAAATCCTCATCCCTGATATGTCTCTTTCAACAGCTATGTTTGAATAGCTATCTGATTTGTTTATGGACGTTGGAATGCCCAACAAACCTGCATAAACTCAGCAAACAAGATCAAACAACATCAAGAGAATCTAGCATCAAGACCTGTTTAGCAGTATGCTAACAGTTCATGAGAAAACGGGGCTAGATTTGTCTTGTAATGAACTTATATATTCAATATGTTGAATATATCAAATAACCAGTATAGAACAAGTGTTATTAGTCAATAATAGATTCATAACAAGTTATGAATCACACAGAAACAACCTGCATACACAGAATTGATTAGATGAACTTAGCAATGAAGAGTAACCAATGAATCCCAATGCTTTGAAGCTTTGCCTGGTAGTTCAACAGAATGAACTTGGATTTTGAATCCAACTCAATCCTGCATATTTTGTTAATCAGAATATAAATAACTAATGCCTGCATAGTGTCATTCCATATCAAAATCAAAAACTCGCATCAAACAGTTAGACACATATAATATATATATATATATATATATATATATATATATATATATATATACAGTAACTCAAAGCTTTGAAGCTTTGAATACTTAGACAAACTTCCTGCTTGTGTTTCAAGCTTTCATTATCAAGAAATCAAAGCTCTCTGCATATGCATTCAAATATAAGTATCAAGGAGCTTCAGACTTATCACCTTCAATAGCCACCCTCAAACTAAACTGGCCTCAATACATCTGAAGGCTAACTGCTTGAACAAATATTGAAATCTATATCCAGTCAAGGGCTTGGTGAAAATATCAGCTGACTGATCTTGTGAGCTTATTTTTTCAACTGCAAAGATCTTTGCTGCTACTTGCTCCCTGATGAAATGAAAATCAATTTCTATATGTTTTGTCCTATCATGAAAAACTAGGTTAGAAGTAAGTGCAATAGCTGATGTATTTTCACAGTACAAGATTGGTGGCCTAGAGCACTGAATGTTAAGATCAGCCAATAGATAGGACAGCCATCTGAGCTCAGAAATAGTTGATACAAGTGCACTATGCACAACTTTAGTACTGGATCTTGATACAGTGTTCTGCTTCTGCTTTCTGGAACATCAAGAAATTATATTTCTCCCCAAGGATACATAGAAACCTGTTGTTGATCTCCTGTCTAGTGTATCCCGAGACCAGTCTGCACCAGCAAAGGCTAGTAGATTAAAGCTTCCTATGGTAAAATTTAATCCATAATGAGTGTTCCTTTGAAAAATCTTAGAATCCTTGTAACAACCATAAAATTAGTGTTCCTGGGATGATGTTAGTTTTGACAAACTTTGTTGACAGCAAATTGAATGTTTGGTGTTGTAATTGTCCCCCCCCCCCACTAAGCTTCTGTACAATGCAGGGTTGTCAAAATATCCTAGAGCAGTAATATTGAGACAAGAATCACTGTGTAGTACAACACGAGTTGAACATGGCTTTCAGTCTTCCATTTCAGCTTCTTGAGAAGATTTGTTGCATATTTTATCTGCTGTAGAACAAATGTTGTTTCTGTAGTGTTGGCAGTCACCTCAATACCCAGAAAATAGGATAGAGACCTTAAATCTTTCATTGCAAATTTTGTTTCTCATATTTTGCTTACAAGTGTATGAATAGCTTTCTGATCATTGCCTGCTAGAAGATTGTCATCCACATTGATGATCATTATCAAATAAAATGGACCATGATGATACATATATAATGAGGTATTTGCCTTACTCGCAAAAATCCATAGTTGACCAGATAAGACGACAACTTGGTAAACCAGGCTTTTGGTGTCTGTCTTAATCCATAAAGTGACTTATGCAGAAGACACAGATCTGATGAATCTTGCTGAAAAAAGATGGTCTTACTTTATGAAAGGTGTGATGTAACTGATACTCGGGATTTGGTTTAAGATGACTAGTTTTAGTTCTGGTTTGCATAGGTGAGATGGTACATGTGGTGGATGTGGTGATGAGTTGGGACAATGAGAAGATAATTGTGACAATGCATGTGGTGTATTTGGAACATCAAGAGGATTATAAGAAGAATAATTCAAAGAAGGTAAGTGTGAGTTGTTGACAAGGGGATATGAAGGTTGTATGAGATTTAAAGGTGTTAGTGGTGGGTGCAGAAACACCAGTGGGAATTGAATCCAAGTAGAAGTGTAATTTGGTGATTTGAGAGATTGTGTAGAAGAAGAAGATGAAGATTGATAAGGGAAAACAGTTTATCAAACTTGACATATCTTGAAATGTAGATATGTTTTGCCAAATCTTGACATCTTTACCCTTTAGTGTTGGGACAGTAACCAAGAAACAAACATGGCAAAGATCTTGGCTCCGGTTTGTTCTGTGTGTAGGCTTTAGAAGAGGAAAACATAAACAGCCAAATACTCTCATAAGTGAATAGTCACGCTTGGGTTTGGTAAGACATTCAAAGGGAGATTTGTCAGCACTAAATGAAGGCCACATTTGTCGTCTCTGGTGCCTGCTAAAATAACTAGCATTTGAATAGGCCACATTCATTTGAATGTGCTGACACCAGAGATTTGAGTCGGAACTCAATCTTATTATAAACATGTTAATAAGATTTTTGGCAGCACTAAATGCTTGAAGTCCATAAGATGAAGGTAGATGAGCTTGAAATAACAAAGTGTGGTATCAACAAGATTCTTGTGCTTTCTCTCCACTCTACCATTCTGTTCAGTTGAATGTGGGTGGACATGAAGTATGATGCACAATGCCTTGTTGTTGCTGAAAAAGAGCAAAAGCATGGTAATGATATTCAGACCTATTATCTGTTCAGAGCACTTGAAATTTAGTATTGTATTGAGTACCAATTAAGGAGGTAAAATGACGGTAAGCAGCATATGCATCTAATGTGAACTTTAAGGGAAAGAACCAAGTAAGCCTGGTACAATCATGTATGATAATATAGAATTCATACTTTTGGAATGATAAAATAGGACTAGGACCCTAAACATCTTACGGTACTAATTGAAAAGGTACATTAGCATGAGAAAGAGACAGAAAATGGCAGTTTATGAGTTTTTGCGATCTCACAAGAAGTACATAAGTGTGTTGATTTTGACTGAATATTGGACAGATGTATCTCTTGAGCTAGAGAATGGAGCACAGATGCCAAACTAATGTTAGAAGAATGGGATTGAACGGCAAGAGAGACACATTTTGGTGAAATTACACCTGTTGGAGCAGAATCTAAGGAGTAGAGGCCATTTTTACAGGAGCATTGATGCATGATAGCTTTGGTTGTAGCATTCTGAATTCTTGGAGTGAAGGACAATGAAACAGTTATTGTCAGCAGTGAATAAACTGAGAGAAGATTCTTGGAAATTTCAGGCTCAAAGAAGAGATTAGGAAGAGAAAAAGTAGAAGAACCATAAACTGTACCATTGCCAATAGCTGACACATTGAGAGAGTGTTCATTTCCTATAGTTTTTGCTGCAACCAGTTGAGCTGTCATTGATTACATGTGCATTAACACCAGAATCAAACAACCAAGGAGTTCCAAGACTGCAGCAGATTGAGTTTCCTCACTGGTGCCTGCTAAAATAACCAGCATTTGAATAGGCCACATTTGCCTGTCTTTGTTCCTTTTATAATTGTTGTTAGACTGAAAACTTGAAGAATTCTTGTATCCAAGCCATACCAGCAATCGTGTGTCGAGAACGACCACAAAGACACGAGACATTATCTATAGTGCTGTGAAATTATGTTTAGAGTTTTGATTTGGTCTAGGCAAAGTGCCTTTCCGAGAATTTGCAGAATTTCCAAAGGAAGAAGTTGAGTCACGATGATGAAATCCAGTTGCAGTACAACTGTAATTAAGAACTCTGGGTCCCCCACGATGGCCAGAATTCCGAAGCAGTGTTACCACAATTCACTCATACCCCCGCGAGTCGCGAATTGGATCGCGCGTTCCGAAACGTGGAACACCAGCGATCCAAATCGCTTAATTTGGCGATCCCAGTTTTATTCACTACTTTCACCTGAAGTATCTATGTCGAATGAAAAATTAAATTTGGAAATGTTAAGTTACATCTATTTTTAGAGTATTGACTTTTAAATATTGTATAAATTGAGCAGTTTTATACTAGATGATTTGTGGAAAATGGTAAAACTCCTATAAAGGTATCCAGAGAAGCCTACCCTTGGCGTACCGAATTCCATAGGGTATGGCGTTCCGCGATCCCGTTCCCGTTCCATGAACCGAAACGATCCGCGTTCCAAGTAACTTAGTTCCGAAGTTGTGGAGCATTGCGACTGGTTGCAGCAAAAACTTGATGCACGTAAAGTGTTTGCGGAAATGCGCCAGAGAGATTACCAGTGCTTGTTGCAGAATTCAAAGAAGTAGATGCCAAATGCATGTGCAATTCCTCAGAAATCAGGAGTGTAGACAATTCGTTCACAGATATTGTAACAAGAATAGATTAATGAGAGAGTTGCGATTCAATTCCTCAGTGATTACAAAGGAGAGATTGAGCTGTATTTATACAACTCTGTAACTAACTTGGATGAGCAGGATACTGTGATGACCCTGTAACACAGTGAGTCAACACAGTAACCACTTAACTAATTAATAACTAATCAGCTAGATATTTACGTAGGGCAATGTGACCCTTTGCCTGTCAGTCCTTGTGTTTATAGATCCTTCAATAAGTTTTCCTAACATAACCCAAATTTTCGGCTTCAGTTACAAGCCATTGACTTATCATGGAAGCCTTAGTAAGTTCTACCTCTGCCATATTGTATCTGAAAAAAAGACAGCATAATGAATGCAATTTTTCCCACTGTCAATGTCTAACGACTTGGTTTCTATTTGTTGGATCTGTGAATTGCAGATGGTTCAACTATGCTGTGGGGGATTAAGTCATTCAGTGATGTGATTCTGGAAGCTGGGCCTTACGAGAATGTGCAGTAGGAGATACTTTTCAAGAAGGACACGAGAACCAATTCAAGTTTGAACAAGGGTGGGCTTTTCATAAGATTATTTATTTCAATGCGAATCGGTGTGTCATGCCAATAGTTGAATGAGGCTGGGTTGTTCATGCAACCGATCACTATCTTTATAGACATGTTAGTATTCTTGAATGTCGCGTGAGTATGTTTTAGAAGATGAGTTAGCTTCAATCAATGAAACAGTGTGGTCATCTATGCATATAAAAATGATGAACTTGGTACGTACACCACAATTTAAATCACTTTCAGAGTTCTTAAGTCACTCATGATTTGTTCTTGTCAATGAATGTGATTCCAGAGACATGCATTTCATATTTATTGTCTTGTTGGTAGGTGAAGAAATAGTATTTCGTGATAAACAGATTTAAATGATTAGCTTATGAATTTGGCATAATAAAATCATCCACGGATGTTACCTTCAAGTGTATAGTTAAAACAGTTTTTTTCCGACAAAACCCTTGTGTTAGATTATACGCACACTAAAAAGACCAAAAAAAAAACGTAAGCTAAGGTATTGGAGTAAGCTT
Source organism: Linanthus parryae (assembly GCA_023055425.1). Taxonomy (NCBI): domain Eukaryota; kingdom Viridiplantae; phylum Streptophyta; class Magnoliopsida; order Ericales; family Polemoniaceae; genus Linanthus; species Linanthus parryae. The sequence continues at coordinate 13,614,860 of JALGPY010000008.1, read as the reverse complement.
AATTAGATTTTCGTAATGCATTTCTGTTGTGCTTCCATAGTAATAGAAGAATTTTATTTGATTTATTCAAGAAAATGAGGTTCCAGAAATGTATGGTTGATTCGGTTCTAATACAAGGAATAATGCAATCCCTTGGATCCAAGCAATTGATTTAAAGAAGAAAATTTGCCATTGGAAGCTTACCTATCTTGTTGCAATTCCCTGTTTACAGTTCCCCAAACTGACCCTTGCCGTTTCGAATGTAAATTTGACAAAAGTGTTATGAGTTGTGTGGCCTCTTATCTCACTAGCCAATGTTTCAACCTTTTATGTAATTCGTCGTTCATGTTTGAAAATAATAAAATCGATGTTAATGTTAGGTTCATATAAGATTATGTTTAATTTATGCAGATTTATTGTTGCTTCTTCATATGGACATTTGCCAACCATCTGCAGTATTAAGCCGGTAATGATAGATAAGTATGATGTTCGCTTGATTCTTTTGTTAAACAAACAAAAATGTATTTTAATTGATTGAAAATTAGGTGAAGTAACTCGTACGCTTTTTACTCAAAACGGGAGAAGTCCACAAATCACTATAAATAATGTCAAAAGGAGCAACGGTAGATGACAAAGATGGAGAAAACGGAAAACGTACGTGTTTACTAACTTGACAAGCATGACAAAGAGAATCTGAGCTATCCTTATTACACAAAATCAAGTGACTACGACTAAGAGAATCTAAAACTAGACGTCCAGGATTACCAAGGCGATTGTGCCAAACTGGAGCAGGGAGGGCAGCAAGAGAGACAACAGAAGACGCAGGCAAGGCGGACTGGAAATAGTAGAGATCACCCGAACTGTTGCTCCTCAGCAAAAGAGCTCACGTTCGAAGGTCCTTCACAGAAAAACCAAACGGATCAAACTCAATAGAAACATTATTGTCAGTTGTGACTTGACGAACAGAAACTAAGTTTTTGATAATGTTAGGTGTAAGGAGGACATTGCTAAGGTGTAAAGGACGGGAGGTGGTTGGGATAGAGTGATGGTCGGATCCTGTAACTGGAATGCTGCAACCGTTGCCTACCATCATGTTAGGAATAGGACGAGATGACGAGAGAGAAGAGAGAATACCTGACTGGGATGTGAGATTAGTAGAAGCACCTGAATCAAAATACCAAGTCTGATCCGGGACATTGAGAGTCATGCTGCTGAGCTGAGAACCCAAATCAGTAGTAGTGAGAGCATGGGCCGGGGCCGACGGTGGAGGACCGAGAAGGCCAGCTGTCGGGGGCCGAGTGGTGCTCCAACCCACTGTCGGGTAAGGGCAGGGGCTGCGGGGCCCGGGGGCAGGGACACCAGACCCAAGACCCTTGAGCTCCGGGCGGTGCAGCAGGGGGGGTGAACCTGCGGGTTCGTTGCTCGATTTGCGGCGATTGTTCCGTCCGTTCCCGGGCTTGCGGTTCTCGGTGTTTGGGTTACTTCCGGTAGGAGGTGTCGGGGCCGAAGGAGGGGAAGGCTGACGTGCCGAGACAAGAACATGTGGGGGACTGTGACTTGCCTGTTCCTGTCGAGCGAGCAGACGCTCATGTAAACGACGCATGGAGACCGCAAAAAGAAAATCAGGTGTGGGGTTAGCTTGCTGGATGAGCATAGCAACGCCACTGTAAGCCAGAGACAATCCATTAGTGAGTTGAATCACCAGACATTGATTCGATACCAGTAATCCAACGTTGCCAATACGATCAGCCAGGCTCTTGAGTCGAGTGCAGTAGTCATCAAGGGACGAGCAGTGTTCCATACGAAGACTGACAAAGTCAACCTCCAACTTAGCCAAGCGAGACCCCTGGTTATCCCGAAAGTAGTTTTCAAGCTTCATCCAGGCTTGCCGAGCAGTCTGATCAGGGGTGAGAATAGCAAGGACCAAATCATCACTAATGGTTTGGTAGATCCAGTTCAATATCACGGAGTCCACGGCACTCCAGAGGGGATCAGTAGAGGTTACAGTTGGAGGGTCACCTGGAGAGTCAATGTGATCTGAGACGCCAAAGGAGTGGGTTTGCAGACGAAAGAAGGTGGGCCAGTGATCATACTGAACTTTTGATTGTCCAGTATGAATTGATATTGGTGACCGAAAAGACCGGGCAAAGAGGCTCCTTGTTGTTCCCGGAGGCGGGAGAGGGTGAATCATCGGTAGAGAGAGTAGACATATTGAGCAGCGGAGAAAAGGGGGGGGGGGGCGTCGGACCGAGAGTGCGACGGGAAGGTGTAGAGTTGGCGGCGATCAGAGAGAACGACGCAGGGGAGGGGGTGGTACGCCGATCGGAGAGCGCGACGGGCAGAGCTCACTTACCGAGCACGATGGACGACCGAGAGAGGGGTCGTCGGCGCTGGTGGCGGGCAGGCTGTTTGTGGCGTGAGGCCGGCGGTGGGAAGACCAAGAGACTAGGGTTTTGGTAGCTTAGAACCTAAGCTCTGATACCATGCTAGATTTTGGTAAAACTTCTTTGCTGAATTCCTTATTTACCTCTCAATATATAGACAACTACAGTGTTCTAATTTACAGACTGAGTCCGATGTGGGACTTTTATTTACATAAAAGTATTATTATTATTATGGATAAGCACTTGGCCTATTGGCTATTGCTAACAAACACAAAACTCGTGATAATAAGTTAAAAGTTAAAACCCACAAAAGTTTGCTATTCTGGTTATGCTCTTGTGGTTCTTGTGAAATGGTCTCTCATATATGCCTGTATAAACACCTGAATGTACTCCTGATTCGGGTGAAATTGCTAAGCTCGATTACTAGTAGTAGATTGTGCTTCCCCCCTTGGATTTTATTCATTCAATTTATATGGAACAGAATATGTCTACATCTTCTCTAATTTTGATCATGTTCATTGTTCCAGCGACATGGAACACTACTTGAACATATTCACCTTTCCTGCAGCCCAATGCACCCGCATGTTGTGTGTTACTCTCTTCCTACATCATCAAGAGCCTTACAAACTGCCCTACTTGCAGCTGTTGCCGTCAAGTGAAAGCTCATCCTATGAACTGCCTCAAGTAAGTCTGTCTCTCTCTCTCTCTCTCTCTCTCTCTCTCTCTCTCTCTCAGTGTACTTCTCGAGTCTCGACAAGTAAAAGAAAGTTTCGGGGCTTCATATGTGTCAGATTTGTATTCACTGTGATGTCAAGCACAACTACAAAACCTGCATGTGGGCAAAGATTAAGATTACCAATTACAATTGCATATTGAACTTCACAGACTGGCACCTCGTTGTACAAGATTGCAATTTTAACAGAATTGTAAAAAGAAGAGAGAAATGTGATTCGCTTCGTCAGTGATTACAAATGAGAGATTGAGTTGTATTTATACAGTCTGTAACGAACTTGGATGAGCTGGATACTTTCCTGACTCAGTAACACAGCGAGTCAGCACAGTATCCGCCTAACTACCTAATAACTAACCAGCTAGATAATTACACTGTTAAGTCCCTGAAGTCCATGATCATCTGCATGCCAGTCCTGTGTGTAATTCCTTCAATAGCTAACCTAAAAGGCTTAAACTGAACTGGCCTCAACATATCTGAAGGCTAATTGTTTGAACAAATTGTGAAATCTATCTGCTTGGTAAAAATATCAGTTGACTTATCTTGTGAGCTTACTTTCTCAACAGCCAAGATCTTTGCCGCTACTTGCTCCCTGATGAAATGAAAACCAATTTCTATATGCTTTGTCCTAGCATGAAAAACTAGGTTAGAAGTGAGTGCAAAAGCTGATAGATTTTCAGAAAACAAGATTGGTGGCCTAGAACACTGAATGTGCCATCTGAGCTCAGCAATAGTTGATGCTAGTGCCCTATACACAGCTTTAGAATTGGATCTTGATACAGTATCCTGCTTCTGCTTTCTGGAACATCAAGAAATGAGATTTCTCCCCAATAATACACAAAAACCTGTTGTGATCTCCTGTCTAGTGTATCCACAGCCCAGTCTGCATCAGCAAAGGCTAGTAGATCAAAGTTCCCTTTGGTAAAATCTAGTCCACACTGCCTTTCACAAATCGTAGAATCCTTGTAAGATTTAATGAGCATAATCAAATAAATTGGACCATTATGATACATTAATAAGGAGGTATCTGCCTAAAATCTATTGACCAGATAAGAAGACAACATAGTATACCAGGCTTTTGGTGTCTGTATTTATCCGTAAAGAGACACAGAGCTGATTAATTCTTGCTGACAAACCCTGGTGATTGTGACATGTACACTTCTTCATCTAACACTCCATGTAAGAAGGCATTATAAATATCCAATTGCTCGATTTTCGAGCTGAACTGTATGGCAATAGAAAGCACAATTCTCCCAGTCTGTTGTCTTATGACAAGACTAAATGTCTCAAAATAATCAAGACATACTCTTGGTGAAACCCTTTGGCTACTAGCCTAGCCTTGTATCTTGCCACAAAACGATTTGCAATTCTTTTGACCTGAATACCCATTTGCACCCATTTGCTTGCTTGTGAGCTGGTAGCTGAACCAATGACCAAGCGCCTTGAGCCAGTAATGCATCATGTTCCTCTTGCATAGCTTGCAACCACTGAGGTGATGCCACTGCCTCTGAAACAAAAGATGGTCTCACTTTCAGAAGAGTGTGATGTAACTGATACTTATAACTTGGTTTAAGATCACTAATTTTGGCTCTGGTTTGCATAGGGTGAGATGGAACAGGTGGTGGATGTGGTGATGAGTTGGAGGAATGAGAAGATGACTTTGACAATGCATGTGGTGTATGTAGAACATTAAGAGAAATAAAAGAAGAAAAATTCGAAGAAGGTGAGTGTGAGTTGTTGACAAGAGGAGATGAAGGTTGTATGAGATTTAAATGTGTTAGTGGTGGGTGTAGAGATGCAGGTGATTCGTTTGGTGTGGATAGAAACACCAATGGGAATTGAATCCACGTAGAAGTGTAATTTGGTGATTTGAGAGAATGTGTAGAAGACGAAGATGAAGGTTGATAAGGGAAAACAGTTTCATCAAACTTGAAACAAAATAGAAAGCAAAAGCATTACCAAACGGACTCTTAGTACTCCGGAACAACGGAGATACACTAAATCAATGAGTAAGTGTGTTCTCTTAACCTGTACTTATAATGACGTGAAACAAAATATGTATGTATAGTAGGATTTCGTAGTTACGATGAATTGATGTTTTTTTTCCTGATCTTGTACTCTCTGTTGTGACAGTGACATGGAACGTTATTTGCATCTATTTGCCTTTCTTTGCGCCTGAGACTGTGGCATGAGAATCAATTACAGCTTGTGTAGACGCCTCATAGAAATAGTGAACTGCGGTTTAGCTAGTTCAAGGAACTGGTGATAATTTAGGAGATGAATACCTGGGAAAGAAATCACCCTTTTTTGTTGTAAATGTTGGTTAGACTCCTTTTCTGTTGTTAATTACATGATTGAGACCTCATCCAACGTTGCGCAAGAGTTACACGTTCTACCATTTGGGGAGGATTGAAGCACATACTGCTTTCAATCTAGAAGTGCAGTACAAAGTACTAATAAAGTTTCATGCAATAGCTTATTACAGAGTATTAGGTGGATCATCAACACCGTAGAAAATTTTCTTCTCCTCCCCATACATATAAATTGTTTAACTATGCACTTGGTGGCAATGCCCGTGGATGTTTTGAATATGCTAAAAAGTCATCATAAGCAACACGTCTGTATTTGTTCGTCATAAGATACTACCCCCCATTAAACGCAAAATATATGACAAAATGCATGTTTTATGAGAACAATTGCGAAAGAAATATAACATGAAGATAATTGATAAACCTATGCCAGAGAGTATCACTCGTTGTTCTAGTATCAGAGATTGGTAAGTGCCAAAATCATTTATTCTTGTATAACAGAAGAAGCAAAATTAGACTGCAGATGCGTCCAAGTTACGTCCAATGGAGCTCTGATAATATCAGAAGAAAACAAAATGAACAGAACCCCAACTGTTTTTCATTTCATATTCCGTTTATAGAAGTGTTATATGCACGCCGTCTTTGCAGAATTCACCTTTCACTCGTCTCGTGGAGGTGAACCTGTCCCCGAAGATTATTGAAATGGAGTACAGTCCATAACAAGAATCAAAATGGTATTTTTGTGAGGTGTACTCAGAACGTATAAATTTTATATTTATGTCATGCTAACTTGTTTTTATATGCTCACTTGTTTTACCCTGCATAAGATATACACACATAGGTTTTGAATATCAAGGAATTGTATATATTTTTAAAACAAACACCAAATTTAACCAATTGAACCTGGGATTAATAATTTAGTGCGTACGACCTAAGAAGAAAAACAAACAGTACTTCAGCGCCTGACGCTAGAGACAGTTGTCCCGAACTTGAGGGTCTCTCTTTCGAGGCTAGCAGGCAAGAGAGGGGAAGGAGAATATGAGAAGCTACACTACCTACTGATGAGCATTTCATCTCTTATGTGAACAAAAACAAAAGCGACATATGCACATCCCGCTGAAAGCTTCAACCATCTGAAATTGGGCAAGGTATTATAATGAGAACCTATTCCAATGCAAACTAAAGGGTGGGCGTTTTCTAAGATGATTTATTCCAATGGAAATAAGTGTCGTACATGACCATGTCTCTTTCATAACCGCATCAATGCAATCCTTAGCAACGAGTGACGGTAAAGATGCATGGTCTGAATGCACAAAGCCCTTGCATAGGTGCTAGCCCAATTGTAGGACATCAAAACTCTTGCATGAGGTCCAAGATTCGAATTCTGCTAAATGAATACTTGATTAGGATTTGTAAAATAAGGTTCAATATTAATGCATCAACATGTAATTGCAAGGAATGATGTATTCACTCTGTGAGAAGAAAAGAAGAAGAGTGCTTCAGATACTCTGTGAATCCAGTTCAATGTGATACATTAATTCTCTCTTCGAACGAACCACGCCCATAGCTGCACCCCCGATTGGGCGGAACCCTAGGGTTTCACCTACCCTCTCAAACTCTCTATTTTCTATCTCTCCACAATCTATATGATTACTCTTTGTGTTATTCACCATCTTCTCTGAAAGAGAGAACCCTAATTACAGAGCTAGATCACCTATAAGGAAACCAATCTATACCAGGTTTTTTTCTAGACAAGGACACAATTTCAGCCCAAGAATGTCAGGAGCGGGAGAAACTGTAAGGGCAAAATGGTCTTTTTGTTACTAAGGCCACGTGTACCGAGAGTTTGTTAGGCAGTTACACCTCCTGCACATGTATAAAACAGAGCATGAGCTCTGTTTAGGGTTTATCGATGATCTAATAACAAATTCGATCAATCTCTCTTCAATTCTCTCACCTTTTCCCTCAATTTCTGTACGAGAACTTCATTAACGAACTTGCGAGCTTCGTTGTTACTGAATTGACCCAGACACAGAGCTCAATTCATAACATTTGGTATCAGAGCCTTCGTTGTTACTGAATTGACCCAGATGGATGATGAAGTCTATCGATTGGCTCAAGAACACGAGCAAATGACGGCGACTCTGCACACTGTAGATGACAAGACTGAGGTCATAGGACTGCAATTAGAGAACATCAATCAACAATCTGAGAAGATAGGAAGCACGGAAGCACAATTGAAAAGTCTAATTAGCAGTTTCCAGGATCTAGAAGAAAAATTATTCAAGAATGGATCAATGCACGTACCTGAACACTCCAAGATGACAAGATCCAAAGTCATGAGTCAATCTTGAAGACACCTGTGATGAGTGACATCAATCCAGAAGACATAAGCAGATATCACAAAGCTGAAACTAGACAAACACAGAACAGTCATGGTTCTGGGGAAAAATCTATGCAATCTGGGACAACAATGGAAGGAACATTCAACAAACACTACATGCCAAAGGTAGAGTTCCCTAAAGTTTCTGAAGATAACTACTTAGCATGGATCAAAAATGCCACCAGGTATTTTAGGGTTCATCCCTTAGAAGATTTTCAGAAACTAGTAATAGCTTCACTCCACTTTGAAGGAGAAGCTAGACTATGGTGTGATAGTGATTTTGAGTCTTTTGAAGACATTTCTTGGAAAGAGTTTGTAGATCTAGTGGCTGATAGATTCTCAGATGAAGGCCAAGAAGGTATTATCATGGAGTTAATAAACTCACTCAAACAGGAACTGTACAAGAGTACCAAACCAGGTTTGAGGAATTGAAATCAAGAGTGTATGCATTCAATAGGGGACCTGAGGAATATTTGTGCAAAGTTTTATGAGTGGACTTAAAGAGGAGATCAAAGGAGATGTGCAAATGCATTTTCCAAGAACCATGAAACAAGTAAAGGCATTAGCCAGAATGAAGGAGAGCAACTTACAGAAAAATCATGGTGGCAAGAACTTCAATGGAAGCAGTAAGGGTTTCAACAATGCCAACACCTACAGCAGCAGTACTGTCAAGAACAAGGAAGGCTATTCCAAGTGGCCTATCAAGAAGATAACACCTGAGGAAATGCAAGTAAGAAGAGCAAAGAATCTATGTTATTACTGTGATGAGAAATTCACCCCAGGACATAATGCAAATACAAACAGATATATATACATCATCCAAGGCATAGAAGAGCAAGATGAAGAAGACAATATGAGTTATGAAGACACAAGAAGAGATCATGATGGTGAGACCAACACTACAAGTGATGAAGTAGCAATTTAAGTACATGCACTCTCTGGCAATGTGAGCCATGACACACTCAAATTACTTGGCAAGATCAAGAAAACCACTGTCACTGTGTTAGTTGACACAGGCAGCACTCACAATTTCATGGATCCTTTAACAGCAAAGAAGCTAGGACTACCTGTTCAACAATCATCTGCAAAGAGGGTGGTGGTAGCAGATGGTAGTGAAATTCAGAGTACGGGGTCTTGTAACCAAGTGTCCATTAAGTTCAGCTCACATATGATCGTAGCAGAACACCAAACTATTACCTCTTGGAGGGTGTGATCTGGTATTGTGGGTTCAATGGTTGAAGGAGATCAGTCCATTCTCAATCAATTTGAAGACATTACAACTAGCTTTTGACATAAATGGACAATCAATCATGCTACAAGGAGTGACTGCACATGGAGAATTAAAGGAGATGACTGCCACAACTTTTGCAAGTTACTGTAACAAGAATGAGAATGCAGTTATAGCAAAATTGAATACTATTGGTATAGTGCCCAATGAAATTCAATTACGTGCACAGATCAAAGAAGTATTAGAACAATATCAAGCAATCTTCGAGGATCCAACAGAACTACCACCAAGAAGGGAGATAGATCATGAAATAATACTAAAGGAGGGTAGCAACCCAGTTAGTCAAAGACCATATAGATACCCATTTGTGCAGAAAAATGAAATAGAGAAGCTAGTACAAGAAATGCTGCACGCTTGGGTGATCTCCCCAAGTACTAGCCCTTTTTCTTCACCAGTTCTTCTAGTAAAGAAAAGGGATGGCAGCTGGAGATTCTACATTGATTATAGAGCTCTCAACAATATAACAGAGAAGAACAAGTTTCCCATACCAGTTATTGATGAGCTTCTGGATGAACTTAATGGAGCTACAGTCTTTTCAAAATTGGATTTAAGGTCTGGCTATCACAAAGTAAGAATGAAGGCTGAAGACACACACAAACTGCATTCAAGGACGGCCCTCGTGGTAGGCAAATTAGGTCTTCGCCTAGGGCCTCATTTCCAAGGGGGCCCCATATTGCTTCAATTGTAAGGTCAGTTTTATCATTCAAAGAAAAATATTCACTACTTATAACTTTATGAAGATAGGCATTGGTCATACGATATTTATACTCCCATCTCAAAAAAAATATGGATGGGTTTTTCACATATTTTAAAGAGATATTTTTAAGAAAGATAAGAAAATGTACGTACGGAGTATAGTGAAAAAAATTGTATTTTTCCTTAAAGTATGACGATTATTTTAAGACATCACTTTCAAAAAAGTATGGCAATAGAAATTGGAAGGACGGAGTACACAAGTACATTCTTAGTGAGCCTTGTTTAATTATTTTTAAATATTTTCACTCTCTTAATTTGTGATCTTTAATTTATCGGCTTCTTTAAAGTAAAAAATTTCTTATCTTTTTCTTTAAAGATCTTTTTTTGTTAAAAATTGTTCATTTAAAAAAGTTAAAATACTTTAAATGGATATGAATATACAACATCAACTAAAAATAATGAGGGTCACTAAGATATTTTTAAGTTTAAAATTTTATTTGTAGAAAATACATTTTAAAATACATGAATATGCGAATCAGATCATCAAAACTACAAACAACACACAGAATAAGGAAATCAAAACTACATATATTAGGGCCTCATTCCCCAACTTTGCCTAGGGCCGCGGAAACTTCAGGGCCGGCCCTGACTGCATTTATGACTCATGAAGGACATTATGAGTTTAATGTGATGCCATTTGGGCTCACTAATGCACCAGCAACATTTCAAGCTTTGCTGAATCAGGTTTTTAAAACCTTTCTCAGAAAATTTATATTAGTATTTTTTCATGATATACTAGTATATAGCGAATTTGTAGAAGAGCATGCTTGTCATTTACATCAAACCTTAGAAGTCATGAAGCAGCACCAGTTGTTGGACTAAGAGATCCAAATGTGCCTTCTTACAATCATCTATTGAGTATTTGGGTCATGTCATATCTGGAGAGGGTGTTGCAGCTGATACTAGTAAGGTGGAGAGCATGAAAAGGTGGCCCAAACCTGAAAACATTAAGGCTCTGAGAGGATTTCTAGGACTGACAAGGTACTACAGGAGATTTGTCAGAAACTATGGAACTATAGTTCAACCCCAGGCAGCCTTGCTCAAGAAAGGGAAATTTGTGTGGAATGAAAGTGCAAACACAGCCTTTGAAAAGTTAAAAGAGGCAATGTGCAACACACCTGTACTGGATTTACCTGATGTTGAGGAGAAATTTATAGTAGAGACTGTTACCTCTGACTTTGGAATTGGAGCTGTGTTGATGCAGAAAGACATACCCTTAGCTTTCTTCAGCAAATGTATGGCACCAAAACACATGAAGTTGTCAACTTATGAAAAAGAGTTATGGGTTGTAGTACAAGCAGTACATAAATGGAAACCCTACTTGGAAGGTAAGAAGTTCATCATCAAAACAGATCACAAAAGTTTGAAGTACTTCTTGGAACAAAGAGTGCATACTCTAATGCAGCAGAAATGGTTATGTAAAATGCTGGGGTTTGACTATGAAATACTCTACAAGAAGGGTTGTGACAACCCTGCTGCTGATGCATTAATCAGATTCTCAGAAGAAGTGCAAGCCAACCAAACAATACATTTACAAGATATACAAGGGCAATGCAGTACTACTGTATCTCAAACTCATCCCTTAAGGATGAAGGATATACAGAAGTCTTTACAAGAATGATGATTTTGCTATCTCAGTAATATAACAGTCATTAATGCAACCCCAAACCCAAGGAGAATTCCAAGTTCATGATGGGGTGGTATGGAGAAACAAACAAGTATATGTTGGATCTTATAGCACAGTAAGAGAAATATTATCAAGGAAGTACATGATACCAGTGTGGGTGGACATTCAGGAGGGTTGGGAACTAACAAGAGATCTGCACAGTATTTCTTTTGGCCACAAATGAGAAGGGAAGCCAAGGCCTGGGTAAAGAAATTTGAAGTATGTCAAAGAATGAAAATAGAAAATTTGCCTTACCCAGGCTTATCACAATCACTAACCATACATTCTAAACCTTGGAAGAGTGTATCTATGGACTTCATAGAAGGTCTACTCAAAGCAGAAGGAAAGGACTGCATTATGGTAGTGGTGGACAGATTCAAAAAGTTCAGCCATTTTATTGGTATTTCTCACCCTTATACAGCTGAAGGCATAGCAAAAGTGTTTCTGCAAAATGTGTACAAGCTTCATGGAATTCCATATGAGATAGTATCTGACAGAGACCCAATCTTTGTGAGTTCTTTCTGGACTGAGTTGTTCAAAGCAATGAACACCAAGTTATGTCACTCTAGTGCCCATCACCCCCAATTTGATGGACAAACAGAGAGGGTCAATCAGTGTCTTGAAGTATACCTCAGGTGTATGGTGGCAGATAGACCCAGGAATTGGGTGAAATGGCTAACCCTAGCAGAGTACTGGTACAACACTCACTACCACACTGCTCTTCAAATGTCACCCTTTGAGGCCATGTATGGTTATGAGCCACCTATGGTGAATTTCCACCAAGTAACAAAGAGCAGTGACATGGCAGTTCAGAGCTTCTTAAATGACATAAGCAAAATGGTGCAACTTTTGAAGGATCATCTATGTCAAGCTCAAAACAGGATGAAACAAAATGCAGACAGGAGAAGAACTGAAAGGGAATTTCATGAGGGAGAGTTTGTGTATCTGAAATTGCAACCTTACAAACAAAGTACAGTGGAGTTTTGAAAAAACCACAAGTTATCACCCAGATTTTTTGGACCCTTCAAAATTATTCAGAAAGTTGGATCGTTGACATACAAGTTGGAATTACCTGCAACATCGAAGATACATCCGATTTTCCATGTTTCACAATTAAAGAAGAGTGTCGGAGGCCATACCGTGGTGGATACAAGACTTCCAGCCGTTGGAGAGGAAGGACAGCTGCAAATTGAACCTGCGGCGATTTTGGATCGCAGATTCATTAAACGCAGAAACACCGGAGTTGTCCAAGTGCTGGTACAGTGGAGAATGCTCGCCGGCAACGGAAGCCACATGGGAAGATTGGACCAGTTTCTACCAGAGATTTCCAGATTTTGAGGAATCAAGGAATTGAAATGAAGAAATTAGGGTCAGTTCTACCAGTTCAATTTTTAGGGATGACCGTTGATGTAATTGTAACTCCAAAACAGACCACGTTTGAGATTTCAGTTTTTAATGGGGAGAGTAGGGGTGTTCACGGTCCGGTTCGGTCGGTTTTAGAGGATATGAGACACCTAAACCGAAATGTTCGGTTTCAATATTTTCGAAACCGAAATACCTTCGGTTTGAAACTTAGAAATTTAAAAACCGCACCGATAATTTCGGTTCGGTCCGGTTAAACCATTCGGTTGGGAACCAAGTATTGATTCCTAACTTCGAAGCAAAGTAAACTAACTATAACAAAAAGGCCGATTTACTTATATCTTTCTTACTTACCGAAAACATCTAAAAAACTAAGATAAACTCAATATTACAAAAATAAATAATGGTTCCCTACTTCTCTTTTATCTCAACATGAAGAGATACGAAAAAAATTGTTTACTAGATTATTACTATAGTGTGGTTGTACGATTTAAAGTGTTAAACTCAAACGGTGAGGAGTGAGTCAGAACATGGGAGGTAGTAAGAAAAGCACTAAAATTTGTATTAAAAACTTTTCTCGGTGCGGTGCAGTTTTTTTCGGTTTTGTCGGTTCGGTCTCGGTTCGGTTGGTGCCCGGTTCGGTTTTTAAAATAATGAAATCGTTCTTAAAGAAAAAAAATTGTTGAACCACCGGTTTAGGTACGGTTCGGTTTGGTGCGGTCCGGTTTTGCCGGTGCGGTCGGTTTATGAACACCCCTAGGGGAGAGTTGTAATTTTGTAAGGAGGGTAGAATGTTAGGAGAGGGAGAAACTGTTAGGGCAAAATGGTCTTTTTGCTACTAAGGCCACGTGTACCGAGAGTTTGTTAGGCAGTTACACCTCCTGCACATGTATAAAACAGAGCATGAAGCTCTGTTTAGGGTTTATCCATGATCTAATAACAAATTCGATCAATATCTCTTTAATTCTCTCACCTTTTCCCTCAATTTCGGTACGAGAACTCCATTAACGAACTTGCAAGCTTCGTTGTTACTGAATTGACCCAGATACAGAGCTCAATTCATAACAAAGGTTGGGGCGGATTTGGTTTGGGGCTTCCTTCATGGTTCAGGCAGCCCCTTTGGTTGGGGCTCGGGTCATCAATGGTGATATTAGTCTTTCACCCTTTATAAAACAGAGCATGAACGGAGCCAAAGCGGTAGACGAAGGTGACTGTTCAAGTTTCAAACGTAACATTCCGCATAGCACCCAGTACCCAGAGATTGTTGATTTACCACCAGCAGGTTCAAAGATTGCTGCAAAGCACCTTGTGATATATACGATTGTGGACCAGCTAAACCTGTGATGCCCACCAGGTTTAATATTCCGGATCAAAGGAGGTACACTCAGAAAATGAGTAAGAACTATCTTAACCAAGTACATTATGTTTATGAGAAACACAATATGTATGTATCATAGGATTTTGTAGTTACTATGAATTGATGTTTTTCCTGATGCTGGTCACGTACTCTTTTTCTGCCGTTAATTAGATAATTAAGACCTCATTCATAGTTGCGTAGAAGTTGCAAGTTCAATCATTTTGATTCTTTGTTAGAATGCCTTGAATATGAGTAAACAAGTCTAGTCGAGGAAACAAGTCAAGAAGGCAAGAGAAATCAGGTTGCAGCGTTCTCGTATGACATGCATTTTTTCATACATTTTGTATTTATCGTCTTGTCGGTGTGGGGTAGTATTTCATAAAAGAATGGATACATACGTTTTGCTCATGACTTTAGCATATTTAAAACATCCACTGGGTACCCAGTTGGTATTTCAATTACGGAAACACAACTGAGGTCTAAATTTCGGATGAAAAAAAAAATACCAATAGTTCGTTATAAGCCATTGGAGGAAACTTAACCAGGATTTTGAAAAATAATAATTGAACAAAAATTTACCAACATAAAGATGGGCATAAAGTGATGAATGATTGTAACTAGTAGGCCTGGCAATCAGGCCGGATTACTACACATTGAATCCACAAATATCTTCTACTTATCTCCCACCCAAATGCAAATTGACATTGATGGGTTCCCTAGCATTCCTCCAAAAATTAAATAGTGGTGTTGCACTTATTTTTCCTTTCAATTCTAAGTTTTAAGTGTTGCCACCACCAATCAGGAAACCAATTTGCTCACAGGGAGCGGAGACACTAAAAAATGGTCGACCATACCAGAAAGAGAGAAAGGGAGATGAAGTATGAGATCTAAAGCTTTGAAGCTTGTTCCAGAAGTGCACATATGTTAGCATAGTAATGCGTTCAAAAATAGGTGCTTAAAAGCTTATTATTAGTCTCAGAAAGCAATGTAATGAAAAATACTCCTGATGCTCATTTTGATAATAAATAAATGAAATGTGTTTAGTTGAATTTACTGTCATCATGAAATTATGAAGCTGAAAAAAAAAAAAAAAAAAAAAAAAAAAAAAAAAAAAAAAAAAAAAACAATTTACATATTCTCAAGCATGCCAAGCTTCGAATTGAATTCAGAGATGTACCAACTTTGCCTGGTCAAAGTTTAAATGCCAACAACATGTGATTTCTTACTCAACATAGCTGCTTGAAGAACCCAAATGTTGTAGATCTGTTGCCTGGAACACCTTATAATCAGCAGATTGCGAATTGCTACAAAGGCGGTGTCATGGGCTCTTGGGGTGAGAACCGCGATAAAGCTGTGAGCTCGTTCCAGATCAGTGTTGGCCAAGCCGGAACTACCGACAGAACGATCATGATGCCGAAGAACTTCACTCTGGATGCACCTGGTAAAGGATATGGGGTTGTCTACTGTGCGTCCCTTATTAGGATTTCTGACAACTTTTTATTTTTTTTGTGGTCCCTGCTACTACAGGAAAAAAAATGTTACCCGCTATAGCAGGTAACCTCGGCTGGAGATATAGTTGTTAACAATTTTTCTCGCTTTAGATAAAGTTCTTAATATCTACGCGGCTAAAAGATAGAAAAGACTACCATATAGTTAGTAGAGTTTAACAGGTAGAAGGAGTTCCCTCATTTAAGAAAGCAGTCTTAACAACTTGAGTTTTATTGTTAATAAATAACGATGAAATTAACTACAAACAGACCAATATCAACTCAAAAGTCCTTTAAAGGCATGTTTAAAGATTAATACCAGAATAATTCCACAATAACATTAAAATAAGACGGTACTTGTTCAATATCATCTCCCGGATCGTCTTTCTTGTCAAGAAATAACGAATAAAATCACTCTAAACAGACCTATATCATTCATGCTTGTTTTTCTTGGACTGACTACTCGATTGAGACCAGAAGTATTCCTCTTTAACATCAAACTCAAGTGGCATTTGTGCAAAATCGTCTTCCGGATCGTCCACTTGTTCGACGGAGTCCACCGGAGGATTGGGGCATGTTGTCCTGTTGTGTCCCAGCTCCTTGCAATTGCCACACCTCCTTCTCTTGTCTTTCTTTGGTCCCTTTTGGCATTTGGTGTCCGGGGGGTTCGAATTCTTCACATGGGCGTAGGGATTTTCTTCCTTCTTAATCTCTCCTTGTGTCCCGGCTCCTTGTGTACCCTGAAAAGATTTAGAAACCATTCTCTGCATTTTCCGAATTCCGTCGGCCATATGCTCTTTGAAGAACCTAATTGTCTCGCCAGTAGTACAACCCAAACGGTGATACAGTTGAACTTCGTTCCTCGTGGAAGCCTGGCGCAAGGAGAAAGTATTCATTGGGGCATGCCCCACCACTGTGGCATGCCTGCGTGGTGGGGCGCGCCATTCACCTTCTGACTAATGCATATTTTTCAGAAGATGAATGGCGCGCCCCACCACGCAGGCATGCCACAGTGGTGGGGCAAGCCCCAATGAATACTTTCTCCCGGCGCAAGGCTTGCAAATTTGGGTCATCACTTTTCTTCCCAACAGGTTCCTTCATTGATGGCTCGGTTCGGTAGAATTCTTTGTCAGTTTTGGTCCACCTTTTGGCAATTAAAGAGTTTGGGATCCTCTGTACTCCCTTTTGTTTCAGAACAAACAACATGTGTTTGCAAATCATATACGATGTTTCCCAACGAAAACACGTGCAACGGAGAAGCCTATTATCATGACGACATTGAACAACTTGCTGAAGCAAGAAAAGATAGGGTGGTTAGAAATTAAGAAGGAAATGAAAATACAAATGAACACAAGGATAGACAGATTGTAACCTGGTACTAGATAGAAGAGGACAATAGTTCAAAGACTGTGACATCAATACATATTTGTTACACTTTAAGACTTAAGATATCATTAATAACAGTAAGGAAACATGACAAGATTATTTAGAAATAAAAATGCAGTACACGAGTACATAGTATATAAATATGTAAATTGAAGCAGATGTACATACCATGGATCTCTTCATTTGACCTCTCATCACGTAGAACAAGTCCAAGCTCTCTTCTGGAACAGTTTTGACTTCAAACACTCTATAATCATCACCCTTTCGAGCTTGTATCCTAAACATGTTGAAGACATTTTCGGTGAAGACCTCTGCTGCATGGCGTTCGAGTTCCGTGAACCCTGTTGTTATCACCGGGTCTGATTGGTCGGAGCGATGGTGTGCCTTATGCTCGTTGTTGCGTAGCTTGTCAACCCTTGTCGTGAATCCCTTGCAAGCATTGGTCAATTTGTCCGAGTAGGACATATAATCCTTGACAAAACTGTTGATGCTCTCGCATCTTGAGGTCATCGTTTGCAACGCAAAAAAATGATCCTTCAAGTATGTCTCCGCCCACAAGTGGCGGTTCATATATGTGACCTGGACCCAATTCCTATCAGCAATGTTCCATCTGGTAAGCATTGCATGCCAATCATCATGCCAAAAATTTTCAGGTTTCCTACTATGCAAGCACTTTTTAAAATCAACCATGAAGGCTTCTCCCAACTTCAGATTAGCCTGGGCGTTCCGACAAAGATACCAAGAACACAGACGATGTCTTGCCTTTGGGAAATTTTCCATAATAGCTTTTCTCATTGCCAAATCTCCATCCGTGATGACGGACAAAGGCTTCTTATTATTCATTACCTTCATCAGGCACTTCAAAACCCAATCATATGTTTCTGCTGTCTCGTCGTTGAGAAAAGCACAGGAAAAAATAGTCGTCTGGTAGTGATTGTTCATGCCAGATAGAATTACAAATGGTTTTTGATAGATGTTGGTCTTGTACGTTGCATCAAAAATGAGTACATCGCCAAATTTGTTGTAATCTACCACTGATCTCCTATCACACCAGAAAACACTTTCAAGCTCATGATTTTTACCTGTTCTGAACCTACAAAAACAATAAACAACACTTAGGGAAACAGAAAGATTAGTTACATAAACGATGTTAACTCTAACGGGTTAGAAAATAAGTTTAACAAATAAGTATGAGCATAACAGAACAGTAGATAGACCTTAACACATAAGATAGCAAGGTTAATATTTAAGAAGTAAACTTACTCCCTGAACACGCCATAGTGACTGTGCTTCAAACTGTCAATGTACATCAAGGTCTGCTGCCCATCTCCTTCATTTGAATATATCTTGTCCATAGAAGCCATTTTATTGTAAAGATCCTTCTGTGTGTAACCCAACTTGTTATAACCGCCGGCTTGTTTAACCATCAAAAGAAAGCTTTGGCAATACTTGATCCCCACCTCCTTCAAAGATCTGACCAGTTCAACATCAGCCTCAGTGACCTTTCGGTGTGACCGGTGGTTGCTCGCGCATTGTGGTTCCGAAAGTTCGTGTGAATGACCGGGTTCGAATTGAACCACCTTAAAAGGCTCGGTAGGTGAAGTTCTTGATATTTTTACACGAGATTTGCATACACACCTAGTGTTTCTGGTATGCTCCCGTTTCCTATTTTCTTTGTACAGGACCTTCTCGCAGCGCAAGCCTTGTCGGGCACACACGTAGATCCTTGACTTTATGCATTCTTTCGTTTCCGGGTCGAAGTACCGGCGGTTGCACCTTCTAATCCCAAAGCCAAGAATCAGTGCGTAGAGGTTGTACCAGTCATAAGCTTGAACCTCATTTTCAAAAGTCATTTCCATAACATCTTCTTTGGTAACCATTATTCCTGCATAAAACTTAAAATTACTATCTATATAACTACAGTCATTAACTTAAACTGTAAGATCGCATACCTGGTATGATCTCTCCATTTGGAACTTCCATAATAGAGTTTCTGGTTGCATCTTCTCCATAGCTCTCTGTAAGAGTGATGTCCAAACATTCATCTTCATCGAAGACCTCAAAATCGTATTCTTCTTCCTCATAATCATGAGGCAAAGATACCAAACCTTTTCCACGAACTCCACTCTCACAAATTTCCCTCCCTCTCATCTGAAATTGGTTTGTTTCATTTTCTGGTTCTCTGATTGACCTCCTTCTCAACCTGATATTCAAAGAAGAAGACCCCAACAACCAAAAGGTAGTATTGCACTATTTGGATACAAAATTTTAAAGACATGAAGATGCTTTAAGTTATTACCTTAATGAATACGAAATCTCTGAAAAGTTTATCTCCTCATTAATATATGGATGTAATATAATAAATTCATCAGCTACCAAGACCGTGGTGTCAGTGAGTTGAAACTTTAACATTCTCGAACCTATTTTTAAGATTTAAGATAGCACCATTAATATTTTAAAGAGAAACAGTTCACTAAGCTTATTTTGTGGGCAGCAGAACTATTCAATGCCTAACATAAATGAGCCAGACCAACCATATCCTTAAATTCTAGCCACTTTGGCAGGAAAAGCTGAAGTTTCATCAATGATAATTTAACTCTGCTAACTACCAAGCCATATGAGGTGTTCATATGAAACGGTTCCATCCTATCTAAGATTGTGAGATACCTTAAAATAACAGATTTTCAAAGAAGAAGACCACAACAACCAAAAGGTAGTATTGCACTATTTTGGATACAAAATTTTAAAGACATGAAAATGCTTTAAGTTTTTACCTTAATGAATACGAAATCTCTGAAAAGTTTATCTCCTCATTAATATATGGATGTAATATAATAAATTCCTCAGCTACCAAGATTGTGGCGTCTGTGAGATGAAACTTTAACATTCTCGAACCTAGTTTTAAGATTAAAGATAGCATCGTTAATAGTTTAAAGAGAAACAGTTCACTAAGCTTATTTTGTGGGAAGCAGAACCATTCAATGCCTAACATAAATGAGCCAGACCAACCATATCCTTAAATTCTAGCCACTTTGGCAGGAAAAGCTGAAGTTTCATCAATAATAATTTAACTCTGCTAACTACCAAGCCATATGAGGTGTTCATATGAAACTGTTCCATCCTATCTAAGATTGTGAGATACCTTAAAATAGCAGATTTTCAAAGAAGAAGACCCCAACAACCAAAAGGTAGTATTGCACTATTTTGGATACAAAATTTTAAAGACATGAAGAATGCTTTAAGTTATTGAGTTGAGAATCTAATAATCTTGAGAATCTAATAATCTTGATTTAACTTTTTAGATAGCATCTTTAATAAGTTTAACTCCTCTTTAAGATTTAAGAAAGCTTCTTTAATAGTTTAAAGAGAAACGATTCACTTAGCTTATTTTGTGGACAGCAGAACCATTCAATGCCTATTATAAATGAAGCAGACCAACAATATACTACAATTATAGCCACTTTGGCAGGAAAAGCTGAAGGTTCATCAATGTTGATTTAACTCTGCTAACTACCAAGCCATATGAGGAGTACAAAAGATGCGACATCCAAAACAACCCACAACATCCAAAAGGACAGAAACATTGTTCGTAAAACAAAGTCACAACAACATTACACAAATTTACTTTTTCTGCTGCTTCTTCCCCGCCGTCTTCTTCTTCTTCTTCTCCGCAGACCTCAATGCAACAAAGGAAACAGTCGAAAACTTGCGGTACAAACTGTAAAATGCATACCGGTGGTCCTCATCCTCCATCAGTTCCTTTAACCCATGATAATTCTTGTTAAATACGCAGTTATAGCTCGATCTCCCCATTTCATTGGCAATCCAGATTCTGAGGTTGGGAGCCTGGACAGAGAACTTCTTCTTTGGAACTGGAATCAGGTCCCTCAAATGACTCATGAAGAAGCAGACATGAGGACCACAGTCATTCCTGACAGATGAAAATAGAATGCAGCTTTAATATATATCACAGACATGTAAATAGATTAGTTAGTTATGTTAAGTAGTTAGCTTATTACCCGTTTGATCGCTGGGGAACATCGTCGTTCATGTACCACACCTGCCAGCGTCGTATGTCATCATTGTATTTTGAGTAGTTGGTGAGCATTATGTGCATTTGCCCAATTTTGGCAGCAACATCGAACTCATGATACCCCATGTCGGTATGCGAGTCCAAGACGAATATTTCTTTGTCATCAAAGGAAATAACCATCATGAACCAGTGCAGGTGATCGAAATTCATCAGAACGGCGATCTAATCATTAAAAATTCAAGATAAAGTAAGTTAAACAAAAGAACAAAGTAGCTTGTATTGATAGTATTCGGAATACTTACGTATCCCATCTCGCTCCACTCTCCTCCCGACTGTTCGTGTGCCTTGACGTATTCGAGGAATTTTGTGGGCTGAACAAAAATTATAACTAATCGGGTATTTTCCTAGATGAATTTTGAATTGAGTCATATCATAAAAATGACAAGGTAGTGAACTTACAGAATAACAGGTGCCGAGGAACCAAATCCGCTTGATTCCTTGGAACTCCCGGGTACGTTCATGAAGATGAAGGAATTGCTTGTAAGCATCCATCACTTCATCGTCAAACCATTTTTCATCCCGGAGGCGCCAAGCGGACGACCTCGTCAGTTTAGCCATGCCACCGATATCAGCAACTATCTCACTGCATATTATATATGATACACAACCATAAGTACAAACATAATGCATGCCACACATAAGAATTATTTAGGAAGTTTTAATGTAAATAAAACTTACGTTGCCAATTCTGGGGGAAGATAAAAATTCTTGCTGTTGTGTTCGTACGTGCTCGCATACTTGTGCGACATGTAGTAATGGAGCCAGCAATGTTCTGCTTCAGGCATGGGTGGGATATGTGTCAATTCTTTAGGATTCATGTGTTGCTTATACAGCGATATCCTCGAAGACGCTCTAATGATCCGATCTGCCTTTCTCCGGACAGTCCCAACCAAGTTTCCCCTTGGGTTCTTCGGAGAACCATGAAAAAGGAATGGCTGGGGAGGTACATTGGAGGCCACCTAATAAATCAACAAAATCATTAGGGGTGTTAAAACTTTAAAAATAAATCTCAAATATTAATATATCAACTGTAAGACATTTACCTTAGTGCTGGAGCTGATTGTGTAGACCACCTTCATGGGAGAGTTAACCTCAACCTCCTCTATTTTCTGCTTCTTCTTAGCTCTTAATTCTTCTTCACACTTTTCCTTCTCTTTCTTCTTCTGAGCTCCTTCCTCTTCCCCCTTTTTCTTACCCCCTTCCTCTTCCTCATTCTTCTTCTCTTCTTCCTTCTTCTTCTCTTCTTCCTTCTTCTTCTCTTCTTCCTCCTCCTCCTTCTTCTTCTCTTCTGCCTTCTCCTTTTCCTTCCACAGGGACATAAGATACTCTTTGTCAAGCTTTTCAACTACCTGTCCCACAATGCACTTCCAAAAATCATCTGGTAGAGGTGGAGGCGGTAGTTGGACTACTGGTGTAACAACTTTCTCAATTTTGGGCTCATCATCAACTTTTTTCAACTTCAACTACATACAAAAACAGAGTTGAGAGACATAAACTTAAGATAGTAATCTTAATACATAAACAGGACACTTTAATATCACTGTTAAAGTTCACTCACATTCTTGTTTTGTTGGACATACTTCCATCTCTTGGAAACATCAGAGGTTTCCCAGAATTTCAACCTTGGAATTGCTTCCTTATCCTGACATCCTTTTGGGT
Organism: Linanthus parryae; assembly: GCA_023055425.1. NCBI lineage: Eukaryota > Viridiplantae > Streptophyta > Magnoliopsida > Ericales > Polemoniaceae > Linanthus > Linanthus parryae. The sequence goes on along the minus strand of JALGPY010000008.1, from coordinate 13,592,021 downwards.
TTTCCAGATACTTTGGGCAGAACTTTTCCATGTACAAAAGCTAGAAAAGTAAAATTGAGATGGCAGCATTTAAGAAAGTGGTCTTAATATTTTAAACTTCATGGTTAAAATAACAGAAACAGAGTTAGAGATTTACCAAAGGAATCAGCACGCAACCAGTTCCGCGAAGGGTTGTTCCAGTCTGAGCCTTAACTTGCTGTGTCTTGAAGTGATCCAGCCATAAGGCTGCCTAGTTTACCTCTTTCAGGTGCTCCAAATTAACAACAAGATTGGCAATACCTCGCGGACTCCTGCTCGTCCGATCGGCATTCCCAATGCACCCAAGATCAAGCAAACAGCCCTTCGTTTCCACTCATCATTTAACAGCAGCCTGTTCTCATCCGCCTTGGACCACGAAACGTACTCACCGAAAGTTGTGTTGTCCTCAACGAGGCCGATACTTTCTTCAACTCTGAGGAGAACAAGCGGATCGACCTCCGGGAACTCTGTTTCTCCGTAGCATCGGATTCCAAATAGCCACCCGACAACTTCCGATGTTATCTCCACGGTGCGGTCGTGCGCTGTCAAGTACCCGTCGGTATCATAGCACTTGTAAATGAATTGGTTGAATTTCTCTGGGGTTTCCGTGATCTTTAGGTGCTGTAGTCCTCCAAGGCCCACTTCGTGCATCCATGCTTTCTGTTCATCCGTCATTTCTTTAAAAAGATTGCGAATAGAGGGCAGGCTCATGTAACTCTGAAATCGCCTTGGATTCTTCAACTTTTTTTCTGACTTACCCTTCAGCTTGGCTTCAGCCGCCTTCTTCTTCAACTTTTCCTTCTCCCCCGTCGACTTCCTTTTCAAAGTACCTTCTCTTTTCCACTTGTCTTTTTCTTGATGAGCCGCTGTGAGATAAGGTTCCTGCTAGATATTGGTCATGCAATTCCACTCGGTGTTGATGCTTTGTAGGACCACTTTGGTCATCCTAATTTTAGGATCTATTCTCCGAAGCCTGTGCATCCTCACATTTCTGAAATTATGAAAATCAACCCATAATTTAAATTTATAGAGGCATACAATAAACTAAAACAGCAACAAACAATTAAAAAGCGAAAGCCATTAGAGATGAAGTAATAACATGCAAACTTTAACAGAAAGGGCAGTAAATATATTAGATTGAGGTATTAATAGATAAGAAGTTAATTGAAGAACAGGAGACACGTTATTTAACGAACTTTTTGCGAGAGTGAAATCATACTTGAATCTGATGTAGGCATTCATGGCATTGCCATGGTGAGCTTCATCATCACTCTCATCCTCATCTCCTTTGTATTCCTCCACATCTCCCTTCTCTTCCTTCTCTTCCTCATCTGACTCCTCCTCATCATTTTCTTGCTCTTCAATCTGTTTGTCCTTCTCATTCTTCCTCATCTCAAAGTTGTACTTGCTTACATCATGATCCTCATCACTAGAGGATTAATTGTCTCGTTGCTCCTGTGGTAAATTGCAAAATAGGGCATACATCTGTACCAAAAGTTGGGGAGGCATATCCTTTTCTTTCAATTTGAAAGCATATTTCCTCTCCTCACTATCATATGTAAACAGTTGCAAATAAACAGTCATATGTAAACAGTTACAAAAAACAGACTATCAGTATTATAATAATAGCAAGATTTATCAATAATTAAGAAAAAACAATTAACAGTTAATTGTCAGCAGAACACATTACTAAAGTTTAAAAGGTCAATTCTTTATATAGCATATTCAATAAAGTTCATGTTTTTAACAGAAGATTACTTACATGAACATGTCAAATCCAGGTGTGTGCTGGATGTTCTTTACTTCATCTTCTAAGCTCTTTCCCCTTTTCTTAGAAACATTTTTCTTTCCCCTTTTCTTCAATGGTCTTGGTGGGGGTGGCTTTTTCCTTGGTGACCTCCTTGGGAAGTTCACAATTTTGTCCTCCTTTGAAGCGAAGTGAAGCTGCTTCTTGGCTTTCTTCTTCCTCTCAATGTCTTTCGTCTCTGGATTCTTTCTCTTCTCAACTGAGGCAGCAGCATCGGCCAATTGGATTATACCACTAGCATCCTCGAACTGTGGTCCTTCGACCATTGATAAAGGAAGGACTTTTGTTGAATCTTCCCAGATTTGTCTACCAATTGAGTCGGTGGAGTTAGGGTGAGCCTCCTTTGCCCCTTCATATGATTCCCCTCCTCCAATTTCGTTTTTGCTGGGGTTTCCCTCTTCTGTTTTGGAGCCCCCATCTCCTACGGGTTCTTGAGGGCTAGATCCTCGATCTTTGGTTGGGTTCAAGACAGGAGTGAGGGGATTTGCAGTTAAAAGGACTTCCAAATTAACCGGGCTTACCTCCTCCCCGATCGGAACTTGGTTTAGATCTGAAATCACCTGATCGATGTCTTTGGAAGGTGAAATCTGCTCCCCAACGCCTGTATCTTCCTGGTCCGCCATGGATTTGTGATAGAGATGGAAGGGGAAGTTGAATTCGGGAAACTGATGAGAGAGAGAGAGAGAAAAAGAGAGATTGTCTGGGTAGGGCTGGACTGGGTTCGTCTGGTTTGCGGTTGCCAGTAATGAAGAAACCTCGGAGAGAGAGAGATATTTGGTTGTGTGGTTGCGAGTAATGAAGAGGATGGGACAACTAACTTTAAAATTTCCAAATTTCAAATTTTTCAAAAAAAGCTATCTACATTTTTAGACAAAAATACAAATATTTTAAAGGCTCCATCTTAATGTAACAAACATATTGTTTTTTTAGTTTCTTTAGTTGTGGAGTGTCATAATTAATTTTATTTTGTATTATTGGTATATTATTATATTAGTATTGCCATGACAGTGTGTACAAATGTAGAAAACACAAGTATTGCCATCTTTGCGTTTGCATTTGACTGTCTCTTAACATCTCCTTCTAAATATAATATTATAATGTCCATAATTCTAAACTCTAGAGAGCACTCTATCTTATTTTTTAGTATACTCATCACTTTAAAATTTTATTAACTTTTTGTTTGTTCATCGATTGGTTAACTCAGGGATGCCTATTTGTGGGTTTTTGGAAGTTGTGCACACTGCCATGCATGGTACAAATACAATGGAGGCACAAAGTCCTCAAATTGGGTACAGAATTATGTTGGTGATGTAGTTAATGGGAAAGAACAATGTTTCCAACGGGTACGCGTTACCCAAATTGAGTTTGATTGACGTCTATGCATCTCATTTGTGCCACCAATCAACACATACTAGCACTATGTGACATTTTAAGACAAATTCTGATACTTACAACACACGGTGACTTCTCACAACGTCAAGTCTCGCAATGTCGATAGTCAGTTACACCCTTATCCCTCGGTGTTCAAGTCCCATGGTTGGGTGTCACCTCAAAACTCCCTGTCTTGTTAAAATGACCCAAATACAACATCAAATCAGATTTGGCATGCTGGGGGAACATTTCATGGCTAAACTCGTACAATTATCGAGTTTTCATTCGATTTTTGTCCTTTTATGTAACTTAGAGGAGCAAAACTTGAAGTCATTTCAAAATAACTCCCAGCATTGTCCTTGGTATGTTTTTCAGGACACATGGTGACACCCCGAGTCATTCCATCGACGAAGAAACCAAAATAAGTGGCATTTTAAAGGGAATATATTATAAAGTTTAAGATAGACCCCTCTCTAGGTTTTAGCATTTAAGAAGATACATCTATTTGTTTAGAATGAGTTGTTAATACTCCATCAAATCAATACTCAAAGATGCCTATTTGTGGGTTTTTGGAGGTTGTGCACACTGCCATGCATGGTACAAACACAATGGAGGCACAAATTCCTCAAATTGGGTACATAATTATGTTGGTGATGTAGTTAATGGGAAAGAACAATGTTTCCAACGGGTACGCGTTACCCAAATTGAGTTTGATTGACGTCTATGCATCTCATTTGTGCCACCATTCAACACATACTAGCACTATGTGACATTTTAAGACCAATTCTGATACTTACAACACACGGTGACTTCTCACAACGTCAAGTCTCACAATGTCGATAGTCAGTTACACCCTTATCCCTCGGTGTTCAAGTCCCATGGTTGGGTGTCACCTCAAAACTCCCTTTCTTGTTAAAATGACCCAAATACAACATCAAATCAGAGTTGGCATGCTGGGAAAACATTTCATGGCTAAACTCGTACAATTATCGAGTTTTCGTTCGATTTTTGTCCTTTTATGTAACTTAGAGGAGCAAAACTTGAAGTCATTTCAAAATAACTCCCAGCATTGTCCTTGGTATGTTTTTCAGGACACATGGTGACACCCCGAGTCATTCCGTCGACGAAGAAACCAAAATAAGTGGCATTTTAAAGGGAAATATATTATAAAGTTTAAGATAGACCCCTCTCTAGGGTTTAGCATTTAAGAAGATACATCTATTTCTTTAGAATGAGTTGTTAATACTCCATCAAATCAATACTCAACGATGCCTATTTGTGGATTTTTGGAGGTTGTGCACACTGCCATGCATGGTACAAACACAAGGGAGGCACAAAGTCTTCAAATTGGGTACATAATTATGTTGGTGATGTAGTTAATGGGAAAGAACAATGTTTCCAACGGGTACGCGTTACCCAAATTGAGTTTGATTGACGTCTATGCATCTCATTTGTGCCACCATTCAACACATACTAGCACAATGTGACATTTTAAGACCAATTCTGATACTTACAACACACGGTGACTTCTCACAACGTCAAGTCTCACAATGTCGATAGTCGGTTACACCCTTATCCCTCGGTGTTCAAGTCCCATGGTTGGGTGTCACCTCAAAACTCCCTGTCTTGTTAAAATGACCCAAATACAACATCAAATCAGATTTGGCATGCTGGGGGAACATTTCATGGCTAAACTCGTACAATTATCGAGTTTTCATTCGATTTTTGTCCTTTTATGTAACTTAGAGGAGCAAAACTTGAAGTCATTTCAAAATAACTCCCAGCATTGTCCTTGGTATGTTTTTCAGGACACATGGTGACACCCCGAGTCATTCCATCGACGAAGAAACCAAAATAAGTGGCATTTTAAAGGGAAATATATTATAATGTTTAAGATAGACCCCTCTCTAGGGTTTAGCATTTAAGAAGATACATTTATTTGTTTAGAATGAGTTGTTAATACTCCATCAAATCAATACTCAAAGATGCCTATTTGTGGGTTTTGTAGGTTGTGCACACTGCCATGCATGGTACAAACACAATGGAGGCACAAAGTCCTCAAATTGGGTACAGAATTATGTTGGTGATGTAGTTAATGGGAAAGAACAATGTTTCCAACGAGTACGCGTTACCCAAATTGAGTTTGATTGACGTCTATGCCTCTCATTTGTGCCACCATTCAACACATAATAGCACTATGTGACATTTTAAGACCAATTCTGATACTTACAACACACGGTGACTTCTCACAACGTCAAGTCTCACAATGTCGATAGTCGGTTACACCCTTATCCCTCGGTGTTCAAGTCCCATGGTTGGGTGTCACCTCAAAACTCCATGTCTTGTTAAAATGACCCAAATACAACATCAAATTAGAGTTGTCATGCTGGGGGAACATTTCATGGCTAAACTCATACAATTATCAAGTTTTCGTTCGATTTTTGTCCTTTTATGTAACTTAGAGGAGCAAAACTTGAAGTCATTTCAAAATAACTCCCAGCATTGTCCTTGGTATGTTTTTCAGGACACATGGTGACACCCCGAGTCATTCCATCGACGAAGAAACCAAAATAAGTGGCATTTTAAAGGGAAATATATTATAAAGTTTAAGATAGACCCCTCTCTAGGGTTTAGCATTTAAGAAGATACATCTATTTGTTTAGAATGAGTTGTTAATACTCCATCAAATCAATACTCAACGATGCCTATTTGTGGGTTTTTGGAGGTTGTGCACACTGCCATGCATGGTACAAACACAAGGGAGGCACAAATTCCTCAAATTGGGTACATAATTATGTTGGTGATGTAGTTAATGGGAAAGAACAATGTTTCCAACGGGTACGCGTTACCCAAATTGAGTTTGATTGACGTCTATGCATCTCATTTGTGCCACCATTCAACACATACTAGTACTATGTGACATTTTAAGACCAATTCTGATACTTACAACACACGGTGACTTCTCACAACGTCAAGTCTCACAATGTTGATAGTCGGTTACACCCTTATCCCTCGGTGTTCAAGTCCCATGGTTGGGTGTCACCTCAAAACTCCCTGTCTTGTTAAAATGACCCAAATACAACATCAAATCAGAGTTGGCATGCTGGGGGAACATTTCATGGCTAAACTCGTACAATTATCGAGTTTTCATTCGATTTTTGTCCTTTTATGTAACTTAGAGGAGCAAAACTTGAAGTCATTTCAAAATAACTCCCAGCATTGTCCTTGGTATGTTTTTCAGGACACATGGTGACACCCCGAGTCATTCCATCGACGAAGAAACCAAAATAAGTGGCATTTTAAAGGGAAATATATTATAAAGTTTAAGATATATCCCTCTCTAGGGTTTAGCATTTAAGAAGATACATATATTTGTTTGGAATGAGTTGTTAATACTCCATCAAATCAATACTCAAAGATACATTAGAAATATTATTATTATTATTATTATTATTATTATTATTATTTGCTTTTCTTTTAAATATTTCATACTAAGTGCCAGAAGTTTGGGGCACATTTTGTAATATTTGAATTTCATGCACGAAAATAATAATTTGAAATTTAAAAAAACGCGAGAGAGTGGTCTAATCAAATCAACCGCCTCAACTGCCACTCAGAGCCCACCTTGCCTTTAATTTCGGAACGGTTCCATTTGCAGAGTCCTTCTAGTAATTGACTCTTCTGTGGTTGCAGTTTCAATCAATTTTCTGAAACTGACGAAAATCTCTCTCTCTCTCTCTCTCCAGTTTCGCAACTTTCCTCTTCATCTTCCCCATCTTCATCTTCTCCATCTTCATCTCTTCTCCTTCAATCAACATACAGAATCCATGGCGAAGAAGAAGATTATTCAAGAAAGACGATCCAAACAACAAGATCTTGCCGATAACAAGATCGATAGCAACTCTAGCAACACGGAAAGACAACGGAGTTCACAGGAGGGAAAGACAACGGAGTCTACGGATGAAATTGGTCTGAAGAATTTCGGATATGGTCTCGATGCAATTCCTTTATCAAGGGTTGATTTTGAAATGGCGGATGTTGAAGCAGAAAAATTGAAGAAATTGGCTGAGGCTGCTGCCTTACTTGAGAAGAGTACGAGTACAGAGGGTGCCAATACAGAGAAGAAGAAACTTAAGAAGAAAGAGAAAGCAAAGAAGGAAGAGCACGTTGAGGCAGTCCCTAGGAGATCGACCCGGAAACATCCAGCACCACCGAAGGCAGTGAAGATACGAACAAATCAGAAGGCTTCTAAGCGCAAGAATGAAGATGCAGAGGTGAAGCATACTCCTGGATTTGACCTATTCCTGTAAGTATTCACTTTTTTTTAAAAAAAATGTCTTTCTTTTTTATCATGCCGTTTAATGAATTAATAACTCCTTCTTAAAATCTAATTTTGTGACTATATTTTCTACCTTGTCACTTTGTCCTAAATTAATCTTTGTTAATTGTCATGTTTCACATGCACTGTTATCCCGTGTAACTTAATTGTTAGATCTGTAATCTCTGAAATTAAAATTTCCTTCTGTGTTATTGAAAGGTTTTACTTAAGTTTTGCAACTGTTTACTTATGACAGTAACCATCAAAAATCTACAATGGGATTCAGAGGGAAGGATATGCCTCCCAAACTGATAGTACAGCAGTATAGAGTATTTCTCAACTTACCTGACGATGAACAAAAAAGGTACGATCAGAAAGCGACGGAAGTCTCGAGTGATGAGGAGATTGATGTAAGCCAATACACTGTTCAGCAAAGAACAAATGATAATATCCAACCTGAGGCTGAAGAGCAACCGGAGGATGAGGAGGATGAGGAGGATGAGGAGGATGAGGAAGATGAGGTCAAAGAGGAGGAACAGAATGACGATGATGAAGAATACAAACCTGTGGAAGATAAGAGCGATGATGATGAAGAAGATGAGGAGGATTTGGAGGAGGATAGGGAGGAACAGAAGGAAGATGAGGAAAAATACCAACCTGTGGAAAAGAGGAGGTAAGATGATAGTGACGATGAAGCCCATCATGGCAATGCCATGAATGCGTACATCAGATTCAAGTAAGTTTCTTCTCTAATCAATCATCTCGTACAATTTTGTTTCAATTGTGAAGCCAATGTCTACTATTCTGCACCCTCGTTCTAAACTATTAAAGTCCTTTTCTAAACAATTATCTGTTCAAACATCATAATGCATGTTATTACGTTATCTCTAATGACTTTCTTTGATTTTAAATTTTTGAGGGTGTGTCTTATATGTTATGGCTCTAGTACTTGGAATTGTAATTTAATTTTCTTTATTGTCTCATGATTGTTGTAGAAATGTTCAGACGCACAAGCTCAAGAAACAAGATCCTCGTGTGAAGATAACCGACGATGTCAAACAGAGGATAAACGATGAATGGAAAAGGCTGACAAAGTCCCAACAAGATCCCTATCTCATAGCTGCCGCCGAAGAAAGAGAGAAGAGGAAATCAGCTGGCACATTGAAGAGAAAACCAACCGGTGAGAAGGCCAAGCAGAAGAAGAAATCGGCTGCAGCCAAGTTGAAGGGCAAATCAAAGAAGAAGCTGAAGAACCCGAGGCGGTTCCAAAGCTATATGAGCCTGCCCTCTGTTAAGGCTCTCTTCGAAGATATGACAGATGAACATCAGTCATGGTTGACTGAAGTGGGGCTTGGAGGGCTAAATCACCTACAGATTTCAGAAACCCCCGAGGCTTTAAACAAATTCCTCTACAACTCATTTGACACCGAGGGGTCCTTGACGGCTCACGGCCGGACTGTGGATGTAACCCCGGAAGTTGTCGGCTGGCTCCTTGGAGTAAAATGCACCGGAACAACTGAGTTTCCGGAGGTCGATCCAAAGGTTGTACAAGAAGTGGCCCACAGAATTGGCCTCGTCGAGGACGACACAAAGGTCGGTAAGTATGTTCCGTGGTTCTTGAAAAATAGGAAGTTGTTCAATGATGAGTGGAAGCAGAGGGCTGTTTGTTTAATCTTAGGGGCCCTAGGGATGCCGATCGCGCGACAAGGAGTCCGGTCTGGGCTGGCCAAACTTGTTGTAGATTTGGAGCACCTGAAAGAGGTGAACTGGGCGACCTTGTGGCTTGATCATCTGGTGAAACAAAATGTGAAGGCCCAGACTGGGGAAACCTTGCGAGGAAATGGTTGCATGCTCATTCTTGTGGTAATAATCTAGCATTTTGTCATTTTTTTTAACATTTCCGTTTAATATGTTAAGAGCTCCTTCTTAAGTTCTAATGCTGTGAGTATATTTTGTAGCTTCTGTACATGGAAAAGTTTTGCCCCAAATTTCAAGAAAATCCCAAGGGCTGCAAAGACAAGAATGCAAGTCCCAGGTTGAAATTCTGGAAGACATCTGATGTTTCTAAGAGATGGAAGTATGTGTGTATGAATGAAAATGTGAGTAACGTTTTACATAAACCTTAAAAATTAGTTTTTATCAGTTAACATCCTTATCTTAAATGTTAACCTTTATACTCTATTGTTCTTTTTAGTTGAAGTTGAAGAAAATGGATGAAGAGCCAATCAGGGAGAAGGTTGTTGCACCAGCAATTCAATTAATTCTTCGACCATGGGATTATTTGAAGGATCTTTTTGGACAGCTGGCGCAGAATGCTGACCTGCAAACTTTATTGGCCATGTTCGCGACTATTAACAAGAGAAAGTCTGAATTGGAGGAGGAGAGGGAAGATGGAAGAAAGAAGATGAAGGATGAGGAGAGAAAGAAGGAAGAAGATGAGAAGAAGCAGGTAGATGAAAGAGTAGAAAAGAAGAGGGAGGATGAAAATGAGGAAGAGGAAGGAGGGGAAAAGAAGAAGGGAGGTGAAGAGGATAAACAAGAAGAACCTCCCAAGAAGAAGCAGAAGAAGAATCAGGATGAGGTTAGCTCTTCGATGGAGGTGGTCGAAGAAGTCAGCTCTGACGATGAGGTAAGTGTATTAACTGTTTTAAATTTAGACTTGATGTCTCTGTTTCCAATTCTAACATTTTGTTGATTTATTAGGAGGAGGAGGAGGAGGAGGAGGCATCCTTGGCTTCTTGGGCGGACCCAAGGAAAAAAAATTGATGGGTCTGTCCGGGGAAAGGCACGGTGGATCATAAGGGGGTCGAATCGGGTGTCGCTTAAGAAGCAACAAAGCAATCATGAGGAAATTACATGTCTGCCAGAGATGCCTAGCCTGGAAGATTGTTGGATCAACTTCTTTTTGTCTCACAAATACGAGCCTGAGTTCGATGAAAAACCTCGGGATCCCAAAGTTCCACTAAGCTTGCGAGAGTAAGTGTTATTTACATTCAAATTTCCTAAATAAGCTGTACAAGACACAAATTTTGTTTTTATTTATGGTTTGATTTGTTATTATATCTGCAGTGAGTTGGTTATTAATATTGCTGATTATGAGAAGGTGACGAGGTATGCCGCGTGGCGCTTCAGAGATGGTAAATGGTTTGACAACGAAGTAAGTATTTCTTTTTGTTGATTTAACGTAGTTTCTTAAGACATTCTCCCATCATCATCATAACACTTTTCTATTAACTTTTTAAACAATTAGGTTATCTATCCATATTTGCAATTGCTTCATCTGAAAGAAAGAAGCCGCGAATTTGGTGGAATCCCTCGCATTTGGTACCTCAGAACACATTATGCCGTAAGTTCATTCCCTTTTCATTGGATAAAAACTCAATTTAAAATTCTTCCACAAAATGACATCATTAATTTTAATTCTTGTTCAGCCCACGAAGGGTAATCGATATTTCCAAGTGTCCGATAAATATGGAGGAACGTGGAGCGAGATGGGCTACGTAAGATTTACAATTTCTATCAATGCAATCTGCTTTATACATTCATATGTTGTTGAACTTATGTTATGTTGAATTGTTAATGAAATAGATTGCCCTGCCCATGAATGTACATCGCACCCACTGGTTCATGATGGTCATTTCCTTTGTCGACAAGGAAATATACGTCTTGGACTCGTTTTCTGGACTTGGGTATGTTGAGAGGGATGTAGCTAGAAAAGTTAATCAAATGCACCAGGTGCTATCATCCTATCCAGAGTACCATGATGACATCAGAAAGTCGGATGTGTGGTACATGAATGACGCCGTTCCCCAACAACAAAACGGGTAAAAAACTTATTCATTAAACCCAATCACTGTTTGAGAGTGTATGTTATGAACAATGTTTCCCAATGTTGATTAGGCAATGTTTGTTTGCTTATGATTTGATGACTTGTGTTGTTTTCTGAAAAATTGCTTGTGCTTTTTTGTGAACACAAACTGTACAGTTAGTTTTATTTAAGGTGCATTTGATGTTGGCCAACTACCCTCACCTACCAAAACTGAATTAATAAATGCACTACTACGTTATTAGGTACCCATTCTAAATTGTTAAGTTCTCTATCTTAACATTAGGTACCTGCATTTATATCAGCCAACCTACCCACTGCCCGCTTTTAATACAATCTCCAACCACTCTCAACCAACTCTTTAATTCTCTCTTCACTCTCAGATCTCATAAGTTCTCCTTCTCTTTCACCCTTCTCTTCTTTCTCTCTAAGCAATGTCTCAACATAGTGTAAGCTCTTCACCCTCACCAAGCAATCCACCTTCATATTCAAGAGGAGATTCATCCCGGAGGTCAGGGTGTAGGCCTGGGCAGTGTTTCTGTGGCCGTTACCTGGTAAGTCGTACCGCACATACGCCCGGAAATGACGGCCGCGTGTTTTGGACTTGTGCCAAGCCTAGAGGTCAACAATGCAACTATTTCTACTGGGAAGATGAATTTCCCATTCCGTGCTGTGCTCCAGATCTCCAACAACTTCAGGAGGAGGTAACAACGTTGAGTAGGAGACTCGTAGGGGCCGAGAATGCTTCCAAAGCCCACTCTTTTCATGAGAAACTGTTGTACGTTGTGATTTTTCTCATTTTCATCGTTTTAATTTCAAATTAAGATAGTTTCCTTCTCTATTCTGTTGTGTTCAGTTAAGTGTGAGACTCGAAGGGGCCGAGAATGCTTCAAAAGCCCACTATTTTCGTGTGAAACTGTTGTATGTTGTGATTTTTGTCATTTTCAACATTTTAATTTCAATGTATGATGGTTTATCCTGTATTTAATTCTAATTCTGCTGTGATTAGTTAAGGATTCAAGTTTTGTTAACAGTGATATCTCAATTTTTATCTTAAATGAAAGGGTTCATATCATAACTGTTAAACACACTAACTAAAGTTTAATCAACGATATCACTGTGTTATCTTATTCATCTTAGTTCATTCTATAGTGTTAACAATACTATCTAGGTTAAAAAGGAATCTTCCTGGGACCACTTATTTTGTCCCGTAGCTGGCCTCTGGGACCACTTTTTTCGTCCGGTAGCTGGCATTTTCGTAATAACCGGCTAGTACCGGCTTAGCCGGTTACCATAGGGACGCTAATTACAGAGCTATATCACCTATAAGGAAACCAATCTATTCCAGGTTTTTTTCTAGACAAGGACACAATTTCTTCCGCGCTCAAGAAAGTGAAAAGATCTCTAAATCAGCCCAAGAATGTCATGAGAGGGAGAAACTGTAAGGGCAAAATGGTCTTTCTGATACTAAGGCCACGTGTACAGAGAGTCTGTTAGGCAGTTACACCTCCTGCACATGTATAAAACAGGGCATGAGCTCTGTTTAGGGTTTATCGATGATCTAATAACAAATTCGATCAATCTCTCTTCAATTCTCTCACCTTTTCCCTCAATTTCTGTACGAGAACTCCATTAACGAACTTGCGAGCTTCGTTGTTACTGAATTGACCCAGACACAGAGCTCAAATCATAACATTTGGTATCACAGCCTTTCTTGCTACAGTCGTCAATGGTGGTAACAAAATCCATGGCTTAGGCAAACAAACTTACCCAGATGGAAGATGAAGTCTATCGATTGGCTCAAGAACACGAGCAAATGACGGCGACTCTGCACACTGTAGATGACAAGACTGAGGTCATAGGACTGCAATTAGAGAACATCAATCAACAATCTGAGAAGATAGGAAGCACGGAAGCACAATTGAAAAGTCTAATTAGCAGTTTCCAGGATCTAGAAGAAAAATTATTCAAGAATGGATCAATGCACGTACCTGAACACTCCAAGATCCAAAGTCATGAGTCAATCTTGAAGAAACCTGTGATGAGTGACATCAATCCAGAAGACAGAAGCAGATATCACAAATCTGAAACTAGACAAACACAGAACAATCATGGTTCTGGGGAAAAATCTATGCAATCTGGGACAAGAATGGAAGGAACATTCAACAAACACTACATGCCAAAGGTAGAGTTCCCTAAAGTTTCTGAAGATAACTACTTAGCATGGATCAAAAACGCCACCAGGTATTTTAGGGTTCATCCCTTAGAAGATTTTCAGAAAGTAGTAATAGCTTCACTCCACTTTGAAGGAGAAGCTAAACTATGGCGTGATAGTGATTTTGAGTCTTTTGAAGACATTTATTGGAAAGAGTTTGTAGATCTAGTGGCTGATAGATTCTCAGATGAAGGCCAAGAAAGTATTATCATGGAGTTTAATAAACTCACTCAAACAGGAACTGTACAAGAGTACCAAACCAGGTTTTAGGAATTGAAATCAAGAGTGTATGCATTCAATAGGGGAACTGAGGAATATTTTGTGCAAAGTTTTATGAGTGGACTTAAAGAGGAGATCAAAGGAGATGTGCAAATGCATTTTCCAAGAACCATGAAACAAGTAAAGGCATTAGCCAGAATGAAGGAGAGCGACTTACAGAAAAAGCATGGTGGCAAGAACTTCAATGGAAGCAGTAAGGGTTTCAACAATGACAACACCTACGGCAGCAGTACTGTCAAGAACAAGGAAGGCTATTCCAAGTGGCCTATCAAGAAGATAACACCTGAGGAAATGCAAGTAAGAAGAGCAAAGAATCTATGTTATTACTGTGATGAGAAATTCACACCAGGACATAAATGCAAATCCAAGCAGATATATATACATCATCCAAGGCATAGAAGAGCAATATGAAGAAGACAATATGAGTTATGAAGACACATGAAGAGATCACGATGGTGAGACCAACACTACAAGTGATGAAGTAGCCATTTAAGTACATGCACTCTCTGGCGATGTGAGCCATGACACACTCAAATTACTTGGCAAGATCAAGAAAACCACTGTCACTGTGTTAGTTGACACATGCAGTACTCACAATTTCATGGATCCTTTAACAGCAAAGAAGCTAGGACTACCTGTTCAACAATCATCTGCAATGAGGGTGGTGGTAGCAGATGGTAGTGAAATTCAGAGTACGGGGTCTTGTAACCAAGTGTCCATTAAGTTCAGCTCACAGATGATCATAGCAGACACCAGAATATTACCTCTTGGAGGGTGTGATCTGGTATTGTGGGTTCAATGGTTGAAGGAGATCAGTCCATTCTCAATCAATTTAAAGACATTACAACTAGATTTTGACATCATGCTACAAGGAGTGACTCCACATGGAGAATTAAAGGAGATGACTGCCACAGCTTTTGCAAGTTACTGTAACAAGAATGAGAATGCAGTTATAGCAAAATTGAATACTATTGGTATAGTGCCTAATGACATTCAATTACCTGCACAGATCAAAGAAGTATTAGAACAATATCAAGCAATCTTCAAGGATCCAACAGAACTACCACCAAGAAGGGAGATAGATCATGAAATAATACTAAAGGAGGGTAGCAACCCATTTAGTCAAAGACCATGTAGATACCCATTTGTGCAGAAAAATGAAATAGAGAAGCTAGTACAAGAAATGCTGCAAGCTTGGGTGATCTCCCCAAGTACTAGCCCTTTTTCTTCACCAGTTCTTCTAGTAAAGAAAAGGGATGGCAGCTGGAGATTCTGCATTGACTATAGAGCTCTCAACAATATAACAGAGAAGAACAAGTTTCCCATACCAGTTATTGATGAGCTTCTGTATGAACTTAATGGAGCTACAGTCTTATCAAAATTGGATTTAAGGTCTGGCTATCACCAAGTAAGAATGAAGGCTGAAGACACACACAAAACTGCATTTATGACTCATGAAGGACATTATGAGTTTAATGTGATGCCATTTGTGCTCACTAATGCACCAGCAACATTTCAAGCTTTGATGAATCAGGTTTTTAAAACCTTTCTCAGAAAATTTATATTAGTATTTTTTGATGATATACTAGTATATAGCAAATTTGTAGAAGAGCATGCTTGTCATTTACATCAAACCATAGAAGTCATGAAGCAGCACCAATTGTTGGCTAAGAGATCCAAATGTGCCTTCTTACAATCATCTATTGAGTATTTGGGTCATGTCATATCTGGAGAGGGTGTTGCAGCTGATACTAGTAAGGTGGAGAGCATGAAAAGGTGGCCCAAACCTGAAAACATTAAGGCTCTGAGAGGATTTCTAGACTGACAAGGTACTACAGGAGATTCGTCCGAAACTATGGAACTATAGTTCAACCCCTGACAGCCTTGCTCAAGAAAGGGAAATTTGTGTGGAATGAAAGTGCAAACACAGCCTTTGAAAAGTTAAAAGAGGAAATGTGCAACACACCTGTACTAGCTTTACCTGATTTTGAGGAGAAATTTATAGTAGAGACTGATACCTCTAACTTTGGAATTGGAGCTGTGTTGATGCAGAAAGACAGACCCTTAGCTTTCTTCAGCAAATGCCCGGCACCAAAACACATGAAGTTGGCAACTTATGAAAAAGAGTTATGGGCTGTATTACAAGCAGTACATAAATGGAAACCCTACTTGGAAGGTGAGAAGTTCATCATCAAAACAGATCACAAAAGTTTGAAGTACTTCTTGGAACGAAGAGTGCATACTCTAATGCAGCAGAAATGGTTAGGTAAAATGCTGGGTTTTGACTATGAAATACTCTACAAGAAGGGTTGTGACAACCCTGCTGCTGATGCATTATCTAGATTCTCAAAAGAAGTGCAAGCCAACCAAACAATACATTTACAAGATATACAAGGGCAATGCAGTACTACTGTATCTCAAACTCATCCCTTGTGGATGAAGGATATACAGAAGTCTTACAAGACTGATGATTTTGCTACCTCAGTAATACAGCAGTCATTAATGCAACCCAAAACCCAAGGATAATTCCTCATGATGGGGTGGTATGGAGGAAACAAACAAGTATATGTTGGATCGTATAGCACAGTAAGAGAAAATATTATCAAGGAAGTACATGATACCAGTGTGGGTGGACATTCAGGAGGGTTGGGAACTTACAAGAGAGTTGCATAGTATTTCTTTTGGCCACAAATGAGAAGGGAAGCCAAGGCTTGGGTAAAGAAATGTGAAGTATGTCAAAGAACGAAAATAGAAAATGTGTCTTACCCAGGGTTATTGCAACCACTAACCATACCTTCTAAACCTTGGAAGAGTGTATCTATGGACTTCATAGAAGGTCTACCCAAAGCAGAAGGAAAGGACTGCATTATGGTAGTGGTGGACAGGTTCAGAAAGTTCAGCCATTTTATTGGTATTGCTCACCCTTATACAGCTGAAGGCATTGCAAAAGTGTTTCTGCAAAATGTGTACAAGCTTCATGGAATTCCATAACAGATAGTATCTGACAGAGACCCAATCTTTGTGAGTTCTTTCTGGACTGAGTTGTTCAAAGCAATGGACACCAAGTTATGTCACTCTAGTGCCCATCACCCCCAATTTGATGGACAAACAGAGAGGGTCAATCAGTGTCTTGAAGTATACCTCAGGTTTATGGTGGCAAATAGACCCAGGAATTGGGTGAAATGGCTAACCCTAGCAGAGTACTGGTACAACACTCACTACCACACTGCTCTTCAAATGTCACCCTTTGAGGCCCTGTATGGTTATGAGCCACTGATACAGGTCAAGCAAGTCAATATTATTATTATGATTATTAGTATTGGTTATTGAATTGTTTATTTAGAGTTAATTAGTTATTTACGTTAATTATTTATTTAAATAATGATCGGGCCTTGTCAAGCCCGTTAGAGTCTAGGGTTAGGGTTTGCTTTATCTATTTAAACAAGTTGTAGTCTCTAGTTATTTTTATCGAATGAATTGATTAGAAAAGAAATCTTTGTTCGATCATCAGTAGTTGTTAGGAACAGTGCCGTAGGCTGTAAGCTACGTGGTCAGTTTTGTCGATTTTCACAAAATCGTCAACCCCGATATCCTTTCGCCGGCGAAACCAACCAAGCCATCCCCGACCACTCTCCCGACCCAACAGTCAACCGAACCTCAAACCCGCGAAACCCGACGCCAGAACCTCCCAACCGCCAATCTGCAGCAACCCAAACCCTCATATCGCTCCAACGACCTCCGTCCTAACCCCCCACCAACCTCTCCGGCGCCACCACTCACCAGCAGCTACGTCCTCCATGGCTCTGACCAGCCACCTGAACCGGGTATATACCCAAACCCGACACCTTCCTCAGCTAGGGCTCACAATCCGTTTGGTCTAAGGAATGGTTTTGGGCTGAACACTACACATGGGCTTCATTATCACAGGTCCATTTATGAATTTGGGTATACTTTTGAGTCCGATTCAGATTTTGGGCCAGATTACCCAAGTGAGTATTATTCAGCTGTTGAGCCCACTTATAATTACAGTTTTGAGTCCAAGTCCAAAACACGCTACAAGAGCTACTACGACAACGACCCAATACAGTACAAAGACGCTCGCTTTCGGCCAACTGACCCACCAATTTCCAGGACGCGCGACACTTACCGCCGTCGGTCAATCGCCGCTAACCGCCTTGAGGACAAGGCGAGTTTCAACCGCGGGGGAGTTGATACGGGTCAAGCAAGTCAATATTATTATTATGATTATTAGTATTGGTTATTGAATTGTTTATTTAGAGTTAATTAGTTATTTACGTTATTTATTTAAATAATGATCGGGCCTTGTCCAGCCCGTTAGAGTCTAGGGTTAGGGTTTGCTTTATCTATTTAAACAAGTTGTAGTCTCTAGTTATTTTTATCGAATGAATTGATTAGAAAATAAATCTTTGTTCGATCATCAGTAGTTGTTAGGATCAGTGCCGTAGGCTGTAAGCTACGTGGTCAGTTTTGTCGATTTTCACAAAATCGTCAACCCCGATATCCTTTCGGGTATCAGCCACCTATGGTGAATTTCCACCAAGTAACAAAAAGCAGTGACATGGCAGTTCAGAGCTTCTTAAATGACATAAGCAAAATGGTGCAACTTTTGAAGGATCATCTATGTCAAGCTCAAAACAGGATGAAACAAAATGCAGACAGGAGAAGAACTGAAAGGGAATTTCAAGAAGGAGAGTTTGTGTATCTGAAATTGCAACCTTACAAACAAAGTACAGTGGAGTTTCGAAAAAACCACAAGTTATCACCCAGATTTTTTGGACCCTTCAAAATTATTCAGAAAGTTGGATCGGTGACATACAAGTTGGAATTACCTGCAACATCGAAGATACATCCGGTTTTCCATGTTTCACAATTAAAGAAGAGTGTCGGAGGCCATACCGTGGTGGATACAAGACTTCCAGGCGTAGGAGAGGAAGGACAGCTGCAAATTGAACCTGCGGCGATTTTGGATCGCAGATTCATTAAACGCAGAAACACCGGAGTTGTCCAAGTGCTGGTACAGTGGAGCAATTCGCCGGCAACGGAAGCCACATGGGAAGATTGGACCAGTTTCTACCAGAGATTTCCAGATTTTGAGGAATCAAGGAATTGAAATGAAGAAATTAGGGTCAGTTCTACCAGTTCAATTTTTAGGGATGACCGTTGATGTAATTATAACTCCAAAACAGACCACGTTTGAGATTTCAGTTTTTAATTGGGGGAGTTGTAATTTTGTAAGGGGGGTAGAATGTTAGGAGAGGGAGAAACTGTAAGGGCAAAATGGTCTTTTAGTTACTAAGGCCACGTGTACCGAGAGTTTGTTAGGCAGTTACACCTCCTGCACATGTATAAAACAGAGCATGAAGCTGACTGTTCAAGTTTCAAACGTAACATTCCGCATAGCTGCACCAAGTACCCAGAGGTTGTTGATTTACCACCAGCAGGTTCAAAGATTGCTGCAAAGCACCTTGTGATATATACGATTGTGGACCTGCTAAACCTGTGATGCCCACCAGGTTTAATATTCCGGATCAAAGGAGGTACACTCAGAAAATGAGTACCACTCCGTCCCACCTCTAACGCACCATTGGACTTTTCTCACCCGTAATTGGATCACTTTGACCCGGTGATTTGGATAACAAAATGATATATTTTTCGATAATTTTTTCTCACGTTGTTTAGTATCACAATGACTTCCTCTCTTCGAACCCTAGGCGACATCTCTCTCTCTCTCTCCCTATGCGCGTGTTGATAATCCCCTTTGTAGGAAAATAGTAACCCGAATATGTGTTCACAATCCGAACAGAAAATAAACGATGAATATGAAAACGGAACGACTTCCAGACAAGTCGATTCCGAATGCTTCTCCAGTTTTGGAAGGCAGTTTCGTATAGAGTACGAGGATCCTTAAATCAGATTCGTCCCCCACATTTCGTGCTTGTCGTGGTGAATTTGGACGTCTACTTCCCAGGATAAAAGCTTCCCTGTGCGGTGTTAGAAAGCACGGTACAACACTCGCACACAACGAACTAAGACTACAAAAAGAGAATTTGTGATGGAAGGTGGTGAGAGAGATATTTTATGTTTTTGAGATGTCCCAAATGAGGAAGATGAAAGTCCTTTTATAAGAGAAGAAGTGACTGTTGGGAACAGTTGTGTCTGTTCAATTTGAACTGATCAGTTGCAACTGTTGGAATAGTTGCATCTTTTAATAATTCGTCTAAATAACATACTAATATTTAGTTAGCATTTGGCCGAACAAGTTAAAGCCCACTGTGGTGGTTCGACATTTGCCCAAGTTTCTTCCTCATCAAAGATGTGTATACTCTCTCTCAACCCAATGATCAACAACTCATTTTGAGCGCTTAATTTGATCATTCATTACTTCATAGTTTTTGACGAGTGAGTTACAGAAACGATCACCAATGTACCTATTTTACAACGGTGTGTTCAGTGTCATCAACTCTTAAGCGAGTCGGGTCAAAACTGTACTCAAACGTCGGGTCAATTAATATCGTCAAAATACTATTTTTTCCAACAATCCCCCATATGAATGACAAATTAGCGTTTAAAGCTGGAATATTGTCGAAGTGTGGGTGAAATCTCTTAGGCGATAGTTAATTGCATAAAGAAAGGTAGCCATAGACTTTGAACCTTTCCATTAGTGAAATACTACAGGGTATACTGGCTTGACAGTGAACGAAACGCCTTGAACTTCTTGCCGCATTTGTATACCTAGTCGGTAATAATCACACAATTAACAACCTGAACGTAGTCCGTTCTCATGGTTGTGTTCATTTCGGCCTTGAAACACTTTCCTGGTTTCATGAGTAGACTTAGAGGAGTATAGCCACGTCATCCTCCTAGAACCGGCCCGTTCCTACTCACATAGGTGAGACACATAACGAGTATCCTTCATACTCTTCTTAAACCCTTAAGATATGGTCTCATTAAAATCCTTCTTGCTTACCCTGTCCCATCACTCGGTGTTCGTCCTAGGAATGAGTTTAGAAACTTAATTTCCGAGTGAGTGATTTATTTATTTGCACTTGTAGTTGGGTTGTCCCTTTTGAACCTAGTTCTTGGGATCTCCAGTCACCTAGGTTGGGTTTGCCGCTACGTGCAACTCTTACAAGATTGGCTTTAATCCCATTCCCCTTGACGAACTTGCAACTAGTTCTCTCGATAAACCTTTAGTCAACGGATCCGCTATAATTTCTTTTGACTTTACATAATCGTTCGATATTATTTCTCTTGAGAGAATTTGCCTAATGGTATTATGTCTCCGACGTATATGTCTAGGCTTACCATTATACATACTACTTTGTGCTCTACCTATTGCTGATTGGCTGTCGCAATGAATGCAAATAGGAGGCACTGGTTTTGGCCATGTTGGAATATCTTCGAGGAAATGACGAAGCCATTCTGCTTCTTCCCCTGCCTTGTCTAACGCTATTAATTCTTCTTCCATAGTAGACCTTGCAATGCACGTCTGCTTTGAAGATTTCCAACATATTGCCGCTCCACCAAGAGTGAATACATATCCACTTGTGGACTTGGAGTCTCTTGAGTCAGAGATCCAATTGGCATCGCAATATCCTTCTAAGACAGCTGGATAGTTCGAGTATTGTAGACCCATATCCTTGGTATAACGAAGATACCTCAGCACTCGAATCAAAGCTGTCCAGTGATCCTTTCCAGGGTTACAGGTAAAGCAACTCAATTTCCCGACAACTTGTGCGATGTCCGGCCTTGTACAATTCATGATGTACATGAGGCTTCCAATTATTTCGATATAACTTACACTTATAAGGATTGGTCTAGAATGCATCCAACCATAAATACATATTGCATTCTTGCAAGAACTTTTCCATTCTTTCAAAGTTGATACCAATCTTTTATAAATACTAACAAGACTTTTCGTTGTAAGAACATTCTAGTCGGTGACTGCGACTATATAATTGCTTCACAGCGTCATAACATATCATACTAGACGTTTTGAGTATACTTCTCCTTGTGAGATACCCACAATTTAAGTCGTTTCCATGGCTTGCATAGGGAAGCACTACCCCCTTTTTCCGCATACTAGCGTTTTCATAATCACAATTCACAAGTCCTTGTAGATATAAATATTTCTACCGACTTAACTTATGTGGTAGTCAACTAATTATTTTTTCGGCAACCAAACGGTTCAAACCAATTACTCATTTCCTGCTTACTTTGATTTCTTTATATCTATGAGATAAAATGCCTCAATTCATGAGACTTTCATCCAATAATCATTCCAACAAAATATTTGAGTTTACTCAAATTTTGCTACTTTATGTGCCTAATACGATCATAGGCTTGTAAGTTTTATATTGTTCAAAATATGTTGCACTTTAGTAAGCAAATCATAAGTACTATTAAACTCCTGATTTGCGCTAAAATCACATAACCATGAGTACTTGAAAACTCTTGGATATCCATGAGTGCTTTTTGTTGGTAAAAGCTTTCTTTCTACACAAAATTGAATCAACTTGATTCGATTACACTTCTCACCACAGTCTTTCAAAAGAGAATTCCGGCTAACCTTTCAAACCGTCTTTGGCTTTTGACATGGTCGGTAATCGATTCAGTCGCGGCTGCAAATCCGCCCTTCGCCTCTGTTGATGCGACGATGGCCGAATCAACACCACCAACGCTCTGTTCAACAAATTCCCCTCCACTGAACCAATCCTCACCAGCGAGTTTGTCCTCGCCGTTATACGTGCGTACAACCGATTCGAATGGTATCGTGCCCCTTCCGCTAGTTCCCGCCCCCGTAACGAGACTGGATGCGTCGTCGGTCTTTTTGTCTATTTCTTGTTTACCAAAGTCGGACGTCTTGGAGACGTTAACGGGAAAACGAACCGACGACGAAGAGGCGTAGGTAGACGGCAACTGACGTTGAAAACCAAGCCAAACCGAATCGAATCGGATCGCGTGAAGGAAGACACATTGACGACGAATTGAAGCGGATTGAGGGAGATTTCGGCCTCTGGAGACTTCCCTGAAGCCTCTATTTGGTTCGTAAAGAAGTAAGTCTCTCTATTTTGCACCAGTAGGCAGGGGTAGAGGAAGAAAGGGTCCTTTTTTTTTCTTCTTCTTCCCTGGAGTGGTGCGTTTGCACTTTCTGCCGAACGAATTTCAGACAAATGAAATATGCACTGACAGAATTAAACAAATGAAATAGACGAATTAATGCAACACTACAGTTCTATTAAACTGTTCAGATTTGAACACATCGAATCTGCTTTAAGATTGTAGGAAAATAGTAACCCGAATATGTGTTCACAATCCGAACAGAAAATAAACGATGAATATGAAAACGGAACGACTTCCAGACAAGTCGATTCCGAATGCTTCTCCAGTTTTGGAAGGCAGTTTCGTATAGAGTACGAGGATCCTTAAAGCAGATTCGTCCCCCACATTTCGTGCTTGTCGTGGTGAATTTGGACGTCTACTTCCCAGGATAAAAGCTTCCCTGTGCGGTGTTAGAAAGCACGGTACAACACTCGCACACAACGAACTAAGACTACGAAAAGAGAATTTCTGATGGAAGGTGGTGAGAGAGATATTTTATGTTTTTGAGATGTCCCAAATGAGGAAGATGACAGTCCTTTTATAAGAGAAGAAGTGACTGTTGGGAACGGTTGTGTCTGTTCAATTTGAACTGATCAGTTGCAACTGTTGGAATAGTTGCATCTTTTAACAATCCGTCTAAATAACATACTAATATTTAGTTAGCATTTGGCCGAACAAGTTAAAGCCCATTGTGGTGGTTCGACCTTTGCCCAAGTTTCTTCCTCATTAAAGATGTGTAGGCTCTCTCTCAACCCAATGATCAACGACTCATTTTGAGCGCTTAATTTGATCATTCGTTACTTCATAGTTTTTGACGAGTGAGTTACAGAAACGATCACCAATGTACCTATTTTACAACGGTGTGTTCGGTGTCATCAACTCTTAAGCGAGTCGGGTCAAAACTGTACTCAAACGTCGGGTCAATTAATATCGTCAAAATACTATTTTTTCCAACACCCTTTTCTCCCTATGGATGTGTTTTCCGCGTTACTGTGCTGCTGGTTGTTCTTGGTATTTGATTTTATCTGTACGGAGTGTTGCATATCCGATGGTTTTATTTCAGAACTCATGACTGCTGCACGACTATTTGTACACCACTCGGTTCCTTCATAGTAGGACGATTTCTTCTGCAACGGTTGGATCAAAGAGGTACTTAATCTCCCTTCATATTTATACATTCTTTTCTGATTCTCTATGATTATGTCTGAGGCATGTTTTTGTTTGTTCTTGGTTTGATCTCCCTACATATTCATCCATTCTTTTCTGACGTTGATTAGTAAATCAATTGATGGCATCATATTCTCCTCTCTCTCTGTCTGTCTCTCCTTGTGCCCTATATTGGTTTGGTTTTCGTTTGTAGAGTTTTTTCCCCAGAAGTTTCGATTTTAGAAAGATCCCTTAGAAGCCTACTTCAGCAGTGTGGTGAACTTAGGGGTCACACCCTACTTCAAAACACCTTTGAAAAACAATCGGGTGACCTTTTGGGATGGTCTTGTTGTAACTATGACGTAATTGCTAGGCAGCATAGTAGCAACCACTTAAAGACGGATTTTATATTGTTGTATATTTTTGCTGGATAATACTGGTATGTGAATTCAGCTTTGGTTATTTTTGCTGGATAATACTGCTATTATCACTATCCTCTTTCAGTGACAATAGTTGATATCTAATGATGAAATTGGCGGAGATAGAGCATCGGTGAAGGCCGTTGGATGGGGATGCCACATACACGTAAAGGCAGCAAAAAAAACATACACGTAAAGAACTCTATCTCCCTTCTTTTTCTCCAGAAACTATTACAATTATCACCCAAATCTTCACCTTTTAAGAGAATTTTTATGGGTTTTGGAGAAAATTTATGTTCTTGGTGTGGTTGCAGGAAAACATAAGAAGATGATGTGAGGTTTAAGATACACATCTGTGGAATCTTCCGCTCTGATCTTCAATGTGTCAAGAATGAATGGGGCATCACCACTTTTCCAACTGTACCTGGGTAACATTCTTGTCTTTGGATTTGTCTGTTTATTATTAGTCTGGAGTTCCAATGATTATGGTAACTAGAGATCTTTAGTTGTGTATACTACAAATTTATCAATTACGACAATCAGGTATGGAGGCTATTCCGACC
Organism: Linanthus parryae; assembly: GCA_023055425.1. Lineage (NCBI taxonomy): Eukaryota > Viridiplantae > Streptophyta > Magnoliopsida > Ericales > Polemoniaceae > Linanthus > Linanthus parryae. The sequence continues at coordinate 13,566,936 of JALGPY010000008.1, read as the reverse complement.
ATATGGTCGCAACAAGCGATTCGTGGTCCCGCTCACGGGTCGGCACGTGCAATAGATCCGGGCACGGCACGGGCTACTACTTCAGCTCCAGCCGACCCGGGCACGGCACGACCCGCTCCTCTTTGAGCACGGCCCGTTCCCTACACGCTGAGCCTAGGCACGGCCTAAACCCGGCCCGGCCCGGCTCGCTGCCACCATGACGTACACCCGTATTCCTACTACTTGGTTTGAAAAAAATTGAGGCTCGAAAAACGCAGCTACTCCTAAAGGTGATTCACTCTTAAGTCCTACACATGTTCGAAATAAAACGAATGCTAGGAAAAACAAAGCTTCTTACCAGAATCCGACCATATTAGCTCGGTCGGGCTAGGAAAAACAAATCAATTTCTTCAATATCCCGATGGTGAACCCTAAGCTTATACAGTTAACTACAGCTAGTGAGTCCAATCTCGCGATGGTGTTGACCTATTCAGAGGTTATTAAATGGGTCAAATTCGGGTCCGGTTTATTAAATGGGTCCAATTCGGGTACATTTCCACCCGTTGGAGAGGTCACCTGCTGGACACGTGTTATTCCGTCCAACAGAATAAACGGTGTTAGCATTGGTACCATTTTCCATGGTTTTCAAAAGTGTAGTATCGTGACTGCACTATGAATACTTAGTTTACAGTTAAAATAAATTATAGGTACCTCAAGTGCAATTTTTCAAAAATTAAATTTTCAAGAAAAGAAAATGGGTCTACTTCAGTATATTGCGAAGACACCCACACAAATGGATTTAATATAAATATTGCCACTATATAACAGAAGCAATTACTAAAGCCCAATAACCTCTGCCACCAGCCACTCAACATACTACAGAGCAGGGCCGGCCCTATGGTAAAGCAGCCGAGGCGGCCGCTTTAGGACCCCGGCCCGGCGAGGCCCCTGTTTTTATTAGTTGTAATTTTTTTTAAAGAGAGCTCTGGTAACATGAATTACATATTTTGAGACAAGAACAGAAAAAATTATATATTGGTTACCACAAACTTGCCCCAAGTTCGAATCTTGTTAATGACATATGTAAATATATTATTTTTTACTCATTAAAAAATTCTACAATCATTGAACATTTATTAAAACTAATATATTCATCGAAAAATCAACCTAACATGTTAGATACAAGTATTAGAAGTCTAAATCTAAAATTATTTGCTGTAAAATAAATTATTTTTTGTGTATTTTTTTTTTACATAAGGCCCCGAAGTTTATTATTTGCTTTAGGCCCCGGGATGTCTTGGGCCGGCCCTGCTACAGAGGTCACCTCAGCAACACCCACATTAAACACCATGAATCACCACTAACCATCACTACCATCGGCTGAAATTAACTCAACTTCTATGAAGACTCATCATATAATTCAGGTTTAATTTAGATTTTAAAAAATGTTCGATTGTCATAAAGAATCGACCAGCGTTGTTGAGATGTTTTATCAATCAAATTGGTCTTCAATCAGAGTATTTGAAAGTACATTATTCTACTACACCACAAAACCACAATCGCCGCCATCGCCACCACTAATACCACAACAGAACCGTTGCCCAATCAACTGGGGAAAACATTGTCTACCGAATTGATCTTTGATCTGTAGATTTAATAACTCCGGTCAAAAATAATGGCTACGGCTAGCACTTTATCTGCCTGAGAAGATAGAGGTGTGTGAGCGAAGAGTTGAAGGAGAAAAAGAGTGTTAATATGTGACTTGAATTAACTTTGTAAATTCTTTTTTTTTGGTCCAAGGCAAGCAATAAACAATTAAGGAAAGAACTTGCTTAAAGGTCAAAGGAGGTGTCTCCTTTGAGGCGGTGGTGCAATCTTGGTTTGTGTTAACTCGGCAGTAGATGACTATTAAAGACTAATGCCTGAGGTAGTAACACAGGAACACACACACGGTAGAGCAGTGGGTTGGATAGCTTTTGTAGTGTGTGTGCGTGCGTGCGTGTTATTCGGATGGCTGTCGTGGCCACAACTCTTCTCAATAAAATGTCGAGTTCTGGCTGTGGAAGTAATTAGTGGGTTCGTTGAGAATTTGTTTATGAGCCACGTTAAATATCTGTCTCGTTCTTGTTTTTGTTTCATCGTTCTTGCTCGAATATCCTCAGGTTATAACAAAGAGAAAAGAGAGAATGATGGATTCAATTCATTAAGGAAAGTAGTTGCATAGTGGTGTACATACACCTCCACAATACAGTAGATTATAACCTTACCTAACAACTTCTAACAAGTATTTACACTGTAGGTCTTCCTAGTTTCTCTTAACTACATTTTCATCCTTATAGTGAGTTTCACGCCGCGACAGTAAGCAGTCGATGGCAAAGAAAAGAGACAGGCGCGGGGATAGGGAAAATGAGATGATGCGTCCAAGCTTTTCTCAATCTTTTCCGCCCAATCTGGGCGGAAAACCTTTCCTTCCGTACTGATTTAATATGAAGGGACACATGGTGTAGCAATTCTTTATTGAGAATATGGTGTATCCCTTCTAGTACAAATCTAATTTAGGTTGGATATCTTAATAAAATTGGCTTCGATTGGCACAATTATCATCTTAATTTTGTGGGGTGACCATCTCATGTGCATTTAATATGTGCTTTCTTTTGCATTTCTTGAATACATGTATACTTTCTTAGAGCATACATGCATCTATTCATCTCATACTTCTAAAGTTGGACATAAATAGCTGTACACATATCTTCAATTCAATTGCATAGTGCGAATCAATTTTCTTAATAAAGTTGGCTTCAATTGGCACATCATTTATCATCTTAATTTTGTGGGGAGACCTTCTCATGTGCAATTAATATGTGTTTTTTTTTTTTTGTATTTCCAAAACAAAATGTGTTTTTTTTTTTTTGTATTTCTTGAATACATGTATACTTTCTTAAAGCGTTCATGCATCTCATCATCTCTACTTCTAAAGTTGGGCATAAATATACATGTATACATACCTCCCATTTAATTTCATTATGTGAATCACTGAAATGCATCCTATGTATGTGAGAAATTAAGCATTACTTGGAACTTATAAATAACATCACATATGTTGTGACGATACTATCGTTGCAATTGACATATGAACACTGTTTAACAACATGTCAGGTATCCTTGTATTTCGGGTGTCATAAGTACCCTCTTTTTCTGTACATATTTTTTCTCGAAATAAATATTTATGAAATTGGCATAGGATGACAGTTCGTATATACTATGAACAATTTTAGATGTATGCATTGGTCCTAATTTGTCATTTCGAGATTGTGTAATCGATCAAAAAATTTCATGCAGGTTCATTGGTTATGTTCTTGTGTTGTTACCTCTTTGTTAGTTGCACTGGCGTTGAAGGGATTGCGACTTTGTTTCGAGAAGATCTTGAATTAGAGAAACAACTTAAAATTCTCAACAAACCCGCTGTCAAAACTATCAAGGTATGTTAAGCAATATGTCTATATTCTTTTATTAGAATAACACTCATAATTGATTACAAATACATAGAAAGTATCAAATATGTGATGACTAACAACAAATTTATAAATATTTACAGACTAATTACGGAGACATATATGATTGCGTGGATTTCTACAAACAACCAGCTTTTGATCATCCTTTGCTTAGAAACCATTCTTACAATTTTCAGGTACTTCTCGAACTCATATTTGTCTCAAAAATTGTAGGATTTATGTCGTTAGTGATCAGGTTTCAATATTTCATGTTAATAGATGAAGCCCCCATCCTTCCGAAGAAAGAAGTCTCAATTTTCAGTTGAAAATGAGACTCATATTGGACTAAAGATTAATGGAGATTGCCCGGTAGGAACTGTTCTTATCAAACGGGTTACTAAACAAGATCTCATCAGGCAAAAACTTGCTTCAAAGGATCCACCGGCTGCGAATATCGTAAGTTTATTTGACCCGTCGTTATTGTTTTGGCATATTTTTTACTTCGTTCTGAACAACCAAATTTTCAATTTTCTCTTCTTTATATCAGATTTTCGTGATGGTTATAATTAAAAGACTTTTGTTCTCATTGTTTTTTAATTATTGTTGTGCAGCTCACTGTATCTAGCACGATCCTAAAAGACGTACAGTACACAGGAGTTTTAGGATATATTTCGATTTATAAACCTGCTGTGACGGGTAATCAATACAGTGCTGCTCGGATGAAGCTCCAAAACGGAAAAGAATATTTAGAATTTGGATGGCGGGTGCGTGCGTATACTACAACCCCAACACGGGATTTAAAAACATCGAATTATCTATTCCGTCATAAGTATTTTATGGACTTTCAATTCAGTAACAAATCAATTTACTGATTTGTTTTATTTGTCCCAGGTTGATCCAACTTTATATGGTGACTCTAACTCTCACATCTTCATTCAAACAAATGTAAATATCTTCACTTATCATATGCCAGTTTGTCCTTTTCAGCATGTATATGTTCTAATATATGACAAAATAAGTTGTTTGTATATTGTGCAGAGCAATTCAGCAAAGTGTTTTGATGCACAGTGTGGATTTGTTGTTAGTACAGGGCAAGTAACTCCCGGGTTAACTTATCCTCCAGAAGCTATATCTATTCCCGGGGGACCAATACATAAAGAAACTCTTCTTAGGGTGCGGAGGGTAAGATTTCTTCCACAAACTCCTGGCCATTTTCTTCTTCACGCGTGGTATATTAATGTAAACTTTTGTGAGTTTAAGTATCTGACCTAGCTAGCTCTTTTCTTTTAATCTTCGATATGTTTTTGTATTTATAGGAAAGTGATGGAAACTGGTGGCTCACAATAGGACGTGACTTTCAGCCTATTGGGTTTTGGCCAAGCAAGCTATTCTCTGAACTCACAAACATCGCTACTTATGCTGATTGGGGAGGACAGGCTTATAGTCCACCAGGCGTTGCAGGACCTGAAATCGGAAGTGGATATCTTCCTTCAAAGAATAAAAAATACGACGCGTTCATTCGGGTTATGACAGCGATTGATGCTTCTGGAAATGAAGTGAATCTTGAAACATCCACGTATATTGTGAATGACAGTGGAGCTGAATATAATGTCATAGATGATCCCTATAGTGATCCTGTATTTGGGCATACCGTTTATTTCGGTGGATCAAAAGCTGCTGTATGAAGTAGAAAATAAACATGAAAATATAATCTAATAAAATCGGTAAATTAACTTTTCTCGTGTCGTCATTTACTTGATTCCTTTTTGAATCCTAAGATGGTTTTTTTTTTTTTTTGAAATTGAATCCTAAGATGGTTTATTACAAAAATACCTCTATAAGTTTGTTTTATTATAAATGTATCTCTATTATTTTCTCATAGTTTCTTTATTCCGTGTAGAAACATTATTTATCTAAAGAGGAAAAAAAATAGTTGTTCCTCAATAGACTCCTCATCGCCTCTTCCTTCTAACGGACGCAACTCTAAGCGAATCTTCTGGTAAAAGATGCAACTCTTCCGTTAATAGGAGATTCAAGGGTTCCTCCGTTCCTCAGCGAATCGTCCATCCTGCAGTGCGTATAAGATCTAGAAAGGTGGAACCCTAACAATCCCTTTTTTTTATGTATGTTCGTGATTTTGTAGTGACAGCCTGGGAGGTTTAAGTGGTATCCATGTATCAAATATATTGCCAAGATGTCGGGTCTATTCAATATGAAGGAACTCGAGGATTGTGGTTTTCTAATGGTACTTTCTAATGTTTTGTTTATATAAAATCTTTGGTTCAGCATTAAATATCTTATTTTGATCTCATTGTTATGCTCGAATGCAGGATATTGGGATGGTTGACCGACAGGGAAGATCAGATTTAGGAGGTAGGCCGACTATGTAACGAAAATTCAATTTTTTATCTGCTCCCATTGTTTCCTTTCACTTATATAAACTCTTACAGATTTTATGTTCGTTATTCATATCGACACCAGTGGATTGGGATCCATGCAGTAGAAGAAAACTACATACCAGTTTGAATAAGCAACGATGTTACAGAGGAAACACTCGTTTTTTGTAAAAGCTTCATGCATAAACTCCTTTTTTTGGGTTAATTTCTTTCAAATATGAAAGCAAGAATTCAGACTCTTTGATTCCATTATAGCATATGGTTATTTGCTAGATCAATGGTAGAGTTTTAGCTCTGAAAATCAGCCCATAGTTTTTCTTTGCTGCAATAGAACCTGATTGCATACTCACAAACAATTCATCCTTAGAATAATTATATACACCAAGTTCATTATTTGTGTAATGTTTAGTTTATATACAAAGTTTTAGTCAAATTACCTACACTAACATTGTAAAGACGCTATGATCGATAATGAAAGTAACACAACCTATGTGGGTTATGGAGTCCATGCTTTTCCCAGGTAAATGTAATATTGAATTTCAAAGTACCCTCAAGGTATCCTCTATCCTCTTTAATTGAGAACAAAAATTCTAAAATTTTGAACTACTTGACTTTGTCATTTGTTATCTAAAACCTACTTTTCAATCTAACTTCTAAACCGACCTATAGTTTGATGTTTGTTACTGAAAACCTATGCAGTGTCAGTTTAACCCCAGTACATACATGCAGTCTACAAATTGCTACCAATCACCACAATTATTTTCATGCGATTTTTGAAAAAATGGACTATACATGTGACTACACCGTGTAAACGTTAATTGTCATGTGATGGAGGTGATTTTCACGTAAGTGGAAAAGTGTAATTGTCATGAGGAAGAAAGCCGGTAAATAGAGCTAAGGCTTTTTGAACGTTAGAGGGAATTTGTGGTGATTGGTAGAAATTCGTAAATTATAAGTAGGTTCTATGGTCAAATTAAAACTACAATAGGTTTTGAGTAACAAATGTGAATATTCACGTCGAATTGAAGCTGCAGTAGCTTTTTGGTCACAAATGAAAAAGTGCATGTAGCTTTACGGTAATTTGCTCTTACAAATATCTTTTCCTTTTTATAATTTGTACAAGTAATATTGATTTAATGTGATTTCTTTCTACCATATGAAGTATCATTCCCTCTTTATGAATCTATTTTCGAACAAGACACTGGAAAGGGAAGATAAATAACCCGGTGAAATGTTAGATTTCTTGGCATTCTCATGGGTTTTAGACTCCACGTGTAAAGCACGTGCACAAAACTAGTAAAAGAAAGAGGCAAAACATACAAGTAGTTGTTTTTATTTTTTTTTTGAGGTCCACCTGTGAACAGTTAAAACTTTTCGCGGTAACTGTAAATACTTTGTTTGGGCTAAGGTATTATTGTAATAATGGTAAACTTTAAATAAATACTAAAACATTAATACTAAATCCATAACATTCATCACCATTTTCGATGACCATATCATATTACATCTACCAATGAGAATTGACTTAGATTGATTTTTCCAAAATTAATTTCAAAAATTGTCCAAAATTCAAAAACATACGTCAAGCATCAACTCGTCTATCTAACCGTTTTTCTCCAGAAAAATACCTTCTGAATTCACGGTGTAAACTCTCCACAAGAATACCTTCTGAATTCACGGTGTAAACCATTTAAAAAAGTAAAAATAGACTGATAACCCAACATCAGCAGATCGTAAAGAGCGATAGAAATTAAATTCGTAAGATTAGTGTTCTGTCACAATTCAGTTTTCTCCAATGTCTCAAGATCATTACTACTGTTTTTCAATAATCTTGGTCAAAAATATTTGAACAATCTGCTTATATAATCTTCATTTTATTCCCTCTGCGTTCTGGCTGCAAATATTTGGAAACTATTTATAGCCATAACACACAATCGGTGAATGCATGAAAGGCCGTGAAAAAATTTGTAGTACTTTTTTTTTTGGCTGTGACTAAGAGGATCTCCTAGTCCTAGTGAGAGAAAATTCTAGTGAGAGGTTTCTCCTCTGGTTTTTTGTCTCATCTACTGAATGGTAGCCTTCGTTTCGGTAAGGCTTGTTCTTCAGCATCCTTGCTGATTCCAGTCGTCAGATTGTGTGTTACTAATGGAGAATCCACAAAGTCCGATTACTCTGTCACTCGATGATGGAAAACACTCAGTAGAAAATCTCACAAAAGCATGTCTATATGGAAAAATCATCACAAAAAGAGAAATAAGACAGATAAGTGTCGAATCGGTTTTCAGTTCCATCTGGAAAATCAGAGGGGGATTCAAAGTTTCAGCAAGAGGTGACAATATATTTGTGTTTGATTTCCAGAACGAAGATGATTGTAAGAATATATGGTTGGGAACTCCATGGACAGTCCAGAATCACCTTATGGTGATGAAGCAACATCAACCAGAGATGAGACCTGAAGACATGAAATTCTTAAACTGTGAGTTTTGGGTCCAGATCTGGCGACTCCCCCACGAGAAACTTACAGTGAAGAATGGGAAAAAGATCGGTGCCATCATCGGAGAAGTGGTTGAGGTTGATGCAGAAGATGAGAAGAATGATGAGGAAACTCTCATGGATCCTATCAGGTTCAGAGTGATTATCGATCTAACAAAGCCACTGGAAAGGGGGTTCTTTCTCAATAAACGAATAGGGGTGGCGGATTGGATTCCTTTCCAGTAAGAAAAACTGGGGAATTTCTGCTTCAGATGTGGAAGGATATGACATGAGAAGGATGACTGCAAAATCCTATCGCAGCTAGAAGGTCTAAATTCTGGCTATGGAAATCATCTGAGAACGAAAGAAGGGAAGAGATTAGGGTTCGGAAAAAATCGAAGGAAAATGGAGTGGGAGAAGAAGAAATATGAACACATGAAGATGACCGTGGGAAGCAACAATCCGGTGACGGAAACCCTTCCGGCGGCGGCGCGTGAGATTGCCATAAACGATACCACAACCCAGATGGAGGAAAGACGCGTGGCCACAACGGTTAGTGACATCACGAGGAATCAAATCCAGTACAGGAGGACGACGCGTGATGATCGAGTACCAGCTGTCCTACCACAGAGAGCCCGTGGTGGTACCATCCTTGTACGGAATGAGGAGCTGCAAGATTCATCAAGATATGAATCGATTAGGGTTTTACAGGCAGAGGATTAGGACAACTACCTATGTGGAGTGGATTGGGCTTTTGTGGTGGGCTAGGCCAAAAAATTTACACTCCGATTTGTGGGCTGTTGTTCTCAGTAAAGACGGACCCAACTATGACCCAAAAAGCATTTGGGCTGACTAATGATGGATCCAAATACAAGAAATAGAAGAGATTAATGATGCGACGTCGTCACGGCTAGGGAAGGAATTGGGAACGATCAAGAACCCTAATCAAGATAGAAGAAGAGAACGAGCTCATTCCCAAATCCAAATTGGAGATGTTGAAGCAGAAGCAGTAAGGGAGAATAAGAGACATAACGATGAACGGGAAGCATTCCGCGAAGAAACGAGGCAGATGGTGGTCAATCAATTGGTTGCAGAAAGCTTTTGGACACAACTTCAGCTTAAAAGGGAATTTAAAAAAGTCATGTTTCCATAATTCCCAAAAGGAAAGAAGAGAGGTGAGAAGTGGGTAACTATGATCCGGAAACAAAAACAGAGTTCATCATGCAGAAATTGGTAGATGCAAGAAAGTTTTACCACAGGGGCAAAGATGGTGTCTTCAGAAGGGCGGTTATTAGGGTTGAAAACTTCATTAAAAGAAGCAAATGGGAGACTATGGCTGAGGAGGCGGGCCTTATCACGCCCCCAAGCCAGCCATGAGAGGACTATGCTGGAATTGTTGGAGGTTGGGACAAACCTCGACAATTCGCCAATTAAAGTCCTTAATAAAGCAAGAAGAACCAGAATGGGTCTTCATTGCTGAAACAAAGGTACTTTCTGAATAATACAAAAAAAGTCTCCTTTGTCTTCAATATAATAGTTGTGAGGTAGGAGAACCAAGAGGTAGAAGTGGAGGTCTCTGTTTTATTTACAAGAGTAGTTGTGATTATGAAGTGGTGTATAAAGACAAGTCTATGATTACTGTTTTGATGCCTAGTAGCAATGGTGGTATGAATTAGCTGCTAATCTGTGTTTATGCACCTTGTCTCAAGAAGGAAAGGGAGTGTTTATGGGATAGTATCAACTACATTATGGATATTTGTCAACTGCCAACAGTTATCATTGGTGATTTCAATGAGGTCTGTTTCCAAAACCAAAAAAGGGGTGGAAGAAGTGTTGGCCAAAGTTCAAAAAGGGGTATGCTTCAATTCATTAACAAGGCAGGTTTGATTGACATGGGATTTGAAGGTGCCAAATTTACTTGGACTAATGGTTGGGAAGTAAAGAGGAACATTATGGAAAGACTGGACATGTGTACTCAACTCAAGATTGGAGAGTTCAATTCCCCAAAGCTAAAGTTCTACACCTCACAGCAGGAGAATCAGATCACAATCCAATCTTTCTAGACACAGAAGGGAAGAGAGAGGGGGTGAAGAGACCATTCAGATTTGAAGTAATGTGGGTTAGGGATGAGACAAGTAAGGATGTAGTGGCCAATATATGGTTGACTAAAACTAATATGGATGTTGAAGGTAAGGAATGGTTGAGGAAGCAAAAATTAACCAAAGAAGCCTTTAGAAAATGGAATAAAGAGTTCTTTGGTCATATTGACACATTGCTATCTGAAACTACAGCATAGCTACAAGACATTCAAGAAAAAGAAGACAAGTATTGTCCCAGAATTGAGAAGAACCTAAAAATGCAAATGCAGGAGCTTTTATTGAGAAAAGAGATTAATTGGAGGCAGAAGTCTAGAGTACAATGGCTCAAGAAAGGTGATGCATATACCACGTATTTTCACACTATTGCTGCTATTAAAGGTCAAAAAAATAGAATCAATTCTATTTATATGGATGATGGTAATATATTACAAAAAAGGGAGGATATAGGAGCTGCTTTTATGTGCTATTTCAAAAGTTTATTCTCTACCACTGGTAATATAACACCAAACTGGTTACAAGATTTAGTGGCCCCTGTGGTGGATGAGAGTGAGGGGGATCAACTAATCAGTATACCTACCAATGAGGAGATCAAAGATGTTTTGTTCCAGATGGGCAATCACAAGGCCCCTGGACCTGATGGAATGTCAGTACTTTATTATAAGCATTATTGGGAATGGGTGGGTTCTGATTTTTGTCAGGTTATCAAAAAAAAATTCCGAAAAAATGCCTCAGCATTTGAATGCTACTTTCATAACTCTAATTCCCAAAAGGGAGGGGGCACACAAGCTTAGTCACTATAGACCTATAAGTCTATGTAATGTGACTTATAAAGTGATAGCAAAAATTATCTCTTTAAGGTTAAGACCTTTCTTGGATAGGTGTATCAGTCCAAATCAAGCAGCCTTTGTTCCAGATAGGAACATACAAGACAATGTTGTCATTCTTCATGAAGCTTTGCATACAATGAGTAGGAAAAAAGGAAAAGGAGCTCTTATGGCTGTAAAAGTGGATATGGAGAAAGCATATGATATGCTTGAGTGGGACTTAGTATTGAAGGTACTCAAGTGGCTAAACTTCCCTGATAGGTTGATCATGTGGATTAAAGAGTGTATTTCTGCAGCTAAGTTTTCTGTCATGATTAATGGAGGGCCTATTGGTTTTTTTGAAGCTTCAAGAGGAATAAAACAGGGAGATCCAATGTCACCCTCCCTGTTTATTCTGTGCTCTGAAATTCTAACAAGAATTCTAACATTTGCAGAGACTAATGGATGGATACATGGCTTGAAGTTAACAAGAAATTCAAATCCCATTCATAGTTTAATGTTTGCTGATGACTTGATCCTCTTTTCCAGAGCCAACAAGGAGGAAGCTAAATACATTTCTTTATGCTTAAAGCTGTATGAAGAGGTCTCAGGTCAGAAAGTCAACAATGAGAAGAGTGCAATTTTCTATAGTGGGAATGCAGACAAAAATATTAGAAGACAAGTCAAAGAAGAGCTGCACCTCAAGAAAGGGTCAAAATAGTCTATATACTTAGGTCTGCCAATGTTCAAAAGAAATCTAGATTATCCACATTCAAACCAGTGATGGAGAAGATGGATAAGAAGACTGTTGGGTGGAAAGCAAAGTTGATGTCTTATGCAAGTAAGAAAATTGCTATCAAATCTGCTCTTAGTTCCATTCCATCTTATATTATGTCCATATTTATGCTTCCCAAGAATGTGTGTAATAGTATAAAATCTGCTGCTGCACATTTCTGGTGGGTGGTTCCAAGGAAAAGAGGAAATTAGCTCTAGTCTCTTGGCAAAAGTTATGTAGAACTAACAAAAATGGTGGTTTGGGATTTAGAGAAACTCATGCCTACAATACTGTTATGGTTTCTAAGCTGAGTTGGGATCTATGCATTAATAAAGATAAGAAGTGGATCAAACTTCTATTAGAAAAGTATTGTAAAATTTTGGATTTCAAAGATGTGGAATCCAGAAATGGGGATTCATTCTTCTGGAAAGGGGTTATGAAGGGGAGGGATGCTTTAGCTCCTTTGATGTGTAAGATGGTGGGGAATGGAAGAAGCATTAACATATGGTTGGACCCTTGGGTTACCAACCTTGAGAACTCAAAACCAAAACCTCCTGATGACTTACTTAATGCCCCAAAGATGGTGTATGAGTTGTTTGATCCAATTACCAGAGAGTGGAAAAATGAGGTGCTCCAAAGATGGTTCCAAGATTTTGAAGTTGAAGAGATACTGAAAATTAAAGTTCCAGTTCTTGATACTGAAGATACATGGGTGTGGATGGATAATTCTACTGGGAATCCTACAGTTAAGAGTGTGTATCAACACCAAACCAAACTTAACCAGGAAGGGAGAAATGACAAGATGTGGAAGGTTATTTGGAAGCTGAAAATGCACAACAGGTTAAAAATGATGATTTGGAGGATTTATGCAAAGGCTATCCCTGTTTGTGAATTTCTACAAAATAGTGTGAGCTTAGAGGATGGTAAGTGTTGTCTCTGCAAATCCAAGTTTGAAACTGCTAGTCACCTGTTTTTCACTTGTGATTATGCAAGAGTTATGTGGTTCAGCACTATTGCCTTAAGAACAGATTATTGGCCTGAAAGATCCATTAAAGATTAGTTCAAGATGCTGCTTTGTGATGAGCAGATGAATGAAACTCAATGGGATATGGGCATTTGGCTTGCTATAATTTGTGATAATATGGAAGAGAAATGATGTGTTATTCAACAATATTGATTTGGTCAAAGAGAAGGGCAATATGGACCATCACAAAAATAGAATGATGAACTTGTATCATCAATATAAAGAGGTAAAAGTTGGTCAAGTTAGGGACAAATCAGAGAAGAATTACAGTTGGAGGGCTCCAGAGAATGGGTATGTGAAAATCAATTGTAATGCCAGTCTAAAAAATGGAGTAGCTGGGATTGCAGCCATTGCTAGAGATGAAAAAGGGGAGGTTATCAATTGGTGTTCTCAGATTCTGGAAGGTGATAATCTAGATGTGGTTGACTGTGAATTAACAGCTATTGAAATGGCTGTACAAATGGTGATGAAGGAAGGATGGTGCAAGTTTCTGGTAGAATTTGACTGCATTCTGGCTGTGAATGGTGTGAAAGATCCAACTAAAGCTGGATGGAATCTCAGAAATAGATCACTATGCTTGTTTAATTTTTGTAAAAGGTGGGATCTTAGTTGTGTTTCCTTTATCCCTAGAATGGCAAATAGTAATGCTCATGTTTATGCAAACTGAATTCGCACAAATAGGGTGAATAGGTGTGTTAGGATCCCTGATAGTGTCCAATTGCAGTAGAAAAAGGTTTGTCTGATTTGATGAAAGTGTTTTGCTCTTTTAATAAAATTCTACCTCATCAAAAAAAAATGCATGAAAGGCTAGCGGCACCAGCCCACTCAACATAAGCTCATTCGCATGATTCGGCATTCTATCAAGCCGTACGTTTTTTTTTTTTTTTTTTTTTTTTTTTTTTTGAGAAATCAAGTCATACTTTTTAAGTGAAAGTTAAGAACTATTTATAGTCTCCAGTGCCACACGTCTTCTGATGGAGATTATTTTAGTGTTCTACTACATCCAACTGGACTTGGTGCTCTAATTGAGCATTGCCTTCCAATCTGATTAAACGGCGTATTTCTTTGAACACTTGTCGCACTTCCATTTCTTCTCCCCATGTTTGCGACTGTAGTGCTTCTTAATGCCTGTGAGGTGAACAATTGTCGCACTTCAATTTCTTCTCTCATCTTAACCAAGTACATTATGTTTATGAGAAACACAATATGTATGTATCATAGGATTTTGTAGTTACTATGAATTGATGTTTTTCCTGATGTTGGGCTAGTCTATTGTGACAGTTACAAGGATCATTAATTGCAGTTATTAGCCTTTCCTCTCACCTAAGATGCTCACATGAGAAGCAATTACAGTAAAACCTCTATAAATTAACAATGTTGGGACCGGAATATTTTATTAATTTAGTGAGATATTATTATATCGACAAATTAATAATTTATTAATTTAAAGAGATTGTACGTATGATCTTTAACTTTTGAAGTCCAATGTACTAGTTATAATGCATATTAGTTAAAAACAAACCGATTTAATCCTTATTAAATTGATGTGAATCACTTTCTACATTATCCCGGTGAAAGTAATGAATATTATGAGGTTCAAAACATTGAATAAATTGTGGCAAATACTATTCAAAATCCGGTCGATGACGATGATTCCATAGCATTGAAATCGGTCACTCGGAAAGAAGCATTGCAAGCGGAAACAATTCTTCACAACTTGCAATACGAGAAGACACTGTCCAACTCTTAAGTGCAATGGGGAGATTTAAAGACGAACTCATGATAGATCTGAAGTTGAACAAAAAATAAGTGACTATATATCCATTTCTCACTAGCAAATATTAAAATTTTGAATATTTTAGTAATTATTAATTGATAGTTTCGTCGGGACCAATATATATACAGGGATTTTTAAAAAATTATTATCTTATTATTTTATCGATTGGGGTCCAATTTTGAACTGATTTCAAGTTGGGACTGGACAAATTATTAATTTTATCGAAGTTATTAATTTATCGAGTATTTATTTATAGAAGTTTTACTGTACAGTATGCATAAGTGTGTCGTGACAACAGTGGAATGCGCTTTAGCTACCCCAATGATCTGATCACTGTCTTTGGTATTTTAGAACAAGAATACCTAGAAAAAATTCATCATTTTTTTATTTAGTTTTTCACAAATGTTGGTTACTCTTTTTCTGTTGTTAATTAGATGATTAAGACCTCATTCATAGTTGCGTACAAGTTGCAAGTTCTATCATTTTGATTCTTTGTTAGAATGCCTTGAAGCTGAGTAAACAAGTCTAGTCGAGGAAACAAGTCAATAAGGCAAGAGAAATTAGGTTGCAGCGTTCTCGTATGACATGCATTTTTTCATACATTTTGTATTTATCGTCTTGTCGGTGCGTGGGGTAGTATTTCATAAAACAATGGATACAGACGTTTTGCTCATGACTTTAGCATACTTAAAACATCCACTGGGAGGCCAGTTGGTCTTTCAATTACGAAAACACAACTGAGTTCTAAAGTGCTCTATGGGAGAGAGGTGGAACAAAATTTCAATAATGTTTATGATAGATTAAGACCAATAGTTCGTAATAAGTCATTGGAGGAAACTTAACCAGGATTTTGAAGTGAAATATAATAAACGAACAAAAATTTACCAATATAAAGATGGACATAAAGTGATGAACGGTTGTGACTAGTAGGCATGGCAATTGGCCCGGATTACAACACGTTGAACCCATCAATATCTTCTACTCATCTCTCACCCAAATGCAAAATTGACATTGGTGGGTTCCCTAGCATTCCTCCATGAATTAAATATTCTTAGGAGCATTACCACTTATATTTTTCTTTCAATTCTAAGTTTTAAGCGGAGAGACTCAGAAATTGTCGACCGGACCAGAAAGAGAGAAAGGAAGATGAAGTCAGAGATCTGCAGCTTTGAAGCTTGTTCTAGAAGTGCTCATATGTTAGCATAGTAATACGTTCAAAAATAGGTGCTTAAAAGCTTAGTAAGAAATGGTCGATTGGACCAGAAAGAGAGAAAGGAAGATGAAGTCAGAGATCTGCAGCTTTGAAGCTTGTTCTAGAAGTGCTCATATGTTAGCATAGTAATACGTTCAAAAATAGGTGCTTAAAAGCTTAGTATTGGTCTTAGAAAGCTAATGTAAAGAAGAATACTATATTCATTTTGATAAATATATGAAATGTGTTTAGTTGAATTTACTGTTATCATGAAATTATGAAGGTGATATAAAAAAAATGTTTGATAACTAAGTTCAGAAACTTTAAATGTTGCAACCACAGACAGCACAATTGAAGGTTACAAACTCACAAGCAACATGGACTTTCACAATTATAATGGTCAAGTTCAAATTCAGTGAATGGCTACAAGAAATGTTAGCATAGGTTCAAAATAGTTACTCAGAAAGCAGAGTGTACTCCTGATAATTATTTTGAGAAATGAATGAAATGCTTTGTATAGAGTATAGACTGTCACTACACAAATAAACAAGGAACTCCAAATGAGTTCTTATATGCAATATGTGTTGCAGAGGAATACATACATTTTTTTAGAGATTGTTAATCTCCTTGTTTGCAGTAGTATGTGTAATTTAACAAATGTGTAAGACAACATTATTTTAGAGATTTACATATTCTCAAGCATGCCAAGCTTCAAATTGAATTAAAGAGATGTACCAACTTTGAAAGTTCAAATGCCAGCAACATGTGATTATTTACTCAAGAAATATGCTAATGTTGCTCCTAAGAAGGATGCATTCATTAATCACCAAAAGATCAAGAAATTATGATGAGCTTGACATGTGCATTGATATTGACATGTACACTGATCAAGAAATTAGCATGATCTTGACATGTGCATGTTACTCTTTAGAATTGCAGAGATGTGCATTGATGTCGAGCTTGGCACTTCTATTTTCAGATTTTCACCACAGGAGTAGTAATGTTTCAAATTTCTGATTCCTTGGTGGGCACGACATTTTCGTTTGTAGCAATATAAAAGTCATAAACAACAAATCTCTTGTTTCCTGCAGAAGATATTCAGGAAGGTTCCTACTAGATGCATGTCTCATTGCAGGGTCAGTAATGAAATTCCAACTTTGTCTTGTTGAACTCCAAAGGTCATATTGCCATGTGAATTTGCCACTTGAGCTCCAATTGACCCAGTCATTAGTTGATAAGAAGACCAAGTCAACCTTCTCTCCCTCTCTGAGCTATACAAATGTTGAAGACAGTGTGGAACAGGCACAGCAAAGGAGAAATGGATTTGTGTTCCTTGCAGACAAAGAGGCCCTTCATCACACTCACTTTCCTGCTTGTTCTTCTCTATTCCTGCTCTAGTTTCCCCTCAACAGGTCAGTTCCAAATCTCAACTATTACACGATCCGTTTCAAGTTTTCTTTCTTTGAATAGCTGTTTATCTTGGTTGCATCAATGGGTTTCCGCAGGAAACTGAATATTTTTCCTGTGTCACTTGGAATCTTGGAACTCTCCGCCGTAGCAAATAAACATACACATGACACACTGTATCTTTACATTACACCAATCAAAAATCGGATTATGAATGTGTCAATGAAGAAAAACGGTTGTATCGGCTCATAGAGAACTACATTTCCTATAACACACTAACTCATAGATGGATTGTGTAGAGAATCATACTACATTTCATGCAATTGCAAGTCTTGACCCAGTTAGATGTTCAAACACAGAAAAGAAGGCAGAAAACAAAAAACATTGATATTTTTAGGCTAAAGATCGAAACACTATTATTCTATTTAAAGAAGGGAAGTGGGAATGAACTGATGATCCAGTATTAGTAGTCAAACTATAACCAAATTAACAAAGGATCCTCGCCCCGAGCAGTGGGTGGTTATTAATTACTTAAGGAATCAAACAGTTTTCAGGGTGTTTATTTATAAATATATATTAAATAACTTAACATATAATTTTAATGGTTGATGTTATCAAAGTTAAGAAAGATCTTTTACTACTATTGTATCAACTTGGCAAGTCCACTGGAAAAGTACAGTAACTTATCAGCACAAAGCTTGCACTTTTGCAAATGCATAAAATTCATAAGCATCAGATAAAGGGTTTTTTGCTATCTGTTGCAGCAAAAAGTTTCACAAAAAACAAAGAAGCCTATCGCGTGAAGTATATGAAATATTTAGCTCGACATTTGAACATTTTATCAAAAACCTTGTCGAATTGAAGCAAATTTGTTTATAATTTAAGAGCAACGAAGAGGTCCGACCATAAGTAATTGGTGATGCCCACCACAAAAGACAATAACTCCACTCCAAAAACAGCAGCCCACTAAAAAAGTATAAAAATGGTAATAAACCGCCATTTGAATTTAACAAACTTGAGCTCCAAACTGAAAACCAGCTTAGAGTTTCATGAAGAACAGAAAGTAAAGATACGGAGCTCTCTCAAGAGAAATGAGCAAATACAGAAAGAAAACAGAAACGCCTAATCTTCATTCAATGGATTTGGAGAATAAATACATAGTGAGATGAACGGTCCGATTTATGACCGTTCGGAATTATCTTAAGATAATACCATAAAGTTTACATTAGGTTACAAATAAGTCCTTGGATCTAATACTGGGCTGGGCCTGTTCTGTGAGAGCTCTTGGAGGGCTAAACTATTATTGGGCCTTCTTTCTTCCATCTTTGGGCTTCTTATCTTTAAAACGAACGACCCTGGCCGTCTGAAGATAAAGTCCAACCCCTTGCCATCTCTCTTTTCTCTATAAATGTTTCAATTCAATGTGGAACAGACACGGCAAGGAGACATGGATTTGTTTAAATTGCGGACAAACAGATCTTTTATATGTTTCACCATTCTTGTCGTTCTTTCCTGCTCGAGTTTCCCCTCTGCAGGTCGTTTCCAAATTGCCTGCTCTATGCCCTGCTTCAGATTTTTCGTTCTTTGAATTAATTGTTTTTTTTTTTTTTGTCAAATTATTAGGTTTTTAGTAGTGTGTCTTTGACAATAGGAAGTGAAGACTTTTCTTTTCAAAGCATGACATCTTGAAGTTTTCCACTAGAGTAGGACCAGGGCGGAGCCATGTAGGGGCACGTGCCCCCCCAACCCCCCTATTTTTTCCCGGAAATACTAGAGTATTCATTGATTAGCGATTGGTACGTTGGCCTAGTGGTTAGGACTTTGGTTAGCGAAACCCAAAGTCTCCATTGATTCTTGTTAGAAGCATATGTTTTTGACAAAAAAAACACCACCTATTTAATATACGAAATTACACCTTTAATTTATCATAAATACACAAAAAGACCATAGCATTTATTATATTAGCATAATTTTTTATTCATTAAAAATCTATACCCTCTCCTTAAAAGAAATTGTGCGCCCCCCCCCCCCCCCCCCTCCCCAAACAAAATCCTGGCTCCGCCACTGAGTAGGACCATCTTTTTACAGATACCAGAGTATTGAATTCAGCAAATGCTTCGACAAAGAGGAAATTAGGAACATAAGAGTTATGTTTGTTGGTGAGATTATATAGAAAATCACATATGCAACTTTGTATTCTTTCTGCAGAAGCTTATGATCCATCTGATCCAAATGGGAATATCACGATCAAGTGGGATATTATAAGTTGGACCCCCGATGGCTACGTGGTGAGCTTCATTCTCTTGCATCAACGTGGTGAATAATCTTGAAATCATCAAGACTGGTTTCACTGTTGAACCCTAGTTGGCTTTGTTTCCTTAACCAACTCTCAAATTTGACACCCTTATTTTGAAATTGTAGGCTGTTGTTAATATTTACAACTACCAGAAATACCGCACAATCCAAGCCCCAGGATGGAAGCTAGGATGGACATGGAAAGGCAAGGAAGTAATCTGGAGCATGTTGGGAGCTCAAACAACTGAACAAGGCGACTGTTCGAGATATAAAGGCAACATTCCACATAGCTGCTTGAAGAAGCCAAATGTTGTAGATCTGTTGCCTGGAACACCTTATAATCAGCAGATTGCGAATTGCTGCAAAGGCGGTGTCATGGGCTCGTGGGGTGAGAACCGTGATAAAGCTGTGAGCTCGTTCCAGATCACTGTTGGCCAAGCCGGAACTACCAACAGAACGGTCATGATGCCGAAAAACTTCACTCTGGATGCACCTGGTAAAGGATATACTTGTGGACCTGCCAGGGTAGTGAAGCCCACCAGATTTATTACTGCGGACGGAAGGAGAGTCACTCAAGCTATGAGTAAGTATGTTCAATTCTTAAGAAACAATGGATATAAGCACTTGGACTGTTCCTTACAAACACAGAACTCATAACTACTACTATCTGTTAAAAGTTATAGGCTTAACTGCTCAATGCATACCCCCAGTTTGTCAAAACTATCACATTGCTTTTAAAACTAGCTGATTGCATCTCCATTTGCAGAAAAGACGTCAATGTCAAACTGGGAATAAAATTTTATCGCAAAATTAACATACTTGGAGGGCATTATTTCACACATTGATATGCGTTCATATAATAAACAATGTGCACCTTATGAAAAGACCTCCGTCGGTTTTAAACTTGATGATTTCAATCCCAGCTTGACATTGACGTCTTTTTTGATAATGGGGGATGCAATCAGCTAGTTCTAGAACTGAGGGTTGCAATGTGATATTTTCAGCAAAACGGGGTATGCATTAAGTAATTAAGCCTAAGTTAAAAAACCACAAAATTTTGCTATTCTGGTTTCAAGTTATAGAAACATCAATGCACGGTTGATTCTGGTGAAATTTTCTCTCATATATGCCTGTGTAAACACATAAGTGACTCCTCTGGTTCGGGTGAAATTGCTAAGCTTGAGTTACTAGTAATAGAATATGCGTGCATTATTTTTGTAGCTGCAATGAACATTGTTGCTCATGTTTATTGTTTCAGTGACATGGAACACTACTTGCACCTATTCGCGTTTCCTGCATCCTGTGACGCCCACCTGCTGTGTGTCACTCTCCTCCTACAACAGCAAGAGCATTACAAACTGCCCAACTTGCAGCTGTGGCTGTCAAGAGAAAGCTCATCCTATGAACTGCCTCAAGTAACTCTCTCTCTCTCTCTCTCTCTCTCTCTCTCTCTCTCTCTCTCTCTCTCTCTCTCTCTCTCTCTCTCTCTCTCAATCTTTTTCCACATTTTCTTGCTGTAGTTCTCGAAAAGGAAAAGAAAGTCCCGGGGCTTCAGTGAAGTGCACTAGCCATATGTGTCCGATCCGTATTCACTGGGATGTCAAGCACAACTATAAAAACTACTGGTGGGCGAAGATCAAGATTACCAATTATAATTACATATTGAACTTCACAGACTGGAATCTCGTTGTACATGATCGCAGCTTCCCAAACATAACCCAGGCTTTCGGCTTCAATTACAAGCCATTGACTTATCATGGAAGCTTTAGTAAGTTTCACCACTCCCAGATTTTATCTGAAAGAGACAGCATAATGAACACAATATTTCACACTGGTCATTGTCTAATGACTCGCTTGTTGGATATGTGAATTGCAGATGGTTCAACTAGGCTGTGGGGGATAAAGTCATTCAATGATGTGATTCCAGAAGCTGGGCCTTACGGGAATGTGCAGTCGGAGATACTTTTCAGGAAGGACATGAGAACCAATTCAAGTTCAAACAAGGGGTGGGCTTTTCCTAAGATGGTTTATTTCAATGGGAATCAGTGTGTCATGCCAATAGTTGATTGATGCTGGCTTGTTCATGCACCTCATCGTTATCTTCATATGTTGGTATTTTTGAATCGCATATGCTTAAGAGGATAAGCATCCGGCAGGGTATGACTTAGCTTAAACCAATGAAACCCATTGATCATCTTTGCAGATAAGAATGATGAACTTGCTACGTCCCACTGAATTCACTCACTTTTGGAGTTCTAAGTCACTCTATGATTTGTTCTTGTGAATGAATGTGCTTCAATCGGACATGCATTTCGTATGTATTGCCTTGTTGGTTGGTAAACAAGTGCTATTTCGTGACAAACAGATTTAGATGTTTTGCTTATGACTTTAACGTATTTAAAGCATCCATGAACGGATATTATCACCCAGTTCATAGTTTTAACAGTTTTCCATAAGAGGAACCTCTGGATTTTGATTATACGCAAACTAAACATACTAAAAAAAATAAGGTATAGGAGGAAACTTAACCAGATTGGCGTAATGCATTTTTGTTGTGGTATAAGAATTTTATTTGATTTTTTTAATAAATTATGTTATAGGACCTTGGAGCGAGTTGGGTATAATGTTAGGAACAATGCAACGCATTGTACCCATGTAAGGAAGAATTTGCCGTATGCGTTTTGTAACAAACGTACTCGGGTTTGATCTACTGCAACATCTCTCTTGACAATGCAGAACAGAATTACATAGGCATTATGCCACTTTCAAAATGCAATTTAGACAGAGATGACGGTTAGCAGTTTTTGGGATCTTATGTTTCAACCATTTGTGTAACTTGCAGCTGTGGCTGTCAAGAGAAAGCTCATCCTATGAACTGCCTCAAGTAAGTCTCTCTCTCTCTCTCTCTCTCTCTCTCTCTCTCTCTCTCTCTCTCTCTCTCTCTCTCTCTCTCTCTCTCAATCTTGTTCCACATTTTCTTACTGTAGTTCTCGACAAGGAAAAGAAAGTCCCGGGGCTTCAGTTAAGTGCACTAGCCATATGTGTCCAATCCGTATTCACTGGGATGTCAAGCACAACTATAAAAACTACTGGTGGTCGAAGATCAAGATTACCAATTACAATTACAGATTGAACTTCACAGACTGGAATCTCGTTGTACAAGATCGCAGTTTCCCAAACATAACCCAGGCTTTCGGCTTCAATTACAAGCCATTGACTTATCATGGAAGCTTTAGTAAGTTTCACCACTCCCAGATTTTATCTGAAAGAGACAGCATAATGAACACAATTTTTCACACTGTCATTGTCTAATGAGTCGGTTTCTATTTGTTGGGTATGTGAAATTGCAGATGGTTCAAATATGTTGTGGGGGATTAAGTCATTCAATGATGTGATTCCAGAAGCTGGGCCTTACGGGAATGTGCAGTCGGAGATACTTTTCAGGAAGGACATGAGAACCAATTTAAGTTCAAACAAGGGGTGGACTTTTCCTAAGATGGTTTATTTCAATGGGAATCAGTGTGTCATGCCAATAGTTGATTGATGCTGGCTTTGGTCGAACCGTCAGGGTTAGAGGTATAAAAGGGTGTAAAGATTTTCTAAAAGCAGACAAGTGCCGAGAATGAATATGGAACCGCCATGTGTCAATAATTTTACATCAATATTTTGACATTTGTCTTGCCAAGTGGACAATGACTCACCCACATCCAATTAAATGTGCCAAGTTGTACAATGTGGCAGTTTTTTCCCAATAAATGCCTTAATAGTGCTCATATATTGCACATTCCCTCTTTTAACAAGGGGTGGGCTTTTCCTACGATGGTTTATTTCAATGGGAATCAGTGTGTCATGCCAGTTGTTGATTGAGGCTACCTAGCTCATGCAACCGATCACTATCTTTATATAGATGTTGGTATTCTTGAATGTCAGACATGTTTAAGAGGATAAGCATCTGACAGGGTGACAATGAGTTGGCTTCAACCAATGAAACGAAGTGATCATCTATGCAGATAAGAATGATGAACTCGCTACGTACCACCGAATCCACTCACTTGTGAAGTTCTGAAGTCGCACTATGCTTTGTTCTTGTAATTGAATGTGATTCAAGAGCCATGCATTTCTCATGTATGGTTTTGTTGGTAGGGGAAGAACTAGTATTTTGTGACAAACATATTTAGATGTTTTGTTGATGTTTTCAGCTTATTTAAAACATACACGGATATTACCACCCATGTATAGTTTTAACAATTTTCCGTAAAAAGTACCTCCGAGGTTTGATTGTAGGCAGACTAAAAAGATTAAAAATAAGGTATTGGAGGAAACTCACCCAATGGTGCAATGCATTTTTGTTGTGATATAAGAATTATATTTGGTGGCAAGAAAATGATGTTATGTAGACTTAGGAGTGGTTTGGATATAGTGTCTAGAGGAATGTAACGTCGTATCCATGATTTGGGTAGATTGTTAAGAAGAATGTTACACATTGTATGCAAATCAATGATTTGCAAACAAACTATATATATGTACTTGAAAGCTTAATATATGAATTCTCAAAAAAAGAAGGCTTAATATATGACATAGTGAGTCGCAATTCTCTGCTAACAATGCAAATAATGCACAACATAATTACATGGCCATTATGCCACTTTAGAAATGGAACTTAGGTAAAAGAACAATCGACACTTAAGTACCATGCAGTCTGACATTAGTGACACTTTGGTGCACAGAGTTTCAGAATTGACACTTAAATACACGCACTATGTATATATTATTGACAACACGCTCCAATTTTGATGATGTCGTCAGTTGATTTTCAAGTGATGTAGTCATCGAAATCGGAGCGGATGTTAGTAATATGCATACTATATGCAGTTAAGTGTTAATTTTGAAATTGCTTGCACCAAAGTGTCAGGAATGTCAAGCTGCATAGTAGTTAAGTGTTAATTTTGGAACTGCGTGCAGTAAAGTGTAAGGAGTGTCAAACTGCGTGTTAGTTAAGTGCCAATTGTTCTAGATAAAAATAATAGTTTTCATTTGTTCAAACTCTTGTGTTTCAACCTTCTGTATAACTCAATGCTCATGGTTTGACAAAAAAATCCTTGTTGACGTTATGTATATAGAGGATAGGCATAAAGATTCATTGTTGTTTACTCATGTGGAGCCACCACAAGACCATCTGCATATTATTAAACATCAGTAATGGTAGACGTTTAGATTGTGTGCGATGTTCATTTAATTCTTTTGTTAAACGAACTGAAACGAAATTTTATTTTATGAGAAATTATGTAAAATTACTCAGATACTTGATATATAAAGTCAACATCTATTTAGGCGAAATCAAAAAGTGAAGTTTGTCATACTTTTATGTTACCGAAAATTCTCCTCAAATTAAACTATGTAACAGCGGTTAATGGAGGTCATGTCCGTAACTATAAAGTGCCCCAAGTAAGTTCTCCTACGATTTCTTACGTCTCCA
This sequence comes from Linanthus parryae, assembly GCA_023055425.1. Taxonomy (NCBI): domain Eukaryota; kingdom Viridiplantae; phylum Streptophyta; class Magnoliopsida; order Ericales; family Polemoniaceae; genus Linanthus; species Linanthus parryae. Next base: position 13,541,750 of record JALGPY010000008.1, on the reverse strand, counting down.
CTTCTCACTGTAAGAATCCATGGGGTTCCACCTCAAAACCAATTGGCAATGAGGGGAGTAGCCCAGGACACTTATTAATTAATTTTTTAAATGGAGAAACTGAACAAGCATGCCCAGATAATGAATTTACTAATAGTTGTAATGACAAATTAATTTTCGACACCTTTAAATAGGTAATACAACACTAATTACAAATTAGTCCTAAAGTAATGACAAATTAGTCCTACAACTATTACGCCCCCGCAGTCGAAACTGTAGGCGTGCCAACACTGAGACTGGAACGGAAGCGCTGGAACAAGGGCCGAGGCAGACCTTTGCCATTACTTTAGGACTAATTTGTAATTAGTGTTGTATTACCTATTTAAAGGTGTCGAAAATTAATTTGTCATTACAACTATTAGTAAATTCATTATCTGGGCATGCTTGTTCAGTTTCTCCATTTAAAAAATTAATTAATAAGTGTCCTGGGCTACTCCCCTCATTGCCAATTGGTTTTGAGGTGGAACCCTATGGATTCTTACATGGTATCAGAGCCTCGGCTCACACACGTGAATGGTCTAACAACCCACGTGCTCACCGCCACCCTCAGACAAAAGATTCACGTGTAGGTCAAAGAATGCCACACGTGAGGGGGCGTGTTGAGAAGTCCCACATTGGACATTCAAGAAGAAAAAAATTAATTAATAAGTGTCCTAGGCTACTCCCCTCATTGCCAATTGGTTTTGAGGTGGAACCCCATGGATTCTTACATGGTATCAGAGCCGCCCTAGCCACCGCTGCCGCCGCACTGCCTCTTCCTCTGCACTGCCGCCGCCATCGCCTAGGGTTCTGATTTCTCTCCTGCTCAATTCCGCTGCTGCCGTCGATCTCAACGCCGGCGTTCTCTGTCCTCACATCCGACGCCATCTGCGACGGTGAAACCTCCATCAGAAACTTCCCCGATCAATTCTCTCGATCGGCGTGACACCCTCCCTCTGCAACAGACGGACGAAGCCCCAGATTCACGCACCAGCACCATCCCTGCGTGTGACTCCAACCGGCTCAGCCTTCGACTCGGCGCTGCCCACGCTCGTCCGTCCTTCCGAACGGGACCCAGCGTCGCCGGCCTCGAACTCTCCTTGCGAAGCCACCAGCGACGGTCACCTGGTTCAATCATTGAACCCTCTGCCGCTTTTTTCTTCTCTGCTCCAGGTCGCCACTTGATTTTGTGGGTTTCAATTTCAGTCGGTGAAGAAATTGATATAAGCTCACTGTTTGCTAGTGAGTCATCATCCATGGCCTCTTCAATTACTTGTTTTTTTTTTGTGGTGCGGTGAAGGTGGACTCAAATTAAAGAAATAGTGACTCACTGTTTGGTTTTTTGTGGGCTCCAATTTATTTTGATCAGTATATTGTCATTTTCAGAATTGTTGCACTCAATTCATTTGTGGGTGTCAAAGATGTGTTGTGACTCAAATTGTTGGTGGCTATTTTTTAGTACGAGTGGCAATTATTACTTTCTCGTGGGGCACCAAAAGTCTTTGTAGATCTTCTCTTCGTGGTCACTCGTTATGTCGACCGCCAAGCAAACCGCTTCTCCCCAAGCACGTCGAGGCACTAGTGATCGTCGTCAGTCTGGCCGAAAAGGTCGGGTACACACTCAGCAGCACCCACAGCAACACCATGCCTCCCCTCACGGCAACTTGGTGTGGTGTCCTGCCTCATCGTCCCCGACTGCACATCAGCACCCACAACAACACCCTGCCTCCCCTCACGGCAATTGGGTGTGGTGTCCTGCCCTTTCGTCCCCGACAGCTCAGTCGGACCCCTATCCCCCGACATCGGATTGGACACATTCAGGACACTCTCAGCCTACAGTTACGTCAGGTATTCTTGGTCCAGGACCTTCTCAGCAGGGCCTCACAGCCGCTTATGCCTACCCGACTGCTACTGATTTGGGATCTCAGTTCTCTGGCATGACACTCAACGTTCCGGATCAGACTTGGTATCTTGATTCCAGCGCATTTGCTCATCTCACTCCGCAGTCAGGTATACTCTCATCTCTCTCGTCATCTTGTCCTTTTCCTAACATACTTGTGGGAAACGGCTCTAGCATTCTAGTGAAAGGATCCGGCAATCACACCCTTACCACCAACTCCCGTTCCCTTCACCTTAGAAACGTCTTACTCACCCCAAATGTTATCAAAAACCTAGTTTTTGTTCGTCAATTCACTACTGACAACAATGTTTCCGTTGAGTTTGACCCTTTTGGTTTTTCTGTAAAGGACCTACAATCGGGTGCTCTTTTACAGAGGAGCAACAGTTCAGGTGATCTCTATCCATTCCAGTCTATCCCACCACCGTCGTCTGCTGTCTCTTTTGCTGCTCTTCCTGCTTCCGTTTGGAACAACCGCCTTGGTCATCCCGGGCGTCTAGTTTTAGATTCACTTCGTAGTAGTCATTTAATTTCTTGTAGTAGGCATAATTCAGAAGCTCTTTGTCATGCTTGTCAAATTAGTAAACACGTGCGTTTGTCTTTTTCACCATCTACTTCTTCTACTTCTAGTCCATTTGACATTGTTCACAGTGATTTATGGACATCTCCGGTCTTAAGCAAATCGCACTACAAATACTACCTACTACTATTAGATGACTATACCCATTTTCTTTGGGTTTTCCCACTTAAACAGAAAAGCGAAGCGATATCAAAATTTAAACAATTCACTACCTTCGTACAAACTCAATTTGAGCGACCCATCAAAAGTTTTCAATGTGACCTTGGTGGAGAATTCGATAATGGCTCTTTTCACTCTCACGCCATTAATCATGGACTTGTCTTCCGGTTTGCGTGTCCTCAGACGTCATCTTTAAATGGAGAAACTGAACAAGCATGCCCAGATAATGAATTTACTAATAGTTGTAATGACTTAATTTCCGACACCTTTAAATAGGTAATACAACACTAATTACAAATTAGTCCTAAAGTAATGACAAATTAGTCCTACAACTATTACTCACTTCGACAAAAAGTTGTCAGTGCTTGAAATCGCAAGAGACTGAATCGGGAGAGGATACATATTTGGTTAATCCCTTTTCTAAATCATTGAAGGTATGCTTTTCTCTCTCACATCTCTCGGAAATATGTTTTTTAATCGCGATATTTTTTAAAGAGTTATTCAACCATGGGATTACGAATTGATAATTTCTTTAGATCCAAAGTTTGTTGGATCAACAATCAAAAGAATAATGTGTTGCAAATGGGTGCTAGCCCCTGCATTATGTTCCAGGTTCGAACTCAGCTAGACGTAAGATTTGATGTAATTCTCAAAAGAAATATTGTGCTCAAAAAATGCTTTGCTCATCCAACGATCAAAAGACTTGGCGGACCATGCTAATGTAATGTTTGTAGGCCGAAATCGGTCAATATTTATTTCGACCCTGACTAGTATAAATATAATAATTTTAACATGCAGTTTAGTTTATTAGTTTTTAAGAAAGGGACGAGAACAAAGAAAAAAAACTCCAGGAAATGATAGGTTATGTAGATAATTCGTAGCCACCACTGGGTCCAAAGGCAAAAACAAATGCAGCCGTAGATTTTGAACGAGTATAATACTAAGCCCGCAAGAGATACAAATAATCCGAAAAGTAAAGTATCAAGCTCTACCATTTGATTTCATTTGAAGTCTTTGCAACATTTCAACACGTTTCAGTTTGTGATAACTTTTGAATTTACATATTGACTGTCAGTTCCTGTGTTACATGTTGGTATTCTTGCTATCGCAGATGAACATCCGAAAATCTCAACATGGGTGGAAATGCATGTTCTCTTCTATTTTGTGAGAGACATGCATTTTCTATTTATTGTCTTATTGGTAGAGAAAATAGTATTCCATGACAAACAGATATTAAGGTTTTCTGATGACTTTCACACTTAAGTATCCGCAGGTGTTGTGGCTGCATTGTTTAAACAATTTTCATTTCTGAGCATCTAAAGTGTTATTTTATTTGCAACAAACAATTCTAGTTTACTCTTATGAGAAGGGGTTAACTTATCTGCATAGATGATGAAAAAAACCATATGACTAGTAACGAGCTATCGGAGGAAACTTAAGTACACATTTACGTTCCAATTCCACTGCATTAACAACAATGAGAGAAGTTTGTTACTTCATTTCAGAAAATGATAAGGTTGTCGATAAGAGAGAGGAGAAAGAAAAGAATCCACACCTGTGTGGATGAACAAAGAGGCAGAAAAGTGAAGATAGGCAGCGATTTCTCGTACTTCTTCCTCTTCTTTGTTTTGATTTTTTAGGCATATAGTTGTTTACCGATCTATTTTGAAGTATTTGATCGAACTTTTACGAAGCCAGGCTTCGAATTGAATTCAGATATGTACTCACTTTGCTTGGTCAAAGTTCAAATGCCAACAAAAGATAAACTACGCCAACGTTACTCTTTAGAAGGATGCATTTATTAATCACCAAAAGATCATGCATTGTTCAAGAAGTTCAAATGCCAACAAAAGATCGTACATTGATCAAGAAATATGCCAATGTTACTCTTTAGAAGGATGGATTTATTAATCAACAAAAGTTCATACATTGTTCAAGAAGTTATGATGGGCTTGACATGTGCATTGTTGCTGACATGTACACTGATAAAGAAATTAACATGATCTTGACATGTGCATAGATAAAAAATATGCCAATATTACTCTTTAGAATTGCAGACAAGTGCATTGATGTAAGTATGTCTTGGACCACTAAACCAAAGAAAAAATAGTTATTCTCTCTCTAAGATAGAGAGCTCTCCCACTTTCCGAGACTCCTCGCGTTCTCCGAGAATTCACCACGCAAGATCAATCGGAATCTGGTGAATCCCATCGGAACTGCAACTCCGGCCGCCCTCTCGGTCACGGAGTAGGCAACGGCGTAGGCTATCATTGCCTACACAACACCTGCGGCGGCCAACCACTTAACCCCCACGCCAGAAACGCATCGTCCCAAGAACAACCACCCAATTGGCCTCCTTCACCCTCTGCAATCTCTTCAACTGTGGAGAATTAACCCAATCAGGTGAATCGATTCCAAATCATTACAATCTCTAATCTTTTCCCCTCTAAAACACGGTAATGAAGACTCATTTTCTCAGATCTCGCATTAGGGATTTAAACCCTCCCTGCCCTTGTATTCATCTCACCACTTCAAAAATCAGGAAGAAAACGAAATCTCTCAAACTCCTCCTTCAAACAGTTCCCACTGCCTTTCTCCACTCTTCAATCAAAAATCACAAAATGTCTGAACCCCCACCTCCTCCAGATGAAACTCCCCCCCCCCCTGACCCCTATGATGTTAGTACTCCTCTTCTACCTCACAATAACCATGAAACCCTTAGACCCTACAACTACATTCAACCAGTCCGTAGACGAGAGGATCTTCCCAATCGTCCAAATGATCTACCCCGTCTAGGAGTGGAACTTGACATGCCTGATTTTGTCTCTAATCAACAGACCCCAACTTACCACCAAAATCTCACGGTGTTTATCCAAGATTATAGGTCCTTCTCATCGAACCATGTGCTGGAAATGTTTCACTGGAGGACCCTATGCTGTTCAAGGTGCCCTTCTCGTCGTCAGTCATTGGAACCCTGATATTGCCTTACAACATTATGTTATCTCTGAAATCTTATTGTGGGTAAGACTACATGGTGTCCCTCTGAGATTCTTCAATCAAGCAGCAGGAGGTATGCTTGCATCAGTTGTAGGCCTCCCTCACCTGATAGATACTGATTACGCTTCATCAAGAGCCAATAGATGTTTAAGAGTTCAAGTTTGGATTCCACCAGAAGAGCCAATTTTAGCTGGGTTTTATTTGTTGGATCATAACAAAAAACCAGTTTGGATCGATTGTAAACCAGAGAGAGTCTATCGGATATGTCGAGCATGTGGGGTGATCGGACACAATATCAACAAGTGCAAAACCAACCCAGTTTTTGCCATCAGAAGAATTGAAGAGAGAATTCAATATCTTGCGGATAGATTCAACGCAAGAGTTTTGGGAGAGTCCTCCTTAAGCCTCTATGCATCGAGAATCCGGCAAACTCCTCGCAACCCAAGAAACAGACCAGCTCCAATTGTCCTTTCTGAAGCAAGAAATCTCTACCCACCTCCTCAAGCACCACCCCAACCTCCCATACACCTCCCTGTTTCGAATCCGCCACCACCCCCGTCCTCTTGGACCAACACAAATTTTTGAAGGTCTCACATTGCTGATCTGTCACCACCAAATGTGGCCAATCTAACAACCACAGTAGTCCCCATGGTTGCCTCACCCGCATCGCCGGACTCCGATCCATTCATGGAGTTGTATGCTCAAGCTTGGGAGAATCCCGACTGGGAGTTTGATGATCTTCCCAACCCATTGAACCCCAACCAAAACCCGGAACCCGACCCAGTACAATCGAATCCCAGCCCACAAACACAACCTGAATTCATTTCTGATTTGGGCCAGGCCCAAACTCCACTGTTTTCTACGGGCCCAACAGTCTCCTCTCCACCAGATTTCTTTTCGGGCCTTCTTGACCCAAACTATGTCCCAACTTCACAAGAACTCCAGCTCCAAAATCTTTTGTGGACTGATTTCATGAGCTCTCTGGGTTTAACAGCTCCCACATTGCTACAAGAGGATTTCGACCCTTTTCTCACTGACTTCGATTTTGCTCATCCCAGCCCTCAACCCCAAAACCCCTCCCCGCCATTCAAGCCGCCAGATCTCAACCAAGGAACTCATCCACCCCCAGTCACTCTACCACCACTGAGAATCAATGAGCCCAGCCAATCTCACAACCCCTCTACAAAAGTCACTCAGTCAAACCCTGACAAATGCAAAGGAAAGATGCCAGCCCTTCCACCAAATCCTGAAGATAGTGATTCCAGTGACGAGGAAGAATTCCCCCCCTCATTCTCCAATCGGGTTAGAGGACGATCATGGCGTGTTTCGAGGGAAGTTGGCTCAAGCAAGAGATTCCAGGAAGAGGATAAATCTTACATCCCTCCACAGCAACAGTTTCATCAGGGTAATACCTCCTCGCACATGTCTTCCCCGTCTTCTAAAAGGGACACTACTAGCAAAGTCACTGCAGATAAAGATTTGCCAATCAAGAAAAGGAAATTGATCAGTGCTTCGGGTAATTCTTGGTACCAACTGGTCTGCGATGATGATATGGTTGACAGCTTTCTACAAGAACAAAAACAATGGGCTTTTTTTGAAGAAAACTACTCCTTCGAAACGATTTGGTACTACTGCCATTTGGAGATTGAGTTGATTCTGAGTAAGGTGGAGATTGGGGCTCAATCTCCGCCAACAAAATGAAACTACTCAGCTGGAATTGTCGAGGTGTCGGCCAACCCTTGACAACTCAAGCCCTCAGAGGTCTCTGTGCCGCAAATAAAAACCACCTCTTGTTTTTGTCAGAAACAAAAAAAAACTGTAGCTCATCTTCAATCTCTGGGAACTTCTCTTGGTCTTCCTTTGTTTTACGGTTCTGATGCTATCGGTTCCAAAGGAGGATTATGGTATGCTTGGAACAGTAATGTCAACATCTTGCCTACTTTTGCTTGTAATTGGTTTTTGCATCTAACTGTTACGGAAGCCAATGGCTCTTCGTGGGCTTTATTTCTGTTCTATGATCATCCAGAAACCGCCAAAAGAGCGGATGTTTTTCAACTTCTTCAATATCATCTCACCAACTGCTTGCTGCCTAAAGTGATTCTAGGTGATTTTAATCAAATCGCACACCCAAGTGAAAAATTGAGTAACAATTCTCGCAAATGTCAAGGCATGGACTCTTTCCAAGATTTCCTTATTAATAACTCTTTATTTGAGTTGGACAATCATGGGGTTTTCTACACTTGGACGAATAACAGACAAGGGATTCATCGCACTTCTGAACGTATTGACAAGATCTTTGCCACAAAAGAATGGGTCACTATGTTTCCCAATGCCATAGCCACCACTCTACCCATTCAGCGATCAGATCATAGCCCCATCCTTCTTGATACCTATGGGGCTCTTCTCGGTCATCAACGCCCAAAAAGAATGGAACATTTCTGGCTCACCAATTCGGCTTCCCGGCCCATCATCTCTAAAGCTATGTCAGTCCAAGTGACAGGTTTCCCTATTTATTCTTTACTCCGTAAACAAGAATTTGTGATGAAACATTTAATTAACTGGAGTAAACTGACAAATCAATCTCCATCAAAAAAGCTTAAGGAATTGCATGACCAACTTGGCTCTATACAGCAACAACTTTTGAATACTTCACACATGTCCGACGAGGATTTCTTACGACTGATTGCTCAAGAATCGGAATGCCGTCTCAATTATGACAACACCCTTTTGGATCTTGAACATTATTGGCAACAAAGATCAAAACAGAATTGGTTGCTTCATGGTGACCAAAACACCCGTTTCTTTCACTTAGCTGCCACTATCCGCAAGAACCGACAGGTGATCAATGCGATCCAAACAAATGAGGGCGATTTCCTTACTTCCCAGCCGCAAATTATAGCTCATTTGCTTCATCACTTTACAAGTCTTCTTCGGCCGTCTCAGGAAACTATCAACAGTCCCAACCCATTATCCGATATTGTTATTCCCCAGTTGATAGAAAAGCGGCTAACAGAACAACAATCTGCTCTTCTAGAAGAACCATTTACTGATGAGGAAATTAAGGAACTGGTCTTTGAATTCGGTAAACATAAATCTCCGGGTCCGGATGGAATTATTATGGAATTTTACCAATCTCAGTGGGACACAGTTCAGATTCATGTCATTAAAGCAGTCCGACATACTCTTGAAACGGGTCACCTTCTCAAAGAAAGCAACAAGACTTGGATTGCTCTTATCCCCAAGAAATCCAATCCCCTATCAGCTTCCGACTTTCGCCCCATCAGCCTATGCAATTCTATTTACAAAATTATTTCCAAAGTTTTGGCAAATAGAATTAAATTGGTTCTCCCGAGCCTGGTCTCAGAAAACCAAAACGCTTTCATTAAAGGTCGACTCATCACGGATAATATTTTGATTGCCCATGAGACCCTCCACTTCATTCGGAATCGCAAAAGCGGGAAGAATGCTTTTTTCGGTCTCAAATTAGACATGAATAAAGCTTTTGATAGGATCTCTTGGCAATTTATTCAGCAATGTCTACAAGAGATGGGCTTCGGAGAGTTCCTAATACGCAACATAATGTCCTGCATTACCACTGTCTCTTCGGCAATTCTCATCAACGGAACTCAAACGGATTTCTTCAATCCGACGGCTGGTATTCGTCAAGGGGACCCTCTATCGCCCTTCATTTTTATTCTGGTTCAAGAAGCTTTCTCCAGTCTCCTCAATTTCCTAGCATCTGACAGAGGTCTCAAAGGCATCAGCATTGGGCGACATTGTCCTTCGGTAAATCACTTATTGTTTGTTGACGACACTTTTATTTTCCAAAAATTTGATCTTTCAAGAGCTTGGGTCTTGAAATGGGCACTAGATAACTTCTGTTTCCAATCTGGACAAAAAATTAACTTTCAAAAATCAGAATTAATTGTTAGTCCAGGAATGAAGACGGAAGACGCAAATAATCTCTCCCGCATTCTTAATATTAACCTTGTTCAGAAGCCCAGCAAATACCTTGGCAGCATCATGGACTTCACTCTCAAAAAAAAAGGAAATCTTTGAAGGTATTATTACGCGTTTTCACCATCAACTGCACGCTTGGAAACTTCATTCTCTATCCTTTGCCGGAAAATGCACTCTCATCAAATCAACATTATTAGCACTTCCGACATATATGCTTTCTGTTTTCAAAGCTCCAGTATCCTTCTTCAACAAGATCAAAACTATTATCACAAAATTCCTATGGTCAAGTGGGAGCAGCAAAGGAATAAGATGGAGGAAATGGTCCTTATTGTGTAAACCTATCTCAGAGGGAGGTCTTGGTTTCAGAGATTTGCAACTTCGGAACCAAGCTCTCCTTGCTAAAACAGCGTACCGTATCCTCCAACATCCAAGCTCTCTTCTTGCTAAAGTTCTTACAGGAAAATACTGTCACAACTCCTCTCTTCTCAGAATTACGGCTCCCTCCGCAGCTTCTTGGGGATGGAAAAGTATTATGTGGGGATCGCATCTCTTGAAAACTCACTTGACTTGGATGGTCGGAAATGGTATTTCTATTGACCCCTTTCGAGATAAATGGATCCCCAACTCCACCTTCTGTTTGCCGCATGAAATGGCAGCTTTCTTTCCAGATCTTAGGGTCAACAACTTCATTGACTGCAACGCCAGGAAATGGAAACCAACTCTTTTACAGCAGTTTTTTGGGCCACATCTGACTCGAACTATTTCGAACATTTATATCCCATTATCGGAGCAAAATGACCGCTTGGTATGGCCTCACAACTCTGATGGACTTTACTCGGTCAAATCGGGTTATCTGACGCTTAAAAAGGATTTGGACTCCTCGCTGCCATACATGAATGCAGATGCTCTCGCTATTTGGAAAACTATTAGACATCTTAAACTTCAACCGAAGGTAACTTCCTTCTTCTGGAAAATCCTTTCAAATGCGCTCCCAGTTCTGGTTAATCTTGAGAAACGTCGCATTAACATCCCCTCGACTACTTGTAAAAGATGCCATCTAGCCAATGAATCCACTCAACACTGTCTTTTTGATTGCTCCTCATCTCGAGCAATATGGTTTGGTTCTTCTCTTGGAATTAGAATTCCGTCTGGCCAGTCGCACTCCTTCATATCTCTTTTTTCAGACCTCTTTTCTCAGCTACCTTCTAATGAGGATAAAATTCAATTTCTCCTCACTATGCGACAAATCTGGTTACATCGCAATGAAGTGGTAATGAATAACAACAGTTCCATTACTCCAAGAGCTTCACTTGTAGCCCTAGGTCAGACAATCACTTCTCACTCCAAAAGAAATCACATCATCAACAAAAATGGCAAACCGCAGACTCTTCGGCAAGAAGGAAATACTGCTTGTTGGAGATATGGTGAAACTAGCAACACATACCACTCTTTCATTATCGACGCGTCTTGGAAGAAAGACTTCTCAGCAACTTCAGCATGGATGCGCACAAATCAATCTAAAGAAGATGGATTCGTTTTTTTCAAAACCGAATCGGCTTTACAAGCGGAAACTTATGGAATCTCACAAGCTCTTCGATGGATGTTCTCGTTTGGCTTCAAAAATGTTGAACTACTAACAGACTCGTTGATCACGGTCAACACTCTTAATGGCATCTCCAGTGATTACCGCATCGATACTCTTTGCAAGGATATCACCTCCTTCGTGACTAGCTTCACCTCAGTCAGCATTAAGTATGTTAGTAGGAATACTGTGACCAAAATCCATGACAGGATTGTATGGATAAACAACTGTTGTAACCCTGTTTAAGTAATGTGATGCCTATTTTCAAAAAAAAAAAAAAAAGTGCATTGATGTTGGGCTTGGCACTTATATTTACAGATTTTTACCACAGGAGTAGTAATGTTTCAAATTTCTGATTCCTTGGTCGGTACGACATTTTCGTTAGTAACAATATAAAAGTGATAAACAAAAAATCTCTTGGTTCCTGCAGAAGATATTGAGGAAGGTTCCTAGTAGATGCATGTCTAATTGCAGGGTCAGTAAGGAAATTTCAACTATGTCTTGTTGAACTCTAAAGGTCATATTGCCGTGTGAATTTGCAACTTGAGCTCCAATTGACCCCAGTCATTAGATGGTGAGAAAACCAAGTCAACCCTCTCTGAGCTCTACAAATGTTGAACACAGTGTGGAACAGGCACAGCAAAGGAGAAATGGATTTGTGTTCCTTGCAGACAAAGAGGCCCTTCATCACACTCACTTTCCTGCTTGTTCTTCTCTATTCCTGCTCTAGTTTCCCCTTAACAGGTCAGTTCCAAATCTCTACTATTACACGATCCGTTTCAAGTTTTCTTTCTTTTATTGGCTGTTTATTGGTTGCATCAATGGGTTTCGGTTGGAAACTTTATTACTTTCCTGTGTCACTTGGAATTTTGGAACTCGCCGCCGTAGTGAATATACTTACACATGACACACTGTATCTTTACATTACACCAATCAAAAATTGGATTATGAATGCTTCAATGAAGAACTACCTTTCCTATAACACACCAACTCATAGATGGAATTGTGTAGAGAATCATACTACAGTTCATGCAATTGCAAGTCTTGACCCAGTTAGATGTTGAAACACAGAAAAGAAGACAGAAAACAAAAACAAATTGTTTGTTTAGCCTTAGATCAAAACAATGTTATTCTATTTAAAGAAGGGAAGTGGGAATGAACTGATAATGTAGTGTTAGTAGTCAAACTATAACCAAATTAACAAAGGGTCCTCGCCCAGACCAATGGGGGGTTACTAATTACTTAAGGAATCAAACAGTTTTCAGGGTGTTTATTTATAAATATCTATTAAATAACTCAATATATGATTTTTAATGGTAGATGTTATCAATGTTAAGAAAGATCTTTTACTACTAGAGTGTATCAACTTGGCATGTCCACTGGAAAAGTACAGTAACTTATCAGCACAAAGCTTGCACTTTTGCAAATGCATACAATTCATAAGGCATCTCCAACAGTGACATGCAAATTTTAGATAAAATTTCTCATTTGCATGTTGTATAAAGATAATTTGACAAGTCTTATCCAATAGTAGAATGCAAAATTAAGAAAATTATCGTTGTTTTGTTGTTGATTTGATTATTTTGCAGGAGAGAGAAAGAGAAAATTTAGAAAAAGTATTATCAATATGTAGGAAAAATAGGAAAAAAAGTTGAGAAAAACTAGGAAACGTGATTTGAATATTTTTGCCGTACCTACAATCCTTGCCAGGTTTGGCGATGAGTTTGCATATTCTGCATTTTGCATCTTCAGATGCCTCTTCTATTGGAGTTCTTTTTTCACCAACTCCTATAAATTTTGTATAAAATATCGATTTGCATTATCTATTGGAGATGCCCTAAGCATCAGATAAAGGGTTTTTTGCTGTAGGTTTGCAGCAAAAAGTTTCTCTAAAAACAAAGAAGCCTATTACGTGAAGTATATGAAAGGTTTAGCTAGACATTTGAACATTTTAATTAAAAACACCTTGTGAATTGAAGCAAATTTAAGAGCAACGAAGAGGTCCGACCATAAGTAATTGGTGATGCCCACCACAAAAGACAGTTACTCCACTCAAAAAACAGCAGCCCACTAAAAATGTATAAAAATGGTAATAAACCGCCATATGAATTTACAACTTGAGCACCAAACTGAACACCAGATTAGGATTTCATGAAGAAGAAAATAAAGAGGCGGAGCTCTCTCAAGAGATATGAGCAAATACAGAAAGAAAATGGAAACGCCTAATCTTCATTCAATGGATTTGGTGAATAAATATATAGTGAGATGAACGGTCCGATTTATGACCGTTCAGAATTATCTTAAGTTAATACCATAGAGTTTACATTAGGTTACAAATAAGTCCTTGGATCTAATACTGGGCTGGGCCTGTTCTGTGAGAGCTTTTGGAGGGCTTGACCATAGGCTAAACTGTTATTGGGCCTTCTTTCTTCCATCTTTGGGCTTCTTATCTTTAAACTCTCTCTCTTCTCCATAAATGTTTCAATCCAATGTGGAACAGACACGGCAAGGAGACATGGATTTGTTTAAATTGCGGACAAACAGATCGTTTATATGTTTCACCATTCTGGTCGTTCTTCAGTTTTCCTGCTCCAGTTTCCCCTCTGCAGGTCATTTCCAAATTGCCTGTTCTTTGCCCTTATTCAGATTTTTCGTTCTTTGAATTAATTGTTTGTCTTGGTCAAATTATTAGGTTTTCAGTAGTGTGTCTTTGACAATAGGAACTAAAGACGTTCTTTTCATAGCATGACATCTTGAAGTTTTCCAGTAGAGTAGGACCAGGAGCGGATCCATGTAGGGGCACGTGCCCCCCCCCCCAATATTTCCGGAAACACTAGGGTACTCTTATATTTTTGATTTTTTAGTTGTGTCAGTATTGAATATATGCATGTGCCCCCCTCCATAACACAATAGATACGTTGGTCCAGTGGTTAAGACTTTGGTTAGCTCCTGTTAGAAGCATGTGTTTTTGACACAAAAAAAAAAAAAAAAAAAAAAAAAAAAAAAAAAAAATAACACCACCTATTCAATATACGAAATTACACATTTATTTTTTCATAAATACACAAAAAGTTTATAGTATTTATTATACTAGTATAATTTTTTATTCATTAAAAATCTATACCCTCCCCTTAAAAAAATTTGTCCCCCTCCCCCCACACACACACACACCAAAATCCTAACTCCGCCACTGAGTAGGACCATCTTTTTACAGATACCAGAGTATTGAATAAGAGTTATGTTTGTTGGTGAGATTATATAGAAAAACACATAGAAGTCATGCAACTTTGTATTCTTTGTGCAGAAGCTTATGATCCATCTGATCCAAATGGGAATATCACGATCAAGTGGGATATTATAAGTTGGACCCCCGATGGTTACGTGGTGAGCTTCATTCCTTTGCATCAACGTGGTGAATAATCTTGAAATCATCAAGACTGGTTTCACTGTTGAACCCTAGTTGGCTTTGTTTCCTTAACCAACTCTCAAATTTGACACCCTTATTTTGAAATTGTAGGCTGTTGTTAATATTTACAACTATCAGAAATACCGTACAATCCAAGCCCCAGGATGGAAACTAGGATGGACATGGAAAGGCAAGGAAGTAATCTGGAGCATGTTGGGAGCTCAAACAACTGAACAAGGTGACTGTTCCAGATATAAAGGCAACATTCCACATAGCTGCTTGAAGAAGCCAAATGTTGTAGATCTGTTGCCGGGTACACCTTATAATCAGCAGATTGCGAATTGCTGCAAAGGTGGTGTCATGGGCTCGTGGGGTGAGAACCGGGATAAAGCTGTGAGCTCGTTCCAGATCAGTGTTGGCCAAGTCGGAACTACCAACAGAACGGTCATGATGCCGAAGAACTTCACTCTGGATGCACCTGGTAAAGGATATACTTGTGGACCTGCCAGGGTTGTGAAGCCCACCAGGTTTATTACTGCTGACGGAAGGAGAGTCACTCAAGCTATGAGTAAGTCAGTTCAATTCCTAAGAACAATGGACACAAGCACTTGGACTATTGCTAACAAACACAAAACACATAATTATCAGTTACTACAGGTACAAGTTAAAAAAACCCACAAAAGTTTGCTATTCTGGTTTCAGGATACAGGAACATCAATGCTCTTTTGATTCTGGTGAACCGTTAAAAAGACACTTTCACCCCCTCAGGTTCGGCACAAAGACACTTCCATCGCCCTACCTGTTTGGGAAATGACACTTTCACCCCTTCAGTTAATAAAACTTCAGGACACTTACAACCCCTTATTGTGTCATTCCGTACTCTAAGGGGGTCATTTTGTTCAAAAAACTACAATCAATGATGGAACCCCACAACTGCGGCACAATTAGGGAATGTAGGTGCCCTGAAATTTGGCACATTGAGAGGGTGAAAGTGTCCTTTTTCAAACTAGAAGGGGTGATGGAGTCATTGTATCAAACTTCACGGGTGAAATTGTCTTTTATCCTCACACTTTCATCCCCTCAGAGTTTGGGAACTGACACTTTCACCCCTTTAGCTAGCCAAACTTCAAGCCATCTACATTCCCTAATAATGACGCTGTTAGTCTGGGGACAGGGGCTGTCACTGATAGTTGTTTTGGGGACAAATTTGCCCTCTTAAACTACAGAATGACACAAGCAATCGCTGCAAGTGTCTTGTAGTTGGGCACACAGAATGGGTGGAAGCATCTCTGTGTCAAACTTGAGGGGATGAAGGTGTCTTTCATTGTCCCCATATATATGCCTCTGTAAACACCTAAATTTACTCCTCTGATTCGGGTTGAGCTGCTAGTAATAGATTGGACTTTTGCATTTGGATTCACGATTGGTTTATGTGGAACAGAAGATGTGTCCATCATATTAATTTGTCGCTGCAATGAAAATTTTCTCTAAGTTTGATCATGTTTTATTGTTGCAGTGACATGGAACACTACTTGCACCTATTCGCGTTTTCTGCATCCCGTGACGCCCACCTGCTGTGTGTCACTCTCCTCCTACAACACCAAGAGCATTTCAAACTGCCCAACTTGCAGCTGTGGCTGTCAAGAGAAAGCTCATCCTATGAACTGCCTCAAGTAAGTAACTCTCTCTCTCTCTCTCTCTCTCTCTCTCTCTCTCTCTCTCTCTCTCTCTCTCTCTCTCTCATTTTCCACATTTTCTTACTATAGTTCTCGACAAGGAAAAGAAAGTTCCGGAGCTTCAGTGAAGTGCACTAGCCATATGTGTCCCATCCGTATTCACTGGGATGTCAAGCACAACTATAAAAACTACTGGTGGGCGAAGATCAAGATTACCAATTACAATTACAGATTGAACTTCACAGACTGGAATCTTGTCGTACAACATCGCAGTTTCCTTAACATAACCCAGGCTTTCGGCTTCAATTACAAGCCATTGACTTATCATGGAAGCTATAGTAAGTTTCACCACTCCCAGATTTTATCTGAAAGAGACAGCATAATGAACATAATTTTTCACACTGTCATTGTCTAATGACTCGGCTTCTACTTGTTGGATATGTGAATTGCAGATGGTTCAACTATGCTGTGGGGGTTAAAGTCATTCAACGATGTGATTCCGGAAGCTGGCCCTTACGGGAGTGTGCAGTCGGAGATACTTTTCAGGAAGGACATGAGAACCAATTCAAGTTCAAACAAGGGGTGGGCTTTTCCTAAGATGGTTTATTTCAATGGGAATCAGTGTGTCATGCCAATAGTTGATTGATGCTGGCTTGTTCATGCACCTCATCGTTATCTTCATATGTTGGTATTTTTGAATCGCATATGCTTAAGAGGATAAGCATCCTGCAGGGTATGACTTAGCTTAAACCAATGAAACCCATTGATCATATTTGCAGATAAGAATGATGAACTTGCTACGTCCCACTGAATTCACTCAGTTTTGGAGTTCTAAGTCACTCTATGATTTGTTCTTGTGAATGAATGTGCTTCAATCGGACATGCATTTCGTATGTATTGCCTTGTTGGTTGGTAAACAAGTGCTATTTCGTGACAAACAAATTTAGATGTTTTGCTTATGACTTTAACGTATTTAAAGCATCCATGAACGGATATTATCACCCAGTTCATAGTTTTCATAGTTTTCCATCAAAGGAACCTCTGGATTTTGATTATACGCAAACTAAAAATACTAGAAAAAAATAAGGTATTGGAGGAAACTTAACCAGATTGGTGTAATGCATTTCTGTTGTGATATAAGAATAGTATTTGATTTTTAAATAATTATGTTATAGGACCTAGGAGCGAGTTGGGTATAATGTTAGGAACAATGCAACGCATTGTACCCATGTAAGGAAGAATTAGCCGTATGCATTTTGTAACAAACGTACTCGGGTTTGATCTGCTGCAACATCTCTCTTGACAATGCAGAACAGAATTACATAGGCATTATGCCACTTTCAAAATGCAATTTAGACAGAGATGACGGTTACCAGTTTTTGGGATCTTATGTTTCAACCAACTGTGTAACTCATTGCTGAACGTCTGACGAAAAAAAAGTGGTTGTTGATGTCATGTTTATATAAGATATGTTGATTTGGGCATAAATATTTATTGTTATTTACGAAAATTGAGTCATTGAAGACCATCTGCATTAGTATTAAACATGGTAGAGGTTTAGATTATGTGCAACATTCCCTTAATTCTGTTGTTTAACATCTGAAACGACATTTTTTTATGCAAAATTAATTGAAGCTACTCATGCGCTTAAGTATAGGCTTGTATTTTATTTATTTTCTTAAAGGTTTGTGTTGTGAATGAAATATAAGTTCATTAATGTGTAATTCTAAAAAAAAGTTCATTAATGCTACCTCAAATACACATTGTATGTCACCTGGTTTTAGACTTTTTTTTTAGAGAAATGGTTTTAGACTTTTAGTTATGCTTGGAGAATCCAATTATATAAAGGAAAATGTAATCAATACAATACCTTTCCTTTTTTTCAGAAAATATTTTTGTCGTCAAGCGGGTTTGAACATGAGACCTCATATATGAACTTCTAATGCTCCGCCACTTGAGCTGCCACCCTAACTGAAATACAATACATTTTTGACTTACTTTTTGTCAAGTCTCTATGACAATAACCCCAAGGGGGTGGCTAGTGTGTGAGGCTTTGAAATTTAAAGGTATATTTCCCAGTTCTCTTGGTCATTGACATGAATATTTATCTCTGTAAACTAAACTGTAGACATGATGCCTCATCATCCGCTTTCTTCCTGAACTTCCCAAGCACATGTTTCCATTTTGTTGATTAGTTTCAGTTTTGGACTCATCAAATGTCAATAGCTCTTTTAACTTCTCCATTTCTGATGCAATGAGTGGCCAAAGATCCAATAACCATAGGTACTATATAGAGTGGCGCAGGCTGTGCAGCTTAAAATCAATTCCTGACATATCAAAACCAGTAAGACCCTGAGGTCGTTAGAACTAGGGGTGCACAAGTATACGTCAATCCGCTCTGATCTGCAAATTCGTCATATCCGTGACGGATTAGGTCCGGACCGATCTGTGATGGATCGGACTAGGATCAAAAAATATAAATCCGATTCGATCTGTCAATCCATTCGATCCGTTTATACTTATTATTATGTTATTTTTACTAATTTAATAAATGATTTGTTCTAATGCAAATTTCAATTTATTAATGGCATTACTTATCAATGTTGTGTTGAATAATTTTGATTTTTGATGATATAAATAGGAAGATATTTTATAAGTTAACTAAAGTCAAAATTGCACCGGAGGTACTCATATTTTGCCAAAACCGGCAACTGGGTACCCAAATTTTCAAATCGTGCACCACGGGTGCCCAAATTTTCAAAATCGTGCACCGGATGTACCTAACGCTAACTGCCGTTAACTTACCGTTAACTTTCTATCCAAATTGGACGGAAAAGTATAAAAAGACTATTATACCCACTATTTTCACCTCCATATTTTTTTTTAAAATACAACTGCTACTAACAAATCTAAAAAAATAAAAAATAATAAAATTTTAATAAAATAATAACATACAAGTATCTTTGATAATTTCACATGTACCCTTCCGTTAATTTCCATTTCGAGAATATGAAATTTTGTTATTTTTGTTTAAGAAAAAGTTAGAGACTTTAAGATTGACGGATATTTGTTAATAAAAACATATTTCATATCTTGAAATGATGTAAAAATGTGTAATTTTGATAAAATATATTGCATTATCTTACATATATCAAATTATTAAATTAAGATTTTATTGTTTTTAATTTTTTTAGATTCGTTAGTAGCAGTGGTATTTTAAAAAAAATAGAAGGTAAAAATAATTGGTACAATAGTCTTTTTATAATTTTCCGTCCAATTTGGAAGGAAAGTTAACGGAAAGTTAACGGAAGTTAACGTTGGGTACCTCCGGTGCACGATTTTGAAAATTTGGATACCCGTGGTGCTAGATTTGAAAATTTGGGTACCCACTTGCCGGTTTTGGCAAAATATGGGTACCTCCGGTGCAATTTTGCCTTAACTAAAAGCTATACTAAATTATAATTGTATATTGGCTAAATTGCACCGGAGGTACCCAAAGTTTGTTAAAACGAGCAAGTAGGTACCCAAATTTCAAAATCGAGCACCACAGGTCTCAAACTTAGGATTTTCGAGCAAGTAGGTACCCTTCCGTTAACTTTCCGTTAACTTTGGACGAAAAATTATAAAAAGACTTTTGTACCCCTTATTTTCACCTCCATTTTTTTTAAATACAAGTTTTACTAAAAATCTAAAAAAAATCAAAAAAAAATTATTTAATAATTTGATATATGTAAGATAATGCAATATATTCCATCAAAATTACATATTTTTACATCATTTCAAGATATGAAAAATGTTTTCATTAACATATATCGGTCAATCTTAAAGTCTTTAACTTTTTTTTAAACAGCTTTTAGAAAAAATCTCAAAACTTCATAATTTCACATGTATTTTTTAATAAAACAATAAGGCTAAATTGCACCGGAGGTACCCAAAGTTTGCCAAAACGAGCAAGTAGGTACCCAAATTTCAAAATCGAGCACTACAGGTCTCAAATTTTGGATTTTCGAGCAAGTAGGTACCCTTCCGTTAACTTTCCGTTAACATTGGATGGAAAATTATAAAAAGACTTTTGTACCCCTTATTTTCACCCCCAATTTGTTTTTAAATACAAGTTTTACTAAAAATCTAAAAAAAGTTAAAAAAATAAAATAAAATTATAATTTAATAATTTGATATATGTAAGATAATGCAATATATTTTATCAAAATTACATATTTTTACATCATTTCAAGATATGAAATATATTTTTATTAACACATATCCGTCAATCTTAAAGTCTTTACTTTTTTAACATTGTTTAAAAATAATCTCAAATTTCATAACATACAAGTATCTTTGTACATTTTTTATAACAGTCTCTTTTACATTTGCATGTAAAATACAAATCATTACAATAAAAGCTACTCAAGAATGTCTGGTATCAACTCTTTTGTAAGTTGTTAAAATGAAAAAAGATTCTTGTATGTTATTGTTTTATTAAAAAAATACATGTGAAATTATGAACTTTTGAGATTTTTCTTAAATACTGTTAAAAAAAAAGTTAAAAGACTTTAAGATTGACGGATATATGTTAATGAAAACATTTTTCATATCTTGAAATGATAAAAATATGTAATTTTGATGAAATATATTGCATTTTCTTATATATATATATATATATATATATATATCAAATTAGTAAATTATGTTTTTAATTATTTTTTAAATTTTTAGTAAAACTTGTATTTTAAAAAAAGTAGGAGGTGAAAATAAGGGGTAAAAAAGTATTTTTATAGTTTTCCGTCCAATGTTAACGGAAAGATAACGGAAGCGTACCTATTTGTTCGAAAATCCAAAATTTGAGACATGTGGTGCTCGATTTTGAAATTTGAGTACCTACTTGCTCGTTTTGGCAAACTTTGAGTACCTCCGGTGCAATTTAGCCTTTTAACAACTTACAAAAGAGTTGATACCAGACATTCTTGAGTAGCTTTTATTGTAATGATTTGTATTTTACATGCAAATGTAAAAGAGACTGTTATAAAAAATGTACAAAGATACTTGTATGTTATGAAATTTGAGATTATTTTTAAACAATGTTAAAAAAGTAAAGACTTTAAGATTGACGGATATGT
This sequence comes from Linanthus parryae, assembly GCA_023055425.1. Classification (NCBI taxonomy): domain Eukaryota; kingdom Viridiplantae; phylum Streptophyta; class Magnoliopsida; order Ericales; family Polemoniaceae; genus Linanthus; species Linanthus parryae. Next base: position 13,520,358 of record JALGPY010000008.1, on the reverse strand, counting down.
GTTAATAAAAATATATTTCATATCTTGAAATGATGTAAAAATATGTAATTTTGATAAAATATATTGCATTATCTTACATATATCAAATTATTAAATTATAATTTTATTTTATTTTTTAACTTTTTTTAGATTTTTAGTAAAACTTGTATTTAAAAACAAATTGGGGGTGAAAATAAGGGGTACAAAAGTCTTTTTATAATTTTCCATCCAATGTTAACGGAAAGTTAACGGAAGGGTACCTACTTGCTCGAAAATCCAAAATTTGAGACCTGTAGTGCTCGATTTTGAAATTTGGGTACCTACTTGCTCGTTTTGGCAAACTTTGGGTACCTCCGGTGCAATTTAGCCAAACAATAACATACAAGTATCTTTGTGCATTTTAATAACTTAAAAGAGACTATTGTATAAAATTTACAAATATACTCTATGTTATTTTTTCTTAAAAAATACACGAAATTATGAAATTTGAGATTCTTTTTAAACACTATTAAAAAAATTAAAGACTTTAAGATTGACGGATATGTGTTAATGAAAACATTTTTCATATCTTGAAATAATGAAAAAATGTGTAATTATTGAAAAAATATATTGCATTATCTTATATATCAAATTATTAAATTAAAATTTTATTTTTTTTAATTTTTTTAGATTTTTAGTAGAACTTGTATTTAAAAAAAAGTTGGAGGTAAAAATAAGGGGTACAAAAGTCTTTTTTTGATTTTCCGTCCAATGTTAACGGAAAGTTAACGGAAGGGTACCTACTTGCTTGAAAATGCAAAGTTTGAGACCTGTGGTGTTCGATTTTGAAATTTGGGTACCTACTTGCTCGTTTTGGCAAACTTTGGGTACCTCCGGTGCAATTTAGCCTTGTATATTAGTGTTTACTTTGTTTGTTGAACACTAGCATCGTTGCCCACGCGATGCGTGGAAAGTAGAAATAATAATGTAAGAGAAATAATTTGATATTAGATAATGTATGTGAACTTAATAAAATAAATAAATAATTAGAACATGGGGGAGTGGGTTGTGAGTTGTAACTTCCATGATCTAATTACTGATGAGGGTACTTTGGGAAGAACAAATGTTTCACCAAAGTTGGGTGTTTGCATATATTATTAGTATAGAATATTTGAAAATATTTTGAAATATTTGCGATCCCCGGACTAATCCGGTCCGATCCGCCAAACTATGAATCCGATTGACCGATCCTTTTCGATCCGTAAACCGGCGGATCGGATTATCTCAACCTCAATCCGGACCGATCCGATCCATGTGCACCCCTAGTTAGAACGGTGTTGACCAAATAATTGTTTCATTAGTGAAACTTTGATGTTAATCTGCGTGCAAAAGCTTGGTAACTTTTTTGTGACCCATGAGTGTGTAGTGGTAGTTGCTCCAACGTGAGATCAATAAATAGAGCTCATGGTGCACTGTGGTGGAGTCATGGTAGTCTTCAATGAATTCCAAATAATCACATGATCTAGCGACCTCAACGTCTTACTTTTTTTTTTATTTCAATTATTTTTTTACGGGCACTTTTTCAGCATCTTCTATTTCGTTTTATAAACTTCAATTTGGTAGACCACTGCTGATGCGATATTTGCAGCTAGAAGTCGCTGAATATTTCATTCGAATTTGTTAAGTATAAATATAGCAATTTGAACATGCAATTTAGTTTATTCCTTTCTAAGGAGGGGACGAGAAGAAAGAAAATAACAAAATCTTCGGGAAATGATAGGTTATGTTGAGAATTCGTAGCCACATCTGGGTGCAAAGGCAAAGACAAATGCAATTGTAGACCTTGAACGAGTCAATATTCCTAATCCAAAGCCCGCAAGAGTTAATTACCAATAATGTAAGATATCAACCTTACATGACTACTTAAATTTCTCATGTATAGGTCCCGATTTAGTTTCATTTGAAGGCTTTGTAACATTTTAACCCGTTTCAGTTCGTTCACACTTCTGGATTTATGGACTCATCGTCAACTCTTGGATTACATGTTGGTATTCTTGACTATCGCATGTGTTTTGGAGAATGAGCATCCAACAATGTAAGGAGGGTCGAAATGCATGTTCTCGTCATATTTCGTAAGACCGTTAGTGATTTAAGAGACACGCATTTCGTATTTGTTGCCTTGTTGGTAGAGAAATAGTATTCTGTTACAAACAGAAATAGATGTTTTTCTTATGACATTTTGCTTCTAAAGCACCAGCAGATTTTGCTGTTCAACAGCTGCATAGTTTAAAATATTTTCCTTTCCGAGCAACTAAAGTGGTGTTTTATTTGCAACTAATAAATCTAAATTACTCTGATGAGAAGGGGGATAAATCAGTTGAATAGATTATGATAAAGACTAATAACAATTAAGCTGTTGGAGGAAACTTAAATTCACTTTTGCAGCCATTTCCACTGTGGGAACAATAGTAGGAGAAATTTTTATTTTGTCACATAAAATGATAAGGTTCTACAAAGATGGTGGCATGGTGCCATATGGCTTGGATTTCGGAAAAGAAAATATTAAGCATAAAAAGTCAATCATTATTAAAAGCTTACTTGTGAGCAAACGTTACCACCATACTAAAAGTGTCGATTTTGCGGGGTAAGGTTTGTTGAGTAGTCGTTCTCTGCTCAATATTTTGCGGCATGCAACCCACAAATAGTAGTAACTACCAGTAATATGCGAGCCGTTTCTGTTGGCCAGTGTTTCACCTCCCTCCAGATGCAATGCAATAATGTGACCCTGATGTGTAATGCTTGCGCTAGAGATGTAGCTAATTATACTATTTATTTCAAAGTTGAAGTCTTCGTTCCATTGTAAGATACCAATTCCAAGTAATTGTCTGACAACTGGTCTTACAAATTGTCAATATTTCATGATCAATATCGAAATTTCGATTTGCCCACTTGATTATGGAAAATGCTTTCTAGAGGATAAAACGCAGCAATGTAAATCAAGGTGAAAATGCTAGAATTTCTAATTCCTCGTAAATATTTTGGTTGATATTTTACATAACTTAAGTTAACAGTGTAGTATTTAGTGATGGTAAACTTTTTGATAGAGTAACTTTTGTTATGTGTAGGGGGTGTCCAACCGTGTCGCATGTTGTTGCCTTGTAAATCGAAGACTGGGAAGTCGGAACTCAACGTGCTTGCACTATTTGCATCGAACATGTTCTCCGGCTTCCAAAAGAGTAGTTGGTGCATCATGAGATCAATAATAATAGAGCTCATGGTCATGGTGAACTGTCTTCAAGGTGCACTAGAATAAAATAATCACATTAAACAAAATCATCTACTAGTGTTGTTTCATGGGGCATATTCTGCTAGTAGATCCTCTTGTGTCGATCTCAACTTGTCTTAGTTCTTTCTTTGTGAAGATTCAGAAGAAGTTACTCGTCTTGACTTGGAGAGATCATTAAAATATTATGCCTCCCAGACAGGGGCGGAGGTTGGATTCAAATAGGATAGGATAGGACATTTTTATAGTTTTAAGAAGGGGTAGGGTCTTTATGTAATTTTATCTGAGGTAAAATTATATAATTTTGTAAAACATAAGTATATAAGTGTAGTTTCTGAAACGGGGGTAGGACATGTTCCTTATGCGGCCATGTGTTGTCTCTCCCCACTACCAGACTCAATTTATAGAAGAGCGAAACATGGTTAAATGATGTAATGTTTCTAGGAAGCCCTCGATAGTAGTTGCTGAGTTCTTGAAATAAATATTTTCTTAAAAGATAAAACATATCTATTGACATATACAAAGAATCTCCTTTATAAATATAAGAAGTAGAGTGACGGAAAGACTGAACTAGTTTGAATGCTTGAATACTGAGTTTGCACCTATTAACATCAAAACCAACTAGTCGAATTGTCAATGTACATAATTCGTGCTCTAGCCTTCTAAAGTGCTACATATGTTTCTTCTCTTTCAGCGTACTTCACTTTTTATCATTATTCACTGAGTCACTTTGACCCGATAATTTGATTAGTAAAACGATATAAAAATTTAGTAATCTTTGCATGGTCTCGTAGAGTAAGCTTTATTCTACAACACCATAAAAAAAATCAAAAAAAAATATTATTTTGCTATATTTATCACTGAGTTAAAGTGATCCATTTACGGATTGAAAAGTCAAAGTGGGACAATTCAAAAGAATCAGAGTAAGTAGTTTACTGCATTCTTTTTAGTATCTTACATTTTTTTTGGTAAAACCACTTGCATAAGAATTATAGAGTTTACATTACTTGATTTGCCAGAGCACAGCGGATGTGATGTTTGCCACAACAAGTAACAAGTACTACTGCTACTATGAACATAACGATTAGTATGAGATAGAGTTTAGTTTATTCTTTTTAAGAAGACGGACAAGAATATATAAGAAAAATATCAAAATCTCCTCAATTTGAGGCCACAGCTGGAGTCCAAGGCAAAAACAAAAGCCACCGTAGACTTTGAACAAGTCGGTAGAAGTGTAGAACAGATAACACGAGGGTGACGTATTAACTCTGCATGACCAGCTAAATTTTTTGGTCTCCTGAGCTTCATTTAAGGGCTTGGTACGTAACATTTGAAGGCTTGAACTTGCACATGAAAATATGAAATAAGTATAAGTACCATTATAGTTGATTTTTTCTGTTTTCATTAGGGTAAAAGACACTTTGACATCCTCGAGTTTCTTTCATCCCTTCCAGTTTGAGAAAAGACACTTTCACCCCTTATAGGTGCCAAATTTCACTACACCTGCACTAGTATTGTGATGTCATTAGTCTCGCGGTTGTGTTAGCCACTGAGAGCAGTTTTGGGGAGTTTGCCCTCTTGAATTGTGGAATGTCACAATGAGGGTGTAAATATCCTGAAGTATGGTACATTGAAGGGGTGAGAGTGTATTTTATGAGTGAAATTGTCTTTTACCCTCTTCATTATTAAGATATGTATAATTAATTTCTTTTTTTTTTAGAAAAACCAAATGTCTTATTTAATTCAAGCTAAAACTAAATTCAAGCATCTTATAAGGACTATGTGACAATGCGAGGTGGATAAGATAATGTTGTGGCTGAGTAAATGAGTTGTTATGTGTCATGTGGCTGAGTAAATGAGTTGTTATGTGTCTATGTATGACTGTCATTGCACTCGTCAATTAAGGTATACTATCTCTGTTTCTTCTCTTTCAGCTTATTTCATTTTTTGACACTATTCACTGGGTCACTTTGACTCGGTTATTTGGTTAGCAAAAAGATACACGAATTTAGTACTCTTTGCATGATATTGTAGAGTAAACTTCACTCTACACTACTATGAAAAATAAATTCAAAAAATTACATCGTTTTGCTATCTAAATTACCGAGTCAAGCGAAGTTGAAAGAGAAGAAACGGAGGAAGTATATAACTAAACACACTCAACGAGTGCATCGACTTTATATGGTGGGGAAATTGTAATATCATGTGTTGCTGAGACTCCCTAGGGTCATTAAACCAAAACACCACTCCAAAATTCTTTTGATTTTCTAAAATATTTTCTGGCGTTTTTTGTGGTTTTTGAACACAGAAGTATTGAAACTATCACATATGTATTTATATGTATGTTTACATATATACTCCATATGTCCAAGACAAAGCGATTTCAGGATTTGAATTCGGAATGAGTCTTATGATACGTTCGACTTGCTAGAGTCATTTTTTTAAGGACTTGCTAGAGTCATTAAGGGCCAGTTTGGCAATGCTGTGGCGTTTTAGAAAGTTGTTGTGTAAGAAGTACTGTGAGAAAACTGTTTTGAAAATCTACGCGAAAAGTGTTTGGTAAATTTTGTATTAAAGCTACTGCTGGAAAGCACTTTTGACATTTTGTGTTCGGTAATTAGTGCTTTTGAGTTGCTGTTACTGTCGAAATGACAATATCAGACATGATATACATAAATAGTGTTATTACAATAAATAATTATTAATATTTATTAATGGATAAGAATGACAAATATTAGATTTTTCGAAAAGCATGTCCTGGAAAGCAACCCCAACACTGCTTTTCAAATGCAATTGTGGGGAAGCAACTGCTTTCCAGAAAGCAGTAAAATTTAAATTTACCAAACACATTAAAATTGCTTTTATATTCGAAAAGCAGCGTTCTAGAAAGCAAAAGCATTACCAAATGGGCTCTAAGTTAACATTGGTTCCTGACACCGGACTGAATCGAGCGTTTTCAGGAGCAGCAAGAAACAACGAAAAGAAGGTATAAACCGAGAGAAATTGTCTCTAAGGTTTGAAAATAATTCAATACTCCATAACATATCAAAATCAGTCCACAAGCGGAACTTAAATAGCTGAAAAAGTCTAAGTATTCAAAATATGATAAAAATACTAAAATTAATGGTAAATAATAATTTTAACCTAATGAAAAACTCATATAAAATATCAACCCAAATTGGGTTAAAATTAACACCCTAATTAATGAAATAAATATGATTGAAAATAAAAAAAAAAGATGGCGATTTGGACCTTTAAATGGCCGACTTTGACCAAATCAGGGGGTGCTCGTGATTTATCAAGTGCTATTTTTAGAACGTCATTTTCACTCACAATAATGTATGACTTTGCGCGAATCCGACATCCTTCAATTATGCCCCTGATTTTGCGTTTTGACCAGAACAGCTTTTTGGAATTTGACGAATTAATTCTCCTGTTTTCTCTTGCATCAGTCACCCCTTCTTCAAAATAACTCGGCCTCGAGTTCAACAAAGGCACTTGAACAAAACGGTCCACCAAGAATAGATCACAATAGTAAGATGGTAACTTAAATGAAAACGTGGACTCCTCGAATCTAATTTTTACATCCTCATCTTCATCTTCAATAATAAATTTTCCTGGACAAACTAGTTGAGAAGAACCTGAAATTACCTAGTATATAATTGGATTATGCGAAGTCTGCTCGCAATCATCCATAGTTAAATCTTCTTCTTCTTCTTCATAAACGTCATAATTGGAGATTTTATCCAATCCACCTCGCAATCGGATGAAGATGAATGGCCTTCATAAAAGATTTACCCATAGGAAGTATCTTCAAATTTCTCTCCAAGTAGTTCATCAACTTCACTGAAGAACTCATTAGGTTCTACCATACCTGAGTGATTGGTTAGATCATTTTCAAACTCGCTCCTCCATAACGCTCGCTCCAACCACCGGAATAGCCGTTGTAGCGGATATCAAATGCGGGCTACGAGTAACGATCAAAGACCTTGCAATCATGTGCCGCCAACAGAGATCCATCGTTGTCCCGTACTACCCGTACTACGGCAGCCACTATGATAAAATATATTTAATGGTGAGAAACATGTCACGCATTATGAGTAGTAAAGTACTAGATGTATTAGAATACCTACTAGATAAAACCTCATGTTTGAAGGACACTACCAAAAATAAAAAAATGAAATGAAAACCATGTGATCGGTTAAAGAAAGTGGTGAGAGAGAGTACTCTTTAGATCTCGATCTTTTTCAAGTCTACCACATCCAAGTTCGTTTTCAATTTTAGATTCCTAATTCAACAGTTGAGATGAAACCATTGGGTAGTGATAAAACAACCATTAGCAGTTTATAACTCTCTCTAGTTATCGAAATTTTGAACGGTTGGTAATGAACCATGCCATGGGAGTTACAGCAGATCTTCATCTTCTTCTTTTCTCTCTCTATGAAAAAAAGAATAGTGACCTTTTTACGGACAAGTATGTGATACAAGAGTGGTGGGTGATAGTATGTGACATATGTTTATTGGTTATATTCACGTTTGTTTGGCGACTGTTCTCGTATGACATGCATTTTATCATACAATTTGTATTTATTGTCTTGTCACTTGGTGCGGTAGTATTTCACGAAGGAATATATACACACGTTTTGCTCGTGACTTTAGCATACTTAAAACATCCAATGGGTGGCCAATGTATAGTTAAACAATTTTCATTTATGTCTAAGCATCTACAAAGTTGGTCATTCAATTACAAAATCACAACTAAGTTGTGCTGTATGAGGGAGGAGGAGAAAAATTCTAACATGTCGACGATAGCTAAAGACTAGTATTCTGTAAGTTATTGGAGGAAACTTAACCAGGATTTTGTAATGCAGTATTGTATATGCCTTAATTTTCAAATGAGAAAGAGATCTCAATTGCACTGAATGTAATGATAAGTTTAAATGAGTGACTCGTCTTATTACACCGAAGATGAATGGAGTTTACACTCTATGAGTTCAAGTTTTCCATCCACTACGCGCATAACAGCATATGCACACTACTGGAACATATTGCTACTGGGATAATGCACTATTATGGCCCAATAATTACTGTTATATAAAAAATATTAATAAGCGCAAGAATACTTTCTCTGTAATTACACCTTAAGAGTGGTAAGAATTGAATAGTGTTGTTGGACTATTACCTCTCATTTCTTTATTTTCAATTCTAAGTTTGGATTGTTAATATTTCGACGAGATTTAGCTGGGTGAGGCACAAATTTGGCTCATATGCAATTACCGACTTCAGTCATAAGCTAGAAGGAGTTAATCGGTGTTCATATTGATTGGTTTTCATCGAAATCTGAAACAAATTAGTGGATCGCTTACCAGTTTTTGGGTAGATTTTGGGGTGCATAGAAAATGCAATGTACTTGTTCGACGAAATACATGAATGTGTGAATGTGTAGAAACAGATAAAACTAGGTAGAGAAGAAGAAGGGAAAGAGGAAGAAGATGATGTATTCAACTATACAGATACAAAATTTATACACTAACACTACTAACAAAATACCCCGCCTAGACACAGTTTTGAAAAATGCAACCTAGTCCTTATAGTCTTTGGACTATTACAATATAATCCCTATATTCATCTTATTATTGCCCCTCAATTCTGACCAGATACTAAACCTCTACTGATTCTGAAATTTTTGTGAAGTTTGATATGAACACAAGTTCAAGTGAGGTAGTATTGTCTGAAATGAAGAGAAAGGTAGAGCCTTGGTGAGCACATAAGCCACTTTTTGAAAAGAGGATACATGAGCAACTTTTAACCTTTGAGCCACCACTTGTTCTTAAACATCAGTTTGTGCTTTCAGCGTTCGTGAGGCGTGGGTGTCATAACACCCATATTCTTCTTTGTGTGACGAGCTCTCTGTGCTGTTACTAATTTTTTTAGCTCTTCCTTCCGACCGAGCAAATTGTGCCCATAATTATGTATGAACCTGTCTTTGAACATGACCAAATAAGTTTGTCTGGGAAGTGACGTGTCAGAATGAACTCTCATTCTCGATGACAGCTGGAGGACTTCAAGACAACTCGAAGAGATTAGATTTATCTACAACGGACGTACCACCAGTAATGTTGCACACCAATTCGCAAAATTTAGACTTAACTTCCCAAATATGCACATTGGGCCCCGAATCAGATCCCAATTGAGCTGCACACTTTCTTGCTAACGATGTAATTGGGCCATCTCGACCCATCAAACTTTTATTAGTGAAGAAATCGATTGCTCTTTCCAAAAAAACGTTCAAGTTAGGACATCTCCAACCCTATGGGAGAGGGGAAGAGGGATGGGAAAACCGTATAAAAATATAGTTCATGTCCAACCCTATGGGGGGAGGGGGAGGGGATGCTATGGGGAGAAATTTTTCCCCATGAACATGCCTTCACCCAAGGCCAAATTTCTCCCCATAGCATCCTTCCACACCCCTGTCCCCTCACATGGTTGGAGACGACCAGTAGTTTGAAGGAAGGGAAGGGGGAGCTAGAGGGGAAAAATGGTGGGCCCGTGGGGGAGGGGGAGGGGGAAAAAGGCATGGGTTGGATATGCCATTAGGAATGTTTTGTCAATTAATGAACAATGAAGATATATATTGCATATTTATCAAAACTTAGAGGGTACAAAGTACGAACTACAAAGTACTCCCTCCGTCCCAGCAGGTTGTTTAAAGTGTACTATTTACCGATCACTTTGATCTGACGATTTAGTTAGGAAAACAATGTAAGAATTTTGTAATTTTTTCATGGTGTTGTAGAGTAAACTTAACTCTACATCACCATGAAAAAATTACCAAATTCTAATATTGTTCGGTTAACCAAATCACCGGGTCAAAAAAAACTCAAAAAGTCAATTTTGAACTATCTCATGGGACGGAGGGAGTATGAATTACCCTATACTACCTCTGTTTCTTCTCTATCACACCGTTTTGACTTTTTGACTCATATTTGAGTCACTTTGACTGGGTGTTTTGGATAGCAAAACGATGCGGTTTTTTGATAATTTTTCACCGTGTTATAGAGAAACTTTTACTCTACAACGCCATGAAAAAATTATCAAAAAACTGCTTCGTTTTGCTACACAAATCACCGGGTCAAAGTGACTCAACGAATGGTGACAAAAGTCAAACCGGTGTGATAAAGAAGAAACGGAGGTAGTATTTCTTTCTGAAACTCCGAAACGGATCAGTACTCGGACCAATTCCGAATCCGAAACTGATAGAAACGCGTTGAATTATAAAAGAAAACGCAGACACACTACACAGTTCACAGTAGAGAGTCGTCTCTTCTTTGGGCTTGCTTACAAATACCAACAAACCCCAGAGAGCTTCTCTCAAACCCCATCCCTCAATTCTCTCTCTCTCTGATTACCTTCGATCCGATCTCTCCGATGGCTCAGTCATCGGTCTCTCCAACACCGCTCCTGAAAGATGAGCTTGACATAGTCATCCCCACGATCCGGAACCTGGATTTCCTTGAGATGTGGAGACCCTTCTTTCAGCATTACCATCTCATCATCGTCCAAGACGGAGATCCCACCAAGAAGATCCATGTCCCTGAAGGATTCGACTATGAGCTCTACAACAGGAACGATATCAATCGGATTCTGGGTCCTAAAGCCTCCTGCATTTCGTTCAAGGACTCTGCTTGCCGATGCTTTGGGTACATGGTGTCCAAGAAGAAGTACATCTACACCATCGATGATGATTGCTTTGTGAGTTGATCTTAAACCCTAGTTTTTTTTTGTGGGTTTTGGGTTTGTTGGGTTTTAGTTGATTTTGGTTGGTGGGTTTTGGATTTTGGCGGAATTGGGGTTGTGGGTTTGGAAGTTTGATGTTTGATCTGATCTGGGTTGGGCCTAATTTTGTTTTAGCTGATTGATTTGTTGATCTATTTTTGGTCGGTGGGTTATGAATTTTGGTGGAATTGGGGTTGTGGGTGTGGAAGTTTGATGTTTGATCTGATCTGGGTATGTGCCTAATTTTGTTTTAGCTGATTGGTTTGTTGATCTGGGATTGAAAGAGTTTGGATCTTGGTCTCTCTTAAACCCTAGCTTCCTTTTTGGGGTTTTGGATTTGTTGGGTTTTACTTGATTTTGGTTGGTGGGTTGTGAATTTTGGTGGAATTGGGGTTGTGGGTGTGGGATTTTGATGCTTGATCTGATCTGGGTTGTGCCTAATTTTGTGTTTTAGCTGATTGGTTTTGTTGATCTGGGATTGAAGAGTTTGGATCTTGGTATCTTGATCTGTTGTTTCTGATGCTGCATACTTTGATCTGCAATCCTGTATCATTGTTATTGAAATTGGGCTTTGATCTGTTTGAATACCTTCATGCTTTGAAAGTCATAGTTTGATTGATGTAACTTATGCTAGATTCAACTGAAGAATGTGTTGATCTGATGTGTAGTGCCAAGAATCTGAATGCTCCCCTGTTGTTATCAAACTGAATCTCTCACTTTGATTCTCAAGTAATGCCTTTTTGAGTAGCTTTCTGTTATAGATTTGAATGTGACTTTTTATCCATCGGATTGGATAGAGACTCGTGAACTGCGATTTTGTCATCTCTTCAAATAATCAATTTCAGTGTAGTGGATATAGATCATCAGTGACATTCAACTAATTGGCAAAATTAGATTTTTTTGTGTGGCCCACAGTTCAACCACTGGCCCCTTTCCATTATAGTTGAACTTGATTGCAATCCTAGGATAATCCAGGCCTTGAATGTTGCTGCTTAACCTGAGATCTAGTAACGTAGTATGATCTTCTGCTTTAAATTATAATCACCAACTTGGGTTCTAGTAGCTTGAATGCAGCTTAGATTGTGCTCCAGATCTTGAGTAAAGATCTAATTTAAATATCAACTTCTGTATTTTTGCATGCTTGGTATGGGTTAGGATCTGTGAGAATAAGTTATATTCGAAATTGGTTTATAAAGTATTGTGTATCATTATGCTCTCATCTCTGTAATAGTATACGTCGTCTGGTTAAATTAAGCTAAAATTTTCAAAGATTGTGAGGGGATCCTTTTTTAATTCATGAAACACCATGTTCTTCGGTTACAACTACCTTCTCCATACACTTAGAACCAAATATGGATTACTGATAAACCTCTTTCTACTGGAAACCATTATGTGCGCTTCTTGTGCTAATTGTGCATTGGTTGACTTGTTGCAGGTGGCCAAGAATCCTTCTGGCAAAGATATCAACGCGCTTGAGCAGCATATCCAGAACCTGTTGAGCCCATCAACTCCGTTCTTCTTCAACACCTTGTACGACCCATACAGAGAGGGTGCTGACTTTGTCCGTGGATACCCATTCAGTCTCCGTGAGGGTGCTCCTACTGCAGTTTCTCATGGCCTCTGGCTTAACATCCCTGATTACGATGCTCCAACTCAGCTCGTCAAGCCTCGTGAGAGGAACACCAGGTACAGAATATGATTATATCAATTACGCTCTACGAATTCTGCCAAATCCCAACTTGAGTTTGTTTTCAGCATTTATCAAACATTCATAAGATTTTGGGCTCATGCCTGACTTTTATCTTTCATGTCTTATAGGTATGTGGATGCAGTTCTGACCATTCCCAAGGGAACTCTCTTCCCCATGTGTGGTATGAATCTGGCATTCGACCGTGAGCTCATCGGCCCAGCAATGTACTTTGGTCTCATGGGTGATGGTCAGCCAATTGGACGGTACGACGACATGTGGGCCGGCTGGTGTATCAAGGTATTGTTCGCCTTGTTTCTGTCATCTTATCGTCGTTTATTCTTTGCCGCCTACATCCATAATTCAAACGGCAAACAATGTTGATCAGCTTTTGAGACCAACCTTTTGAAGGTTGGTCGAACTGGCTGATTACTATTGCTCCCCTTGGAATAGATTCCAAGTGCAGTAACCTTGACATAAGAAAGAAAGTTAAAATTAGATCTAATGTGTGATAGTTGTCATTAAGTTTGTTGCTATGCAATATGCATGGCAAAAGCAACAACCTTTGAAACCCTGTTATCATGTGGGAGAGCAAAAGATGTAGAAGGATGAATGGAAAAAATAAGTTGAAGGAAAGTGATGTGATATGTTCTTGTGAATAAATGTGATGTGGTATTGTGAAACAATATTAGTTTAAAAATAAATTTACCCTGTCATTTGAAAAGAAATATAAAATTGCATGCTGAAAATTTACATAATTCAGGACTTAGGAGTGAAATATGCATCTCGCAGTTGTCCATAATTCCTTTGTATCTTAATTAACAATGTTGAATAAGTCCGTGCTCACACCTTCTACTGTACGACACAAAAAAGTACTCATGTTTCCAATAGCGGAAGTGCAAATTGTAATGTCTCACATGTTCCTTTCGTAAACTTTTTCCTACACGAGGTTTTGGTTATGAAGATTGTGTATGAAGTTTAGGTGAAAGTAATCATTAGGTCTAGCCCCACCATGTGACATGATTGTGTGGTGGTACACGTCAATCAAAATATGACATAAGTCCGTGCTCACACCTTCGACCGCATGACACAAAAGTACTCGTGTTTCCAATAGCAGAAGTGCAAATTTTAATGTCTAACACGTTCCTTTCGTTAACTTTTTCCTTAACAAGGTTTTGGTTATGAAGATTGTGTATGATGTTTAGGAGAAAGTATTCATTAGCCTAGCCCCACCACGTGACATGATTGTGTGATGATACACGCCAATCAAAATATATGGTAGTATGTAAAACTCTGTGTGCTCCATCATATGGACTGCCACACAGGTATGTCAAGTGGTGGAGCCAGACCTAATGAATTACTTTCTCAATGTTTATAATCTGGATTCTCTCTATTCTTTAAGTGCATCTTTCCTTTTTCGTATTCTAATCCACTGTTGACTTTAGGTTATCTGCGATCACTTGGGATGGGGAGTGAAGACTGGACTTCCATACATCTGGCACAGCAAAGCCAGCAACCCATTCGTGAACCTGAAGAAGGAATACAAAGGCATCTACTGGCAGGAGGAGCTCATCCCATTTTTCCAATCCGCCACCCTCTCCAAAGAGGCCACCACAGTGCAGAAATGCTACATCGAGCTCTCCAAACAAGTTAGGGAAAAGCTCGGGAAGGTGGACGAGTACTTCCTCAAGCTAGCTGATGCTATGGTCACCTGGATCGAGGCTTGGGATGAACTCAACCCTTCTGGAACTGGAGCTGCTACTGTTGCTGCACCAGCCAATGGCCCTGGGAAATAGATAGTTTGATGCAGAGTTGAGTTGCTCTATCTGGGCTGGTATTGTTACCAGAGGAGAGGTTTTTACATGTTATGTGTTTTTAGCTTTTATTTAAAGTTTTTGAGACTTCAATTTTACAGGCTGGAGGTTTAATTTTTGAATTTTTTTCCGGATGCTTTTTGAACAATAAGAAGTATTACTATTTATTATATATGGATTTTGTTGCGTTATTTGAGAGGGTTCTCATTGCTTTATACAGGGGTTTTGGAACAGGCTGTGCCTCCTTTAGGGTCTCAGATTCAAATGTTCAAATTAGGTTGGGCAGTTTATGACCAAAGTAAGTAAGAATTCATTAACCAAAACAAAGTTACAACAGAAAGGAGTTAACTATTATTGAAACTTGTACATGACCTATGGCAGAGCCCACTATCAGCCATCGTTGATGTTGAGAAGATCTGAGAGTCCCTCATGATGAATAGGAAAAGGGTGAGCTCAGTTAGTATATAGATTTAACGGAAACTTGACAAAAACTTGTGAAAACACTCCATACTGAGCATTGAAATGATATAGCAGCCAATCACTCAGTCCTTATTTATACTTTCTCTTGCTAGACGAAGACATAAAGCAGAAGCTAACCAAATCTCCTCTGTATTTTTTGGACAGAGACTTTCATGTTTCACCTTTCATTTGTCACATTTTAAATCCACTTCATACATGCATACTACTCCGTCACATCTCTAACGCACCATTTGGACTTTTTTCACCCGGGGTCACTTTGACCCGGTGAGTTGGATCTCTAACGCACAATATGGACTTTTTTCACCCATGTTAAGATATTTTTTGAGATCAAAAAAGATAATTTTATAGAAACTATGTTTTCTTTGGACAAACTGCATCTTTCTCCAAAAGACAACTGTGAGTCATGCGTGCGAATTCACAGTCCAGTCAACCCTATCATTAATACCAAGTGTGCGGCGTGCTAAGGCACGAGCAGCACCATTGTGATGCCTCGGTACATGCATACCACTCCTTTCGTTCATGCCTCTGTTTCTATGTCGCCATATAATCCATAGTCTCACACACAAAAACTTATTTGACTTCGTAGTTTTCTGCAAAGTCCGTGGCTGATCTGTGCAGCTAAAAGAAAAAGGGACAAAAACTCGCCGTTGCCGGGGATCGAACCCGGGTCACCCGCGTGACAGGCGGGAATACTTACCACTATACTACAACGACATTGTGGAACGCATGTTCACTTTTTCTAATTTGTTAATACCTTCCTGATCAGCTGCAACAAGGAGAATGTCTCTCAATGTAGCCTATATTTAGCTGATGTATTTCTTACTGTCATGTTAAAATGCATTTGTGTTCCTAAAAAAGGGAGAGTAGAAACCAAAGGGAACACAACTAAAACATACTTTCATCAAAAGAAAATGACTAACAAATTATCAAAATCTCCATTTCCATTTCTCCGTTAATGGGATGTCGTCGGATTTGTGCCACTGAGTTCCCTACACCATTTCTCTCTATGTTCTAGAGTGCTATGGCCTATGGAATTGCTTTTGCGTTTTAGCTTTAAGGAGGCCATCGTGACTCCATTCGGAGATGAAGTTGTTCTATCATTGTTTGTTCTCGATAACATCCTACGTACTCTGAACACCAATAACTCTTATCAACTTATAAGAGTGGTTGAAGATACTAATTATACTCTCGTTTCAGTACTTTGATTTGCATTTTGTATGCTTTTCTACTGCGTAATTGCGGTTCTCTTCAGTCATAGAGCGGCCTACTACCGCCTAAGTGCGGTCTTCTGCTGTCATCAGGCGGTTATCTTCCGCGTAAGTACAATAATTTTTCTCCATTTGGTGGTTATTTATCACTGATGTATGTCCCACTTGGATTCGTGAATCTACCTTGGTCATAACACACCAGTTTGTCATTTGTCTCACTAGGGCGAAACATGTGTGACAATTGGTTCTGAATTTGTTGCAGGTCCGGGTGATGGATATTTATAATTTTTTTCTTATAATCCAAATTATGTTATCGTGATTGACGAACCAACGACTTCATCCCCATTTCTGCCGTTGGAGAAAAAAATACACATTAGTAATAAATTGGTGGTGATGACAGAGCGCACCACTGTTGAGAGTTCGTTTGAAGCGATATTTCAAGATTAGTTAATCCTATATCATTATTGTAAATGAACATAATATTGTTGAATCATCTAATGTAATATTTTGTTTGTAATTTGTGATTTTTGGACTATTGCAGTTAAGATTTTTGATGATATGAGGAAGTTGAGACTTCATTTAAGAAAAAGACGAAAAATAGCTGCACAAAAAAATGCAGTTCTAACTCAAATAAATACTTTTTCAAATAACTTGTTCACCTTCAAGTGTAAAGTATAACATGCAAACACATGTGTCGTGTTATCTGATTATTTGGGTGCAAATAAGCCATATACCTTACAAGAATCACCCATTGCTCAATAGGATCTAAGACTTAAAATTTGACATGTGAAGGACAAAATCGTACATGTGTTGCGTAATTTTGTCGTTTTTGAAAAATGAACCAATGCCTTGAGAAAATTGTTCAATAATCATTATATGTTTATCAATGGATCAAATTTTGAAATGTCATGTGGTTGTCCGTTATGATTTCTATGTTGTGGTATCCATTTGAGAGTAGTCATTTTCGCAGCTCAAAGACCTCCCTTATTTTAGGATGCGAATTCTGATAGTGCTTTGCAGATTGAGCAATATTTGATACGGGAGGTGTCATAGTAGTCCTTTGCATAGTAGTCGTTGTTTGTCTTCTATGTCCCGTCCACTTGTAATGTGGTAGTTCTCAGGTTGGAGGATCTATTTATGAGATAAAGGGATACCTGGTGAATACATGTGCCTTGATTTTCAAGCTATCAAGCAGGTAGATGATTTTAGAACGAATGCCCCTTTATTCTGGTAGATCCATATTCACCATTATATGGGGACAAAAAGATCATTGTCTGACTCATTTGTGAGAGAGTTTAGTGTATCAAAGTTGAGACTCTTGGCGAGGTTGTCTAGCATATTTGGATGTCAAAACACAAAGTAGATCCATTTCATACATGGTTGAAAATAGCACATTAAAACAATACATGGAAAGAAGGAGAAGAATCAGAGTGGTAGCACCCGACTGTAGGCAACTAGTACTACTCTGTGGAATGATGATTCAGTAGGGGTGTGCACACTTAAGCTCTAGTTTATCTTAGTGGATTGGTTGGTATTTGTCTAGGGAGTTGGTATTGAGTTTTCCTTCCTTGTCGGAAATGAATATGGTCTTCACAGTCCCCTAGATTGTGGGATTCGGAATTGTCTGTATAAGGCTGGACTGGAGCTTCAATGTATTGACTGTATTTGAGTAACTTGTATACTCATATTTGTGATCTATTGCTTTGAGTCAGGTTAATTGGATGGTGAAATATGTAAGTAAGAGTTGAACGTTTTCAAAGCTTTACTTATTCATCTACTTTTTGTTATAAGTTCTATCTAACTTGAAGTGAACTGAGGTCATGATGTATATGTTTTTGTAACTCATTAGGTGAGTACATGAAAAACTGGGGAAATGTCAGTCACTTAGAAGTTGACACATCAGAATATGAAAACTATGATAGTAAGTCTCTATATTAAGTTTTCGTTTCTTTAATTCTGTCTCATAAAAGAGCCGTTAGGGTTAGACTCCTCACTGAGAACTTTCGTGCTCAGCGAACGACATCTCTAGAGAGTCTAGGGGATCTAAGTGTAGTTTCTGTAGTACTTTAGGATGTGAGTGTTATACTTAAGTTCTTCGAAATGTGTTTTCGTTTGCACATCTTGGTGTGCTTATTGGAGACCGGAGATTGAGGAGGAACAGGGCTCGAGTTCGGGTTCACAACCAGCCATTCGTTTTTAGTTGTTAATGTTCGCCAACACCTGGAAAAGGGATGGAGTTGCAGATTTGTGTGTTCTACTGCTTATTCTCTCTTTCTCTTTTTATTGTAAGATGAATTTGTTGACTAATTTTGTTGTCTACAATTATGTGTAAACCAAAACGTTGTTATGTAAACTGATTAGTTGTTGTTGTGGTGGTTGATTTTTCTTCTTACTACTTTTTATATTCTTGTATCAAGAGAGCGATAGAGACTGAGAGGGAGATGGGGAAGAGGAACAAGGTGTTATAAGACAATTGAACCAGGGGCAAAAACACTATTTTTATCATATTTCTTAATAAAGTGAAAGAATACATTCAGAAAGAACTTGAAGAAACGAGAGAGTAATACACAATAAACGTGGGTGGTATCACCCACCCATTGCCCCCCTAAGAGCATCTGCACTAGTAAGAGAATAAACCTAAATTTTTAATAGTTTAAAACCTAATCAAGATGTGTTTTTAGTGTTTGCTCTAATGATATCATGTATTTTATACAAGAATTTTACTTACCTACTGTAGATAGTGCTTTCTGAGCAAACAGATCTTGGCCACGTGGCAATCATCTAGCACACCATATTGTGCTCCACACACACTGGATCACCAGCCGCGCTGATCCACGTGGGGGCTGCGAGACAGGGCCCTCGCATACCACTGCACGGGACTTGTAGGGACTTAGTGGTCTGGAGGCTAGAGTAAGTCTTGTCGCGTGCGAGTCAAGCCCGCGCGCGACCTTTAGTAACTGCTTTTGAGAGATTTATGGCACGAGCTCCATAAACCCGGTCAATCCGGTCAAACCCGGTCAACCCCATAACGGTTCCGATATACGCGGATAACGTGCTGTAACGGTCCCTATATACGCGGACGAACGTGCCGTTGTGGTTAAGCTAATTAAGCCGCCATTGATAGGCGCATTAACCACAGTACAACGGTCACATTCTCCGTTATATATAGGACGTTAACCCTTCCATACAAGAAAGACACGTCAGACATACGCGGAAGCTCTGCCAAACCCCTGTCTCTCTCTCAGACATTACTACTGCCTTACTCTCTCCCTACACACAACCCAACACTTCCTGTGCCATTTTCTATTCTCTGCCTTTGGTGTACACGAAGTTCTCTCTGCAGGATTCTCTTGTACACATTTTGGTGAACCTGACGTGAACTTACCATTGCAAGCAACCATGTCTCATGAGGATGATGTCAGTAACAGATCGCCTTCCACCGAAACCACCTCGGGAGAGGAGGCCCGCCGTACTCCCACAGCCGCCGGTGAAGCTCCGACGCTGGAAGCCTTGGACGCCACCATCCAGAGTCAGGCGAAGGCTCTCAAAGCTCAATCAGCGCAGCTAGAACGGATAATGGCTGTCCTGGGGACTCTCGCTCCAAACCCCACACCAGCCACCACTGTCTCTCAGGGAGGAGGAGCCTCCACCACTCAAGGATTGGGAGTGTCAACCACACCGCCCAATCCTAACCTGCAAACTCCACCGGCGACTACACAGTTACCCTCAATTCAGGGATCAACGGCTCAAATGTTGCCTCTTGCTACTCACACTCCTCCACCTCCAACTTTGGTACCTAATCCGACCTCACAGTATCCCTTGCCTCCTCCGACGGCAATCTGGGGTAACGTGAATTCACAATATGTTCCTAGCCCTCCTGCGACGTATGTGTCGCCTCCGCCTGCGGCGACCCCTCCTCCCGCTGCCGAGGGAAATGCTCCGGAGTGTATGACGTCGCTGCAACGGCGCATAGACACTATTCTGGCTCACCAATCGTTCGCGGATACCATCATCCCGAAGCTTGACAACGATCCGCCTATTCCACGAGAGATCTATCTCATGCTTAACCCTGCTGGGTACAAGACTCCTAAATGGGACAAGTTCGAAGATGACAATGGGAACGCCCATGAGCATGTCATGCGCTTCATTGATGTGATGGGGCCGTATGGGGCTGATCCTAAACTGCTGATGCGCGAGTTCCCGAAATTCTTGGGGAACGTGGCTTACAAGTGGTACCGGACATTGGAAGTCGGATCCGTGAAGACTTGGGACGACATGTTCCAGAAGTTTTACACCAAGTTCTTCCAGATGGAGGAAAAGGTGACGATGATTCATCTCTCGCGGATGTATCAGAAGCGCGAGGAGGATGTGATAACATTCATCAAGAAGTTCAGGGCCAAGTCCTTGGAATGCAAAGATGTGATACTCGAAAGCAGACTCGTTGAGATATGCCTGCAATGCATGCGAGACGAGTATAAAGGTATGCTTATCAACCTGCAAACACCTACATTTTCAAAGCTAATCGAATGCACGAAGAATATCGAGCCTATAGTGGAAAGGCAGAAAAAGAGGAACGCCCCTGAGCGATCCTCGGGCGGTACTACTTTCAAAATCGGGAGATTCAGCTATAAGAGGGGACGTGAAGCTGAAGTGAATACGGTCTCGCCCCAAAAGCAGCCAAAGGTAGTGAACTTTGATGCACCACCTCTGCCATGTTTGGTGGAAGAAGCAAGCGACCTTTGCAGACAATGGCGTAAGGACGGTGTCCTGCCGCCGCTCGAAAAGGCACCCTCCAGGGAGATGGTGAGGGACCCGAAGTGGTGCGAATGTCACGGAAAGGTCATGCATCCCACGGCTGACTGCAAGAAGCTCAGAATCATGGTGAGCCAAAATATGAAGAGTGGCGAACTGATCGTCAGTGATCAAAGGCAGGATGTGCGCAACAATCCACTCCGTGCCCATGCGGAGCAAGAATCGAAAGGCAAAGAGGTCGCTATGATCTCGATTGTGGACCTTGAAGAGGTTGCAGAGGATGGTCTACCCATCATTGCCGAGATCCATGATGACGAGGACTACAGCATAGACACCGAGGACGAACGCGCAGACCGGATGAAGGGGTCGCACGGGTTCAGCAGGTTCTTCGACGAGATGAATTTCTCAGAAAAATGCCGGACGGAGATGACAAAGGCGATCCTGAGGATAGCAGAAGATTACGAGGAGGATATCGTAGTCTCCAATGGAAAGGTTTTCAGGGCGTCTCGCTCTACAGAAAAGGTCATAACCTTCTCCGCAAGCGATAAGAAGACAGATGCGAGCCATGAGAAGCCTCTGTATGTGACAGCCATTATCAATGGCGTGGAGTTCAAAGAGCGTTCGTTGACGGAGGAGCAGCAGTTAACGTTGTTTCGCTCCATACTCTGAAGCTAGCGGGAATTCCAGAGCACAAGATTGTCAAACGTCCATCCCCGCTGATGGGATTCGGAAGCGACTCCAGAATGACGATAGGATGGATCCGCCTGGGTGTCCAGATTGGCAAAATCAAGTGTTCAGCAAAATTCTATGTCATAGATGCGAACACTACGTATCATATGATTATAGGCCGGGCCTGGATTCATCGCTTTGATGCTGTTCCTTCAACAGCTCACCAAATGATGAAAGCTATCTGGAATGACAGAATCGAGATACCCGCTTCGACAAATCCATTCAACATGGATGAAGCGCATCTCAGTGAGGCGGTGTGGTTCACTGAGATGGCAGATGAGCAAACGCCGGGACCATTCAACCCCACTCCTTTGCCCCGTTGGGAGGACATCAAAGATCAGTCACCCGCAGGAGTGATGGTGACCAGAGAGGATGCCAAGGAAAAGCCGCCTACGCGAGAAGAGGCTCCACGGATAGACTACCAGCGAAAGAACGTGTACACTCTGAAAAGAATAGCAAAACATGATCCTGGAGGCAAGGAGATAGATAGTTTCTACACCAACGGGAAGAAATGCTATCGCATATGAAGGTGCGCGGGGATGTCCTCACGCGAGCATGGGGATATCCCTGAGTAAATTAATCAAATTGAGCAGGTTTCGGAGACAGACAAACCAATGCCAAGTGCTCTAGAAGAGAGACTCAAAGAAGCACCCGAATGCATGGAAGACAAACCCAGACCACAAAAGCAGGAGCTGAAGGAGGTATTCCTAAGACCGAGCGAAGAAAAGAAGAGGCCAGTCTTTCTAAGTGCGGACCTCACAGGCGAAGAGGAGGAAAGATTGCTACAACTCTTGACTGAGTACAAAGACGTATTCGCATGGGAATACAATGAAATGCCCAGCCTGGACACGAGCATCACCATGCACCGGTTGGATGTGATTCCAGGATCCAAACCGGTGAAGCAAAGCACAAGAAGCTTTAGGCCGGAGCTCAACGTGAAGATTAAGCAGGAAGTTTTCAAACTTCTGAATGCCAAATTCATAAAGCCGAATCACCATCCCACATGGTTGGCCAATATTGTAACACCCCCTCATTTCGTATCCGGCTCGGGAGAGACCGGGAGGGTGCTACTCATAAAGAAATAGCGGAATCGTGAACAAAACATTCCATGCTTAAATATATTACAAACGATGATTGGCTTCAACATGAAACATACTATTACACAAGTCGCGATTAGTCTACTATTAAACAGGATACGATTACGCTAAGAGTTTTCTTAATCAAAGTACTAATAGATACTAGGTGAGTCCGCGATTCCCTTACGCCAATCTCCCAGCTCCTACACCTGCGGGGGAATGAAAACAAAGACCGCAGTTTTTCGAAATTCAGCATGAAATACTGAGTGAGGTACACCTTAGCATGTAAAGCAGGAAGATGACAACCATCACAGTGTTACGCTTTTAATAAAAATGAGGAATAATAGACTATGAGTAAAAGTGACACAAAATCAGAGTTTGCAGCGTCATAAACAACAGTGTTAGCCAAATTACGATTGGCAATATCCATCTTCAAACATTTCCAATTAAATCCTTCACAAGTGTCAATTTCAAATATAATATGAATCCAACCATCAGTTTCCAAACATAGAATCAAATGAGCCAATTATTAAGCACAGTACCGGAAGCAGTAATGGTCAACAAAGGACCTCATTGATGGTCAACAAAGAACCTCCCAAATGGTCAACACAGGACCTCCTTAATGGTCAACAAAGGACCTCCCAACTGCCAGACTAGACCTTAAGTGTTGCAACACCCCCTTAAGAAGCAAAAGGCCAGAAGGGTGAGTACTAGCTGGGACTCTAGCCAACAAGGCGAAGAGCCATGGCCAACAAAGGGCCTCCCAAATAATAATGGTCAACAAAGGACCTCCCAAATAGTAACGGATTCCGGTACGTGCGATTCCACTTTACGTTATTAACGTGTTATTATTATCGTGTGACAGTTCCAAAGCAATCATTTCGAAACGTAATCAATAACAAGTAAAACATGTGTATCACCAAATACATTTTGAGACGTATAATAAAATCATGTTATGACACGAAGGAAGCTAGGCTAGCTAGGCTAAGCATATAACTCACCTGATGTTGACTCAGTAGTCAGTACGTAGGATGGTCAACAAAGCCTATGTCCACAAATTCGTCACCTACAATTTATCAATCATCTAGTCACGAGGCCAGTAATTCTAAACGAATAAATGCACAAATCCTATTTGAGTGCTCGGTTAGGACGAAAGTCAAATCCAACCCTCACGATCCCCTTTTGAAGATGACATACTTAGTTAATTAAATATTGACTTATCTTATTTATTAATAAATGATTTATAATCATTTATAACTTAAAATAAATGATGTTACTAAATAATTAAACAATAATTTAAAATATTAATAAGATATTATTTTTCAACTATTTGATAACAAGTACTAATAATGAAATCCATAAAACAACTTAGAAGTGTTATTTTTTAGTTTATGAAATCTTTTCTTAAATTCTCTAATTCACAACTAGCAATATTTAATTTTAGCAAGTTCATTTATCGGAAAAGAGATTATACTTATTTGAAACTCTCTATTTGTTTAAATAAAAAATTAAGGTGGCATTTATAATCTTTATTAATTATATACTCATATATACAAAACAACTCTTCTTTTGTTAAATTATTTTTCAAGAGAAAGTGTTATAACTCTAATTATAACTAAATCATTCTATTTCAAGAAAATAATATTTTACTTTAACAATTTCACTTTTGGTAAGGAGATTATTAAATTCTCATAATTAGTTGTAAACTTACTATTTGTTAAAATAAAAGTGACTTTTAGTTAACAATGAAGATTATTAATTAATGAAATTCTTATTTATTTCTTTTCAAGAAATCGATTGTAATATTAATAGTAACAAATTTACAATTTAACTTTTTATTTTTATTACAAACATATATATATAAAAATATAGCTAAATAGTTAATATTTGATGATATAAATAACATAACTAAAACTATATCATATATATATATATATATTTATATATATAAACGCAGTTAAGTAAAAGACATGAGGCTCCCCCTAAGTTTTTGAAATTAACAAAATCACCCCCCATTCATCATCTTCCTCATGAATCAACACCCAATTCACAAATCCGATTTTTAGTTGATACCCATATGATTTTGATGATACAGAACTGAAATTCAAGTTAAAATAATGCGATTCATGTCAAAAATCATCCAAATCGGATACCGAATCGCCGAGAACACAAGAGGCGGCGTGGGTTGAAGCTTCTCCGGAAATTAGGGCGTCTCCGGTGATTGGAGCGGCTGTGGGGGGCTTCTCAGGGTTCGTCGGACCTCCAGGAAGGTTGGGGAGTCGTCGATTCCGGCGGGGGAGGTGCGGAGAGGCACGGTGGCCCTGGGTCCCGTCGGGTTTGGCTTCGGGTCGGATCCGGCGGTGGCTCCGGCCGCCGCTGCTTCTCCTGCTGTTGTTCCCGTCGGGCAGAGAGAAAACAGAGGGGGAGAGAGATATAGATCGAAGGAAGAGGGAGAGAGTGAGAGAACAGACGGTGGCAGTGCGGTGGTTCCCGTCGGGGAAGGGCAGCGGCTTAACCGCCGCCGCTGCTTCTTGCTCGCCAGAAAAACAGAGAAGGGGAGGGAGAGAGAGAGTTCGGGGAGAGAGAGAGGGAGAGAGACAGAGGAAGGTGGGTGGTGTTGGAAGTGGTGTTGTCGGGTTGGGTTGGTGATGCCGACGGTGATGGTGGTGGTGATGTCGGCGGCTGTTGTCGTGTTGCTGTTGCTGGGTGTTTCAGAAAAGCAGAGAGAGAGAGGGAGAAACAGAGGGTGATTGAGATGGAGGAGAAGGCGGGTGGTGATGATGGTGGTTGTGATGGAGGAGGTGGTGTTGGTGTTGGTGCGGCAGTGGGGTGGTGTTGGTCTTGTTACTGCCTCTGTTTTGGCGGAGGGAGATTGAGAGATGGAAGAGGAGGGATGGTGGTGGTGTTGGTGTTGGCAGTGTGGGTGGTTGTGGTGATGGCCATGGTGGTTGTGGGTGTGTGTTTTTCACCGAAAGAGAAGAGGAAGGAGAAGAATAAAATAGATGGTGATGAGTAGTTGCTGTTGTTGTTGTGTTTTGTGTTGGAGGAGGTAGGGGGTTTATATAGAAGATGATGGAGGTTTTGCGTGAGGGTGGGAGGTTTTGGTGTGTGTTGTGAGGGAGGAGAAAAACAAGAGAGAGAGGGAAGAGGTGTTGTGACGGGAGAGAGAAAGAGAGGAAGGGGGTGTTTTGTGATGGGTGGAGAGAATGAAAAAAAACAAAAGTGTGTGTGTGTGTGTCAGCCGAGAGAGAGAGAGAGAGAGAGAGAGAGAGAGAGAGAGAGAGAGAGAGAGAGAGAGAGAGAGAGAGAGAGAGAGAGAGAGAGATGACGGGAGAGAGGGTGAGAGAATAAAAAGAAAAAAAAAATTGTTGAGGAATGAGAAGAAGAAATGCGTAGGAAGAGGATTGAGTTCCCCCAAAAATTGTGTAGGTAGTTGAAGAATGGAAAAATAAATTGAATTTTTTTGGTTTAGTTTATTTCTTTTGTCTAATTTCACACAAGGCTATAAAGCTTATAAAATCTACAACTTTTACCCCATCTAAGTATTTAATTATCTAGCTTATATTGCAACCACCTCCCCTCTTATCACATAACTCCAAAAATTATCATATAAACTTTACGAATACGTTAGCAATTACCCGTATAAAAACGGGGTATTACAAATATTGTGCCAGTAGTAAAGAAGAATGGGCAACTTCGCATTTGCGTAGACTTCCGAGATCTTAATCGCTTCTGCCCCAAGGACGATTTTCCACTCCCCAACATCGACTTACTCATCGATTCAACCGCGGGTCATCGCATGTTCAGATTCATGGACGGCTTCAGTGGGTACAATCAGATCAAGATGGACCCCGAAGATGCACGGAAAACCGCATTCATCACCCCGGTGGGGGTATTTAACTATACGGTGGTGCCTTTTGGCCTCAAAAAAGCAGGTGCGACTTACTAGAGGGCCATGATGGCCCTGTTCCATGACATGATGTACAAGGAAGTAGAATTCTATGTGGATGACCTAGTTGTCAAATCCAAGGAGGAGGCAGACCATCTGGGGGATTTGCGAAAAGTGTTCAACAGATGCAGACGCTTTCAATTGAAGATGAACCCCATGAAGTGCGCATTCGGGGTAACCTCAGGAAAGTTCTTGGGATGTGTGGTACATCGTCAAGGAATAGAGCCCGATCCTGCGAAAGTATCAGCCATCACTAGCATGACTCCGCCGCATAATCAGAGTGCTTTGAAAACCTTTCTGGGAAAGCTGTCCTACTTGCGAAGATTCATCCCAGCAATCGCTGAAATCACATTCTATTTCAGTAATCTTCTCAAGAAAGACGCTGTATACAACTGGACTGCAGAGCACGAGGCTGCGTTCAGGAAACTAAAGGAGCTGCTGACATCGTCAAAAGTAATGATCGCACCTCAGCTCGGATCACCACTCTTGTTGTATCTGACATCAACAAGAAGGTCTATAGGAGCACTCCTAGCTCAGGAATATGAGGGTCAAGAAAGGCCCATCTACTACATCTCTCGCATCGTGCAGCCCGCAGAATCAAGGTACACAGACATCGAACGTCATTGCCTTGCTTTATACTTCGTACTAGAGAAGTTAAGACACTATTTTGCTTCGCACAAAGTAGTGGTGGTCACGAAGAGCGATCCCATACGATATCTTCTGACTCACACCACTCCTGGGGGAAGATTGGCAAAGTGGTATATGACCATTTCCCAATATGACATCACATGCGTTCGGCCGCGGGCGATCAAATCGCAGGCGGTGGCGGATTCGCTAGCACAGTTCCCCGATAACAGTCATGAGCCTGTGATTGAAGAAGAATTGGAGGGACTTGAAATCTACGCAGTCGAGCTGCCTTATTGGACGCTCCATTTCGATGGCTCGTCAACAAGGAAAGGTGGAGGCATTGGAATAGTCTTGACCAAACCAGATGGAGAGGTCATACAAATGTCAGCAAAGCTTGGCTTCGCAGTCACCAACAACGAAGCAGAGTATGAAGCTCTCATCGCGGGACTTCGCGCGGCAAAGGCCTTGGAAGTAACCAATCTGACGGTTATGGGGGACTCCAAGCTAATCGTCGAACAAGCCTCGGGCGAGTATGGTTTGAAGGAGATAAACTTATTGCCCTACCGGACCTTGGTACAAAAACTGGTGCAACAGTTCTGTGACGTTAGGTACGAGCACAAACCCAGAGCGGATAATAGGCATGCTGATGCTTTAGCTACCTTGGGATCCAAGGTCAGTGCGGACAAATGTCCCGCGAGAATCTCCATCGAAGTGCGAACATCCTCGGCGTTGACAGAAGACGCGTGCGACGATGAATGCATGGACGATGTGGACTGGAGAAAGTCAATCTTACGGGCTATCGCAGAAGGCACGAGCAGCGAGAACTGGGCATCCACAAAGGGATATTGCATACATGATAACACCCTCAACTACAAGGGCCCTGGCGGAATACTCATGCGATGCGTCTCCGAGCAAGAAGGACAACTGCTGTTAGAAAAGATTCACCAACATGCTTGTGGGGAAAGTGAGGTGTTAATCTATCGGAAAGCACAGAGGTATGGCATTCATTGGCCGGACATGTCAACGGCCGCAGCGCTGATTCAAGGAAATTGCGAGAGTTGCGCACTAATCAAGGACTCTTTATTCATTGCTCTGACCGACGATGATGCGGATTGGAGGACACCACTCTTTGACTTTCTCACCCAGGGTATTGTGTCTGAGTCGAGAAAAGAAGCCGAGAAACTAAAGAGAAAAGTAGCCCGATATGTGGTGCAAGGAAATCTGCTCTGGCGAAAGGGCCATGAAGGTAACTTGCTGATGTTTAGATAGCAAGGAAGCACAAGAAGTGATGGATCTTTCTCATCAGGTAGAACATCAGGGAGGTGCAAAATTATGCAGACAACTCCTCTCGATTGGATACTTCTGGCCCACCATGGAGGCTGATTGCCGCACCAAAGTAAGACGCTGCCAGGAGTGTCAATTCAAAGGTAATCTAGTGCACGCTCCAGCCGTAGATCTACACGCGTTGGGAACACCATGGCCGTTTCATACATGGGCTTTGGATTTCGTTGGTCCCATTCGATCAACCTCGCATGGGAATCATTTCATTCTCACCGCGACCGAGTTGTTCACTAAGTGGGTAGAAGCGATACCACTGAAGACAGCAAATGCGCTAGTCGTGGTCCATTTCATCCAAGAAAGCATCATATGCAGGTTCGGAATTCCAAACACCATTCTTTCGGATAATGGTACCCCCTTTGTCAATCGCCAGGTGGCTGCAAAGCTAGCAGAGTACAACATAAGACAGATATGCTCCACTCCATACTAAAGAGGTAACAATAAATTACCCTACTAAAGGCTACGACGATTCGGTTGCGTATCCTAATTAATGACGGATGGTCATGATACAGATGGACTTCCCAAGGAAAGCGTGCTTATCTAATGAGCAATTAGCGCGAAAATCAAGGCGGAATATCAATAGCTGACGTCATAATTGATATGAACAGAGATATTCGAGCAAATCCCGGGAAGGGCAAAACAGGCATTCAAATTCTTTTTTCGAAAAAAAAAGAAGGGGGAGAAACCCTAGCAACATTACAGTAATGTTTTAGCATTTTTCTCCACACAGATTTGCTACTTATTTGCTACTTTTCAAAATAAGCCCTTGACCAAGGAGTCATTAGGAGTAAACTGACGCGACAGATTTTCCACTTGCTCCACTTCTTGCTTCAATTGCTCGTATTTGACGTTCATCTCATGAAAGAGCTTCACAGCCTCTTCAACCTTTTGCTTTTGCTGCTCCACTTTCTGCTCCTCAACTGCGAGGTTATGGTAGCCGCGTTTCAAATTCACGGCCGCGCGAATCTGGGTGACTCTTTTGACAAGAAACCCAAAGCCCAGCTTGCCTTGAACTTTGGCGAGAAGGTTTTGGCACATGCCAAAAAGCAATTTCGCGCTCTGAGGAGAAATGGTCGCAGGTGTGGCCGCGGATAGCTGCTCCAAAATCCAGATGGATTCGGTAAAAAACAGCCTCCAATCGAAGGGCCCTATCTCCAGAGACCTCAGAAATGATTGGGGGTAGGAGAGGCGCATCCGAACCAGCCAGTCCACGTCAGCTTGCTTCACCCCTAAGGCAATGTTAAACCAAGTTAGACTATCGAACTTGCAAATGAAGAATGAAAGATGCGAACAATAATCATGACATACCAGTTCCTTCAAGGATCTCGCGCAGAGAAGGAATGCGCATTGCTGGGGTAGCTGAAGGTTGTCCTCGCTCCATTGCCCTTCTATCAGCTGCGAGCTCTAACTCTTCATAGTTGGTAGGCAGAGTATAAGCCGCACCAGGTGCGATTGCAGCCCCGACCTGCGAACTCCAAAAGTTCCACGCAGGAAGAGGCGCCGCAGGCTCAGTCATTGCCGGAGGCATGGCAGCGGCAGAAGTTGCAGCTTGATCAGGGATGCCTTCAGGTGTGATAGCGGCAGCAGCGTTCGTTCTTGTTTCCTCAGCACCAGCATGGGCATCTTCCTCCATCAATACGGTGTCAGCTTCGGCATCATCAGAAAGTTCAATGACGACCTCGAAGGGCTCTCCCGCATATTCAGCAGCTGCGACGGGCTTCTCCGTATGAGAACTCGGTACCGGGACATAGGATGC
This sequence comes from Linanthus parryae, assembly GCA_023055425.1. Classification (NCBI taxonomy): domain Eukaryota; kingdom Viridiplantae; phylum Streptophyta; class Magnoliopsida; order Ericales; family Polemoniaceae; genus Linanthus; species Linanthus parryae. Next base: position 13,489,925 of record JALGPY010000008.1, on the reverse strand, counting down.
AGAAGGTTGACTCCTTTGCTCCAACATGGCTTCATCAGCGTTGCCTGCGATACAAGATATGATGATGTGAGGTAACTTGTATTGCATAATATTTTATTATCTTTGGTAAGCTAAGAGCGAGCACCTCCACGCGAAGGTGGGATCGCAGCATCCTCGTCATATGCTAAGGACGTGGAACCTTGCTCTATTAATGTATCTTCATTAAGAAAGTCTTTAAGGTGAGCATGACCTGGGGCGCGAAGAAACCAGTCATGATTATGTTTGGGTTGCTAAGCCTAATTCACACATGTTGCTCAAATAATTACCTGAAGGTTCACTGCACTTGCCTACTAGCCAGCGGCGAATGTCAGCTTTTGACACGCCGTGCTTTAGTGCACCGACAATTACATCTCGGTAAGTTACTGCGAGATTAAAAATCTCACCTTCATTACCGCCTGCGATTTCTTCAAAGTCCGCTTGGGCTCGCTCTAGAGCTGCTGCATCTTCTTCTGGAGCCGCATCCTCCTCGTCAACTTGAGGAGCCACCTCTTCTGGAAGCACATCTTCCTCATCAGTTGGACGCACTAGGTCGTCGACGTGTTGTTCTTCTAGGCTCCTCTGCTTCACGCGTTCGAGTTCCTCTTCTTCTCGCTTTCTTCTTCTTTCAGCAGCCTCCGCAGCTGTTCTCCTGGACTCGGCAAGAATGTCCTCGCTTATGGTTTCGTCGGAAACACCAGAATAAGAACCCCTCTTCTGCTTCTTGGCCAAAAGACCACTGATGGTCTCATCGTCATCATCTGCTAAGAAACAATTCGTTCAGATAAGATTGCAAAAGAGTTAAGATAATGAGAAGAGAAGTACGATTGAGATACCTCCTGACTCTTCCTCTCGTATCTCATCTCTCTCTCTCTGTCTCTGACATCTTCAATTCTTTCCTCTTCTTCATCTCCTTCTCTTGTCTCTCTTCTCTCCTCTTCTCCCTCCTGGCCAAACGGAACAAAGGTCTCCACTGCGAGCTCCTTTCGCGCTTTACTGGTCATGCGACCTTTACCTTTATCCCTGGCAGTAAGGGATCTCGCAGGAGGGGAAGTTGGAGCGCTCCTAGGGGAAGAGATTGTGATTCCTCTTTGTCTGGGCCTCTTCGCCCTTGGAGCGGCAGTTGCTGGAGGAGATGGATTGTTCCTGGGTGGAGATAAGGCTGGAGTATTTTCTATCAGCGAATCAGCAAAAGCATTCATGATCTCGAAAATTTTGGTCTCAACCGCGGGATCCATCTTCGATGCCAGCCGAACTGGTTGTCCTTGCCTTCTTGCAGTAACAATGGTGGTGACCAGCGATTTGGAACGCTCACCAGATGCAAACCTCCTCACATAGCACTGCAGCAGGAAATAAAGCATGAAGTTTTCAAATATATTGGAATAAAGAAACTTAGCGCATGAAAGAGAAATTGCTTACCTTAGCGAAAGTTTCGCTGTATCTAATGACATGCGAATCACCTCTCCTAACTGCAGCTATCTTTTCATCAAGAATGATGGAGGGACACAGGTGATTCTCGCGATCCAGCAACGAATAGCAGCCATATTCAGACTCGTCCAGGCTACAGTTGGGGCGAAAAGGGAAAGAATTCCTTTTGATCACAGGAGCTCTGCTTGGCTGAGGGGCCGACTGCGTCTCAAACCTTGTCTGCTGGACATTCCAATAAGCGATCCAGTTTCTAGAATAGCCACCTTCGTGGTTACCTGGAGGTTGCTCGGAGGGAAGATTGCTCCTCAAGATTGTTTTGCACTCCCCAGACAATAACCGTTTGTAGCAGCCTCTTATGATAGACTGCGGCCAGATTGGGGGTGCCACTGCATCGAAGCCGAACTGGGGAGAAACGCGAGTGGGATCAACGTCCACGGTGATTCTCTCGTACCTAGGTGCGAGCTCACGAACATGCTCTGCAAGAGCAGGAAGAGAACCTCTCAGACACCAGCAAAAGAATTCGCGATAGCGCTCGTGGAAATGCTCCCCGCCCTCGAAAAGGAGATCTTTTGAGAAAGCAACAAATTTAGAGGGATACACTTTTGGGAACCATCGCACATACTCGACGCGCGTGGCATAAGGCCTGGCTATAAACTCTTCCCGATTGTCGCATATCAGGCTCCAAACGCACTTGAAAAAGTTAGTTCCAAACCACCTCGCAGCCCTGTCGCTATTACGCTTCTCCTCCGTACCTGGAGGACACCATTTGCTGGGCTTAGAGGGACTGGGGCATAAGAGGGCCATCGCTCGAAGACCCACATTGTCAAGAAAGCAATGTTAATGTAAGTCAGTACGTCGAGGCGACCACGCGATTCCTTCATTGCCACGACCAGCTGATCCAACCTGTGGTATAGCGTGCCCAAGACTAAGGGTCCAAGTGCGACTTTCTAACCAAGGGCCAATTTCACAGCAAGAGGCAGAACATGATAGAAGACCCCATCATGCGGGTGACCATCGATTAGATACCTCGACAACCAGGCACAAAGGAAGGCGCATAGGGTCAAGTGATAACCCTTGCCATTCACATAGTTTTTAGCCTTCGGGTATTGGCTCAGAAGCTTCTGGTGATACTGCTCTTCGCATAATCACGGAAAAAGTATTGCACCCACTTGTTCCAAGTGTTCTTCGCGGATGTGTCAACCAACTGCCAGTCAGGAAGGACTTCTTTAGGAGTCCATCGGGTGGAAATTTTCTTCACTTCTGACAAGCACTCCTCCATCTCCTTGTACAAAGCGATCTCCGCATCCGTTCTCAAGGGACTCAAAGGATCCACCTCGCCCACGGGAGACAAATCATACAGCATGTGCACATCTTCAAGCGTGGGAGCAGCCTGGAACTCAGCAAAATGGAATGTGTGAGTCGCAGGCGAGTAACGAGAAAGAAGGTTTAGAAGCATGGACTGGTCCAGCTTCACAGCAGCACCCTTCATAGCACGAAGTGCGAAGTATATGCCAGCATTGTTTAAAGTCACGACATGATTGGTCAACACATGGTCAATCCACTCATCCATGAAGTCCAATTTCTGAACAAACGCTTGAGTGGAAATCGCAGTGTATGGGAAGTACCCATTTTCGACTCCCAATCGAACCACATCTTCGGAATCGATCAATTCGAGCAGCGCCGAGTTAACTGGAGGGGTTAATGTTTGCAATTCTTCACCAGGGACAGGGATTGGCAGTTTCTTCGCCTTAACCCTAGCATGATAAAAGTCTTTGCCACCTAGAAAGGGGGCTTTTCGCCATAAAGCCCGGGGAAGATCAGGTATTTCTTCGACCTCCTTAATGGGTTTGGTTCCTTTTGTCTTTGCCATTCCTGCGGAAAAGCAAGAAAAAAGGGGGGAGAAATACACATACTTTAGTTCGAATTTCAAGATTCAGTTCAAAGCGTACGAGGATTTATTGGAAGAAAGATGAACAGTCCAGTGGCAATCTTCAAATTTAGAGATTGGAATCGTTTGCATTATCAGGGATCTCAGAAGCCCTACATTCAAGATCCTTATTATCTGGGGATTAAATCAAAATTGGATTCAAAGAGCAAGATCTTCTTCATAGTTTTCAGTGGATAAAATATTTCAGAAAGTTATGGGTTTGCAGATCCAACGCATCTCAAAGCATATATCAGTATATTAAGCAAAATTGAACAAGGCCAACCTTGTTTTGGTAAAGCTTACTTGGAGGCGCACAATTGAAGAAGACGATTGACAAGAGAAAACTGGTGATTGATTATCTGAATTTGCTCTTGAAGGCTTCCGGGTATCATTCACTTTAAGAGAAAGAGGTGATGCTTTTTCAACAATGGAGAGTACAGAGTATTTATCCAAAAACAATGAAGGGTTGCGTCCTTTCAATAGTCGAATCGCAACCGTCACCGTCGAATCGCGCAATCACAGGACAAGCTGACGTCACGCCTAAAACCCTAAAAGACCAGACGGCACGACTCTAGGGGTTTAGGTCATAATGGCACGCACGGGGGCTGAATCTGCACACATTTGAATTGGTGCGTGGCGGCGACGGGTACGTTGGTTCCTGCGCATGGAAGCCTATCCGGCTATGAGTCTTCACGCGCATAAAGGGGGCTAATGTAGATAGTGCATTCTGAGCAGACAGATCTTGGCCACGTGGCAATCATCTAGCACACCATATTGTGCTCCACACACACTGGATCACCAGCCGCGCTGATCCACGTGGGGGCTGCGAGACAGGGCCCTCGCATACCACTGCACGGGACTTGTAGGGACTTAGTGGTCTGGAGGCTAGAGTAAGTCCTGTCGCGTGCGAGCCAAGCCAGCGCGCGACCTTTAGTAACTGCTTTTGAGAGATTTATGGCACGAGCTCCATAAACCCGGTCAATCCGGTCAAACCCGGTCAACCCCATAACGGTTCCGGTATACGCGGATAACGTGCTGTAACGGTCCCTATATACGCGGACGAACGTGCCGTTGTGGTTAAGCTAATTAAGCCGCCATTGATGGGCGCATTAACCACACTACAACGGTCACATTCTCCGTTATATATAGGACGTTAACCCTTCCATACAAGAAAGACACGCCAGACATACGCGGAAGCTCTGCCAAAACCCCTGTCTCTCTCTCAGAAATTACTACTGCCTTACTCTCTCCCTACACACAACCCAACACTTCCTGTGCCATTTTCTATTCTCTGCCTTTGGTGTACACGAAGTTCTCTCTGCAGGATTCTCTTGTACACCCCTACTTTTTATCCAGCTGTTAGTAGGGTGCAAGATGCATAATATTGGAGCTTATATATATATATATATATATATATATATATATATATATATATATATATATATATATATATATATATATATAAGTAAGCTAGAGCATCTCTAAATTAGGCTAGGTGAGCATCTATAAATTAGGCTAGGTGATAATTCGATATATATATCGAATTATCACCTAGCCTAATTTAGAGATGCTCTAGCTTACTTATTGTCTCATTTTATTAGAAGGTTTGTCTTTTGAGAAATGGTTTTTTCGTCAACATGAATTGAACCCGGAACCTCATGCAAGGGCTTCCAATGCTTTACTACTTGAGCTATATATATATATATATATATATATATATATATATATATATATATATATATATATATATATATATATAGCGAATTATCACCTAGCCTAATTTAGAGATGCTCTAGCTTACTTATTGTCTCCTTTTATTAGAAGGTTTGTCTTTTGAGAAATGTTTTTCGTCAACAGGAATTGAACCCGGAACCTCATGCAAGGGCTTCCAATGCTTTAATACTTGAGCTACCACCCTAGCTGTCTTTTATTAGAAGGTTGTATGATTTGGTTTCCTTTCAAATTCCCAATTTATCTACTTATAGACAAAACAATTGAATCGGTTGTGCATACCACAAAGAAAGAAGGATATCATGTTATGACGTCTTTTTTGGGGTTGTATCCAAATTTAAGTTGATTTCGTTGGGCTCCAACCACCGATTTAAGTTTATTTGGTTGGGCTCCAAGCCCAAAGGAAAAAAAATCAAATGACTCGGTGAATCAGCAATTAATGAGACAGATATCAGATAGCCTACTATCTACTTTGACGGTTCGTCGTCTATCGATTCAATTATGGTGTTAATTAGTTAGCTGTTATTGTTGTTGTAAAATCAGGAGGAAGTTAGAGAGACCAGATGGCCTACTACCTACACTGATGGTTCGTCGTCTATCGATTCAATTATGGTGTTAAAAAATAAGAGAGACAAGCACAAGAATTTTACTTACATACTTTCCAACTAGCTACCCTAATTAGTAAATACTCTGAATTTTTCAGTTTCATACCCGTCCGTACGTATAAATGAAAAATAATTCCGTATTTCGTACTATTGCTGGACCTAATGAAAATATTCGAATTTTTGAGTAAAAAATTTTAATACTCGTATTTCACGTTTTAACATACAATACTTCCGCATAAAAGTTCTTGAAAACAATATTGCCGTAAATAAATTATCATCCAAATTATTATTAAATATTTTCTTACTATTTATCTATTTTAAATATTTATTTTATAAATATTTGTAAGTTTTATTATAAAAATTTAAAAATATTAAGTTAAAATAATTATAATTACATATGTGTGTGTACACGCATCTTGAGTCTTACTACCTTTTCTTTTCTTTCAATGGGGTTGACTTTTTTTTACTCTGTCTTCCTGACGTGTTCTGTGATGTATGATTAGAGCAAAGCCACATCATTTACTCCAAGCCCTGATTTAGCTTAATTTAGTTGGGCTACAAGCCGGAAAAAAAAAAGGGTAAAAGACATTTTCCACCCTCCAATTATGGAGAAAATACATTTAACCCCCTAATTTATGGAAAAAGACATTTTGCACCCCTGTCAGTGGATGGAGGGTGGACATATACCACCCTTCTGTTACAATCCGATAATGGGGGTACAAATTGACTTTTTTATGACCATTTTACCCTTACAGATTGTGAACAAATAACACCCTCGTTTGTTTATAATTGAGTTCATCATGTTCTTGAGCCCCACCATCACCACCACCACCACCACCCACAACAACAAACAAATTAGAAAACCATCAAGGCTGCCAATCTGCGAATCTATCCAGCTACCCAATGTGCATTTTGGTTCTCTCCTCTCTGCACAAATCTCCATCGGAGACAATTGAAGCTTTCGTTGACCCTAGCGACTTTCTCCAACAGATCTTGGACAATAGCGACTTTCTCCAACAGATCTTGGACAACAGCAAACCATATGCATCCCCTCTGACTAGTAACACCCCAATATAGTTTTCCATGGCCATTTCAAGACCCATTTGCTCAGCTTGAGCCTTTGCTGCAAATGCAGAAAGATTTTGTCGCCGGCGGTTATCTTAGTGAGACGAAGACCTCCATGGATTCGTCCAATGTATCTCGCAATTCGAATCTTCATCAATCAGAAAAGCAAAGCAGTCTGATTCCATCGATTTTGCCTCATTTTATCCCTCAATGTTTCCATACCAATTCGAATTCACTCCCCTTCCAATAGCTCCTTCGACGACGGATCCGCCAACTCTGCCGCCACCGCGCACCGCCTCCATCAAGCTCGCGTCGTCCTCGAGTACCAACAATTCTACAATCGCTACACAATGTCCCTCTTCTCTCTCTGTAGCTGCGAGAACAACTATGCTCTTTCTCGCTTCAACTACTGAGTTAGTGGATGGATAATGTTGATTTTGATCTCCTGTAGCTCGATCGGAGAAAAAGGCAGAAATACAATTACACAGAGTTATTAGTTTCTTTAGCTTCCATGGCGTTGTTAAAGGCGCTTTGCCTGACCTGCAATGATAGCCCTGTGATGGTACTGTAAAAGGGCTCAAGCACCGGCGAATTTTCCTCGGTATGACCCCATCTTCTCCGACGCCCTCAAAGCCCTCTTCGGGATCTCTCTCCCCCCGCTGAATCGCGCCGCTGTCATCGAATTGGTCGCAATCGCTGCTCTTTTCTCGCAGGTGCTCAAGGAATCGCGAATTGGGCTGGTGGAGGATGCGACGGCGGTGATTGCGCAGATCGCGGGGTGTGAAGAGGTAGCGGAGGGTTTCTGGGTTTAAGGTGTTGGTGGATTTGTTAGATCCGTGTACTGGCACCTGTAAGAGGACGAGGGAGAACGCCGTATGTGCTTGATTCTCTCTTGTAGTATGTTTGTTTGATTTCAGTGGTGCTGCAGTTGATGAGGATAAGGAGAAGAAATGAGAGGATGAGAGAGGAGAGAGATACCGGGGTTACAAATGAGAGGATGGGGAGAACAAAATATCTATATAGTAGTGTAATTTTTCCTTTAAGTGAGGTTAAATATGTCATCTAACCAATTCCGTTAACTCCATCCACTTACAGGGGTGCAAAATGTCTTTTTCCATAAATCAGGGGGTTAAATGTCTTTTCTCCATAATTGGAGGGTGGAAAATGTCTTTTACCAAAAAAAAAACAATTGGCTCATTCAATCAACAATTAATTGAGACTGATATCAGGTGGCTGACTACTACCTATTACCCACCCTCACGGTTCGTCGTCTGTCGATTCAATTCTGCTGTTTATACAAGAGTGTCCATCGAGAGAGAGAGCTGTAACCGTGTTCTTCATCATCACTCCGATCACCTTCCGATCTCGCCTCCATAACGCGATTCACTCATCGCAATTCAGGTCAATTCAGTCATCGCAACCTTGCAGTTCAGGTCAGTCTTTACTTAACAGGCGATTGTTCTCGTTTCCGATACCGATTTAGGTTATTTCACGGTGTATTTCCTTTGTTGTCTCTCCCAAATGATTCGTCGTTGATCCTTCTCTTTCCGATTAGTATTGAATTTCACCTTTTCTATTGTTTAATGATCGCATTTCGCTTGGGGATTGTTTTGGTATCTGCTTTCTATTTGGGGGTGCATGCTAGGGTTTGAAGCTTGATCTCGTAAATGAACATATATGTCCACTTGATTTCATAGTGATTTCAGTTTTAAGTTAATTCTAGGTAGGTTTGACAATAATGTTGGTATTAAATACTGTAAAATTTGGGGGAAATGATTTAATTGGGGTTTGAGACGAGCCTTAGAGATAATTCTCTTGTATTCATTGTCTTCGTCTTAGAAAACAAAGACTGAAATCTGTTGCTGTTACTGTTGCTAATCTATTGCCTTTAAACTTATTGTATTTTCTCAAAGACCAGTGTTAAGCACTGTATTTGGTGGCCTGAAAGCTGAAGGTGTAGAAGTCGAATAGCAATTAAAAGCGTCCTACAAAGTATCCTCTCCGAATTGGGTTTATTTTCTCTACATTTCCGACCTATCTAAACCAGCAACAACTAAATCAACCGACAAAGTTGGCTCATCCTGGATTTGAATTCTCCAATAAAGTTTGTTTGTATAGTATAGCCACATTTCTTACTGAATAATCAAAGGTTGGAAGGCCACCTTTGATTTTTGGTTATTAGTAATACAATTAATGTTGGCAAGTTACTGTATCCTCTGGCTGAAACTCTTTAAGGACATGTCGTGTTGATGCTCTGATTTTATATAATTTGGATGCGTCATAGGAGCGAATTCACAGTGTAATCATCTCCTACCCCCTTTCACCTTATGCTCTATCACATTCCAAATCCCAACAACCTAAAGTCCAAAAATGGCCATCAACAGTGACAAAGTACAATTGATTACTGGACATCTACCCTGTATCTTCAGAAACATCTTGTTCCTTGGTTTGTGTTCACACTTCACAGACTCACAGTGCGTGAGAAATGCTTTTGGTTGTCTTGGGGCCATGATCATAATCGGATAAAACTCTAGTGTAGTACTAGTAGAAAACAAAAACAGAAAGGGTTAAACTTAGAGAAATGTAGTAGTTCATAAATCCTAACTATGGTTGTTGGGTTTTTTGAACATTGAATGAATATCATAAAAGAAAAATGTGACGGTGGGGAAGAATCAGGCCGCTTATAGTTGCGTCTGCGATTAGTTTCATCACCTGAGTAAGGGTAAATGACAGAAACCACGCCTGTGGTATGGGCAATTACTAGATCACTACCCTGTGGTTCAGATAATACCCAAAACCACCATGCTTGTATGCCAAAGTTGTGACACAAACAACCCTTCAGTCAATTACCATCATAAACTCCCTTTTGACAATTTTACCCTCCAGAAAACTGAATTTACATTATCATCCTTTAAAAATTCAATTGACTATTTTCAATTTACCCTCAAACTCCTCCTCCGCCACCACCACTTTCTGAGTCTCTCAGTGTCTGTAAATATCAAATTGTTCATATGTTGCATCTACAAGTTACTACAACCAATATCTTAAGTGAAGGAATCAGTACATATACTTGTTTTTCCCCAACCAGCACTACAATGTAGAATTTTTCCAAGCACTACAAAGTAGTGTTCTGAAGGAATCAGTACATCTCTCTGTTGGCGTGTGTGTTTTTCTTGATGTAGATCAATTGCAATCCTCCCATTCAAGCATCACCACCATGACCACCGCTACCCAATTGCAATCCTCCACATTAAACAACCCAACCCAATCTCCCACAGTATCCACAGCTCGACCTCCACCTATGCACAACCTAGAACCAGCCCAAAGCCGCTGCCCTTCCCTCGCGTCCTCGACCCCATATCGCCGAACTAACCACAAACAAACCCATACCAACGGACAAACAAATCCCAAATCACCATCGAAGACTTGAACAAGAACCATGTAAAATCAACCACCTCCAAATCGAGAGAGAACTTTAGGCCAAATCAAAACCAATGCAGCTAAAATAACCCAGACGTCTATCGAGTTCTCCGTTCGTAGTCGCTTCCTGGGTTTTGGTCGATTGGGTTTTGGTCGATTGGGTTCGTAGTTGCTTCCTGGGTTTTGGTCGATTGGGTTTGTAATTGCCCAAACTACAAGGGTGGTTTCTTTCATTTAACCCCTGAATAATGGTCTCTTTCATATCAGTTCTCCTATATTCTCAGCGGAGGGGAATGGTGCAGATAAAGGCTTAAGTTATTCCAAGTTATCTAGAATTTTATTTTATTTAGTTATTTATCTTGATTATGATTTTTATCTTCAGAATTGTGTTAGAATTTTATAGCTCTAGGAGTTTATCTTTTTAGAGTTTTAGTTTGTTTGTGACTCGTTTACTGTTGGGCTCTGGTCTGCACTTGTCTTTTTAGCTTATATGATTGACTACATTGATTCCCCATGAGATTGTGGATTACTTTGTGTTTTCCTTGGGAGTTCTGTGTGTTTCCAGCGCTGGGTGCGTGCTGTGTGCTAAATCAAGTATCCTTACCCTATTGGGTGTCTTTAGTTTGCATCAACTATCTTAACCTAAGACGGGGTCTGGTTTTGAGAAATTCAGAGAGTATTTGATTCAAATCTCCAATAAATACCCTGTACATGATAATTAATTTTCATACTGTATTTACTAATAGTGTAATTCTAGATCTTCTGGGCAATTAATGTTAGATTATTATTGGTAAGTTATCTATAATTTTGATGTCCTTATTTTGTATTATGTAAATGCCTTGTATGAGTACATTAACCACTGATCAACTCCGAGCACATTTCACCTGATGTTCCATTACCTTCCAAATTATCACCAAACAGTAAATTTTCAGTTCAGAAACCGAAGATAAATCGCACACCTCAATTAAAGCTGGGTAACCATGTTATAATCATTTGCCGTAGTTAGATTGAGGCATATCGATGTGTGTTAGTGCTGTTGAATAGTGCGTGCAGCACAGGAGCAGCAGAAAAGGGTTAAACTTAGAGAAAAACAGGGTAATTTTTATATTAATATCTGGTGGTTTCTAGATTTTATGAGTTTATAGTTATGATCACTTTCTTCCTGAAAGATAGTAAGATGTGCACTTCTACATTAGCTTGAAGTAGGAAATTCTTTGCTCCAGCTGTGCAAGTTCCATTAAATAAAAATGCGGAAAAACTAATTGAAACCATCATATTTTCTTGAAAGTCTTTTTCCTTGACATATGTGTAAAATTAGTATCTTGATGCTTATGATATTGTCAAATTCGCTGCCGATTTCACTTGATGCAACTCGGCTTAATTTTAAGCGAATTTTGTCGTAAGTTGCAGGCTAGAGTACTAGACATGGCAGATGAGAGTAAGTTAACAACGGGGAGTAACTGCATCACAACAACCGAATGGATCAATTATCTTCCAGTGGATATCATCATGGAAATTCTGTCTTGGCTTCCCATAGAGCATTTACTAACTTGTAAGTGTGTGTGCAAACGCTGGCAAGGCATCGTCGAGCATTCAGATTTCTTGAAGCTCCAACTTAAAAGATCAATGGCTCTTCCACCGCGGATAATTCTTAAAGTTTCACCCCAAACTTTATTTCTATTGGACTTGGATCAGAGGAAGGCGCGTGCTATCAGTCCAATGAACTCTAAAATGTCAGAATTATCGAACATGTATTTTCGCAGGAGGGAGCCTGTTGGGAGGAGCAGAGGAGTCGACCAAGGTACCATGGGTCAAAGGCAACTGAGTGTTATGTCATCTTGCAACAATTTTCTTTGCGTTGCTTCAGAACGGTCTCTGCACCCGGTTGTGGTTTGTAATCCAATAACGACAGAGTATGTGATTTTGCCTAAATCAAGCCAGAGCTCTCGTAGTTCCCGTCATCATGTTTGTCTGGGCTTGGATCTGTCAGCCAAGAAGTACAAGGCTGTCAGAGTGTACACCAACTATTCACAGGTCACCGGGTTTGAGATCTGTACACTTGGGGAAACAAATATTGTCTGGAGGAAAGTTGAAGGGTCTTACAGAGTTGTGATTTGGGGCAATATGGGCCCCGTATATTCCAGAGGGGCTCTGTATTGGATCCTTGATAAAAAAGTTCACGAAGAGTTTTTACTCGTGTTCAATTTGAGCAACGAGACCTTCCAGACAATTCCTTTTCCTCCGAATTTGGGTCCTGATCTTTATAGGAGCCATATTGAGCTGTTGAATTTAGGAGGTTACGTGACGCTGGTCCAAGATAAACATAGGAACCTGCACATGTGGCGGATTATGAGTGATGGGGATGGGAACTTTGGTGTCCATCATTCTACAGGCTATAGAGATCCCCATTTGAGCGATTTTCGGAAGGAGGAGCTGATATGTAACATGGATAGGGACAGTTTCCTCCATAAGGTAATTTTTCAAGAACACAACAAGCATGATCTGGTGCAGTATTTTGTGGAAAGAAAGCAGTTTGTGAGGGTGAATATTGATGGACTTCCAGAATCGTTCAGTTGCACCTCCTTTATACCTAACCTTATTTCTCCTCTAAATTGTGGGGTTGGAGCGGAATTATTTACTTGAATCTTGATGAAAGTCTTTAGTACCAGTATTTTAATTTTTATGGAGGAAGCAAGCTTGTTTTGGTTTACATAAAGAGCATGATCTATTTGGCCAAGATTGATGGATATCAAGAGTGTTTTAGTTACAGCTGCACTAGTAGCAGTATTTCTCCCTTTGTTTCGAGTTTGGAGCTAAATAGTATCTCCACCTGATAACATTGTCTGAATAAGGTAGACAGTGCTGTTTGTTTCTGAAATTTGTGGGTTTGTTTTGGTTTTAGTATTAGTAGTTGAAGTCATGGATCATGAGAAAGTTTAATGCGGAATGTGACTGAAGGCTCATAACTTTATCTGATGTTTTGTCTTAAAAACCTAATGATTCTGCGATACATATCTCGTATTGTGTGATGCCCTTGCTATTTGGTACAATCAGAGATTGCTTTTGCTGTGTGTGGGTCTGGTTCTCCTATCTCTGGTCATTTAACTAAATTAAAGTTCTCAATCTGCTAAATTTATTCCCTACTCTTTTGTTCAGATAACACACACACACATATATATATATATTAACTTCAGGAGGTGGGAAAAAGAGCTTAACTATAGTAATATCCCCAATAAGTGTGGCATACCGTTAAATTTCTAGGAGATTTCTGCTCTGAACATCTTAGTAACTTCTACTAGTGGCTCTATGATACTTCTCTTTTTGTTTCTTTGTAGCCAATAGGTTAGCCCAGAAGGGTTGTTCTTGTGGCTTACCTAGCCCAAGTGGTAAGGGAACATATGTTTGGTTCATGACACTGCCTCCTCTACTAGCCCTTGCTTGTTGAATATGTATGTATATCATGTACTCGTATTGATTAAAAAAAGCAAGCCATGAGAACAAAATGCCAAGCTCCCTGGTCATGAAATAAATTTATATGTATATATAATACTTTATAGGGACACCTACTTTTGGTAGGAGAGAGATGAAGAGATGAGTAAAAACGTTGGCGTAGCGGTTAACCATTTAGCTTTAAGAAAGAGGGCGTAAAGAAGTGATTAAAGAACAGAAACACATTCTCTGAAGGAAAAAAAGATGGCCCGAATTGAGTTGTCTTTTCCAAACAAAGCCCAACGGTTCCATGATCCAAGCAAGAGGTCTTTGATGCGGAAGATTGACATTTCTTTGATTGAATTCACTCAGAAGCATGTGGGGAGCAGCTTTTTTCTTTTCCGATTTGGATCTAAGGAATTTTACGGGCAACCGGTGGCAATGAACGATGAGAAACCCACATGACATTTAAAACAAATATGTAAAGAAGGATCAATAATAGACACAAAACTGATGAAATACTAGCTACGTCTTAATTAACTATCTTCCTTATCTCTGTTCAGTGATGTCTACGCTTCCAACATAAGTCCACAGACCCCCTAATTGACGACTGTAAAGAAAAAAGATACCTTTTGGAACCCCGTTATCCGCTACATTCAAATTGGTTTGGGGTTGGAGGGTTAGTCTCTGGCTGTTGGCTAGGGACACCGCGCGGTTTGCTACATTCAAATTTCACATGCTATCCAAAATTATCTCTCTTTTTTCTTTCGTGATTAACTATGATGAAGAGGTAAGAGAAGGAACAGTTTGAGACCTTTCTATTGTACCTTTGTGGAATGGGGGGCTTTCTATCAAGGATTGCAAATATTGCATCTGTAGAAACTAGAAAATGACTAAATATATGTAAATCCAAGTTCCCCCGAATCCATGTATGGTCAGGATCTGTGTTACGAAATATGCAAATGATTCTGTTCTGCATTGGAAGAAATACATGGGAGGGATATACTAGAGTGTGGGGTACTCTTGGGGGTTACATTGATGGTTAAACTTGTGGTAGGGCAAGTAATTATACAAACAGATTGCTTTTGGCACCAGAGTATTTAAGACAGTCTGGAGTATCTTTTTGACATTTATCATATTCATGCTCAAGCTCATCTAAAGCTGGTAGCAGCATTTTGGACTACACAATCTTAAATAACTACATATATATATATATATATATATATATATATGTATAGCGAGTTATCTTGCCCAGTTCACAATTTTCACTTGGAAGGTTACCATATTTCTTGAAATTTAAGAATTAGTCGGTATGGAGTTATACAAGTAATTAATCTATTTTCTGAGTTAAGCCTCAGATCAAATCTACAGGTAACTGAATCAACCCGAATAAATGCGTACTGTGAAAAATTATCTGGCTTATTCCAACAAACAATTTCCCAGCCAGGAAATTTACTTTAAAGGAACCTGAATTGTATTATTTTATATATTCGTGTAGCTGGTCTTATGTAGAAGTCTCTGAATTACTTTATAAATCATATATATAAAGGTTTACTGAAACATGTTGGCTTTTATCAGGTTTGAAGGTTACTTGAGTAAGTTATGTAATTTGATGTTTAATAATTCATGACTGAGAGAGCATAGTTATCAGAATCTTACGATTCACGATTCGACCCCATGAAAGGATGTGAATCCTTTAGTTAATCTTTAATGGACAAAAAGTTATTTGAATCCCAAATCAAGAGTCCGAATCTTAATGTGAATCCTTTAGTTAACCTTTGGTTCATCTGAAGAAATAATACTTGCTAGTTCCTACATCACTTCGTACATTTGTTGCTTGTTTAATACATTTGTTTTAAATTGCTAGTGCATTTCTCTCAAGTCCAAGGCTCATAGTTTCCTCTTATTTTTAATCTCGTTGGCATCTTGTAGTTTCTTGCTCCACATGCCTATCTAGATCTTGATTATTCTCTATTTTTTATGTGCCAAACTCCTATAACTAGCTACAGATGCGAGTTCCCAATAATTTGAGCCTTCTTTTTGTAAAAATATCAATATTTTGCTCACCAATGTTATAGCTTCATGAAGTATTTTCTTATATCTACATAAAAAGATTGCAAGCTGAATCTTTATGATTCACGATTCAGGGAAGGTGAATTTCGATTCACTATCTGAATCCCGATTCGACAACTATGCCTGAGAGGTAGTTTAGCCATGCTGATGTAAATGTGTTAAAAACTGGCTGAGAAATAAGAAGTAATAAATTAGCCAAGACAAGATCAGGCTGTTAAGGACACGACTGCAATGAATTGTCTTTTAGATCAGTCATTGCCTACCACCTTGTTGCCACATTTCAGCTACTTCCGTAACTGTCCGACTATAATTCTCTTATGCAATGTACCTCAGATGCCACACATCCGTTTTGATTTGCGTTTGTCCAGGAATTTTTTTTTTCTGGTTTCTTAGTTTAATAATGAATTCAATTTGTATCTGTAACAATTTCCCCATTCTATGGAATGGACATTGTGTTTCAGTAAGAATTTTACTACTTTAGTACCTGATTTCATTCCTTTTTAACACGATTTTCCATGGGTATTTATAATATCGGTGCAACATTTGTTGTTTGTACTACTTCTATACTTGCAGATTTTAAGTGCTTTATAAAAGTGGCGTTATAGCAACTTTTCTAATCCTCCACAAGATAATCATTTAAAATATCTATCCCACTGCATAGTTTCTTATTCAGGGTTGCTTTTGTTATTGAGTCTTGTTTATGGTACGTAAAAGTTTCAAATTAATATGTACTGGATTGTCAGAAGTCCCTATAACCGTTCTTAATGACGTACTAACATTGTGTTGTTTGTTCTTCAGGTTTACAAACATAGGAGTCCTACGTGTGTGGTAGAAGTGTAGTTTGCCTATGATTTTTCTATCAAATAAACAGAAGGACGGAATTTCAACAAAGACAGTAAGGATTCTTTCATGTTCATTTGCATTCTTATCATGTCTGGACTGCTTTCTCTTTTTGGCTTTCATACACATGGTTATCTTGTTCCAGTGTTACGTAAACTCCTGAATCCAACAACTACTGGATATGGCTCCTGTACAGATTAGGACCCAGATTAGGACCCAAATTAGGAGGAAAAGCAACTCTTTGGAAGGTTTCTTAACTTATATGAAACACGGGTATAAACTCTGTTAGCATATGAGTATGTGATTACTTAATTATTGGATTGATTGTGCGGCTTTCACTTATCATTTCTAGCATGGTACCAGAGCCTACCATGGTCCAATTATTATAATTTTTCTCCTCCAAGCATCTTATTTTCGCAGCTTCAAAGGACTCCGCTTCATACTACGTTGTCCATCTGGCTCAGATCAGAGTCGATCTCACCCACTCGGCTTCATATTGTCTCCTTATCGGCTGTGGTCGGATCGGCTTGCTTATACACGGCTTTGTTACGGGTAATTGGAGAAGGGAACCCTCTTGTTTGGTCAAATTCTCTGTGGACCCCATTGTTCACCGTAATTGCACCCAGTTCCCATTTTGCTGCCAGGCCAGTTGTTGACGTTTTCTGCCCCCCCAATTATATTTTTGAGCCCCCTTTTGTCTAATTTGGTATACAAATTATGCTTTTTTGCATCTATTTTGTGTGGGACCTCACCGGTAATCATATTGCTCATTATTACAACTATTGTCATGCACCTCGAGCTTCTTCATTCTCTGGTGCGTTGTTATTTACATTCTGGAGCCACATTACTGTTTGCGTGATTGTCCTCAGAATATTCAGTGATTCCGTAACTGCTGTTCATGTTGATGGTTCTCATGATAATCTGTGTGCTTCGTCGAACTCTAGATTGGCTGTGATTGTTAAGCGTCTCATAGGGATAACTCGTGAGCAGTTCTTTCAGTTTCAGGTAATAGTTCTTGGTATTTTGATTCAGGGTGCAATTATCATGACTTATGATTTTAACATTTTTAGTTAACGAGTTGATGCATCCATGACCCCTACTGTTCATACTGCTGATGGTTCTTGTATGAGGGTTACACATAACAGTCATGTTTCGCAGTGTAATTTATCATTTTCTGTTGCATTCTTAGTTCCTGATCAGCTGGACAAATCTGTGAACTTGGCTTTGATGTGATGATATTTTCTTCTATCAGGATCGTAAGACTGGGCATATAGTTGGTGTTGGTCGTAAGGCTGGATGTTTGTTTGAGTTAACAAGTCTCACCATTCTGTCTTCTGTTTCAGTTGCTTACATGATATCATCTTCAGCACTTTTTGATCTAGTTCACTCTGATGTGTGTGGACTGTCCCCTAATGCCACAACGGGAGGTTCGAGGTATTTTGTCATTTTTGTTGATGACTTCATCTGATATACATGGTTGTTAAGAGTATTGGAGTTTGAACCGATTTATTTTGATTTTGCATCTATGGATCAGACTTCCTGCTCCATAAAGATCCTCAGGTTTGACAATGCCAAGGCCATCTCAAGACTTTTGGAGGCTTTAGGCCCCCAAATCTATTTATTCGATAGTAAGTACACCAGGATGATAACTCTAAATAGCTAGACTAATTATAATTATTGCCTACAGTTAATGGTTATTTAGCGAGGTTTCTTTTACTGGACAAGCATTTTGTAATTCTTATGACGTTGTAAAGGAAGTTTGGATATAAAAGTAATGCAAGCATACTTGTGGAAAAAAAAGAAAAGAAGCAAACGTAAAGAACAACTAAACCTGAAAGGAATGTTCAAAATTTGGCACTTCACTGGTTTTAATTTATTGTGAATTTCTCCATAGTGCTCACCATTTTGTTCCAGTGTTTTAGTTGAGGAATACTAGGGACCCCACTATAATCTTCCACCTATCTCCCACCTTTTTTCCACACAGATGCAATCATGCCAAATGAGTAATGACGTGGCCAATTTTGCATTTGGGTGGGAGATAACGGTGAGTTCTCTAGCATTTCTCGTTTTAGTTTGATCACATTAGAAGTTTGTGTCACAATGTCTAAATAGTATGACTCAAAAGTTGAAAACTATCTGGAATTTAGAAGAGCTCGAACTCTGATTGTGACTGAAATGAATCGGTTGAATATGAATATAAATAGCTAAAAGATAAAATTGCGTGTAGAAAAGAAAATAGTTTGATGGGGTTGTAGGAGTGTAAACTGTAAAGTACAATTCAGGCTTTCAAGTCAATTAAGAAATCATATTTAATTTAACATGTGATGTGTAGTTTACAATAAAACATGGCATATTAAAATGAGAGGGCAATGGCGAATTACATGTCGCTATCAATCATAGAAATGATATTTTTGTGACAAACTATAATTCATGTTTTATAACATAATGTTACTGATGCCGTGAAAAGTAATTTTAAATACAGTTGGATATCTTTCTTAGTTTCTTTATTGGGATTGGTGTTTACTTTTCATATGTAATTTTCTATTATTTTTTATCCACACATCCTCTTTTTCTTTCTTTGTAGAAAATGTTCCGAACTTTGAAGTTGTCTTGAGCCCGAAAAAAGTAAAAACTGCCCTGATAATGATAACAATTTACAGGATTCCATAGTTATTTAATCTATTTATTTTGAAAATCTTTGAATGTCTATACATACAGATGTATTATTGCAACTTACTGGATCCTTTTGTCTCCTGAGTTTTCAATAAAAGAGGGGTTAGGCATCACCCACCCATTGGCCCTCCAACTTATCCTCTTTAATTAGAAGGTACAATGATTTGATTTTCTTTCCCATTTACAATTTATTTAATTTACTTCTAGGAGAACTGATTTTATCATAGGCATCAAGGTGCTAATTTTAATTTTACACATGTAAAGGAAAAAAGCAATCTCTGATTGTACCAAATAGCAAGAGCATCACACAATACAAGATATGTATCGCAGAATCATTAAATTTTTAAGACAAAGCATCAGATAAAGTTATGAGCCTTCAGTCACATATCCGCATTAAACTTTCTTATGATCCATGACTTCAACTACTAATACTAAAACCAAAACAAACCCACAAATTTCATAAACAAACAGCACTGTCTACCTTATTCAGACGATGTCATCAGGTGGACAGTCTATTTAGCTCCAAACTCAAAACAAAAGGAGAAATACTGCTACTAGTACAGCCGCAACTAAAAAACTCATGAAATCCATCAATCTTGAGGCGTCCTTACTCCTTACTACTTTTTCATAAAATTACCCCAATAGATCATGCACTTCATGTGAACCAAAACATGCTTGCTTCCTCCATAAAAAGTAAAATACTGGTACTAAGACTTTCATCAAAATTCAAGTAAATAACTTCGCTCCAACCCCACAATTTAGAGGAGAAATAAGGTTAGGTCTAAAAGAGGTGCAACTGAACGATTCTGGAAGTCCATCAATATTCAACCTCACAAACAGCTTTCTTTCCACGAAATACTGCATCAGATCATGCTTGTTGTGTTCTTGAAATACTGTCCCTATCCATGTTACATATCAGCTCCTCCTTCCGAAAATGGCTCGAATGGGGATCTCTATAGCCTGTCGAATGATGGACACTAAAGTTCCCATCCCCATCACTCATAATCCGCCATATGTGCAGGTTCCTATGGTTATCTTGGACCAGCGTCACGTAACCTCCTAAATTCAACAGCTCAATATGGCTCCTATAGAGATCAGGACCCAAATCCGTAGGAAAGGGAATTGTTTGGAAGGTCTCGTTGCTCAAATTGAACACGAGTAAAAACTATTCGTGAATTTTTTTATCAAGGATCCAATACAGAGCTCCTTTGGAATATACGGGGCCCATATTGCCCCAAATCACAACTCTGTAAGACCCTTCAACTTTCCTCCAGACAATATCTGTTTCCCCAAGTGTACAGATCTTAAACCCAGTGACTTGTGAATAGTTGGTGTACATTCTGACAGCCTTGTACTTCTTGGCTTACAGATCCAAGCCCAGACAAACATGATGACGGGAACTACCAGAGGTCTGGATTGATTTAGGCAAAATCACATACTCTGTTGCTATTGGATTACATACCACCACCCGGTGCAGAGACCTTTCTGAAGCAAGGCAGAGAAAATTGTTGCAAGATGACATAACGCTCAGTTGCCTTTGACCCATGGTACCTTGGTCGACTCTTCTGCTCCTCCTAACAGGCTCCCGCCTGTGAAAATACATGTCTGATAGTTCTGACAATTTAGAGTTCATTGGACTGATTCCGCGTGCCTTCTTCTGATCCAAGTCCAAAAGAAATAGTGTTTGGGGTGAAACTTTTAGAATTATCCTAGGTGGAAGAGATATTGATGTTGTATGCTGCAGCGTGACAAAATCTGAATGCTCGATGATGCCTTGCCACCGTTTGCATTTACTAACTGATCCAAGTTAGTAAATGCAAACGGTGGAAAGCCATCATTGAGCGTTCAGATTTCACCAAGCTGCAACTTACAAGATCAATTTCTCTTCCACCTAGGATAATTATAAAAGTTTCACCCCAAAGATTATTTCTTTTGGATTTGGATCAGAAGAAGGCGCGTGCTACCAGTCCAATGAACTCTAAGATGTCAGAACTATCGAACATGTATTTTCGCAGGAGGGAGCCTGTGGGAGGAGCAGAAGAGTTGACCAAGGTACCGTGGGTCAAAGGCAACTAAGCGTTATGTCATCTTGCAACAACTTTCTTTGTCTTGCTTCAGAACGGTCTCTGCACCCGGTGGTGGTTTATAATCCTTTAGCAACAGAGTACGTGATTTTGCCCAAATCAAGCCAGAGCTCTAGTAGTTCCCGTCATCATGTTTGTTTGGGCTTGGATCTGTCAGCCAAGAAGTACAAGGCTGTCAGAGTGTTCACCAAATATTCACAGGTCACCGGGTTTGTGATCTGTACACTTGGGGAAACAGACATTGTCTGGAGGCAAGTTGAAGGGTCTTACAGAGTGGCGATTTGGAGAAATATGGGACCCGTGTATTCGAAAGGTGCTCTTTATTGGATCCTTGATAAAAAAATTCACAAAGAGGTTTATACTCGTGTTCAATTTAAGCCACGAGATCTTCTAGACAATTCATTTTCCTCTGAATTTGGGTCCTGATCTGTACAGGAGCCATGTCGAGCTATTGAATTTAGGAGGTTACGCGACGCTGGTTCAAGATAACCATAGAAACCTGCAGATGTGGCAAATTATGAGTGGTGGGGATGGGAACTTTGGTATCCATCATTCTACAGGCCATAGAGATCCCCATTCGAGCCGTTTTCAGAAGGAGAAGTTGATATTTAACATGGATAGGGGAAGTTTCCTTCATAAGGTGATTTTTCATGAACCCAAGAAGCATGATCTGGTGCAGTATTTCGTGGAAAGAAAGCAGTTTGTGAGGCTGAATATTGATGGACTGCCAGAGTGGTTCAGTTGCACCTCTTTTAGACCTAACCTTATATCTCCTTTAAATTCTGGGTTTGGGGCCGAATTATTCAATTGAATCGTGATGAAAGTCTTAGTACCAGTATTTTACTTTTTATGGAGGAAGCAAAGTATGATTGGGTTTACATGAAGAGCATGATCTATTGGGGCACTTTTTTTAAAATGAAGCAGCAAGGACGCCTCAAAGATTGATGGATATCAAGAGTGTTTTAGTTGCAGCTGTACTAGTTGCAGTATTTCTCCTTTTGTTTCGAGCTTAAAGCTAAATAGTTTCTCCACCTGATGAATTCGTCTGAATAAGGTGGACAGTGCTGTTTGTTTATGAAATTTGTGGGTTTGTTTTGGTTGTATTAGTAGTAGTTGAATTCATGGGTCATGAGAAAGTTAATGGGTATGTGACTGAAAGCTCATAACTTTATCCGATGCTTTGTCTCAAAAATATAATGATTCTGAATACATATCTTGTACTGTGTGATGCACTTGCTATTTGGTACAATCAGAGATTGCTTTTGCTGTGAGTGGGTCTGGTTCTCCTAGCTCTGGTCATTTAACTCACTTGAAGTTCTTATTCTGCCAAATTTGTTGCCTACTTTATTGTGTGTGTAATATATATATATATATATGTGTATGTATGTATGTATGTATACATGTACATATGTATATATTGACTTCAGGAGGTGGGAAAAAAGAGCTTAACCATAGTAATAGCTCCCATAAGTGTGGCGTACCATTAAAATTAAGTTGGAACTTGTACTTCTATCATCTCAAAGCCCCATCAACATATAGTTTTTTTTCATTGCCATTAATTTTTAGGAGCTTGCTGTTGGTCCGGGACACCGCCGGCTAGCACCAAGTAAACGTTTGTCTATATTAAGAGCTCATTATTTAGGAATTCGCGCAAAAAATCTGCCAGTAGTCAAATTTCACATGCTATTTCCAAAATTATCTAATTTTTTTTTTTCTTTTGTGATTAAGATCAACTATGATGAAGAGGGAAGAGGACAAGCATTTTCAGGCATTCCTAAAACGGGGGGCTTGACTATCAATTATTGCAAATATTGCTTGTGTAGAAATTTAAAAATGACTGAATATATGGACATCCAAGCTCCCCTGAACCCATGAATGGTCAGGATCTGTGCTATCAACTATGCAAATCATTCTGTTCTGGACTGGGAAAAATATATGGGGAGGGATATACTAGAGCTTCGGCTATCTTGGGGGTGTTCATTGATGGTTAGACTACTATTCTAGAGAGTAGTTAATGGTTATTTAGTGAGGTTTCTTTTACTGGACAAGTATTTTGTAATTCTTATGACGTTGTAAAGGAATTCTATATATATAAGTAATGCAAGCATACTAATGGAAAAAAAAAGAGAAGAAGCAAATGTGAAGAACATCTAAACCTATAAGGAATTTTCAAAATTAAGCATTTTAATGTTTTGAATTAACAGCGAATTTCTTCATAGTGTTCATCATTTCTTTACAATGTTTTAGTTGATTAATGCTAGAGATCCCACTGTGGTCTCCCACCTATCTCCCACCATCCTTCCACACATGCATAATGCCAAATCAGTAATGACGCTGTTAATTTTGATTTGGGTGGGTGGGAGATAGGTGAGAGTAACGGTGGACTCTCTAGCATTTCTCATTTCCGTTCTATGGCATTAGAAAGTTGTGTCACTATGTCTAAATAGCATGACTCAAAACTTGATAACTATCTGGAGTTTAGAAGAGCTCGAACTCTGATTGTGACTGAAATGAACCCATTAAATATGAAAACAAATAGCTAAAAGATTATATTTCCTGTGGCAAAAAATAATGAACTGATGATGCTGTAGGAGTGCAATGTTAATATTGGAAATAAGGAATGATGCATGTGTGACTTTTAGAAAGGAGGACAAACTATTTTGTCAACTTCGAGTTTGGTGTCTGCAAGGCTTAAACTGGGGAGATTAAATGCGATATTTGTAAAGATCCCTTTTTATATTTCCAGATTTGAGTTTTTGAGAGGCATTCAATTGTGGAGGATTAGATGGCACATTTGGAGAGTACCCTTCACAAATCTAGACTTGTTGGAGCCGAGTAAAAAAGAAACCCCCACTTGGGAACAAATACGAATCTAGTCTCGTTCCGAAACCGATGGTGCCAAAGTCGGTTCTTGAGGACGAAATCGACACTAATACCGTCGGTTGTTCCCAGACCAGAACAAAAAACCGACGATAGCACAATCGGTTTATGTCCAACAAAATCGACAATGATATACTCGGTTCTGGACGTGGAGAATTAAAAAAAAAAATCAGTGGGCAGAGAGAATTGGCGTGAGAGAGAGAGAGAGGGGATGAGGAAGAGGACTTACCGCTGAGAGAGAGGGGGAGGGAGCACCGGTCGGAGTTGGTGGGGGCACTGGTCGGCGTCGTTCGTTGTTCCTTCGTCGTGGGTCTGCGCCTTTCGTCGCCGGACACAGAGGGGAAGAAGAGAGAACGGGAGTTGGAGAAACTGAAGAATAGAAGAAGGTAGGGTCTTTAATAGAAGAAGGTATAAATCGATAGTTGAATAGTCGGTTTCTCAGGGTGTAACTGACAGTTGTAAACTCGGATTTAAAACGAGCTTAGTGTCGTATTTAATTCTCACCGGGGGTTTCTCCCGTTTTGCTCGGCTCCAACAAGGTTAGATTTGTGAAAAATTCCATTTGGAGAAATCCCTTTTAAATTTCCATGATTTCTTAAGAGGCCTAAAATTTTGGAGAATAAAATTCTATAATTAGAGAAATCACCTCATCAAATCTCTCATTTCTATTTGTTCTCCATGTTATCATCTATATTTTCTTTCTCTCCCACGAATTAAACAAAATTGGAGTCTATCCTGTGCATACATGCATATAAAGCACCACATAATAAACGGGGGCCTTCTGGATTTCAAGACTTTAGGCTGCTGCCTACCTTGCCTAAAGGCAAGGCCAGCCCTAGACAGTGCCATGGGGTATAAATCTTCCGAGTTTATACCAGTTTTGATGATTCCACTACAATTAGTCATCCAGTTTCATCTTTCTTTCCATTCTCTAATGATTCTACGGTTTCTACCTCTAATGATTCTACTGCTGATTTCTCGAGCTATTGCAGGATCTCACTCCACGTGTGGTATATGTTACTGATCTAGATTTAGATCCAGCCCCATCTCCTACTGATTCATTTACTTCTCTTGCTGATCCTCATCCCTCTGATCCGATTCTACATGTCGATGAGACGTCTTTCACACTTGATACTTGACAGTGAGTTTTCTACCATGCATTTACATGTTCGTTTGGTCTGATAGGAATCACTGTACTTTTACTTGTCTCCGTGATTATCATTCTTGTTCTTTTATCATTTATCATTTAGCATCATGAGCCTAGTTATTACAGTGGGGCTATTATTATTCCCATTTCACATCCAGGAATAGCTGATGAATTAGACACTTTGGCTAAGACTCACACATGGGATTTGGTTACTTTGCCACCCGCAAAACCCTCGTTGGCTACATATGGGTCCACAGAATCAAGACAGGCTCAGATGGTTCTATTGGGCGGTACAAGGCCCATTTAGTTCCCAAGGAGACTCGGGAGTATGGGATATGATTATGAGGAGACATTTGATGGTTGTGCAACTTCTGTACGTGAGGTACTTTGTGAAGGTGGTGTAACAATATAAACTTGCTCCCTAGTTATAGTAACTGATGCGGATAATGACTAAAATTATCCTGTGTTATCTAGGATTTTATTATATTCTGTTTTATCTTGATTATGATTTTATTTGTTATCAGAATAAGTTAGTATTTATCCTTTAGGAGTTTATCTTGTTTAGAGTTTTAGTTTGGTTAGGACTGTCTCACTGTTGCCTATTTATAAGGCTTCAGTATTTCATTTGTTTTCAGTTTTTGATGATTGAAATAAACATTATTTTTCTCCTCACATTTGAGTTGAGTGTTTACTGAATCTGTGATTCAGTTTTGTTTGGTGCATCCTGCATCAATTTTGGTAATGATGCGGATAATGACTAAAATTATCCTGTGTTATCTAGGATTTTATTATATTCTGTTTTATCTTGATTATGATTTTATTTGTTATCAGAATAAGTTAGTATTTATCCTTTAGGAGTTTATCTTGTTTAGAGTTTTAGTTTGGTTAGGACTGTCTCACTGTTGCCTATTTATAAGGCTTCAGTATTTCATTTGTTTTCAGTTTTTGATGATTGAAATAAACATTATTTTTCTCCTCACATTTGAGTTGAGTGTTTACTGAATCTGTGATTCAGTTTTGTTTGGTGCATCCTGCATCAATTTTGGTATCAGAGCCAAAATTTGGTCCACAATCCACACAATCTGCCGCGCCTCTCTCTTCCTCTATTGTCAATCAGTGTTCAACTACCATTGTTGCAGCTCTGTGACAGAAAAAAAAAGAAGCCCAGACTTACAGAAAGAGAAAGGAGAACTCTGCGTGGTTTCTCTTCACCAGCGCAGCCACCGCCGGCGACGGCTACAGCAGTCACTCCTCCAAGTCGCTGCCAAACCACAGTGGCGACCAAACCCTTCGTTCTCTCTGTCGCCGGATCAACTGACCACAACCGCCTCACAAACACCAGAGGATCTCCTGCTCCAGAAACTCTTGTTGCCTTCTCAAGCCACGACTAACAGTCAACCTATCCTCCGTTAGTCGCAGCCAGCACCATCGCAGCACCGGTGACCCCGCCACCAATCGCCGTCGTCATCTCTGCAGCGTTCAGTACCACCCAGGCGCCGGCGAATCCCCATCACTGGAGAGCGCCGAAGCCCTACACAGCTTCGTCTGCTTCGTCCCCAACACCGCCTCTGCTCCGCTCGCCATCAGAACCCACTCGAACTTGACTGTCTCCAGATCTGCCAAAAAAATAACACCCCACCTCTCACCCTCATCGCCGCTCCCCTGTCTTTTCCATTTCCATCGTTCTACAGTCCCATCAGTTAAGCTCAATCAGCCCAGAAATACCAATTTTGCCCCTGTTAACCAACAAAACCCCTATTTTTACTCCCTGCTCTTAACCAAGCCCAATATTTACAAGCCCAACCACCAGCTAAACCCCAGTAGCCCAACTGTTACAGCCCATACTTTTACATTAACAACCCAGCTTCTTCATTTGTTTTCAGCCATCAACTTCAGTCCCCCCCCCCCCCCCCCCCCCCCCAAAAAAAAAAAAAAAAAAAGAAAAGAAAAGAAATAGAAACAGGCTTAACTTCATTAATTGGCAAATCTCTTCTAAGGATTTTTGTCACAAATTGGCTCATATTCTCTGAATATTGGGTCAAGACTTTGGCTCATATCCTTTGGATTTTGGGTCACCTTATTCGGCTTATTTTTCCGACATACTCAGCTTCAATTCCCTCACGAATTTTGAGTTAGCACATGAGTGGATACTTCTTCATCTCATGCAAGGCAACATGTTGAATTTGCGACCGAGTTGGTTGAAGTTGCAACCGTGTTGGCTAAAGGAAACGGAGTTTCCCGACCAACTAGCAGATGTTGCAAATAAGCTCTTGCATTTACCATCTTCGACTGATGAGCTTCTTCATTTACTTGATCAAACCGAGAATTTATTTAGCGAAGTGAGTCAATCTCCTTCGAATGAGTTGCAGACAATTATCTTTTCGTGTAAGAACTCGTTGATGGCACAAGAGATATTGGGACACGCCAATGACGATGTGAAAATTGCGGCTACTGCGTGCATTTGCGAATTTACCAGAATTACAGCCCCAAAGCTCCCGTACAATGACGATCAAGCGAAGGAAATTTTTAAGCTCATTGTATCTTCTTTTGAAAAATTGTCTAATCCTTTTAGCCGCTCTTACACCAAAGTCATCAACATCCTCAACATCGTTGCAGAATCCAAGTTGTTCGTATTGATGCTCGATCTTCAATGTGATAAATTGATTCATGAAATGTTTGAGTTATTTCTTACCTCAATCACATCCGAGCATCATCCATCAGTGTTTGAAGATATGAAAAATATCATGAGTACTTTGATCGAGGAAAGTGATTATTTGTCGTTTGAGCTTACATCACCCCTCTTGGCTTGCATGGAAGGAAATTATCGAGAAGTTTCTGAGATCGGGAGACAATTGGGAAACCAAATTGTTGAAAATTTCTCAACAAGACTCATTCCTTACTTTGAGGAGGTTAAGAAGAAGAGTGCATCCAAATTTGAAGCACATTGTGAGGATAATACATGTGACAGAATTGTTGATCATTGTGGTCTCACTGCTCCGGACTCAACCAGGATCCTCGCAACAGTAATTCCTTATCCAAATGTCTCATATTCATATGCTCTTTCAATACCTAAGTTTGTTAAGACATGTCAAAGATGGAGTATTGTTTCTATTCAAGTCAGCAAGCGTGTTATGCTACGACCAGGGAAGCATTTCAAAGGTGCGCAGTTCTATCTTGATGGTTGTTCATTGAATCCCTTGATGACATATCGCATCGAGTCTCATGTTGGTATGCCAAGGGTAGTTGAAGGGATTTGTGTTGGCCTATTTCTCAATCGTGATTCTTTTGAGACTTCGCGTCCTAAAGAGCCGCCTCCTACAGCTGTAGATTTAGTTGACGGTTCCGATAAGTATGATCAAGTGAACTTGTGCAAAGGTGATGCAACTCATATATCTTACTTATTTTCTCAAGTTGATCAACAACTTGATGAGTCATGTGCAAGCATCGAGTCCAATCTTTCTATTCCATCTCGAGATATGATTTGGAAGTATCTAGTGCACTGGAAGAATCACCCATTCTTGTCATCACAATGTTGCATTTTGCAACATATGCTTCATTGTGAGAATTGTTCGAAATCTTTTATTTGTGGTGATTTGCTACACTACTTGGTCATAGGGAAAGGACGTCCGCAATTTGCATCTCATGAAATTACAATTTGGAAATTTCTTGCTCGTTGGAAGAATCTACCGAAGTCATTTCGCGAAAGTGATTTGTCACGATATTTGGTCAAGTGGAAAAATCGCCCAAAGAGTTCAGTTCGGAGTGATTCCTGGAGGTACTTGGTTCAATGGACCAATCATCCAAATTGGATGCTTCATGGAGGCGTATGGAAGTATTTGATGTTCTGGAAAGGTCGTTCGCGCACATTATTTTTTCTCTAACTCTCCGGAGTAGAGTTTTCTCAGTGGAGGAGAATGATGCGGATAATGACTAAAATTATCCTGTGTTATCTAGGATTTTATTATATTCTGTTTTATCTTGATTATGATTTTATTTGTTATCAGAATAAGTTAGTATTTATCCTTTAGGAGTTTATCTTGTTTAGAGTTTTAGTTTGGTTAGGACTGTCTCACTGTTGCCTATTTATAAGGCTTCAGTATTTCATTTGTTTTCAGTTTTTGATGATTGAAATAAACATTATTTTTCTCCTCACATTTGAGTTGAGTGTTTACTGAATCTGTGATTCAGTTTTGTTTGGTGCATCCTGCATCAGTAACTTTTCTGATCCTTCAAATAGATAATTATCTGAAATATCTAATTCCAGCGCGCAGTTTCTTGTTCAGTGTTGTTGACCCATGCATATTGACATACCAACTTCGGGTCTTCTTGTCCTTCAGGTTCACAAACACAGCAGTCCTATGTTTGTGATAGGAGTGGAGTCTGCTGATGGTTTTGCAGCCAAATAGACAGAGGAACATGATTTCATCACAGACAGTAAGAATCTTTCATGTTTATTTCCATCCTTGTCATATTTCGGGTTGCTTTCTTTTTTTGGCTTTTGAAGTTTATGATTGCATATGGCTGATAGTGCTTTCAATTTATTAGCAGCATCGGTGTTTCTTTATGTCAAGAGGCCGCAGACCAAACACTCTTTGGTGTCAGTGTTTTTTGATGGAAAAAACCTCGGAAACCCCTAGGTGTTCTAGTTTCTACCAAAAAACAAAGTTAATGTCATTCTCAGTGCCACCTATTCTAGTAAGTTTTCTCGTATCATCTTAATAATTCTTTCATGAGTAGTACCTTGTGCCCGAAATCAAAACCTCTTTGGTAATGCCCACCCCAAACTTCTATACACTGCAATCACCCTGATCTAGATTTGTTCTTGCCTTTAGCCGCCGGTGTATTTACTTTGATCTGATTTACTATCTCCTCCACTCTGATCTCACTCTGAATGGAAATCACTCACCTTTTGATCACTGAAAGTCCTCTCTGGCACACTAGATGCCCTTATACATTAAACTGTACTATAACTCTAATTTCAGACATCAAACCTTATTTGGAAGTAGTCCATGTTTACATTTATTGATATTATGAGTATACGTCATGTAGGAACATATAAAGTTAGAGAGTGACTTTGCATGTAGATTGCAAGCATCATACAGAAGCTCATAATGCAAAATCCCTAATGGTTGTCAGTGTTGGCAGTTTCTGGGATCTGGACCGAACAAGTCATGAGCTAAGAAGCACGGACACGGATACGGGAAGGGACGCGGGATACTTCATTTTCTAAAAAATGAGGATACAACACGGCATGGCTACGTCAACAACTCAACATTATTGCTATCTTTTTATATATATATATATATATATTTGTATTTTATATTAAATGATGATAAATTATTGGTTCCAACTTCTTTAATATTTGTAGCTTAAAAATGACGGAAAAGCATAGATTAAGTGTAATAATGAGAAGAGAAAGAGGAGTAGCTTACGTGGATTCGAGTTTGACGAGTTTTGTTTGGAAAAACCCCTGAAGTTGTCGCATGTGAGAATTTAAAACCTCACTTGAACTTTTCATTCAAAAGAGAAACTTTTCCATATATTGAGCCCTCAATTAATCATATATATTATTACTACTTTAGCTTAATTATATTTTAACCCATTTAAATTTAAAATATTTCACAAAACAACCCGTGTGGAAGTCTAATAAACACCAAGGGGCGAGTGTTCTCTCTCATTAAGTGTCTTTAAAGTCTCCCCAAAGTGTCCTCCAAGCGTCCAATCTAATAAAATTCTCTAAAATACCCGGACATGCCAGCTGGAATGTCTGACATGTACTTTGGAGTGTCAAACGAGTGTCCGATACGGATACGGACCTGTTTTGGAGTGTCCGTGCTTCCTAGGTCACGAGACTTGGAGAAGATACTCCATAAATCTATGGACACATTCTTCATGTCGTGGTTATGCTAGCTTTCTCAACCAGTCTAGCCAGTGGCGGAGCCAGAAATCTGTAAGAGGGGAGGCACAAATCCGTAAGAGGAGGGGCACAACTGCAGAATGTAAATATTTTGGGGTGCACTACTACTATTTAATAAGGGCCCAACTGAAATTATTAAAGCATTATGGGGGTATAGTAGTAGTTTTTCAAAAGTCCAGGGGTGCACTTGCACCCCCGTGCCTCTATGTGGCTCCGCCACTGAGTCTAGCTCATCCCAGAATCTGACCAGAATCTGAGTGATAGAGAGATTTCCACCAATAAAACACAAGATGTACTTTCATGCAGGATTGGACCCGTGGTTTAACTGGCCATGGTCACCCCCAGGATTTCCGAAACAATTAACTATGTATAGGTATGTATGTATGGATATGCTATATCATATATGATGTGTTGGGCTTGACTTGTGATATCACATAAAGAGTAATTTTATAGTTATCCGAGTTCTTGATTTTAACTTGAGAAAGAAGAGTTGATAAAGTTAGTCAAATGGTACTAATTAGGAGTAGTTGTTCCGCTCCCATATAAAAGATTCGAGATTTTGTGAATGTTCTTTCAGTTCTTGCTTAACTTTTTGAAAACTTTAGAAAATCAAGTGAAGGGTGATGAATCAGAACGAGTGATTAAGCATTGCTTTACTTTTGTATTCTTAATTTGAGTGTTAAAGCCATATTAATATGTATTTAAGGTTAACTGCGGTTTCAACCGAAACCATACAATAATGCGAAAACCGCAACAAACAGTATCGAGAAAACATGGTTCGGTTATTTTTTTTTTACCAAACTGTATATGGATTTCCTCCCAAACCAAACTGTTCATACAAACCCAGATAAAGTAAACGGTAGGTATTAAAGGTATGTTCTTTGTTAGTTTTACGTAAAGTAAAAGGTACGCACAAATAAGTACAAAAAATCATGTTATTTGTACTGCTCTCAATCATGGTAATAAGTTGTGATATTTATTTGCCATGTCGCTAATGAAGAGAGAGTATGGTTATAAATTGTTTTCATATGACTTACTGCCTGTTCGGCAACTCTGTTACGGAACATATTTGCTTGAAACAGAGTTTCTACTCGAAACACGTTTGGCAGCCTGGTTTTTGTCCGTCTTTTATGCTGTTGTTAAAGAATCTGTTTCTAGAAACGTTCAATCTTAGTAGCTTGTACTCCACACATGCTAAGCAGGCTACACGTCTTTTTAAGTACTTTGGGAATCTGAATGACGTAATTGTTTAGAGTTACTCCTATCATATTTTGAGCATTAAACCTTTTCTGATTTTCTTTTTCCATCCGTAAAAGCAATGCTTAAATAAGAAATTGCTAATAAGTAAGTCATCTGCATTCTCATTTAATAACAAGAGTACTTCCACAAGTAATTTCATAAATGAACAACATTATATATATATTAGAGAACAATGCATAAGCAAACCAAATACTGTAAAGTGGGACGTTCTTTTTTTATGGATGCGTACAAGAATCATCACAAGAAGCATGGATACTTCTTCTCCATAGGCTCACTTTTCAAAGGAAATAATTCTCACTTCTGTCTTGATTGTTCTTTCTCAAGAAAATAAGAGATTTTAGATTTTAGATTTTTTTTTTAATATTGTATTAATAATATTCAATAAAAAATGTATTCGGTATAATGAATTTATGATTCAATTTAAGTTACATGGTTGAAGACTTAGGTACACTCAGTTTCCGAGAAGTACCAACTAAATTTAGGTTACATGGTTGAAGACTTGGACACTATCAGTTTTCGAGTTGTACTTCTGCTTAGAAATCTTATATAGAGTCCATGTATCTCTCTTTTGGTACTTTTTGATACTGACAGTTAGGGTGTAAACCAGCTGAACCGAGCCGAACCTACAGGTGTTTGGGCTTGGCTCTCTAACTCTAAGCGAGGCTAATTTTTTACCGAGCGGCTCTAGAGCTTTAAAAAAAATACAAACTGTTGAACCAAAGAATGAAGCTTGTGAAAGTATCCCTCTTTCCCAAATTGTGTCATGTTTGAGGTTGCACAATACTGAGTCTGAAAGGGACTTCGTAAATATGGTTGTCACTAACAAACACGTAGTTGAACACACTGTTCACAGTAGAGTGGTTTCGTCTTGGGCTTATAAATACTAAAAATCCAAGCTGCTCTCTCTCAATTCTCTCTTTCATGGTTCAGATTCACTGCTAAACCTTCCATCTGATTTCCTCCTCTCTCTCTGATGGCTCAGTTTTCAGTCCCTCCGACACCTCTCCTGAAAGATGAGGTTGACATAGTCATTCCCACTATCCGAAAACTAGATTTTCTGGAGGTGTGGAGGCCCTTTTTCCAGCATTACCATCTCATCATCATCCAAGACGGCGATCCCTCCAAGAAGATCGATGTCCCTGAAGGATATGACTATGAGCTCTACAACCGCAATGACATCAACCGGATTCTGGGTCCTAAAGCCTCGTGCATTTCATTTAAGGACGGTGCTTGCCGATGCTTTGGTTTCCTGGTCTCCAAGAAGAAGTACATCTATACCATCGATGATGATTGCTTTGTAAGTTTCTTAAACCCTAAACTTATGACGTTTTTTTACTTTGTTGAGTTTATATGATTTTGGTCTGTGGGTTGTGAATTTTGGTGGAAATGGAATTGTGGGTCTAGTTGGTTGTGGAGTTTGATGTTTGATCTGGGTTGTGCCTACTTCTTTTAGCTGATTGATTTGTTGATCTAGGATTGAAAAGTTTAAATCCGTCTCCTGATTTGTGTTCCTGATGATGCAAACTTTGATCAATTTGAATACCTTAGTGATGGAAGTTAAACTAGATTGAAATACAGATGTGATCTGTGTATCCGTATTTCTTCTACTTGGTACTTGGTAGTGATCTGGTGTGGAATCCGAATACCTGTTTAATCTGTCTGAATGTCTTGTTTATATTTTCAGGTAATGCCTTTTTTGAGTAAGTTTCTGTCACAGATTTGAAGGTGACTTGTTATCTATCAGTTTGGATAGACTTATGAACTGTGATTTGTCGTCTCTTCAAATAACTGTTCAATTGAAGTTGATATTTCATCAGTGACATTCCAACTAATCTGCAAAATTGGAATGTTTTGTGTGGACCACACTTAAACAACCCCTGCCCCCCTATCATTAAGGTTGAACTTGATTGCAATCCTAGGATATACTAGGCCCTGAATGCTCTGCTAAACTTTAGGTTTCTGGTGTTATTTTTCATTGCCCACTTGGAAGCTGGTAATATGAATGTAGCTTGAAAGGTGCTCCAGAACTTGAGTTACAATATGATTTGAAATCCAACCTCTGTATTTCTGCTTGTTTGGTATGGACTAAGGAATCTGGGTGAAGAAGTTGCATTGTAAAAACGGTCATGATGAAGTATCGTGTATGGAAAGGGAATGAATCAACTATAGTATGCTGCATAATATGAATATGTTGGGTTCTGCAATATAAGTGTATTACCCGTGCCTGAAGGCATTATCTAAAAAGTTTGTTGTATGAGTAATATTATAAACTCTGCGGATCATGCTATGAACTGTATAAAGGTTGTGGGTCAAACTGTGATAAAATGTAATATACAAAATATTAAAATGTGTGGGAGCCACACCGATCTAGTTTCTGATATAGATACCTTATGGTGTTTCCTCTGTATATATCTCTGACTGGTTATATTAATTGCTAAAAGTTTCGCAGAAACCATTATGTGCTTTTTGTGCTAATCGTGCATCTGTTGACTTGTTGCAGGTTGCTAAGGATCCTTCCGGTAAAGATCTTAATGCAATTGAGCAGCATATCCAGAACCTCTCGAGCCCATCAACTCCATTCTTCTTCAACACCTTGTATGATCCATACAGAGAGGGCGCTGACTTTGTTCGTGGATACCCATTCAATCTCCGTGAGGGTGCTCCAACGGCAGTTTCTCATGGCCTCTGGCTTAACATCCCTGATTATGATGCCCCAATTCAGCTTGTCAAGCCTCGTGAGAGGAACACAAGGTACAACAAAATATGAAATTATCAATTATGCTCTACAAATTCTGCCGAATCCATCCCATGTCCTTTTACGTAGCTTGAGTTCTTTTTCAGCATTTATTTCAAAATTTTATTCAGATTACAGAACTGATCTTTAGATAGTTCAAAATCTTTCATTTCTTATAGGTATGTGGATGCAGGTATGACTATCCCCAACGCCGACTACCAGATCGAAGCCCTGCACCACAAATCGAGATGGGCATGAATCATCGGAGCGGCTGGAATTCCACGACCGGCAGCACGAACAATTCCAGGTCCGGCCATAGCAGCAGCGCCGACAGCCTTAGCACGAGACTCTTCCGGTGGTGGAGGCCCCTCGCTGGTCTTCTCGTTCCTCGTTCTTCTTTCCCTGGGCAGGTGGTAGATTCCGGTACTCCTCGCAGTCGCCGAGAATGAGGTTCATGTGGCGGTCGAAAGCCATTAACTCCTCGCAATTGCAATTCACCGTAACCCAGCCGTCGTCCCCTTCTCCAATCCCAACCCAGTCGCCGCCCCTTCCTTCTCCGACTTCGATCTGGAAGTCGATTCAGAAGCTTCAGGGTGCTTCAGGGCTTCGATCTGGAAGCTAGAGGTTGGGTCATGTGCAGAGGTTCGATTCAGAAGCTTCGTTCAGAGCTTCGATTAGAGGTCGCCTCCCCGTCGTCGATGCCGTGGTTGTATGGTGGTTTGTTAGTCAGGTTGTATATTGTTTCTCAACTATTTGATTGCCGAAGAAGAAGAAGAAGATTGAAGGAACATTTTAGGGAAATTTTAGCTACTACTATATCTTCTCTCTCGTTAATGAAGACATGTGAGTTGTTAATCGCAGAAAATTGGTAGGGTTTTCCTTTCTTGTAGAACAGATATGAACCCATATCCAATATGTGATCAATTTTTGTTTAGCTGCTGTGTTCTGTGCTTCAATCTCTCTTTTGGGTTTGATTCTATTAAAACAGGGGACACTGTTTTGTGCTTGAAATGAGGACTTTGTTGGGCTAAAAAAAGGTATTGGTGAGTTGGGTCTGTGTTGTTGAAGGTTTTGTAGTAATGGTGGACATGGAGGGAATTTGGAGGTTACTTTGGCTTGGCTACAATGGTGGTCTGGGTGGTGATGAAGTTTGTTTCAGGTTTGTGAAGGTTAAGGAGGTATTGTGTTGGCTGTGAAGGTGGATAATTGCAGAACGTATGAAGGTGAGTAGGTGGTGGTGGTGGTGGGGATTTGGTGGTGGTGGAGGTGGTGTTCAAGAACACAAAAAATGGTGGTCTAGAACACTTAGAGCACCAAGAAAAAGAACAAAACAAACACAAAAATACAAGTAGGGGCAAAATAGTCATAAAAAAGACATAATGCACCCCATACTAACTTATTGTAACATAAGGGTGCTTTTTGTCTAACGTCCGTCCATGACATGTTTTTTTTTTTTTTTTTTTTTTTTTGTCTCTGACAGGAGTGTTTTTTGTATATTCCCGAACAAGGAGATTGTTTTTGTATATAACCCATCTAACGAGGGTGGTTTTTGTCTTTTACTCTTTTATATTGTTGTAAAATCAGGAGAGCGACAGAGACTGAGAGAGAGATGGGGAGGGAGAACGAGTGTTATTAGACAAATGAACTAGGGGTAAAAAAGTATTTTCATCATTATTTTTCTAATAAAGTGAAATAAAACATTCAGAAAGAACCTGAAGAAACGAATGGAGTAATACACAATAGGGGGGGGGGGTAGTATCAACCACCCATTGGCCCCCTAAGAGCATATGCAATAGTGCGAGAATAAATCTAAATTTTAAATAGTTTAAACTCTAATTAATATGTGTTTTTAGTGTTATATCATGTATTTTATACAGGAATTTTACTTACCTGCTTTTTAACTAGCTGCTCGTAGGGTGCGAGATACAAAATACTGGAGCTTTATATATATATATATATATATATATATATATATATATATATATATATATATATATATATATATATATATATCGAATCATTACCTATCCTAATTTCGAGATGCTCTAACTTACTTATTGTCTCCTTTTATTAGAAGGTTTGTCTTTTGAGAATTTGTATTTATCGTCAACCGGAATTGAACTCGAAATCTCTTGCAGATGCTTCCAACGCTTTATTTTTTGAGCTACCACCCTAGCTGCCTTTTATTAGAAGGTTATATGATTTGGTTTCCTTTCGAATTCTTAATTTATTTACTTATAGATAAAATAATGAACCAGTTGTGCATACTACAAAGGAAGAAGAATATCATGCTATGACATCCTTTTTGTGCTTGTAACCTAATTTAAGTTGGTTTCGTTGGGCTCCGAGTCTCGATTCAAGTTTATTTGGTTGGCGTCCAAGCTCAAAGGAAAAAAAATCAATTGGCTCGTTGAATCAGCAATTAATGAGACTGATATCAGATGGCTTACTACCTAGTACCTACTATGACGGTTCGTCGTCTATTGATTCAATCCCAGTGTTAATTAGTTAGCAGTTATTGTTGCTCTAAAATCAGGTGGAAGTTAGAGATTGAGAGAGAGAGAAAGAGAGCGAGAGAGAGAAAGATGAGGAGGGGGAACGAGTGTTCATTTCACTACATTTCTTAATAAAGTAAAAGAAAGTATTCGGGAAGAACCTGAAGAAACGAAGGGAGTAATACACAATAAATGTGGGGTCGGTATCACCCACCCACCGCCCTCTAAGAGCATATTAAAGAATAAACCTAAATTTTAACTAGTTTATATTCCAATTAAGATGTTGTTTTAGTGTTTGCTCCCGCGGTTTTATGTAGGTATGGAACAATTAAAATTATTATTTTATTAAATTAAAAAATAAGAGAGACAGACTCAATAATTTTACTTACCGACTTTCTATGTAGCTACTACCTTTGTTTATTCTCTTTCAATGACAGTTGACTTTTTGACACTATTCACTGGTTCACTTTGACCCGGTGATTTGGATAGCAAAACGATGTAATTGTTTGATAATTTTTTTTATAGTATTGTAGAATAAAGTTTACACTGCAAGATCATGCAAAGATTACCAAATTCGTGTAATGTTTTGCTAACCAAATCACCGGTCAAAGTGACGCAGTAGATAGTGTCAAAAATTGAAATAAGCTGAAAGAGAAAAAACAGAGATAGTAGTTGTTAAAATTATTATTTTATTAAAATTAAAGAACGAGCCCAACTAAATTAAATTTTTAATTTACAAGAAGGAGATCATGTAATGTTTCCTTTATGGGCTTAAAACCTGATTTAAGTTGATTTAGTTAGGCTCCAAGCCCTAACATAACTTGATTTGGTTGGTCTCGAAGCCCAAAAGGAAAAAAGAAACCAATTGGCTCGGTGAATCAGCAATTAATGAGACTGATATCAGATGGCTCACTACCTATTACCTGCCCTGACGGTTCGTCGTCTATAGAAAGAGCCCTGAGCGAGAGAGAGAGAGCTGTAACCGTGTTCTTCATCATCACTCCGATCACCTTCCGATCTCGCCTCCATAACGCGATTCACTCATCGCAGACTCGCAATTCAGTCATCGCAACCTTGCAATTCAGGTCAGTCTTCATTGTTCTCGTTTCCGATTCCGATTTAGGTTATTTCACGGTGTATTTCCTTCGTTGTCTCTCGCAATGATTCGTCGTTGTTCATTCTCTTTCCGATTAGCAATGAATTTCACCTCTTCGATTGCTTTCTGATTGCATTTCGTTTGGGATTGTTTTGGTATCTGCTTTCTATTTGGAAGTGCAGGCTAGGGTTTGAAGCTTGATCTCGTTAAATGAACATATATGTCCACTTGATTTCATAGTGATTTCAGTTTTAAGTTAATTCTAGGTAGGTTTGACAATAATGTTGGGATTAAATACTATAAAATGTGGGGGAAATGATTTAATTGGGGTTTGAGAAGAGCCTTAGATAATCTACTGCCTCCAAACTTATTGTCTTTGCTCGAAGACTAAAGTTAAGCACTGTATTTGGTGGCTTGAAACCTGAAGGTTTAGAAGTCGAACAGCTATTAAAAGCGTCTCTAGAAGTATCCTCTCCGAATTGGGTTTATTTTCTCTACATTTCCGACCTATCTAAAGCTGCAACAACTAAATCAACCAACGAAGCGGGTTCATACGGGATTTGAATTCTCCAATAAAGTTTTTTTTTGTATAGTGTAGCCACATTTCTTACTGAATAATCGTTGGAAGGTCACCTTTGAATTTTGGTTATTAGTAATACAATTAATGTTGGCAAGTTACTGTATCCTCTGGCTTAAACTCTTAAGGACATGTCGTGTTGATGCTCTGATTTTATATAATTTGGATGCGTCATAGGAGCGAATTCACAGTGCAATCATCTCCTACCCCCTTTCACCTTATGCTCTATCACATTCCAAATCCCAACAACCTAAAGTCCAAAAATGGCCATCAACAGTGACAAAGTACAATTGATTACTGGACATCTATCCTGTATCTTCAGAAACATCTTGTTCCTTGGTTTGTGTTCACACTTCACAGACTCACAGTGCGTGAGAAATGCTTTTGGTTGTCTCGGGGCCATGATCATAATCGGATAGTGTAGTACTAGTAGAAAACAAAAACAGAAAGGGTTAAACTTAGAGAAATGTAGTAGTTCATAAATCCTAACTATGGTTGTTGGGTTTTTTGAACATTGAATGAAAAAGAAAAATGTGAGGGCGGGGAAGAATCGGGCCTCTTATAGTTGCGTCTGCGATTAGTTACATCACCTGACATTTAACCCCCTAATTTATGGAAAAAGACATTTTGCACCCCTGTCAGTGGATGGAGGGTGGACATATACCACCCTTCTGTTACAATCCGATAATGGGGGTACAAATTGACTTTTTTATGACCATTTTACCCTTACAGATTGTGAACAAATAACACCCTCGTTTGTTTATAATTGAGTTCATCATGTTCTTGAGCCCCACCATCACCACCACCACCACCACCCACAACAACAAACAAATTAGAAAACCATCAAGGC
Organism: Linanthus parryae; assembly: GCA_023055425.1. Classification (NCBI taxonomy): domain Eukaryota; kingdom Viridiplantae; phylum Streptophyta; class Magnoliopsida; order Ericales; family Polemoniaceae; genus Linanthus; species Linanthus parryae. The sequence goes on along the minus strand of JALGPY010000008.1, from coordinate 13,449,679 downwards.
TGCCAATCTGCGAATCTATCCAGCTACCCAATGTGCATTTTGGTTCTCTCCTCTCTGCACAAATCTCCATCGGAGACAATTGAAGCTTTCGTTGACCCTAGCGACTTTCTCCAACAGATCTTGGACAATAGCGACTTTCTCCAACAGATCTTGGACAACAGCAAACCATATGCATCCCCTCTGACTAGTAACACCCCAATATAGTTTTCCATGGCCATTTCAAGACCCATTTGCTCAGCTTGAGCCTTTGCTGCAAATGCAGAAAGATTTTGTCGCCGGCGGTTATCTTAGTGAGACGAAGACCTCCATGGATTCGTCCAATGTATCTCGCAATTCGAATCTTCATCAATCAGAAAAGCAAAGCAGTCTGATTCCATCGATTTTGCCTCATTTTATCCCTCAATGTTTCCATACCAATTCGAATTCACTCCCCTTCCAATAGCTCCTTCGACGACGGATCCGCCAACTCTGCCGCCACCGCGCACCGCCTCCATCAAGCTCGCGTCGTCCTCGAGTACCAACAATTCTACAATCGCTACACAATGTCCCTCTTCTCTCTCTGTAGCTGCGAGAACAACTATGCTCTTTCTCGCTTCAACTACTGAGTTAGTGGATGGATAATGTTGATTTTGATCTCCTGTAGCTCGATCGGAGAAAAAGGCAGAAATACAATTACACAGAGTTATTAGTTTCTTTAGCTTCCATGGCGTTGTTAAAGGCGCTTTGCCTGACCTGCAATGATAGCCCTGTGATGGTACTGTAAAAGGGCTCAAGCACCGGCGAATTTTCCTCGGTATGACCCCATCTTCTCCGACGCCCTCAAAGCCCTCTTCGGGATCTCTCTCCCCCCGCTGAATCGCGCCGCTGTCATCGAATTGGTCGCAATCGCTGCTCTTTTCTCGCAGGTGCTCAAGGAATCGCGAATTGGGCTGGTGGAGGATGCGACGGCGGTGATTGCGCAGATCGCGGGGTGTGAAGAGGTAGCGGAGGGTTTCTGGGTTTAAGGTGTTGGTGGATTTGTTAGATCCGTGTACTGGCACCTGTAAGAGGACGAGGGAGAACGCCGTATGTGCTTGATTCTCTCTTGTAGTATGTTTGTTTGATTTCAGTGGTGCTGCAGTTGATGAGGATAAGGAGAAGAAATGAGAGGATGAGAGAGGAGAGAGATACCGGGGTTACAAATGAGAGGATGGGGAGAACAAAATATCTATATAGTAGTGTAATTTTTCCTTTAAGTGAGGTTAAATATGTCATCTAACCAATTCCGTTAACTCCATCCACTTACAGGGGTGCAAAATGTCTTTTTCCATAAATCAGGGGGTTAAATGTCTTTTCTCCATAATTGGAGGGTGGAAAATGTCTTTTACCAAAAAAAAAACAATTGGCTCATTCAATCAACAATTAATTGAGACTGATATCAGGTGGCTGACTACTACCTATTACCCACCCTCACGGTTCGTCGTCTGTCGATTCAATTCTGCTGTTTATACAAGAGTGTCCATCGAGAGAGAGAGCTGTAACCGTGTTCTTCATCATCACTCCGATCACCTTCCGATCTCGCCTCCATAACGCGATTCACTCATCGCAATTCAGGTCAATTCAGTCATCGCAACCTTGCAGTTCAGGTCAGTCTTTACTTAACAGGCGATTGTTCTCGTTTCCGATACCGATTTAGGTTATTTCACGGTGTATTTCCTTTGTTGTCTCTCCCAAATGATTCGTCGTTGATCCTTCTCTTTCCGATTAGTATTGAATTTCACCTTTTCTATTGTTTAATGATCGCATTTCGCTTGGGGATTGTTTTGGTATCTGCTTTCTATTTGGGGGTGCATGCTAGGGTTTGAAGCTTGATCTCGTAAATGAACATATATGTCCACTTGATTTCATAGTGATTTCAGTTTTAAGTTAATTCTAGGTAGGTTTGACAATAATGTTGGTATTAAATACTGTAAAATTTGGGGGAAATGATTTAATTGGGGTTTGAGACGAGCCTTAGAGATAATTCTCTTGTATTCATTGTCTTCGTCTTAGAAAACAAAGACTGAAATCTGTTGCTGTTACTGTTGCTAATCTATTGCCTTTAAACTTATTGTATTTTCTCAAAGACCAGTGTTAAGCACTGTATTTGGTGGCCTGAAAGCTGAAGGTGTAGAAGTCGAATAGCAATTAAAAGCGTCCTACAAAGTATCCTCTCCGAATTGGGTTTATTTTCTCTACATTTCCGACCTATCTAAACCAGCAACAACTAAATCAACCGACAAAGTTGGCTCATCCTGGATTTGAATTCTCCAATAAAGTTTGTTTGTATAGTATAGCCACATTTCTTACTGAATAATCAAAGGTTGGAAGGCCACCTTTGATTTTTGGTTATTAGTAATACAATTAATGTTGGCAAGTTACTGTATCCTCTGGCTGAAACTCTTTAAGGACATGTCGTGTTGATGCTCTGATTTTATATAATTTGGATGCGTCATAGGAGCGAATTCACAGTGTAATCATCTCCTACCCCCTTTCACCTTATGCTCTATCACATTCCAAATCCCAACAACCTAAAGTCCAAAAATGGCCATCAACAGTGACAAAGTACAATTGATTACTGGACATCTACCCTGTATCTTCAGAAACATCTTGTTCCTTGGTTTGTGTTCACACTTCACAGACTCACAGTGCGTGAGAAATGCTTTTGGTTGTCTTGGGGCCATGATCATAATCGGATAAAACTCTAGTGTAGTACTAGTAGAAAACAAAAACAGAAAGGGTTAAACTTAGAGAAATGTAGTAGTTCATAAATCCTAACTATGGTTGTTGGGTTTTTTGAACATTGAATGAAAAAGAAAAATGTGAGGGCGGGGAAGAACCGGGCCTCTTATAGTTGCGTCTGCGATTAGTTACATCACCTGAATAAGGGTAAATGACAGAAACCAACCATTTGGTATGGGAAATTACCAGATCACTACCCTGTTGTTTGGATAATACCCAAAACCACCCTTCTGTGATGCCAAAGTTGTGACACAAACAACCCTTCTGTCAATTACCCTTATAAGCACCTTAATTAGACAATTTTACCCTCCAGAAAACTGAAATTGCATTATTATCCTCCAAAAATTGAACTCCAAAAATTGAATTGACAATTCTCAATTTACCCTCAAACTCCTTCTCCACCACCGCCACTTTCTGAGTCTCAGTCTATGTAACTATCACATTGTTCATATGTTGCATCTACAAGTTACTAGAACCAATATCTAAAGTGAAGGAATCAGTACATATACTTGTTTTCACCCAACCAAGCACTACAAAGTAGAATTTTTCCGATCACTACAAAAGTAGTGTTCTGAAGGAATCAGTACATCTCTCTGTTGGCGTGTATGTTTTTCTTGATGTAGATCAATTGCAATCCACCCATCCAAGCATCACTGCCACCGCCACCTCATTGCCATAAATACCAACAAAAACTCCACATTAAACAACCCAACCCAAACTCCCACAGTATCCAGAGCTTGACCTCCACCTATGCACAACCGAGATTCAGCCCAAAGTCGCTGCGCCTCCCTCGCGTCCTCGACCCCATATCGCTGAACTAACCACAAACAAATCCATACCAACGGACAAACAAATCCCAAATTACCATCGAAGACTTGAACAAGAACCATGTAAAATCAACCACCTCCAAATCGAGAGAAAACTTCAGGCCAAATCAAAACCAATGCAGCTAAATCCAAATCAAAAGAATGAGATGTGAGGATGGGTTTTGTTGGGATGCATGGGTGAGTGGAGGAGAAGGGAGCGAGAAATGGGTTTTTTCCCTCCTTTATTTCTTTTTTTATTTTATTCTAATTCATGTTGTGTAATGTTTCATAAATAAAGGAGATAAAACGGTCTTTTTGATTTTTTCGTTATTCACCCTTAGTGACGAGGGTGGTTTCTGTCATTTACCCCCTGAATAATGGTCTCTTTCATATCAGTTCTCCTATATTCTCAGCGGAGGGGAATGGTGCAGATAAAGGCTCAAGTTATTCCAAGTTATCTAGAATTTTATTTTATTTAATTATTTATCTTGATTATGATTTTTATCTCCAGAATAGTGTTAGAATTTTACAACTCTAGGAGTTTATCTTGTTTAGAGTTTTAGTTTGTTTGTGACTCGTTTACTGTTAAGCTCTAGTCTGCACTTGTCTTTTTAGCTTATATGATTGACTTCATTGATTACCCATGAGATTGTGGATTACTGTGTGTTTTCCTTGGGAGTACTGTGTGTTTCCAGCGGTGGGTGCGTGCTGTGTGCTGCATCAAGTATCCTTACCCCTATTGGGTGTCTTTAGTTTACATTTCCTTCCTATCTAAAACAGTAGTAACTATCCTAACCTAAGACGGGGTCTGGTTTTGAGAAATTCAGAGAGTATTTGATTCAAATCTCCATAAATACTCTATACATGATAACTTATTTTCTTACTGTATTTACTGTTGTAATTCTAGATCTTCTGGGCAATTAATGTTAGATTATTATTGGTAAGTTACTGTATCCTCTGAGTTCAGTGTCAAATTATCTATAATTTTAATATTCTTATTCTGTATATAAATGCCTTGTATGAGTTCATTGACCATCGATCAACTCCTAGCACATTCCACCTGATGTTCCATTACCTTCCAGATTATCCCCAAGCAGTAAATTTTCAGTTCAGAAACCGAAGATAAATCGCACACCTCAATTAAAGCTGGGTAACCATGTTATTATCTTTTGTCCTAGTTAGATGGAGGCATATCGATGTGCGTTAGTGCTGTTCAGTATTGCGTGCAGCACAGGAGCAGCAGAAAAGGGTTGAACTTAGAGAAAAACAGGGTGGTTTTTATATTAATATCTGGTGGTTTCTGGATTTTATGAGTTTATAGTTATGATCACTTTCTTTCTGAAAGATAGTAAGATGTGCACTTCTACATTAGCTTGAAGTAGGAAATTCGGTGCTTCAGGGCAAGTTCCATTAAATAAAAATACGGAAAACTAATTGAAACCATCCTATTTTATTGAAAGTCTTTTTCCTTGACATATGTGTAAAATTAGTACCTTGATGCTTATGATATTGTCAAATTCGCTGCCGATTTCACTTGATGCAACTCCGCGAATTTTATCGTAAGTTGCAGGCTAGAGTGCCAGACATGGCAGATGAGAGTAAGTTAACAACGGGGAGTAACTGCATCACAACAACCGAATGGATCAATTATCTTCCAGTTGATGTCATCATGGAAATTCTGTCTTGGCTTCCCATAGAGCATTTACTAACTTGTAAGTGTGTGTGCAAACGCTGGCAAGGCATCATCGAGCATTCCGATTTCTTGAAGATGCAACTTAAAAGATCAATGGCTCTTCCACCGCGGATAATTCTTAAAGTTTCACCCCAAACGTTATTTCTACTGGACTTGGATCAGAAGAAGGCGCGTGCTATCAGTCCAATGAACTCTAAAATGTCAGAACTATCGAACATGTATTTTCGCAGGAGGGAGCCTGTTGGGAGGAGCAGAAGAGTCGAACAAGGTACCATGGGTCAAAGGCAATTGAGCGTGATGTCATCTTGCAACAATTTTCTCTGCCTTGCTTCAGAACGGTCTCTGCACCCGGTGGTGGTTTGCAATCCAATAACCACAGAGTATGTGATTTTGCCTAGATCAAGCCAGAGCTCTGGTAGTTCCCGTCATCATGTTTGTCTGGGCTTGGATCTGTCAGCCAAGAAGTACAAGGCTGTCAGAGTGTACACCAACTATTCACAGGTCACCGGGTTTGAGATCTGTACACTTGGGGAAACAGATATTGTCTGGAGGAAAGTTGAAGGGTCTTACAGAGTTGTGATTTGGGGCAATATGGGCCCCGTATATTCCGAAGGTGCTCTGTATTGGATCCTTGATAAAAAAGTTCACGAAGAGTTTTTACTTGTGTTCAATTTGAGCAACGAGACCTTCCAGACAATTCCCTTTCCTCCGAATTTGGGTCCTGATCTGTATAGGAGCCATATTGAGCTGTTGAATTTAGGAGGTTACGTGACACTGGTCCAAGATAACCATAGGAACCTGCACATGTGGCGGATTATGAGTAATGGGGATGGGAACTTTGGTGTCCATCATTCTACAGGCTATAGAGATCCCCATTCGAGCCATTTTCGGAAGGAGGAGCTGATATGTAACATGGATAGGGACAGTTTCCTCCACAAGGTAATTTTTCAAGAGCACAACAAGCATGATCTGGTGCAGTATTTCGTGGAAAGAAAGCAGTTTGTGAGGTTGAATATTGATGGACTTCCAGAATCGTTCAGTTGCACCTCTTTTAGACCTAACCTTATATCTCCTGTAAATTGTGGGGTTGGAGCGGAATTATTTACTTGAATCTTGATAAAAGTTTTAGTACCAGTATTTTACTTTTTATGGAGGAAGCAAGCATGTTGGGGCAATTTTATGAAAAGCAGTAAGGAGTAAAGACGCCTCAAGATTGATAGATTTCAACAGTGTTTTAGTTGCAGCTGTACTAGTAGCAGTAATTCTCCTTTTGTTTCGAGTTTGGAGCTAAATAGTTTCTCCACCTGATGACATCGTCTGAATAAGGTAGACAGTGATTTTTTTTTTTTTTTTTTTTTTTTTTTTTTTTTTTTTTTATGAAATTTGTGGTTGTTTCTGTTTTTGTTTTAGTAGTTGAAGTCATGGATCATGAGAAAGTTTAATGCGGATATGTGGCTGACGGCTCATAACTTTATCTGATGCTTTGTCTTAAAATCTAATGATTCTGCGATACATATCTCGTATTGTGTGATGCACTTGCTATTTGGTACAATCTGAGATTGCTTTTTCTGTGTGTGGGTCTGGTCCTCCTATCTCTGGTCATTTAACTCACTTGAAGTCTCATTCTGCTAAATTTATTCCCTACTCTATTGTTCAGATAACATATATATATATATATATATTAACTTCAGGAGGTGGGAAAAAGAGCTTAACCATAGTTATATCCCCAATAAGTGTGGGATACCGTTAAATTTATAGGAGATTGCTGTTCTGAACATCTTAGTAACTTCTACAAGTGGCTCTATGATACTTCTCTTTTTGTTTCTTTCTAGCCAATAGGTTAGCTCAGAAGGGTTGTTCTTGTGGCTTACCTAGCCCTAGTGGTAAGGGCCATATAGGTTTGGTTCATGATATTGCCTCCTCTACTAGCCCTTGCTTGTAGAATATGTATGTATATCATGTACTCGTATTGATTAAAAAAACAAAAAAAAGCAAGCCATGAGAACAAAATGCCAAGCTCCCTGTTCTTGAAATTTATATGTATATATATGGATATATGATACTCTGTAGGGACACCTACTTTTGGTAGGAGAGAGATGAAGAGATGAGTAAAAACGTTGGCGTAGCGGTTAACCATTTAGCTTTAGGAAAGAGGATGTAAAGAGGTGATTGAAGAACAGAAACACATTCTCCGAAAGGGAAAAAAGATGGCCCTATTTGAGTTGTCCTTTCCAAACAAAGCCCAACGGTTCCATGATCCAAGCAAGAGGCCTTTGATGTGGAAGATTGACATTTCTTTGATTAAATTCACTCAGAAGCATGTGAGGAGCAGCTTTTTTCTTTTCCAATTTGGACCTAAGGAATTTCATGCGTAACCGGTGGCAATGAACGATCGGAAACCCACGGGACATCTAAAACAAATATGTAAAGAAGGATCAATAATAGACACAAAACTGATTAAATAGTAGATACGTCTTAATTAACAATGCTGTCTGGAATATCTTCCTAATCTCACTTCACTGATGTCTACGCTTCCAACATAAGTCCACATACCCCCTGATTGACGACTGTAAAGAAAAAGATTCGTTTTGGAACCCCGTTATCCGCTACATTCAAATAGGTTTGGGGTTGGAGGGTTAGTCTCTGGCTGTTGGCTAGGGACACAGCGCAGTTCGTTACATTCAAATTTCATATGCTATTTCCAAAATTATCTCTGCTCTTTTTTCTTTCGTGATTAACTATGATCAAGAGGTTAGAGAACGAGCAGTTTGAGACCTTTCTATTGTACCTTTGTAAAATGGAGGGCTTGACTATCAAGGATTGCAAATATTGCATGTGTAGAAACTAGAAAATGACTAAATAGATGTAAATTCAAGTTCCCCTGAATCCATGTATGGTCAGGATCTGTGCTACCAAATATGCAAATCATTCTGTTATGGATCGGTAGAAATACATGGGAGGGATATACTAGAGCGTGGGGTACTCTTGGGGGTGTACATTGATGGTTAAACTTGTGGTAGGGCAAGTAATTATACATTTAAACAGATTGCTTTTGGCACCAGAGTATTTTAGAAAGTCTGGAGTATCTTTTTTAACATTTATCATATTCTTGCTCAAGCTCATCTAAAACTGGTAGCAGCATTTTGGACTACACAATCTTATATATAAGAGCGAGTTATCTTGCCCAGTTCACAATTTTCACTTGGAAGGTTACCATATTTCTTGAAATTTAAGAATTATTCGGTATGGAGTTGATACAAGTACTTAATCTATTTTCTGAGTTAAGCCTCAGATTAAATCTACAGGTAAGTGCATCAACCCGAATAAATGCGTGCTGTGAGAAAATTATCTGACTTATACCAACAAACAATTTCCCAGCCAGGAAATTTAATTTAAAGGAACCTGAATAGTATTATTTTATAAATTCGTGTAGCCGGTCTTGTGTAGAAGTCTCTGAATTACTATATAAATCATATATATAAATGTGTTCTGAAACATGTTGGCTTTTATCAGGTTTTAAGGGTACTTGAGTAAGTTATGTAATTTGATGTTTAATAATTCATGCCTGAGAGAGCATAGTTTTCAGAATCTTACTATTCACGATTCAACTCGAGTCACCCATGAAATGATGTGAATCCTTAGTTAACCTTTAATGGAAAAAAAGTTATTTGAATCCCAAATCAAGAGTCCGAATCTTAAGATCAGTTGCGATTCAGACCGATTCTACGATTCACCTTCGGTACATCTGCAGAAATGATACTTCCTACTTCCTACATCACTTCCTACATTTGTTACTTGTAACATACATTTGTTCTAAATTGTTACTGCTTTTTTCTCAAGTCCAAGGCTCATAGTTTCCTCTTATTTTTAATTTCGTTGGCATCTTGTAGTTTCTTGTTCCACATACCTATCTATATCTTGATTAGTCTCTATTTTTTATGTACCAAACTCCTAATAACTAGCTACAGATGCGAGTTCCCAATAATTTGAGCCTTCTTTTTTGTTAAAATATCAATATTTTGCTCACCAATGTTATAGCTTTATGAAATATTTTTTTATATCTACATAAAAAGATTGCGAGCTGAATCTTTACGATTCACGACTCAGGGAAGGTGAATTTCGATCTATCTGAATCCAGATTCGACAACTATGCCTGAGAGGTAGTTTAGCCATGCTAATGTAAATGTTTTAAAAACCGGTTGAGAAATAAGAAGTAAGAAATTAGCCAAGACAAGATCAGGCTGTTAAGGACACGACTGCAATGAATTGTCTTTTTGCTCAGTCATTGCCTACCACCTTGTTGCCACATTTCAACTACCTCCGTAACTGTCCGACTATAATTTTCTTATTCAATGTACCTCAGATGCCATACATCCGTTTTGATTTGCGTTTGTCCAGGAATTTAACTTTTCTGGTTTCTTAGTTTAATGAATTCAATTTGTATCTGTAACATATCTCCCCATTCTATTGAATGAATATTGTGTTTCAGTAAGTTACTACTTTAGTACCTGATTTCATTCCTTTTTAACACAATTTTACATGGGTATTTGTAATTTCGGTGCAACATTTTGTTGTTTGTACTACTTCTATTCTGGCAGATTTTAAGTGCTTTATAAAAGTGGTGTTATAGCAACTTTTCTAATCCTCCAATCATTTAAAATACCTATCCCAGTGCATAGTTTCTTATTCAGGGTTGCTTTTGTTATTGAGTGTTGCTTGTGGTACGTAAAAGTTTCAAATTAATATGTGATTTTGCATAAGTCCCTATAACCGTGCTTAATAACGTACTAACATTGGCTTTTCTTGTTCTTCAGGTTTACAAACATAGGAGTCCTACGTTTGTGATAGAAGTGTAGTTTGCCTATGATTTTTCTATCAAATAAACAGAGGGACGGAATTTCAACAAAGGCAGTAAGGATTCTTTCATTTTCATTTGGATTTTTATCATGTCTGGACTGCTTTCTCTTTTTGGCTTTCATAAAATGGTTATCTTGTACCAGCGTCACGTAAACTCCTGAATCCAACAACTACTGGATATGGCTCCTGTACAGATTAGGACCCAAATTAGGAGGAAAAGCAACTCTTTGGAAGGTTTCTTAACTTATATTAAACACGGGTATGAACTCTGTTAGCATATTAGTATGTGATTACTTCATTATTGGATTGATTGTGCCATTTCCTTATGTATGATACGTGTACACAGTATAGGGTCTCTCTTGTACCATAAATTAAGTTGAATGGAGAATTCTTCTTCTTTACGGCTTTCACTTGTCATTTCTAACATGGTACCAAAGCCTCCCATGGTCAAATTATTATAATTTTCTCCTCCAAGCATCTTGTTTTTATAATTTTCTCCTCCAAGCATCTTGTTTTTGCTGCTTCGAAGGACTCCTACTACGTCGTCCATCTGGCTCAGATCAGAGTCGATCTCACCCACTCGGCTTCATATTGTCTCCTTATCGGCTGTGGTCGGATTGGCTTGCTTATACACGGCTTTGTTACGGGTAATTGGAGAAGGCTACCCTCTTGTTTGGTCAAATTCTATGTGGACCCCATTGTTCACCGTAATTGCACCCAGTTCCCATTTAGCTGCCAGACCAGTTGTTGGCGTTTTCTGCCCACCAATTATATTTTTGGGCCCCCTTTTGTCTAATTTGGTATACAAATTACGCTTTTTGATATCTGTGCATCTATTTTGTGTGGGACCTCACCGGTAATCATATCGCTCATTATTACAACTATTGTCATGCACCTCGAGCTTCTTCATTCTCTGGTGCGTTGTTATTTACATTCTGGAGCCACGTTACTGTTTGCGTGATTGTCCTCAGAATATTCAGTGATTCCGTAACTGCTGTTCATGTTGATGGTTCTCATGATAATCTGCGTGCCTCGTCGAATTCTAGATTGGCTGTGATTCTTAAGCGTCTCATAGGGATAACTCGTGAGCAGTTCTTTCAGGTAATAGTTCTTGGTATTTTGATTCAGGGTCCAATTATCATATGACTTATGATTTTAACATTTTTAGTTAACGAGTTGATGCATCCATGACCCCTACTGTTCACACTGCTGATGGTTCTTGTATGAGGGTTACACATAACAGTCATGTTTCACAGTGTAATTTATCATTTTCTGTTGCATTCTTAGTTCCTGATCAGCTGGACAAATCTGTGAACTTGGCTTTGATGTGATGATATTTTCTTCTAGCAGGATCGTAAGACTGGGCATATAGTTGGTGTTGGTCGTAAGGCTGGATGTTTGTTTGAGTTAACAAGTCTCACCATTCGGTCTTCTGCTTCATTTGCTTACATGATATCATCTTCAGCACTTTTTGATCTAGTTCACTCTGATGTGTGGGGACTGTCCCCTCATGCCACAACGGGAGGTTCGAGGTATTTTGTCATTTTTGTTGATGACTTCATCTGATATACATGGTTGTTAAGAGTATTGGAGTTTGAACCGATTTATTTTGATTTTGCATCTACGGATCAGACTTCCTGCTCCATAAAGATCCTCAGGTTTGACAATGCCAAGGCCATCTCAAGACTTTTGGAGGCTTTAGGCCCCCAAATCTATTTATTCCGATAGTAAGTACACCAGGATGATAACTCTAAATAGCTAGACTAATTATAATTATTGCCTACAGTTAATGGTTATTTAACGAGGTTTCTTTTACTGGACAAGCATTTTGTAATTCTTATGACGTTGTAAAGGAAGTTTGGATATAAAAGTAATGCAAGCATACTAATGGAAAAAAAAAAAGAAAAGAAGCAAACGTAAAGAACAACTAAACCTGAAAGGAATGTTCAAAATTTGGCACTTCACTGGTTTTAATTTATTGCGAATTTCTCCATAGTGCTCACCATTTTGTTCCAGTGTTTTAGTTGAGGAATACTAGGGACCCCACTGTAATCTTCCACCTATCTCCCACCTTTTTTCCACACAGATGCAATCATGCCAAATGAGTAATGACGTGGCCAATTTTGCATTTGGGTGGGAGATAACGGTGAGTTCTCTAGCATCTCTCGTTTTAGTTTGATCACATTAGAAGTTTGTGTCACAATGTCTAAATAGTATGACTCAAATGTTGAAAACTATCTGGAATTTAGAAGAGCTCGAACTCTGATTGTGACTGAAATGAATCGGTTGAATATGAATATAAATAGCTAAAAGATAAAAGTGCTTATAGAAAAGAAAATAGTTTGATGGGGCTGTAGGAGTGTAAACTGTAAAGTACAATTCAGGCTTTCAAGTCAATTAAGAAATCATAATTAATTTAACATGTGATGTGTAGTTTACAATAAAACATGGCATAGTAAAATGAGAGGGCAATGGCGAATTGCATGTCGCTATCAATCATAGAAATGATATTTTTGTGACAAACTATAATTCATGTTTTATAACATAATGTTACTGATGCCGTGAAAAGTAATTTTAAATACAGTTGGATATCTTTCTTAGTTTCTTTATTGGGATTGGTGTTTACTTTTCATATGTAATTTTCTATTATTTTTTATCAACACATCCTCTTTTTCTTTCTTTGTAGAAAAGGTTCCGAACTTTGAAGTTGTCTTGAGCCCCAAAAAAGTAAAAACTGCCCTGATAATGATAACAATTTACAGGATTCCACAGTTATTTAATCTATTTATTTTGAAAATCTTTGAATGTCTATACATACAGATGTATTATTGCAACTTATTGGATCCTTTTGTCTCCTGAGTTTTCAATGAAAGAGGGGTTAGGCATCACCCACCCATTGGCCCTCCAACTTATCCTCTTTAATTAGAAGGTACAATGATTTGATTTTCTTTCCCATTTACAATTTATTTAATTTACTTCTAGGAGAATCAAATTTATCATAGGCATCAAGGTACTAAATTTACGCATGTAAAGGAAAAAAGCAATCTCTGATTGTACCAAATAGCAAGAGCATCACACAATACGAGATATGTATCGCAGAATCATTAAATTTTTAAGACAAAGCATCAGATAAAGTTATGAGCCTTCAGTCACATATCCGCATTAAACTTTCTCATGATCCAATACTAAAACCAAAACAAACCCACAAATTTCATAAACAAACAGCACTGTCTACCTTATTCAGACGATGTCATCAGGTGGACAAACTATTCAGCTCCAAACTCGAAACAAAAGGAGAAATACTGCTACTAGTACAGCTGCAACTAAAAAACTCATGAAATCCATCAATCTCGAGGCGTCCTTACTCCTTACTGCTTTTTCATAAAATTGCCCCAATAGATCGTGCACTTCATGTGAACCAAAACATGCTTGCTTCCTCCATAAAAAGTAAAATACTGGTACTAAGACTTTCATCAAGATTCAAGTAAATAACTCCGCTCCAACCCCACAATTTAGAGGAGAAATAAGGTTAGGTCTAAAAGAGGTGCAACTGAACGATTCTGGAAGTCCATCAATATTCAACCTCACAAACTGCTTTCTTTCCACGAAATACTGCACCAGATCATGCTTGTTGTGCTCTTGAAAAATTACCTTGTGGAGGAAACTGTCTCTATCCATGTTACATATCAGCTCCTCCTTCCGAAAATGGCTCGAATGGGGATCTCTATAGCCCGTAGAATGATGGACACCAAAGTTCCCATCCCCATCACTCATAATCCGCCACATGTGCAGGTTCCTATGGTTATCTTGGACCAGCGTCACGTAACCTCCTAAATTCAACAGCTCAATATGGCTCCTATACAGATCAGGACCCAAATTCGGAGGAAAAGGAATTGTCTGGAAGGTCTCGTTGCTCAAACTGAACACGAGTAAAAACTCTTCGTGAACTTTTTTATCAAGGATCCAATACAGAGCCCCTTTGGAATATACGGGGCCCATATTGCCCCAAATCACAACTCTGTAAGACCCTTCAACTTTCCTCCAGACAATATCTGTTTCCCCAAGTGTACAGATCTCAAACCCGGTGACCTGTGAATAGTTGGTGTACACTCTGACAGCCTTGTACTTCTTGGCTTACAGATCCAAGCCCAGACAAACATGATGACGGGAACTACCAGAGGTCTTGCTTGATTTAGGCAAAATCACATACTCTGTTGTTATTGGATTACAAACCACCACCGGGTGCAGAGACCGTTCTGAAGCAAGGCAGAGAAAATTGTTGCAAGATGACATAATGCTCAGTTGCCTTTGACCCATGGTACCTTGTTCGACTCTTCTGCTCCTCCTAAAAGGCTCCTGCCTGTGAAAATACATGTCTGATAGTTCTGACATCTTAGAGTTAATTGGACTGATTCCGCGTGCCTTCTTCTGATCCAAGTCCAAAAGAAATAGTGTTTGGGGTGAAACTTTTGGACTTGAATCAGAAGAAGGCGCGTGCTACCAGTCCGATGAACTCTAAGATGTCAGAACCATCGAACATGTATTTGCGCAGGAGGGAGCCTGTTGGGAGGAGCAGAAGAGTTGACCAAGGTACCATGGGTCAAAGGCAACTAAGCGTTATGTCATCTTGCAACAACTTTCTTTGTCTTGCTTCAGAACGGGCTCTGCACCCGGTGGTGGTTTGTAATCCTTTCGCAACAGAGTACGTGATTTTGCCCAAATCAAGCCAGAGCTCTAGTAGTTCCCGTCATCATGTTTGTTTGGGCTTGGATCTGTCAGCCAAGAAGTACAAGGCTGTCAGAGTTTTCACCAAATATTCACAGGTCACCGGGTTTGTGATCTGTACACTTGGGGAAACAGACATTGTCTGGAGGCAAGTTGAAGGGTCTTACAGAGTGGCGATTTGGAGAAATATGGGACCCGTGTATTCGAAAGGTGCTCTTTATTGGATCCTTGATAAAAAATTTCACAAAGAGTTTATACTCGTGTTCAATTTAAGCCACGAGATCTTCCAGACAATTCATTTTCCTCCGAATTTGGGTCCTGATCTGTACAGGAGCCATGTCGAGCTATTGAATTTAGGAGGTTACGCGACGCTGGTTCAAGATAACCATAGAAACCTGCAGATGTGGCAAATTATGAGTGGTGGGGATGGGAACTTTGGTATCCATCATTCTACAGGCTATAGAGATCCCCATTCGAGCCGTTTTCAGAAGGCGGAGCTGATATGTTACATAGATAGGGGAAGTTTCCTCCATAAGGTGATTTTTCATGAACACAAGAAGCATGATCTGGTGCAGTATTTCGTGGAAAGAAAGCAGTTTGTGAGGCTGAATATTGATGGACTGCCAGAGTGGTTCAGTTGCACCTCTTTTAGACCTAACCTTATTTCTCCTTTAAATTCTGGGTTTGGGGCCGAATTATTCAATTGAATCGTGATGAAAGTCTTAGTACCAGTATTTTACTTTTTATGGAGGAAGCAAAGTATGATTGGGTTTACATGAAGAGCATGATCTATTGGGGCACTTTTTTTAAGATGAAGCAGCAAGGACGCCTCAATGATTGATGGATATCAAGAGTGTTTTAGTTGCAGCTGTACTAGTTGAAGTATTTCTCCTTTTGTTTCGAGCTGTAAATAGTTTCTCCACCTGATGACATCGTCTGAATAAGGTAGACAGTGCTGTTTGTTTATGAAATTTGTGGGTTTGTTTTGGTTTTATTATTAGTCGTTGAATTCATGGGTCATGAGAAAGTTAATGGGTATGTGACTGAAAGCTCGTAACTTTATCCGATGCTTACTGTGTGATGCACTTGCTATTTGGTACAATCAGAGATTGCTTTTGCTGTGAGTGGTTCTCCTAGCTCTGGTCATTTAACTCACTTGAAGTTCTTATTCTGCCAAATTTGTTGCCTTCTTTATTGTGTGTGTTACTCCCAGATATTGACTTCAGGAGGACTTCAGGAGGTGGGAAAAAAGAGCTTAACCATAGTAATAACTCCCATAAGTGTGGCGTACCATTAAAATTAAGTTGGAACTTGTACTTCTATCATCTCAAAGCCCCATCAACATATAGTTCTTTTTCATTGCCATTACTTTTTAGGAGCTTGCTGTTGGTCCGGGACACCGCCGGCTAGCACCAAGTAAACGTTTGTCTATTTTAAGAGCTCATTTTTTAGGAATTCGCGCAAAAAATGTGCCAGTAGTCAAATTTCACATGCTATTTCCAAAATTATCTTTTTTTTTCTTTTTCTTTTGTGATTAAGATTAACTATGATGAAGAGGGAAGAGGACAAGCAGTTTCAGACATTCCTAAAACGGGGGGCTTGACTATCAATTATTGCAAATATTGCTTGTGTAGAAATTTAAAAATGACTAAATATATGTACATCCAAATCATTCTGTTCTGTACTGGGAAAAATATATGGGGAGGGATATACTAGAGCTTGGGCTATCTTGGGGGTGTTCATTGATGGTTAGACTACTATTCTAGAGAGTAGTTAATGGTTATTTAGTAAGGTTTCTTTTACTGGACAAGTATTTTGTAATTCTTTTGACGTTGTAAAGGAATTCTATATATATAAGTAATGCAAGCATACTAATGGAGAAAAAAAAAAAAGAGAAGAAGCAAATGTGAAGAACATCTAAACCTATAAGGAATGTTCAAAATTAGGCATTTTAATGTTTTGAATTAACAGTGAATTTCTTTATAGTGTTCATCATTTCTTTACAATGTTTTAGTTGATTAATGCTAGAGATCCCACTGTGATCTTATCTCCCTCCATCCTTCCACACATGCATAATGCCAAATGAGTAATGACGCTGCTAATTTTGATTTGGGTGGGTGGGAGATAGGTGAGAGTAACGGTGGACTCTCTAGCATTTCTCATGTCCGTTCTATGGCATTAGAAAGTTGTGTCACTATGTCTAAATAGCATGACTCAAAACTTGATAACTATCTGGAGTTTAGAAGAGCTCGAACTCTGATTGTGACTGAAATGAACCCGTTAAATATGAAAACAAATAGCTAAAAGATAATATTTCCTGTGGCAAAAAATAATGAACTGATGGTGCTGTAGGAGCGCAATGTTAATATTGAAAATAAGGAATGATGCATGTGTGACTTTTAGAAAGGAGGACAAACTATTTTGTTAACTTCCAGTTTGGTGTCTGCAAGGCTTAAATTGGGGAGATTAAATTCGATATTCGTAAAGATCCGTTTTTATATTTCCAGATATGAGTTTTTGAGAGGCATTAAATTGTGGAGGATTAGATGGCACATTTGGAGAGTACCCTTCACAAATCTAGACTTGTTCTCGCCGAGTAAAACGGAAGAAACCCCCACTGGGGAACAAATACGAATCTAGTCTCGTTCAGAAACCGATGGTGCCAAAGTCGGTTCTTGAGGATGAAACCGACACTAATACCGTCGGTTGTTCCCAGACCAGAACAAAGAACCGACGATAGCACAATCGGTTTATGTCCAACAAAATCGACAATGATATACTCGGTTCTGGACTTGGAGAATTTCAAAAAAAAAAAAAATCAGTGGGCAGAGAGAATCGGCGTGAGAGAGAGAGAGAGAGGGGATGAGGAAGAGGACTTACTGCTGAGAGAGGGGGAGGGAGCACCGGCGGGGTCGCCGGAGTTGGTGGGGGCACTGGTCGGCGTCGTTCGCCGTTCCTTCGTCGTGGGTCAGCGTCTTTCGTTGCCGGACACAGAGAGGGGAAAAAGAGAGAACGGGAGTTGGAGACAGTGAAGAATAGAAGAAGGCTTTAAAACGAGCTTAGTCTCGTATTTAATTCTCACCAAGGGTTTCTCCGGTTTTACTCGGCTCCAACAAGGTTAGTTTTGTGAAAAATTCCATTTGGAGAAATCCCTTTTAAATTTCCAGATATGATTTCTTAAGAGGCCTAAAATTTTGGAGAATAAAATTCTATAATTAGAGAAATCACCTCATCAAATCTCCCATTTCTATTTGTTCTCCATGTTATCATCTATCTTCTCTTTCTCTCCCATGCATTAAACAAAATTGTAGTCTATCCTGTGCATACATGCGTATAAAGCACCACATAATAAACGGGGGCCTTCTGAATTCCAAGACTTTAGGCGGCTGCGTACCTTGCCTAAAGGCAAGGCCAGCCCTAGACAATGCCATGGGGTATAAATCTTCCTAGTTTCTCGCTACCATTCACAAGCATGTCAATCTACCCCATAGTTCTTGTCCCAACACTTCTCAACAGAATAGGAGTGCTGAACGCAAGCATCGTCACATTCTTGACACTCCCAGGGCACATCTTATTTCTTCCTCTTGTCTCGAGATTGGGTGAAGCTGGCTTCTCTATTGTTTATGCAATCAATCGAGTTCCCACTCCTATTCTTTATAGCACAAGTTCATATGAAAAGCTGTATGGTAAATCTTCAGACTATTTGTATGTTTGCGTGTTTGGAGGCATGACCATGGATATGATGTTTCACACTTGATACTTGATAGTGAGTTTTCTACCATGCATTTACATGTTCGTTTGGTCTGATAGGAATCACTGTAACTTGTCTCCGTGATTATCATTCTTGTTCTTTTATCATTTAGTATCATGAGCCTAGTTATTACAGTGGGGCTATTATTATTCCCATTTCACAGCTAGGAATGGCTGATGAATTAGATACTTTGGCTAAGACTCACACATGGGATTTTACTTTGCCACCTGCAAAACCCTCGTTGGCTACATATGGGTCTACAGAATCAAGACAGGCTCAGATGGTTCTATTGGGCGGTACAAGGCTCATTTAGTTCCCAAGGAGACTCGGGAGTATGTGATATGATTATCAGGAGACATTTGATGGTTGTGCAACTTCTGTACTTGAGGTACTTTACGAAAGTGGTGTAACAATATAAACTTGCTCCCTAGTTACAGGAACTTTTCTGATCCTTCAAATAGATAATTATCTGAAATATCTAATTCCAGCGTGCAGTTTCTTGTTCAGTGTTGTTGACCCATGCATATTGACATACCAACTTTGGGTCTTCTTGTCCTTCAGGTTCACAAACACAGCAGTCCTATGTTTGTGATAGGAGTGGAGTCTGCTGATGGTTTTGCAGCCAAATAGACAGAGGAACATGATTTCATCACAGGCAGTAAGAATCTTTCATGTTTATTTCCATCCTTGTCATATTTCAGTTTGCTTTCTCTTTTTGGTTTTCGAAGTTTATGATTGCATATGGCTGATAGTGCTTTTAATTTATTAGCAGCATCGGTGTTTCTTTATGTCAAGAGGCCGCAGACCAAACACTCCTGGGGTGTCAGTGTTTTTTGGTGGAAATAACCTTGGAAAACCCCGAGTGTTGTAGTTTCTACCAAAAAACGAAGTTGATGTCATTCTCGGTGCTACCTATTCTAGTAAGTTTTCTCAAATCATCTTAATAATACTTTAATGAGCTGTACCTTGTGCCCGAAATCAAAACCTCTTTGGTTATGCCCACCCCAACTTCTATACTGCAACCACCCTGATCTAGATTTGTTCTTGCCTTTAGCCGCTAGTGTATTTACTTTGATCTGATTTATTTTCTCCTCCCACTGATCTCACTCTTATTGGAAATCACTCACATTTTGATCACTGAAAGTCCTCTCTGGCACGCTAGATGCCCTTATACATTAAACTATGCTATACCTCTAATATCATACATCAGAGTTTTTTTGGAAGTAGTCCATGACTTCAAACATTCACATTTATCGATATTATGAGTATATGTTGACGGAAATTGGGAAAATAATTTCTGTGGAAAAAAATTCTTCTACTTTAATATACTGGATATGTACAGTAGCTATAATTTATACTAATTCTAACAATTGGAAAGGAAACAATCTAGGCTATAAAGTCCCGTGATTTATGGGATATAATGTTAGAGATGGAAACAAATTAAATCACCCTAATTAGTGGGATAGCTACTGTTAGAAAATCTCTCCATAATATTCTGCATTGATCACGATTTCCCACACTCCCCCTCAAGCTGGTGAATATATGTTTTTCATTCCCAGCTTGGATAAGATGCTTTGAAACACTGTGTCCCTTAACCCTTTGGTAAGCACATCTGCAAGTTGACCATGCGTCGAGACATAAGGCGTACAAATCAACCCACTGTCAGTTTCTCCTTGATGAAGTGTCGATCTATCTCAATATGCTTCGTTCGATCATGTTGAACCGGGTTGTGAGCTATGCTAATTGCTGACTTATTGTCGCAATAAAGTCTCATTGGACCGTCCCACTGGATCTTCAAGTCTTCTAAGATTATCTTAAGCCATAGTAGTTCACACATACCTTGAGCCATTGCTCGAAATTCTGCTTCCGCACTAGACCGTGCCACAACATTCTGTTTCTTACTTCTCCATGTCACGAGGTTACCACCTAGGAATGTGCAGTATCCTGTGGTTAACCTCCTATCGACCATTGACCCGGCAAAATCAGCGTCCGTATATGCCTCAAGCGCCAAGCTCTCATTTCGTTTGAATAAAATACCGTTTCCTGGTGTTGCTTTGAGATATTGTAATATCCTATGGGCTGCACTCAAATGAACCTCTTTCGGATTGTGCATGAACTGGCTAATCATACTTACGGCGTATGCTATATCTGGTCGTGTATGAGATAGATAAATCAGCTTCCCAACCAAGCGCTGGTACATTCCCTTGTCCACTGGTACACCATCCTCTGCGATTCCAAGTCTGAGATTTGGATCAATTGGAGTACTTGCTGGCTTGCATGCCGTCTTGCCTGCTTCCTTGAGAAGATCCATAACATACTTTTGTTGGGAAATAAAAATTCCTTGCTTAGAGTGAGCAACCTCAATGCCAAGAAAATATTTCAGCCTTCCTAGTGCCTTGATGTCAAACTCCATAGCCAAGCAGTGACTCAAAAATTGTCTCTCCTTTTCATCGTTTCCCGTCACAATTATGTCATCAACATAAACCAGAAGGGCAGTGACTTCCCCTGAAGGTGAGTGTTTAACAAACAGCGTGTGATCCCCTTGGCTTTGCCTATACCCAATCGCAAGCATAACCCGTGCAAATCTCCCGAACCACGCCCTTGGTGATTGCTTCAGACCGTATAAAGCTTTCTTCAATTTACAGACAATATCATCTTCCAAGTTATTTCCATATCCTGGAGGAACTCTCATGTAAATTTCTTCCTCAAGATCTCCATGCAAAAAAGCATTTTTTACGTCGAACTGCTGCATATCCCAGCCACAGTTAGCTGCCAATGTCAATAAAATTCTAACAGTGTTCATTTTTGCAACAGGAGCAAAAGTCTCTAGGTAGTCAATACCATAGGTTTGAGTATAGCCCTTGGCTACCAACCTTGCGTTATATCTCTCTATTGACCCATTGGCTCTATATTTCACTGTATAGACCCATTTGCACCCCACGGGTTTCTTTCCCACCGGCAATTTCACTATCTCCCATGTCTTATTCTTTTCCAATGCCTTCATTTCTTCATTCATGGCTTGTTTCCATTTCTCATTGGACAAAGCCTCAGACAAGGTCGAAGGGATGGCAATCTTGTTCAAGTTAACCATGAAGGCTCTTTGTGATGGAGACAAGTGGTTAAATGATAGGAAGTGTGCAAGGGGGTATAGAGGTCGTTTGGTGCAGTCTCTTGTTCCTTTTCTAAGAGCAATTGGGAGATCTTGGCTATCATTTCGTACTTGAGACTCACTTTCAGTTCGTAATGAAGAATCTGAAATTGCTATCTCATTCTCAAGATCTCGAATGGGTTCTTGGGCTTGCACTAGTTGAGGAGCATTATTTTTCCTTGTGTACTCCTTGCCAAATTTCAAATTGTCAATTGCAGGCTCTGGGTTAGCCGAAATTTCAGGAATGTGTCCAGAATTCTCAACTTCAGAGTCAGAATTCGCAGAATTCTCGGACACGACTTCGGATCTTGGATTTGGCACAGACTCAGGGATGGAAAATGGTTTGGATATTGGAAGGGATGAAAGATCAAGCAAGAAACCTCCATCCTTATCTTCACGTACATAATTCTCCCCCTGAAGATAAGGTGTGGTGAAGTAAGACACTTGTTCGTTGAAAGTAACATCCATTGACACAAAAAACTTCTTTGATGGAGGGTGATAGCACTTGTACCCTTTTTGGGTTGAGGAATAGCCAACGAATACACATTTTATCGCCCTTGGATCTAGCTTTCCCCTATTTTGGCTATGAACGTGGACAAATGACACACACCCAAATATTTTAGGAACAAGACTATTTGCAATGTGCATGTCAGGAAAAAATTCAGATAGTGTTTCCATTGGACTCTTCATCCCCAAGACTCTTGAAGGCAAACGGTTTATAAGATGGGTGGCAGTAAGAACTGCCCCCAGAAATACTTGGGCACATTATTTTGGAATAGGAAAGCTCGAGTTGATTGAAGGAGATGACCATTTTTTCTTTCAGCAACCCCATTTTGTTGTGGTGTACTGACACAAGAGGACTCGTGTATTATCCCTTCCTTCAAAAAACTTCAAAAAATAAGGAGTTAGGACTTGATTGAAATAGTTCCTTGCATTATCTGACCTGCATTTTTTTATACTGACCCCAAACTGATTCTTAATCATGGAACAAAAGTTGGGAAGAACAGTACTAACATCAGATTTATGTTTGAGCAAGAAAATCCAAGTAACACGAGTACAATCATCGATGAATGACACAAACCATTTTGCCCCTGAAACATTTGGAATAGAAGAAGGACCCCAAATATCTGTGTGGATGAGATAAAAAGGAATAGAGCTTCTTTTACTACTTTCAGGGAAAGGCACACGCTTGTGCTTAGCAAGTTCGCACACTTCACAATGAAAGCTCTCACATCAAGATTTCGAAACAAGGAGGGAAAAAGACACTTTATGACTCGAAATGATGGATGTCCAAGTCGGCGATGATAAAGCCAAACTTCGTCTTTAGAAGAATAAGGAATTTCTGAAACATGAGAAGAAGAGACCTTGCCTTTGGCAATGTTTGATTGGCTCGGTGCTTCAAGGTAATAAAGCCTATCATGTTCACTAGCATGCCCAATCACCTTCCCCGAGTTCTCATCCTGAAATACACAATAACTATGATGAAAAATCACGTTGCAATGTAAATCTCTAGTGAGCTTGTGGATAGAGACAAGATTAGTGGACAGGGCAGGGACGTGAAGAACATCTTTCAAGGTCATTGAAGAGCTTAATTTAACATCTCCCACTCCTGCTACAGTAATTAGAGTACCATCTGCTGTGGCTATTTTTCTATTACTGGGACACGGAGAGTATGTGAGGAAGGCATTCGGTGAGTGGGTCATATGGTCGGTAGCTCCGGAATCTATGATCCAACATTGGGTAAAGGTTTTGCCAGAGGCATTCAATCCAATAGAGAATGGAAACTTACCCGAATACACGGATGAACAAGTACCTGAGAGTTTGACACTGCCACCATTGAGAGATCTCAACCTCTCAGTCTCTTCTTGATTGAGACCGTTTAACCCCACTGCTGTTGAGTCACTATGTTGCGTCACTGAATTATGGCTGGGATTTTGGTACCGTGATTGGTCTCCTTTACATCCCCACTCCCGGCTCGGAGGTTTTCCATGGAGTTTCCAACACATCTCATGAGTATGGCGTGTCTTCTTGCAATAGGTGCACCACAAACTGTCACGATTAGCCTTGAGATGTGGAGATCGAACCAGACTGTCTGGTTGTTGTTTAGTAGACGTTTCTACACCTTTTGACATGTTTCTCCAATCGAGAATTGACCAGCAATGAAGGCTGGAACACTGCAGAATCAACCAGCAATGAAGGCTGGAAGAAAAGAACCCAGGACTGAGCCTAGAGCTCTGATACCATGACGGAAATTGGGAAAATAATTTATGTGGAAAAAAATTCTTCTACTTCAATATACTGGATATGTACAGTAGCTATAATTTATACTAATTCTAACAATTGGAAAGGAAACAATCTAGGCTATAAAGTCCCATGATTTATGGGATATAATGTTAGAGATGGAAACAAATTAAATCACCCTAATTAGTGGGATAGCTACTGTTAGAAAATCTCTCCATAATATTCTGCATTGATCACGATTTCCCACATATGTCATGCAGGAACACATAAAGTTATAGAGTGACTTTGCATATAGATTGCAAGCATCATTTAGAAGCTCATAATGCAGAATCCCTAACTATTGTAAGTGTTGGCAGTTTCTGGGATCTGGAACGAACAAATCATGAGCTAAGAAGCACGGACACGGATACGGGTGTCGGATACGATGCAGGAAGGGACGCAGGATACTTCATTTCTTAAAAGTGAGGATACGACACGGCATGGATACGTCAACACTCAACATTATTACTATCTTTTTTTTATATATATTTGAATCTTTATACAAAATGATGATAAGTTATTGTTTCCAACTTCTTTAATATTTGTAGCTTAAATATGACGGAAAAGCATAGATTAAGTGTAAGAATGAGAAGAGAAAGAGGAGTAGCTTATGTGGGTTCGAGTTTGACGAGTTGTGTTTAAGAAAAACCCTTGAAGTTGTCCCATGTGAGATTTAAAACCTTGCTTGTACTTTTCGTTCAAGCGAGGTTTTAAATATATGAACTTTTTCATATATTGAGCCCTCAATTAATCATATTTATTATGACTATTTTAGCTTAATTATACATTGACCTATTTAAATTTAAAATATGTCATGAACAACCCGTGTGGAAGTCTAGTAAACACAAAGGGGCGAGTGTTCTATCTCATTTAGTGTCTTTAAAGTGTCCCAAAAGTGTCCTCCAAGTGTCTGACACGTATTTTGGAGTGTAATACGAGTGTCCGATACATGCACGGACATGTTTTGGAGTGTCCATGCTTCCGAGGTCACAAGTCTTAGTGAAGAAATTCCATAAATCTATGGACACATCATGGTTTTAAATAACGGTATCGGCCGACATATCGGTTCCGGTCGCGGGTAACGGAATCGGTCCGTATCGGAGAAACTGTAACGGGAATCGGGAACCGAACGCGTGAATGTTAAATAATCGTCAAAAGATGCAAAAAAGTATTTTTAAGAGAATGTTTTGTAGTCATGTACTAGTTGTTTAGGCCACGCCTAACTAGTTTTTAGACAATTAGACATTGTACCCTTCATTATATAGCAAATTAATATAATGAGTATACAGCGTATTGGGTGTATCGCCAGGATATCGGTGTGTATCGGCCGTAAAATGAGGATATCGGTGCGTATCGGCCTTGTCACTTGTGAATATGATTCACGTGAACCGTATCGGGTGTATCGGACTCGGCCACTACCTTTTCAGTTAGATATCGGCCGTAACGTAACGGTAACGGCCTTTATTTGAAACCCTGGGACACATTCTTCATGTCGTGGTTATGCTAGCTTTCTCAACCAGTCTTATCTCATCCCAGAATCTGACCAAAATCTGAGTGATAGAGAGATTTCCACCGATAAAACACAAGACGTACTCTCATGCAGGATTGGACCAGTGGTTTAGCTGGCATGGGCCATGGTCATCCCCAGGATTTCCAATACATTTAGCTATGTATAGGTATGTATGTATGGATATGCTATTGTCATATATGATGTGTTGGGCTTGACTTGTGATATCACATAAAAGAGTAGTTTTATAGTTATCTGAGTTCTTGATTTTAACTTGAGAAAGAAGAGTTGATAAAGTTAGTCAAATGGTACTAACCATGAGTATTGTTCCGCTCCCTCATAAAAGATTTGAGCTTTTGTGAATTTTCTTCAGTTCTTGCTTAACTTTTAGAAAAGTTTCGAAAATCAAGCGAAAGGTGATGAATATGAATGAGTGCTTAAGCATTGCTTTACTTTTGTTTGCTTAATTTGAGTGTTAAAGCCATATTAATTTGTATTTATAGGTAAACTGCGGTTTCGGTTGAAACCGTACTATAATGCGAAAACCGTAGCAAACCGTGTCGAGAAAATATGGTTTGGTTGTTTATTTTTTTACCAAAATACTACAGTTCGGGTAGATTCTTCCCAAATCAAACTGTTAACCGTAGCAAACCGTGTCGAGAAAATATGGTTTGGTTGTTTATTTTTTTACCAAAATACTACAGTTCGGGTAGATTCTTCCCAAATCAAACTGTTCGTAACCCAGATGAAGTAAACTGTAGGTATTAAAGGTATATTCTTTGTTAGTTTTGGTACGCATAAATAAGTAAAAAGAATCACGTTATTTCTACTGCTCTCAATCATGGCAATAAGTTGTGATATTTATTTGCCATGCCGCTAATGAAGAGAGAGTATGGTCATAAATTGTTTTCATATGACTTACTGCCTGTTACGTAACTCTGTTACGGAACATATTTGCTTGAAACAGAGTTTCTACTCGAAACACGTTTGGCAGCCTGGTTTGTCTTTTATGCTGTTGTTAAATAATCTGTTTCTAGAAACGTTCAATCTTACTAGCTTGTACTCCACACATGCTAAGCAGACTACATGTCTTTTTAAGTACTTTGGGAATATGAATGACGTAATTGTTTAGAGTTACTCCTATCATATTTTGAGCATTAAACCTTTTCTGATTTTCCTTTTCCATCTGTAAAAGCAATGCTTAAATAAGAAATTGCTATTAAGTAAGTCATCTGCATTCTCATTTAATAACAAGAGTTCTTCCACAAGTAATTTCATAAATGAACAACATTATATATATATATATATATGATTTGAATTGCGGTAGAGAACAATGCATAAGAAAACCAAATACTGTAAGTGGGACGTTCTTTTTTATGGATAATAGAAAGCGTACAAGAATTATCACAAGAAGCATGGACACTCTTTCTCCACTGACCCACTTTTCAAAGGAAAGAATTCTCACTTCTATCTTGATTGTTCTTTCTCAAGAAAATGAGAGATTTAGATTATTTTTTCTTTTTTAATATTGTATTAATAATATTCAATAAAGAATATATGGTTCTTTTGTGTATTCGGTATAATGAATTTATATTTCAATTCAAGTTACATGGTTGAAGACTTAGGTACACCCAGTTTTCAAGAAGTACCAACTAAATTTAGGTTACATGGTTGAAGACTTGGACACTATCAGTTTTCGAGTTGTACTTCTGCTTAGAAATCTATATAGAGTCCACGTATCTCTCTTTTGGTACTCTTTGATACTGAAATTTAGGGGTGCAAGTCAGCCGGACCTATAGGTGTTTGGGCTTGGCTCTCATAACTCTGAGCAAAGCGAGCCTAATTGTTTACCGAGCAGCTCTTGAGCTTTTGGGACAAAAAAGAATATACAAACTGTTGAACCAAAGAATGAAACTTGTGAAAGTATTGATATTATTATATAAGTCATTTATGAAAAATGCGTAATACTCTCTCCTTCCCAAATTGTGTCATGTTTGAGTTTGCACGATGCTGATTCTGAAAGGGACTTAGTAAATATAGTTTTCACCAACAAACACGTAGTTGAACACACAGTACACTAGTAAAGTGGTTTCGTCTTGGGCTTATAAATACTAAGAACCCAAGCTGCTCTCTCCCAGTTCTCTCTCTTTCATGGTTAAGGTTCACTGCTAAACCTTCCATCTGATTTCTTTCTCTGTCTGATGGCTCAGTTTTCAGTCCCTTCGACACCTCTCCTGAAAGATGGGGTTGACATAGTCATTCCCACTATCCGAAAACTAGATTTTCTGGAGGTGTGGAGGCCCTTTTTCCAGCATTACCATCTCATCATCATCCAAGACGGCGATCCCTCCAAGAAGATACATGTAGGATATGACTATGAGCTCTACAACCGCAATGACATCAACCGTATTCTGGGTCCTAAAGCCTCCTGCATTTCATTCAAGGACGGTGCTTGCCGATGCTTCGGTTTCCTGGTCTCCAAGAAGAAGTACATCTATACCATAGATGACGATTGCTTTGTAAGTTTCTTGAACCTTAGCCTTATGAGGTTTTTTACTTTGTTGGGTTTACATGATTTTGGTCTGTGGGTTGTAAATTTTGGTGGAAATGGAATTGTTGGTCTAGTTGGTTGTGGAGTTTGGCGTTTGATCTGATCTCGGTTGTCCCTACTTCTTTTAGCTGATTGATTTGTCAATCCTGGTCTGCTGATTTGTGTTCCTGGTGCCACCAACTTTGATCTATTTGAATACCTTAGTGATGGAAGTTAAACTAGAATGAAATGCAAATGTGATATTTTTATCCATATTTTTTTTACTTCGTAGTGATCTGATGTGGAGTACCAATAACCCGAATAGCTGTTTAATCAGTCTGATTCTCTTATCTGTGTTTTCAAGTAATACCTTTTTTTAGTAACTTTCTGTCACAGATTTGGAAGGTGACTTGTCATCTATCAGTTTGGAAGACTTATGAAATGTGATTTGTCGTCTCTTCAATTAACTGATCAATTGAAGTGGATAGTTCATCAATGACATTCCAACTAATTTGCAAAGTTGGAGTGTTTTGTGTGGACCACAGTTCAACCCCTGACTCCCTATCATTAATGTTGAACTTGATTGCAATCCTAGGATATACTAGGGCCTGAATGCTCTGCTACACTGGAGGTTTCTGGTGTTATTTTTCATTGCCTCCTCGGAAGCTGTTAATTTGAATGTAGCTTGAAAGGTGCTCCAGAACTTGAGTTACAATATGATTTGAAATCCAACCTCTGTATTTCTGCTTGTTTGGTATGGACTAAGGAATCTGGGTGAAGAAGTTGCATTGTTAAACGGTCTTGATGAAGTATCGTGCATGGAAAGGGAAAAAATCAACTATAGTATGCTGTTTAATATGAATATGGTGGGTTCTGCAATATAAGTGTATTACCTGTGCCTGAAGGCATTACCTAAAAAGTTTGTTGTATGAGTAGTATTATAAACTCTGCGGATCATGCTAGTAACTGTATAAAGGTTGTGGGTCAAACTGTGATAAAATGTAACATACAAAATATTAAGATGTGTGGGAGCCACACCGATCTAGTTTCTGATATAGATACCTTATGGTGTTTCCTCTGTATATATCTCTGACTGGTTATAATAATTGCTAAAAGTTTCGCAGAAACCATTATGTGCTTTTTGTGCTAATCGTGCATCTGTTGACTTGTTGCAGGTTGCTAAGGATCCTTCCGGTAAAGATATCAATACAATTGAGCAGCATATCCAGAACCTCTCGAGCCCATCAACTCCATTCTTCTTCAACACCTAGTATGATCCATACAGAGAGGGCGCTGACTTTGTTCGTGGATACCCATTCAGTCTCCGTGAGGGTGCTCCAACGGCAGTTTCTCATGGCCTCTGGCTTAACATCCCTGATTATGATGCCCCAACTCAGCTTGTCAAGCCTCGTAAGAGGAACACAAGGTACAACAAAATATGAAATTATCAATTATGCCCTACAAATTCTGCCGAATCCATCCCATGTCCTTTTACGTAGCTTGAGTTCTTTTTCAGCATTTATTTCAAAATTTTATTCAGATTACAGAACTGATCTTTAGATAGTTCAAAATCTTTCATTTCTTATAGGTATGTGGATGCAGTTATGACTATCCCCAACGCCGACTACCAGATGGAAGCCCTGCACCACAAATCGAGATGGGCATGAATCATCGGAGCGGCTGGAATTCCACGACCGGCAGCACGACCAATTCCAGGTCCGGCCATAGCAGCAGCGCCGACGACCTTAGCACGAGACTCTTCCGGTGGTGGAGGCCCCTCGCCGGTCTTCTCGCTCCTCGTTCTTCTTTCCCTGGGCAGGTGGTAGATTCCGGTACTCCTCGCAGTCGCCGAGAATGAGGTTCATGTGGCGGTCGAATGCCATGAACTCCTCGCAATTGCAATTCACCGTAACCCAGCCGTCGTCCCCTTCGATGTGGAAGCTAAAGGTTGGGTCATGTGCAGAGGTTCGATTCAGAGGTTCGATTCAGAAGCTTCGATTGGAGGTCAGCTCCCCGTCGTCGATGCCGTGGTTGTATGGTGGTTTGTTAGTCAGGTTGGATATTGTTTCTCAACTATTTGATTGCCGAAGAAGAAGAAGATTGAAGGAACATTTTTGGGAAATTTTAGCTAGTACTATATCTTCTCTCTCGTTAATGACGACATGGGAGTTGTTAATCGCAGAAAATTGGTAGGGTTTTCTTTTCTTGTAGAACAGAGATGAACCCATATCCAATATGTGATCAATTTTTGTTTAGCTGCTGTGTTCTATGCTTCAATCTCTCTTTTGGGTTTGATTCTATTAAAACAGGGGACACTGTTTTGTGCTTGAAATGAGGACTTTGTTTGGCTAAAAAAGGTATTGGTGAGTTGGGTCTGTGTTGTTGAAGGTTTTGTAGTAATGGTGGACATGGAGGGAATTTGGAGGTTAGTTTGGCTTGGCTACGATGGTGGTCTGGGTGGTGATGAAGTTTGTTTCAGGTTTGTGAAGGTTGTTTAAGGAGGTATTGTGTTGGCTGTGAAGGTGGGTTATGAAGGTGAGTAGGTGGTGGTGCGGATTTGGTGGTGGTGGAGGTGGTGTTCAAGAACACCAAAAATGGTGGTCTAGAACACTTAGAACACCAAAAACAAGAACACAACAAACACAAAAATACAAGTAGGGGCAAAATAGTCATAAGGACATAATTGACCCCATACTAATTATAACAGAATGGTGCTATTTTTCCAATGTCCATCCATGACAAGGGTTTTTTTTTGTCTCTAACAGGGGTGATTTTTGTATATCCCCGAACAATGAGATTGTTTTTGTATATAACCCATCTAACGAGGGTGTTTTTTGTCTTTACTCTTTTTATATTGTTGTAAAATCATGATAGCGATAGAGACTGAGAGAGAAATGGGGAGGGGGAACGAGTGTTGAACCAGGGGCAACAAAGTATTATCATCATATTTCTTAATAAAGTGAAATAAAACATTCAGAAGAACACAGAGGGAGTAATACACAATAGGGGGGGGGGGGGGGGGCATTGCCCCGTAAGAGCATATGCAATAGTAAGAGAATAAACCTAAATTGTGTTTGCTCCAACGATATTATGTATTTTATACAGGAATTTTACTTACCTTTTTTTTAACTAGCTGCTCGTAGAGTGCGAGATACATAATATTGGAGCTTTTATATGTATATATATATTTTTTGAATTATTACCTAGCCTAATTTAGAGATGCTCTAACTTACTTATTGTCTCCTTTTATTAGAAGGTTTATCTTTTGAGAATTTGTTTTTGTCGTCAACCGGAAATGAACCCGGGTCGTCATGCATGGGCTTCCAACGCTTTATCACTTGAGCTACCACCCTAACTGCCTTTTATTAGAAGGTTATATGATTTGGGGTCCTTTCAAATTCCCAATTTATTTACTTATAGATAAAATAATTGAACCGGTTGTGCATACTACAAAGAAAGAAGAATATCATATTATGACGTCCTTTTTGGGCTTGTAACCTAATTTAAGTTGATTTCAATGGGCTCCAAGTCCCGATTTAAGTGTATTTGGTTGGCGTCCAAGCCCAAAAGAAGAAAAATCAATTGGCTCGTTGAATCAGCAATTAATGAGACTGACATCAGATGGCTTACTACCTAGTACCTACTCTGACGGTTCGTCGTCTATCGATTCAATTCCGGTGTTAATTAGTTAGCTGCTATTGTTGTTGTAAAAGCAGGAAGAAGTTAGAGGTTGAGAGAGTGACAGAGAAAGATGGGGAGGGGGAACGAGTGTTATTACACAATTGAACCAGGGGAAAAAAGTCATCCACCAGATTTCTTAATAAAGTAAAAGAAAACATTCGGGAATAACCTGAAAAAACGAAGGGAGTAATACTCAATGAATGTGAGGGTCGGTATCACCCACCTACCGCCCCCTAAGAGCATATTAAAGAATAAACCTAAATTTTAACTAGTTTAAACTCCAATTAAGATGTGGTTTTAATATTTACTTCAGCAATATTATGTATGTATGGAACAATTAAAATTATTATTTTATTAAATTAAAGAATAAGAGAGAGAGAGAGACAAGAATTTTACTTTACCTACTTCTAAGTACTACCTCTGTTTCTTCTCTTTCAGCTTACTTCACTTTTTGATTTTATTCACTGAGTCACTTTGACCCGGTGATTTGGTTAGGAAAACGATACACGGATGTTGTAATATTTGCATGATCTTGTAGAGTAAACTTTACTTTACAATATTACGAAAAAATTGTCAAAAAAATTACATTGTTTTGTTATCTAAATCACCGAGTAAAAGTGACTCAATTACGGATAAAAAAGTCCACTAAATTAAAAGAGAAGAATCAGAGCCAGTAGCTACTAGTATAGTGTTGAGACAAAATAAAAATTATTATTTTACCAAATTAAAGAATAAGCCCAACTAAAAAAAGAAGAAGATCATGTTATGTTTCCTTTTTGGGCTTGTAACATGATTTAAGTTTATTTGGTTGGGCTCCAAGCCTAAGGAAAAAAAAAAACAAAAACCAATTGGCTGGGTGAATCAGCAATTAATTGAGACTGATATCAGATGGCTCACTACCTATTACCTACTCTGACGGTATGGATTCAATTCTGGAGTTTATACAAGAGTGTCCATCGAGAGAGAGAGAGAGAGAGAGAGCTGTAACCGTGTTCTTCTTCATTTTCACTCCGATCACCCTTCCGATCTCGCCTCCATACTCGATTCCTTCATCGCAGACTCGCATTTCAGGTCAGTCCTTACTTTGAAGGCGATTGTTCTCGTTTCCGATGCCGATTGAGGTTATTTCACGGTGTATTTCCTTGGTTGTCTCCCGCAATGATTCGTCGTTGTTGTTAACCTTGGTCTTTCCGATTAGCAATGAATTTCACCTTTTCTATTGCTTTAGATTGCATTTCGTTTTGGGTTATTTTGGTATCTGCTTTCTATTTGGGGGTGTAGGCTAGGGTTTGAAGCTTGATCTCATAAATGAACATATATGTCCACTTGATTTCATAGTGATTTCAGTTTTAAGGAAATAATATAATTGGGGTTTGAGAACAGCCTTCATACCCAAATAGGAGATAATTCATAACTCTCTTGTGCATGGTTTTAATTTTAGAAAACAAAGGCTGAAAGCTGTTGCTATTGCTAATTAATTGCCTTCAAACTTATTTTATTTGCTCAAAGGCCAATGTTAAAAACTGTATTTGGTGGCCTGAGAAGTATCCTCTCCGAATTGGGGTTTATTTTCTCTATAATTCCGACGTATCTAAATCTGCAAAAACTAAATCAACCAACGAAGTGGGCTCATCCTGGATTTGAATTCTCCAATAAAGTTTTTTGTATAGTATAACCACATTTCTTACTGAATAATCGTTGGAAGGCCACCGTTGATTTTTGGTTATTAGTAATACAATTAATGTTGGCAATTTACCGTATCCTCTGGCTTCAACCCTTAAAATGACACGTCGTGTTGATGCTATAATTTTATATAATTTGGATGCGTCATATGAGTGAATTCACCGTCTAGTCATCTCCTACCCCCTTTCACCTAGGCTCTATCACATTGCAAGTCCCAACAACAAAAAGTCCAAAACTGGCCATCAACGGTGACCAAGTACAATTGATTACTGGACATCTACCCTGTATCTTCAGAAACGTCTTGTTCCTTGGTCGTGTTCTCAGTGCATGAGAAATGCTTTTGGTTCTCTTGGGGCCATGATCTTAGTCGGATAAAAACTCTAGTGTAGTACCAGATCATAAAAGAAAAATGTGGCGGCAGGGAAGAATCAGGCCGCTTATAGTCGAGTCTGCGATTAGTTTCATCACCTGAATAAGGGTAAATGACAGAAACCACGCCTGTGGTATGGGCAATTACCAGATCACTACCCTGTGGTTTGAATAATACCCAAAACCACCATTCTTGTATGCTAAAGTTGTGACACAAAGAACCCTTCTGTCAATTACCATCATAAACACCTTCCTCCAGAAAACTGAATTTGCATATTAACCTTTAAAAATTAATTTGACTATTCTCAGTTTACCCTCAAACTCCTCCTCCTCCGCCACCACCACTTTCTGAGTCTCTCAGTGTCTGTAACTATCAAATTGTTCATATGTTGCATCTACAAGTTACTACAACCAATATCTAAAGTGAAGGAATCAGTACATATATTTGTTTCCCCAACCAAGCACTACAAAGTAGAATTTTTCCAAGCACTACAAAGTACTGTTCTGAAGGAATCAGTACATCTCTCTGTTGGCGTGTGTGTTTTTGTTGATGTAGATCAATTGCAATCCTCCCATTCAAGCATCACCACCACCGCCACCGCTACCTAATTGCCATAAAAACCAGCAAAACTCCACATTAAACAACCCAACCCAATCTCCCACAGTATCCACAGCTCGACCTCCACCTATGCACAACCGAGAACCAGCCCAAAGCTGCTGCCCTTCCCTCGCATCCTCGACCCCATATCACCGAACTAACCACAAACAAACCCATACCAACGGACAAACAAACTTCAAATTACCATCGAAGTGTTGAACAAGAACCATGTAAAATCAACCACTTCCAAATAGAGAGAGAACTTCAGGCCAAATTAAAACCAATACAGCTAAACCCAAATCAAAACCAAGAAGAAGAGGAAGACATCATACCGTGAATTGATTTCCTTATGTCATCGATTTCGTCTGTTTCTCGGTTCTGGATCTGGGTATAACACAGACATGTATCGAGTTCTCCGCTCGTAGTCGCTTCCTGGGTTTTGGCCGATTGGGTTCCTGATTTAGAGAGACAGAGTCAGAGTGCTTGTTCGTGGTTCGATTCGTCGGACGGAAAGGGAGTTCGGGTCTCGGTTGGGCGGAGACTGAGGGCTTGTTCGATTGGGTTGTAACCGAAGTGATGGGTGCGAAAGAGATGAGTTGGTAGTGGTGGTGTGCCGGAATTCATAGCTGGAAAAGTCTCAGTGAGAGATGGAGAGGGAAGGAAAGAAGAGAATGAGATGTGGGGATGCGGGGCGAGTGGAGGAGAAGGGAGAGAGAAATGGGTTTTTTTCCTCCGTTTTTTTCTTTCCTTCTGTTTTATTTTAGTTAATGTTGTGTAATGTTTGATTAATAAAGGGGATAACAGGGTCTGTTTCGATTATTTCGTTATTCACGGTAGTATGACAAGGGTGGTTTTGGGTATTATCCAAACCACAGGGTAGTGATTTGGTAATTGCCACCACAAGGGTGGTTTTTGTCATTTACCCCCAGAATAATGGTCTCTTTTATATCAGTTCTCCTATATTCTAAGCGGAGGGGAATGTTGCAGATAAAGGCTTGAGTTATTCTAAGTTATCTAGAATTTTATTTTATTTAGTTATTTATCTTGATTGTGCTTTTATCATCAGAATTGTGTTTGAATTTTATAGCTCTAGGAGTTTATCTTGTTTAGTGTTTTAGTTTCATTGTGACTCGCTCACTGTTGGGCTCTAGTCTGCACTTGTCTTTTTAGCTTTGATGATTGACTACATTGATTCCCCATGTGATTGTGGATTACTGCGTGTTTTCCTTGGGAGTACTGTGTGTTTCCAGCCCTGGATGCATGCTGTGTGCTGCATCAAGTATCCTTACCCCTATTGGGTGTATTTAGTTTACATTTCCTTTCTATCTAAAACAATATAACTATCTTAACCTAAGACAGGGTCTGGTTTCGAGAAATTCAGCAAGTCTTTGATTCAATTCTCCAATAAATTCTCTGTACATAATAACTGCTTTCCGTACGGTATTTACTAATTCTAGATCTTCTGGGCAATTAATGCTAGAATAGTTTTGGTAAGTTACTGCATCCTCTGAGTTCAGTGTCAAATTATCTATAATTTTGATGTTTTTATTTTGTATTATATAAATGCCTTGTATGAGTAAATTAACAATTAATCAACTCCTAGCACATTCCACCTGATGTTCCATTACCTTCCAAATTATCACCAAACAGTATATTTTCAGTTCAGAAACCGAAGATAAATCGCACACCTAAATTAAAGCTGGGTAACAATGTTATTATACTTTGTCGTAGTCAGATGGAGGCATATCGATGTGTGTTAGTGCTGTTGAGGGTTGTGTGCAGCACAGGAGCAGCAGAAAAGGGTTAAACTTAGAGAAGAACAGGGTGCTTTTTATATTTGTATCTGGTGGTTTCTGGATTTTATGAGTTTATAGTTATGATCATTTTCTTCCTAAAAGATAGTACGATCTGCACTTCTACATTAGCTTGAAGTAGGAAATTCTGTGCTTCAGCTGGGCAAGTTCCATTAAATAAAAATGTGGAAAACTAATTGATACTATTCTACTTTCTTGAAAGTCTTTTTCCTTGACATATGAGTAAAATCAGTACCTTGATGCTTATGATATTGTCAAATCGCTGCCGATTTCACTTGATTCAACTCGGCTTTATTTTGAGCAGATTTTGTCATAAGTTGCAGGCTAGAGTGCTAGACATGGCAGATGAGAGTAAGTTAACAACGGTGAGTAACTGCATCACAACAACCGAATGGATCAATTATCTTCCAGTGGATATCATCATGGAAATCCTGTCTTGGCTTCCCATAGAGCATTTACTAACTTGCAAGTGTGTGTGCAAACGCTGGCAAGGCATCATCGAGCATTCCGATTTCTTGAAGCTGCAGCTTAAAAGATCAATGGCTCTTCCACCGCGGATAATTCTTAAAGCTTCACCCCAAACGTTGTTTCTATTGGACTTGGATCAAAAGAAGGCGCGTGCTATCAGTCCAATGAACTCGAAAATGTCAGAACTATCGAACATGTATTTTCGCAGGAGGGAGCCTGTTGGGAGGAGCAGAAGAGTCGACCAAGGTACCATGGGTCAAAGGCAACTGAGCGTTATGTCATCTTGCAACAATTTTCTTTGCCTCGCTTCAGAACGGTCTCTGCACCCGGTGGTCGTTTGTAATCCAATAACAACAGAGTATTTGATTTTGCCCAAATCAAGCCAGAGCTCTGGTAGTTCCCGTCATCATGTTTGTCTGGGCTTGGATCTGTCAGCCAAGAAGTACAAGGCTGTCAGAGTGTACACCAACTATTCACAGGTCACCGGGTTTGAGATCTGTACACTTGGGGAAACAGATATCGTCTGGAGGCAAGTTGAAGGGTCTTACAGAGTTGTGATCTGGGGCAATATGGGCCCCGTATATTCCGAAGGTGCTCTGTATTGGATCCTTGATAAAAAAGTTCACGAAGAGTTTTTACTCGTGTTCAATTTGAGCAAAGAGACATTCCACACTATTCCTTTTCCTCCGAATTTGGGTCCTGATCTGTATAGGAGCCATATCGAGCTGTTGAATTTAGGAGGTTACGTGACGCTGGTTCAAGATAACCATAGGAACATGCACATGTGGCGGATTATGAGTGATGGTGTTGGGAACTTTGGTGTCCATCATTCTACAGGCTATAGAGATCCCTATTCGAGCCATTTTCGGAAGGAGGAGCTGATATGTAAGATGGATAGGGACAGTTTCCTCCACAAGGTAATATTTCATGAACACAACAAGCTTGATCTGGTGCAGTATTTCGTGGAAAGAAAGCAGTTTGTGAGTTTGAATATTGATGGACTTCCAGAATCGTTCAGTTGCACCTCTTTTAGACCGAACCTTATTTCTCCTCTAAATTGTGGGGTTGGAGCGGAATTATTTACTTGAATCTTGATGAAAGCCTTAGTATCAGTATCTTTCTTTTTATGGAGGAAACAAGCATGTAAACAAGCATGTTTTGGTTTACATGAAGCGTATGATCTGTGGTGGCAATTTTTTGAAAAAGCAGTAAAGACGCCTCAAGATTGATGGATTTGAAGAGTGTTTTAGTTGCAGCTGTACTAGTAGCAGTATTTCTCCTTTTGTTTCGAGTTTGGAGCTAAATAGTTTATCCACATGATGACGTCGTCTGAATAAGGTAGACTGTGCTGTTTATGAAATTTGTGGGTTTGTTTTGGTTTAGTTTTAGTAGTTGAAGTCATGGATCATGAGAAAGTTTAATGCGGATGTGACTGAAGGCTCATAACTTTATCTGATGCTTTGTCTTAAAATCCAATGATTCTGCGATACATATCTCGTATTGTGTGATGCACTTGCTATTTGGTACAATCAGAGATTGCTTTTTCTGTGTGTGGATCTGGTTCTCCTATCTCTGATCATTTAACTAACTTGAAATTCTCATTCTGCTAAATTTATTCCCTACTCTATTGTTCAGATGACATAAATATATTAACTTCAGGAGGTGGGAAAAAGAGCTTAACCATAGTTATATCCCCAATAAAGTGTGGGATACCATTAAATTTCTAGGAGATTGCTGCTCTGAACATCTTAGTAACTTCTAGAAGGGGTTTATCTTTTTAACCACAGGTACTCTTTCGGGAGTGGCTCTATGATACTTCTCTTTTTGTTTCTTTCTAGCTAATATGTTAGCTTGGAAGGGTTGTTCTTGTGGTTTACCTAGCCCATGTGGTAAGGGCATATAGGTTTGGTTCATGACATTGCCTCCTCTACTAGCCCTTGCTTGTAGAATATGTATGTATATCATGTACTCGTATTGATTAAAAAAAAAGCAAGCCATGAGAACAAAATGCCAAGCTCCCTGTTCCTGAAATTTATATGTATATATATGGATATATGATAACTTTGTAGGGATACCTACTTTTGGTAGGAGAGATGAAGAGATGAGTAAAAACGTTGGTGTAGCGGTTAACCATTTAGCTTTAGGAAAGAGGACGTAAAGAAGTGATTGAAGAACAGAAACACATTCTCCGAAGGGAAAAAAGATGGCCCTAATTGAGTTGTTCTTTTCAAACAAAGCCCAACGGTTCCATGATCCAAGCAAGAGGCCTTTGATGTGGAAGATTGACATTTCTTTGATTAAATTCACTCAGAAGCATGTGAGGAGAAGCTTTTTTCTTTTCCAATTTGGACCTAAGGAATTTCATGCGTAACCTGTGGCAATAAACGATGAGAAACCCACGGGACATCTAAAACAAATATGTAAAGAAGGATCAATAATAGACACAAAACAGATGAAATACTAGCTACGTCTTAATTAACAATCCTGTAGTAATATCTTCCTAATCTCACTTCACTGATGTCTACGCTTCCAACATAATTCCACAGACCCCCTGCTTGACGACTGTAAAGAAAAAGATTCCTTTTGAAACCCCGTTATCCGCTACATTCAAATAGGTTTGGGGTTGGAGGGTTAGTCTCTGGCTGTTGGCTAGGGACACAGCGCGGTTCGCGACATTCAAATTTCACATGCCTCGTGTTTAACTATGATAAAGAGGTTAGAGAACGAGCAGTTTGAGACCTCTCTATTGTACGTTTGTCGAATGGGGGGCTTGACTATCAAGGATTGCAAATATTGCATGCGTAGAAACTAGAAAATGATTAAATATATGTAAATCCAAGTTCCCCTGAATCCATGTATGGTCAGGATCTCTGCTACCAAATATGCAAATCAGTCTGTTCTGGATCGGAAGAAATACATGGGAGGGATATACTAGAGCGTGGGTGTACTCTTGGGGGTCTACATTGATGGTTAAACTTGTGGTAGGGCAAGTAATTATACATTTAAACAGATTGCTTTTGGCACCAGAGTATTTTAGACAGTCTCGAGTATCTTTTTAACATTTATCATATTCATGCTCAAGCTCATCTAAAACTGGTAGCAGCATTTTGGACTACACAATCTTACATATAAGAGCGAGTTATCTTGCCCAGTTCACAATTTTCACTTACAAGGTTACCATATTTCTTGAAATTTAAGTATTACTCGGTATGGAGTTGATACAAGTAATTAATCTATTTTCTGAGTTAAGCCTCAGATTAAATCTACAGGTAAGTGAATCAACCCGAATAAATGCGTGCTGTGAAAGAATTATCTGACTTATACCAACAAACAATTTCCCAGCCAGGAAATTTAATTTAAAGGAACCTGAATTGTATTATTTTATATATTCGTGTAGCTGGTCTTGTGTAGAAGTCTCTGAATTACTTTATAAATCATATATATAAATGTGTACTGAAACTTGTTGGCTTTTATCAGGTTTTAAGGGTACTTGAGTAAGTTATGTAATTTGATGTTTAATAATTCATGCCTGAGAGAGCATAGTTATCAGAATCTTACGATTCACGATTCGACTCGAGTCACCCATGAAACGATGTGAATCCTTTAGTTAATCTTTAATGGACAAAAAATTATTTGAATCCCAAATCAAGAGTCCGAATCTTAAGATTCAGTTGCGATTCAGACCGATTCTACGATCCACCTTCGGTTCATCTGAAGAAATAATACTTCCTACTTCCTACATCACTTCCTACATTTGTTACTTGTACCATACTTTTGTTTAATTTGCTACTGCATTTTTCTAAAGTCCAAGGCTCATAGTTTCCTCTTATTTTTAATCTCGTTGGCATCTTGTAGTTTCTTGCTCCACATACCTATCCATATCTTGATTATTCTCTATTTTTTATGTGCCAAACTCCTAATAACTAGCTACAGATGCGAGTTCCCAATAATTTGAGCCTTCTTTTTGTTAAAATATCAATATTTTGCTCACCAATGTTTTAGCTTTATGTTTTTTTTTTTTTTTTTTTTTTTTTTTTTTTTTTATTACATAAAAAGATTGCAAGCTGAATCTTTACGATTCACGACTCAGGGAAGGTGAATTTCGATCTATCTGAATCCCGATTCGACAACTATGCCTGAGAGGTAGTTTAGCCATGCTAATGTAAATGTTTTAAAAACCTGTTGAGAAATAAGAAGAAATTAGCCAAGACAAGATCAGGCTGTTAAGGACACGACTGCAATGAATTGTCTTTTAGCTCAGTCATTGCGTACCACCTTGTTGACACATTTCAGCTACTTCCGTAACTGTCCGACTATAATTTTCTTATTCAATGCACCTCAGACGCCATACATCCGTTTTGATTTGCGTTTGTCCAGGAATTTAATTTTTCTGGTTTCTTAGTTTAATAATGAATTCAATTTGTATCTGTAACATATTTCCCCATTCTATTGAATGAACATTGTGTTTCAGTAAGAATTTTACTAGTTTAGTACCTGATTTCATTCCTTTTTAACTATAGTTTACACGTGTATTTGTAATTTCGGTGCAACATTTGTTGTTTTTACTACTTCTATACTTGCAGATTTTAAGTGCTTTACAAAAGTGGTGTTATAGCAACTTTTATAATCCCCCAAAAGATAATCATTTAAAATATCTATCCCAGTGCATAGTTTCTTATTCAGGGTTGCTTTTGTTATTGAGTGTTGCTTGTGGTACGTAAAAGTTTCAAATTAATGTGGTTGTCAGAAGTCCCTATAACCGTGCTTAATGACGTACTAACATTGGCTTTTCTTGTTCTTCAGGTTTACAAACATAGGAGTCCTACGTTTGTGATAGAAGTGTAGTTTGCCTATGATATCTCTATCAAATAAACAGAGGGATGGAATTTCAACAAAAGCAGTAAGGATTCTTTCATTTTCATTTGGATTCTTATCATGTCTGGACTGCTTTCTCTTTTTGGCTTTCATACACATTAACACATGGTTATCTTGTACCAGCGTCACGTAAACTCCTGAATCCATCAACTACTGGATATGGCTCTTGTACAGAATAGGACTCAAATTAGGAGGAAAAGCAACTCTTTGGAAGGTTTCTTAACTTATATTAAACACGGGTATAAACTCTGTTAGCATATTAGTATGTGATTACTTCATTATCGGATTGATTGTGCCATTTCCTTTATGTATGATATGTTTACACAGTATAGGGTCTCTATTGTACCATAAAATTAAGTTGAATGGAGAATTCTTCTTCTTTACGGCTTTCACTTATCATTTCTAACATGGTCCCAGAGCCTACCATGGTCCAATTATTATAATTTTTCTCCTCCAAGCATCTTGTTTTCGCGGCTTCAAAGGACAACGCTTAATACTACGTCGTCCATCTGACTCAGATCAGAGTCGATCTCACCCACTCTGCTTCATATTGTCTCCTTATCGGCTGTGGTCGGATCGGCTTCCTTATACACGGCTTTGTTACGGGTAATTGGAGAAGGGTACCCTCTTGTTTGGTCAAATTCTCTGTGGACCCCATTGTTTTGCTGCCAGACCTGTTGTTGACGTTTTCTGCCCTCCAATTATATTTTTGGGCCCCCTTTTGTCTAATTTGGTATACAAATTACGCTTTTTGATATCTGTGCATCTATTTTGTGTGGGACCTCACCGGTAATCATATTTCTTATTATTACAACTATTGTCATGCACCTCGAGCTTCTTCATTCTCTGGTGCGTTGTTATTTACATTCTGGAGCCACGTTACTGTTTGCGTGATTGTCCTCGGAATATTCAGTGATTCCGTAACTGCTGTTCATGTTGATGGTTCTCATGATAATCTGTGTGCTTTGTTGAACTCTAGATTGGCTCTGATTCTTAAGCGTCTCATAGGGACAACTCATGAGCAGTTCAACACTGTTACCTTTCCACCTCTTCAGGTAATAGTTCTTGGTATTTTGATTCAGGGTGCAATTATCATATGACTTATGATTTTAACATTTTTAGTTAACAAGTTGATGCATCCATGACCCCTACTGTTCATACTGGTGATGGTTCTTGTATGAGGGTCACACATAACAGTCATGTTTCACAGTGTACTTTATCATTTTTTGTTACATTCTTAGTTCCTGATCAGCTGGACAAATCTGTGAACTTGGCTTTGATGTGATGATATTTTCTTCTAGCAGGATCGTAAGACTGGGCATATAGTTGGTGTTGGTCGTAAGGCTGGATGTTTGTTTGAGTTAACAAGTCTCCCCATTCTGTCTTCTGCTTCAGTTGCTTACATGATATCATCTTCAGCACTCTTTGATCTAGTTCACTCTGATGTGTGGGGACTGTCCCCTTATGCCGCAACGGGAGGTTCGAGGTATTTTGTCATTTTTGTTGATGACTTCATCTGATAGACATGGTTGTTACTTAGAACTTTAGAAGAGTATTGGAGTTTGAACCGATTTATTTTGATTTGCATCTACAGATCAGACTTCCTGCTCCATAAAGATCCTCAGGTTTGACAATGCCAAGGCCATCTCAAGACTTTTGGAGGCTTTATGCCCCCAAATCTATTTATTCTGATAGTAAGTACACCAGGGGCCTAACTGTAAATAGCTAAACTAATTATAATTATTGCCTACAGTTAATGGTTATTTAGCAAGGTTTCCTCTACTGAACAAGCATTTTGTAATTCTTATGACGCTGTAGAGGAAGTTTGGATATAAAAGTAATGCAAGCATACTAATGGAAAAAAAGAAAAGAAGCAAACGTAAAGAACAACTAAACCTGAAAGGAACGTTCAAAATTTGGCACTTCACTGGTTTTAATTTATTGTGAATTTCTCCGTAGTGCTCACCATTTCGTTCCAGTGTTTTAGTTGAGGAATACTAGGGACCCCACTGTAATCTTCCTAAAGCTAATTGGTTAACCGCTACGCCAACGTGTTTACTCATCTCTTCATCTCTCTCCTACCAAAAGTAGGTGTCCCTATAAAGTATCATATATAAATATATACATATAAATTTCATGAACAGGGAGCTTGGCATTTTGTTCTCATGGCTTGCTTTTTTTTTTTTTTTTTTTTTTTTTTTTTTTTTAAAAAAATCAATACGAGTACATGATATACATTGATATTCTACAAGCAAGGGCTAGTAGAGGAGGCAATGTCATGAGCCAAACATATATGCCCTTACCACTTGGGCTAGGTAAGCCACAAGAGCAACCCTTCTGAGCTAACGTATTGGCTAGAAAGAAACAAAAAGAGAAGTATCATAGAGCCACTTGTAGAAGTTACTAAGATGTTCAGAGCAGAAATCTCCTAGAAATTTAACGGTATGCCACACTTATTGGGGATATTACTATGGTTAAGCTCTTTTCCCACCTCCTGAAGTTAATATATATATATATATATGTGTATGTATATATATACACATATATGTATATATATATGTGTGTGTGTATATATATATGTTATCTGAACAATAGAGTAGGGAATAAGTTTAGCCAAATGAGAACTTCAAGTGAGTTAAGTGACTAGAGATAGGAGAACCAGACCCACACAGCAAAAGCAATCTCTGATTGTACCAAATAGCAAGTGCATCACACAATACGAGATATGTATTGCAGAATCATTAGATTTTTAAGACAAAGCATCAGATAAAGTTATAAGCCTTCAGTCACATATCCGCATTAAACTTTCTCATGATCCATGACTTCAACTACTAATACTAAAACCAAAACAAACCCACAAATTTCATAAACAAACAGCACTGTCTACCTTATTCAGACGATTTCATCAGGTGGAGAAACTATTTAGCTCCAAACTCGAAACAAAAGGAGAAATACTGCTACTAGTACAGCTGCAACTAAAACACTCTTGAAATCCATCAATCTTGAGGCGTCCTTACTCCTTACTGTTTTTTCATAAAATTGCCCCAATTGATCATGCTCTTCATGTAAAACCAAAACATGCTTTCTTCCTCCATAAACAGCAAAATACTGGTACTAAGACTTTCATCAAGATTCAAGTAAATAATTCCGCTCCAACCCCACAATTTAGAGGAGAAATAAGGTTAGGTCTAAAAGAGGTGAAACTGAACGATTCAGGAAGTCCATCAATATTCAACCTCACAAACTGC
This sequence comes from Linanthus parryae, assembly GCA_023055425.1. NCBI lineage: Eukaryota > Viridiplantae > Streptophyta > Magnoliopsida > Ericales > Polemoniaceae > Linanthus > Linanthus parryae. The sequence continues at coordinate 13,404,886 of JALGPY010000008.1, read as the reverse complement.
TTTCTTTCCACGAAATACTGCACCAGATCATGCTTGTTGTGTTCTTGAAAAATTACCTTGTGGAGGAAACTGGCCCTATCCATGTTACATATCAGCTCCTCCTACCGAAAATGGCTCGAATGGGGATCTCTATAGCCTGTAGAATGATGGACACCAAAGTTCCCATCCCCATCACTCATAATCCGCCACATGTGCAGGTTCCTATAGTTATTTTGGATCAGCGTCACGTAACCTCCTAAATTCAATAGCTCACTATGGCTCCTATACACATCAGGACCCAAATTCGGAGGAAAATGAATTGTCTGGAAAGTCTCGTTGCTCAAATTGAACACGAGTAAAAACTCTTCGTGAACTTTTTTTTATCAAGGATCCAATACAGAGCTCCTTTGGAATATACGGGGCCCATATTGCCCCAAATCACAACTCTGTAAGACCCTTCAACTTTCCTCCAGACAATATCTGTTTCCCCAAGTGTACAGATCTCAAACCCGGTGACCTGTGAATAGTTGGTGTACACTCTGACAGGCTTGTACTTCTTGGCTTACAGATCCAAGCCCAGACAAACATGATGACGGGAACTACCAGAGCTCTGGCTTGATTTAGGCACAATCACATACTCTGTTGTTATTGGATTACAAACCACCGTAGGGTGCAGAGACCGTTCTGAAGCAAGGCAGAGAAAATTGTTGCAAGATGACATAACGCTCAGTTGCCTTTGACCCATGGTACCTTGGTCGACTCTTCTGCTCCTCCTAACAGGCTCCCGCCTGTGAAAATACATGTCTGATAGTTCTGACAATTTGGAGTTCATTGGACTGATTCCGCGTGCCTTCTTCTGATCCAAGTCCAAAAGAAATAGTGTTTGGGGTGAAACTTTTAGAATTATCCTAGGTGGAAGAGATATTGATGTTGTATGCTGCAGCTTGACAAAATCTGAATGCTCGATGATGCCTTGCCAGCGTTTGCACACACACTTACAAGTTAGTAAATGCAAACGGTGGAAAGCCATCATCGAGCGTTCAGATTTCACCAAGCTGCAACTTACAAGATCAATTTCTCTTCCACCTAGGATAATTATAAAAGTTTCATCCCAAAGATTATTTCTTTTGGACTTGGATCATAAGAAAGCCCGTGCTATCAGTCCAATGAACTCTAAAATGTCAGAACTATCGAACATGTATTTTCGCAGGAGGGAGCCTGTTGGGAGGAGCAGAAGAGTTGACCAAGGTACCATGGGTCAAAGGCAACTAAGCGTTATGTCATCTTGCAACAATTTTCTTTGCCTCGCTTCAGAACGGTCTCTGCACCCGGTGGTCGTTTGTAATCCAATAACAACAGAGTATTTGATTTTGCCCAAATCAAGCCAGAGCTCTAGTAGTTCCCGTCATCATGTTTGTTTGGGCTTGGATCTGTCAGCCAAGAAGTACAAGGGTGTCAGAGTGTTCACCAAATATTCACAGGTCACCGTGTTTGAGATCTGTACACTTGGGGAAACAGACATTGTCTGGAGGCAAGTTGAAGGGTCTTACAGGGTGGTGATTTGGGGAAATATGGGACCCGTGTATACGAAAGGTGCTCTTTATTGGATCCTTGATAAAAAATTTCACAAAGAGTTTATACTCGTGTTCAGTTTAAGCCACGAGATCTTCCAGACAATTCATTTTCCTCCGAATTTGGGTCCTGATCTGTACAGGAGCCCTGTCGAGCTGTTGAATTTAGGAGGTTACGCGACGCTAGTTCAAGATAACTATAGAAACCTGCAGATGTGGAAAATTATGAGTGGTGGGGATGGGAACTTTGGTATCCATCATTCTACAGGCTATAGAGATCCCCATTCGAGCTGTTTTCAGAAGGAGGAGCTGATATGTAACATGGATAGGGGAAGTTTCCTCCATAAGGTGATTTTTCATGAACAAAAGAAGCGTGATCTGTTGCAGTATTTCGTCGAAAGAAAGCAGTTTGTGAGGCTGAATATTGATGGACTGCCAGAGTGGTTCAGTTGCACCTCTTTTAGACCTAACCTTATTTCTCCTTTAAATTCTGGGTTTGGGGCCGAATTATTCAATTGAATCTTGATGAAAGTCTTAGTACCATTATTTTACTTTTTATGGAGGAAGCAAGTATGATTGGGTTTACATGAAGAGCATGATCTATTGGGGCACCTTTTTAAAAATGAAGCAGCAAGGACGCCTCAAAGATTGATGGATATCAAGAGTGTTTTAGTTGCAGCTGTACAGGTAGCAGTATTTCTCATTTTGTTTAGAGTTTGGAGCTAAATAGTTTCTCCACCTGATGACATCGTCTGAATAAGGTAGACAGTGCTGTTTGTTTATGAAATTTGTGGGTTTGTTTTGGTTTTATTATTAGTAGTTGAAGTCATGGGTCATGAGAAAGTTAATGGGTATGTGACTGAAGGCTCATAACTTTATTTGATGCTTTGTCTCAAATATATAATGATTCTGAATACATATCTTGTACTGTGTGATGCACTTGCTATTTGGTACAATCAGAGATTGCTTTTGCTGTGAGTGGGTCTGGTTCTCCTTGCTCTGGTCATCTATCTCACCTGAAGTTCTTATTCTGCCAAATTTGTTGCCTACTTTATTGTGTGTATGTATATATATATATATGTATGTATACATGTATATATTGACTTCAGGAGGTGGGAAAAAAGAGCTTAACCATAGTAATAACTCCCATAAGTGTGACGTACAATTAAAAATTAAGTTGGAACTTGTACTTCTATCATCTCAAAGCCCCATCAACATATAGTTCTTTTTCATTGCCCTTAATTTTTAGGAGCTTGCTGTTGGTCAGGGACACCGCCGGCTCGCACCAAGTAAACGTTTGTCTATATTAAGAGCTCATTATTTTAGGAATTCGCGCAAATAATTTGTGCCAGTAGTCAAATTTCACATGCTATTTCCAAAATTATCTATTTTTTTTTTCTTTTGTGATTAAGATTAACTATGATGAAGAGGGAAGAGGACAAGCAGTTTCAGACATTCCTAAAACGGGGGGCTTGACTATCAAGTATTGCAAATATTGCTTGTGTAGAAATTAAAAAATGACTAAATATATGTACATCCAAACTCCCCTGAATCCATGAATGGTCAGGATCTGTGCTATCAACTATGCAAATCATTCTGTTCTGGACTGGGAAAAATATATGGGGAGGGATATACTAGAGCTTGGGCTATCTTGGGGGTGTTCATTGATGGTTAGACTACTATTCTAGAGAGTAGTTAATGGTTATTTAGTAAGGTTTCTTTTACTGGACAAGTATTTTGTAATTCTTATGACGTTGTAAAGGAATTCTATATATATAAGTAATGCAAGCATACTAATGGAAAAAAAAAAGAGAAGAAGCAAATGTGAAGAACATATAAACCCATAAGGAACATCTAATTAACAGTGAATTTCTTCATAGTGTTCATCATTTCTTTACAATGTTTTTGTTGATTAATGCTAGAGATCCCACTGGGATCTCCCACCTATTTCCCACCATCCTTCCACACATGCATAATGCCAAATGAGTAATGACGCTGCCAATTTTGATTTGGGTGGGTGGGAGATAGGTGAGAGTAACGGTGGACTCTCTAGCATTTCTCATTTCCGTTCTATGACATTAGAAAGTTGTGTCACTATGTCTAAATAGCATGACTCAAAACTTGATAACTATCTTGAGTTTAGAAGAGCTCGAACTCTATTGTGACTGAAATGAACCCGTTAAATATGAAAACAAATAGCTAAAAGATAATATTTCCTGTGGCCAAAAATAATGAACTGATGGTGCTGTAGGAGTGCAATGTTAATATTGAAAATAAGGAATGATGCATGTGTGACTTCTAGAAAGGAAGACAAACTATTTTGTTAACTTCAAGTTTGGTGCCTGCAAGGCTTAAATTGGGGAGATTAAATGCGATATTCGTAAAGATCCCTTTTTATATTTCCAGATTTGAGTTTTTGAGAGGCATTAAATTGTGGAGGATTAGATGGCACATTTGGAGAGTACCCTTCACAAATCTAGACTTGTTGGAGCCGAGTAAAAAGGAAGAAACCCCACTGGGGAACAAATACGAATCTAGTCTCGTTCCGAAACCGATGGTGCCTAAGTCGGTTCTTGAGGATGAAACCGACACTAATACCGTCGGTTGTTCCCAGACCAGAACAAAGAACCGACGATAGCACAATCGGTTTATGTCCAACAAAATCGACAATGATATACTCGGTTCTGGACTTGGAGAATTCAAAAAAAAAAAAAAACAGTGGGCAGAGAGAATTGGCGTGAGAGAGAGAGAGATGGGATGAGGAAGAGGACTTACCGCTGAGAGAGAGGGGGAGGGAGCACCGTCGGGGTCGCCGGAGTTAGTGGGGGCACTGGTCGGCGTCGTTCGCCGTTCCTTCGTCGTGGATCTGCGTCTTTCGTCGCCGGACACAGAGAGGGGAAGAAGAGAGAATGGGAGTTGGAGAAAGTGAAGAATAGAAGAAGGTAGGGTTTTTAATAGAAGAAGGTATAAATCGATAGTTGAATAGTCGGTTTCTCAGGGTGAAACTGACATTTGTAAACTGGGCTTTAAAACGAGCTTAGTCTCGTATTTAATTCTCACCGAGGGTTTCTCCCGTTTTACTCGGCTCCAACATGGTTAGATTTGTGAAAAATTCCATTTGGAGAAATCCCTTCTAAATTTCCAGATATGATTTCTTAAGAGGCCTAAAATTTTGGAGAATAAAATTCTATAATTAGAGAAATCACCTCATCAAATCTCTCATTTCTATTTGTTCTCCATGTTATCATCTATCTTCTCTTTCTCTCCCATGCATTAAACAAAATTGGAGTCTATCCTGTGCATACATGCGTATAAAGCACCACATAATAAACGGGGGCCTTCTGAATTCCAAGACTTTAGGCGGCTGCCTACCTTGCCCAAAGGCAAGGCCAGCCCTAGACAATGCCATGGGGTATAAATCTTCCGAGTTTCTCGCTACCACTCACAAGCATGTCAATCTACCCCATAGTTCTTGTCCCGACACTTCTCAACAGAATAGGAGTGCTGAACGCAAGCATCGTCACATTCTTGACACTCCCAGGGCACATCTTATTTCTTCCTCTTGTCCAGAGATTGGGTGAAGCTGTCTTCTCTAATGTTTATGCAATCAATCGAGTTCCCACTTCTATTCTTTATAGCATAAGTTCGTATGAAAAGCTGTATGGTAAATCTTCGGACTATTTGTATCTTTGCGTGTTTGGAGGCATGACCACGGATATGATGTTTTGGGATCCAATTGCAAAACGCCCTCGTGTCCTGCGTCATGTAAATTTTTGGGAACATTCTTTTGATGATTCCACTACAATTAGTCATCCAGTTTCATCTTTCTTTCCATTCTCTAATGATTCTACGGTTTTTACCTCTAATGATTCTACTGCTGATTCTCTCGAGCTATTGCAGGATCTGACTCCACGTGTGGTATATGTTACTGATCTAGATTTAGATCCAGCCCCATCTCCTACTGATTCATTTACTTTTCTTGCTGATCCTAATCCCTCTGATCCGATTCTACATGTCGATGAGACGTCTTTCACACTTGATACTTGATAGTGAGTTTTCTACCATGCATTTACATGTTCGTTTGGTCTGATAGGAATCACTGTACTTTTACTTGTCTCCGTGATTATCATTCTTGTTCTTTTATCATTTAGCATCATGAGCCTAGTTATTACAGTGGGGCTATTATTATTCCCATTTCACAGCCAGGAATGGCTGATGAGTTAGACACTTTGGCTAAGACTCACACATGGGATTTTACTTTGCCACCTGCAAAACCCTCGCTGGCTACACATGGGTGTACAGAATCAAGACATGCTCAGATGGTTCTATGGGCGGTACAAGGCTCATTTAGTTCCCAAGGAGACTCGGGAGTATGGGATATGATTATGAGGAGACATTTGATGGTTGTGCAACTTCTGTACTTGAGGTACTTTATGAAAGTGGTGTAACAATATATACTTGCTCCCTAGTTATAGTAACTTTTTTGTTCCTTCAAATTGATAATTATCTGAAATATCTAATTCCAGCGTGCAGTTTCTTGTTCAGTGTTGTTGACTCATGCATATTGACATACCAACTTCGGGTCTTCTTGTCCTTCAGGTTCACAAACACAGCAGTCCTATGTTTGTGATAGGAGTGGAGTCTGCTGATGGTTTTGCAGCCAAATAGACAGAGGAACATGATTTCATCACAGGCAGTAAGAATCTTTCATGTTTATTTCCATCCTTGTCATATTTCGGGTTGCCCTTTTTTTGGCTTTTGAAGTTTATGATTGCATATGGCTGATAGTGCTTTTAATTTATTAGCAGCATCGGTGTTTCTTTATGTCAAGAGGCCGCAGACCAAACACTCCTGGGGTGTCAGTATTTTTTGATGGAAAAACCTCGGAAACCCCTAGGTGTTCTAGTTTCTACCAAAAAGAAAGTTAATGTCATTCTCAGTGCCACCTATTCTAGTAAGTTTTCTCGTATCATCTTAATAATTCTCAGTACCTTGTGCCCGAAATCAAAACCTCTTTGGTAATGCCCACCCCAAACTTCTATACACTGCAATCACCATGATCTAGATTTGTTCTTGCCTTTAGCCGCCGGTGTATTTACTTTGATCTGATTTACTATCTCCTCCACTCTGATCTCACTCTGAATGGAAATCACTCACCTTTTGATCACTGAAAGTCCTCTCTGGCACACTAGATGCCCTTATACATTAAACTGTACTATAACTCTAATTTCAGACATCAAACCTTATTTGGAAGTAGTCCGTGTTTACATTTATTGATATTATGAGTATACGTCATGTAGGAACTCATAAAGTTAGGGAGTGACTTTGCATGTAGATTGCAAGCATCATATAGAAGCCCATAATGCAAAATCCCTAATGGTTATCAGTGTTGGCAGTTTCTGGGATCTTGACCGAACAAGTCATGAGCTAAGAAGCACGGACACGGATACGGGAAGGGACGCGGGATACTTCATTTTCTAAATAATGAGGATACAACACGGCATGGCTACGTCAACAACTCAACATTATTGCTATCTATATATATATATATATATATATATATATATATATATATATATATATATATATATATATATATATATATATATATATTTGTATTTTATATTAAATGATGATAAATTATTGGTTCCAACTTCTTTAATATTTGTAGCTTAAAAATGACGGAAAAGCATAGATTAAGTGTAATAATGAGAAGAGAAAGAGGAGTAGCTTACGTGGGTTCGAGTTTGACGAGTTGTGTTTGGAAAAACCCCTGAAGTTGTCACATGTGAGAATTTAAAACCTCACTTGAACTTTTCATTCAAAAGAGCAACTTTTCCATATATTGAGCCCTCAATTAATCATATATATTATTACTACTTTAGCTTAATTATATTTTAACCCATTTAAATTGAAAATATTTCACAAAACAACCCGCGTGGAAGTCTAATAAACACCAAGGGGCGAGTGTTCTCTCTCATTAAGTGTCTTTAAAGTCTCCCCAAAGTGTCCTCCAAGCGTCCAATCTAATAAAATTCTCTAAAATACCCGGACATGCCAGCTGGAGTGTCTGACAAGTACTTTGGAGTGTCGAACGAGTGTCCGATACGGATACGGCCCTGTTTTGGAGTGTCCGTGCTTCCTAGGTCACGAGACTTGGAGAAGATATTCCATAAATCTATGGACACATTCTTCATGTCGTGGTTATGCTAGCTTTCTCAACCAGTCTATCTCATCCCAGAATCTGACCAGAATCTGAGTGATAGAGAGATTTCCACCAATAAAACACAAGATGTACTTTCATGCAGGATTGGACCCGTGGTTAACTGGCCATGGTCACCCCCATGATTTCCGAAACAATTAGCTATGTATAGGTATGTATGTGGATATGCTATATCATATATGATGTGTTGGGCTTGACTTGTGATATCACATAAAGAGTAATTTTATAGTTATCCGAGTTCTTGATTTTAACTTGAGAAAGAAGAGTTGATAAAGTTAGTCAAATGGTACTAACTATGAGTAGTTGTTCCGCTCCCATATAAAAGATTCGAGATTTTGTGAATGTTCTTTCAGTTCTTGCTTAACTTTTTGAAAACTTCAGAAAATCAAGTGAAGGGTGATGAATCAGAATGAGTGATTAAGCATTGCTTTACTTTTGTATTCTTAATTTGAGTGTTAAAGCCATATTAATATGTATTTAAGGTTAACTGCGGTTTCAACCGAAACCATACAATAATGCGAAAACCGCAACAAACCGTATCGAGAAAACATGGTTTGGTTATTTTTTTTTACCAAACTGTATACTACACTTTGGGTGGATTTCCTCCCAAACCAAACTGTTTATACAAACCCAGATAAAGTAAACGGTAGGTATTAAAGGTATATTCTTTGTTAGTTTTACGTAAAGTAAAAGGTACGCATAAATAAGTACAAAAAATCATGTTATTTGTACTGCTCTCAATCATGGTAATAAGTTGTGATATTTATTTGCCATGCCGCTAATGAAGAGAGAGTATGGTCATAAATTGTTTTCATATGACTTACTGCCTGTTCGGCAACTCTGTTACGGAACATATTTGCTTGAAACAGAGTTTCTACTCGAAACACGTTTGGCAGCCTGGTTTTTGTCCGTCTTTTATGCTGTTGTTAAAGAATCTGTTTCTAGAAACGTTCAATCTTACTAGCTTGTACTCCACACATGCTAAGCAGGCTACATGTCTTTTTAAGTACTTTGGGAATATGAATGACGTAATTGTTTAGAGTTACTCCTATCATATTTTGAGCATTAAACCTTTTATGATTTTCCTTTTCCATCCGTAAAAGCAATGCTTAAATAAGAAATTGCTAATAAGTAAGTCATCTGCATTCTCATTTAATAACAAGAGTACTTCCACAAGTAATTTCATAAATGAACAACATTATATATATATATATATATATATATATATATATATATATATATATATATATGATTTGAATTGCGGTAGAGAACAATGCATAAGAAAACCAAATACTGTAAAGTGGGACGTTCTTTTTTTATGGATGCGTACAAGAATCATCACAAGAATCATGGATACTCCTTCTCCATAGGCTCACTTTTCAAAGGAAATAATTCTCACTTCTATCTTGATTGTTCTTTCTCAAGAAAATAAGAGACTTTAGATTATTTTTTTAATTTTTTTTAATGTTGTATTAATAATATTCAATAAAAAATGTATTCGGTATAATGAATTTATGATTCAATTTAAGTTACATGGTTGAAGACTTAGGTACACTCAGTTTCCGAGAAGTACCAACTAAATTTAGGTTACATGGTTGAAGACTTGGACACTATCAGTTTTCGAGTTGTACTTCTGCTTAGAAATCTTATATAGAGTCCATGTATCTCTCTTTTGGTACATTTTGATACTGACAGTTAGGGTGTAAACCAGCCGAACCGAGCCGAACCTACAGGTGTTTGGGCTTGGCTCTCTAACTCTAAGCGAGGCTAATTTTTTACTGAGCGGCTCTAGAGCTTTAAAAAAAAATATACAAACTGTTGAACCAAAGAATGAAGCTTGTGAAAGTATCCCTCCTTCCCAAATTGTGTCATGTTTGAGGTTGCACAATACAGAGTCTGAAAGGGACTTCGTAAATATGGTTGCCACTAACAAACACGTAGTTGAACACACTGTTCACAGTAGAGTGGTTTCGTCTTGGGCTTATAAATACTAAAAACCCAAGCTGCTCTCTCTCAATTCTCTCTTTCATTGTTCAGATTCACTGCTAAACCTTCCATCTGATTTCCTCCTCTCTCTCTGATGGCTCAGTTTTCAGTCCCTCCGACACCTCTCCTGAAAGATGAAGTTGACATAGTCATTCCCACTATCCGAAAACTAGATTTTCTGGAGGTGTGGAGGCCCTTTTTCCAGCATTACCATCTCATCATCATCCAAGACGGCGATCCCTCCAAGAAGATCGATGTCCCTGAAGGATATGACTATGAGCTCTACAACCGCAATGACATCAACCGGATTCTGGGTCCTAAAGCCTCGTGCATTTCATTTAAGGACGGTGCTTGCCGATGCTTTGGTTTCCTGGTCTCCAAGAAGAAGTACATCTATACCATCGATGATGATTGCTTTGTAAGTTTCTTAAACCCTAAACTTATGAGGTTTTTTTTACTTTGTTGAGTTTATATGATTTTGGTCTGTGGGTTGTGAATTTTGGAGGAAATGGAATTGTGGGTCTAGTTGGTTGTGGAGTTTGATGTTTGAACTGGGTTGTGCCTACTTCTTTTAGCTGATTGATTTGTTGATCTAGGATTGAAAAGTTTAAATCCGTCTCGTGATTTGTGTTCCTGATGATGCAAACTTTGATCTATTTGAAACCTTAGTGATGGAAGTTAAACTAGATTGAAATACAGATGTGATCTGTGTATCCGTATTTCTTCTACTTGATAGTGATCTGGTGTGGAACCCGAATACCTGTTTAATCTGTCTGAATCTCTTGTTTATATTTTCAGGTAATGCCTTTTTTGAGTAACTTTCTGTCACAGATTTGAAGGTGACTTGTTATCTATCAGTTTGGATAGACTTATGTACTGTGATTTGTCGTCTCTTCAGATAATGAATCAATTGAAGTGGATAGTTCATCAATGACATTCCAACTAATTTGCAAAATTGGAATGTTTTGTGTGGACCACAGTTCAACAACCTCTGGCCCCCTATCATTAAGGTTGAACTTGATTGCAATCCTAGGATATGCTAGTCCCTGAATGCTCTACTAAACTTGAACTTGATTGCCCACTTAATGTGCTCCAGAACTTGAGTTACAATATGTTTTACATTCCAACCTCTGTATTTCTGCTTGCTTGGTATGGACTAAGGAATCTGGGCGAATAAGTTGCATTGTGAAAAGGGTCATGATGAAGTATCGTGTATGGTAAGGGAAAGAATCAACTTAGCATGCTGCATAGTATGAATATGTTGGGTTCTGCAATATAAGTGGACTAGGTATTACCCATGCCTGAAGGCAATATCTAAAAAGTTTGTTGTACGAGTGATACCATAAACTTCTATAAACTGTATAAAGGTTGTGGGTCAAACTGTGATAAAATGTAAATTGCAAATTATAAATTAATGTGTGGGACCCACACCGATTTAGTTTCTTATATAGATACCTTGCGGTGTTTCCTTTGTATATATCTGACTGGTTAAATTAATTGCTAAAAGTTTCACAGAAGGTAAGGGACTAAGGGGCATCAAGTTTGTGTTTTTTTTTCACGCATGCCAGTTTCTTTATTCGCGGTAGATCTTGTTCTTCGGTTATGATCTGTATCTCCTCTAATTATTCCGAACAAAATATGGATTGCTTCTATACCTCTTTTTATTATGTGGTTTTCTTGTGCCAATTGTGCATTTGTTGACTTGTTGCAGGTGGCTAAGGATCCTTCTGGTAAAGATATTAATGCAATTGAGCAGCATATCCAGAACCTCTCGAGCCCATCAACTCCCTTCTTCTTCAATACCTTGTATGATCCATACAGAGAGGGTGCTGACTTTGTCCGTGGATACCCATTTAGTCTCCGTGAGGGTGCTCCTACAGCAGTTTCTCATGGCCTCTGGCTTAATATCCCTGATTATGATGCCCCAACTCAGCTTGTCAAGCCTCGTGAGAGGAACACAAGGTACATAATATGAAATTATCAATTATGCTCTTCAAATCCAGCCAAATCCCATGTCCTTTTCCGTAAATTTAGGATCTTTCCAGCATTTTTCCACAATTTTATTCAGATCACAGAACTGATCTTTAGATAGTTCAAAATCTTCCATGTCTTACAGGTATGTGGATGCAGTTATGACTATTCCCAAGGGAACTCTCTTCCCCATGTGTGCTATGAATCTGGCATTCAACCGTGAGCTCGTCGGCCCAGCAATGTACTTTGGTCTCATGGGTGATGGTCAACCAATTGGACGGTACGACGACATGTGGGCCGGCTGGTGTGTCAAGGTATCGCTCGTGCTTATGCTGTCTTGTTGTAGCTTATTATCTCCCTCATCCATCCAGTAACTCAAATCGCAACCAATGTATGGGAATCCGAACTTTTGTCCGTTCTGATTAAAATCAGTCATTTTAATTTAATTCCGTTTGTTGCACCCTTTTTCGATTCCGATTAAAACCTGTTTTGGACCAGTAATATGCAGATTATTTAATCTCCAGTTTTGCAGATCCTTTCATATTCTGCATATTTTTAAGCTCATACCAAACAACATTATAATTTTCAACTCTTTTTAATTTTCAGCCAGCTTATTTTCTCAGATTATTTTCAGCTGATTATTTAGATTTTCAGTTGGTACCAAACATGCCCTTAATCTGGATTCTATAATCTTCACATAGTTCACCATTCTTTGCGGATTTACTGTGAAACCGTAGGTAATCTGTGATCACTTGGGATTGGGAGTGAAGACCGGGCTTCCATACATCTGGCACAGCAAAGCCAGCAACCCATTCATGAACCTGAAGAAAGAATTCCTAGGTCTCTTCTGGCAGGAGGAGCTCATCCCCTTTTTCCAATCCGCCACCTTCTCAAAAGAAGCCACCACCGCGCGTGAATGCTACCTCGAGCTCTCGAAACAAGTTAGGGAGAAGCTGGTGAAAGTGGACGAATACTTCCTCAAGCTAGCTGATGGCATGGTTACATGGATCGAAGCTTGGGATGAACTGAACCCGTCTGAAGCTGTTGCTGCTGAACCAACCAATGGCACTGGGAAATAGATTTATTTACTGTTTTAGATATTATTATGTTAAATAAATCATTTGGTAATTTACATAAGATGCCCTTATAGTATGTACAAAAGACAAAATTACCCCTACTGAAGCAATTGTACTGTTTTGAAATACAAAAGTTTGATTATTTTGATATTGAAGTTTGGCTGAATTGGAAACACCGTGGAGCCATAGTTACAGGGCTTACTAAGTGTTCGGTGAAATGCTTAGGAGAAAATGGTGATCAAAGTGGCAATATACTGCTATCTGAGTTTCTCACAATTGAGCAGCTGAGTGTGGCATACGAATTTTTCAAGTTCAACAACCTCTCCTAACTCAACAATCTTACTGTACTTAACTGCAAATGACCCTGTTTATATGCACATCTCTGACAAATGCAACTGAGTCGCGATCATTGCGTTTCTGAACCAATGCAACTCTTGCAGAAACTATTCACTACCGAAAACATTCTCGTCATCTTCTTCTTCCTCTTTTATCTCTTGGGTTAGGCATGGACGAGTCCATATCTTGGCATGGTTCTTGCTCACCAACCGCGATAAACCTTCTCTTCATTTGCACCGATAAATGAGCATTTGCTTCCATCCCTCTGACATCTTCAGCCAGTGTTTTTTGACTCTATTGATTTTAGTTGATATAATTTCTTTTCAAAATAGTGTTTCAGTAATCTAAAACAGTGTTTTCTAGGCTCTTTTAGCTCAGTCATTGCCTACCACTATTGCATCTCATAACTGTCTGATTATAACCTATTTTCTTATAAAATAAACGTGAGCAGCTACCATACATCAATCTTATTGTGATCTACTACTTCTGTCCATGAAACTAAATCTTGCTGAATATATAGTTCTAACAATGAATTTGATTTACTATATCTGTGAACATATTTCTTCTCGAGACTTCCAAGTTCTCGCAGCAGCCATGGAGTGGTTCGTGGAGTGGTAGGCACGTAGCTACATTCTTCCAAGTTCTCTCAGCACACAGCGATGGCGACAGAGCTCAAAAATTTTCTGCGTGGAATTCGAATTCGGTGGAGGTCGTCTGAGTGAAATCCAAAGCCAAGTGTTTTAGCTGTTTCGTAAGAGTCGGAGCCCCACAGTAAAACACTCCTGCATTTGTCAAACAAGCAATTGTTACTGATAAACCCCTACTCTAATACAGTAACTTGTGAACTGATATGAGTAAACCATAGCTAACAAGCTCGCAACTGAGAAGGCCAAAAGCAAATACACTGGAAAAGTACTGAGCATGCAACTTACCAACTTTCGTATCAGTGTGTTTGAGTGCGATTCGGTTGTACACATTGGGCCAGTTGGGCCTGGCAAAGTGGGACTTGACCCGAGTTCCCGACACAACATCGACACGTTTTTTGGCATGGTTGAGCGACTGAAGCATAGTGATGAGTGCCGATCGCGCATCGCCTTCTTCATAAACGCTAGTACAGTGGATGTGCATTTCTACGACTCCTTTCTCATCCGATTCAGCCACTTCATTCATAACCTCCTTAAACCATTCGAAAGAGCCTTGTTCTCTTGCAAGCCAATAGAAGTAGGCTTTCCTAGTCCTGAAGAAGTTATTTTTATTACCGTTGCCAGGCGGCGGATGTTTATTCCCACCGCTCTCCAAAGCATCATAATAGGCTGCTTCTGCTGCTTCCGCCGCCTTCATGTTGTTCATAATGTCCTTCACAATGCTGATCATCGGTGTCGCCCCAATTCCTAACCCAACCAGTAACACCACCTCATAGTTCTTGTAGTCTTGCGCTGGCGCTCCGTATGGGCCGTCAAGCGACACTTTTGGGACCCTGTAAAACTCATATTCATAGCATGTTAGAGGAAATTTTCACTTAGCCTACACATAAACACGAATGCTATGTTCATTTGTCAGGAAAGAGACGCGATATAATGTTCCCCTAAACAGTAAAAATGAAAGAAATCTCTAGAAACTTATTTTCTCACATGTGTTCATTTCATAGGAAAAGAGGTGAGAAAGTGAGTAATAAAATTTCCTGCAAAATATTGTGCTTTTTGCATGAAACAATTTGAAGGAAAAAATTATGCACGAAAATAAGTATAGTAAGTCTCACAACTTTTCTGTAGAAACTGAACGGGAAAATATTAATTTTCGTTTTCCTTCACTTTCTGGACAAATGAACAAAGCCGAAGAGGTCTAAGCTTAACGCCTTACTTTGGGATGTTTTCTCCTTTGAAGAAGTCGGCTCTGAGGATTCCGCTTTTGTCGCCGGGTGGTCGCTTTTCACATAGCTATAATTAACAAACAGGAGAAACAAAAAGAATATAGCAAATATATCGGTCGAACTCCAAACACGTGCCACGGGTAGAAAAAAAAGGGAAACACACACCTGTGAGAACACGGTCGTGATTTGTCCTGTCCAATCACCTAGAGTGCGGATGTGAACACTCAAATATTCATCGTCCGGAGCTGAAGTGATAGAGAACGGATGCCTACAGATATAAGGAACACGGTTAAACACTAAAATAAGACCGTAAAAATATTACAACTAGTTACATTTTCTGACTTATGAATATTTAGGGACACTAACCATTCGAATGGAGAGACAGCGGAACATTTGACAAACATGTATTCTCCGCTCTTGTATTTAAAGCAACTAGGCTTCGACATGTATAGGGCTAACACATCCCCCTCACCAGGAAATTTAGGCGCTGACACTTGCCCGGGATAAACAACCGCTCTCAGTATCTTAACAGGCTCAACGACGCTCGATCTGAGTACCCTAACTAATCTTTCACAAGCGTATGCCACAACTGGAATCGCCAAGTACATCCAAGTCTGCCACCACAGTATACCAGCATAAGTTTATTACTATGTTCGTGCAAAGATTGACACCAATATTTGCATAAAGATTAGAACTTTTGACGTTTGACCTCCATGCAGCTTCTGTTGGCTGACAGTGCAATACATGCACAATGAGAATTGAGAGAAAACTCGCAAGCAGTGTTGAGTTTACTGACATCGCGCCTCAAACGTGTTGATAACGCCCCAACATACATGCACTATGAGAGATAACTCGCACGCAGTATAAATGTCCGCTATCAATACTGTTGGGGCGCGTTGTCGGTAAAATCAATAGTGTCATGTATTGCACTGTGAGAGAACATATACTGCATGAGAGTTATATGTCAGAAGTTCTATTTATAACATGAAACAATACTCACAGTTTTGTTGTACCATTCTTTGGTCAAGTAAAGCTTGATACCGTGAGCGACGAGCAGAACATAGACGACGACAAAGAGATGGTGCGAGTACCAGAAAGCGTTGAACCCAACGAGCCTTTTGAGGGATTTCGGTAAGAACTTTTTGTTGCTATTGTTGTAGTTCCTAAACCAAGGGCTAGCCAATGTGAAAGCTATAGCCATAAGAATCACCATGATGATTCCACTTATACCTTCAAAGCTCTTCACGAAGTGCCAGTAACTCTCCGGTTGTTTCCCAAAAAACTCCACCATGTCCTCGTACTCATCCGGGGTGGCGCTTATGAGACGAGGGAAATCGCACGCTAAATGAGAAATCGCGTGAATTCCAACCCCGATGGAAATCGCAATAGCAATCAGCTGTGACATTAATCACATCAAAACACATTCAAAGAACTTTAAACCGCCAAAGTCCCAAACCACATTCAATACTAGATTAGAGTGGGATGAAATTACTACTCCCCTAAGAAGCACAAGTGCGAGATACGGGAACTGGGTGCGGGTGCAGAAAATTACCAAAAGTTAAGGGTATGGGTGCGGCGCTGTGCGGTCTGACGACTTTGTTTATACTTATATTTTATATTATTTGTACTACTACTGATATAAAACGAACAATATTAGTAAACAGAACTATAATCAAACAAAAATTCTTCAGAATATTCTCTTCACGATGTTGTTCGTAGAGTGGAGAGGCGAGCAATCTAAATGTTAGAAATGTTCACATAGATGCACGTTCTTTTAGGTAAACTGTAATTGCATTTTAGTAGACCTCTTAACTAAAACTTCTAAAATAATCATGGTTTATCAACAAAACACCTGCAAAACATCCACAAGCACCAAATGATGTCATTAAATGGTCCCAGGCGACTGAGCTTATGACCAACACTATTCCATACTCAAAAGGGGAAAATTTATCCCAAAACTACTATCAGTGACGAACTTCTAAACTAAAATCGTCACAATCAGGGTGCATGCCTTAAAATTTGACCCAATGAAAATGAAGGCATGAAAGTGTCATTTCCCAAACTAGAATGAGTAAACATGTCTTTTACCCAATTAATAATCTACAAAAGGAGAGATTTTTTGTTGCTCCAAGTGCACCGTGTCAGCACGATACAATGATGGGAAGTACACCGAACAAAAACAAACACTTATTTTCGAACAAAAGGGGTACTCACTTTGTGGAAATCGATGTTGTCGTCGAATGGAACCACGGAACCCAACTTGGTCTTGTTCCTGAGCCAAGTGAGGGTGTTCCGACATACCGGGAGCAGAATCAGGGCCATGTTCAGCTTCAATGTTTCGGCGGCCCCTTTGGCCATACAAACACAAACACCCATCACCTTGTAAGAAGGTGAGTGGTTCCTGTACTGGATGTATTTCCAGGCAAATAGACCTGCCATGGCACAAAACCACAGCAACATAACCCAAACCCTCTTCCAATGGTCCAATATCAAGTACTTGGTCTTCCTCATCCATCTGATCCCTATCGGACTGGGCTTGAGCTGCTCACTTGTAAGCTTGCTAGGGTCTAGGCTATCGCCTCTCGCGTATGGATGAGGAATTTTGAACAAAAGAGTTTTCAACTCATCTATCTGTTGTTACACGAAAAACCATAATTACTTTTAGCTGCATTTGCCAAAATCATACTGATCAAATTCTAACAAGTCTCGATTGAGTCAGTTAACAAGATTTACCGTGATGTAACCAGAATTATCGTCGTCTATCTCTTCCATGATCATTGCTGCAAATTCGTCTGATTGGTCCCGGATATTCGATAGCTTGTTGGCTGAAGCACTCAGGCATATAATCTGTATTCCCATGACATTGTAAATCTCCAGCATGTTTTGTTCGGGATTATAATCTCATTTGAGATAAGCATCTGCTAGAAAAATTTATTCCGTTTGTTTTGAAGAGTTTCGGACACATATTGTGCTTTAATTTTTTTGAGAAGTATATTTTTTTTGAGAGAACTTGAGAAATATTTTTAATTTATGCTGATTAATAATTTGCAGGTTCTACAATCTCAGAATTGTTTTTTTTTTTTTTTTTTTTTTTTGTTTTTTTTTTTTGTCATGGGTTGCTGAAATACCATTTTTACCATCTTTTTCTATACAAATTGTCAGTTTGTCAAAACAAATAATATTACATGCCATGCAAGTTCAAATAAAAATATTTGTTGTAAATTTAATGGTAGAAGTTACAAGTGTTATAAAAAAACAATTAATTTTACGTTGAGATTTTTTATTGCATGCCAAATAGTTTTCATTTTTTTCTTGAGATAACCAAATAGTTTTCATTAGATCACTCACTATAGAATATTTTCATCAAATTAATGAGATTTTAAACTTGAACCAAACACGCTATGACTTTGAGAAAATCGCTTATTCGTACCTCTTCGACTTCTTCTACGGAGATTTTTCCGTCGGCATCTTTATCAACCCTGCATCAAATTTCAACAATTAGTTCCTCTTCAATCGATACGACTGCTACATCCTGAACCCTAAATCAGTGTATATTTTTACATTTCAGAATGTCCTATAATTTGAAATCCACTTGCATAATACATTTTTGTAATATTTATCCTTGAAATGTTCTGATGAACCTCTTTAGTCAAACCTGGACTCGTTTGATAAAAGAGAGGAGCTCCATCCGGATAACATTTCGACTCGACCTGTTAGGTAAAGTCAACTCACAGCCCTTTGAATTCTCGTTTCCCCAATCATTGATCTATCTTTAGAAAAACGTCCATAAACATGCCATAATTATGTTATGATAAAAAATTTGTGTAAGTTTATACTATAAACATGCCATAATTATATTATGATAAAAAAACTGGTGTAAGTTCATACTTGTGTGCGACCGATGATGCATGTTCACTAAAAAAGTGTTATTTTTCTTGTTACAAGATAAGAATATATTATCCTACTATTAGGGGGAGGTTCGAACTCAAGACCTCACCTCCAATTGACTGTCTCAACAACCCTAATCACTAGCCACTTGGCTGAAGGACAAGCTAAAAAATGGTTAATTGCATTTTATCCCCCCTGTAGTTAGAAGTTTGTGCGAAACCCCCCGTGTGGTCTCAAATATTGCACTGTACCCCTGCAGTTTCATTTTTGTGTGGTAAGGAAGTATTTTTCATTCAATAGGATAAAAGGACTTCACTACCCTTTTATAAATAGCACAAACCACTCTAAACTCTACTCTCTCTCCATTTGCCTGTACATCTTCTTCTTCCTTCATTTTCCCGATCCTTCTCCTTCCTTCTTCTCTTCTTCTCCTTCGTCCTACTTCTCCAAACCCAGCATCACCAGAGTTCCACCTACGACGCCACCACCGTCCTCTCCGTCTTCGATCTACACCACTGTTGTCGTCGGCTTCCTCCGCCTCCTTCCCCGACCTCCTACTCATCCTCCTCCTCCTCCTTCACCCACCTCCTCATCTTTCTCATTCCTTGTCTCCCTCCTCATTTTCCTCCTTTGTTAGATCCTCATACTCCTCATTCCCCGGCTTTCAGATTTGTTTTTTTTTAACACTGAGGGTAAAATGGGTATAAAAAATTGAAATTTGTCTGATTCTTTTAGTTTTAACGAAATCGCACAAAAACCAAACCACGTGACGGTTAAGTGAGCTTTAACCCTAAAAAAAGTGAGCTTTAAATTGCATAACCGTTATCCAAAGACTAGTATAGAAATTAACTTACATGTCGAAGAAAGTTTGGAGCCTGGAATCGAAGCTCTGATCAGCCAGTTGGTCCCAGAAGTCTTTCAGCTCCGCCTTGTTTATCGAATCGCCGGCTATGTTCCGCCGCCGGGCAAGCACATCGAATAGCCTCAAGTCCGAATCCAGCGGATTATTGATTTTACCTATGCATTCACCAAACTGACCACGATTAAGCTGCCCGTCGCTGCCCGCGGTCAGGGCCTCGAACCGCTTCTCCACGGCGGCCCAACCACCGTGGCTGCCACCGGCCTTGCTGATGAAATTCAGCCCCTCCAGAGCATGCGCCGCCGCAGATTCGCTCCGACCGGAATGACCCAGTGAAGGCGGTGGTGGCTGTTTCAGGAGGGAAGCCAAACTGACGAGCTCCTGTGACGCCGGCATAATCTTAGAAGAACCATTTCTCGGAAAAATTAATGAACCAAACGACGACGATGATCTCCTCTCGGAGCTATCGTTTCTTCCGGTGATCTTATCGTTACTGTCGTGCTGACGCGGGTGGTTGTTCACTGAGTAAACCCCCTTTCCGTCGTCGTCTATATCCATATCTATATAATATATAAAAACAACAGAGCACACAGGACTAGCTAGTTCAGGTTTGTAAAAATGTGCGAATGAAGTTGTGGATGGTTTATGAGCAAAGAAGAAGATAAGAAGAATGTAGATATATAGAATTAGAGTGTTAGTTGATCTTCATTCTTAATGACATTCTTTTGGTTATGATTGCCATGGAATAAGGGCAAGTCTTAGTCTTCCCCCAAGTCGTAACGAAATTCTTAAATATAATGTTTCTGCTAAAACGATATGCCAGTATGCCACCAAACTCTTGGCTAATACTATATCTCGTTACTTCATATACACGCGTATTATTAGATTTCAATAAAAATGTTAGTTACATATCTTTCACACTTACTACATAGACGATTATCCCATTCCTCCATGTATTTTTTTTGGTTAGTCCAAGAATGACGTAAATCAACAAACCGGAAACAAACAAAGAGCAAACAGGACTAGTTCATGTCGCTACGAACACTGATAATGACTCTAATGAGGATGCTAGCAATTGCATTAGCAGCTTCGTTGGCTTCTCTGTTGATGGAGAAATTCTTGTTTGCTCTAAGAGAAAATATGACGTGGTGCTCTAATCAATACAGCACAGGACACGTCAGGAAGAAAGATGATGAGTGGCAGACAAAAGAAAGTGAATTTCCTACATGTTCCTGACGTGTCCTGTGATATATTGATTAGAGCACCACGTCATATTTGCTCTTAGAGCAAGCAATAATTACTCCTGTTGATGTGCCTAATCTCGCTTTGAAAGCCTCTAGGAAGAGTACGAATGCCATGGACAATGAGGTTTGGTGGAAGCTCGTGTTGTTGTATGAAGGTAATGGGTTCCTGAGAATCTAACTCAATAAGCACCTATTTCATATTTTCTTTCATGTATGATCACAAGAGTTCTTTGAATACCCCATAACACAGCTTCTAGGGCTGAATTGTCCAATTGGTCCCATGTAGCACTTAATGCAGCTTCCTTGTTCAGCTTTAAGCAATGGGTAAAATTCACTTACACCCCCTCAGTTTTGGTCAATCTTCACTTACACCCCCCCCAAGTCTGGAAAACTTTACTTACACCCCTTATGACTACCAAACATGTGGTCACTTACATCCCTTCTATGCATTCAGTATGCTAGTTCTTGTGGTAACTTCTCAAAATCAATTTTTCAGACAAACTTAAATTTGCAGAGGCTGTAAATGTCAATTCAGCCCAATATATATTCTGAACATATACAAAATATTTGTATTCTATCACATGTTTCATATGCATTTCTGAACATGATGCAGTTACTTTTTGAAAAAATCGGATTAACTCGAGTTAGAGTTTACAAAATTAAAGTTGGATTGACTTTTATAGCATTTGTAAGGGTAAATCTGCCAAAAAAACTGAATTTAGAAAGTTAAGCTACCAATTAACAGAGTAAATACACATAGGGACATAAGTGACAACTGACAACAATGTTTGGTAGTAGTGTAAGTGAAATTTTTCAAACTAAAAGAGATGTAAGTGAATATCAACCAAAACTGAGGGGCTGTAAGTAAAAATTACCCTTAAACAATTTGTCCATCTTTAATACCATCTGTGTTAAGTTTGACTTTGCAATCTAGGATTCGAGCAGTAGATAAGCAGTTATAAATGTTGTTATCATTTCTCACAGGCCCACCATTTCCCCCCTCTCCCTCTCCCTCTCCCTCCCCTTCCCCCAAACTACTACTCGTCTACAACCATGTGAGGGGAGGGGGATGAGGAGGGGTGCTATGGGGAGAAATTTTGTCTTGGGTGAGGGCATGTCCATGGGGAGATTTCATCCCCATGGACATGCCCTCACCCAAGGCAAAAAAATTCCCCATAGCACCCCCTCCCCTTCCCCCATAGGGTTGGACATGAACCGTATTTTTATACGATTTTCCCCATCCCCCCTCCCCCTCCCCCCATAGGGTTAGAGATGCCCTGACAAGAGCAAGTCTTCCGCAAGTCTCACCGAAATTTTTGATACACAATATACCTACTAATAAAAGCTGGTTGGTCCATGGAAAATTTCTCTTCCCGCTATTTTCATACCAAATGAACCCGCAGTTCAAATCGGTTCATCAGTTTTATCAAAAAGCACGCTTCTAACTAGCTTTTGCATGATCGATCCAACTATTGAACTGGTCATGTAGCGGTTGACTAGTATGAACCTTACGGTCAGTTTGGTTATTAAAACTTTAATAAATAGTGGATTATAGCTCTGTGTCTAATTTTTATTGGCCATATTTGGATGTGCTTAATTAAGATTATGAGATCGTAGATTATTGGAATGAGTGGTTGAGAAAATGAGGGGCACTATTTTAGCGTCAACCGCTTATTTCAACAATATAAAATCTCAAAATCTTCATTAAGCTCATCGATACAGGGTCATTATGTCGACATTACCCCTAAATAGTTTTTTAGGTAAAAATTAAAATACACTTTTGCCCCGTCTACTTTGATTGAAGGACACTTTCACCTCCTCCGGTTCGGAAAAGGACACTTCCACCCCTTTAGTGTGAAACTATTAGACCTCTCATTGTGAAGCTGTTAATCTGGACCAGGGTACGTCATTAAAATAGTTTGAAGGCAAATTCACCCAATAATGTATATAATATCCCTAGGTAACCCCTCATTTTGCATAACATAGGGCGAATTTATCCCAAAACTATTTTTATTGAAAGATTTGAACTCCAGACCAACGTGTCACAATATGTCTTGTAAGTTTTCAGAAGTTCGGCACACTGAAAGGGTGAAACTGTCCTTTTTCCAAATTGAAAGGATTAAAAGTGTCCTTCAACCAAACTAGAGGGGGTGAAAGTGACTTCTACCCTTTCCTTTAATAATTGTACACATAAATAGTGTTTTTAGGAAAGTTAATCATAAATAGTTTTTTTTAAACTTATCTGTTTGTCGCCTATTAAGTTCGAACTCAAGACTTCACGTATGGGCTTTTAAACGCCTCTACCACTTTGAGCTAGTATCCATTTGCTATTCCGAAATTGTTGATTACATATGTAACCACCAATTACCTCAGTTAAATATCTTATGTTTTCCTTCTAAAAAAAATCTTATTTTATTGCCACCAACTTCTCTCATGTTCTCACCATGCTGCACGATTCCATGAAGTAATAAGTTTTTTTTTTGTTGGGCAATTAAAAAATAAGTTGGTGATCTTCTTAAAAAATAAATAATTAAGTTGGTGATAAGTATTTTTATTAATTAAATTATTTTATAAACTCGTGGTAAACTATAATGAAGTTGGAGTCCAGCGTTTGTTTCGTCAAATTGTCCGTTTTATATTTCAAATTGATAAATTATCCTTAATTTTTGATTTATTCTGTAACCACCCATTTTCACATAAAATATCCTATTTTCTAGACTAAATTGCATTGGTGATGCCCATAACTGGACTTTTGTTTGAATTTGGTACCTATCTTTTCAATTGCAGCATCAATGACACTTATACTTTACAATATATTGCAACGGTTGTATAATCCGTTAAATTCCATCCATATAGTAGACAAAAACCAATGATCCGCTTATTCTCACTCCAAATTTCTACAAGATTTTATCCTCAAACAAAAAAAAAAAATCTACGAGATCACAAATTATACCAATAAATTTAAAATAATTAGAAAATTTTACATTTCTTAGTGTAATGATTTACTTAGTGTAGAAAGAGGTTGATGGTATGGAAGATTACATCGTGTTCTTGTAACGGGGAGCGAAAAAATAATAATACAAATGACCAAGTATAGAATCACAGAGATGAGTCAGGGTGGAGAATGGATGTAAGCCAAGTGTGTCAGAGAGAGGAGAGACAGTTTGCTAGGGTTTCCATAAAATAACGATCTGAATAATTCGACCGTCTATGAAGAGGATGACTTCTCTATATATATTTAAAACCAATATTAACGGTCATGGGTGGGGGTGCTTGCTAATAACTGTGTGGTCACATCGGATATTTCGAAAGATCGTGGATATGGCCATTTTAGACAACTGTTCAGAACCGGTCATGTATATATGAAGAGGTGTGCAAGTCTTATCTCTGACATACAATGGTCGCAGATGATAGAGCAACCGCCTACGATGAGACTTATTCCAGCCTCCCAACCACTCGATCCCTTGGTTCTCATGCGAGCTGCTATCTATGACGGAACCCTGTCTCATAGTACAAGTAAGCTGACATGATATAATCTGGTGTGCATGGAACACTAATTAATAAACACCTGCATATTGCCGATATGTACACGTGACAGCAGACAAAGACTGTATTTTGGACTATCTACGTTAGCCCCTCTTGGGAATTGATCGAGCTTGCGAAGCTTATGCGCACTTGTAGACCCCTGGCCATTATAAATTTTAATTTCTAAAACTATTCACATTTTTACGTAAATATATACATCTATATAATAAATCAGCTAGGCGTTCCCCTTTAAAAATTCTCAACGAGAAGATCTTAGCCATCTAATTTTTAAAAATGTCTTGAGGCATTCTGGTGTGTTAATTTGACTGATATATTTTTTTCTTACATAAGTTATTAAAATTGAGTTAAGGTAAAGTATTCAGGGAAAATTATTTTAATTATCATTCAATATAAATTTATTTCAAGAAATTTAATATAACTCAGAATAATATCATTCTAAATATATAATGTTTACTAAAAGAACATTGATATGTTGGTGTAATTTAACAAATTATGGGGACATGAATGAGGGGTACAATAATCCTTTTACATATTTCCTTTCAATATATAGATGGACGTTAACAGTAGGTATCGCTGTTGAAACAATCTAGAAGTATAGGTGTCCCATATGTTGTAATTGTAACTTTGAGTATCAAATCAATACAAAATCCAAACTATGGGTATTATCATGCAATTTAGCCCATTTTTCACTACACCCACTTCTAGTTCTCACTGTCGCACAATTCCAAGTCAACGATATATTTTCTTCTATTTTTTTCCTTTTGAAGAGAACAATATCTATTTTTTTTTGAGGAAATCTATTTTTTTTAGAGAACAAGAACAATATCTATTTTATCCTAAAAAAAAACAATATCTATTTTTCCTATCTATTCAATTATTTTATGTCAACTATAGAATGTTTGGTGTCATTTTTTTTCCATATTACCCCTGAGTAGTTGATTATTATATTTGTAACAACCCATATCCTCACTTAAAAAGAAATCCGGCTTATTAAGGGCATCTCCAACCCTATGGGAGAGGGGGGAAACCGTACAAAAATGCGGTCCATGTCCAACCCTATGGGGGGAGTGGAGAGGGAAGGGGTGATGTGGGGTGAAATATTGCCTTGGGTGAGGGATGTTTAGGGGGGATATCTCCATGGACATCCCCTCCCCCTCCCCCTACATGGAGTTGTAAATTAATTTGATATTTTCCAATATAAATTACAATTAGTAATATTTTATGATTAATTATGTATTATTTTACTATGATTAATAATTTATTATTATTTATAAAAAAAATAATTTACTCACGATTCTTGGAAAGTATATTTACGAAAAGTCATTGTTATCTTATTTTGTTCAAAATTTTAAAAAATCTTATTTTTATAGAGTTAACAATTATAATTACTAAATAATTAGAACCAAGATTAAAAAAGCGTCAAATTTATTGAATCACAAGGATATAAAATAGTATTCAGATACAAAGCAAATATCGCCACTTTAGTATATATATATATAAATATATATATATATATATATATATACATATTTGTATACATTTTTGTATTTACTTTTTTTAGTATTAATATTTTATTTTTAAATCATTAAATATATATTAAATTATTTTTGTGGGTCTAGTTGGTTGTGGAGTTTGATGTTTGATCTGGGTTGTGCCTACTTCTTTTAGCTGATTGATTTGTTGATCTAGGATTGAAAAGTTTAAATCCGTCTCCTGATTTGTGTTCCTGATGATGCAAACTTTGATCAATTTGAATACCTTAGTGATGGAAGTTAAACTAGATTGAAATACAGATGTGATCTGTGTATCCGTATTTCTTCTACTTGGTACTTGGTAGTGATCTGGTGTGGAATCCGAATACCTGTTTAATCTGTCTGAATCTCTTGTTTATATTTTCAGGTAATGCGCATGCATATTGTAGTTGATTCTTTCCCTTGCCATACACGATACTTCATCATGACCCTTTTCACAATGCAACTTATTCACCCAGATTCCTTAGTCCATACCAAACAAGCAGAAATACAGAGGTTGGAATTCAAATCATATTGTAACTCAAGTTGTGGAGCACATTTCAAGGTACATTCATATTACCACTCCGTCCCACCTCTAACGCACTATTTGGACTTTTTTCACCCGTAACTGGGTCACTTTGACCTGGTGATTTGGATCGCAAAACGATGAAATTTTTCGATAATTTTTTAATGGTCTTGTA
This sequence comes from Linanthus parryae, assembly GCA_023055425.1. Lineage (NCBI taxonomy): Eukaryota > Viridiplantae > Streptophyta > Magnoliopsida > Ericales > Polemoniaceae > Linanthus > Linanthus parryae. Next base: position 13,378,125 of record JALGPY010000008.1, on the reverse strand, counting down.
GAATAAGAGTTACTCTACAACACTTCAAAAAAATTATCTAAAAATTGCAAAGTTTTGCTATCCAAATCATCAGGTCAAACTGACCCAGTGAATAGTGGTAAAAGTCCAAATGGTGCAAAAGAGATGGGACGGAGTGGTACCAGGTTCCAAGTGGCAAATCAAGTTTAAGTTTAGCAGAGCATTCCGGGCCTAGTATATCCTAGGATTGCAATCAAGTTCAACCTTAATGATAGGGGGGCAGGGGTTGTTGAAGTCTGGCCCACACAAAACATTCCAATTTTGCAAATTAGTTGGAATGTCATTGATGAACTATCAACTTCAATTGAACAGTTATTTGAAGAGACGACAAATCACAGTTCATAAGTCTATCCAAACTGATAGATAACAAGTCACCTTCAAATCTGTGACAGAAACTTAGTGCATGTTTGGCATCCATGTTTTTAATCAACTTTGATTAAAAACAGGGTTGTTTTTTTAAACCCATTTGGTATGCATGTTTTTCTGTCTGTTTAAAAACAAAAACATGCTGAAAAACAGCTGTTTAAAAAAACAGCAAATGTGGTGTTTTTTTGATTTTTTTTCATATTATTGGTGTTTAAAAACATTTCAACTATGATTAGATGCAAGAAATATCAAATATATGTCGGTATTGTACGTAAAAATGATTTTCAAGCAAATTAATATTTAAATTTAGTAATGTTGCCAAACGTGTTTTTGATTTTAAACACTGTTTTAAACGGATACCAAACATTTTTTTGATTATGTTTTTAAACGTGTTTTTTTGGTACGTTTTTTTCCCACTGTTTTTCTTGTTTTTAAACGGATACCAAACAAGCTCTGAATGTGTTGGGTTTTCTGCAATATACTAGGTATTACCCGTGCCTGAAGGCATCATCTTAAAAGTTTGCGGATCATGCTATAAACTGTATCGAGGTTGTGTGTCAAACTGTGATAAAATGTAAAATACAAAATTCCAAAATGTGTGGGACCCACACCGATCTAGTTTCTTATATAGAATACCTTATGGTGTTTCCTCTGTATATATCTCTGACTGGTTAGATTAATTGCTAAAAGTTTCACATAAGGTAAGGGGCATCAAGGTGTTTTTTTTTTTTTTTTTTTTTTTTTTTTTTTTCGGGTAGATCTTGTTCTTAGTTACGATCTGTATCTCTTCCGATTTCTCCCACCAAATATGGACCTCTCTCGCTCTTTTTCTTGCTTGCTTTTTGTTTATACTTAGAGTAAATGAAAAAGCATAGTCTATTCTGTAACAAATATGGATTGCTTCTGTACCTCTTTTAATCAGAAACCATTATGTTCTTTCATGTGCTAATCGGGCATCTGTTACCTTATTGCAGGTGGCTAAGGATCCTTCTGGTAAAGATATTAATGCAATTGAGCAGCAAATCCAGAACCTCTCGAGCCCATCAACTCCATTCTTCTTCAACACCTTGTATGATCCATACAGAGAGGGAGCTGACTTTGTCCGGGGATACCCATTTAGTCTCCGTGAGGGTGCTCCTACGGCCGTTTCTCATGGCCTCTGGCTTAACATACCTGATTATGATGCCCCAACTCAGCTTGTCAAGCCTCGTGAGAGGAACACAAGGTACAAAATATGAAATTATCAATCACTCTGAATATCAGCCAAATCCAACGCCCTTTTCCGTAACTTAGGTCCTTTCAGCATTTATTTCAAAAAATTTATTCAGATTACAGAACTGATCTTTAGATAGTTCAAACTCTTTCATGTGTTGTAGGTATGTGGATGCAGTTATGACTATCCCCAAGGGAACTCTCTTCCCCATGTGTGGTATGAATCTGGCATTCAACCGTGAGCTCTGTAAGACTATAGGGGTTATTCTGCAATTAGTAATAAGTTTGTAATAGAGAGGGAAAAGTTGTTAGAGTTGTTAGCTTAGTTAACTGAGTATTAATAGTGTAATTGGTTTTCAGTTAATGCTAATGAGTATCTTTCTTTCTCTCTCTCTTCATTTCTGTCCTTCTCTCTCATTTCTTCTTCTTCCTCTTCTTCACCATTTCTGCATAAGCTTGAAGGTTTCTTCATGGTATCAGAGCCAGCAAGGCTCATCGCCGCCGATTATTGACTGCCGGAGGTTGTTTCCGGTCATCTCCTCTATCTGCGATCCTCGACGGAGGTCACCGAATTGCCTCGATCTTCAACCTAGGGTTTGTCTCCAGCGTTGCTGTTTACGATGCTTTCCTCGATGATTTCTGCGATTCATCTTCTTCGGACAAAGGTTCAATCTCTCTCTCCGTTCTCTGTATCTCATTAATGGTGGATTTCATCTTTACTGCACTGAGTTCAGACTCGAGTTTATCTGCCGAGTTTTGCCGAGTTTATTTCTTTCGTACCGAGTTTTGCCGAGTTTAGCTGAGTTCACGGTTACTCTACCGAGTTTTGCCGAGTTAAGACCGATTCGTACCGAGTTTTGCCTGTTTCAGCTGTTTTTGGTCTTCTGCTGTCATGGACTCATCACTACCAGCTGGATTACTGTTTCTGATTTCCAATTTACGGTCTCTAGTTCAACTCAAGCTCGACAATACTAATTACATGCTTTGGAAAGCTCAATTAGAGGCAGTCTTGCAAGCAAATGATCTTCAAGAATTCATTACTACACCTCCACCTTCAGAAATGTGTCTCTCTGCTTCTGGCTTATCTGTTTCTAATTCTGCTTATAGCTCTTGGAAACACATTGATCAACATCTGAAAACTTGCCTTATTGCATCTATTTCACCTACTGTTCTACCTCTAATATTGCATTTGCCAACTTCCTATGCTATTTGGACTCATTTAGCTCAGAGATATACTTCATTGTCTCGGTCTCATATACATCAACTCAAGTCTCAGTTGATCAGTCTTCACAAAGGCTCTCAGTCAATGATAGAATATTTGGATTATGCCAAGAACCTAGTTGATCAGTTACTTCAAGTTCAAGAATCTATAAATGAAGAAGATCTAGTTCTTTTTATTCTACAAGGTCTCCCATCTTCTTATGATCATGTCAAATCCAACCTTAGACTTAGAGCTGGAGCTCTAACTGTCAATGAGCTGTCTGCTCTTCTTCTCTCTGAAGATCTTCATATTAAACCTCCACCTTCCTTTTCCAAACCTGTCACCACTTCCTCCTATCAGCTCCCATCATCTCCACAATCCTCTGAGCTTCTCACAGCCTATCCAGCATTCAGACCTCCTAATGGCAGAGGTAGGGGTCACTTCTCTAGAGGAGGACACAATGGTTTCTCTAGGGGATCTAATCAGTATGGAAGGGGTCAAAAACAGTGGTCACAAGGCAAAGGCATTGGCTATCCATCAAACTACAATGAGGTTGTCTGCCAAATTTGTGGCAAGAGCAGACATACAGCTCTTAACTGCTGGTTTAGAACTGACACAACCACATCCAGCAGCTCTAAACCTCAGAATCAACACTTTCACTACAAACAACATCAGCCAACCTATCAAGCTCAATACAGCAATGTGTCAAATCACTCATATTCTCCAGACTTCAGTCCTCCTAGCTCTTATCCACCTGATCAAGATCAACAGATGATATCTTCTCCTATGGCATTTTCTACAACTAACACATCCAACTCAGGTTTGCAGTCATGGATATTTGATTCTGGAGCTAATACACATGTTACTCATAATGCATCTCTTTTGCATCATACCTTGCCTTATACTGGTTTGCATAATGTGACAGTTGGAAATGGATCCAAATTGCCTATTACTCATCAAGGTGATGGCATTCTACCATTACCTACTGGTAATCTTAGTCTTCCTCACACTCTCTATGTGCCTGCTATGCATTCAAATCTACTCTCTATTTCAAAATTAACACATGATAATAATTGTATTGTCATCTTTTCTGCTAAGACTTTCCAAATCAGGGACTTGAACAACAACTTGCTGTATCAAGGCCTCTGTAAGAATGGTCTCTACACTGTTCCCACCACTTTGGTTAGTTCACCTGCTTCTCCTTCACATGCACATTCTCATTCTGCTTATATTGCTAACACATCCTCTTCACCAAATACTGCAGCTACAGTAGCTTTTTCCAAGGACATATGGCATCAAAGACTAGGACATCCATCTGTTCTTGTTCTCTACCAATTATCTCACACTTTATCTGTATCTTCTGCTAAGTGTTCATCACTTTGTATCTCTTGTGAAGTTGCTAAATCTCACAAACTTGAATTTCCTGTATCCAAATCACATGCTAGTGTTCCTTTTCAGCTTGTTCACTCTGATGTGTGGGGCCCTTCTCCTATAACTTCTTGTTCAAAATTTCAATATTACATCTTATTCATAGATGACTGCACTAGATTTTGTTGGATTTATCCCCTTCTTACAAAAGATCAAGCATTTGCTGCTTATCAAAATTTCACATCTCTTATTCACGCACAATTTCACACTAATATTCAAGTGTTCAGGTCAGATAATGGTTCTGAATTTCTTTACACTGAATTTGGTGTCTATCTGCAAACTCAAGGTACTATTCATCAAACTAGTTGTCCTCATACCCCTCAACAAAATGGTAGAGTTGAGAGGAGACACAGACAACTAATTGAAACCACTCTAGCCCTTCTTCATCATGCTTCTATGCCTCTTAAATACTGGCTAGAAGCTGTTGCTGCATCTAACCACCTTATTAATATTCTTCCCAAGAAATCTCTTAACTTTCAATCCTCTTATTCTCTTCTCTATAAAACCTGTCCACCATATACTTCCCTCAAGGTGTTTGGGTGCCTATGCTTCCCATGGCTAAAACCCTACACTAAACACAAATTACAACAAAGATCTAAACCTTGTGTCTTTTTAGGTTATTGTCCAAACACTAAAGGCTACAAGTGTCTAGATACCACCACTTCTACTATCTATATTTCTAGAAATGTCAAATTCTTTGAAAACATCTTTCCTTTTAAATCTCATTCCTCTTCTACTTCTGCAACCATATCAAATTTACAAAACACCTCTTATGTCAGTTCTTGGCTCCAATTTCCACCTGTTTTTACCACTGATATCTCCACCAATCCATTGTCCTCTTCTCATCATCCTGCTACTTCTACTTCTCTTCCTTCCCATGTACCTAGTCCTGCACCTACCTCTTCTCAATCTCCTAATAATACACCACATTCTCCTCTCTCTCTTCTAACACCTCTCCACCTCTTTCTTCTCCACCACCATTGCATATCTCTCACATTATGCAAACTAGATCCAAGGCTGGTATTCAAAAGCCTAACCCCAGATATCAGCTTCACTCATGTGATCTGTCTGCTACTGAACCTACCTCTTACAAAGAAGCCATGAAGTCATCACACTGGCTTAAGGCTATGACTGAGGAATATCATGCACTTTTGTCTCAGAAAACATGGACTCTGGTTCCTCTTCCTCCCTCAAGAAGACCTATAGGGTGTAAATGGGTGTTCAAAGTTAAAATAAATGCTGATGGAACTGTTTCTAGATACAAAGCAAGACTGGTAGCCAAGGGGTTTCATCAACAATTTGGCTTAGATTATGCAGAAACATTTAGCCCTGTGGCAAGACAGCAAACTGTGAGAATTTTTCTATCTTTAGCTCTATCTAAATCTTGGGAAGTTAGACAATTAGATGTCAGTAATGCCTTTCTTCATGGGGTTCTTGATGAGGAGGTATACATGGAACAGCCACCTGGCTTTGTGACTCATTCTGGTTTAGTGTGCAAACTTCACAAATCATTATATGGCCTCAAGCAAGCTCCAAGGGCATGGTACACAATGCTATCTACTTTTCTTCTCAGAAATGGATTCAAATTGAGCTTATCTGATGCTTCCCTGTTTGTGCTCAAGAAATTCAATCTTACAATTGTGGTCCTTATCTATGTGGATGATATCCTCATCACTGGTAGTCAAAAAGGTTACATTGACTCCTTGATTCATCACATGTCCACCACCTTTGCTATGAAGGACCTTGGTGCTTTATCTTATTTTTTAGGAATTCAAATCAGCACTACTACTCAGGGTTTTTATCTGCAGCAAACAAAATATGCTTCTGATCTTCTACAAAAGGCAGGCATGACAGACTGTAAACCTTGTGTTTCACCTATTTCTCCAAAAGTCATACTTACTGCAGATGATCTTCAACCATTCCCCAACATTCACCAGTACAGAAGTATAGTGGGAGCTTTGCAGTATCTTACAGTGACTAGACCAGATATTCAATTTGCCGTCAACAAAGCTTGTCAGCACTTGCATAACCCAAGACAATGTGACTATACTGGAGTAAAAAGGATTTTGAGGTACATCAAAGGTACTTTGAATACTGGACTTCACTTTGCTCCTGGAAATTTTCATATTACAGCTTACTCAGATGCAGACTGGGCTGGGGATCCTGAAGATAGGAGAAGTACCACTGGTTTCTGTGTGTTTCTAGGCACCAATCTTATCTCATGGGGATCAAGGAAGCAAAACACTGTCTCAAGAAGCTCCACAGAAGCTGAATATAGAGCCATGGCAGCTACAGCAGCAGAAATCAAGTGGCTAACTTACATATTGAGAGATCTGGGTATTATCTCCTCACAAAAACCTCAGCTATGGTGTGATAATATCTCACCCCTTATGCTCAGCACTAATCCAGTCTTCCATGAAAAGAGTAAGCATATTGAAATTGACTTTCATTTCATTAGAGAACAGGTAGCACTAAAACAGCTACAGGTAGCTCACATTGCTTCACAGCTCCAGCTTGCAGATGTCTTTACTAAAGCCCTGCCAATTGCTGCTTTTCAGAGTGTCTTATCTCAGTTGTGCTTGAGCTCTTTTAGCTCAGACAAGAATTTTCAAAATCACTAACAAGGAACTTCAGTTTAAGGGGGGATGTAAGACTATAGGGGTTATTCTGTAATTAGTGATAAGTTTGTAACAGAGAGGGAAAAGTTGTTAGAGTTGTTAGCTTAGTTAACTGAGTATTAATAGTGTAATTGGTTTTCAGTTAATGCTAATGAGAATCTTTCTTTCTCTCTCTCTTCATTTCTGTCCTTCTCTCTCATTTCTTCTTCTTCCTCTTCTTCACCATTTCTGCATAAGCTTGAAGGTTTCTTCAAGCTCGTCGGCCCAACAATGTACTTTGGTCTCATGGGTGATGGTCAACCAATTGGACGGTACGACGACATGTGGGCCGGCTGGTGTGTCAAGGTATCGCTCGTGCTTTTGCTGTCTTGTTGCAGCTTATTATCTCCCTCATCCATCCAGTAACTCAAATCGCAACCAATGTTTGGGAATCCGACCTTTTCTCCGTTCTGATTAAAATCAGTCATTTTAATTTAATTCCGCTTGTTGCACCCTTTTTCGATTCCGATTAAAACCTGTTTTGGACCAGTAATATGCAGATTATTTAATCTCCAGTTTTACAGATCCTTTCATATTCTGCATATTTTTAAGCTCATACCAAACAACATTATAATTTTCAACTCTTTTTAATTTTCAGCCAGCTTATTTTCTCAGATCATTTTCAGCTGATTATTTAAATTTTCAGTTGGTACCAAACATGCCCTTAATCTGGATTCTATAATCTTCACATAGTTCACCATTCTTTGCGGATTTACTGTGAACCGTAGGTAATCTGTGATCACTTGGGATTGGGAGTGAAGACCGGGCTTCCCTACATCTGGCACAGCAAAGCCAGCAACCCATTCATGAACCTGAAGAAAGAATTCCTAGGTCTCTTCTGGCAGGAGGAGCTCATCCCCTTTTTCCAATCCGCCACCTTCTCAAAAGAAGCCACCACCGCGCGTGAATGCTACCTCGAGCTCTCGAAACAAGTTAGGGAGAAGCTGGTGAAAGTGGACGAATACTTCCTCAAGCTAGCTGATGGTATGGTTACATGGATCGAAGCTTGGGATGAACTGAACCCGTCTGAAGCTGCTGCTGCTGAACCAACCAATGGCCCTGGGAAATAGATTTATTTACTGTTTTAAATATATTATGTTAAATAATCATTTGGTAATTTACAAAAGCTGCCCCTATAGTTTGTATAAAGACAAATTACCCCTAATGTTTGAAAGAAGCCAATAAACACCATAATTGTTTACTTTTTTCGAACAGATTATCACAAATGACTATTTTGCCTCAGTATATACTGAGTGCCTCAACTCTCTGTTCTTTCGCTTCTGTGCTAAACCCTAGCCACCACTTCCGACCACTGCCCCTTGCCATCGCCTGGCGTCAAACTTTGCCCAAATCTGAACTCAGAAGCCTTTCTTGCTCGCTCACCCTGAACATGTTTCAATTTTTCTTCTGCATACCACTGCTAGTGGTTGGTTCAGGGACTAAAACCCAATCATCAAACAAAAACCATCATCCACCCACAACCGTATCAGACCCGGTTCCTTACCTGTTACATCGGAAACTTAGGTTTGGGCTTTTAGTTTCTATTTTGAGGTGTAGCCAAAGGTGGAGATGGCACCGAACGTTTGACTGTGTTGGAGATGGCAGAGTAAGAGTAGTTGCAGGAGGAACTGAAACGTAGCTGAGTATCACCGGGTCAACAAATTTAGACCGAAACCAGCTCTGCTTTATGGACATGAAATGTTCCGAGCGTCCCATATGTGGGTTCCAAATTGTAAAAATCATGCAAATTTCAATTCTATACTTTAACGTAGTAGATTGAATGTGCGATATTGAAGTTTGTGTTTTACAGGTTCGAAATAATGATTTTTGGTCTACTTGGCTGCCAAGTTCTGCTTTGTGTTCCTTGGCCAAACAGGTTGGGTTTTCTTTCCTCATTGCAAATCGGGATTGTTGTTGTGGATGGGTATTTGCAGAACCATGTTGGAGGCTTGTGTTTTGATAACAAGAAGTTCATTGATTTGGGTAGTGTTTGTAATGCGCTCTAGTTGAATCGGATTGAGAAGTCCTCCTGAGAGCTTTGGTGGCTGTAGTGGTGGTGGTTGTGTAATCTGATAGAAAAGACCATGGGGATAAGAGGGAGGTCGTATTAGGGAATTTCGAAAGTGAAATAGCTGACATCTGTATTTTTACATTGATAAAGAAAAAACAACTCCTACGAAATAAATGTGTGTCGTACATTAATCTTATTGTGATTTACTTCTGTCCGTGAAACTAAATCTCGCTGATTATTTAATTCTAATAATGACTTTGATTTACTATATTTTTGAACATAATTCTTCCTGGGACTTCTTGAGCGGCAGGTAGGTGCGTTTAGAGCCATGGTCTTCCAATTGTTGTCTCAGCACACCGAGCTCAAAAATTTTCTGCGTGGAACTCAAATGTGGTTGATGTCGTTTGAGTGAAATCTGAAGCCTCTTTTTTTAGCTCTTTCTTAAGGATCGGGTCCCCGCAGTAAAACACTCCTGCATGTGTCAAACAAGCAATTGTACTGATAAACCCCTACTTTAGTGCAGTAGCTTGTAAACGGCATTAAAGAGGTAAACTAATAGTTTGAGAAAATCATGCTAGAAGAAAAGTGCCAGGAAAATGCTGGCTATATCCATGCAAATGAACATGCAGACTTACCAATTTTGTCATTAGGGTGGTCGTGAGCGATTCTGCTGTATACATCAGACCATATGGCCCTAGCAAAGTGTGATTTGACACGCGTTCCAGTCACGATATCAACTTTATATTTCTCATAGATGAGCGACTGAAGCACGGTGATGAGCTTCGATCGGTCATCGCCTTCTTCAGAAACACTAGTGCAATGGATGTGCATTTCTATGACTCCTTTCTCATCCAATTCAGCTACATCATTCAGGGTTGGTCTACAGTGCGTCCGCCAATAGGGCAGACGTCAGCTAATTTGTCCGCTAGCGCGGGCCCCGTCACTACGAGACAAAAAGTTTACCCGGTATAGCAGGTCACTAGGGTTTGTAGATAACATTGTTAGATTAGTAGATAGCACTAGAAAACAATTGTAATCTTTCTGCTGCAGAAACTGCCCAGAAAGATAACAGCACAAGATCTAAAGATAACCAGAAGCATAAACTAGATAACAAAAGCCTACAAAGTAGATAACATCCGTTCTAAGTGATGGATCTTCACGAGTAATTCCATCCTAAAACCAGCAAACATAAGTCCTAATTGCCTTTCCATGACATATTCGTTGATTGAGACCAATAGGAGTCCCCTTTGTCATCAAATTCAACTGGTATCTCTCGTTAATCATCTTCCGCATCGATTTCTTCTTCGTAGGAGTCCACGGGAGGATTGGGACATGTAGTCCTGTTGTGTCCAAGCTCCTTGCAATTACCGCACCGTCTGCGCTTGTCCTGCTTGGGTCCTTTTGGGTGTTTCGTGTCCGGTGGGTTCGGATTCTTCACGTGGCTGTAGGGATTATCTTCTTTCTTCACACCTCCGTGCGTACCCTCTTCAGATTGAGTACACATTCTCGTCATAGTTCTGATTCCATCGGCCATGTGATCCTTCCAATACTTATAATTTGCAAAAGATCTACAACCCAAAGAGGTGTACAATGTCACCTGGCTCTTCATGGCACCCCGACGAGAAGCTTGGACGGCTGGGTCGTCACACGACTTCTGAATAGGCTCCTTCATCGAAGGCTCGGTTGCGTAGAATTTCTTATCCGTTTTTACCCACCTATCAGCAATTAAATTTGTAGGGATCCTATTAACACCCTTCTCTTTCAGAACAAGAATCATATGTTTGCAGATCATCTTCGATGTCTCAAACTTAAAGCAAGTGCAGCAAAGACCGCGATTAGATCGTGTACACTGAACAATTTGCTGCAGCAGTAGAGAAGATAATGTTAAAAATAGGGAGAACAATAATCACATGAAAGATAACATTCATTTCAAAATTTATGTAGGAAACTACAGAGAATTACCATAAAAGAATAGAAAACAGTTTCAAAGAATTAGAAAACCCTTGTAAATACGCAGATATTTATTTGATATTTAGGCATCAAAAGTACTACGTGTGTACACTACACTACAAACTAATATCAATTAGTACATGAAGGGAGAAATATGCGTACCACACTGTGCTTTATTTCACCTCTCATCACGTAGAATTGATCAACCTTTGATTCTTCAATGGGAATAACCTTCGTTACTCTGTAATCCTCTGCCATCTCAGCTTGATGCTTGAACTTGAGGAAGATATTATTTGTGAATACCTCAGCTGCATGCTTCTCTAGCTTCCTGAACCTCGTTGTACATATCGGGTCCGATTGGTCAGATTTAAAGTGTTCCTCCCTCTCATTTTTTCGTAGCTTTCCTAACCCAGTCATTAAACCCCTGCAAAGGTCGACCAACTTATCCATATAGGACACAAAATCCTTGAAAAAACTGTTTACGCTCTCGCACCTCGAGGTTGTTGTTTGTCCGACAAAGAAGAAGAATTTCAGGTATGTCTCTGCCCACATGTGCCTAGCCAAGTAGGTTACTTGGATCCAATGGTTATGAGAGAGGTCCAATCTTTCTACCATGGCCTGCCAATCTTCAAACCAAAAATTCTCGGGTTTCCTACTATGCATACATTTCTTAAAATCAGAAATGAATGCGGCACCCTTCTTCAGCTTTCCTTCAGCATTCCGACAAAGATGCCAAGAACACAAACGATGTTTTGCATGTGGGAAAATTTTTTGAATGGCACTTTTCATGGCTAAATCACCATCCGTAATAACCGACACGGGCATCTTATTCTCCATTGCCTCCATCAAACAACTCAAGACCCACTCATATGTTTCTTTTTTCTCGTCATGAACAACCGCAAAGGCAAAAACTGTATTTTGAAAGTGATTGTTCACCCCAGATAAAATTACTAAGGGTTTTCGATACATGTTTGCTTTGTATGTTGCATCGAAAATAAGTACATCCCCAAACCTTTTGTAATCTTCCTGTGATCTCCTGTCACACCAAAATAAACTTTGAAGTTCTTGGTTGCTCCCCAATATGAACCTAAAAAACAAAAATAATATACAGAAAGCATTATTAAAGATTTAGAAAACTTTTATAAAGGAACAGAACAATCTGATAGCATGTAAGAAAACATTATTACAAAAGATAACAATTGTAAGCAAAAGATAGCAATTCTAATGTGTGAACATAATATCAACAGTGTAGAAAACATTTTTAGAGTAATAGATAATACTCTTACCTTTTGAAAACACCATGATGGCTTTTTTCCAGACTATCAATGAACTTCAGAGTCTGTTGGCCATCTCCTTCATTGGAATATAATTTGTCCAGAGAAGCCATTTTGTTATACATATCCTTCTGTGTGTAAGGGACGTTGGCATAGCCTCCGGATTGTTTTACCATCAAAAGGAAGCCTTGACAGTACTTTATGCCCACCTCCTTCAATGATATGATGTGTTCGATATCTGACTCGGTCACCTTTCTGTGAGACCGGTGCATGCTCCTGCACTGTGGATCAGAAAGTGTGTGAGAATGTTCTGGTTGAAAATAATCCACTGTAAACGGCTCCGTAGGTGAAGTTCTTTTAATTCTTATTCGAGCTTTGCAGAGGCACCGAGTGTTTCTAGTATGCTCCCTCTTCCGATTTTCTTTGTATTTCCACTTATCAGATCGGACACCTTGTCGCGCACATACAAAGATCCTAGACTTTGTGAGCTCCTTCGTTTCCGGATCAAAATACCTTCTATTACACCTTCTTATCCCGAAACCCAGCATCAAGGCATAAAGGTTGTACCAGTCAAAAGCCTCAATCTCATTGGCAAAAGTCATTGCCTCCACCTGTTCCTTGGTGTATATTACTCCTGTAGGCAGGGAAGTTGTTATTTTTATCCAAGCAGTTAAAAAGATTAACAACAAGCTTACTATTACGTACCGGGTTTCAGATCACCATTCGGAGCAATGACAAAGGAGGCTCTTGTTTCATCGTCATCATCCTCATATGGCTCTGTAAGAGAGAAATCGTATCCTTCATCGTCATCCATGGCTTCGAAATCGTATTCGTCTTCTTCATAATCATGAGGCAAAGAACACAAAGCTTTACCTTTGCCATAATAGCCACTTTCTCTAACTTCTCTCGAATTCATCTGGAAGTTTGTTTCTATCCTTCCCTGCTCACCATTACAATTCAAATAAGAAGACTTCAACAAACAAAAAAATAGAATTGCCTCATTTGGAACATATTTTTAATGATGGCAATGTGAATAAAATAAGAAGTTACTAAACATAGTACTAAACATCTGTAAAGGCAACTTCCTTTACATTTATTGTACCTAAAATAATAAATATTTCAACTACCAATCCATTAGTTATACAAGAGAGAAATGTCTGAGGTTAAGATAACAATTGTAGACATGCAGACAACAATTTCAAAGCCTCAGATAATACGAAACTTTAATGGAGTTAGGTGGTAGTTGTCCAAGAGGGCCTGATGAAATTCTGAACACATTAATTGAACTACCCCAACCATATCATTAATTTATCTTTCCCTAATAATGAAAGTTTTATTAACTCTCCTAGCTTCCCAAAGATTTGTTATTACTCTTTGCAACAAATGGACAATGTGAATAAAATAAGAAGTTACTAAACATAGTACTAAACATCTGTAAAGGCAACTTCCTTTACATTTACTGTACCTAAAATAATAAATATTTCAACTACCAATCCATTAGTTATACTAGAGAGAAATATCAGAGGTGCAGATTTCAATTGTAGACAAGCAGATAACAATTTCAAAGCCTCAGATTATACGAAACTTTATTGGAGTTAGGTGGTAGTTGTCCAAGAGGGCCTGATGAAATTCTGAACACATTAATTGAACTACCCCAACCATATCATTAATTTATCTTTCCCTAATAATGAAAGTTTTATTAACTCTCCTAGCTTCCCAAAGATTTGTTATTACTCTTTGCAACAAATGGACAATGTGAATAAAATAAGAAGTTACTAAACATAGTACTAAACATCTGTAAAGGCAACTTCCTTTACATTTACTGTACCTAAAATAATAAATATTTCAACTACCAATCCATTAGTTATACTAGAGAGAAATGTCAGAGGGGCAGATTTCAATTGTAGATAAGCAGATAACAATTTCAAAGCCTCAGATTATACGAAACTTTATTGGAGTTAGGTGGTAGTTGTCCAAGAGGGCCTGATGAAATTCTGAACACATTAATTGAACTACCCCAACCATATCATTAATTTATCTTTCCCTAATAATGAAAGTTTTATTAACTCTCCTAGCTTCCCAAAGATTTGTTATTACTCTTTGCAACAAATGGACAATGTGAATAAAATAAGAAGTTACTAAACATAGTACTAAACATCTGTAAAGGCAACTTCCTTTACATTTACTGTACCTAAAATAATAAATATTTCAACTACCAATCCATTAGGTATCCTTCAAGTGTGTGACTCGGGAGCTTAATTTAATCACAAATAAAGTCACTCAACATGCACGATGATTGAAATGTCAATCAGGATTAACCCACACGAGGCGGGAATGAAAATAAAATGTCCCCTCCTTGACCCACACGATGATTGAAATGAAGAAAAATTATAAAAACATGGCTCAAACACAGACAACATTTCTAAGCTAGGAAGATAACAATGGTTCTAGGGTTTAGAAAATTGGAAAACAACTTCAAGATAGCAGAAAACAATGTCAAAGAAACGTTGGATCACATGCATTTTGCATGGGAGAGAGCCTGTTTTGTAGAATGAAAACATCACAGTGCCGTAATTTGAAACTATAATGGACTTGGAAAACCAAATATATGACTTGATTATTAAGACTCAAATAGGTTGAGTAAAAATTAAAAGCACGTAGACATTCACGTTACAAAAATTTAGTTTTTATGGATTAATTCGAGCCCCATATGTTCTTTGTTGATTTATGTTCAACACTGAAGAAGAAATTCCAGCCAAGTAATATGAAAGGTGCCCTATATTGAATCTCAGAGAGGGTAAACAGTATCAGAGTGTCAGAAAACATTTTCAGACCTCTAGACAGCAATATCACGTTCACAGATATTATCATTTGAATTGAGCAAGTTCACAACGAATGTTGCCTTACTCGGTGTAATTTGACTCACACAATGTAGAGTTAGGATGTTATGATGTTTCTTCACGGCCCACTAATCTTTTGGGTAAAGAAGAACCCAGTTACATGAAATGATGAACGCACCCGTGGCACGATACCATCGTGTTGTTGAACACTCCTGGCGGGACGGAAGGAGAACCCTCGCGTCATTACGCTTCATTGCAAAATTACACAATATGACTCCTCAACACAACCACCAAAAAGCTCAAGGCACACCGTGATGTGCTACAACACAAGGCCTTCCGCCATGGAACAGTGTGTGATGGGGACAGCGCCATTGTTCGTGTATCCTTCAAGTGTGTGACTCGGGAGCTTAATTTAATCACAAATAAAGTCACTCAACATGCACGAGCCACATTTACCAAAACATCTCGAGCAATTAGTGGGGGAGAATCGATTTTCAGAGTTTTCGGGGTCAGTAAGAGGGAGTTGACCAAACTCAAGTCAATCAGGATTAACCCACACGAGGCGGGAATGAAAATAAAATGTCCCCTCCTTGACCCACACGATGATTGAAATGAAGAAAAATTATAAAAACATGGCTCAAACACAGACAACATTTCTAAGCTAGGAAGATAACAATGGTTCTAGGGTTTAGAAAATTGGAAAACAACTTCAAGATAGCAGAAAACAATGTCAAAGAAACGTTGGATCACATGCATTTTGCATGGGAGAGAGCCTGTTTTGTAGAATGAAAACATCACAGTGCCGTAATTTGAAACTATAATGGACTTGGAAAACCAAATATATGACTTGATTATTAAGACTCAAATAGGTTGAGTAAAAATTAAAAGCACGTAGACATTCACGTTACAAAAATTTAGTTTTTATGGATTAATTCGAGCCCCATATGTTCTTTGTTGATTTATGTTCAACACTGAAGAAGAAATTCCAGCCAAGTAATATGAAAGGTGCCCTATATTGAATCTCAGAGAGGGTAAACAGTATCAGAGTGTCAGAAAACATTTTCAGACCTCTAGACAGCAATATCACGTTCACAGATATTATCATTTGAATTGAGCAAGTTCACAACGAATGTTGCCTTACTCGGTGTAATTTGACTCACACAATGTAGAGTTAGGATGTTATGATGTTTCTTCACGGCCCACTAATCTTTTGGGTAAAGAAGAACCCAGTTACATGAAATGATGAACGCACCCGTGGCACGATACCATCGTGTTGTTGAACACTCCTGGCGGGACGGAAGGAGAACCCTCGCGTCATTACGCTTCATTGCAAAATTACACAATATGACTCCTCAACACAACCACCAAAAAGCTCAAGGCACACCGTGATGTGCTACAACACAAGGCCTTCCGCCATGGAACAGTGTGTGATGGGGACAGCGCCATTGTTCGTGTATCCTTCAAGTGTGTGACTCGGGAGCTTAATTTAATCACAAATAAAGTCACTCAACATGCACGAGCCACATTTACCAAAACATCTCGAGCAATTAGTGGGGGAGAATCGATTTTCAGAGTTTTCGGGGTCAGTAAGAGGGAGTTGACCAAACTCAAGTCAATCAGGATTAACCCACACGAGGCGGGAATGAAAATAAAATGTCCCCTCCTTGACCCACACGATGATTGAAATGAAGAAAAATTATAAAAAAATGAAACAGATAACTTTGTAAACATGCTAGACAATATTTGTTGTAGGGTTTAAAAATAAATGTACCTTATAACTGATAAAAATTATAAAGTTTGGGTAGGTTATGGTTGAAAAATTTTGAAATTCAAAATGTACCATCAAATCACGTGACAAAGTGTTCAAAAAAAAAAACTGCCACGGTTTCCAAGATAGAAACCGACGGTAGTTTAATTATTTCAAACTCTCTTCCATTCACTCTCTCTCTCTCTCCAATACACCCGTCTCTTCCCCTTCTCTCTCTCTCTCTCGCCATTACCGTCTTCTCCCCTTCTCTCTGTTTTCTCTCTGTTTTGTTCTTTCTCTCTGTTTTCTCCTTTCTCTCTGTTCTCTCCATGGATCCGGAAGCAATTTCACCCACAAAGATGACCCAACAAGTGGTCGCCGATTTAAATAGCCTTCCAGATCTTACAGAGGAGTCCACGGTTGAGTCACAGAGTGTTCTTCCGCCATTGATTGGAGCCAATCCGACCGGAGAACACGAATCTGCCGGAGAAAGCAACAGTAAGGACACGGAAGAAATTCGTATGTCCATAGATGCTATTCTCAACCATACTGAATTAGATCTCAATTCTACCCAACAAAATCAAGAAGAGACGGAAGAGAAAGAACACAGGGGAAAGGAAATCCAACATGCAGACACCGATGAACAAATTTCTGAAGAGAAAGAAGAAATTGGGGCTGAAATTGAGACTGAAGAGAAAGAAGAAAGGGGAGACGAAATTGCAGTAGAAGAGACTGAAGAGAAAGAAGAAAGGGGAAAGGAAATCCAACAAGAGGAACAAGAAGTTGTTTTTGAAGAGGGTTTCCCAGTAGAAGAGACCCAAGAAGAGGGTTTTCCAAATCTGATGGAAAATACCCTAGAGGTAGTTCTGGATTTCCAACATGCAGACATTGATGAAAATCCTCACGAAGAAATTCCTGAAATTCCTGAAATTCCTGAAGAAATTCGTGAAGAAATTCTTCCTCTTGTCAAAATCCAAGAAGTCGTTCAATCTATGGTTCCCTTACAGGTACAACATCCTCACGAAGTTGAAAACAAGGTCAGTATCTTCGAAAACAATTTTACCTTTATGGATTTATTTTTGAAAGACAACTGCTTAGATTTATTTTGAACACGAATAGGTGAAGGATGCCAAAAAGACCAAACCAAAGAAAAAGCTTTCTTTCTCTCCAAAGGAAAAGATTTCTGAGTCAGAAACACGGCGTTCACCAAGAACCAAACCAGCACCACCAAGAACCAAACCAGCACCACCAAGACCACTCAAGAAGGGAAAGAAAAAGAATACTTCTAAAGCGAAGTCATCAAAGGATGTTGAGAAAGAGATAGTATATTCAGATGGATTTGCGCTGTACAAGTAAGTTAACAAATGCTTACTTAGTTTACAAAAATTTACTTTAATGTTGTGATTGTTGTCTATCCCTCTGTTTGAATATTGAAATTGTTATCCAAGTGTTTAAATTATTGCACTGAAAGGTTGTGATTGTTTTCTTCCCCTGAGCTTGAATATTGAAATTGTTATCCGAATATTTAAACAATTAACTGCAAGTTTGTTATTGTTTTCTTCTCCTGAGTTTGAATATTGAAATTGTTATCCAAATATTAAAATAATTCACTGCAAGGCTGTGATTGTTTTCTTCCCCTGGGTTTGAATATTGAAATTGGTTTCCAAACCACGTGTTAATGACCTCATATATGTTAATTAATTGTTTCAGGAAAGAGAACAAAAGCCTTTTCAACATTAAGAAAAATGAGAAGGTACCACACAAAATAGAGAGGCTGTTGTATGGAAACTTTGTCAACTTAACCGGACAAGCAAGAGAGTGGTATGAAAACAGAGCAATGGTGGCAAGTGATGAAGATTCAGATGGAGAAGATGTGGATGTTCAGCAGTTTGTTTGTGAACCGAGATCAAAAAACAAAGTTGAAGAAAAAGATGTAGATGAGGTGGAAGAGGATGAAGATAAGGTGGAAGAGGATGAAGAGGTGGAAGAAGAGGATGAAGATGATGAGCTTTCACATCATGGAAATGCCACAAGTGCCTTTATCAGATTTCAGTAAGTTGTTTTTTTTTGTTTCAATGATTTTTTTTTTTAGTTTGAATTGTGTTTGACAATGTTTTCAAGGTCTCTATTATTTTGTACTAAAAGGATAAAATTTATTTCTCTGTTTTCTTTTTGTTTTTGTAGAAATGTGAGGATGTATAGTTTGAAGAAGCAGAACCCTAATTTGAAGATGACGAGGGACTTCAAAGATGATATCTTGAGAGAGTGGAAGTCTATGACCTTGGATCAACAGCAGCCTTTTCTTCGTGGTGCTGCTGTAGAAAAGAAGAAGAAGGAAATGATGGAACAAATGGAGGAAGTCAAGGACAAGAAGAGGAAGAGGAAACAAGTTAAGGATAAAAAGAAGGTGAATGAGAGGAAAAAACTAAAAAACCCCCGCCGGTGTCAGAGCTACCTATCACTTCCGAAAATCAAGGATTTTTATCAAAAAATGACCAAAGAGCAGCGAGCCTGGATGTATGAGGTGGGTCTTGGTGGTTTGGAGCATCTGCAAATCACAGGGACCCCCGAGGAATTCAACAAATTCATCTACAATGCTTTTGAAGTAGATGGATACTTGACGGCGCATGGCCGGTCGCTCAAGATCACCGATGAGATTGTCGGTTGGCTGCTAGGTATAAGTTGGGAAGGTGAGATTTTCAAACCTGAGCCAACTGACAAAGAGGCTCAGCTAATCGGCCAAAGTATCGGACTTGTGCAACCAGTTACGTCGGTTGAATCGTACATGAGGTGGTTTGCTGCTGATGAGAATAGGGAGATTCTGACGGATGAGTGGAAGCGCCGGGCGGTTGCATTTGTTCTTGGATGTTTTGGAATGCCGCAAACTCGGCAAGGTGTTAGGTCCACACTAGCTCGCTATGTGGTGGATCTTGAGCACCTCAAAAAGGTGAACTGGGCTGCAACATGGCTCCATCACTTCCAAGAACAGCAAATCAAGGTGCAGAAAGGGAAAAGCATCCGCGGCGGGGGATGTATTTTGATCCCAATGGTAAAGATTACTAAAACTGTTTTCAGATACTTATTAATGTTGTTTACAAGCTTACTGTTTCCTTCCTTCGCCTTACAATTGTTTTCACTGTTTATGTAGCTTCTGTATTTAGAGAAATTCTGCCCAAAGCTGCTGAAAAATCCTGATGGGTGTGAAAACCAGGATGCTAGTCCGAGGCTTCAATTTTGGACCACTGAACTTGTTGCAGATAGATGGAAGTTTGTGCAACAAAACCCAGATGTAAGTATCTACTGAAAGTTTACAATTGTTATCAATCTGTTGAAATAGTTAACTTTGAAGTAATTGAATGTTTCTGCTTTTGTTGGTTATATAGTTGAAGCTGAGGAGACTCGAGGAGCCTGTCAAGGAGGAAAAAATCTACGAGAAGTTTGTGCAACAAAACCCAGAACTTCAAACCAAAGATGTTGAAAAAATCTTTGAGAAACTTTTCGAGAAAATTTCCATGAAGCAGCTGGCGGCGGAGTTGCACAGGTTGATCAAGTCTGAAGGAGAAAAGGAAGGTGAGGAAAAAAGAAATGTTGAGAAGGAGAAGGAGAAGGGGAAGGAGAAGGAGAAGGAGAAGGAGATGGGTAAGGATGAGGAGGGAGAGAGCGAGGAGGAAGAGAAAGAAGAAAAGTTTAAAACTCCCATTCAAAAGAGGAGAAAACTGGTGGAAAAGGAGGTCAACAGTCCCAGTGGGAGAACAAACCAAGACACACAGGTACGCAAACAAACATTTGTTTACTATTTCATTAAAGGTGTTCTGTAAACACTTACAAATGTTTTCTCTGCTGTTATCATTTTAGGTGGCTTCAAATTTACCACCAAAGCCTTTTCTCGTGTCTGGTTCTCCGAAGCTACGAGGGAATCTAGTGGGAAATGAATGGGGAAAGGCTCTTCACATAATCAGACGGTCTCCTCGGGGTCATGGTGGGGCCTTGAAGAAGAGGCCGTCAGCTGGATTTACCTACCTTCCCCAAATGCCCACCGGTGACGAGTGTTTTCTTCACTACTACCTCACGTACAAGTACGAGAAAGAATACAGCTTGCAGGAATCTGAAATTCCTAGCGAACTATTTACGTAAGTTTTATTTAAGACACATTACCGTTCAAGTAAAACTTAAATGTTTTAAAACATTAGTGATACTTATTTACATTTCATGCAGTGAGGAGGTGTTGAGAATAGGGAAGATGACTACTCTGTCAAGGGGAAGCTCGTGGCGACTCCGCCAAGGTGAATGGTTCGACAACAACGTAAGTATTTTGCTCTCGGTATTGAAGAATGTTATCAAATCCATGAAAAAGTTTTCTTGTGACTGTGAAGTCATAAAATTGGCTTTTTGATCACTCAGGTCATTGATGGATACCTCATGTATCTTCATGAAAAAGAGAAGAACCGGCCATACGAAGATAAAAAGAGGATCGGGTACCTGAGCTGCGAGTATTCCGTAAGTTTCCCCCCTCTTCATTTTGATTTTTATTTAAACTTTTTTTTCCATATGGTATAATGAGTTGTTATTCTCTTTCAGTTGATGGATACAGAAAGACCTGGGCTGAAGTTGCACGATGCATTTTGTGGCGACTGGAGGGAAATGGGCTATGTAAGTGATTTCATTACAGTGGTGTTCTCTGTCTTTACAATTTCTTTCCAGAAATATAACATTGTTATCTAGGAGGTCACTGATTTTTTTCACTCTTATTTGTTTTATCATAAAATTAGATTGCTGTGCCTTTGAATGTAAAGAACTCCCACTGGCTGATGATGGTCATCAGTTTTGTGGATTCGGAGATTTACATTCTAGACTCTCTGTCCGGGCATGGCTACAGAGAGGAACACATTAAGGCCAAGGTCAGAAGCATGCACACCGTCCTCTCTCGTCACGCTGAGTACACAGAAGACATTACCAAATGGTTAATTTGGTATATGAATGATGATGTGCATCAACAGCCAAATGGGTAAAGTTTCTTAGGCCTTACAATTGTTTTCCCATAGTTTGACGTTTTTATTTCTCTGTTTACTCATGTTTTCCAGACTAAACTTCACAGGTGTGATTGTGGTCCCGTCATGTGCTTCTTCATGACGCACCTCAAGGAGTTGGTTCCGAATCCTCGCAAAGATCTCAGAGTCAACATGGACTATGTGAGAATCTGGATTGCAAATGAGATGGCGGATTCAATATACAACGTCCTTAATGAAGAGGTCCTTGACGGGGTGAAGGAGTTGAAGAAGAAGGAGGAACACCTCCGGGAATGGGCATTCTTGTATAGGAAAATTCCTTCAGTGACCTGGTCATCACCCAATGCCCTGAAGAGGAAGGCGGCAAAGGCGAAGAAGAAAACGGCAAAAGTATGAATCTAATTAATTATTTGTTGTCATGTCTGAAACAATGTTTGATTTGTTATGTTTGTTTGAACATTTGTAGTATTCTGGTTTGGCGGGGAGGTTATGATCATTTTGATTGTTGTGTTTGGTTTGAATGTCATTTGGATTGTGTTTTGTTGATCTTTTTATCAGAGATTTTTATCTTGTAGAACTTCTGGTTATGTAACAAGTTTTATCTGGGCATTTATAGCCTACTAACTCTCAACTACCAGTTCTCATTTAGTGAAAGACCAAGGAACCCATCTACCCACATTAAATTCATAAATGCACATTGTGTACCTTACAAATGTTTTCCTTACTTATATAATTGTTATCCTCTGCCGTTAATAATGTTATCTGGGCATTTATTGCCAACTAACTCCCAACCACCAAGTTTCTTCTTTTATTTCTAGCTCACCAACCACTTCAAATACATACACCTACCCATTCACTCCCATTCAGAGATTATTTTCTTCTCTCACCCTTACCTCTTCTATTCTTCCTTCCCTCAACAATGTCTCAACATAGTTTCAACTCTACAACCACACAACACAACACTCCCACTAAAGCTCAAGCCTACACCATAACACGCAAGTTATGGTGTAGGCTTGAGCTTTGTTATTGTAGCCGTAACCCGCTTATTCAAACCGCACATACGCCAAAAAACGATGGACGCAACTTGAACCAAAGGTATAGGTCGTCAATGCAAGTATATCTGCTGGGAAGACGAGTTTCTCAACACGTGTTTTGCTCAAGAACTCCCAAAACGGCAGGAGATAGTAACTACAATCCGTAAGAGACTCGAGAAAGCCGAGAAGGTTTCGAAAACTTAACTATACCTATGTGAAATTATTCTATTTAGGCCATTTAGTCATTTGTATCGTATTACTTTCAAATTAAGCTAACTTTTGCTGATCGTTGATCGTTTAACTTAGATTTTTTGGTTTCACTGATCTTTTATCAATGATTGTTATCTTCTTTTGTCTACTGGTTATCTGGTTTTTGTCATTTGTTTTCTGCTCTTGTATTAATATTCTCTTATTGTTATCTTTCTGGAAAAATTGTTTTCGTATGCCTTATAAATGTTATCTAGGTCAAAAAAGATTCCCTCCTGGGACCACATTTTTTGTCCGCTAGCGGGTATTTTCGTAATAACCGGGAAGTACCGGCTGAGCCGGTTACTTCCGGACGCACTGAAGTTTTTGCCCATCATTCATAACACCTGCGAACCATCCGAAAGACCCTTGTTCTCTTGCCAGCCAATAGAAGTAGGCTTTCCTTGTCCTGAAGAAGTTATTTTTACTACCATTGCCAGCCGGCGGCTGTTTATTTGCGCCGCTCTCCAAAGCTTCATAATAATCTTCTTCCGCCGCCATCATGTTGTTCATAATGTCCTTCACAATGCTGATCATCGGTGTCGCCCCAATACCTAAACCCACCAGTAACAATACCTCATAGTTCTTGTAGTCTTGTGCTGGCGCTCCGTATGGGCCATCAATCGACACTTTTGGGACCCTGTAAAACTCGTATTCGTAGCATGTTAGGGTAATTTTTTCACTCAAACTCGAACATAGAGAGTCAATAAAAACGTTCCCCAGAATGTTGAAAATAAAAGAAAATATAGTAATATTTTTACCCGCATGTGTTCATTTCGTAAGAAACGTTGTGAGAATGTGAGCAGTAATAAAAATTTCCAGCAAAATTTTGCATGACACAATTTGAAGGAAAATATTTCATGCTGGTATGTCTCAGAAGTTTCCTGTAAGAACTGAACATACATATGGAGAAATAAAACAGTTTTGACATTCCTTTTTCATTCACTTTTCTCATTTTGTTGACAAATGAACAAAGCCGAAGAGGTCTGAACTAAGGAAAAAAACGCCTTACTTCCCGATGTTTTCTCCTTTATAGTAGTCGGCTCTGAGGATTCCACTTTTGTCCTCGGGTGGTGGATTTTTACATAGCTAAATAACAAAGAAACGAAACAACATAAAAATATATTCGTCAAACATCAAACACGTGACACGGGGTACGAAAATAAGGTAACACGCACCTGCGAGAACACGGTCTTGATTTCTCCTGTCCAATCACCACGAGTCCGGATGTGAACACTCAGTGAATTGTCTCCCGGAGCTGAAGTTAAAGAGAAGGGATGCCTGCAAAGACACGGTTAAAACACTAAAAACATACGGTAAAAATATTATTAACTCGTTACGTGTTTTCTATTGATGATGATTATTTAGGGACACACTAACCATTCAAATGGAGAGACAGCGGGACATTTTACAAACATGTATTGTCCACTCTTGTATTTAAAGCCAGAAGGCTTCAACATCGACAGGGCTAACACATCTCCTTCCCCAGGAAATTTAGGCTTTGCCAAGTTCCCTGGATAGACCACCGCTGCATATATCTTAACAGTCTCCTTGATGCTCGATCTGAGTACTCTAACTAATCTTTCACAAGCGTATGTCACGACTGGAATCGTCAAGTACATCCAAGTCTGCCAACACAGTACACCCGCATAAGTTTATTACTATGTTCTTGCAGAAATTGGCAACGGAGATTATAACTTTTGACATATAACCGCCGTGCAGTTCAAGTTGACCGACAGTGGCAATACATCCACTATGAACTGAGCGATAATTCGCACACAGTATTGATTTTACTGACATCGCGCTCCAATAGTATTGATAACGCCCCGACATACATGCACTATGAGAGATAACCCCACAGGCAATATAGATATCGTCATTGAAATCAAAACAACATAGGGGGTGAGTTTGGTAGAATGGTTTCTGGTGGAAAAACTGGTTTTTAGATTGTTGTGGAAATTTTTTTGGTTTTTTTTAGAGATTCTGTTTAAACCAGTGTGTTTGGTGGTAGTTTTTAAACTACATTAAAAACTGGAGAAATGTGTTTGGTAGTGGTTTTTAAACTAGATGATGTAGATTAAATGACAAATATACCCTCCACTTATTTTTCTTTTACAGATTCAAAACGAACAAATGCAATGTAAAAAAGTTCACGATTTCATGAAAGTAACAAATTGAAGAACAAATTAACACTATTATGACATCCAAAAATCAATTTTTTTTTACTTAAATTCAACAAAAAGTTGACAATTTCAAGAAATTTCAGTCACACTTGATGCCACGTTGAGTAACGGACAACAAAAAAATAATAAACTAAGGAAATAACACCACAAAATGATTGATCCTAGATAATAAGAAGATCGCATATAAAATGTATCGTCCGAAGTATGTGAGAATTGAGTTTTTTTTTTTGTAAAAACAAATTATGGCAAAAGTATAGAAAAAAATTCGTGCAATATGGGTGAGTTTGGTAGAGCGGTTTTTGGTGGAAAAACTAGTTTATAGATTGTGGTGGAATTTTTTTGGTTTTTTCTAGAGATTCTGTTTAAACCAGTGTGTTTGGTGGTGGTTTTTAATCTAGATTAAAAACTGGAGAAATGTGTTTGTTAGTGGTTTTTAAACTAGATGTTATTGATAAAATGACATATTTGTCCTTGTGCATATAAGGGTTGTTGCTTGTAAAAGTAAAAGAACAAAAAACAAAAAAACTCACAAACAAACACATGAATCCCGGATAACTCTTTCAATGCAACATTGTTTAACTGATAGCAGAAATTTAATCAACTAAAAAAATAACACAACAAAAATAGTTGACCCTAAATAATAAGAACATCACATTAAAGTGTGAAGTGAGTTTTTGGAAAAAACAATTTTTTTTTTTGAGAATGGGAAAAACAATATTATGAAGTAAGTATAGAAAAAATTATAAGTGATCTTTTTAATTACTTCGATGATTAAAATGTCAAAGAACTACCAAAATGTTCGACAATTTTCAGTCAAATATGTTTACAGTGTGAGGATAATATCGTCTTTGTGTGTCATAGAAATAAACCAAAGAAAAAACTACCAAAAGTTGGTTTTTTTCACCAAGGCAAAAGTTGGAAAAAACTAGTTTAAAATCTGATTTTTAAACCATTCAAAACAAACACTTTAAATAAACCATTTGGTTTAAAAACCAAAAACCAAAAAAACCCACTTTGCCAAACTGACCATATTTTTCATTATCTCAATGACTAAAAAGTCAAAGAGCTATCAGATTACATAAACCCATGTATAACTCTTTCAATGCAACATTGTTTAACAGGTAGCACAAATTTAATCAATTATGAAAATAACACAACAAAAATAGTTGACCCTAAATAATAAGAACACAACAAACATAGTTGACCCTAAATAATAAGAA
The DNA here is from genome assembly GCA_023055425.1 of Linanthus parryae. Lineage (NCBI taxonomy): Eukaryota > Viridiplantae > Streptophyta > Magnoliopsida > Ericales > Polemoniaceae > Linanthus > Linanthus parryae. The sequence continues at coordinate 13,351,732 of JALGPY010000008.1, read as the reverse complement.
CATCACATAAAAGCGTGAAATGAGTTTTGTGCAAAAAACTTATGAAGGAAGTATAGAAAAAATTACCAGTGGTAAAGTAACAAAGAACTGCCAAAATGAGAGACAATTTCCAGTTTAATACGACTACGGTGTGAGGATAATATCGTCTTTTAGTGTCATAGAAATAAACCAAAGTTTTGTTATCGTCTTGTATCGCATTATGAGCGAACCTATACTGCATGGGAGTTATATGTCAGAAATTGTATTTATAACATGAATGATACTCACAGTTTTGTTGTACCATTCTTTAGTCAGGTAAAGCTTGATACTGTGAGCGACGAGCAGACCATAGACGACGACAAAGAGATGATGCGAGTACCAGAAAGCATTGAACCCGACGAGCCTCTTGAGGGATTTCGGTAAGAATTGTTTTTTGCTGTTGTTGTAGTTCCTAAGCCAAGGGCTAGCAAATGTGAAAGCTATTGCCATAAGAAGCAACATGATGATCCCACTTATTCCTTCAAAGCTCTTCACAAAGTGCCAGTAACTCTGCGGTTGTTTCCCGAAAAACTCCACCATGTCCTTGTATTCGTCCTCAGTGGCGCTTACGAGGCGAGGGAAATCGCACGCTAAATGAGAAACCGCGTGGATTCCAACGCTGATGGAAATCGCAATAGCAATCAGCTGCAACATTAATCACATCAAAAACACAATCAAAGAAATTAGACCCCCAAAGTCCCGAACTATTCAATATTATATGAGGGGCGGGATGAAATTACTACTCCCCTACGAAGCACAAGTGCAATACGAGGTATTGGGTGCAGGTGCAGGAAATTCCCTAAAGTTAAGGGTGTGGGTGCGGCGTTGTGTGGTGCGACTGACATTATTTATATTTTTATATTATTTATGATACCATTGTACTAATATAAAAACAACAATACTTGACCAGTTGACCCCTAGTGCCTCAGTGGTTAGGAGGGCTTTGCAAAATCACCCCACTGGTCCATGGTTCAGAGTATTAAACCACGGGAATCTGAAAATACAAGAGTTATCATATCTAACAATATCATGTATTGTTGTCTTCGTTGTAGCTGTGGAGTGACGAGCAATCTAAGTGTTAGAAATATTCATATAAATGCACGTTCTTTTAGTTAAATTGTACTTGCATTTTAGTAGACCTCTCAACAAAAAGTTTAAGATGATCCTGCTTTATCAACGAAGCACCCACAAGCACCAAAAGGATGTCATTAAAAGGGTCTGAGGTGACTCAGCCTATGGCCAACACTATTCCATACTCAGAAGGGAATTTTGTCCCAAAATAACTAATCACTGATCGATCCCTACCCCCAAACTAACAACGTCACAAACAGGAGTGTGTGTGCCCTGAAATTTGACACATTTAACACGTGAACGTCTCATCTCCCCAACTAGAAGGAGTGAAAGTGTTTTTTACCCAAATAATAATCTACGAAAGGAGAAACTTTTTGTTGGTGCACCATTTCAGCACGACACAATGATGGGAAGTACACCGAACAAAATAAAACACTTATTTTTGGACCAAAGAGGTACTCACTTTGTGGAAATCGATGTTGTCGTCAAATGGAACAACGGATCCCAACTTGGTCTTGTTCCTGAGCCAAGTGAGGGTGTTCCGACAAACCGGGAGCAGAATCAGCGCCATGTTCAGCTTCAATGTTTCGGCTGCTCCTTTGGCCATACAAACACAAACACCCATCACCCTGTAAGCAGATGTGTGGTTTCTGTACTGGATGTATTTCCAGGCAAATAGACCTGCCATGGCACAAAACCACAGCAACACAACCCAAAACCTCTCCCAGTTGTCCAAGATCAAGTATTTGGTCTTCCTCATCCATTTCCTTATCGGAGCCGGCTTGGGCTGTTCGCTTGGAATCTTGCTAGGTTTTTGGCTACCGCCTCCCGTGCATGCTTGGGAAGTTCGGAGCAAAAGTTTTTTCAAATCCCCTTTCTGTTGTTACATAAAAAACAGAATCGTTTTAAAGCTACATTTGCTAAAACCACGCCAATGATCAAACTCTGACAAAATCTCTTGATTGAGTTAGTTAACAAGATTTTACCATGATGTAACCCAGATTATATTCGTCTAGCTCTTCCATGATCACTGCTGCATATTTGTCTGATTGATTCCCGATGTTCGGTAGGCAATTGGCAAAAGCACTCAAGCATATAATCTGCAATTCCCATGACACACCGTGAGCTCAATTCGAGACAAAAACTGGTTTTTGACTTTGAGAAAATCGCTTCTTCTTACCTCTTTGAGTTCTTCTTCGGAGATTTCGCCGTTGGCATCTTTATCAACCCTGCATCAAATTTCATCAATTAGTTCTTCTTCGATCGATATGATCCAAGTTACCTAGGACGTGGATTGTTCCGGTTCGTGGAATGAGAAACACCACACCCTATGGAAATCGGTACGCCAAGAGTAGGCTTCTTTGAATACTTTTTTTTTGAAGGTTTCTTTGCATACTTTCATAGGAGCTTTATCATTTTTTGTAAATTATAAAGTATAAAACTGTTCAATATATATGCAATATTTAAAGTTAATACTCTAAAAATGGATCTTATTAGAATATGTATAATTAGAAGAATCTGGGCGAGGGAAGGTTCCTTGGAATGTAGTTTCTGTAACTATGTACTAACCTACTTAAATGTAGTTAGGCGCCAAGATTCAATTCAACGAAATGCATTCTCTGTCTCTTCGTCTCTCTATCTTCTCTGATCTGATCTTCTCTGAAATGGAATTTGGATCCCATACAGATGTAACTTCACAAATCTAAATTTAAATCCCCCCCCAAAGTGTTGGGTATCATGTGTGAACAGTTTGTCCCACATCGGGATGATGGACATGAGGTTCATGGTTAATATAGTATGATTTGGGCCCTAACTCATAAGGTTGACCTTTTGGGTAAGTGGGTGTCTCAGATCATACTATGATGCTCCTCTCTCCCGGTACTTAATCTCCCCAACAAGTGGTATCAGAGCCAGGTTCGTGCGCGCTGCCGTGGTGAATCAAGGGTGAGATATGCGGTGGTGAATCAAGGGTGAGATGTGCGGTGTTCTCATGGATGGCTCTTCCATGAATGGTGGACCAGGTGTTCCTGCGGACGGTCAAATTCCTGTGTTGCTCCAGCAGGTGGTCTGGCAGATGGTGATCTGGTGCACTCTCAAAAAGACGATTCCAAGAAATTCGGCGAATGCTTCCGGGCGAGGAGGGAGCATGTTGAAGGGCTCACACATGAAGGGAGATTGTTGGGTATCATGTGTGAGCAGTTTGTCCCACATCGGGATGATGGACATGAGGTTCATGGTTAATATAGTATGATTTGGGCCATGACTCATAAGGTTGACCTTTTGGGTAAGTTGGTGTCTCAGATCATACTATGATGCTCCTCTCTCGCGGTACTTAATCTCCCCAACAAAAAGTACTTTATGTAAATAGTAAAAATTATGGGATCGCCAAGTTAAGCGATCTGGATCGTCGGTATTCTTCGTTTTAAAACGCGTGATCTAATTTGCATTTCGCGAGAGTACGAGTGAATTGTGGTAACACTAAATATGACTACGACATCTCGTCTCTAAATCAGACAACATTTTTTCATTTCGGAATACTCAATTGAAAATCCACCTTCATTTTAAGAGTAACTTCTAATACATTTTGTCACCCCATATTTATCCTTATAAAGTCAAACCTCGACTCATGTGAGCCGAGTTCCAGCCGCACAATGTTTGGCTCGACCTGTTTCAGGTAATAGAGAAAAGGGGGACGTACTATTGTCTTTATTGGATGGCGTGGACCCCGCACCTGTTATTTTTTGGCACGTAATAGATAAATCCCCACTCTACTACAATAAATTCGCGAGAGGTAAACCATTCAGAAAAAATCGGACTTGCAGTCGATAAGGTCAATTGGCGGCCCCTTTGAAGTCTCGTTCCTCACGTTTCGAATTATCTCTAAACATACGCCCACAAATTTTAGCATATATGTCCGATCATTACAATTAAGGATGACAACGGATCGGGTTTCGATCGGATCAGTCTATTTCAAAGTCCAATTCACAGGAGTTCGGATCGGATCAAATTCGGATATAAATTTTATCCGATTCGAATAGGATTCTACATTGGATCATAACGTACGATATTTTAAGCTAGTCTAACCTAAGATAATCTTGGATTACAGTTACAACCATGGTTTACTATTAAAATTACGCTCCACTTCTTCACTTAATTTAGGTGACTTTAGATATCTTTTTAGAAAAAAATAAACCAACTGCTTAGTTTAAAATTGTGAAATGTTTTTAAAAAAATTAGTTATCTTTTTAGAAAAGAATTTGCTTACTTTTCTTCTATTTTAGCTCATAAAAAGTAAATTTTAGGAGTAAAAAGTAAGAAAAGTTGAAGTTAAGAAAAACTAAATTTTTTTAGTCTTAGAAAAAGATTAAAAAAAAAGTTACCAAAAACAAGTTGTAACGAAAAAGAACAAATTAATATTCTTTTACGAATTAGAAAAAAAGTAAAAATTCGCTTAAACTTAAACAGCACGGTCTTAAGGTGAGTTTGGGAATGTTTTTCGCTGCCAGCACAACTGCTTTCCGACAGCAGAAGTAGTTTTAGTGTGTTTGATAAAAAAAAAAATTCTACTTTTCCGGACAGTTTCTGCTGTCCCACAACAGTTTTTAGGAAGCAAGGGGTGAGATACTTTTCTAGAAAGTGCTTTTGATTAATTTATCTACGACCAATTTTAACTTTACAATTTAAAATATCAATAGTTCTCTTTTCGAAAAGGACACGTGTCAGATATTTTTGTCATTTTACCCTCACAACAACTTTACCGTTGATTTTACCAAACACAAAATTACTATATCAATATTTCACAGCAGTTTTTACGTAATATTTACCAAACAACATTTTATCAAGAATTTACAGCAGCTTTTGCACAGTGTTTTCACACATCAGCTTTCTAGCACCGCCACAGCATTCCCAAACTAGCTCTTAGATAATTTCTATTTTTTTTGACTTACCAGTTTGTGATTAAGATTCACTTTAAATTGATAATTTCATCAATTTTATCAAATCATATTTATATAAATGTATGATGTTATTTAAATTAAAGATAATAAATAATATATTTATAATTTTATGAATACATGTATATATATATATAGTAACTTGATCGAAACGGATCAAATCGGATTTCACGAATCAGAAAACCTATAATTCATATCCGATTAATGTGTAAATAGACCGGATCAGATCTATTCCACTGGGGTCGGACCATGCCATATTAGATCTAATTGCCATTCCTAATTTATGATTATAATCACACAAGGTAGTCAGAGTTCATCGTGTGATTGGTGGTGATGCACGTGCTCTTAAAAGATGCTATCACCGTTTCGCCAGCTTCTTCATACTTTGATTCACAGAGCCAGTTTGACTCGATTATTGGGAAAGCAAAACGATACAATAATTTGGTGACATTTTCATGGTAGTGTTTTAACTCTATAACAACGTGAAAAGATTATAAAAAAAATGTATCATTATTCAAATTACTAAGTCAAAGTGACAAGATGATGGATAAGTAAGTAAAAGTAGGAAAAAACTGGTGAAACACGTAGAGAACTTACGTGTCGAAGAAAGTTCGGAGGAGGCCGGAAACGAAGTCCTTATGAGTGAGTTGGTCCCAGAAGTCTTGGAGCTGAACCTTGTTTATGGAATCGCCGGCTATGTTCCGTCGCCGGGCAAGCATATCGAATAGCCTCAAATCGGAATACAGTGGATTTTTTATTTTACCTATGCATTCACCGAACTTAGAACGATCAAGCAGCCCGTCGCTGCACGCAGTGAGGTTCTCGAACCGCTTCTCCACAACGGCCCATTCGGCAGGTTTTTTCTGATCGCAATGACCCTGCGGCGGCGGCTTTTTCGTGATGGGAGCTAAACGGATGAGCTCCTGCGAGGCCTGCTTAATGTTAGAAGAACCAAGTGACGTAGGTGATCTCCTATCTGGTCCCTTCTTACTCAGCAAAGCTGATTCTTGGTCTTTGTCATCGACTACGTCAAGCACGGGGAATGTAGTACTGCTCTTACAATCTCCCGGTCCGGTGCTTCTCTTGCTCAGTTGTCTGCTAAATGGTCCGCTTAAAGGCGAGCTTTCGCTGCCTCCGGTGATCTTATTAGCGTCGGAGTGGTGGTGACCGCGGTGGTCGTATTCTGTACCCATTTTCCTGGGTTTGGGTTTCTGCCTATTCCTTCAATTTTTCTTCAAGAAATGAGATTTTGAGATATGTAGGTATAGCAAAGAGTGAAAGAATAGTGCACATCCAGTGTTTGAAAATATGTGCAACTGATGAAGACTGAAGTTGTGGATGGATGGTTGTTTGGGCAAAGAAGAAGATAGGAAGGATGTATATATCGCGTAGTCTTCAAGGCAAGTCTTCCTCAAGTCCTAACAAAATTCTTAAATATACTTCTGTATACAGCCAGAAACTTTTCTCTCGTCTTAAATATCCCTCTAAACAGTGTTAGAGACAGAATTCTTTTAGTAGGGTGACACAATTTTCCAAAACAAAAGCGAAAAATATATTTGAGAATGCACAAAAAATACAGAATTTAAAAGGTATAATAATAATTAACAAAAAAATTGGAAGTGCGCTTGAACACCCGTGCCCCCTCATGGGCTCTGCCACAGACTCTATAAAGTTTTTATTTTGAAATGAGAGCATCTCCAATAGGTCCTCTATACAGTGCTTATTTTTAAAATATGAATAAGATGAGAAAAATGTTACCTCCAATAGGCTCTCTTCTCCGCTCTTTATTTTGACGGATAGTTATCCGCTCACTATACTTGAAGAGCCGGATCAATAACTTCATAATTTTAACCATATTTTTAGCGGTTATGTCATAAATTCCTTAAAATACTATTGCAGGAAATATTGAGAATATGTCACGTGTTATTTGGCTAAGCATTTAACTAACACCATTGGAGCACTTACAACAATTTTAAAATATCTTAAATAAAAATATTTAATTTTCATCAAATTATAAATAACTTTTAGCTACTACTACTGGAGATGCTCTAAATAGTATTTTGAGGAAATGACATCTAAATATTTTTTTGTTTCTTTTTTTTTTTTTTCTGAAATTGACATCTAAATAGTTTATTACAGATGTAACCACTTATAAAATTCTTAGTTTATTGCCATTAACTTATCCCATGTTCACACCATGCTGCACGATACCATGTTAACAAATAAGTTGGTGATAAGTCTCTTTTATTAAATTATTTTATAAACCCCATGGTCAACTATATTAAAGTCCGATGTCCAGCATTTATTTCGCCGAATTGTCCTATTATTTTTTAAATTGAAATTTATCCCTAATTTTTTATTAAATCTGTAACCACCCATTTTTCACATAAACCATCCCTTTTGGGCTAAAATGCATAGTTCGTACCTATAGTTGGAATTTGTGTGGATTATTCACAGTTTCAAGTGCAATGTGAACATTTGCTTTCAATTTGTTACAACGGTTATAACATTTCTTAACTTTCACTCATATATTAGACAGTTTCAAATGCATAGTTCGTACCTATAGTTGGAATTTGTGTGGATTATTCACAGTTTCAAGTGCAATGTGAACATTTGCTTTCAATTTGTTACAACGGTTATAACATTTCTTAACTTTCACTCATATATTAGACGAAAATATGTGAAAATGCCAATGAATCCCTCGTTCTCACACAAAAAATATCCACAAAATTAAACTTTTACAGAAAAATCTAAAAGTGTAACAAAATTCTAAAATTTTTAATGTAATTATTTCCTTATCTGTTAAAATATTGTCATGTGTTTTAGGAAAAATAACAAACTTACACATTTTTACATGAAAAATACAAGTTATGATCACTACAAGAATTGTGGTGGATAGAAAAATCTCTTTACTCTTATAAAATGACGAAGTCTAAAAAAGTGTTCCTAAGATGGTTTATTACAAAAATGTCTAGATAAAATTATTTATCACAAATATGCCCCTCTTGAACTTGGGGTATTCATTTGGTTCTGACCCAGGGACGGAGCCATGTAGGGGCACTGGGGGGCACGTGCCCCCCCAATGTTTTTTTAATTTTTTTTTTAGTGTGCCCCTCTTCAAATATACAGGTGCCCCCGTTACTAACCAAAGAACCTCTTGGTCCAGCGGTTAAGTGTTTGCAATTTAAAACTGTAGGCCGGGGCTTGATTCTTGGCCCAAGCTGTTTATTTTTTGACTTTCTTTTTTTTTATAAAAGTTACACCCATGATTCGATACTTTGCCAATGCTTTTATTCTTTTGACTTTCTTTTTTTTATATAAAAGTTACACAAACTACCTTTTTAGAAAGGTAAAAGATTTTATTACCTTTTAATTATTTTTTACTCACAAAACAAAAAGAAAAAAGAAAAGAAGAACTTACTGGAAGAAGGAATGACCAGGACGACGACAAACAACGCAGCACGGCGTCCGCCCCCCACCCCGTCCGGCGTCGCTCAGCCTCCCTCCGACGTCAGCGTTTCTCGCCCTCCCGCCACCGGTCCGGCATCCCGCCACTGCTCCATTCTTCTCATCTTCCGGCAATCAATCGGTAAACCCTAGTCTCTAAAAGTCTAAATACTTCTTCTCAAATCTGAAATCTCATTGATCCTCCTTAGTTCTTAATTTTTAATTGTGAATATTCTTCCTCCAACGTTTAATTTCGATTACTTTAAGAATAAATAACTCCATTATGAAGTTGTTGGTGTTCTTGATTATAAAATATTGAAATTGTTGGTTTCTTGATTATGAAAAAATATCCGAATTCAATATCAAAGTAACAATCAATCTCTGAATTCGATACCCGAGTCGCCTCTAGCCCTCTTCTTCACTGTAGAATATGCAGTGATGTTGATTCTAGGTCTGCCTCAAAACTCGTCTTCGTCTTGTCCGAAATGAGTTAATAATGTGGAAATTTCAGAATTGTGGTTGATTTGTGTTCCTGAATTTATATATATATATATATATATACTGATTTGTATATGAAATTACAAAATTTCACACTTATAATTCACCTCAAAAACTACGGTTCATAGTTTTTTTTTTGGATTTTGAACTCTAGTTATTAGATGGGTATAAATTGGGGCTTTTGAACACTGTGAGTCATATAAGACTCTTTTGTTAGCAACTTTCGTCAAACAAGTTGTGCCCCCCCCCTTGGATGAAATCCTGGCTCCGCCACTGTTCTGACCTAAAAGAAACATAACGATGACACCCAGCGTCTCATCGATGATGCTGCGATGAATGAAGTCGGAATCCTACCAACTTGTTTTTGGTACGACTTTTTACCTTTTAGTCTCGTTGTTTTGATTCATCAGAAGGTGTTCTTGACTTACTTATGATGTGCATTGTTTACGCGACTTATCTCATTCTTTGAACACAGAGATCTAAATAGTTCTGAAAAGTTTGGGACTAAAGTTTATCAGGATACAGTCATAATCTTGTATCGTTGACTTATACGAACCTGTTTGATTTTCGTTGGTAATACGGTATGTGCGGTGTGTTTCAATGCTTTTCTACTTATATGAAATCATATATGTGCAGGTTTTTCTTTCTCGTGAGTGTCAATAATGTTCATGTTTGTGCCTTCACTTCATCGGTTTTGGCTTGAGTTTCAACCAACATTGAACCTCTGTTGACACTCTGCGATTCTTATATTATTGATACTCGGTGATTGATGAATATGCATTATTGCTAGGACGAAGTATCTGTGATTCAACATAGCATCTTGTCTAATGTACTTCTTTTGGGTTTTCAGGAAGGAAAGTTTGAATGATCAATGGAAATCGAAAGGTGCGAAGAAAAGTTCCAGCAGTAGGTTCTCTTTGATTACTATCTTTTCCCAACCATATTTTACGAACGAATTAAATTATTAAAAAAATGTAGATTAATGACACATATTACCCTCTCCGATGAACTTATATAACTCCTTTGACTCTGATTGTTGCAGTTGAAAGTTATTCAGTCAGACCTTGTCAGAAACTAAATTTGATTTTTATGTCACATTTCCTAGTGTGGTACTAGCTAGTTTATAGAAAATGACTTTTAAAGTGTCATTGTTGTGGGACTTGGTCCAAGTTAATAAGGTTGGTAGTTGCACCAAGTAAATGAGGTTGTACCAAGTTTAATGTAATAGTTAGTGGGTAGAAGATGCTAGACATTTTTTAGTCCAATAAATACCCATGTACATAAGTCTTTTCAAGTCAAGCAATAGAAAAAGTCATATTCTCCTCTCTACTAAAGTAGTTGAGTTGTCTTGAGTAGTCCCCTAGATCCAACAAAGTGGTATCAGAACTACGGTCAAGACAGTGAGCCATGGCTAATAGATCTCAAACTCCTATCCATTTTCTCACCAAGGAAAACTATGATACTTGGTGTATACGCATGAAGGCGAAGTTTGGCTCCCAAGATGTGTGGGACATCGTGGAGAATGGGTTGGAAAATCCACCGGCTGAAGGTTCTAAGAAGAAGGACCAAAATGCCCTTACGATGATTCATGAGTGTCTACATGACACTATGATGACGAAGATTGTCAACGTCACCACTTCAAAGGAGGCATGGGAAGTCCTTCAAAACACCTTTCGAGCTGCCGACAAGGTGAAGAAGGTGCGCCTTCAAACTCTTCGGGGAGAGTTTGAGTTGTTGCACATGAAAGAGTCCGCGTCGATTTCGGAGTATTTTACAAGAGTCTTGTTAGTTGTAAATCAACTAAGAATATATGGTGAAGATGTGAAGGACAAGACGGTGGTGGAAAAGGTTCTTAGATCCTTGACCTCCAATTTCGACTACATAAGTGTGGCAATCGAGGAGTCAAAAGACATAGACTCCATGATGGTGGACGAGCTTATGGGTTCTTTGCTAGCCCATGAAGAGAGACTAAAGAAGCCGCAGAAGGAGCAATTGGAGCAATTGCTTCAAACAAAACTTTCTCTAAACGGGAAAGATGGACAGTACGAGTCGAGTTCAGGAGGACGTGGACGAGGCCGAGATCGTGGAAGAGGTGGCCAATATTCCTACAGTAAGGAGGAATAGAATCAAGAGAGCAATTTCTCAAGAGGTCGTGGAAGATAAAGAAACTCAAAACCCAATGAAAGAAGGTATGACAAGTCTAAAGTTGAATGTTATAATTGTCATAAATTTGGGAATTTCTCTTGGGAGTGCAGATATGCCTCAAATGATGTTGATGAGAAGGTGGATTCGAATTTGTTCAAAAGTATGATGGAAACTTGCGGTATTTGACTTGCACAAGACCGGACATACTCTATGGAGTTTGTCTAGTTAGTCGCTATATGGAGGCCCCCACTTCTTTTCACTCGAATGCGGCTAAGAGGATTCTTTGCTACATCAAAGGTATTAGCGATTTTGGAATTCTTTATTCTCCGGAATCTCACTCCAAACTTGTGGGTTATTGTGATAGCGATTGGGGAAGAGACATTGATGATAGAAAGAGCACCACCGGTTTTGTATTCTTCATGGGAAAGTGCGCTTTCACTTGGAGTTCAAAGAAGCAACCAATTGTGACGCTCTCCACTTGTGAAGCGGAATATGTGGCGGCTAGTTCTTGTGTTTTCCAAGCTATTTGGCTTAGAAACTTATTGAAGAAGTTCTATATGCCGCAACAAGAGCCAATCGAGATCTTTGTTGACAGCAAGTCGGCCATTGCTTTGGCCAAGAATTTGGTGTTCTATGAAAGAAGCAAGCATATAGATACAAGGTTTCATTTCATAAGAGAGTGCATTGAGAAGAATACGGTGTGTAAACTGAAATCGTAACACATAAAATCATGTTATGCACTACGACCTGTGGTTCTGATACCACTGTTGGGTTTCGACGTAGGTAACGCAGCGGAATAACAAAAATTTAATCCTACTCAAAGCCCACCAAGGATCACAGGATGAGACATCATAACATGATAAGGGACATAGTAATTGTGTACCTTTTGGTTTGTGAGATCACACGAAGAATGATGTCCTCTTCTCTACGGTTGATCCACGTCTAGAGGTGAGATCTAGATTCTTACTTCTCAAGTTCTAGCTTGGGCCGGAGGAAGAGGGAAGAACGAATCAAGCAACGAGGGACAAAGAAGGGTTGGCCCTCCTCTTTGGCGCCGACGGGTAGGGGACGGGCTAGGGTTTCGGCCCTAGCTTTGTCTCTTGCTCTCTCTTTTGCTCTCTCCCACTCTCTTGTGTTATGTATAATAACATTAGTGGGAAGGAAGCTAGAGCATCAATTTTATAGTCCAACAACTCCTTGTTAACTACATAAAGGCCCTTCCTAGTTCTACATGAACTTGGATTAGTCCCTTCCTTGCATATTAGTCCTACTAAGTTTGCAAGGTGTTGCACAATGATCATTCTTATTAATTAATCATATTAATTAATCCAAAATCTAGTTCTACTCTATTTGACGTGTGACCCCATAGGTTTCTACTTAGTTGGTAGTAACTTATTACTAACATGGAGCGGTGTCTAGCAACACATCCATGCCAGCCAACTAATAGAAATAGTCAGTGATCCCGACAAACCTCTTGTGCCCAATATCTCATATTGCACTTTCCCTTTGTCTCCATATCCGAATTGGACACGAGACATAAATAGTCACACTCGTATATCCAATCCATAGTTCATCGATCCTGGGATTATGCTTATGCACGCAAATAACATGAATATTTTCATATTAATTTATCTCAGTCTGACCAGAAATTCAATAAGCCTCATCCCTCGAGTGGCCGTGGATATTTACTCCCATTATGTGGGAGGTACAAATCCTATCTACATCACTACGATATCTAAGTTGCTTCCTATCATGCCCGATAGCTATCTTTATGATTACCCAGTTACGGTGTAACGTTTGATAACATCGAAGCACAATATTCCACAACTAGAGTATCTAGTGACTTCAAGTCTAAGGATTGCAATTATATTAGCACTACGAGAAGCGATTGTTGTAGGGTTTTGATTCATGGATCGCACAATGGAAGCATAATCAAACATAAACCATGCAAAACCCTCCAAGGATCACAAGTCTAGATGCATAACGATAGTAAAGGTTAGAAATCATAAACACACCTTTGGGTTCTCCTTGATGACTTCAAACGCGAATAATGTCACGTTCTCTATAGTTGATCCACGCCTAGAGTTGATCCTAGATCTCCCAAACTCCTTGGTGCTAGCCCGGATTAGGAAGAGGAAGAACGAATCACGCAAAACGAGACAAAAAGAGGCTTTCGGCCTCTTTTGGCCGACGGGGACGAGGGCGGCGGCAAGGGGCGGCGTCGGGCTCCTTGTTGCTTGCTCTCTCTCCTTTTGTTCTCTCCCACTCTTGTTATGTTCACTAATGAGCATAAGTTATTAGGAAGGAAGGAAGGAGGGTCCTTTATATAGTCCAACAACTCCTTGTTAACTACCTAAAGGACTTATTCTAGTCCAACTAGAATTCAATTTAGTCCCTTCCTTGCAAATTAGTCCCTACTAAGTTTGCAAGGGTTTGCAAAGTGATCCTTCTAATTAATTAATCCAATTAATTAATTCCCAAATCCCGTTCAACTCTATATAGCGTGTGACCCCATAGGTTCTATCTAGTTGGTAGCAACTATTTGCTAATATGGAGCGGTTTCTAGCAAAACATCCATTCTAGCGAACCAATAGAATAGTCATCTTGACAACCTTTGTACAAGTAATTGTCTCATCCCTTTGCCTCCATATCCGGATTGGACACGAGACATACAAGTCACACTCGTATATCCAATCCATAGTTTCTCGATCCATGGAAATAGCCTTATTCGTGCAAATAACATCAATATCCCATATTGATTTATTTGAGTCTGGCCAGACATTCTATAAGCACTATCCCTCGAGTGGCCTAGGATATTTGCTCCCGTTATGTGGGAGGGGCAAATCCTCTCTACGTCCACTACGATCTCTAAGCTTGCTTCTCATTGTATCCAGTACACGCCTTTATAACTACCCAGTTACGGTGTAGCGTTTAACGCTACCAAGATCACAATGATCCACAACTAGAATATCTAGTGACTTCAAGTCTAAGGATGACAATACCATTGCACCGCGAGAAGCACTTGTGACTCAACATAACATGTATGTAGCCTTCTCGGAGATGGGTCAATCCAGTGCAACATTCCGTAATGCGCACCCATGTGTTGGATCGTGATATCTCCATATCAATCCAACCCCATACTAGTCTATAGATTATTGTCCCATTTAATCATTATACTTTACTAGGGATATTTAAGATAAACAACACAATTGTAAATCTAAGGACTTCATTATATTAAATATTCAATAAATAATAAATGAATTTTCTAGCCATATACAAATTCATACTAAACTAGATTGCCTCTAGGGCATCTATTCCAACAATCTCCCACTTGCACTAGAGCCAATCTGGCGCATCTCGTATTCCCATACTCCTAGTGTGCCCTTCCTGCTTCCACTGCGTGAGAGGCTTCGTAAGCGGGTCTGACAGATTATCATCTGTAGGAATCTTGCATATCCGAACGTCTCCTCTATCGATAATATCTCGAATCAGATGAAACTTCCTGAGCACGTGCTTGGACTTATGGTGCGGTCTTGGTTCCTTTGATTGCGCGATCGCCCCAGTGTTGTCACAGAACAACTCCACTGGATCCGCAATGCTAGGGACCACACCAAGTTCAGAAACAAACTTTCTGATCCAAACAGCCTCCTTTGCTGCGCCATTTGCAGCAATGTACTCAGCCTCTGTTGTAGAATCAGCTACCGTCTCTTGCTTGGAACTCTTCCAGCTCACCGCTGCTCCATTCAGGCAAAACACATATCCCGATTGTGATCTATAGTCATCTCTGTCGGTTTGGAAGCTTGCATCAGTGTAACCCCTTACACGCAACTCTTCCTCACCGCCAAATATCAAGAAAGCATCCTTAGTTCTTCTCAAGTACTTTAGGATGTTCTTGACTGCAATCCAGTGACTCTCACCCGGATTGGACTGGTATCTGCTTGTCATACTCAAGGCATATGACACATCTAGTCTAGTACATAACATGGCGTACATGATAGATCCTATGGCCGAAGCATAGGGAATCCTACTCATGCGTTCCTTCTCAATCTCATTGGAAGGACAACCACTCTTCGAAAGAGTGATTCCATGTGACATGGGCAAGAATCCCTTCTTGGAATCTTGCATGTTGAACCGTTTCAACACCTTGTCAATATATGTACTTTGACTTAGGCCTAGCAACCTTTTAGATCTATCTCTATAGATCTTTATACCGAGTATATAGGCTGCTTCCCCTAAGTCCTTCATTGAGAAACACTTTCCTGGCCAATCTTTTACAGATTGCAGCATGGGAATGTCGTTTCCAATGAGTAGTATGTCATCCACATACAAGACCAGAAAAGCTACAGAGCTCCCACTAACCTTCTTGTAGACACAAGACTCATCTTCGTTTCTGATGAAGCCAAACTCTTTGACCACTTCATCAAAACGTCGATTCCAACTCCTAGAAGCTTGCTTCAATTCATAAATGGATCGTTGCAGCTTACAGACTTTGTTGGCTTGCTTTGGATCCTCAAAACCCTCCGGCTGTATCATATACACGTCCTCGAGGAGATTCCCATAGAGGAATGCTGTTTTGACATCCATCTGCCAAATCTCATAGTCGTAGTATGCTGCAATTGCAAGTAGGATTCGGATGGATTTGGTCATTGCGACTGGTGAAAAGGTTTTGTCATAGTCAATACCATGAATCTGTCTGAATCCTTTAGCCACCAATCGGCCCTTATAGGTAATCACATTACCATCCATGTCGATCTTCTTCTTGAAGACCCACTTGCACCCTATGGGCCGCGCCCCATCGGGTGGTTCCACCAAAGTCCATACTTTGTTGGTATACATGGATTCCATCTCGGATCTCATGGCTTCCAGCCACTTCTGAGAGTCTGGGCCACTCATGGCCTCTTCATAGGTAGTAGGCTCATCATCTATGAGCATCGTGTCACCGGAATCAGTTATGAGAAGTCCATACCACTACAAAAATCGGAGCTAAAACAGCATTTTTTTGTGCGACATGTTTAAAAATACTACAATTAGTAACCTATTGCGGCTATAAATTTTAATACCGCTTTTGGTTGACTGAAACGACATTAAATTTAAACATGCCGCATTTGATTACGAAGTAGCGGCATTAAATTTTTAATACCGTATTAGGGTTAGAAACGTCATTAAAAATAATGCCTCAACATACTTACTATATAAACTTCTTTTCCCTATTGTGTTTACCCTAATATGAACTCTCGCTGGGCGGCCCTTCTTCCCCACATTTCATCTCCTGAAGCTCCATCCTCCCCGTCCCTTCCTCACAATCGAACAGAGAGACTTCGTTAAAGCTTCGTCGGAGCAATAGCAACAACAACACTCGGTAAATTTGGAGGCTTCGTTGAAGCTTTCAGCAACGATTCGATTTGGTCGGATCGCTCTGTAAGTTTCAGGGGAAGGCGCAGAAAGAGGAGATTCTTAAGGTGAAAGAAGATCTTAATAACCTGAAGGTAATTTACTAATTTTCAGCTTGTATCTCTACTCATTGCTGCAATTTGAGCACTTGATTTAAGTTTTCGATTCTGGATCTAGATATGTCCCAGACCAATTTGTCTCAGAAACTGCGTCGGGAAAGTGCTATCCCTACGAGAATTTGGTAAAACCGAGCCCTAACCAGTATTGGAGTGACTCTGATCAGAGATTCAATGATGCTCTGGGTAGTGGATCCTCAAACAAGGTGAGTTTTCTCTTCCGGTTTCAACAATGCCATATTTTTATTTTCTATATATGTTTATGTTTTTCCAGTACTACTGAATGAAAGGAAAAGTATGAGAAACAACAACTCCATGGGTCAAAATCTTTCTTAAGGTGTTATTCTCTTTGACCCAAAGTACACTACATCAATTATATATAACTTATCAAGAACCCGCTGGGATGAAAAGGGAAATGGATGTATATAGTCCTACTGTGATTTTGGGTAACTAATACAAAGTTGCCAAGATGTATTTGTATTGGTTTATCAAAAATGTGACAGCAAGGTGGTAGAGTACCATAACTGGAGAAGTATTTGTAATTCTATACAACCATTAGGAGCTTGGCTACTTGTGTTATTGAAACCATCATAGAACTCCTCCAGATGCAGTTGGCGCAGCTGCTGGGTTTGGTTCATACATTGCCACCGAGGGGGCGCCACTAGTAGGGGTGGTGCAGCTCCTGGAACTGACGTTCAGAAAGTGCTATTCCTACGTTGGGTTAACTTGTATAAGCAGGAGAAGCACCAGGTGGTGCCATCATTGGCTGCATACCTGGCGGAGGCGCATAACTGGTTAGTGGTGCTTAATACCGGTGGCTGCATACCTGGCGGAGGTGCATAACTGGTTGGTGGTCTGCTTAATACCGGTGGCCTAATGCTAGACATCATTGGTGTGCCCATAATATCTGACATTTTTCCTTGTGTTTGTACCTTGCATTGTGCACCTTCCTAACTAAAGGTGAATCGTGTGTCAAGTAAGTATCATAGTAGACACATTAATACAGAGGCATTTTTTAGGATGGATACTTAGCATCAACCACCAGGGAGGAGACTTCCGAAATTGTCTAAGAGCTTCTTATCAGGTTTTCATCAGTCAATATTAACCAATCAATGGATATATCTCTGGATCTTTTACTCTTTTAGAATGCGACTATCCGTTTATTCGTAGCTAATAGCCATAGGTGTGCATCATATTGTCTAGACTCTACTCGGGACATGAATGACCCAGATCTCATCAAATAACCTTCTCGTATTTTGTATTTAGTTTCTCCGTGCTACTACATGGTTCATTGTATAGCTCACGCTCCTTGCTACATATATTTTGTTTCTAACCCCAAACCTGACATGATAGTGACCCTAATTTGTGCTCGTTCATCGCCTTTGACTTGGGCTCACAATGGATCAGTGCCTTCACAAGGACAAATTCCTTCATCCTCCTGCCTCTCTAATGCATTAGCTATCCTCTAGTTCACCATCATCTGCATTTTCAGGTACTGTAGCTTCATACTTTTCTAATTCTTTGTCAGCACTGCAGTTTGTATTCTTGATCAAATGGCTAAAAAATGTCTTCTCATTCGTCGTCAGAATTGCCCCGTCTTCTTATTATTATAAACAAGCAAACAAATTGCATTTCAAAATAATAAAAAAAAATGTTTTAAATTTGATTGTAGTTACCAACTGGATGATGAAATATTATGTGAATGCAAGTCAAGGGATGCATCAGCAAGCTCCAGGATTTGTAAGGAGGAAGTAGGAGGTATAAGATGTTGAATTTTATAAACTTAATTTTCTTTTGTGTTATTTTGTAACTCCTAGAAACTTGTTAGCTCAGTTAGTAATTTTCTAGTACTTAGTTAATCTTTTAATTGGTCAACGATTGTGGCCACTTTGCTCACAACTATGTCTCTACGCTGTTCAGGCTAGAAGCAGCGGCAGTGGGTAGAGGCTGCACGAATGTTCGGATTGAAGGAAGCTCATCTCAAGCACACATTTTAGTAATTGTTCCAGTTGAGAATCCTCACAGTTTGAGTTAATGATTTCCAGCGCTGACATTTTAATAACTCTCTGGTTTGTCATAGTGTATGAAAATAATCCAAATGTATATATGTTGTGTAGATGCTGAGCTTGGTAGTTTATGTGTGATAGCTTCTACTATGAATGTGTTGTCTCGATGCTAGTTTCTTCTGATCTCCTTAAAGTTTTCAATTTGAATAGCGATAATTATAATGTAATGTACTTTTATGGTTTCTCCGTATTTTGTAGGTGTCTTGTCACAAGGCCGGTGAGTAGATGCATCTGAGGAGAGTAAGCGCAAGCACGATTCGAGTTGCTGCATTCAAAAGTCATTGTGTTGGAGATCTCTTGTAGTGTTTTATTTTTTTGACTGAGATAATTAGATGTTACTTTTGTAATTTAACTTAAAACAATGTAGTTTTATTATGTACAGTGCGAGTATTCTTAAACAATGGTAGTACATTCTAACTTCAGTTTTAATGGATATGGTTCAGGTTTTGAATTTCATATTATGTGATGCGATGAGTAATAAAATAGGGCATTATCTGTAATGCTCGAAATGATATCAGAGCATTACTATTAATGTTGTATTTGGTAACAAATGTGGCAAAAATTTAATGCTGCAAATGACGTCAAATGCAGCATTAAAAATATTGCTGCAACCAGAATCAAATTCGGCATTTCACAAACAAATGCCTCAATTGCTTTCGAAGCATTAATTTAATGCCGCCAGACCAAAAAAGGCACCGGCAGATACAGCACTTCACCTAATGCTGCAAATAATGCCGCGAAAGTCAAAAACGGGATTATTCGGTCCAATGACAGCATTTTATTAATGCCGTTTTAGGTCCGATTTTTTGTAGTGTACCTCTCTGGTTCCTGGCGCACTCTACTAGATCTACGAAGCTCTTGTGTTACCTGAACAGGTGGCTCCACAACTGTTTGTGGTTCCTGTTCATGTTCCATAATCGGTTCAGTGATTTGTGGTTCTTGAACCTCTTCAAGTTCTACATTCCTCCCACTCGCTTCTTTGGAGACAAACTCTCTTTCTAGAAACACGCCGGTCCGAGCAACAAACACTTTGTTCTCGGTTGGATTGTAGAAGTAGTATCCCTTAGTTTCCTTAGGGTACCCCACAAACTTACACTTATCCGATTTAGGCCCTAGTTTGTCTGACTGTAAACGTTTTACATAGACATCGCAGCCCCAAATCCTCATGAACGACAGTGTGGGACGCATCCCACTCCACATCTCATATGGTGTCTTCATGACTGATTTAGATGGAACACGGTTAATGGTGAAAGCTGCACTTAATAGAGCGTAGCCCCAAAATGATAATGGAAGATCGGTTTGACACATCATAGACCGAACCATATCCAATAAGGTTCGATTCCTCCTCTCGGACACGCCATTCCATTGTGGCGTTCCGGGTGGAGTGAGTTGGGATACGATCCCACACTCTCTAAGATAGTCGTCAAACTCTTGGCTCAAGTATTCTCCTCCACGATCCGATCGTAGAGCCTTGATACTTTTTCCAAGTTGCTTCTCTACTTCATTCTTGAATTCTTTGAACACTTCAAAGGATTCGGATTTTGCCCTCATAAGGTACACAAATCCATATCTACTGTAATCATCAGTAAATGTAATGAAGTAGACATAACCACCCCTGGCAGGCGTGGCAAATGGCCCACACACATCGGTATGTATGAGCGCCAATTGCTCACTAGTCCTTTCACCTTTCTTATTGAAAGGGGACTTTGTCATTTTTCCCAATAAACAAGCCTCACATGTCTCATATGATTCAAAATCAAATGAGTCTAGTAATCCATCCTTATGGAGTCTAGATACACGTTTCTCATTTATGTGGCCTAAACGACAATGCCATAAATAAGCAGGATTTAAATCATTTATTTTAATCCGCTTGGTATTAATGCTGTAGACAGGATTGCTTAGATCAAGGACATAAAGTCCATTAAATAATTGCGCACTAAAATAGTGAATATTATTCAAATAAAAGGAAGAACAATTGTTCTTTATTGGAATAATAAAACATTCCTTGTCCAAACAAGAAATAGAAATAATGTTTCTGCTCATAGCAGGCACAAGATAGCAATTATTTAATTCTAAAACTAATCCTGAAGGCAGAGATAGCTCGCACACGCCTATGGCCAACGCAGCAACCTTTGCTCCATTCCCAACGCGCAGATCTACCTCCCCTTTAGCCAATCTTTTACTTCTCTTTAGATCCTGCATATTTCGACAAATATGAGATCCACATCCAGTATCTAATACCCATGATGTAGAGATAGTTAAATTGACATCTACAACAAAAATACCTGGTGGTGGTGGAATCACTATTCCAAGCCTCTTGTCCTCCAGATATTTTGGGCAGTTCCTCCTCCAGTGTCCAGGCTGACTGCAGTAGTGACACTCACCCTTAGTCACGACCTTGGCAATGCCACCAACAGGCTTAAGGGCTGGTTCCTTGGACTTGGCAACTGACTTGCTTTTGCCCTTGGGGGAAGAGGCAAACCTTTTGCCCTTTCCTTTCTGCACCATCATTATGGCCTTGCCCTTACCCTTGTTGATGCTCTGTTCAGCCGTCCTCAACATGTTGAGTAAATCTGGCAGTGGTTTAACGATCTCGTTCATGTTATAGTTCATAATGAACTGTCCATAACTCTCGGGCAACGATTGCAACACGAGATCGGTTGCCAACTCTTGGCCGACCGGGAACCCAAGCCGGGCGAGATTCTCCAAGTACCCGATCATTCGGAGTACATGGGGTCCCACCGGGTTCCCTTCTGACAGATGACATTTGAACAGTGCCTTTGAGACCTCATACCTCTCTACCCTTGCCTGCTCTTGAAAGAGCTGCTTTAGATGTTCGATCATATCGACTGCATTCATGTTTTTGTGTTGCTTCTGAAGCTCAGAAGTCATGGTGCAAAGCATAAGGCAGGCCGCATCATTAGCGTCATCGACACGCTTTTGATACGCCTTTAAGGCAGCAGGTGTCTGGTTCTCTGGACCTTCCGGAACATGCTCCTCTATTGCGTACAGTTTCTTCTCTTGCTTGAGAACAATTCTCAAGTTTCTGTACCAAACAAGAAAGTTGGTTCCAGAGAGCTTGTCCTTCTCAAGGACAAATCGTAGGGAATGTTGTGAACTCGATGAGTTGTTTGCCATTTGGAATTCTACAAAAAGGAAAATACGCAAGTTTTAGTATTTGTGAATTTTTGACTATATTTAATAATGGCTAGTTTATTAAATATAGCTCCCACTATTTTTCTACGGATTAATAACCCTCAAGATATTAATGCGGAAAATATCCTTATATTTTCTAGTGGGCCAAGATCCATCTTTCATCTCCTTATGAGCTTGCTTTGGCAAGTCACCCATAATTTGACTACTTTAGGTAGGAACAATTCCAATTGCATCCCTTATGCAACTCTTGGTTCAATCGGGCAAATAACTCCTTATTTATCCATCCATATGGATAATCCCAATTGATTGCCTCTAGGTTTCTTAATCAAATTAATAGCCTAGTCGTGTTCAACCTCTTATCTAAACAATTGCACATTGTTTTGTGCCATCGCATTCCATCATTATGAACCAAGTCGCCATGCTTTGGCACGCACGAGCTTGATAAATAATGATGATAATGAGTGTTTAAATAACGAGAAGGCAAGAACACAATATTTGAATTCTGAGGGATTTTAAATTCAATTCTTTTGTTGATCATTATCAACTAATCTATCTATTTGAGTTTGGGCACAACTCCAAATAATAGATCCGGATTGTCTAATTATCTTATTATCCTAATTGCATGCATCATCCATACACCAACCACACAAATAATAAGACAATAAATAAACAATCACAAAACAGAAATTAAACGTGATGTGGATATGACCTTTTTCTAGACTAAGATAATTCCAAGCCAATGGAATTATCTATGAACCCTAAGCAAACACATCTCCATGCGTCTTGATCTCTTGGTCCATCCTTCATAGTCTTGTGGATTGCTCCATGCTCCATGCTCCATCTTTTGTGGCTTCTTTGGCTTTGGGCTTCTTTTCTCCAATCTTGGCTAACAATCTACTATATCTAGCACTAGCTAATATCTATACTAAATAAAATAAATCTCACAAGTTGAGAAAAAAAATTGGCACGCAGGCCATAAAATCCTAATTAATTATTACAATTAATTGATCAGCTCGCAGGCCGTAAAACCAAACCACAAAATTAAACATCCACATCAAACCACATCCTAAGGCCATATCCAATCACCATGCGATTTGCACATAAACAGTTAAAATCCAATTTTAACGCGCTTGGTCAATTTTAATTGATTTTAGGATTTCTAGGGTTAAAACGGTCCATGGGCCCAACAATCCAATTGCCCGGGCCCATTAAAGTGAACCATAAGGCCCTAGGACCGGCCCGGCCCAAAACCCGCAAGCTAGGCCCGCGGGTTAGGGCCGCCCGGCCCCTTAGGGCTCCCAAGCTTGGGCGGCAAGCAAGGGGGCGGTCCCTAGGGGGGTCGAACCCTTCTATGGGAGTTGTTTCCAAAACAACTCCCTTGCTTGGTGCCCAAGTTTGGTTGTTTCCTTGTTTTGGGAGAACTCCTTCTTCCCCAAGGATGCCCAAACCCTAGATCTAAGATCCTAAAATTTCTCAAACTCACCAATTCATGCATCCAATGCAAAATTTGGATCTTGTTATGATTAATTGTTGACAAATTGCATCCCATGCTTGATTTGTCTTGTTTTACGCGATGAAAAATCAAATTAAGGTGTAAAACAACAAAAACGTAACACATAAACCACGTTTATGCTCTATGACCTGTGGCTCTGATACCACTGTAGGGTTTTGATTCATGGATCGCACAACGGAAGCATAATCAAACATAAACCATGCAAAACCCTCCAAGGATCACAAGTCTAGATGCATAACGATAGTAAATGTTAGAAATCATAAACACACCTTTGGGTTCTCCTTGATGACTTCAAACGCGAATAATGTCACGTTCTCTATAGTTGATCCACGCCTAGAGTTGATCCTAGATCTCCCAAACTCCTTGGTGCTAGCCCGGATTAGGAAGAGGAAGAACGAATCACGCAAAACGAGACAAAAAGAGGCTTTCGGCCTCTTTTGGCCGACGGGGACGAGGGCGGCGGCAAGGGGCGGCGTCGAGCTCCTTGTTGCTTGCTCTCTCTCCTTTTGTTCTCTCCCACTCTTGTTATGTTCACTAATGAGCATAAGTTATTAGGAAGGAAGGAAGGAGGGTCCTTTATATAGTCCAACAACTCCTTGTTAACTACCTAAAGGACTTATTCTAGTCCAACTAGAATTCAATTTAGTCCCTTCCTTGCAAATTAGTCCCTACTAAGTTTGCAAGGGTTTGCAAAGTGATACTTCTAATTAATTAATCCAATTAATTAATTCTCAAATCTAGTTCAACTCTATATAGCGTGTGACCCCACAGGTTCTATCTAGTTGGTAGCAACTATTTGCTAATATGGAGCGGTTTCTAGCAAAACATCCATTCTAGCCAACCAATAGAATAGTCATCTTGACAACCTTTGTACAAGTAATTGTCTCATCCCTTTGCCTCCATATCCGGATTGGACACGAGACATACAAGTCACACTCGTATATCCAATCCACAGTTTCTCGATCCATGGGAGTAGCCTTATTCGTGCAAATAACATCAATATCCCATATTGATTTATTTGAGTCTGGCCAGACATTCTATAAGCACTATCCCTCGAGTGGCCTAGGATATTTGCTCCCGTTATGTGGGAGGGGCAAATCCTCTCTACGTCCACTACGATCTCTAAGCTTGCTTCTCATTGTATCCAGTACACGCCTTTATAACTACCCAGTTACGGTGTAGCGTTTAACGCTACCAAGATCACAATGATCCACAACTAGAATATCTAGTGACTTCAAGTCTAAGGATGACAATACCATTGCACCGCGAGAAGCACTTGTGACTCAACATAACATGTATGTAGCCTTCTCGGAGATGGGTCAATCCAGTGCAACATTCCGTAATGCGCACCCATGTGTTGGATCGTGATATCTCCATATCAATCCAATCCCATACTAGTCTATAGATGATTGTCCCATTTAATCATTATACTTGACTAGGGATATTTAAGATAAACAACACAATTGTAAATCTAAGGATTTCATTATATTAAATATCCAATAAATAATAAATGAATTTTCTAGCCATATACAAATTCATACTAAACTAGATTGCCTCTAGGGCATCTATTCCAACAATTGTGACTTGACATAATATAATGTATCCTTCTCGTTGTGGGTCAATCCAGTATGCCATTACTCCTAATGCATACCCATGTGTTAGACTTGATATTCCCATATCAATATACCCACATACTAGTCTATATTTGATCGTCCTATTAATCAATATAGTGAACTAGGGATATTTAAGATAAAAAACACATTGCATCTAAGGAGTTCATTATATTGAATATCACAATATATAATAAATTAATATTCTAGCCAATAACAATGTTCATACTAAATATCAGATTGCCTCTAAGGCATCTATTCCAACACGTTTTCCCTGGAGAGTGATTTGTCTCCCACTTGATTTGAGGCCAACAAAGGCTGGGATGTCTTTGATGTCAAGAACGGCGCAAGGGTAATCACCCATGTCCGCCATTACATCAATGAAAGCACCAATTGATACTGGAAAGTATCTACTGGGCACACAAACACACACGAACACATGGTTTTTAACCCAAACACACACACTTTTAATCTTTCTTCTTCTTGATTCATCTCTAAAAAATAAAAATACAACGTTTAAATAGAAGAATAACTACCCCTAACTAGATGATATGACATAACGGGCTCGACCCGTTCTACTTACTAATTAAATAAAAAACTAATTTAACTAAAGAAATAAATAATTTAACTAATTAATAATACTAACTGATAATTATGTAAATAAATAAGGTACACAGTTGATGACGATACAGTTTATAGGTATCAGAAACCTCGCGACTGTTTCGATTCCGACTGGGTCAAACCCATATCAACCAAAACCATTGATCTTGAGAAGTTAAATACCTCTAGCCCTAGCAGAATTGGCACATTGTTAAACAATTTCCGTAACAATGTCGAAAAATTGTTTGGTTGGAGGTCGGTTGTGCAGCCGACCCTTTCACGATCTGGAAGTGAAACCCCCCGATCCCCAATTCGCTGGAATGTGTGGAGACTGGAGAGAGGAAAACGGTGGTCGTCAAAAGAAGAAACTAATCGCGATTCGGGACCTATATGTGTAGAAGGAGGTTACTTCTGAATTTGTGATGAAGCTGGATCGTTGTTTCTATTATTGTTTTCTTTTGAAACAAGATCATTTTTTTTTGTTCCTATTAGATAAGAGAGAGATGTTCATCTGCATCCTTTTCTTTTTGAAATATGTATTTTTCTTTTTATTTAATTTAATTAGAACACCTCAATATTAACATTACTTTTCTATATTGACATATTTAGCCTCTTAATATGAATGACCTTTAGATGACATCTTTTACCAGTTTCAACAACTAGGTTTTATTGCAAATAGGAGATGCAATAACTCTATTATTGCAATGTGTCATTTTTAGAAGATACCTATTATATTATTTGAAGTCAATTATGAATATTTGGCATCATTTTATTTTTCCCAAATTGCCCCTGAAAGTTTTTTTTTTTTTTTTGAGAAGCAATTCCCCTTAATAGTTGATTATTATATTTGTAACAACTCATGTTCTCACTTAACAAGAAATCCGGCCTATTTTATTTTAGTCAATTTCTCCAGTATTCTTCATTGCTGTGCAATTCCATGTCTATAAATAAGATGAAAATTAATTTATTCAAATTAAATATATGGAAAATGACATGTTTGTTAAAACAGGGGCTTCAAGATGCAATAAAGTATAAGTGGAGAGAGTAGGACCAAAGCGCAAGAATTGCTGGCATAACGGGAAATTTCTCCACCACAGGGTTCAAAACAGTGGCGGAAGCAGGATTGTTGACAAGCGGGGACCGACTTATTATATATATATTATACATGCAATAGTAAATTTTTCATCGAAGTGTATTGTTAGTAAGAATATATAACGGAAACAATGTAAGATACGTATTAGTCAAATAATAATAATTATAACTTAATTTTATAGAGACTAATATATCCGCCCGGTGTCCAGACACGAATAATGTAATGACTAGTTTAAATTTGATCTAAAATTAGTGTAAAATTTTAAACTTAGAAGGACAAAATCAACTATTTGACAACCTAGGGGGCCAACGTGTAATACTTATTAGAAAACCCGGTATAAATCAAGGGATCTATTCGAAATAACGGAACATTGGAGGGGACGTGGCCCCCACTAGCCCCCCTTGTGTCCGCCAGTGGTTCAAAATAAACATGGCAGTCCGATGTGGCAGCAGAGGAGAAATGGAAGGCAGGGTTTCCATCGACAACAAAAAAAATGACAGGAAAAAGGGGTTCCGGCGAGTTAAGCTTACAAAAGTGGTTGCGCACTGTGGTAAGAGAATCTCCAATGATGTTATGTAAAGATTATGGGGTAATTTACAGTTTGCATCCTCGGGTTTATGTAAATAGGCAATTCCTACCCTATTGTTCATCAATTGAAAGGGAACACCCCTATTTTGTGCAATAATAATTAAAATTACACCCCCGTCCATGTCCGTTAGCGAACCGTTAAGTGATAGTGGGGTTCATTTTTGGGGTATTTTTTATTCCCATTTTACCCCTGAATTTTAGTAATTTATACTTATTACCCCCTAAATTTAGTTAAATATGCAATGCACACCCTTACTGTTTGTCAATTGACATGGAGCAACCCTATTTTGCAAGTTGGCAGCGGGGTACACCTTTGGGTGTTTGCTCATGCCTATATGTCCTCTAGTGATATATAACATCCTTTTTAATCTTTAGAAACTTTGATATTACTATTTATACCACTAAATTTTATGACTCTTTTATCTCTCTATGGATGGTTATAAATTACTATAGATCATATTTTGTTGTTGTAAAAAGGTAAATTTGTTGACAATGAAAACAAATAATGAGTGAATAAGTTTTATCTAACAAAATTAATTATGATAGAGCATTTGTCAAATATCAACATCAATATGTAGTTTGTTACTAGAATCATAATAATTTTTTTAAAGCCAAACTAAATAATCTCATCGAAAATTATTCGAAGCTAAAATAAAGAGGATTATAGCAATTTTTTTTGTTCAAAATTATACTAGTTAATACAACCTAAATTTATTTACATTCAAGCGTTGAATTAAAAAAATCAAACATTCGGCTTGCTGTAATATAATGAAAAAGTGCTTGTCAACAGAAGAAAAACACATAAGCTACAAAGAGATACGTAGCAAATTGACACAATTCTATTTCTATCTAGCAACATCTTAAATAAATTACAAAAGAGAATAAATTAAAAATACTTTTTTTTGCGTGTTTCCCTCTCTCTCTCTGTCAAGTGAATTATGTGCCGTCTTGAATCCACCTAAAGCGTTTCTTTTGCGCATCTATTGCATGACTCAGTTTTTTAGACTTGCAGATATGAAGTTTACACATATGCGATAATTTTTTCATCGGAGTTGGGTGCTTTCTATAAGTTGCAGTAGATTGATTAAATCTTCGTCTTTTTTCATCCATCGCCGTCGGAGAGTCACGTAGGAGATTATTCGGTGGCAATAATAGAGAATTTTTAGTGCTCAATGAGAGCACCACAACCAATGATAATGCAACACTTAAACAAATTGACAGTGATTGGTAGACACTCAATGTTTGTAGAGTACCACGTGGTGCTCTTTTAGAGCACTAAAAAATTGCTCGCAATAACATTATTGAAGTCTGAAATGAACCAACAAATCATGGGTAGATTGGTCTTTGTCCCACTTATCCATTTTTTATTGGAATCCGTCTAAATTAAGGGTGTCTCCTGCCGATTGGCAAACAGTAGGGGTACCCAATGCCTATTTATCATAACCGGATGGTGCTTTGTGTGTGTTTATCCTATAAATATTGAGTAAAGGTATAAGGGCAAATTAGTACTTTCGCATTTTCCGTCCATGACCGTTACAAACCATCCAAAATAGAGGTGTCCCCTGTGAATTGATGAACAGTAGGGATAGGGTTTGCCTATTTACATAAACCTAGAAGCACAAACTGTAAATTACCTAACATTATGGATAAAAGCTCCCGTTTTTCATAATAGCTAAGCATAATTTGAGACCATAGCTACAATGGTGTTAGCAACAAAATAAGCAAATTTATTTTATCCGCACTTTTTTATTTAAAGCATCAAATCATAATGCTCCAGTAAATTTTATTTACTGAAAAATACACTAAGAATTTTATTTGATTTGAAATTCAGTTCTTCTTGTGAGATATTTTGTGCTTAAAAATCTTAGTCCATCAATTAAAACTGGATATGGATTGACTAAAAAACAAACAAACAAATTATTAATTTGAAAACATGAAAAACAGCATCAAATTTTTGTGTTTTACATCAACCTTTCACCACTAAATTGGGAGAGAGATTTTCATTTTTGCATGGGGCTACAACTCTATCTTCTTGTGGATTTCTCGGCAAGGACGGAGTTACATGGGACTGGTGGCGGCTATAGCACTACTCTATCTTTGAATTTTGTAATTTTCTCTTAATTTTCTTGTAAATTATGATTTAGCCCTCACAACTATCTTAGTTCAATCCCTATTATTTCTACTCTACATATTAGCTTCCATTAGTTAATCTATTTTTACTTAATTTTTATTTTAGCGCCCACTCTAGCATATTCCTGGATCCGTCCCTGTTTCTCGGTGTAGCCATCTTCAAACAGTTCGTCAAGGAGAAGTAATACGATATATGAAGATTATAGAGAATTAGAGCTGGATTAAACCTGGCTTTGATTCCATATTTGATTTCTGAAGAAGAGAAGGGTGAGAGTTTGCAAAAAAAAAAAAAAAGAAAAAAAAAAAAAAAAAAAAGAAAAAGAGAAGGGTGAGAGGAAGAAGAAGAAAAAACTGATGAATGTAGATTAGAATGAAAACTTCATTGAAACATAAAGATGCTCTCTTCAACGCTAAATACAGTAAGGGAAGAACTCAACCAATGTCCGAGTGACATCTGTCACATATCACCCGGATCACATATAAACCATTGCTCTCCATTACAACAACTGTCACTTAGGTTCCATTTGTTTGGTGATAAAACTTTTTCCTGTAAAATGTTTTCCCCTGTTTTGGTGTTTTGGTGCTGTTTGGTTTGAGGTAAAATATTTTCCTGTAAAATGTTTTTTCTCAAATGATGTCAAATGATTTACACATTTCCAATCCGTAATCCAATTTCCAGAGAGCTAAGGAGCACAACAACAAGCCATACTAACACCTCCACCACCAATAACCACCACTACCACCTACCTCCACCACGACCCATCACCGCCACCCACCTTCACCATCGCCTATCACTGTCACTGCCGTCACGACTCACTGTTTGGGCAAGTGTCAACCAAACACGAGAAAATAATTGCAGAGAAAACATTTTCACACAAAATATTTTACGTGTAGTATATTTTTCCTTGTAAAACATTATACTGCGAACCAAACAGAGCCTTAATGAAACAACATTGTTCCAATAAGTACTGCTGTGCAAATGGAGTTATTCTCGGCTATAAAAAAACCTACTAAGTCTTGCAATATTACAGAAATAACTCAAATGAGGAGAAGTATTTCAATACTCCCCCTGAAATATAATACTTTAGTTTCTAATAACGAATCTGATTTACTATATCTGTGAACATATTTTTTCTTGGGACTTCCAAGTTCTCGCAGCACCCATGGACGGATTGAGCGGGAGGTATGTAGCCACGGTCTTCCAAGTTATCTCCACACATATCCATGGTGAAGGAGTTCAAAAATTTTCTGCGTGGAATTCGAATATGGTGGAGGTCGTTTGAGTGAAATCCGAAGCCAAATGTTTTAGCTGTTTTGTAAGAGTCGGAGCCCCACAGTAAAACACTCCTGCATATGTCAAACAAGCAATTGTTACTGATAAACCCCTACTCTAGTGTAGTAACTTGTAAACCACACAAAGAAGTAAACTAATACGAGTAAATCATGGATGACAAGCTCGTAGCTAAAAAGGTCAAAAGCAAATTTACTGGAAAAGTACTGAGTATGCGACTTACCAACTTTTTTATCTGTGTGTTTGAGTGCGATTCGGTTGTACACATTGGGCCAATTGGGCCTGGCAAAGTGGGACTTAACGCGCGTTCCCGACACGACATCGACACGTTTTTTGGCATGGTTGAGCGACTGAAGCATCGTGATGAGCGCCGATCGCGCGTCGCCTTCTTCATAAACACTAGTACAGTGGATGTGCATTTCTACGACTCCTTTCTCATCCGATTCAGCCACTTCATTCATAACCTCCTTGAACCATTCGAAAGAGCCTTGTTCTCTTGCCAGCCAATAGAAGTAGGCTTTCCTTGTCCTGAAGAAGTTATTTTTATTACCATTGCCAGGCGGCTGTTTATTCCCGCCGCTCTCCAAAGCATCATAATAGGCGGCTTCTGCTGCTTCCGCAGCCTTCATGTTGTTCATAATGTCCTTCACAATGCTGATCATCGGTGTCGCCCCAATCCCTAACCCAACCAGTAACACCACCTCATAGTTCTTGTAGTCTTGTGCTGGCGCTCCGTATGGGCCGTCAACAGACACTTTTGGGACCCTGTAAAACTCATATTCATAGCATGTTAGAGGAAATTTTCACTTAACCTACACATAAACACGAATGCTATGTTCATTTGTCAGGAAAAAGACGTGATATAATGTTTCCCTAAAAAGTAAAAAAGAATAGAAAAGCTCTAGAAATTTATTTTCTCACATGTGTTTATTTCATATGAAAAGAGGTGAGAAAGTGAGTGGTGATAAAATTTCCGGCATAATCTTGTGCTTTTTGCATGAAACAATTTGAAGGAAAACGTTATATGCAGGAAAATAATTATGATAGGTCTCACAACTTTTCTGTAGAAACTAAACGGGAAAATATTAATTTTCCTTTTTCTTTCACTTTCTGGACAAATGAACATAGCCTAAGAGGTCTGAACTTAACGCCTTACTTTGGGATGTTTTCTCCTTTGAAGAAGTCGGCTCTGAGGATTCCGCTTTTGTCGCTGGGTGGTGGCTTTTCACATAGCTATAATTAACAAAGAGGAGAAACAAAAAGAACATAAAAGATATATTCGTTGAACTCCAAACACGTGCCACGGGTAGAAAAATAAGGAAACACACACCTGCGAGAACACGGTCGTGATTTGTCCTGTCCAATCACCTAGAGTGCGGATGTGAACACTCAAGTGTTCATCTTCCGGAGCTGAAGTTATAGAGAACGGATGCCTACAGATATAGCAACACGGTTAAAAACTAAAAACAGACCGTAAAAATATTATGACTCGTTACATTTTTCTGACTTATGATGATTTGGGGACACTAACCATTCAAATGGAGAGACAGCGGAACATTTGACAAACATGTATTCTCCACTCTTGTACTTAAAGCTGTGAGGCTTCGACATGTATAGGGCTAACACATCCCCCTCCCCAGGAAATTTGGGGGCTGACACTTGCCCTGGATAAACAACCGCTCTCAGTATCTTAACAGGCTCGACGATGCTCGATCTGAGCACCCTAACTAATCTTTCACAAGCGTATGCCACGACTGGAATCGCCAAGTACATCCAAGTCTGCCACCACAGTACACCAGCATAAGTTTATTACTATGTTCGTGCATAGATTGGCACGGAGATTATAACTTTTGAAATATAACCTCCTTGCGATTTATGTTGGCTGCCAGTGCAATACATGCACTCTATGAGAACCGAGAGATAATCCGCACACAATAGTGATTTTACTGACATCGCGCCCCAATAGTGTTGATAACGCTCCAACATACATGCACTATGAGAGATAACCCACATGCAGTATGAATACTCGTTATCAATACTGTTGGGGCACGCTGTCAGTAAAATCAATATTGTCATGCATTGCACTGTGAGGGAACATATAATGCATAGGGGTTATATATCAGAAGTTCTGTTTATAACATAAAACAATACTCACAGTTTTGTTGTACCATTCTTTGGTCAAGTAAAGCTGGATACCGTGAGCGACAAGCAGACCATAAACGATTACAAAGAGATGGTGCGAGTACCAGAACGCATTGAACCCGACGAGCCTTTTGAGGGATTTCGGTAAGAACTTTTTGTTGCTGTTGTTGTAGTTCCTAAACCAAGGGCTAGCCAATGTGAAAGCTATAGCCATAAGAATCACCATGATGATTCCACTTATACCTTCAAAGCTCTTCACGAAGTGCCAGTAACTCTCCGGTTGTTTCCCAAAAAACTCCACCATGTCCTTGTACTCGTCCGGGGTGGCGCTGATGAGGCGAGGGAAATCGCACGCTAAATGAGAAATCGCGTGAATTCCAACCCCGATGGAAATCGCAATGGCAATCAACTGTGACATTAATCACATCAAAACACATTCAAAGAATTTAAACCCCCAGAACACATTCAAAGAATTTAAACCCCCAGAAGTCCCAAGCCATTACCAATAGACTAGAGGGGGATGAAATTACTACTCCCCTAAGAAGCACAGGTGCAAGATCGATGAAGGAACTGGTTACGGGCGGAAAATGCCTAGAAATTAAGGTTGCGGGTGCATCGAAGTGCGGGGACTTGTTTTTTGAGAAATTGTTTTGTCGTCAGCGGGGACTTTATTTATATTTCTATTTTATTTTATTTGTGATACAAATATACTAATATAAAAAAATAGTGGTAATCCGAATTATAATTAAACAAAAATCATACACAAACTTGTAAATACAGAGCTACTATATATCAGCAATATTATCTCTTTTTTGTTGTTGTTCGTAGTTGTGGAGAGACGAGTAATCTAAGGGTTAGAAATATCCACATAGGCAATGGCGGATGAGCATGGATGGATGTGGGGGCTATAGCCGTCACTCAACTTCCTGGAATTGCAATTTTCCCCTTGTTTTGCTAAAAATTTTCAGTTCAGCCCCATAAAGATTACAGTATAGCCTACACTGGATTTTATAGAATTTCAACTTTTATACATATTTTGTTTAAATATCTAATTTAGCCTGGTGTAACAAATTCTTGGATCCACCCCTGCACATAGATGCATGTCTTTCAGTGGAATTGTAATTATATTTTGGTAGAACTGCCACCTAAAATTTTCAAAATGGTCATGCTTTATCAACAAAGCACCCGCAAAGCACTCAAGGCACGCAAAAGGGGTGAAAGTGGCCAGCACTATTCCATACTTCAAGAGGGTTTTGACCAAAGTTAGGAAACCCCACCCTGGACTAATAGTGTCACAATTAGGTAGTGTATGTGCCCTGAGTTTGACACACTGAAGACGTGAAAGTGTCATTTACACAGATAATAGTCTAGAAGGATACGGAGAGTAAAAAGTGAAATAGTAAAAGTAAAAGTAACACTTATTTATAGACAGACGGTAGAACACACAAAAGACTTATTTAGTTATTTTAAGACGGAGAGAGTACTCACTTTGTGGAAATCAATGTTGTCGTCAAATGGAACGACAGATCCCAACTTAGTCTTGTTCCTGAGCCAAGTGAGGGTGTTCCGACAAACCGGGAGCAGAATCAGCGCCATGTTCAGCTTCAATGTTTCGGCCGCCCCTTTGGCAATACAAACACAAACACCCATCACCTTGTAAGAAGGTGAGTGGTTTCTGTACTGGATGTATTTCCAGGCAAATAGACCTGCCATGGCACAAAACCACAGCAACATAACCCAAACCCTCTTCCAATGGTCCAATATCAAGTACTTGGTCTTCCTCATCCATTTACTTATCGTTGGAGTGGGCTTGAGCTGCTCGCTTGGAAGCTTGCTCGGGTTTAGGCTTTCGCCTCTCCCGTATGGTTGGGGAGTTTTGAACAAAAGCGTTTTCAACTCATCAATCTGTTACACGATAAGCCAGGTATTATTTTAGCTACATTTGCCAAAATCACAGCGATCAAACTCTAAAAAGTCTCGATTGAGTTAGTTAGCAAGATTTACCGTGATGTAACCAGAATTGTCGTCGTCTATCTCTTCCATGATCATTGCTGCAAATTCGTCTGATTGGTCCCGGATATTTGATAGCTTGTTGGCAGAAGCACTCAGGCATATAATCTGCAATTCCCATGACCACTGTTAATCTCCCAGCACGTTTGGTTTGGGATTGTATCTCATTTGAGATTAGAATCTACTAAAAAAAATTATTACGTTTGTTTCATAGATAATTTGAGGCATATTTTATTAATTTATTTGAGCACTATATTTTAAGATAAGTTGACTAATAATCTGTAAATTCTACAATCTTTCGTTTTAGATATTTTTTGTCATGACTTGCTGAAATATCATACTACTATTTATCATATTTTTCATATATATAAACTGTCAATTTGTGAAAACAAAGTAGCAGTAATATTTTGCATGTGATGTAAGCTCAAGTAAAGAAATTTATTGTAATTTTATAGGGTTTGAAGAAATTCATTTAGCGCATGCTAAATACCTTTTATATTTTAGTTTAAGTTAGATCATTCACTCTTTTTTACTGTCATCAAGTTAATGAAATTTAAAGCTGTAACCAAACATTGCTTCTTCGTACCTCTTTGACTTCTTCTACGGAGATTTTTCCGTCAGCATCTTTATCAACCCTGCATCGAGCTTCATCAATTAGTTCTTCTTTAATCGACATGACTGCTACATGCGTCCCTAAATCAGAGTATATTTTTACATTTCGGAATGTCCTGTAATTAGAAATCAACTTTTATAGGGGTAACTTTAAAAACATTATCGTTATATTTATCTTTACAATGTTGTGATGAACCTCTTCAGTCAAAACCTTGACTCGTGTTACAAAAGAGATAGATAATATTTCTACTCGACCTATATGAGGTAATAGAGAAAATAGGGATGCTATTGTCATTTCTGGAAGGCATGGACCCTGCACTCAGTTACTTCTGGTACACACAGGGTAAAATCCCGCTTTAGTGGAATAACATCGCCAGAATGTTTTTACCAAAAAAAGAATCAGACGGACTTGCAGTCGGTAAGGTCAACTCACAGTCCATTGAATTCTCCTTCTCGCAAGTATTGGTTTATCTTTAAAAAACGCCCCAAAACATACGTAATTGTCCGATCATAATTATACTAGTACATCTATTTTGCCCCAGTTGACTTTTTTCATTAATCACCCGGTCACATTCACCAGTGATTTGTTAACAAAACGTGCAAGAATTTAGTAATTTTTTCATGTTACTCCACGTCACGATGAAAAAATTATCGAACAATCAGATCATTTATCTATCCAAAATACGAGTTAAAGTGATATGACTATGGTAGAAAAGTCAAACTGATAAGTTGGAGGGGTGAAATAGATGAAGTATTATGATGACATAAAATTTGTGAATTGTGATTGATCATGCATGTGGTAAAAGGGTGTTAAATTGCAAAATCGTTGTCGAAAGACTCGTCGAAACTTACATGTCGAAGAAAGCTCGGAGCCTGGAATCGAAGCTCTGATCAGCGAGCTGGTCCCAAAAGTCTTTCAGCTGGGCCTTGTTTATTGAATCGCCGGCTATGTTCCGTCGCCGTGCTAGCACATCGAATAGCCTTAAATCGGAATACAGCGGATTATTTATTTTACCTATGCATTCACCAAACTGAGACCGATTAAGCTGCCCGTCGTTGCCTGCGGTCAGGCTGTCGAACCGCTTCTCCACGGCAGCCCAACCACCGCCGCCACCGGTCTTGCTGATGAAATTCAGCCCCTCCAGCGCATGCGCTGCCGCAGAATCGGAATGACCCTGCGGCGGCTGCGACGCCGGCGTAATCCTAGAAGAACCATTTCTCAGAAAATTTGATGAACCATTTTTTCCGGCGGTCTTATCATCTATATCCATACTATGCATTTTGAAAATGTGCGAATGAAGGTTTGGATGGTTTATGAGCAAAGAAGAAGAGTGGAAGGATGTAGATATATATAGAATTGAGTGTTGGTTCGATCTTCATTCCTTATGCCAATCTCTTAGTTATGATTGCCATGGAATAAGGGCAAGTCTTCCCCCAAGTCTTAATTAACGAAATTCTTAAAAATAATGTTTGTGCTAAAACGATCTCCCACCAAACTCTTGCCTAATACTATATTGTGTTACTTCATATCCACGCGTTTTATTAGATTTCGATAAAAAAAAATGTTAGTTATGAGATCTTTCACACTTACCACTATGTCCCGTCTCTTTGTTCTCAATTTTATTTTTGTCACTATTTACTGGGTCACTTTGACCCGGTGATTTGAATAGCAAATCGATGTAATTTTTTGATAATTTTTTCATGGTGTTGTAGAGTAAAAGTTGCTCTATCATATGGAGAAAAAATTATAAAAAAATCGTATTATTTTGTTATCCAAATCACCCGGTCAAAAGTGACCCAGATACGAGTCAAAAAAGTCAAATGGGAACAAAGGGATGGGACAGACTGGTACTAACTACCTAGACGTTTATCCCAATATTCCTCTATTTTTATTGCTAGTCCAAGCATGACGTAAAATAATAAACCATAAACAAACGATGAGCACATAGCAATTCCATCAGCAGCTTCATTGGCTTCTCTGTTGATGTATCGAATATCACATTGACAGCCTCTAAGAAGAGTATGAATGTCATGGAAAATGTTCTTGGAAGGGAAGTTTGGTGGAAGCTCATGTTATTGTATGAAGTTGACGTCGGGTTATCACCCCAGCGAGGGATCACAGCTGAATCAACAAATGGAAAGGGAATGAACTAGGACACGAAGCTCTCTAGAATTTTGAAATAAAATATTATCAAAGTCTGATTGTAATTTACCCACAAGCCGGGTTAAATAGTTGAAAATTCTAATTATTTCAAATATGAAAAAAATTCTAAAATTAATGCTAGATAATAATGTTAACCTAGTGAAATACTCAGCTAAAAATATTCACCATAATTGGGTTCAAATCAAAATCCTAATTAATAAATAAATATTCTGAAAATAGAAAATTGCAAATCAAAATCCTAATTAATAAATAAATATTATAAAAATAGAAAATTGCAGATTTCGACCCTTAAACAGTTGATTTTGGCCAAATCAAGGTGGCGCCCATGACTTGTCACGAGTTCTTTTTAGAACGTCGTTCCCAGTCAAAATAATATATGACTTTGTCCGATTCTAACATCCTTCAATTCTGCCGCTGATTCTGCGTTTTGATCGAAACAGCTTTTCTGAACTTGAAGAATTAATTCTCCATTTTTCTCCTGCATCAGTCACCCCCTCTTCAAAAGAATTCTCCCTCGAGTTCAAAATAGGATCTTGAAAGATGTGAGGCACCATAAACGGATCACAATAAAGAGATGACAATTTGATCGGAAAAATTACATCTTTCTCTAATTGAGTTTCAACTTCGTCATCTTCATGTCCAACTTGAATAACTATTTGTGGTTGAGAAATAAATGAACATGTATATGAAATTACCTCATAAAGAATCGAAACATCTGAAGTATGATCTTCATCCTCCAGATTCAATGTTGTCTCATCATCTCCATAATCGTCATAAATTGGAGGCTTAGACCAATCAACAACGCATTCACTTGAAGATGAACTAATCTCAACAAAAATTGCATCATAGGAGTTATACTTGAACTCCTCAACAATTGGTTCTTCTTTTTCGTCAGGAACATTAAAACACTTACCGCACTGTGACATATCCGAATAATCTGGTACACCATTCTTGGAACTCGCTCCTCCATAAAGCTCGCTC
The DNA here is from genome assembly GCA_023055425.1 of Linanthus parryae. NCBI lineage: Eukaryota > Viridiplantae > Streptophyta > Magnoliopsida > Ericales > Polemoniaceae > Linanthus > Linanthus parryae. The sequence goes on along the minus strand of JALGPY010000008.1, from coordinate 13,313,137 downwards.
CAACCACCGGAATTGCCGTTGTAGTGGGTATCGAATGCAGGCTGCGAATCGTGATCAAAGACCTTACGATCCTTGCAATTATGCGCCGCCAAGCGTTGGGTTAACTTCGCAACTTGTCGCTGCAAATCCTGCAATGCTAGGCGTTGGGCTAACACATCAATCTGCCTCTGCAGATCCTGTTGTTTCCTCTGTAGATCTTTTATCATCATAACGTCTTGGACGTTACGTCTCCGTTGGGGGGCTTCCTCAGCCGGAACCTGCCTGCAGCCGCCAGGACGTCCACGCACCATCATTGATGATGATCTTCCTCCCACGGCGAACTTGTTCTGATACCAAACTGACGCCGGGTTATTACCAAAGCGAGAGATCACGGCGGAATCAACAAATGAAAAGGCAAAGAACTAGGGCACGAAGCTTTCTAAAATTCCGAAATAAAATATTATCAAAGTCTGACTGCAATTTACCCACAAGCCGGGTTAAATAGCTGAAATTCTAATTATTAATATGGAAAAAAATCCTAAAATTAATGCTAGATAATAATATTAACCTAATGAAATACTAAGCTAAAAATATCCACCCAAATTGGGTTCAAATCAAAATCCTAATTAATAAATAAATATTCTGAAAATAAAAAATTGCAGATTGCGACCCTTAAACAGTTGATTTTGGCCAAATCAAGGTGATGCCCATGACTTGTCACGGTTTATTTTTAGAACATTGTTTCCAGTCAAATTAATATATGACTTTGTCGGATTCTGACATCCTTCAATTCTGCCTCTGATTCTGCGTTTTGACTGAAACAGCTGAACTTGAAGAATTAATTCTTTGAAATACCCCGTTTTGTGAATATGGGTATTATGTGATATTATTATAAGTGTTGGGGAGTTAATTTAATTATCGAGAGTTAATTAAAAAGATTACTAGAGTTTGGGGGATCTTTGTGACTTTAATCAAAAAGTTTTAGTGTCTTTTAATGGAGTTTGGGGGAGGTAGTTGTCTTTTTTGCTAAATTAAGGGGGGGAAAGTGTCTTTTACCACAAATTGGTATTATTTTGACCCAATTTTTCTTCCTACATAAAGTTGCCTAATTCAAGAGGGTTTCCTTCCTTATGAAGTTGATTTTTTTTTCAACTATCATAAAAACCTCTCTCTCACCCGTCCCTCTCTCTTACTCTCTCTGTCTCTCTCTTCCCCGACAGCAGCAGCACCAGCCACACCGCCGCCGCCGCCGCCGCCTCTCTCTCCCCGTGCAGGTAATCTCTCTCTTTCTCTTTTCTTTCTCTCTCTCCGTCCGATTCTCTCTCTCTCTCTCCGCTCCACCCTCCATGGGCGGCGGGTTTAGTTTTGTTTTCTTTTGTTTCTCTTGTTCTCCTGATCTGTTGCCTACAATTCATGTACGTAGCATGTAGCCATTAAATTTCAGATTTATTATCATCTTTTACTTGGATTAGTTTCATGCTATTCATCTCAAATCATCAAAACCATTCATGTTCATGTTAACCCATAAACCCTAGGTTATGTAAGAGGTAAAATCAAGCCAAAACAATAGGTTTAATTAGAAGTCATCACTTGTTTGATGTGTTAAGTTGGTTAGGTGAATGGTAATCACCGGTTAATTGAATTGGAGTCATAATCGTGACCGTTGTACACTTAGTTTGATGTTCTAGGGTTAATATACAATATGTCCGGTCGTTAAAAGGTTGGAATTTGTCGCTATAGGACTGTTTTTGGTCACTGAAAGATGCTGAATTTGTCATTAATGCTGGTGGGTTTGTTAAAGAGAGTCTAGACATGGAAATTAGTTGGATTTTGAGAGTTTTAACACTTGTTTTGAAGTCTTGAACCTAAGTACAAGTGTTTGGGTGAATTTGTGAGTTGTGACTAGTGTAAAGTGAACCTTGGTAGTTAGTGATCTCTTTAGTTAGAATTTAATAGTTTAATTGGGAATGTTGGGTTGGTGTTAGAAACATAAACCGTAGAGTGTCATATGCATGTAGATAGTATAACAATTATATTGCTAGAGTATTGTGTTTAATTAGGGTATTGTTACGTGTAGGTGACGAGTTCATCGACGACTAGTACATCGAGTATGTCGACTGATTTGCGATAGGTGATTTGCTTTGAGGTAAGTAAACATGACAGGCCTAGTGTGCTTAACTCATTCGTGTCAAATGAATTCTTGGTTTTTCTTTACGTCTCAAAATGTGTTTATGTGATGTGACATGCAGTATGTGATTTTTACTTGCTAAATGTCTTTCTTGAAAATATCACCATGATAGTAACAATGAACTATAACGTAAAGTGGAAGAGTTGTGCAGGGCCATTTATTATTGGTTACTATTGGCATTGGGCGTGTTGACTTCAGTCTTCCGTTCAATTTATTTTTATTTAATCCAGTTGCAAGTCCCCGGATAGCTCCATGTACTCACTCCTCTGGCCGCTAGAGTCTTGGGGGGGGGGGTGTCGACACTTAAGGTCTTGGATGCTTGCGAGATGGTTGGTTTCCCCCGTCACAACAAAATTATTAATGATGGATTTTGGTTTTGTTAATGGAAATAGAACTAATATGTGATTTTGGATTTCCTAATGATTATGGAATTGGTTTGGAATTATTATGGAATTGGGAACTCACTTGTTTTATTACAAGAGTCAAAACTTTATTTCTGCTATGTTTGAGAAAAACTCTTACTTGTAAATGAGACATTGTTTTATAACTATTCTATCATCATTTTACATGCTTGGGTGTTTTCTTACCAGTATTTTATGCTGATTTTGTATTGTGGTGTTTCTTTTTTATTCCGCACCACATGTTTAGAGGATGGTTATCTGGCGTAGAAGGGAATGTGTTACATCATTTGGATCATTAGTATTTTCATTTTAAATTAGAACTCTTTAAATACTTTAGTTTGCTTTATGTCCGGTTTGTGGCTAGAAAAGTTGGATTGTAATAATGGATAGTTTTAATTAGTTTAATGGATGTTTTTGCTTGAGAACCATGTTATAAAATCTCCTTGTATCCGGGTTTAACCTCGGGTACGGAGTGACATCCCCGGGCCTCCGACTTGAGCCATTTGGGGGTGTTACAGTCCGATTCTGACATCCTTCAATTCTGCCTCTGATTCTGCGTTTTTACTGAAACAACTTTTTTGAACTTGCAGAATTAATTCTCCGTTTTTCTCCTGCATCAGAAGTGAATGACTTCCTGAGAATCTGACTCAATAAGCATTTGGGATTATGCCAATTTCTTCCAATTCTTCAAAAACGAGCACTGATTCGAGATTTTGAGCTATGTAAGAGTAGCAAAGAGTGAAAGATAATGCAGATCAAGTGTTTGTAAAAATGTGCAAAAGAAGTTTTAGATGGTTTTTGAGCAAAGAAGAAGATAGGAAGGACGTTTACATAGTGTACTAGCGTAGTCTTCCCATTATGATGCCATCGACACGGGCAAGTTTTCTCCAAGTCTTACCGAAATGTACCTACCAACTAAAAGCTGGTAAAAATTTCTCGTCCGACTCTTTTCATATCAAATGAAACCGCAGTTCAAATCGTTCATCAGTTTTTATCAAAGAGCACGTTTCTGACTAGCTTTTGCATGATCTATCCAACTATTGAACCGGTCATGTAGCGATTGACCAGTCGAAACTTACGGTTAAGTCTAATTATTTAAACTTATTACAGCTCTGTGTCAGCCGGCCTAAAATCTCGAAATCTTAAAGCTCATTCAAATAGGGTCATTATGTTCATTTGCCCCCAAATAGTTTTCTTTAGGTAAAATAGATTTTCACCCCCTTTAGTTTGACTAAAGGACACTTTTACCCCGTCTAGTTAGGAAAAGGACACTTCCATTCCTTTAGTGTGGTGAACTTATTACACTCTCATTGTGCAGTCATTGATATAGGGAAGGGTACGTCACTGAAAATAGTTTTGGAGACAAATTCACCCAATATTATGTAAAAAATATATATAATAACCCTTCGGTAATCCATACATTCTGCATAACATGGGGCAAATTTGTCTCAAAACTATTTTTATTGACAGATTTGAACTCCATACCAACGTGTCACAATACCCATAGGTAATCCCTACATTCTGCATAACATGGGGCAAAGTTGTCTCAAAACCAATTTTTATTGACAAATTTGAACTCCAGACCAACGTGTCACAATATGTGTTGTAAGTTTTCACAAGTTAGGTACACAGAAAAGGTGAAAGTGTCGTTTTTCAAACTACAAATGGTGAAAGTGTCCTTCAACCAAACTAGAGGGGGCGAAATTGTCTTTTACCCATTTCTTTATGAAATGCTACCCTTAATGGCATCTCCAACCCCATGGGAGGAGGGGGAGGGGGAGGGGGAAGGGGAAAATCGTATAAAAATACGATTCATGTCCAACCCCATGGGGGGAGGGGGGGGGGGGGGGGGGAGGGGATGCTATGGGGATAAATTTTGCCTTGGGTGAGGGTTGGTTGGGGGGATTTCCCCATGGACATCCCCTCCCCTCCCCCTACATGGAATGATTAATTAATTGAATATATGATAATTTTAATTACACATACTAATATTTTGTGATTATATTATGTATTTTATTATTATGATTAATAAATTTTATTTTGTATTACTTTTTAAAATTGATAATGTATTCACGATTGTTGCAAAGTACATTTACGAAAAGTCATCATTATCTTATTTTTTTCGAATAAAAGTTTTGTTTGTTAATATTATTTAAATTATTGTTAGTATTAATATTATTATTATTATTAAAATCTTTTTTCTTTGTGTGTGTGTGTGTATATAATGGTAAACAATTCTGCATTTACTTTTTTTGGTATTAATAATTCATTTTTAAATTATTAAATATCTATTACAAATTAATTTTTTGAGTGAGGGGAAAGAAATGGGTTGGAGATTACTAGTAATTTGGTGGAAGGGGAGGGGGAGGGGGAAATGGTGGGCCCGTGAGGGGAGGGGGAGGGGGAAAAACCATGGGTTGGAGATGCTCTAAGTAGTTTACTTAATCCCTAAAAAAAAAATCAATTAAGAATTCGTATTTTTGCCACCAACTTCTCTCTTGTTCTCACCATGTTGCACGATTCCATGTTAACAAATTAGTTTTCTTTAGCCATTTAACAAATAAGTTGGTGATAAGTATTTTTATTAATTATATTATTTTATAAACTCGTGGTCAACTATAATAAAGTTTGGTGCCCAGCGGATGTTTAGCCGAATTGTCCTTTTATTTTTCAAATTGAAAAAATTATCCTTAAATTTGTTGTTAAATATGTAACCACTCATTTTCACGTAAAACGTTCCTTTTCTAGTCTAAATTGCATCGGTCGTACCCATAGTTCGAATTTTGTGTAAATTTGGTAGCCACAGTTTTAATTGCAACATATGTGGCACCGTTACCTTTAATGTGTTGCAGCAGCGATGCCTTCTATTAAATTTCATCCCTATATTATGCATAAATATAAATGGAAAGACCAACAAACCCCATATTCTCACTCCAAACCTCTATGAAATTACACTTTAACCGATAAATCTAGAAAAAGTAACGTAATTATTTTATTAAATACTAAATATTGTCATATGTTTTCAAATGAATAACAAACTTGCACATTTTTACATGAATAATTGCATTGGATAGAAAGTCTATACTAAATTTATAGATTACCCCTAGGACAAGTAAATAATTAAATTTGAAGAAATAGATATGTGAGAAAAATTAACTAACATTTTTTATTGAAATTTGGATTAAAATTTTTATATGTTAAAATTTTAATATATAAAAATAGTATTTTTGACGTAAATATATGTATACATATGTAAATGATTAAATTAATAAAAAAGATGATATGTGAGTGTAGTTTTAAAAATTATGTGGGTGAGAATGAGGACTACACTCGTCTTTTGAGATGAGATATTCCGTTCATCATATAAATGAATATGCATGAAAGTTAACAGAGGCTATCACTATTGAAACAAAGTAAAAGGGTCACGCATGTTGCAATTATTACGATGAGTACCACACAAAGTTCTACCTAATAATACCACCAATGCAATTTAGCCAATTTTTCTCCACCACACTCACTTTCCTAGTTCTCACTAGGGTAATTTACACTTTGTACCCCTAGGTTATTGTAAATAGGCAATTCGTGTCGTTACTGTTCATCAATTGACATGGGACGCCCTTATGTTAAATGGCAACTTACGGAGTTTGACGGAAAAAATGAAAATACAATTTTGTCCATCGTACTTTATCCAATATTGTAGGGGCAATTTACACTTATTTCCCTTGATTTTTAGTAAAAATACAATTTATGCCCTTACATTTATACCTTTAATGTTTGCTATTCGACATGAGACGCTCATATTTTTACCATTCATATTTTGTTTACTATTTAACTTGCAAGTTGTAATTCATGTATGTCAATTTAGCGAGAATGTTTTACTTGTTCTAAGAGCACCGCGTCAGCACGGGACGTGGTGCTCTACATCATTATCGTTTGAATGAAATCTAAGTAGGATTATTTGCTAAAAGAGAATATGTTAGCCTTTTGTTTTAAGAAAAGCAATTAAAACATGATCAAACACATTTATATGAAGATAAAAATTGTAGAGTACACAAAAATCTTCTAACTCCTTTTGTATGTTTATCCAATTTTCGTCTACCAGCTACTTTATTTTTTATCCTTCTCTGAATTTTCGTGTTTATTAACGAATCTAGAGATAAATCCAAATACGTTGGGAATTCGTAGGATTATTGCTTTAGTAGCCTTGAGATTCTTTTCGGAAGTGTATGCAAGGGATTTTAAAATACAGTTGCAGAGAAAAATGTTGCATAAGCATTTGAATTTAAAAAAATCAACAATATTTTTAAAAATAAAATAAAATACAAACCATAAAAAAGTTGAACATGGTAAAGCAAAACTCCGTCGCCCGTCCACTTGTACCGAGCATAAAATATAAATCATACATCAGCTAGGCACATCCAGCAAAATGTCCAAAAATTTACTCGTTACTTTTGTAATAAATGTTAATCATACCTTTTTAGACTTTAAGAGCTTTTTTGGTATCCGTTTAAAAACAAGAAAAACGGAGGAAAAAAAACGTGCTTAAACAACACGTTTAAAAACAGAATTAAAAAATTATTTGATATCTGATTAAAAACAGTATTTAAAATCAAAAATACATTTGGCAACATCACTGAATTTCAATGTTAATTTGCTTAAATATCATTTTAACGTATAATATCAACATATATTTGATACTTTTTGCATCTAATCATAGTTTAAATGTATTTAAACATCAATAGTATGAAAAAAAACACCAAAAATACCACATTAGATTTTTTTTTAAATAACTATTTTTCAGTATATTTTTGTTTTTAAACAGGCAAAAAAAAACAGGCATATCAAATGAGTTAAAAAAAAAACCCTATTTTTAAACAAACTTGATTAAAAACAGAGATGCCAAACATGCACTTGTTATTTTTCCTCTACTGGGTTCGAACCAAGAACTTCATGCAAGAATTTTTAAATGCTCTACCACTTGAGCTAGCACCCATTTGCAATTTTGATCTGTTATGAACACTAACTTAGTAACTAATTAAGAGTAATTGTCTCAACTAATATATTGTTGGGTAGTTTAAGCAAAAATTAACATTGCGTCAGATTTTGGTCCAGTGTTAAAGTGTGAGACTTCTCAAACAATACTTATCACATTGTATGAAAGAAGGGTAAGAATGTCATAATTTTTTTTCCCAGTACATCAGAAACTATAGAAAAAATAGTTGAAATACGCCCTTAGTAATTTATAAGTTGGGAAAAGGCTAAAATAGACATATGATTTGCTTGGAGGGCAATATGGGCATGAAATTTGTAGCTAATGGTGTACCCCTACTACCACCGAGAAAGTATTACCACCTCACATCTACTTAATGGTGGCTGACGGAAGACTGTTAATTATAATTATTTTGGCACAAAATAAGAGTATCTCATGTCAATTTACAAATAATAAAGGTACATATTGCCTAATTACTAAAACTCAGGGGTAACAAGTATAAATTACTATTCTCACTATGTCGAACAATTCCAAGTCAACGAAATTTTTTCTTTTCATTTTCCTATTGAGAAGAACAAGATCTTTTTGGCAATTTGGCCTATCTGTTCTAACATTTGGAGTCGATTATAATAAGTCTGAAAAAGTATGATCAACATTTATTACAAAATTACCCCTGAAAACGTTTGGTAACATTTTAATTTTTCCCAAATTACCCCTGAATAGTTTATTATATTGGTATAACAACCCATACTCTCACTTTTTAAAATGAAATCCGGCCTATTTTATTTTCATCAACTTCTCCGATTCTCATTGTCGCGAAATTCCATGTTAACAAATAAGATGACAGAAATTAATTTATTCAAATTAATTGTTTGGAAAATGACATGTTTGATAAAAATTATAAGTTGCGCATTTTCCGCTCAGCCCGAGCTTCTCTTCAACTGTTTTTTTTTTTTTTTTTTTTTTTTTTTTTTTTTTTTTTTTTTTTTTTTTGCGAACTTCCCTTGTATAGTTGAGTTTCTTGTTAAGGTTATCACAATAAACTTACAAGCATAATGCACTTTGTGATATTAAACCTTTCAAACAGTTGTCTTTTTTCCTATACTTCAACAAAATCTCCCACACATGATTGACAATTAAAAACTCAATAAAAAACAATAGACAAATTCCAAAACCAAATCAACTATGATCTTCTAATCAAACGAACATCCAGACTTACTACAATAACCAAATTAGAGCTGGATTAGAGTTGGATTTTAAAGTTAAATTAAAACAAATTAAACAATAATTGATTAAGAGTCAGTTCGTGGTTTTTTTTTTTTTTTTTTTTTTTTTTTTAGGGAAGTTCGTGGTTGTCACTTCTGCATCAAAGGTTTGTTATTGTTTTTAAACAATGCAATTGGGATCATTTGACACCTCTTAGAATTTTGCGGGATTTAGTGTCAGAATGTACAAATTGTGTAATTGTTTTTTATTTTTCTTATAAATTATTTTTGTCCTCAATCGGGTCTGAACCTGGGACCTCATGCGGGGCTTCCAAAGCTCTATTACTTGAGCTACCACCCTACCCGCAAATTGCATAAATGTTTAGTGTCAATAGGTTTGTTATTTACTTATTTGTTTGATTTATTTATTGGTTAAAGTTACTAAAAAGGCCATCGTTCCATTAGTTTTTCCTGGATGCCGTTAGTGAGTTGGGTTAAATTTTCACCGTATATAGCAAACATCTTTTTTAAAGAAACGGGTATAGCAAATTGCATGGGGTTGTTGTAGCAAATCAAAACTGTATATAGTTTAGTGTCATAATGCATAATGCGTGTATGTTCTATATCAATAATATCTCAATTTAATAATTAGATATGTAAGATAGTGTCATATATTTTTATCAAAGGTACATATTTTTACATCATTTCACTATATGAAATATGTTTTTATTAACAAACATATGTTATCTTAAAGTTTTTAACCTTTTTTAAACAAAGTTATTATAAAATTTTATTTATTAAAATTTCATAATTTCACATGTATTTTTTTTAGTAAAACAACAAAGTACAAGCATCTTTGTACATTTTAACAACTTACACAAGTGTTGACACGTGACGTTTTTAATAGTTTTTTATTGTAATGATTTGTATTTTCATGGAAATCTTACTACCTATATATAAAGAGAATAGGGCTGTTACACCCTGGCGCCACTTCACCATTTTTTGCCATGCTGTTCCTTTGGTTGCCGTCCACATCTGCTTCTCAAATTGTCTCTTTTGCCCTTTTGTTTCTGTTGTGTGTGTTGGCTGTAGTTGGGGTTGATTCTGTCTTTTTGCTGTCAGCTCTTCGGCTTCTTCTCCAGGTCCGTGTCTCTCGTGTCTCTATGGCGCCGGCGTTGGTAGCTTCTGTGGCTTCGCTTCTGCGGCTTAGTGGAGTTACTGTGGAGTCGACCACGTGTTATTGCATGCTTGCATCTATTAAGCCGTTGAGTTGTGGTGTGGTTATGGTGTGGGTTTGCTCTGGTTCAGGTTTGTCTCTCTCTCTCTACCGGTGTCTTCAGCTTCTTTGAATTCTGTCACTCTGGGTTGTGCGTCTTCCTGGCTGTGAGTTTCAGTGGTTCTATTCTTCCATGGTTTGTTGTTGTTGTGTTTGTGATTCGATTTCCTTCTTTCGTCGCATTCTAGATTGGAAATATTTCGATTTGCATGTTGTTTTTGGGTTTAATTCTTTCTGGGTTTACTTGCATGTGTTGTTGATGGTTGTGAAATTTATTTGTTTCTGTTCTTGCATGTGTTGTTGATGTTGCATCTATTGCTTCGTCTATGTTATTACAGTTGGCGGAATGGTTTTCTATGGGTTGCAAGTTTGTTTTGGTCAATTGAGGGTGCAGTGGTGTTAGTTTTGGGTCATAGCATCTATAGGTTGAAGGCTGGGGTTCCAGTGTTTTGAATTTGATTTGTTTCTGTTCTTGCATGTGTTGTTGAGGTTGCATTTATGGCTGTTTTGAATCGTAGAAGTATAATTGTGGTCTAGGTTGGGGATATGAAGTGCTGGTATTCTGAATTCAGGAGTAAAATGTGCGAAATAGGGGATCAGAAATTTTTTGGTGCCGGAGCTTAATTTAAAAAATAGCAGGATTTTTTGTTGTTCTGAATGTTTGCTTAATATTTCGATTTTTTATTTGATAAAACCCAGGATTTTTTGGGTTTAATTCTTTCTGGGTTTACTTGCATGTGTTGTTGATGGTTGTGAAATTTATTTGTTTCTGTTCTTGCATGTGTTGTTGATGTTGAATCTATTGCTTCGTCTATGTTATTACAGTTGGCGGAATGGTTTTCTATGGGTTGCAAGTTTGTTTTGGTTAATTGAGGGTGCAGTGGTGTTAGTTTTGGGTCATAGCATCTATAGGTTGAAGGCTGGGGTTCCAGTGTTGTGAATTTGATTTGTTTCTGTTCTTGCATGTGTTGTTGAGGTTGCATTTATGGCTGTTTTGAATCGTAGAAGTATAATTGTGGTCTAGGTTGGGGATATGAAGTGCTGGTATTCTGAATTCAGGAGTAAAATGTGCGAAATAGGGGATCATAATTTTTTTGGTGCCGGAGCTTAATTTAAAAAATAGCAGGATTTTTTGCTGTTCTGAATGTTTGCTTAATATTTCGATTTTTATTTGATAAAACCCAGGTATAGAACCCAAGAATGAACAGAATAAGCAAGTCATCACATTCATTCACAAAGATCAATTTTTTTTTCCAAGGATCAAAATCTCAGCTTCATAATCCTGCAAAAGATATCTTATGCATTGTTTTCCCGTGTTTTTGATGTAGGTGTGGTTTCTACTGTTGCGGTTGCTGCTGGTGTTCTCATTCTGTGTTCCAAGGTTTGATGGTTATGTCTTGTTATTCTGCTTCTTTTTCTGTATAATTTGTGTTGCCTTATAATTGCTGCCGGTGGAAATATTTTTGTGGTGCATTTTCTGAATGTGAAGTATTTCTTTCATGTATTTTGTGAATTTCAGTGTTGTTATGTGCTTCTTGTGCTGTGTGTTGATGCTGTTTATGTTATTGTATTATGGTATGGTTTGTGGTTTATAGTTTCGCTATGTCTTCACATGATCGTGGTAAGCGTCCACGATGTTCTTCGCCTTCGTCGTCCAATATGCAAAGTGCTCCTCGGAATCTGTTTGTGGCAGAGAACCTTGCAGCCTCTTCCACAAGATTGTCTCGTGGGTTCCGTCCGTCTGTGCCGCATGTCATGCTGGTGTATAGGCCTTCGTCTGTGTTTTCGATGCGACCTCAGATTGGTGTTATTTGTACCAATAGTACAGCTTTGGATGCTTATAATGTTGCACAGGGTACTGCTCCTGTTTATCATCCGCCTGCTTTGTTACCGGTTCCATTTCCTTGTGCAATGCCTTACTCTCCCGTTATGTTTCTGACACGTTCCAACTGCAAGTGCACAGCCGTCGTGTGTAGTAATAAACCGGAAATCCGGGTTGTCGAACCCAAGAGACTTTGTTTAAATTAATTATTATTCTATACCTTATGTGGGCAAGTCGCAAGTTGTGTTTTTATCTAATTCTAAGTAATTAAACGCAAAATTCTCAATTAACCAAGTGAAATAATTCACGATTAATAAAGAATGAATACTTGGAGGTTTTTATCAATACGGGAAAAGCACCGGGAATTCTCTAGGTTCACTAGGTCGATCTAAATTTACGTTTTGATTCGTAAAACAACCACGTGTTATTCACTATTAATCAAGCAACGTTGAACTTACCGAGTTACCAAGTAAATCCACTATACTTAAACTGAACTAAACCGAGTTACCAAGCCTAATTTAGGTTTAAGTATGCATTAAGATTATGATTCTACTTTAACGATCCTAGTTAACTATGCCGAGTTACCAAACATTGATACGACTAGGTGGTTTATTTGATTTACCGACTAGTTATCACGGAGTTACCGCGTGAAACTAATTAATTCTATCTCTACGTTAGCTACTCGCAAAGATAATAAGATTAAGAACACGAATAAACCATAATAATGAATAAACACGAGAGATTAAGCTAAAGCATGCATCACAATCATCAAAACATCGACTTTAGATCAAACCCTAGCTACACCAAACGAGAATTCCCAGCAAAAGGTGTTTAGCTACTCATATTCATAATCAAAACAACGATTATAATGAGTTTAAACATGAAAATCAAGAAAAACGAGAGTTTAGAATTCAAACGAATGATCCAAAAGCTCCTAAGCTCTCTCCTAGCTTCTTGACCTCCAAAGATGTCTCTAATCCTCCAAAAACTACTGAAAAAGACGACCTAAAAGTCTTAAATACGTTCCCATAATAATATTACAAAGTTTGGAAATAATACAGAAAAGCCCCAAAAATATTGCTGCTGACCCACGATCTCTTCGCACGAAGACAGTTGTCTTCGCACGAAGAGTCTTCGTACGAAGACTTCTGCCTCTTCGTGCGAAGGTCTTCTCATTGAGATACTGCATGTTGTTTTGAGAAGAGAATGCTGCAGACTTGAAAATTTGGCTAAGTGTTGTCTTCGCACGAAGACAAATGTCTTCGCACGAAGACACTGTGTTCCAGCCCTCTTCTTGCTTCCTTTGACTTTTCTCTTCTCCTCTTTGACTTCCTTCTTCCATTCTTTCTTCCTTTGACTTTCTTTGACCTTCTTTGACCTTTCTCTTCTGTTTGACTTTCCTTTGACTTTTGACTCTCCTCTTGACTTGTCTTTGAGTTCCTCGTTTCCGAAGTTCGCTTCCAAATCCCGCACGATCATCCAAGCCCTGTTGTCCTGCGAATCACAACACGAAAACACAACCTGCGATCATATCACAATAAAAAGCTCATAAATCTAAAGAAACGCCCGGATTTAACAAGTTTTGCACATGAACTCATATTTTCACATTTACGCTCAATTTACTCAAAAGACGACAAATTCTCCATTATAAGCACGCAAAACGTAGAAATAAAAGGCATAAAATAACTCCGAAAACGGAGTTATCAACTACCCCCACACTACCTTTTGCTCGTCCCGAGCAAATCTCCCAAGTCAATTCCATCTCTCTCAAGTCAAAGCTTCTTTCGCTTTTCCGCAATTCATCCAACTTTGCATACTCAACCAATGACTCATTGCATACTTCCCTACGCCAATTGCATACTATCACCTCACATTGCATACAATACCAAAAACTTTTGCATACTTATCCGAGTAGAACCGTTCACCAACCATCCTTCCTACTAGTCGACACGACTCGATTATACACAATGCACCTATATGCAAATGCAATATTCACAATGCAAGTATTGAAATACAATTTTTTTTCTTTCTTTTGCGAGATTGGGCAATCTCCATTAGCTTAAACCGATTCACACGAAGCGATGAGAAATCTAGGCACAAGGAATGATTCGAAATCAAATTCGTCAACATGAATTCCCCCTAGCTAGTATAGAAAATCTAACTTTACTAAGTACAAGAATGCAATACCTTTTCATGTGTGCCACAAAATAAAAGGCTACGCTAGGCTAAGCCACGTTCAAGGTCCGAGCTCCTAATCCGCTAACGGGTTTAAAATGATGAGGCTTTAGGGACAAATAGGATAAGAATCAAATACAAGTCCTAAAGCGTCACATTCTCACAAATACCAAAGCTCACACACCCTCACAACAATAATGGAAACCAAGCCCGAAACTCACCATCTCCGGCCCTCGATCCCCTCAAACCCCGGTACAATTACGATCTCCGCGGCCATCGTCATGAATGATGCATAAACCAAAATTTTCCCGTTTGTGAACTAGTCGCTTCTCCACTCGTTCTTCCCCAAAGCTTCCCATTCAACCTTTATTCATCTCTCCTTTTTTTTCTCTCTTTTCTTTTTTTTTTTTTTTTTTTTTTCTGATTTTTGATTTTTTTTTTTTTTTTTTTTTTTTTTTTTTTTTTTAATATCTCTCAAAATCTGCACAATTTCTTCAATGTCTTCCACGAGTGGTCTTCCAATGAATCAAGCTAATCATGTAATCGTAGGGAGAGACAATATCCAAATCACGTATAAATCACAAATCAAAGTCTCTCCCTATCTCAATAAAATCCTCGGTGTAAATCAACAAAGCCGCTAACATTAAAGAAACATGTGTGGGGATGGAGTCGTCGCAAGTGCAATCTCGATGTCCGAAGTCAAATGTCGACACCCCCACACTCGAATGTAGTCCTGTCCCCTCTCAAGTAGTCGATCAAATGTCGGTCTCGTGCCTAATCCAACCAAACCTCCTACACCATGATGAGTAAGATCCGGTACCTAGCACGATCCACCTATTAAATCCCCCAACCCAAGTTTTGTGTGTATTAGATGTACACACTCACGGCTCTCCTCACTTGTGTCCATGTTGTAATGCCATGGAACACCGCCACACCGAAGTGCGCAAGCCTACTCTCACTCACCCTCGCATTCCCCTCGACGATCATGAATGAAGCGCATGCGATATGCAAAACTCACACAAATATAGCATGAAGTACTCCCTCCTCGAACCCCCTCAACTACAACACCCTCGTGACGCACTAAAGCGGTGATTCTAACCAATCAATGTTGAAGGCCAAGAATCGTCACCCTAAGTCCAAAGGTTGTCAAAGAATCCATGGTTCAAATACGGGTTTGCTAGTGGTCCTACAAGGTAAGTTCTAGAAGCAGTGAGTGCTCTAATACACACCTCGCACAGCTGTTCTGTGTGCCACTACGAGGCGGGTTGGCGACTACCTAAGACGTACACAAGAACGTTCGGCTTGTTTAGCTCACACCTAGCTCAACTCTTGTAAGAAAATTAGGCACACACTTTAAATTTGAAAGAATTAAATTCGTGTGTAAAATAGGCACGCATTCCCGTAAAGAGAGTTTCTCTATACTTACTAAGGGATTTTCACATTGTCACTCTCAATCGCAATTCACGCCCTATGCCTAAAAGTCTCACGCCTCTCGATTTTACCGAATTTTCAGCTTTTTTCAATTGCCCTTTCTCAAATTTTTAATTTTTTTGGATTTTTTTTCACATTTTTAGTTAGTTTT
This sequence comes from Linanthus parryae, assembly GCA_023055425.1. NCBI lineage: Eukaryota > Viridiplantae > Streptophyta > Magnoliopsida > Ericales > Polemoniaceae > Linanthus > Linanthus parryae. Next base: position 13,297,519 of record JALGPY010000008.1, on the reverse strand, counting down.
TTTTTTTTTTTTTTTTTTTATACCTACACTATATGCAAGGCCAACTCGATTACGACTCAACAATGGTGGGTTGACTCAAAATACCAAAACGTGCAAAAAGATGAATAACAAAAAGACAAATAAGGACATAACCAAAAACCTCTAACTATATGCAGACACTGGCGATGCAAAGACACGACACTGACTAGTAACAAGGATTCAACCACCCCCACACTAGAATGCATCGTTGTCCTCAACGATAACACGAGGACTCAACAATTCTAGCACGAGGGTACACTCCACTACTCGTCATCTTCCTCCTCATCTTCCTCATCCTCATCATCTTCTTCTTCCTCATCCTCACTCGGCGGAACCTCATATTCAAAGTCATCCTCCTGAAACCACGGATCCGCCGTCGGGACTGGTGGAACAAACTCCCCCGGTGCCTGACCACTAGACTGTATCACCCACTGGCCAACCATCTGGATTAAACCCCCCAGCTTCGCCTGATTGTCCCGAGTGTGGGCAAACTGGCGTCTCCTCTCGAGTCTATCCCGGGCCATCTCCTCTCTCAAGTGGTCGTAGGCAACCTGGTTGTCAAACCTAGAGGTGTTCATCCTCCTACCCTTGCCCTTCTTCCTCGCTGTCTCATCAAACCTGTGCCACTTCCTAGCCGTAAACGGTTTCAAGTCCATATCTCTCCCTATAACTACCTCAGCAGTTTTGGCTAGGTGAGTGATCAAGCAGGTATGACCGGGGCCCAATTTGTTTGTCCTAGAAACCCTCTCAAGACAGTTCTCCCAAATCAGTTTGGGGATATCAATTCTAACCCCGGTGTAAAGACAAAGGGCCCAAACCGAGAGGCGGAAAGAATAACTAGGGTTTCGTGTGATTCCCAAAACCCAGTTTTCTAGCACTTCACAACACCACCTAGCCTCCGGCCTATAAAATCTCTTCTCGGCCTTCCAATGAATCACCTCTCCCTTCCTGTCCCATGGATCAACCCCCTTCGCAAAGCAAAAAGCATTTAGACGAGACCAAAGATTCTCACTACGAAGAACCGTCTCTAACCCACAACCATCTTTCAAAGCGGGGAAACCCATGGCGAGTGCGATAGTCTCTGGCGTGAAGACTATCCACTCGTTCCGACAGTAAACGAGACGAGGGTCTTGACTCTCACCGTCCTTTGCATAACGCAAATTGAACAAAAACTCTCTCGTAATGTGTGAACTCGACTGCCCTACAAGCTTAAACCAATTATCTAGCTTCTCTCGCTCATAAATTTCCTTTATTGCTTGAGGCATGTCCTCGTGCAAAGGAAAAGCTTTCTCGGGCTGCCCGTTCTTAGTCAAATACGTATCTCTACGAGAGTCAAGATGGGCCTCGTGGGTGACAAACCGATAACTATCATAATAACCTGGCGCAATACTACGCTCTTTCAAATTTGCCTTGGCCTTTCGTCGGCCAACAATAACCGGTTTAGCCGGGAAAGGGGCCGTCAAGATGGCATATTGGGGAGTAGGCGGTATCTCCAATTGGGGATCGCCCGATCCCGATGCTTCTTGCGACGAACCCTCTCCCGTCTTTCTCTTCTTACCACCCGCCATTTAAAATTCAAATCCAAGTAAAACAAGCAATTCAACACTGGTGCACGTGAACAAGAAGTGTAAACAAAACGAAACACGTAGGCACGTAACAAGTAGTTCCTAGGACTTTACGCAATCGCCCCCAAATACGCTTCTAAGCGCAACAAATATAACCGGGCTTTTACTCAATGTGCCTAAGACTCGATTATGAAATTGCGAAGTTTAGATAGTACCTACGCGTCCGGAGCAAGTCTTACGGACGCAAAAATTTCCCAATTTGACGAACCCCGACTGATTTTTGTGGTGCCGGAAAAATTTGTCCAAATCTTGAACTTCTTGCTGCCCCGTACTCCTTGCGTAGTCCCCGTTAATGTTTCCTTCTCGCCCGAAAGGTGAATCAACTCCCAACTCGTCCAATTTCTCCAATCTTCTTCCAAACCCTAGCTTTCTTCGCCTCTGATTGCTCTCTGTTCTTGCACTCTCTCTCAAAACAACCGCTGGAATCTTGTTCTCCTTGTAATCGCGAGCAAAACCCTAGGTGGGTTGATGAATTTGGTGAAGAAACAAGGGGGAGGTGAATGGGAGTAGGTTCGGCTATGGAGGAGGAGAGTTGCTGTGAAGATGAAGAATGAAGAATAGGAACGAAGACCAGCTGGTTAACCTTCAAGTGAGTGCCAAAAAGTCCGAAAAGCCCCCAAATTATAACCCCCAAACAGCTATCTGGTCCTGGACAATTTAGTCTTTCCGCGCGATGTCTTCGTGCGAAGACGTTTCTCTTCGTGCGAAGTGTCTTCGTACGAAGACAAAATGTCTTCGCACGAAGGCCTTCTCACATAGATACTGAGAGCTGTTATAGGAAGACAATTCAGAGGGTCAAAAATTTTTCTAAGTACAATGTCTTCGTACGAAGACAATTGTCTTAGTACGAAGACACTTCTGAATTGTGCCAAAAACATCCTTTTTGTCGATTTTCCGCGTCTTCGATCGTGCCTTTGCTTTCCGAAGGATCTCCTCGACCTCGAGACTCCCTTTTCACCTTAAAACACTCCCAAAATCCGGGGAATATGTTATTTGTCAATTTCACGCGTTCCAAGGCACGTTTTGCATTTCCGGATGCTTTTGGCCTCGTTTTACTTGCGAAAACATCCTTTTTGGCGTAACTTTCTCATCCGGACTCCGATTTGCGCGATCCACCTGTCTACAGAAAGCTCTCGACCACCCCCACACGTTGGCATTGTTCAATTTTCATTTCAATCTGTCCTTCAAAATTTCACCTCGTAATCCGTGCCGGCGTGCTAGCTTTCTCCGTTCACTAATCAAATTCTTGCGCAAATCAAGACGGGGAGTCCGGGAACATGATCTTCCCCAGGTGCGTGTGTTGAATAGATGCAGGAATGGCTTCTACCTTCAATTCCTTCACTTCGGATCCCGATACGCGTATTTAGCTGCAAATCCGGACTTTTTACTCTGTTTCGCACACGCGCATCAAGAAGGGGGATCCGAAATAGGCCTTTCACCTCGTATTCCTGCACATACTCATTGGAAATATTAAATCCACTCTCTCGCACCCCTCAATAACATCAAACCGAATAAAAATTACAAAACAGTATTAAAATCTATCCTAAAGCAATAAATAGGTTGGGTTGCCTCCCAACAAGCGCTTTGTAATTTAAGGTCGACGGCCCGACCCAGTTACCTCAGAGACTTCTCAAGTTGCGGGAGTTGCATGAAGCCATTCAATGACTCCAATGAAATTCCCGTCCACATACGGTTTTGCTCTCTGACCATTCACCTTAAACCTGTTCCCATTTGCGTCCTCTACCTCAAGAGATCCCCATGGATAAACTTCAGTAATCGTGTAGGGACCACTCCACCTAGATTTCAATTTCCCTGGAAACAGCTTCAGTCTTGCATTGAAGATCAACACTTTCTGTCCTACCCTGAAGTCTCTCGGGATGATGTGCCTGTCGTGCCACAGTTTTGTCCTTTCCTTATAGATTTTTGCACTTTCATACGCCATCAATCGAAATTCTTCAAGTTCAAGTAGCGCTTGCTTTCGTAGCTCACCGGAGAGCTTAGCGTCCAAATTGATCTTCTTCAAAGCCCAGAATGCCTTGTGCTCAAGTTCCACCGGAAGATGACACGACTTCCCAAACACTAATTGGTAGGGAGACATGCCTAAAGGAGTCTTGTAAGCAGTCCTGTACGCCCATAAGCTATCGTCTAAATGCAGAGACCAATCCTTGCGTCCCGGGTTGACTGTCTTCTCCAGAATCCCTTTTATCTCTCGGTTAGACACTTCTGCTTGCCCATTCGACTGCGGATGATAGGCCAGTGATATCTTATGCGTCTTTACCCCATATTTGCTCAAGACATTGGCAAAGACTTTATTCACAAAATGCGATCCTTCATCACTGATTATGGCTCTAGGAGTTCCAAACCGCGTAAAAATGCTCTTTCGCACGAATCTCTCTACAGTAGCTCCATCGTTCTTCGGGCAAGCCATTGCCTCCACCCACTTGGTCACATAATCCACAGCTAACAATATATAAAGATTACCAAGTGAAGACGGGAATGGTCCCATGAAATCGATGCCCCAGACATCAAAAGGCTCTACTTCCAACACGAAATTTTGAGGCATCTCGTTTCGGCTGGAGATATTGCCGGTTCTCTGACATCGATCACATTGCTGCACAAATAGATGAGCATCTTTATGTAAAGTAGGCCAGTAAAATCCACTTTGCAATACCTTTGCCACTGTACGCGCTTTGCCAAAATGTCCTCCGCAATTCAATTCGTGGCAGTGTCTAAGAATGTCCAAAGTGTCTGGCCCAGCTACGCATCTTCTCAACACATTGTCAGCTCCCAACCTAAACAAATAAGGGTCATCCCAGAAATAGTGTCGTGCATCTGCGAAGAATTTCTTCTTCTGATGGAACGTCATGTCTTTCGGGACAATTTTGAGCGCCTTGAAATTTGCTAAATCCGCAAACCAAGGCACAGCTGCTACCACTACCATAAGTTGTTCGTCTGGAAAATCTTCTCTAATCGGCACATCTTCTTGTTTTTCGTTATCCAGTCGTGACAAATGGTCTGCAACAACATTCTCTACACCCTTTTTGTCCTTTATCACTATATCGAACTCTTGCATTAGTAACACCCATCGGATCAATCTAGGCTTCGCATCCTTCTTAGCAAGAAGATATTTGAGGGCTGCATGGTCTGTGAAAATAGTCACCTGGGAACCCACAAGATATGGACGAAACTTGTCCAATGCGAAGATAATAGCCAGCATCTCTTTCTCCGTGGTGGCATAATTAACCTGTGCAGTGTTAAGAGTACGACTAGCATAGTAAATAACATGAGCTACCTTGTCTTTCCGTTGACCCAGCACTGCTCCCACCGCGTAATCGCTGGCATCACACATAAGTTCGAACGGTAGAGTCCAGTCTGGAGTGGCTATAATGGGAGAACTAATCAGCTTCTTCTTGAGCAAATCAAAAGCTGTCTTGCAGTCTTCATTGAAATCAAACACGGCATCCTTCTCAAGCAAACCAGATAAAGGCTTTGTGATTTTCGAAAAGTCCTTAATAAAACGCCGATAGAAACCTGCATGTCCCAAGAAACTCCGTACCCCTTTGACAGACGTAGGGTAAGGAAGCTTCTCAATCACCTCAATCTTCGCCCGGTCTACCTCTAAACCTTTACTGGAGATCTTGTGCCCCAACACTATTCCCTCGGTCACCATGAAATGGCACTTCTCCCAGTTGAGCACTAGGTTGGTGTCAATACATCTGTCCAGTACCCGAGCTAGCTGCTGGAGACAATCTTCAAACCCATCGCCATAAAGTGAAAAATCATCCATGAAGACTTCAAACTTTTGCTCCATCATATCTGAGAAGATAGACATCATGCACCTCTGAAACGTAGCTGGGGCATTGCATAACCCAAAGGGCATGCGTCTGAATGCAAACGTCCCATATGGACAAGTAAATGTCGTCTTCTCCTGGTCAGCTGGCTCAATCGCGATCTGATTATACCCAGAGTATCCATCCAAAAAGCAGTAGTGTGAATGGTGAGCTAGCCTATCAAGCATCTGATCCACGAATGGGAGGGGAAAATGATCCTTCAAAGTGGCATCATTGAGTTTGCGGTAATCCATGCAAACTCTCCACCCAGTAACGGTGCGTGCGGCAATTTGATCACCTTTTTCCCCTTCCACCACAGTTATACCTCCTTTCTTGGGAACACATTGTACCGGGCTAGTCCACGTGCTGTCGGAAATCGGATAGATGATACCTGCTTCCAACCATTTAAGCACCTCTTTCTTCACCACCTCCTGCATGTGAGGGTTGAGGCGGCGCTGAAATTGAACTACCGGCTTCTTGTCTTCCATGAGCCTGATCTTATGCTGGCAAACTGTGGGGCTGATCCCCTTAATATCTGCTATTGTCCATCCCATAGCTGCTTTCCTCTTCTGTAGTACCTCGAGAAGCTGCTCCTCCTGTTCCCTGTCCAAACATGCAGATACAATCACAGGTAAAGTATCATTAGATCCCAAGTATAAATATTTCAAATGAACAGGTAAAGGTTTTAATTCTAAAACAGGAGCAGTAATAAGAGAAGGAGTAAGAATCTTCCTGCTTCCCTCATTAAAGAGGGGTAATGGTGGGCGCCAATGAACATCTAAAGCTTGTTCCTTCTCGCTGGAATCAAATAGAGCAAGCTCCTCATATAGTTGCTCCAACAGAATATCGTCCTCCTCGTCCAGCGTGTATGCCTCCACCCCAAAGCACTGCTCGCTCACCGCGTATGCTGGAAATTTCATAGCCTCAAATACATTGAAGGCCACCTTCTCATCATTGATCTGCATAGTCAGCTCCCCATTGGCCACATCAATGATAGTCCTCCCAGTGGCCAAGAATGGACGGCCCAAAATAAGAGGAACATCCTCGTCAGCCTCCATGTCTAAGATCACAAAATCCGCTGGGAAGATGAGTCCTTCAACTCTCACTAGTACATCCTCTAAAACACCCCTGGGGCGTTTTATTGTGCGATCAGCCATCTGCAAGCACATCCTGGTAGGCTTAGGATCTCCCACACCAAGTTGCTCAAAAACCGATGTAGGCATCAAATTAATACTCGCACCAAGGTCACACAATGCCCTCCCATGAAATGCGTCTCCCAATGTAACAGGAATGATGAAACCGCCTGGATCTTTCATCTTCTTTGGTAACGCTTTTTGCACAACGGCGCTACACTCCTCATTTAGAGTCACGGTTTCGAAGTCATCCATGCGCCTCCTATTAGAAAGGAGGTCCTTGAGAAATTTGGCGTATTTAGGCATTTGTGAGATTGCCTCCGCGAAAGGTATATTGATGTGCAGTTTCCTGAAGATATCAACAAACTTCTTGAAATGCTTGGCATCCTCTTGGCTCTTCAATCTCTGCGGATATGGCACTCGCACACTGTATTCCTCCCTAGGCTTCTGTTTCTCGTCCGACTTCCTCACCGTGTCCTTTGATTGGGGACTCACGGTAGGCACGGGAATCTCTTCATCCAAAGCTTTCTCAGTGGCCTTAGTCGCCTCTGCTCGCGCGTGGCTAGGATATGGGGGATCCTCAGTAGTGATGCCACTGCGAGTTGTGATGGCATTTAGCTGCTCGTTAGGAGTGATGGTATTTGCTGGAAGCATACCTGGTGGAAGCTTTACATTTTGATTGGCAATCTGCCCAATCTGAGTCTCATGGCTTTTTATTGTTGCTTGTATTGAGACAATCGCACTCTCCATCCTGTCGTGATTGGCTAGGAGCTTTCTCAATAGGGCATTTGTCTCTTGCTCTTCTTTTTGTGGAGCCTGCTGTTGTGGAGCTTGCCTCGCTTGATATGGAACATTGGGTCTCTGTCCGGGTGCATATAATCCACTGTTTGGATTGGCATAGCTGAAGTTGGGATGATTACGATTGTTGGGATGATAGGTGTTAGGCCACTGCTGCTGTCGCATAAAATTCACATCTTCAACACTGTTATCATATCCCTGGCTTTCATCTGCTAGTAATTCACCCATGGGCTTCTGTGTTGGAGGGTGCATACCGTGAAATGCTGAAGTCATGGATTCCAACTTTTGTTCCATCGATTCAATCTTGTTGACTAAGGATGAATCCCCCGGTTTGGAGTACCTACGCGTTTCAGATCGTGTAGTCTCTCTCTTTGACGCATTGTTCAGCAAATCTTGAGCTCGCTGTGCTCCAAGTCCCATAAAATTACCTCCAGCTAGCATATCCAACTGGTCAGCTGTCTCCTTGTCTAATGCAGTGTAGAAATAATGGAAGAGCTTGTGCCATGGCTCTCCATGATTCGGACATCTACGGAGAATTTGGCTAAACTTCCTCCATGCATCTCCCAAAGAGCTGTCTTCATCCTGAGTGAACTTTGCTATCTCTGCCATCTGCTGCGCGACTCTGGATGGTGGCAAGTACTTCCTCAGAAACTCATGACAACAATCTGCCCATGTCACTATGCTTCCAGCTGGCAGCTCCATAAGCCACTTCTTGGCTTTTCCAGATAAGGAGAATGGAAATAGTAAAAGCTTAACTGTCTCATCTGGAACTCGCTGATCGTGCAGGGTTGATGTGATTTGCTCAAATACCAGCAGATGGTGATTGGGGTCATCTCCTGGAGCTCCGTTGAATGCGCACTCATCACGAACCATGTTGATCATATGTTGGCGCAGCTCGAAGTGTTGGGCATTGATCTGTGGTCTGACAATGGTAGGCTGATAACATGCTGGAGTAGTCCTGAAATAATCCACCATCGGGCGTTCTTCATTCTCAGCATTGTTCTGCCTGTTGTTTTCCCCATTATTACCATTGTTGTTCCCACCGATGTTCGCTACTTGTGCCCCCACACCATGACGTGGTTGTGGATTTGGGGGAGCCATGCGATCCATCCTCGCCTGCATCTCAGCCATTTGAGCTCTCACCTCCTCAGTTTCTGCGGCTCTTCGTGCAGCCTCCTCTACAGCTGCAACTCTAGCTGCTTCCGCATCCTGCAAACCTTTGCGGATCCTCTCATACTCAGCTCTCGTTTCTTCGTCCATAACTACTGAGCTTGAATTCCTCTTGTCTCTACGCTGTGCTTTTAATAAGGATTCCGGGTCTTCAAACGTTGGATACAAAGGCTCGTCTCGAGAACGGGTCATGCACCGAGTAAATCAACCTGAAATCACGAAACACGCAAAACGTAGGTGAGTAACGGATATAAACAATAAATTAAAATCCCCAAGGCTAGGAATTATAACTAATTTAGCCGAAGTCCCCGGCAACGGCGCCAAAAACTTGACACGTTCCAACTGCAAGTGCACAGCCGTCGTGTGTAGTAATAAACCGGAAATCCGGGTTGTCGAACCCAAGAGACTTTGTTTAAATTAATTATTATTCTATACCTTATGTGGGCAAGTCGCAAGTTGTGTTTTTATCTAATTCTAAGTAATTAAACGCAAAATTCTCAATTAACCAAGTGAAATAATTCACGATTAATAAAGAATGAATACTTGGAGGTTTTTATCAATACGGGAAAAGCACCGGGAATTCTCTAGGTTCACTAGGTCGATCTAAATTTACGTTTTGATTCGTAAAACAACCACGTGTTATTCACTATTAATCAAGCAACGTTGAACTTACCGAGTTACCAAGTAAATCCACTATACTTAAACTGAACTAAACCGAGTTACCAAGCCTAATTTAGGTTTAAGTATGCATTAAGATTATGATTCTACTTTAACGATCCTAGTTAACTATGCCGAGTTACCAAACATTGATACGACTAGGTGGTTTATTTGATTTACCGACTAGTTATCACGGAGTTACCGCGTGAAACTAATTAATTCTATCTCTACGTTAGCTACTCGCAAAGATAATAAGATTAAGAACACGAATAAACCATAATAATGAATAAACACGAGAGATTAAGCTAAAGCATGCATCACAATCATCAAAACATCGACTTTAGATCAAACCCTAGCTACACCAAACGAGAATTCCCAGCAAAAGGTGTTTAGCTACTCATATTCATAATCAAAACAACGATTATAATGAGTTTAAACATGAAAATCAAGAAAAACGAGAGTTTAGAATTCAAACGAATGATCCAAAAGCTCCTAAGCTCTCTCCTAGCTTCTTGACCTCCAAAGATGTCTCTAATCCTCCAAAAACTACTGAAAAAGACGACCTAAAAGTCTTAAATACGTTCCCATAATAATATTACAAAGTTTGGAAATAATACGGAAAAGCCCCAAAAATATTGCTGCTGACCCACGATCTCTTCGCACGAAGACAGTTGTCTTCGCACGAAGAGTCTTCGTACGAAGACTTCTGCCTCTTCGTGCGAAGGTCTTCTCATTGAGATACTGCATGTTGTTTTGAGAAGAGAATGCTGCAGACTTGAAAATTTGGCTAAGTGTTGTCTTCGCACGAAGACAAATGTCTTCGCACGAAGACACTGTGTTCCAGCCCTCTTCTTGCTTCCTTTGACTTTTCTCTTCTCCTCTTTGACTTCCTTCTTCCATTCTTTCTTCCTTTGACTTTCTTTGACCTTCTTTGACCTTTCTCTTCTGTTTGACTTTCCTTTGACTTTTGACTCTCCTCTTGACTTGTCTTTGAGTTCCTCGTTTCCGAAGTTCGCTTCCAAATCCCGCACGATCATCCAAGCCCTGTTGTCCTGCGAATCACAACACGAAAACACAACCTGCGATCATATCACAATAAAAAGCTCATAAATCTAAAGAAACGCCCGGATTTAACAAGTTTTGCACATGAACTCATATTTTCACATTTACGCTCAATTTACTCAAAAGACGACAAATTCTCCATTATAAGCACGCAAAACGTAGAAATAAAAGGCATAAAATAACTCCGAAAACGGAGTTATCAGTTTCCTGTGCAATTTCTGCCGCCTAATGTTGCCGTTGCCGCTCCTAACTATGATTCGTCGCTTCCTAAGGGGGCTGTGCCCCATAGTGATGTGGTTGTTTCTTCTTCGGCACCTGCTATGTCGTTGCCACTTCCCCCACCGCCGATTCAAGTATCTGTGCCACCGGTTGTGAGTGATAATGTTACCCTTGGTTTGACTGCTGAAGCGTCTACCTCTGGAGGTGGTGCATCTGGAAGTAATCTGGCTTCATCTTCTTTGTCTTCTGTGGGTGGATGTAGTGGTTCTGTACAGGGTTTGGCTGCATCAGTCCCCCCTACACGTATGCTTCTTAGTTTTTATTGCTTTGCTTTTATGATTTCTTCGGCAACATTGGTTAATTGGTGGTAACATGTTTGAGTTTTTGCTACAGGTCGGAGGCGATTGAAGAAATGGGAGCGTGATCCTCCGCCTCCTCCGTCCGAGCCAAGTATTTTGCCGCCGCCAAGGGCCTGCCGATATTGCGGTGCTAAATTATTTGCGTATGAACCGGATGGATTTTGTTGCAGTCAAGGTCGTATTGTTCTTGCGCCGCATGAGCTGCCAGAGTCATTGTTAACGTTGCTGTTGTCTGATGATGCGGTGGGGGAGCATTTCAGAACAAATATTCGTGGATATAACTCGGTGTTTTCGTTTACATCGATGGGCGTTAAGGCGGACGAGGAGACAAAAAATAGGAGCAAAGGTACCTATACTTTCCGCGTCCAGGGGCAAATATACCATTATATAAATGATCTTGATCCTGGCGAAAGAAAACCAAGATATCTCCAGGTCTATTTTTATGATCCTGCGTATCAATTGCAGTGTCGTATCAATGCTTTTGATAATCTTGATCCCGATATAATTGCTCAGTTGACTGAAATATTGGGTGTGAATCCTTATCAAGAAATTTTTGGTGCAATGGGGCTCGCAGAATATGATGTGCGTATCAAGTGTGATCCTGATGTTGATCAGCGAACACATAATTTACCTACCTCGGATCAGGTGGCTGGTATCTGGATCGAAGATGAAACTCAGGCTGGCAAGTATACACGAGATATTATTGTGCACAGAAGAGGAGGTGATGTTCAGAAAGTCAAATATCATGTCAGTGCTTTCGACCCGTTGCAATATCCTCTTATGTTCCCTCGTGGCGAACCTGGATGGCATCCTAATATTAAAAAGAAACCTCTGAAGCGAAAATTGCGCTCAGGTATGAATTTCTTGGGTAAAGTATTTTGATTCGATATTGTTAATTGGGTTGACTATTCTAATTGTTGCAGTCGTTTGTGAAACAGGTGAGAATGATTCAGAGTCCCAGAAATCGACTGTCAGCGGTCGCCAGTATTATTGTTATAGACTGCAGATATGTCACATGCGCCAGTCATCGCTGCTGTTATTTGGTCGCTTGCTGCAGCAGTACATTGTTGATATGTATATTAAAATAGAAACAGCGAGGCTTGACTACTTGCGGCGTCATCAGGCAGACATACGTGCAGATCTCTACCAGGGTATACTCGATAGTATTGCTATCGGTGAGATGAATGCAGACAATATTGGCACTCATGTTGTGTTGCCGCCTCCGTTTGTTGGTGGTCCTCGGGATATGAAGCGCCGGTACCAGGATGCGATGGCACTTGTCCGCAAATATGGGAAGCCAGATAAGTTTGTTACAATGACGTGCAATCCCAACTGGAGTGAAATTCAGGCAGAGCTACTGCCGCATGAGAAAGCGCAGGATTGGCCTGATCTGGTTGCACGAATTTTCCGTGCCAAGGTAGTTGAGCTGAAACGAGATTTGATTGACAGAGAAATTCTTGGTCCGGTGGCAGCATATACCTATGTAGTTGAATATCAAAAGCGTGGATTGCCACACGTTCACTTCTTTCTCATTTTGAAGCGGTTTGCGAAGCTTATGCGGCCAGATCAGTTTGATAAATATATATCAGCAGAAATCCCGGATCCAAATAAGAATCCTCATCTTTATCGAGCTGTTGTCAAGCACATGATGCATGGTCCATGTGGAGTTCGCCATCCTAAGAGTCCTTGCATGAAGCGAGATGGAAAATGTAAGAACAAGTACCCAAGGGAGTTCTGCAATGTTACTAGATGTGGAGAAGATGCGTTTCCAATTTATCGGCGGGAGAACAATGGCCGCACTGTTAGAGTGAGAGGCGCTACTCTGGATAACCGGTGGGTGGTGCCTTACAATCCATACTTGCTGGCTAAGTATGATTGCCATTTAAATGTAGAGATTTTCTCAACCGTGAAAGCCGTTAAATATTTGTACAAGTATATATACAAGGGTCATGACAAGGTGGTGTTTCAAACAGTGTCAAACGGAGGTTCTTGCATTGATGAAATCTCTGCATTTCAGTCAGCCAGATGGATATCTCCTCCTGAAGCTGCTTGGCGTATCTTCAAATTTCCGATGAATGAGATACATCCTCCTGTTCTTGCTTTGCAGCTGCATTTTCCTGATATGCAGTCTATTGCGTTTAATAAGAATACCAAGTTGTCTTACATTTCCACGGATAGGAAGCATGAGAGGACTATGCTGACAGAATATTTCGAAACTAATAAGAACGACGAAAGTGCGAAGCGCTTGCTTTACAGCGAATTCCCTCAACGCTATGTTTGGGATTCTCAGAATATGCGATGGGAACCACGGAAGCGAGGTTTCGCGATTGGGCGAATTGTTGCTGCTAATCCAGCGGAGGGTGAACGTTTTTTCTTGCGAATTCTGTTAATGCATGTAAGAGCGGCTGAATCATTTGAACATCTTCGAACTGTGGGGAATTGTGTTTGTGATAACTTTCGCGAAGCATGTGAAAAATTGGGCCTTTTGGAAAAGGATACGGCGTTGGAAAACTGTTTGGAAGAGGCTGTCACCTTCCAGATGCCGCACGTACTTCGGCGATTGTTTTCGACTGTTCTTGTGTATTGCCAACCCAGTAGTCCTCGAGCTTTGTGGTATCGTTTTTATCTCCACCTTTCTGAGGATTACCGACGTGGTGGAACCACTTCTGAATCTGAAGTGCTATCGAAGACTATAAAAGGCATCAGCATGTTTCTAGAATCTATAGGCAGACGAATGAGTGATTTTGACCTGCCAAGATATACAGAATCAGCTGATAGTTCTGTATCTGCAAACCGTGAAATTGACGAAGAATTGCAAGTCCCTATTCCTCCAGAAGATCTTCTTGCGTCTGCTCAACTCAACAATGCACAAAAGGAAGCATATAAGATCATTATTGAACATATTGAGAAGAAAAAGGGCGGATGCTTTTTCGTTGATGGACCTGGTGGGACTGGAAAAACATTCCTGTATAGAGCTCTGCTTGCCACGGTCAGAAGCAGTGGAGGCATTGCATTAGCTACGGCTAGCACTGGGATTGCGGCATCAAACTTACCCGGTGGACGGACAGCGCATTCGCGATTCAAGCTGCCACTTGATACAAGAGAAAGAAGTACGTGCAACATTGGTAAGCAAACTGCTCTTGCACGCTTGATCCGAGAAGCAAAAGTGATCATTTGAGATGAGGTTACGATGGCGAAGAGGCAAAATATTGAGGCTTTCGAATGCATGCTTCGGGATATTTGTTCCAGTGACGACTTATTTGGTGGGAAAGTCGTTGTATTTGGTGGTGATTTCAGGCAGGTGTTGCCGGTAACTGTGCGTGCGACTAAAGAAGAGTCTATATCTAACAGTGTTGTCGATTCTCAGCTGTGGCCTGCAATGCAAAAACTTCGGTTGACAGAGAATATGAGAGCTATCCATGATCCAGTTTTCTGTGATTTCCTGTTGTCTATCGGCGATGGTAGCATGCAGGATCATGATGACTCATTGGTTCAACTCCCGGAATCGATGACTGTGGGTTTCACTGATGAAAAGACTTCAATTAATGCGTTCATAAATTCTGTCTATCCTGATTTTGAAAAAAAATTCTTTGAATGGTGATTATCTTACCGGTCGTGCTATTCTTACTCCTAGAAACGAGCATGTAGACGTGCTAAACCAAGTTTTGTTGGATAGATTTCCTGGAAACGGACACATGTATGCAAGTTATGATAGTTGCCTGCCTGATTGTCAAGAAAATCTGCCTTTAGAGTTTCTTCACACTCTAACTCCAAACGGGTTACCGCCGCATGAATTGGTACTAAAACGTGGCTTCCCTTTAATGTTGCTTCGAAATTTAGATCCGCCTGCAGGTCTTTCCAATGGTATCAAACTTATTTGCAAGGATTTGTTACCCAATATCATTCATGCCGAAATAGCAATAGGTCATAACAAAGGCAAATCAGTCTTTATTCCTAGAATACCTTTTAGGCCATCACAAAGTGATGATTTTCCAATTGAATTTGAAAGAAAACAATTCCCCGTACGACCATGTTTTGCTATGACTATTAACAAATCTCAGGGTCAAACATTAGAGAATGTAGGTGTTTACCTTCCACAGCCTGTATTCTCGCATGGTCAATTATATGTTGCATTATCGCGGGGTAAATATTCTTCAGCTGTAAAAGTTTTAATACATCCAATTCAACGTGTTCAATCTTTTCATAGCACTCGAAATGTCGTATTCAAAGATCTGTTGTCCAAAGCTTCACGTATGCAATTATGAAATCACGTGCTTGCAACGGTTAGTTTCGTCTTTTTTTTTAAAGATATTATCTTTCTTTTCCCCGCTCTCTCAAAGTGGCGCTGAAATCAAATGTCTTTGTTGTTTGGTTGCTTTCATCACTTGGTGTTGCCATTGTTCCACTTAGTCTAACGAGAGTACTGAGTTGTTGCAGTTTTTTTAACCTTTACAGGAGTTCTGCGGCTGCTCAATGGAAGATACTCAGCTCACATTATATACACTCACGGATAAGGCGAAAACCTGGAAGTTAAAACTTCAAGTAGCTGAGAAATCTCGGGTCTGCAGGGCTCGCTATAATGATACTAAGTATCAGCGCTTTATTTTTTCAGATAATGAGGTTGGTGTGTCTTTACAATGTATGAAGTTGTAATATGTATTTGCTTTTAAAGGCTTTCATAAATATATGTATATGTTTGTGTGTATGTTTATGTGCGTTTATCTAAATTTGTGTATTCATTTGTATATTTCTGCAGGGAAAGAAAATCCAGGCCACAGCCTTTGGAGCTGAAATCCCACCTTTTGACAAAATTTTGCAACCATACTACATGTACTGGTTTGAAAATGGTGAAGTGCAGGCAGTTAATCCTCAGTATCGTTTTGTCGATCATGATTTCGTGCTGATTTTGACTGGCCAAATGAAAGTGACACCTATCGAAGAGACTTCAGCTGACTCATGTAGTAATAAATACAATCTGAAGAATCTGCTAGAGGCACAACTTTTGATCGGCAAACCGGAGAAATTTGGTAATAATGCTATTTTGGTTTATTCTGCACTATCATTGTTTCATCATTGTGGATATTAATGTTACCAGTTGAAGCCTTATTATTATCTATTGTTCAGATATCGCTGTTGCAGTCATTGTCGTTTTATCTTCTCGACCGGTTCATCGTAAAGATTCGTCAGGTCGCACCCAAGTTCGAGATATCATTGTTGCAGATGAATTGTGAGTATTTTGCCAATATTGAGATCATTGCAACTGGCTACATTATATAGTTTGATCTCATATTCATTTCAATATTAATTTATGTACAGCGGCCAATCCCTAGTTTGCCTTTCGGTCTGGGATGAAATGGCTACGACTTATGCGAAGAAGTTAGCGAGTATTGCAAGTGTATGTCCTGTTGTGATAGTGACTAATGTCTTGGCCACTCCATATCTAGGTAGATTTCTTCGCTTTATGTTATGGTTGTTTATCGTCTTTGCACAATCGTTTACACCATTAGTTGGTATGTAGGGATTTTTGATTATAATAATCTATTGACATTTTTGGCTGGTAACTATAGATTTCTCTTTGAAGACAACTCCATCTTCTATGTTTATTTACGATGATGGTCATGCTCGAACTGAAGAATTGTCACTCTGGTATGTGCAATTGCCATGTCAAATACTTCAATACCTATTTATCTAGATTCTTATAGTTCTATGTCGCTGCAGGCGAGATGAAAAGCGTGACGAATTCAAGAAATTTCGCGATCCGGAATTCCTGCTGTCAATTAGAGGGAGCAAGACTTCTACCCCTGAGTTCAAACTATCTAAAGTTGGTGACTTACCTGCCAATCCGGTAAAAATACAGTGCCTTCTAAACATTGCATTATTTCCGAACTACATAATAACTGCATCAATTAACACAACCTTTACTTGCCAGAAATCGGGTGACCCTGATGTCTGGCTGAAGGTGTCCGTTACCGTGACACCGGGAAAACAGCAAATGTGGTATCGTGTGTGTGATCACTGTCACCGCGCAACCACTCATTCACTTGGCGAAGTGTTTACCTGTACCAGCTGTGATAATACTGCTTGTATTAGTACTCCATGGTAAATCATTGTACATTTTTATTTTTTTCAGGACTGTTCTGTGATCGCATCTCTAATACTACATCTTGATAATTGTACAACGGTTTTCTACAGGGCCCGCATAACTATTCGTATTAGTGACGATACAGGTGATCTCGAAGTTGTTCTCTTTGGTCACAATGCTGAAAATGTGCTCAAAAAAGATTCTGCTGTTTTCTCAGGTTTACCAGAAGAGGTATGTCGTTTAAAATATCGAGCTCAAATATACTCAGGCTTCTTTTACTAAGCACGGATTGTAAACTGAAATGATACATGATTTATCCAGGAACAAGATTCCACTATCAAAGATGCCAATGAAAGCAACTTGGACACACAAATTTACTTCCGGCTCGCTGCCGCTGTGAGTACAAATCCACGCTGGGCAAACAAATGGAATGTTAGGCAGATGGAAGGTACTACCTAAGTACCCGGAACAAGTATGATGAAAAACTAGAGTTGAAGTTAGTTTTTAGAGATGCAGATATATAAACTGCGTACGACAGTAAAGTACTTTTTGTGGCCATGTTGATAGCACGGGTATAACAACGCTTGCCGTATGGGTATAATGTTATAGTGTTTGAAGTGCCCAGGCAAATGGAAGGTACTTCCTAAGTACCCAGATCAAGCTTGATGAAGAACTAGAGTTGAAGTTAGTTTTTGGAGATGCAGATATATAAACTGCGTACGACAGTTAAATATTTTTTGTGACCATGTTGGCAGCACTGGTATAACGATGCTCGTCGTATGGGTACAACGCTATAGCGTTTGAAGTAGCGTAGAAACTACTTCACTGGTTTTTGTGATATGCCTGAGGATAATACTGTTGTTTAAGACAGGTGTTATCTTTACGCCTTTTACATGTTCAGGAACAAGAAATATATCTCTGTATATATTTTGTATATAGACATATTTTGTAGTTCGCGCATCGTATATATGTCGTGTTTTGGTAATATAAACATGTTTTTGATATTACTCTGTGTGTGAGTCTGTCCATATCTTTGAATCTTCTTGTCTATTTCATTTTCATTCTTCAACAAACAGCAGTTACATTACACAGAAATATGTTTGATTATATTTCAGATGCACATCCGCGGCTAACATATTCGAGGAAACATACTTACAAATAATTACTTGGTACATTTACGAAACAGGCATTTGAAATTCAAATTCATATTCTGATACCAATATCATAGGAGAATACAATACTACATATTTTAGCATATTCCAATACTAACATTGTACCATCACAGATGATTACATTTTTGGTTTCTTCTTCGCCGAAACTTTTTCATCCTTGCTTGCTTTCCTTTTTCCCTTTGCTGTGTTATCGGTGGTATTGAAATCAGGGAACTCTGGATCATCAGAGCACCATCCGTCATCTTTGTCTTCGGAGTCTGTCCATTCATCAGAATAGAATGGATCATCAAACCCCATTGAATCCGCCGTATCCGCACCCCAGTCATCGAATTTCTCATCATCGTTTGAGTATTCCGTCGTTTCCGAACCTTTGCCTACTACGTAACCGTGATCATAGTCCTCCTCAATATCATCATCGTCTTCAGATTCTTCTAATTCATCGGTGGTTTCCTCGCCCTCACTATCTGATCCATCTGTGTCGTCATGTTCTTCTTCACTCTTCGTGTGTTCTTCGTCTGATGGATCTTCTTCTTTCTTGGTCATCTTTGTTGTCCTGACTAGAAAAGGAAAATTGGTTTCCTTTTATAGGAACAAAGATGTATGTCTTGCCTGTTCAAATTCAATTTTATTCCAACTGATACATTGACTACATACATTAACCGTCTTTCTAACTTCCCATACATCGAACCTTGTAGAGGCTTCTCAACTGCCATGTAACTGCATTTTGAGTCCTCATATCCTGTTTTAGTTTTATTACCTTTGGAATCAAATTAAAAAACAAACAAAACGCTTCGAACTGTAAACATTGTTAGGTAAACAATATATAATACCTAAAAATTTTGTTATAATAACTATTCGTTCTTAATCAACTGTATAATAACTCACAAATAACATTGTAAAAAATAAGAACATAAAAATTCAGACTCTATTTACCCGTATGTAAGAACATATATCAATACATACATACATATATATATATATATATATATGTATACATAAATGTGTGTATATACACATATATGTACATATATGTATCCGTACGTATTATACATATATGTATGTATGTACACATATATATATACATATATATATATATGTGTGTGTGTGTTGTAATATTCTTACTTTGAAGGACCTTGGAATAAATAATTATCGGTAGTGTTTATAATATTTGTACAACGTAAGAGGATAGATCGCAATATACTTAGTTTGAAGGACCTCTGAATAAATAATCAGCGGGGTTTATAATATTCCCACTCCACCAATTTCTTCGATAGTATCGACATCAGATCTGGAGCTCAGAACCTTGCGGCAATGAAGCGTCTCCACAGAGAGAATCTTCCGGCAAGTTGAATTAGCGTTCTATAATCTCTCTTCATCAGATTCTAATGCTTGTTTCAAGCTTTGTTTCTGTTTCATCAGATTCTAATGCCTATTTCAATCTTTGTTTGTCCAATTTTGATTTCTGATTCCTTGCATGTTCACTGTAATCTGTTCTTTCAGCTATAAGCATACTCAGATTGACTTTTTCTTCTGGATTTGGTTCCTTTTCATTCGTTTTTCCTTCATCGGACTCTTACTGCATAATTTTTTTTCACTACTGGTCAAACTATGAGAATAATGAGTCAGATTAGAATACATTATTGTTTCCTACTGTGACTTATTTTATGATTCCGCGCCTGCTCTTGTTTGGATACTTACACTATTCGCAAATGC
Organism: Linanthus parryae; assembly: GCA_023055425.1. Lineage (NCBI taxonomy): Eukaryota > Viridiplantae > Streptophyta > Magnoliopsida > Ericales > Polemoniaceae > Linanthus > Linanthus parryae. The sequence goes on along the minus strand of JALGPY010000008.1, from coordinate 13,277,681 downwards.
TGATAATATTGTTATTGTAATCCATTGATGTAAAAGAGCTTTTATGTACTGACCCATATTTTGTTATTCAATAATATCATGCTCTTATTTGTGCTATCTTTAGTGATTAGTTATGGAAAAGGGAAATAGAGAATTTTAAGTTTTTTGTCAGAACAGACAACTTTTGCCCAAAACCATGAGTAATCATATTCTGAATTATATATTAAATCTCCATAAAAAATACAATTAGGAGTAACAGAATAATGTAAATTACACTATTACTGTATCTTCATCTTCAATCCAAGTATAACTTAGACCGGAAAGCAAATGTACGACTTTCCAAATCATTGCTTCCTACTTAATTCATACATTTACATTGTTTCTCCTTTTTTTTTACTAGAATTCGCCTAAGTCAGTCAACTAGACAATGAACTTCTTCAAGGTTATCGTTGACAAGCGTCAGATAAATGTACTGGTAAGTTTCGAGTACCATTTTTATTTGTATACATACAAGCAGGAACGTATTCCTCTGTGCAAATAATTATTGATTTTGTTGTTATAGTTGTTGCCTCCAAAAGTGGCTTCTCTATATGCCAAAGATATGAGCAAGTGCATAGAGCTCAGCATCCGCAATGGACCAATCTTCAAAGTTTGCCTCCACAAAGTGAACAAGAACGTATATCTCGGAAAAGGTTGGGGAGCAGTAGCCCGTTTTTACTCAATCACCTACAGATGCTTTGTCTTCTTCAAATACCAGAGCAAATACAAGTACAACACTAGAATATTAGACAAAGAAGGCATGGAGATAAAATATTGCGGTTCAGTCAAGCAAGAGAACGAGGCTTCCAGCAGCCGGAAAATCACGTCTCCATGCTTCTATGCAATATTTGATGCTCGGTCGAAAGGAGATACAGCTCTGGTAAGACAGTGCTTCAAACCAACGTGTCATCCTATTGAATTTGATTGATTTAAAATTCGGCATATAGCTCTTTAATTTTGTTCATGTGGTATACTACCAATAGGTGTGTGGCCATACTGAATTGCCATAATTTTTAGGTGTCCCTTGTGAAGTATCATGACTCCAAAGATGGAGCACATAGAGTACACTCAACTTAGAATTGGAAACAAAAATTCTGAATATTGAAGTATCAATCATGCTATGAAAATAAATATCGACGTAAGGTTTTTGGAACTTGCTTTTCAATTAGATGTCCCTATAGTCAGAAATGAAGTGAACGAGAATACCAATTGTCATGCCCAGATTACACTTCGTTACTTCAATTGAATTCCTACTGAACAAATTTGCCATGTAGGTCAACATCACTTTCCCCTCGCATTTTTATTGTGGGAACTTCAGTAGCAAATTTTGATTATCCAATTTATAAACATACATAAACATTTTCTGATCATGGTTCATACAATGCAGAAATTACTTGCCAGATTCGTGGAACAGCATCATAATGAACTCGGGAATGTTATCTGCTTTAAAAATCCAATTGGTGGAACATGGAATATGCAGCTGTGCATAATCAACGAGCAATTCTGTCTAGGCAAGGGATGGAGTCGATTTGCTAACCATCAAGATATCACGCCGCGGACTCTACTACTATTCAAGTATCTGGGAAGTTCAAACATCAAAGTCCGCATCTTCGACGAATCCGCCACTGAAGTCGAGTATCGTCTTTCTCTGCAACCTGTGCCACCTATTCGAAGCCAAAAAAAGCTCTACTACAGGCCAATATGTACACAACAAATCACCCATCATTTGTTGTTACAATCCTACCTTCGCATGTCACTCCCAAAGGCGGAGTGGTAAGTATCTACTCTCAGATTTTTGTCCAAATCTAATTTAATTTATATTCCAAGACAATTAAAACACTTCTAACATCAATGTACCCTATATTACTCAGAATATCCCGGTGAAGTTCACAAGGTTGCACATGAATGGGGTACCGGACTATGTGACACTTCAGACGACTACAAATGGTACCAGAGCCTGGAAAGTGCGCTGCAGTTACCCTCATGGCAAGGATTACGTAAATCGCCGTCTCTGCTGGTATGATTTTGTTCAGCATGCAAGGATCCGCTGTGGTGATGCCTGTGTCGTTGAAAAGCTGAATTCCGACAAAGTAACATTCAGAGCTACAGTATTCAGAAAGTAGTCAATCTTCTGAAACTGGGTTATCAGCGTAGTATGTGGCTGCACCGACTTTGGTTGTAACTCTTTTGGGCGACAAATTATGTTATGTTTTCTGGCTGTGTAACCTATTTTGCTACATGATCAACTATGTTATGATTTCTAGCTATGTAATCTAATTTGCTACAAAGTTGTGACAGAAATCAGGATTCTGTCTTAATTCAGAAACACTAATTTTGCATCTGTGTACTGATGCCCGTGTTTTTGATGTAGGTGTGGTTTCTACTGTTGCGGTTGCTGCTGGTGTTCTCATTCTGTGTTCCAAGTTTTGATGGTTATGTCTTGTTATTCTGCTTCTTTTTCTGTATAATTTGTGTTGCCTTATAATTGCTGCCGGTGGAAATATTTTTGTGGTGCATTTTCTGAATGTGAAGTATTTCTTTCCTGTATTTTGTGAAAGCCTTTAAAAGAAAATACATATTACAACTTCATACATTGTAAAGACACACCAACCTCATTATCTGACAAAATAAAGCGTTGATACTTAGTATCGTTATAGCGAGCCCTGCAGACCCGAGATTTCTCAGCTACCTGAAGTTTTAACTTCCAGGTTTTCGCCTTATCCGTGAGTGTAGATAATGTGAGCTGAGTATCTTCCAACCATCAACAACACATGCAAGTAAACCCAGAAAGAATTAAACACAAAAACAACATGCAAATCGAAATATTTCCAATCTAGACTGCGACGAAAGAAGGAAATCGAATCACAAACACAACAACAACAAACCATGGAAGAACAGAACCACTGAAACTCACAGCCAGGAGGACGCACAACTCCCACACACAGCGCACCAGTCGACTGCTATGAAATCTAATATATGTAGCTTAATACTGAAATATTGATTTGTAAATAATATTGTGTACACAACAATTTATATAACCGCACTTCTATAGCACCACTCTCATCCAAACTGAATATATTGCTTATATTTATATTAATCTTTCCAGCAATAGTTGTCGCATAGAGCTCATAACTGCCATCTAACAATGCAGCTTCCCGACGAAACTTGAGATGCGTGCCACTCCATAATTCAAGTGAAAAATACAATATTGAATTAGGTTTGACCGGAAATTACAAACACTAACACCACACCCAACTAACAATTTGACTAACATGAGTAGCATGAACATCGATTATAAAAACCACAAACAATACATACTTCTCCATCCAAACCCAACCACAGATGTGCCCAACACTCTGTGCCCACACTATTCCAGAAACAAAGCAGCTGTACAGATCACAAAATGACTCCTCTCTCAATAGCTGATCTTCATTCATCACTGGTAATGTCATTCAACATCAAATTGAAGATTGCCTACTCTTATATTGAATTGCACATACATAGTTGTGCACAAGAGATTCCGACGGGGAGACCTCCGTGTGCACCGTGTGTAGTGGATCAAGGATCGCACAGGAAGAGTGGGGTTGTGTGTAGGGAGAGAGTAAGTCAATAGCAATGTCTGAGAGAGAGACAGAGGTTTGGCAGAGCTTCCGCGTATGGCAGTGTGTTCTCCTTTGTATGGAAAGGTTGACGATCTATATATACTAGAGAACATGACCGTTGTAGTGTGGTTAATGCGCCCATTAATGGCGGCTTAATTAGCTTAACCATAACGGCACGTTCGTCCGAGTATATAGGGACCGTTACAGCACGTGGTGCGCGAATACCGGAACCGTTACGAGGTTGACCGGGTTTGACCGGATTGACCGGGTTTATGGAGCTCGTGCCATAAATCTCTCAAAACAGTTACTAAAGGTCGCGTGCGGGCTTGGCTCGCACGCGACAGGGCTTACTCTAGCCTCCAAACCACTAAGTCCCTACAAGTCCCGTGCAGTGGTATGCGAGGGCTCTGTCTCGCAGCCCCCACATGGATCAGCTCGGCTGGTGATCCAGTGTGTATGGAGCACAATATGGTGTGCTGGATGGCTGCCACGTGGCCAAGATCTGTCATGTCAGAAAGCAGTATCTACATTAGCCCCCTTTCTGCGCGTGAAGGCTCATAGCCGTATAGACTTCCATGCGCGGAAACCAACATACGCGTCTCCGCCACGCACCAATTCAAATACGGGTAGATTCAGCCCCCGTGCGTGTCATTATGACCTAAAACCCCTAGAGTCGTGCCGTCTGACCTTTAGGGTTTTAGGCGTGACGTCAGCTTGTCCTGTGATTGCGCGATTCGACGGTGACGGTTGCGATTCGACTATCGAAAGGACGCAACCCTTCATTGTTTTGGATAAATACCTTGTATCCCCCATTATTGCAAAGCATCACTTCTTTCTCTTAAAGTGAATGGTACCCGGAGATCTTCGAGAGCAGATCCAGATAATCAATCACCAGTTCAGAACTGCAAATCGTATTCTTCAATTGTGCATATCCAAGCAGGCTTCAAGAAAACAAGGTTGGCCTCGTTTACTTTTGATTTAAGACACCAGTGTTTGCCTTGAACTGCGTTGAATCTGTAAACCCATGAAATTTGTGAAGAGGCTTTGATCTTTGAACCCGCTTCGTTTTAATCTTTCAATCATATTGGATCTTGCAACTCCCCAATTTCTGAAATCGATACCGGAACTGTTCGTCTTCCTTTGCATAGATCTTGAATTCCAAAATTCAAACTGAAGTGTGGTATTTCTCCCCCCTTTTTCTTGCTCTTCCACAGGAATGGCCAAGACAAGAGTAACCAGACCCGTCAAGGAAGATGAAGAGATACCCGACCTTCCGCAGGCCTTGTGGCGAAAAGCCCCCTTTTTAGGCGGCAAAGATTTCTACCATGCGAGGGTAAAGGCGAAGAGGATGCCTGATCCTGTTCCAGTTGAGCGATTGCTGACGCTGACTCGCCCAGTTAACTCAGCCTTGCTTGAGTTGGTTGGTTCCGAGGATGTAGTTCGATTGGGGATCGAGAATGGTCACTTCCCATATACTGCGATTTCTACTCAGGCGTTCGTCCAGAAATTGGACTATATGGATGAGTGGATTGACCACGTGTTGGATCATCACGCCGTGACTCTTAATGAAGCCGGCGTATACTTTGCTATCCATGCTATGAAGGGTGCTGCCGTGAAGTTGGATCAGTCCATGCTTCTAGACCTTCTGTCCCGTTACTCGCCTGCGACTCATACGTTCCATTTTGCTGAGTTCGAGGCTGCCCCGACACTCGAGGACGTTCAAATGCTGTACGAACTTTCCCCCATGGGCGAGGTGGACCCTCTGAGTCCCTTGAGGACATCTGCGGAGATTGCCTTGTACACGCAGATGGAGGAATGCCTAGCAGAGGTGAAGAAAATCTCCACTCGGTGGACCACTACGAAGCCTCTTCCGAACTGGCAGCTGGTTGATACATCCGCGAAGAATACCTGGAACAAATGGTTGCAGTACTTCTTTCGAGATTATGCGAACAACAGCATTACTAAGAACTTCTGAGTGAAGATCCAGAGGCCGAGAATTACGTAGAGGGCAAGGGTTATCACTTGACCCTTTGTGCTTTTCTCTGTGCCTGGCTGTCGAGGTACTTGATTGATGGTCACCCCCATGACGGAGTCTTCTACCATGTGTTGCCACTTGCTGTAAGGCTCGCTCTTGGCCAGAGAGTTGCACTCGGACCCTTGGTCTTGGGCACGCTGTACTATAGGCTTGATCAGCTGGTTCTGGCTATGAGGGAGTCGCGTGGCCGCCTCGATGTACTGACCTTTGTCAATATTTCCTTTTTGACAATGTAGGTGTTCGAGCGCTGGCCGTCTTATGCTCCAACTGCTCTCCAACTTGACAAGTGGTGTCCCCCAGGCGAGACAGAAGCACGCAACAGCGGAAGAGCTGCGAGATGGTTCGGAACAGGCAACACCAAGTGCGTTTGGAGTTTGATATGCGACAAACGGAAGGAGTTTACTGCCAGGCCCCACGCGCATTGAGAATGTGCGATGGTTCCCAAAGCTGTACCCCTCTAAAGGCATGATCTTTTCAGAAGAGCTTCTCTTTGAAGGGAGACCTCATTTCCATGAGCGCTACCGCGAGTTCTTTTGCTGGTGTCTGCGAGGTTCCCTTCCTGCCCTTGCAGAGCATATTCGTGAGCTCGCACCGAGGTATGAAAAGCTTACCGTGGACGTTGACCCCACTCGAGTTTCTCCTCAGTTGGGTTTTGATGCGGTGGCCCCATCAATCTGGCCCCAGTCCATTGTCAGAGGATGCTACAAGCGCTTGCTAACAAAGGAGTGCAAGACGGTTTTCATGAACAACCTTCCTTTTGAGCAGCCTGCGGGAACCCGCGAGGGTAGTTGTTCCCAGAACTGGCTCGCATACTGGGTTGCCCAGCAAACGAGGATTGAGACGGAGTCGGCCGCGCAGCCAGGCAGATCTCCCTTGATCAAAAGGAACTCTTTTCCGTTTCGCCCTACTTGCAGTCTGAGCGAGTCTGAGTATGGTTGTTACTCACTGTGGGATCGGGAGAACCATTTGTGCCCTGATGTCATTCTGAAGGAGCAAGTTGCCGCAATTAAGAAGGGCGATACGCATGTCGTCAGATATAGCAAGGCATTTGCTGAGGTAAGCGGTTTCTTCACATGCATTAAGCTTCTTGATTTCCTTATGCTGACATCTTTACTCTGTATGGTTGTAGTGTCATGTGCGGCGATTCGCATCTGGCGATCGCTCCAAGTCATTGGTCAACGCCATCGTTGCCACCAGGAGAGAAGGGCAGTCGTTCCGGCTATCGTGGAGGATGGAACCTGAGCTCGAAATGAAGATTCGCGCGGTCATGAATGCTTTTGCTGACTCGCTGATAGACAATCCTCCGGCTCCGTCTCCTCCTGGAGATGACCCGTCTCCTCCAGCGACTGCGGCGCCAAGAGTGAAGAGACCTAGGCAAAAGGGAATTACGATTTCTTCCCCTAGGAATGCCCCAGCTTCTCCCCCAGTGAGGTCCCTTTCTCTCAAGGACAAAGGCAAAGGTCGCATGCCCAGCAAAGTGCGGAAAGATCTCGCAGTTGAGACCTTCGTTCCATTCAATCAAGAGGAAGAAGAAGAGAGGCAGGAGCCCCAAGACTCCTTAATCAAGAATTTGCTTTGATTTTCGAATTTTGCAAAAAATAGCAAGAAAATTGCTGGAACATTAATGTAATGTCTTGAACATTAATGTGATGTTGCTAGGGTTTCTCCCCCCTTTTTTTTTAACAAAAACAATGAATTTTCCCGTTTTGCCCTTTTCCGGGATTTGATTGGATATTTCTGTGCATATCCAATTATGACATCAGCAATTGATTCTCTGCTTGATTTTCGCGCTAATTTCTCGGCAGATAAACACGCTTTCGTTGGGAAGTCCATCCGAATCATGACTATCCGTCATTTATTAGGATACGCAACTGAATCGTCGTAGCCTTTAGTAGGGTAATTGATTGTTACCGCTTTTCAAGGCGTAAGTGATTGAACTTACCCTCTTTTTGAATTTTGCTGACTCATCTTAGGCAACCGAAGAGTCTGTACAGGGTCTATATAAACCCTGTCTTCGTTATTTGGGTTCTTCATCCCCAAAAATGTGCTTTGCCGTGAGTCCTTACGACTGCTGGCTTCAACGCTTGTTTTTCGTTGCTTCATGGCAACTTCAAGTTTTGAATCCTGAGTTTGCGCTTTGTGCTATAGAAATAGTTTCCAAGATCCACTTTATGAGGCTTATTGCTCTTTATAACCATCATAAAGAAGATGCAGATAATATCTCATGCGTGTTCGAAGAAATTTCTTCGTGTATTATGTGTGCAGGTCATGTTTCCGGCCGCCTCGTGGTGAGGTGCAGCGCCGAAGTGACCGTGCTACCGTCTCGTAATGAACGGCGGGATTCTTCTTCAGCATCCCAGGAGAAGAATCCGTCACCTTCACGTTTGTGAGCTCAGGGTGACGAACCGTCGCGTTCATCCCCGTCTACAAGGAGCCCTTGCCCTTTGGAGCTTCTGCTTGCCTGTGGATCGCCGGAACCGGTGGTTCCTTGGGCAAATGTTATGGGGTGCAGATCAAACAACGGTCTTGTCGAATATCGGGATCTTGAGCGTATGGCTTCATGTGGCTCTTTTAGAGCAAGATCCCCCCTGCTACAGATGTTCACCCGCAGATCTGTGCGTTGCGTAGCCGGTGTCGAAACCGGTGGGTTCATCCTTTTCTAGTCGGAATTCCCGTAGTGTGTTTCTGGCTTGTCAGCCACTTTTCGAATGTATTGTAAGCCATGTTGGCTGCGTAGTTAGATTCGAGCTTTTCGCTTGTAAGCTGCTATCTAGACAGATAAATTGTAAGTCATTTGACTCGTAATGATAAATAGCCTTTTTGTATTATCTGCTGTCTCTTTACAACAAAAATACAATTTCGCATGCATTTCGGCATATTTCGCCTTGCATAATGCTATGTAATTGTTTCGCATCTGCGACATATTGATTCGCGGGTGTCTCACTAGATCGTTCGAGATCGTATCTTCGCAGCTGTGCCATCCCGGCAGATGGGCTTGTGGTTGGCCATTGTGGATCATTTAAGATCATTTTCACAATGTTGTTATCGTAGTAGATAGTCTTTAGCAGATCAATTAAGATCGTTAAGTAGTGCGAATTGCTATCATGGCAGATAGGCTTTATTAGAGAATCGATTGAGATCATTTCTCACATAGACTGCTATCGCAACAGATAGACTTTTAGAAGATCTAATAAGATCATTTTGCGCATGCGTTGCCATTGTAACAGATAGGCTTGGGCGATCAAGTAAAATCGCTTTGCATATAAGTTGCTATCGTAACAGATAGGCTTAGATAATTAACCAAAACCACTTTGCATATAAGTTGCTATTGTAGCAGATAGGCTTGGGTGATCAATTAAGATCGCATTTAGACAGGCCGCTATCGTAAGAGATAGGCTTATATGATCAATTAAGATCGCATTTGTACAGGCTACTATCGTAAGAGATAGGCTTATATGATCGATTAAGATCGCATTTGTATAGGCTGCTATCGTAAGAGATAGGCTTAAAGGATCAATTATGATCGCATAGGTTGCTATCATAACAGATAGGCTTTTATGATCAATTAAGATCGTACTTGTATAGGCTGCTATCGTAACAGATAGGCTTCTATGATCGATGAAGATCGCACTTGTATAGGCTGCTATCGTAACAGATAGGCTTTTATGATCGATTAAGATCGCATTTGCATTGGCTGCTATTGCGAGAGATAGGCTTTTATGATCAATTAAGATCACATTTGCATTGGCTGCTATCGTGAGAGATAGGCTTAAATGATTGCTTAAGATCGCATTGCATTGGCTGCTATCGTAAGAGATAGGCTTAGATGATCACTTAAGATCGCATTTGCATTGGCTGCTATCGTGAGAGATAGGCTTAGATGATCACTTAAGATCGCATTTGCATTGGCTGCTATCGTGAGAGATAGGCTTAGATGATCACTTAAGATCGCATTTGCATTGGCTGCTATCGTGAGAGATAGGCTTAGATGATCACTTAAGATCGTATTTGCATTGGCTGCTATCGTGAGAGATAGGCTTAGATGATCACTTAAGATCGTATTTGCATTGGCTGCTATCGTGAGAGATAGGCTTAGACGATCAATTAAGATCGCATCTGCATTGATTGCTATTGCGGCGAATAAACCATTGTTAAAAGTAATAACAAACTGAATAGAGTAACATAAACAGCTAGAAATGTGAACTTCTCATTTGGGAGAATTCTTTTATTACAACGCTCTCATATGGGAGAGATGAGATTACAATCCTCTCATATGGGAGAGGAGATTGCGTAAATCGTCGCCACATGAGACATTAAACAACGTTATCATAGAACGTATGAAATGAGAGAAGTCAGGGATAGTACTTCTTGATCCAGCGCATGTTGACTGAACTCGGAGTTGAGGTTGTGCCGTGCAACCTTTGTATGCTGCAGTAGCCACTATCGAAGACTTCTGTGACTTCGAAGGGTCCTTCCCAATTAGCTGCGAACTTTGGGTGAGTTGCTTCTCGCATACAGTGGTCAGATGCGCGCAAGACCAAGTCTCCGACTGCGAAATCTCTTCGCTGGACTGTCTTGTTGTAGGCGCGAGCGATTCTTTCCTGGTACCGCTTGTTGGTCCTTTTGGCTTGTTCTCGCTTTTCTTCCAGCAAGACTAAGTCATGATCGCGTTGATTTTCATAGAGTGCATGGAAGGCCAGCCTTGCCGAATTGACTCTAACCTCCGCAGGTATTACAGCTTCGGCCCCATAACATAGTAGAAATGGCGAGGCCCCTGTGGGTGTCCTTGGAGAAGTTCTGTAGGCCCACAGAGCTATGCTTAGAGAGTCAGCCCACTTCTTGTGGTCATCTGCGACCATCTTGCTCAATATTCTCAACAGCGTCTTGTTAGTCGCTTCGGCCTGTCCGTTTCCCTTTGGGTAATAAGGGGTAGAACATATCTGCCTGATATTGTACTCCGCTAATTTCGCAGCTACCTGGCGATTAACAAAAGGAGTACCGTTATCTGAAAGAATGGTGTTTGGGATTCCGAACCTGCATACGATGCTTTCCTGGATAAAGTTGACCACAGCCAGCGCATTTGCCGTCTTTAGTGGTATTGCCTCCACCCACTTGGTGAACAGCTCGGTTGCGGTGAGAATGAAATGGTTCCCGCGCGACGTCGGTCGGATGGGACCGATGAAGTCCAAAGCCCATGTGTGAAATGGCCATGGCGTCCCTAGTGCATGTAGATCCACAGCGGGAGCGTGCACTAGGTTCCCTTTGAATTGACATTCCTGACAGCGTCGTACTTTGGTGCGGCAATCGACCTCCATCGTGGGCCAGAAATACCCGATTGAGAGGAGCTGCCTGCATAATTTCGCAACTCCTTGGTGTTCCACCTGATGACTGTGCTTCTCTGTCGTCTAGACATCGCAGCAAGTTGCCCTCGTGACCTCTTCGCCAAAGTAGGTTTTCCTGTACCACATATCGAGCCGCTTTCCTTTTCAATTTTTCGGCTTCCTTTCTCGATTCGGTCACGGTGCCCTGGGTGAGGAAATCGAACAGTGGCTTCCTCCAGTCCGTGTCGTCATCGATTAGGGCGACGAGTAGAGAATCTTTGATTAGTGCGCAACTTTCGCACTTCCCTTGTATCAGGGCTGCGGCTGTTGACATGTCTGGCCAATGAATGCCATATCTCTGAGCCTTTCTGTAGATTGACACCTCGCTTTCTCCGCAAGCGTGTTGGTGAATCTTTTCTAACAGCTGTTGTCCCTCTTGCTCGGAGACACATCGCATGAGTATTCCCCCAGGACCCTTGTAGTAAAGGGTGTTGTCGTGGATGCAGTATCCTTTTGTGAGTGTCCAGCTTTCGTTGCTGGTGCCCTTCGCAATAGCTTGCAAGATTGGTTTTCGCCAGTCTGCGTCATCCATGTGTTCGTCGTCGCACGCATCTTCTGTCAATGCCGACGATGTTCGCACTTCGATGGAAATCTTTGCGGGGCACTTGTCTATGCTGACCTTAGATCCCAGAGTTGTTAAGGCGTCTGCGTGCCTGTTGTCTGCTCGGGGCTTGTGCTCGTACTTCACATCGCAGAATTGTTGCATCAACTTCTGTACTACGGTGCGATAAGACAGGAGGTTGATCTCCTTCAAACCATATTCGCCCGAGGCTTGTTTAACAATCAGCTTGGAATCTCCCATGACTGTTAAGTTGCTCACTTCCAAGGCTTTCGCCGCACGGAGCCCCACAATGAGAGCCTCGTATTCCGCTTCGTTGTTTGTGACTGCGAAGTTGAGATTTGCGGACATCTGTATGACTTCCCCATCTGGCTTTGTCAAGACTATCCCAATGCCTCCGCCTTTCCGGGTTGACGAACCGTCGAAGTGGAGAGTCCAATAGGGCACGTCGATTGCGTAGATCTCAGGGCCTTCGAGCTCTTCTTCGATCACGGGCTCATGGCTGTTATCGGGGAACTGTGCCAACAGATCTGCTACCGCCTGCGACTTGATCGCTCGTGGTCGCACACATGTGATATCGTATTGGGAAATGGTCATGTACCATTTCGCCAGTCTTCCTCCCGGAGTAGTGTGAGTTAGCAAGTATCTTATGGGGTCGCTCTTGGTGACCACTACTACTTTGTGTGATGCGAAATAGTGCTTCAACTTTTCTATCACAAAGAATAAGGCAAGGCAATGACGTTCGATGTCTGTGTACCTCGATTCAGCAGGCTGCACGATGCGGGAGATGTAGTAGATAGGCCTCTCTTGGCCTTCATACTCTTGAGCCAAGAGCGCTCCTATAGATCTCCTTGTAGATGTCAGGTATAGCAGAAGTGGTGATCCCAGTTGAGGCGCGATCATTATCTTTGAGGACGTGAGTAAATCCTTCAGCTTTTCGAATGCGGTTTCGTGCTCCGGAGCCCAGTTGTACGCGGCGTCCTTCTTGAGGAGAGTGCTGAAACAGCATGTGATTTCGGCAATTGCTGGGATGAATCTCCGCAGATAGGATAGCTTTCCTAAAAATGTCTTCAATGCACTCTGATTATGGGGCGGCGTCATGCCAGTTATGGCCGATACTTTCGCAGGGTCAGGCTCGATCCCTTGGCGATGGACTACGCATCCCAAGAACTTCCCCGAGGTTACCCCAAATGCGCATTTCATGGGGTTCATTTTCAATTGAAAGCTCCTGCATCTATTGAACACCTTTCGCAGGTCTGCGAGGTGGTCTGCTTCGTGCTTGGATTTAACCACCAGGTCATCCACGTAGAATTCCACCTCTTTGTGCATCATGTCGTGAAATAGAGCCATCATGGCTCGCTGATAGGTCGCGCCCGCGTTCTTAAGGCCGAACGGCATCACCGTGTAGTTAAACACCCCTACAGGAGTGATGAATGCAGTTTTCCGCGCATCTTCGGGATCCATCTTGATTTGATTGTACCCGCTGAAACCGTCCATGAAACTGAACATGCGATGGCCTGCTGTTGAATCGATGAGCAAATCGATGTTGGGCAGTGGGAAATCGTCCTTAGGGCAGAAGCGGTTGAGATCTCGGAAGTCCACGCAGATGCGGAGCTGTCCGTTCTTCTTCACCACTGGCACGATGTTGGCCAGCCATGTGGGATGATGATTCGGCTCTATGAACTTGGCATCTAGGAGTTTAACAATCTCCTGCTTGATCTTGACGTTAAGCTCCGGCCTGAAGCTCCTCGTGCTCTGCTTGACCGGTTTAGACCCGGGGATGATGTCTAAACGGTGCATGGTGATGCTTGTATCCAGACCTGGCATTTCATCATACTCCCATGCGAACACATCCTTGTATTCAGTTAGGAGCTGTAGCAGCCCTTGTTCTTCTTCGCTTGTGAGATCCGCGCTCAGGAAGACTGGCCTTTTCTTTTCCTCGTTCGGGCTGAGGAACACTTCCTTTAGCTCTTGCTTTTGCGGTCTTGGCCTGTCTTCCATGCATTCAGGCGCTTCTTTGAGTTTCTCGTCTGGAGTGCCTTGTGTTGGCTCTTCTGTCAACGCAATTTGCTCGATTTGATTGATTTGCCCAGGGATATCCCCATGCCCGCGTGAGGACATCCCCGCGCACCTTCATATGCGGTAGCATTTCTTCCCATTGGCGTAGAAGCTCTCTATCTCCTTGCCCTCGGGGTTATGCTTTGCGATCCTCTTCAGAGTATACACGTTCTTCCGATGATATGCGATACGCGGCGCCTCTTCGCGTGTAGGCAGCTTTTCCTTGGCATCTTCCCTCGTTACCATTACCCCTGCAGGCGATTGGTCCTTGATGTCCTCCCAGAGAGGCAAAGGAGTAGGGTTGAATGGTCCGGGTGTTTGCTCATCTGCCATTTCAGTGAACCACACCGCCTCACTGAGATGTGCTTCGTCCAAGTTGAACGGGTTTGTTGAAGCCGGTATCTCGACTATTCTGTCGTTCCAGATGGCTTTCATAACCTGGTGAGCTGTAGAAGGGACTGCGTCGAAGCGATGAATCCAGGCTCGACCTACAATCATGTGGTATGTGGTGTTCGCGTCTATGACATAGAACTTTGCTGAGCACTTGATTTTGCCAATTTGAACGCCCAGGCGGATCCATCCGATTGTCATTCTAGAGTCGCTTCCGAATCCCACCAGCGGAGATGGACGTCTGACTACCTTATGTTCGGGGATCCCTGCTAGCCTCAGTGTGTGGAGCGGAACGACGTTGACCGCTGCTCCTCCATTGACGAACACTCGTTTGAACTCGACGCCATTGATGATGGCGGTCACGTACAGAGGTCTCTGGTGACTCGCATCCGTCTTTTTGTCGCTGGCAGAAAAGGTCATAATCTTTTCCATAGAGCGGGATGCCCTGATGACTTTCCCGTTTGAGACTACAAGGTCCTCCTCGTAGTCCTCTGCTATTCTCAAAATCGCTTTCGTCATATCAGTTCGGCACTTCTCGGAGAAATTCATTTCATCGAAGAATTTGTTGAAGCCATGCGACCCTTTCATGCGGTCGGCACGTTCATCCTCTGTGTCCATGCTATAGTCTTCGTCTTCATGGACCTCGGCGACGATGGGCAGGCCATCCTCTGCGACTTCTTCCAAGTCGACGATCGAGATCATAGCGACCTCTTTGCCCTTCGAGCCCGGTTCCGCATGCGCGGGGAGCGGGTTGTTGCGCACGTCCTTCCGGTGGTCGCTGACGATGAGCTCGCCGTTCTTCATCTTCTGATCGAACGCGAACCTGAGTTTCTTGCACTCGGCGGTGGGATGCATGACCTTGCCGTGGTACTCACACCACTTAGGGTCCCTCACCATCTCCTTGGAGGGTGTTTTCTCGAGCGGTGGCAGGACGCCGTCCTTGCGCCACTGTCTGCAGAGGTCACTTGCTTCCTCTACCGAGCATGGCAGAGGCGGTACATCGAAGTTCGCAACCTTCGCTTGTTTCTGGGGCGAAACTGTATTGACCTCAGCTTCGCGTCCCCGCTTGTAGCTAAACCTTCCAATCTTGTAAGTGGTGCCGCTCGCAGGTCGCTCTGGAGCGCTCTTCTTTTTCTGTCTCTCGACTATGGGCTCGATGTTCTTCGTGCATTCGATTAGCTTCGAAAACGTAGGTGTTTGCAGATTGATGAGCATACCTTTGTATTCGTCTCGCATGCATTGCAGGCATATCTCTACGAAACGGCTTTCGGGCATTGGATCTTTGCACTCCAAGGATTTCGCCCTGAATTTCTTGATGAAGGTGATTCCGTCCTCTTCGCGCTTCTGGTACATCCGCGAGAGATGGATCATCGTCACCTTTTCTTCCATCTGGAAGAACTTGGTATAGAACTTCTGGACCATGTCGTCCCAAGTCTTCACGGATCCGGCCTCCAATGTTCGGTACCATTTGTATGCTACGTTCCCAAGAGATTTTGGGAACTCTCGCATCAGCAGCTTGGGATCGGCTCCGTACGGACCCATGACATCAATGAAACGCATGACATGCTCGTGAGCGTTTCCATTGACGTCCTCGAACTTATCCCATTTAGGAGCCTTGTACCCCGCCGGGTTAGGCATGAGATAGATCTCTCGTGGAATGGGTGGATCGTTGTCTAACTTCGGGATGATGGTATCCGCGAATGACTGATGAGCCAGGATAGTGTCCACGCGTTTCTGCAAAGACGTCATGCATTCTGGAATGCTCCCCTCGGTAGTTGACGGGGGGGTTGCCGTAGGTGGTGGCGACACATACGCCGCCGGAGGATTGGGAGCATATTGACTACCCGCATTTCCCCAGATCATCGTTGGGGGAGGCAAAGGGTACTGCAGAGTTGGGTTGGACGCCAAAGCCGATGGCTGAGGAGCGTGAGCAGCAGGAGGCAGCATCTGTGCCGTTGATCCCTGAACCGAAGGCAGCTGCGTAGCTGACGGTGGAGTCTGCAGATGAGGGTTGGGAGGTGTGGCTGACACCCCCAATCCTGGAGCGGTAGGGGTTCCTCCTCCCTGAGGGATAGCGGTGGCTGGTGGAGGATTCGGCGCAAGGGTGCCCAGAACGGCCAAGATTTGTTCTAATTGCGCAGATTGAGACTTGAGAGCTTTCGCCTGACTTTGGACAGTAGCGTCCAAAGACTCTAACGTCGGTGCTTAGCCGGGAGTCGTTGGAGTACGGCGGGTCTCGTCTCCTGAGGGAGTTTCGGTGGAGGGCGATCGGTTGCTGACATCATCCTCCTGAGACATGGTTGCTTTTGTTGGTAAGTTCACGTCGGGTTCACCAAAATGTGCACAAGAGATTCCGACGGGGAGACCTCCGTGTGCACCGTGTGTAGTGGATCAAGGATCGCACAGGAAGAGTGGGGTTGTGTGTAGGGAGAGAGTAAGTCAATAGCAATGTCTGAGAGAGAGACAGAGGTTTGGCAGAGCTTCCGCGTATGGCAGTGTGTTCTCCTTTGTATGGAAAGGTTGACGATCTATATATACTAGAGAACATGACCGTTGTAGTGTGGTTAATGCGCCCATTAATGGCGGCTTAATTAGCTTAACCATAACGGCACGTTCGTCCGAGTATATAGGGACCGTTACAGCACGTGGTGCGCGAATACCGGAACCGTTACGAGGTTGACCGGGTTTGACCGGATTGACCGGGTTTATGGAGCTCGTGCCATAAATCTCTCAAAACAGTTACTAAAGGTCACGTGCGGGCTTGGCTCGCACGCGACAGGGCTTACTCTAGCCTCCAAACCACTAAGTCCCTACAAGTCCCGTGCAGTGGTATGCGAGGGCTCTGTCTCGCAGCCCCCACATGGATCAGCTCGGCTGGTGATCCAGTGTGTATGGAGCACAATATGGTGTGCTGGATGGCTGCCACGTGGCCAAGATCTGTCATGTCAGAAAGCAGTATCTACAATAGTCATATTCTTCGCTTCCATTTGCAACCAGGCTGTGCATGCAGAGGCGTGGACAAAGGTCGCCATTGTTGTTGTGCCCACAGATCAGGTTCCCGTTTTCAATGCTTGCAACCATTATCAACGAGAGCGTACATATTCTATCCACTCCGCCTGTTAATGCCACAACATCGGCACAACTACCAGGTTACATATAAACATATGCATACATATATTAGAACATGCACCATCATCCCTATTTTCACATTGGTGCAAACCAAAATGCTTACCTTCGCAGACTTCGTCTCACTGTGGAACTTCACGACTATACTGGAATAATGACCGTCAAGTTATTTGGAAAGTCCGCTGAAACTGTGCTCAATAAAACTGCATCTACACTCGCAAATCTAACTCCAGAGGTATGAACTACAAGCCATTAATTCTACATTCTACAAATAGTAGTTTCAACAACGAGTACCAGTAAAGTTTACACACCTAAATTTCAGGAACAAGAATCTGTGCTTGAGGATGCTAATATGAACAACGACATCTTGGAGTTCTATGTCCGCGTTCGCAAAAGTACGCAGCAGCACAACCTTCACATCACTCAATGGGTAGTCCGCCAAGTAGAGTGTGCATGATCGAGAATGATATTGAGAAGATGCAATATCTGTCTCCTGGAATACTACTTTCACCAATATTCAGTGATTGCACAATGTAATGCAACTATCTTATGCATCAATTATCCAATGTTAGTTTTTGCTGAACAAGCTATTTTAGCAAAGCAGCTTTCACACTACACAAACATATAATCTGGCATCAATATATAATATAAACAAAGAGAAGCACCAGTAGATCCTGATTTCAAACAAACAATATAGTCCAAAATTGTTTTGGCCATTTCATAGCTGAAAATGACTATACCACTATAGGAAATCAAATACATGGAGTCACGGGTGAACAGCTCAATTTGAAAGCAACAAACGCCACTTATCTCCCTAATATAAAAAAAAAATCCCAAAACATGATAATCCACTATATAAAGACCATCCGAGCAACAATACATCTAATAATACACTGCAACCCAACCACTTTCTATTCTACCTCCTACAATGTCCGGCCACAAAAAACCGATGTTTGAAAAGAACAACAGCCAAAAACTCAACAAACCAAGTTCTTCCCTTTCACGTCCAGCTCCCTCACCCATGGCAATTGCGGCCCCGTTTCTCGGCAACTACCGCGTCGACCAATCCCTGTCACAAGAAGTAAGTTATATTTCCAGAACTCACATGCTAACTATTATTTTGTCAATATTACATGTACACTATTACGCGAAATCATGATGAAATCACATAAAAAATAGGAATAGCAAGAATCACTACCCATGGATTCAGATGCAACGAAACCAATTGCGGTCATATTGGAGCAGTGTTTCAGGACGATCTCGATGACTGGCAGTTTGGATTCATTGGCAATATCTTTGGAATCAGTAAATTGGAAAGTGAACTTCAAGCAATCTACAATAGCCTTTATCTAGCATTCGATAACAGCTGGGAACACATAGAATTGCAGACCTCCTGTAATGAAGCCATCCAAATCTTTGAATTCAGGAAGGAAGGACCGCCATCAATGAGGAATGAAATCCATACTGGTCATACGCTACTCCACCAACTACATATAACTTTCGACTACATACATATTGTGGAAAACAATATTGCAACAAAGCTTGCTAAAATGGGTGCGGAGCAATCAAGTCTATGCAAGATAATCTACGAAACTCCAGAAATAATCCTGGATTGTATCACTGATAACAAATTAGAAGCTTGTACTCGATACATCTCCGCCAGTGACACAGACTAGATCTTGCTTACCTTATCATCATTCTTAGAATCGTATTTTCACTATCCTTGAATTTTGTATTTGTATCCGGTCTGTCAAATTTCAAGTAACTTTTTCTTCAGATATATTTTAGCCTTGCTACAAAACTTACAATGCATTGACTAACTCTAACAATTGTAAAACCCCACTAGACCAACTTCACAAAATTGTTTAGATTGTCAATTCTCAGGTCTTACCAACTCCTAAATCACAGTTTCGCCCCCCCCCCACCATTTCCAAATCCCTTGCCACAAAAAAACCCGTGATACTGTATATTTTCCAAAACATCAGCAAAGTGTAAGATAACAGCATGTGACCTCTGCAATATCCAACAATACCAACAAACCAACAAACTTCCCACACAATTCAATGTTAGCATGTGATTCCTGAGAACCATACAATACCATGTGAGTACCAAATGTATTCACGAGAACTAAATTTAGCATACCGACAAATTTTTCACACCGTTCAATATTCAGATGTAATTGATATTGGTTACACTTGGCACTAATTCAACATAAACTTGTAAAACTAACTATGAAACAGATCTATATAAAGCACATCCTGTTCACACAAAACCACAGCAATACTACAATACACAGCATCGATAATGAACAACATATCAGACGCTAGGCGACTTCTGGTACCACTCTGTGTTCATTACATTGTAGCAATCAATTGGAGTAATATTCCATTCTACATAAGTATCACAACATTGCTTATCATTATTGCAGGGTAGGAATGAGGAAACAATAATAAAAGTCTCCATACTTGTCATGCCAACAAATCAACAAGTATGGTACAATGCTTGCCTACACTGCAAACGCCAACGATTCCGTCCCCGAGGATATAACTGTCGCAACCGTCAGCACGATACTATACCAAGGTTATACATATTAAAAACATATTTCTGTTTCTCAAAAAAAAAAAACATATTTCTGCATCTTACATAATTATGATTATACTAGCCTGGATCTTACGCAATTCCAATTACAGTGGCCGTATGTACGTGGAACTTAAAGATGAAACATGTATCATGGATGCAACTATATTTGGTAGGGCTGTAGAAACAGTGCTGCACAAAAGCCTCACTGAAATTTCGGCACTGACTGATCAGGTATCTACAAAAATACAATGAATACACTATGAAGACCCAACTGCTATATACAAAATTAACACATCTTACTTGCAGGAACAGCAGCAGGTGGTAATCAACGCAAATACAACAAATGCAGCATCAACATTCCGCGTTCGTGTCCAAAGAAATATCCAAAAGGGGAACCCCAGAATAACCAAATGGGTAGTCTGAAGTGTTGCTCCTACTCCATAAAACTCTGCCAATTTTATATCCTGCTTTCCTAATTTCCCTCTGTGTAATGACTATCCAATAATGTAATAAAAACGCAAATTCAGAGACAACGTGAGATTTTTCACCGACACAAACATCGCCGCCGCACCGCGCGCAGCGCGCGGGGCGCCCACTAGTATATGTAAATTCGTTATTTTTATGAAAATATATGTTATATTTACATGTATCTCAATATTAAAATTAAAATTAAATTATTTATATATATTTTTTGTAAAACTTGTAATTTTAAACAAAATTATGAGTGAAAATGAATGGTAAAAATTGTTATTCATATTATTCATTTCAATATGGATGGAAAGTTAACGAAATGATACCTCGCTGAACGAATTTTGAAAGTTTGGGACATGTGGTGCACGATTTTAAAGTTTGGGCACCCACTTGTCGGAAAAACCAAATTGTGGGTACATGTGATGCAATTGTGACATTTTTTGTCTTACACATATCCTACATCTATTCTATAAAACGGCATGGTTTAAGTAACTTATGGCTTTTCAGTCTTTAGATTAAATAATTGAGCCCCAACCCTTAGATCTCAATTACCACTAACTTGACTACTCCACTATTTAACTACCCACTACTTGAAAATTTACCCTCTTAATTTACATAATTATCAAAAGTGTGTAAGAACATGACTTGATGGATATCATATAAAATTACCGGAGACGCCATTTTTATCTTCTTCTCTAGCAAAATCAATTATGAGACATGTTTTTTGGGTAGTGCCCTCGAGCACGGCAATCCCCTAGTTATATATATTATTGATTACAGCATAATTTGAAATACCGTACCGGGCGTCGTTCCGTTTTTGTTACTGGAGCGAAACGTTCTGGTACCGGCATTTCTCGGTGATTCGTTTCGGACTAATTTTCTTAAATTATATAATTGCCCAAAAGTCTTTATATTTTCAAAATGACCCCATATTTTATTCTTATTTTTTTCATAATAACCATACAACATGTACTAACTTTAATTATTATTCTGATTTTTTGCTAAAATATAGTATGAAATGAGCAAACGAAATGGAAAATACTTAGAGAACTATTTATCTTGAAAATCAACATAGATGTATGTTTTTTTCCTTTTATGTGAAGGCACATAACTTGTTTTATTTACAAATAGAACCCGGCCGAAATCCACCCAAAATACACTAAATCGCCCGAAACACCCCGAAACATTCGAAACAACCGAAACACACCGGTACGCATCGAAATTCAGCCCGGTTTGTACCGGTACCGGTTATACTTCGTTTTAAGACCGAAACGAAACGAAACGGCCGAAACGGACCGAAACGGAACGAAATTTCAAACTATGGATTACAGCACACACGAGATACTACACACTTTTTCATATATTGTATACTTTAAGTTGTGAGATAATTATTGGGTAAAAGACATTATTCACCCTCTGACTATGGAAAATACATTTTGCCCCCTGATTTATGGAAAAATACATTTTGCACCCATGTTAACACATGGAGGGTGGACAGATACCACCCTTCTGTTACAATCCGTTAGTGGAGGGGTGTTAACTGACTTTTTGTGATCATTTTACCCTTATTGATTGTGGACAAATACCACCCTTTTTCGTTTACTATAGTGTTCATCATGTTCTTGATGTTCTTTGGTGTTCTCGAGCACCACCTCCACTACCACTAAATCTCCAACACCAACACCACTACTGAATCCCCACTACCACCACCACCACCACAAACAACAACAACAACAACAACAACAACAACAACAACAACAACAACAACAACAACAACAACAACAACAACAACAACAACAACAACAACAACAACAACAACAAAAACAACAACAACAACAACAACAACAACAACAACAACAACAACAACAACAACAACAACAACAACAACAACAACAACAACAACAACAACAAGGGATGTATTCAGGAAATCAAGCAATCGAATCAGTAGATGTTCTGAGTGCAGACTCTACTAGTAGAACTACAAAAGAGCCGGAGCTAGTCTAAGCCACCCCATTTGATGCTATCGGTGATTATGTGGATGGGGACGAAATATTTGATGCGTGAGAGCTCGAGTTTCAAGTGGTGAATGGCTTCGAATTTGGAGAGATTTATGGAAGCTGTGAGTATTCGATTTTGGGGATTCGAAGCTTTTGCAGACTACGAAACATCTGCACAACCATTTGCCGTCGAATAGCCTGTCAAAGATCTGGGCTATCACTTTGTCGGGAAGGCGGTCTGACAGTTTGTAATGTAGACTAAATACATGACCAAAATACTATAGAAGGGGGGTTTGAATAGAGTATGGAAACTTTTTGCTAAAAAACAAATTTTAACTAAGTGAACATGTGAGAAACTCAAATCTCAAGGCCTTGAACTATCACCAGTTCTGAACAGTTTATAAACCCTAGTTTGATTTAAGTTGCTTGCAGAAGGAAATAGCAAAACTGTAAAGTAAAGAACACAAGTAGGGATGGCAACGGGTCGGATCCGGATCGGATCAGGCTAGATCCGATCCAGATCCGAATAGAAGAAATGAGATCCATATCCGATCGAGATCCGTTCGGATCATCACCGGATTCGGATCAGATCGGATCGGGTTTCATCCAGCTGATCCAAATCCGATCCGTAGATCCATATAATACGTGGTCAGATCGGATTCGGATCGGATCCGACTTGAGTTTGCAATAAGATACAAAAAATAATATAAGAAATAAACACCATTTCATACGCTAAGGCATGTTCGCAAGTTATGAAGCCTAAAACACAACAAAAATAGCTTTGTAGGTTGGAATTACTATTGTATTCCTCTTGGAAGTGAAAGTGGGGAGGTAATATGAATATATTTGTAAAGCACACATATACGTCGGATCGGATCGGGTCGGAACCCGGTGGATCTTCCCTTAGATCCAAATCCAGATCCAAATCCGATCGGATCTGGCTTTCCAGATCCAAATGCGATCCATTTTCAATTGGATCGGATTCAGATCCGATCCATTCGGCCCGGATCGCTAGGATCACAGATTGGATCGGACCATATTGCCATCCCTAAACACAAGGAAATTTACAGAGTTCAGTCCCAATGGACCTAATCTCTGCCTGAGGGATCTAATCCCACCAGGATTGGGCAAACACTTCTTATTACTCACACAGAAACAGCCCTAGATCTCCAAGCCTAAGTGAATTCCCTTACACCTATACAGCTTGTGGTTCCAAACCTATCTAGTATCAGCTACTAACTGTTGAGCTAACAAGAACCTCTGGTTGTTCACTTTGAAAAACCAACCACTAGGTTTTGTGAGGTTTTAAATATACAAAAAATAAGGAGATTACAATACAGAAGAAGAACACAGTAGAAGAATGAGCTTGTGAAGGCCTGGATGTGTTCTTCAGGAAACTTGAATGATTGATCTTCTGAAAGCTGTAATTGAAGCTTGAATTTGTGTGTGATTGAATGTCTGATCTTCCACGAATTTATCACACCTCTCTCAGTTCTCTGTAAGCTTCTCTTTTCTTTCAAATTTCAAACCGGTCTTTTATCCACTCTCTGCAACTGAAAGAGAGATTTTAGGATCTCAGTTCCTGCAAATCCTCATCCTTTCTAACTGCAATTTTAAACAGATTTAAGTAGATATTCGTTGGGGTTTGTTGAGATTGCATTTGCACGTTTAAAAAACCTGCAACAACATTAAAACAAAAGCAACAACAAAATCCAGAAATATAACAGCACTAAGTCTGTTTGGATTTCCAGTTTCTAAATAAAAATTGGATCATATGAATAAAACAATAACCTGATTAACTTCTGAAAAATATAACTCATGATAAACTAGTTTAAGACTTATAGAAGTCATTCAACAACCATAATAATAAAGATCAAATCATGCAAGAGAGAATCAAATTAATTCTGTAGAACTGTCAGCAGCTTAAGGCACATCTCAAGGCCTTGAAGCTCTGAACATGCTTCATAGTCTTTCAATATTAAGGCCAGAAATCTTTGATTCACTCTGATCAGGATATCTGCAATTGTGTTAGATATATAAAGAATATATAACACATATATTTTCAGCAAATCTCTGATCTTAAACATCAGATATACAACCTGCATCACAAGATTATTAGATCATATAGTATAATAAAACTACTCTCAAAGCTTTGAAGCTCTGATCAGTATCTCAAGGACTTGGAGCCTTAGAAATACTTTGTCTTTGTCTTTCATCACTCAAAACAGTTACTTCTCAAAACACACTTAGAAGTCTTTGAGTCAACACGGTCGAATTTCGATTGGGCTAGTAGGCCTTGTAGGAGAGGATCTCCGGCTGGGCGAGCTCGATTGGGCTCCCATTGATCTTGATGAGTCCGCGCTTGCAGTAGGTAATTGTGATAACTCTATAATTTGAGTTATATTCTTACGTGATTACTTGTCATTTTGCGTATTTTCCGATGCATTTACATGTGTTTTAGGCCAAGTTTTGATAGTTGGAGCATGATTCGGCATTAGATCGTCAATGTCGAATCCGGGCGCTTTTTCACGTATTTTATGCTATATTTGTATCGTTTGATCTCCGGTATGTTTTAGTGTTGTGGATTT
Source organism: Linanthus parryae (assembly GCA_023055425.1). NCBI lineage: Eukaryota > Viridiplantae > Streptophyta > Magnoliopsida > Ericales > Polemoniaceae > Linanthus > Linanthus parryae. The sequence continues at coordinate 13,252,876 of JALGPY010000008.1, read as the reverse complement.
CAGGAACCGAGAGCTCGGAGCGAGGATCTTGGATTGGAAGCGAACTTCGGAACGTTGGAATAGCTCAATAGATGTTCCGGAATGAAGACGAAGAATGAAGAGCAATAAGAAAGAACAAAATAATGAAGCTGTCAGGAGTATTCTGTAGGGTTTTGATTCATGGATGCGCAACGGAAACACAAACAATCATAACCCATGCAAAACCCTCCAAGGATCACAAGTCAAGAGACATAACGATGGTAAGGGAAGAAATCAATAACACACCTTAGGGTTCTCCTTTGATGACTTCAAACGCGAATAGTGTCACGTCTCTACGGTTGATCCACGCCTAGAGGTGAGATATAGATCCTCCAAATCCATGTGCTAGCTAGGAAGAATGGAGGAGGAAGAAGGAACCAAGCAACAATGGAGTGCCAAGAGGTGGGGCGGCACTCTTCATGGCCGACGGGTAGGGGCGGCAATCCCCAAGGGGGTTCGGCTCTTTTGGGGCTTGCTCTCTCTCCTTGCTTTGTTCTCTCCTTACTTCTATCATATATATGTGTAGTGTGTAGAGAGAAAAATAAGCTAGGAGTGTTCTTTATATAGTCCAACAACTCCTTGTCCTACTACATAAAGAACCCCTCCCCTAATCCTACTCAAGTTCGGATTAGTCCCTTTTTGCAAAAATAGTCCTTATCATGTCAATACATGGATTAGTTATATTTGAAAATTAATCCTAATCATTTCTCTACATGAATTAGGCCACCTTGGCAAATCCTAATCATGTCTATACATGGATTAGTCCAACTTGCATATTAGTCCTACTAAGTTAGCAAGTTGTTGCGATTTGATCCTTTTAATTAATTAATCATATTAATTAATTATTTCCCATGTCTAGTTCACCCCTATATGGCGTGTGACCCCATAGGTTCTATTTAGTTGGTAGTAACAATTTACTAATATGGAGCGGCCTCTAGCAAGACATCCATTCTAGCCAACAAATAGAATAGTCATCATGACAAACCTTGTGCAAGTAATTGTCTCATCCCTTTGTCCCGATATCCGGATTGGACACGAGACATACAAGTCACACTCGTATATCCAATCCATAGTTTCTCGATCCTGGGAATAGCCTTATTCGTGCAAATAACATCAATATCCTATATTGATTTATTTGAGTCTGGCCAGACATTTTTATAAGCACTATCCCTCGAGTGGCCTAGGATATTTGCTCCCGTTATGTGGGAGGGAAAAATTCTATCTACGTCCACTACGATATCTAAGCTTTCTTCTTATTGTATCCAGTACACGCCTTTATAACTACCCAGTTACGGTGTAGCGTTTAACGCTACCAAGATCACAATAATCCACAACTAGATAATCTAGTGACTTCAAGTCTAAGGATGACAATACCGTTGCACCGCGAGAAGCGCTTGTGACTTAACATAACGTGTATGTAGCCTTCTCGGAGATGGGTCAATCCAGTATGCCATTACTCCTAATGCATACCCATGTGTTGGATCATGATATCTCCATATCAATCCAACCCCATACTAGTCTATAGATGATTGTCCCATTAATCATTATAATTGACTAGAGATACTTAAGAATATAACACTTATATTCTAAGGACTTCATTCATGTTAACATATCTCTATATCGATAACATAATGAATCGTAAATACATAAATGTCACAATTAATTGATTGCCTCTAGGGCACAATTCCAACAGTCTCCCACTTGCACTAGAGTCAATCTACTGCATCATATGCCTATTGATCTAGCGCGGCCCTCCACACTTACACTGCGTAGGGGCGAGACATATGCTGGCACCTTGCAAATATTCACATCTCCTCCATCAACAATTTGATTGAGATTGAATATTCTGAGTAAATGCATCTTATGCATTAATTTACTCAGTTCTCTATGTTAGAATCAGTGACTGAATCTTGCCTGGAACCTTTCCAGCTCACAGTCGCTCCCACTAGGGCAAAACTTAAAACTCGACTTATAATCTGAAATCGCATCACTGTAACCCCTTACAGCAAACTCTTCATTTTATCTATTTATCAAGAATTTATCCTTTAGTTCTTCTCAAGCACTTAAGGATAATTTTGATAATTATCCAGTGACGCTCACCCGGATTTGACTGGTATCTTTGTGTCATGCCTTATGACACGTCTGGCCTAGTACATTACATGGCGTATCTCGTGAATCTAATTCATACGGTCCACTCCAAATATAATTGGAAAGACAATTAGCCTTCCAAAAGACTAATTCCATGTGACATGGGTAAGAATCAATATTCTTTTCACGTTGAACCATTTCAACACCTTTGTCAATTTATGTACTATGACCTAAGCTATACAACCATCTTGATCTACCTCAATAGATCTTCACAAGTTGCTTCGCTTAAGTCTACCATTAGAAAGTCAACTCCCTAGTCAATCTACGTAAGACTGCCAAGTAGGGGCAACATTCCCAATGATTAAGTATGTCTCCACATACAAGACCAGAAAAATAACTGTGCTCCCACTAACCTTCTTGTAGACACAAGTATCATCTTCAATTTTGATGGAACTAAACTCCTTTGATTGCATCATTAATTTGAAGAGTCCAACTCCTAGAAGCTTGATTCAATCTATAAACAGATTGCTACAAGCAAGATGCGAATGGATTTAAGCATCACAATTGGGGAAAGATTTTGTCATAGTCTATACTATGAGCTCACATGAAATCCCTTTCCTACCAATTTTCCCTTAAAGGTAATCATATTACCATCCATGTTGGTTTCCTCATAACCCACTTGCACCCTATGGGTCCTACCCTTCAGGTGGTTCCATCAAAGTCTATACTTTGTTGGTATACATGGATTCCATATCGTATCTCATGGCTCCAAGACATTTCTGAGAGTATGGCCACACATGGCCATCTCATAGGTTGTAGGCTCATCTTGATGAGCAATATATCAGGGGTTATGGGAAATCCTTATTTCTCTAGTCCCTTGACATATCCTACCTTACCTACGAGGTTCTTGTGTTCTCTGAGTAGGTTGCTCCACAACACCTTATATCCTGCTCATGTTCCATCAAACGGATCAATGTTCTATTGTGGTTTTTGAACTTTTCAAGTTCTACTGTCCTCCCACTGTTTCTCTTAGAGACAATCTCTACCTAGAAACACTGTAGTTCGAGCAACAAACAGTTTGTTCTCGATTGGTTTGTAGAAATAATATCCTTTTCAGGATATCCCACAAATCATTTATCCGACTTGGGTCCAAGTTTATTTGTAAACTCTTTTACATAAACTTCATAACCCCAAATCTTTATGAATGACATACTAGGACACTTCCTAGTCCATATCTTATATGGCGTTATTCATAATCCGTTTTTGATGGAACAAGGTTAAGGGCGAAATTTGCTGTAATTAGAACATAGTCCCAAAAGTAAACTGGAAGTTCTATTTGACTCATCATGGACCGAACCGTGTCCTACAAGGTTCGAAATCTCCTCTTAGACACGCCAAACCTTTGTGGCGTGCTAGGTGGAGCGAGTGTTGGATCATATCCAACACTCCCATAGATTGTTGTCAAACTCTTGGCTCAAGTACTCTCCTCTATGATCCAATCGTAGAGCCCTAATAATTTTGTCAAGCTGGTTCTCTACTTCATTCATGAATACCTTGAACAATTCAAAGGATTCTGATTTGTTTCTTCATAAGATACACAAATCCATATTTCTCTGATCCCATCAGTAAATATGATGGAGTACTGAAAACCATCTTTAGCATTTGTACTTAGTGGCCTTCATACATCGATATGTATGATTCCCAAAAGATCATATATTTGCCTAATAAGTCTTACATGTCTCATATGATTCAATAATCAAATGAGTTCCAGAAAATCCATCCTCATGGGGTTCTAGATATGTATCTCTTATTTATGGGGCCTAAACGATAATGCTAAAGATAAGTGAAGTTCATATCATTATATGAAAGCCTCTAGGTATTAATGTTATAGATGAAATTATCATGATCATGGATATAGAATCTACTTAGACAAAATTGCATTACAATAATGCATACCATAATAAATGGAACAACATTTGTCCTTTTATTATGATAAGGAGGTTTCTTGTCCAAACAAGAAACTATGATAATGGTCCTACTCATAGTAGGGACATTATCGCTTTTGTCTAATTCATGAACAATTTCTTAAAGGTAGAAATAATTCCCTACGGCTTTTCAGCAACCCTTTGCTTCATAGCCACACGTGTAGGATTATTTCTTTCTTATCCAATTGTCTTCGTCTCTTGAGATCCTCCACATTTCTATAAATGTGTGATCCTCATCTAGTATCATATACTTATGATGATGAGATAGACACATTGAATTATATAACAAAAATACCCAAATCGGAATTCATAATTCCTTTATTATCTACTTCCAGGTACTTTGGGTAGTTTCTCTTCCTCTACACCATCTATGGAACTTCAAGGCAACTTGGTTTTAGCAACAAGCTTTCTTTATGCCCATGGGGTTGGCGCAAACTGTTTTTGCCCTTACCCATGTTGTTATCCATTAACAACTTTTCCCATGACCATTAATAGTGTTTTGTTTAGTGATTTTTCAATCATATTGAGTAAATCAACTTAAAACAAAACTATAATTGCATCCAATGCAATTCTTGGTCCACTTGGGTGAATAACCTTTTATTCTTTATCTATCTCATAGATAATGCATATTCACTAATGTTTCAATCATATTGAATTAGTATATTTTTATAACCCAAAGTGGAGCAACACTTCAAACCTTTCATGTCTAGCTCCCTCTTTTGAAAGAGCTTCTTTCAATGTATGATCATATCATACTTCTCCATGTCTCTCTTCTTGCCTCTAGAGCTCAGAGTTCATGGCAGCTAACATGAGGCAAGTCACATCCAAAGAACCATTCTTTGATGTCCCTTCCATTAGGTTTTAGTGTGTTTTGGTAGTTGGTAGGAAGAGATCTTTATGTTTTACGATGTACAACAATTTCTCTTTTATTTGAGAACAATTCTCAATTTTATACCAGTCTAGAAAAAGATAAAGTCGTGTTTTTGTTTGTTTAATGCCATGGGTATTCAACATAATAAGATTATGCAAAGTTTGTGACGTTTAACTATATTTAACAAGGATTTAAATTGTTAAACATAGCTCCCACTATTTTTCTACGGATTAATAACCCTCAAGATATTAATGCGGAAAATATCCTTATATTTTCTAGTGGGCCAAGATCCATGTTTCATCTCCTTATGAGCTTGCTTTGGCAAGTCACCCACAATTTGACTACTTTAGGTAGGAACAATTCCAATTGCATCCCATATGCAACTCTTGGTTCAATCGGGCAAATAACTCCTTATTTATCCATCCATGTGGATAATCCCAATTGATTGCCTCTAGGTTTCTTAATCATATTAATAGCCCAGTTGTGTTCAACCTCTTATTTAAACAATTGCACATTGTTACGTGCCATCGCATTCCATCATTATGAACCAAGTCGTCATGCTTTGGCACGCACGAACTTGATAAATAATGATGATAATGAGTGTTTAAATAACGAGATGGCAAGAACACAATATTTGAATTTTGAGGGATTTTTAAAAAACAACTTTTAATTGTTTTGTTGATTAATATCAACTAATCTATCTATTTGAGTTTGGGCACAACTCCAAATAATAGATCCGAGTTGTCTAATTATCTTATTATCCAAATTGCATGCATCATCCATACACCAACCACAAAATAATAAGACAATAAAGTAAACAACCACAAAACAAAAATTAAACGTGATGTGGATATGGCCTTTTCTAGACTAAGATAATTCCAAGCCAATGGATTATCTATGAACCCTAAAACAAACACATTTCCATGCGTTTTGATCTTTTGATCCATCCTTCATAGTCATGTGGAATGCTCCATGCTCCATGCTCCATCTTTTGTGGCTCCTTTGGCTTTGGGCTTCTTTTCTCCAATCTTAGCTAACAATCTACTTTATCTAGCACTAGCTAACTTCTATACTAAATAAAATAAATCTCACAAGTTGAGAAAAAAATGGCACGCAGGCCATAAAACCCTAATTAATTATTACAATTAATTGATCAGCTCGCAGGCCGTAAAACCAAACCACAAAAATTAAACATCCACAACAAACCACATCCTAAGGCCATATCCAATCACCATGCAAATTGCACATAAACAGTTAAAATCCAATTTTAACGCGCTTGGTCAATTTTAATTGATTTTAGGATATTCTAGGGTTAAAACGGTCCATGGGGCCCAACAATCTAATTGCCCGGGCCCAAAAGGAGAACCGAAAAGGCCTTGAGCCGGCCGGCCCCTAGCCCACGCGGCTAGGCCGCGGGCTAGGGCTGCCCCGGCCCCTAGGCCGAGCCTCGCTTGGGCGGCAAGCAAGGAGGGGCGGTCCCTTAGGGGGGCCGAACCTCCTTTAGGAGTTGTTTCCAAAACAACTCCCTTGCTTGGTGCCCAAGTTTGGTTGTTTCCTTGTATGGGAAGAACTCCTTCTTCCCCAAGGATGCCCAAAACCTTAGATCTTAGATCCTAAAATTTCTTAAACTCACTAATTCATGCATCCAATGCAAAAATTAGATCTTGTTATGATTAATTATTGACAAATTGCATCCCATGCTTGATTTGTCTTGTTTTACGCGATGAACAATCAAATTAAGGTGTAAAACAACTAAAACGTAACACATAAACCACGTTTATGCTCTACGACCTGTGGCTCTGATACCACTGTAGGGTTTTGATTCATGGATGCGCAACGGAAACACAAACAATCATAACCCATGCAAAACCCTCCAAGGATCACAAGTCAAGAGACATAACGATGGTAAGGGAAGAAATCAATAACACACCTTAGGGTTCTCCTTTGATGACTTCAAACGCGAATAGTGTCACGTCTCTACGGTTGATTCACGCCTAGAGGTGAGATATAAATCCTCCAAATCCATGTGCTAGCTAGGAAGAATGGAGGAGGAAGAAGGAACCAAGCAACAATGGAGTGCCAAGAGGTGGGGCGGCACTCTTCATGGCCGACGGGTAGGGGCGGCAATCCCCAAGGGGGTTCGGCCCTTTTGGGGCTTGCTCTCTCTCCTTGCTTTGTTCTCTCCTTACTTCTATCATATATATGTGTAGTGTGTAGAGAGAAAAATAAGCTAGGAGTGTTCTTTATATAGTCCAACAACTCCTTGTCCTACTACATAAAGAACCCCTCCCCTAATCCTACTCAAGTTCGGATTAGTCCCTTTTTGCAAAAATAGTCCTTATCATGTCAATACATGGATTAGTTATATTTGAAAATTAATCCCAATCATTTCTCTACATGAATTAGGCCACCTTGGCAAATCCTAATCATGTCTATACATGGATTAGTCCAACTTGCATATTAGTCCTACTTAGTTAGCAAGTTGTTGCGATTTGATCCTTTTAATTAATTAATCATATTAATTATTAATTAATTATTTTCCATGTCTAGTTCACCCCTATATGGCGTGTGACCCCATAGGTTCTATTTAGTTGGTAGTAACAATTTACTAATATGGAGCGGCCTCTAGCAAGACATCCATTCTAGCCAACAAATAGAATAGTCATCATGACAAACCTTGTGCAAGTAATTGTCTCATCCCTTTGTCCCAATATCCGGATTGGACACGAGACATACAAGTCACACTCGTATATCCAATCCATAGTTTCTCGATCCTGGGAATAGCCTTATTCGTGCAAATAACATCAATATCCTATATTGATTTATTTGAGTCTGGCCAGACATTTTTATAAGCACTATCCCTCGAGTGGCCTAGGATATTTGCTCCCGTTATTTGGGAGGGAAAAATTCTATCTACGTCCACTACAATCTCTAAGCTTTCTTCTTATTGTATCCAGTACACGCCTTTATAACTACCCAGTTACGGTGTAGCGTTTAACGCTACCAAGATCACAATAATCCACAACTAGATAATCTAGTGACTTCAAGTTTAAGGATGACAATACCGTTGCACCGCGAGAAGCGCTTGTGACTTAACATAACGTGTATGTAGCCTTCTCGGAGATGGGTCAATCCAGTATGCCATTACTCCTAATGCATACCCATGTGTTGGATCATGATATCTCCATATCAATCCAACCCCATACTAGTCTATAAATGATTGTCCCATTAATCATTATAATTGACTAGGGATATTTAAGAATATAACACTTATATTCTAAGGACTTCATTCATGTTAACATATCTCTATATCGATAACATAATAAATCGTAAATCCATAAATGTCACAATTAATTGATTGCCTCTAGGGCACAATTCCAACATATTCATGCGAGCAGAATTTCTGTTCGTACGAACATAAAGATTTAGACAAATTTTGGAGCTGAAACAAACTGATGAATTGTAGGAACAAGTCAAAACTATTCATGCGAGCAAGGTGTTCGTGCGAACACATTTATGTTCGTGCGAACAGAACGTGAAACTCAGATTTGGGGCTGTTTTTAGGACTGCAACTCGGACGGTCTGGACGGGCTGACCTCCCTACTTTTGCCCAGACCGTCTTTTAATTGAGTTGGTACAAGCCCGTCCGAACCCGGGAAATGGGTGGCTCAGGCCCGTCTGAACCCGGCCCGAAGTAATAAGCATGGAATTCGGGCCAGCCCAGACCAACCCGAATTTGAGAACATAAAGTAATTTTTAAATTTATAAAGAAAATACCACATTCCAATCAAACATTCTGCAATGTACCCGACACTTAAATTCAACATTCTATCAAAATTCAACAGAATCTTAAAGTAGTAAAAGTGATAGTACAATTACATCTCTCTGAAAAGAAAGCATTTTATTGAAAAGATATAAATTTATTGAATTGAAACTTTACAAACCATTGTAGGATCACAATCATATCCTTCGACAACAAGGTTGCAGAATAGTACATTTGATACAAGATTAATAGCCTAGACAGCAAAGAGGACAAGAACTTTCATAACAAATAAAAAACTGAGAGCTCTTAGAGCACAATTTTGAGCCAATTAACAAGTTACAATTCTTATCTCTGCAAAGTTTTCTGCTTCGCGGCAACAAATCTTTGCTAATCCTTAAAGAAACAGTTGCGTGCCAACTCTCACAGCATCTGCCATCAATACTTAAAAAAACAATGCCCATGACGCCTGTACATCTCTATCAGTTATTGCGTCTCTTAACATTAAACAGCTCCATAAGTTATTGCATCTTGGCAGGCAATTCCTTAGGGCTTCGTCAAGTAAACAGTAAGATCAGATAAGCTTTGGAATAGTCCTCAGATGCTCCAAGAAGGAAAAGATATTGTGAAGCCAAGAGATCCCATACCTTATGTAAATAGGAACTGATCCTTATACCTGTGAAATAGTTCTCAGATGCTCAAAAATATTCACGGACTCTTTAACCAGTAAGATAACTGAGATAATTGAACTCAAGCTGCAAAGTAGAGACTTCAGAATTGCTGCTTAGTCCATCAGGAGTACGATGAGGTGTCTGATCTGTAGCACATCATCACTGATTGGAAAATAAATTAACAAATGAATTAGGAACTGACATCAGAATAAAAATGAAATGGTTGCCTTGTTGGTTTACCTAAGCGGTCCAATAACATGTAGCAGAGCTCCAGCAAGAACAACTTCCTTCTTAATATTTGGGGATGAGTGCATCAGGTTCCAGTTATGCCAATCTGAAAATTTATAACTCAACAAATTATGCCAATGCTAGCCTCAAATAGAAGGGTGTGGGGCAGTGAAACAACATGAGAATTAGCATGACCAAGGCATTGTCGAGTTCACAGTACAGTCTAGTCCTGCAAACTTGTTAGAAGTAGCATAGAAAGAAGACAAGCAATACACACACACACACACACACACACACACACACATATATACGGAATGCCCAAAAATTGAGTTCGTAAGCACAACACAAATGCTACTAAATGTCTTAATTCAAAATAATGGTCCAACTGTCCAACCATGAAAAATAGTGCAAGGTAACCCAACAAAAAAACTAGAAGGATGATAACTGAAAAGTTGAAAACAGTACGATAACATGTACTAAACCAACACTTATACAGTAAATAGTTCAATACTTAAAAATCGCATAAAAAAAATCTATCGCAGCATTCCAAACTCCACAGCAGCATCAAAATGTTTCCAGAATTTTGCTTCTGTAAGAGAGAATTAAAAGAATGTTCAAACACTAGAAATTGTCACGAAATAATACTACAATATAACAAAAAAATAATTTAAGTTATAGTACCCGTTAGTTGGAGAGAATAGATGTTCCACCAGTAACTTCACTTTGCTTTACGGGGATTGAGTGAAAGTCCTTCAAAATCGAGTGAAAGAGATGCATTTCAAAAATTGAGTTAAATGATTAATTAAAATATAATTCTCATAAAGTAACTGAAGTAAATAAAAAATATTAGAAGGAACACTTACTTGATTCCAGTTTTTCCAGCTCCTCTAAGTTCTCTTCTAATTCGATAGGCTTGGAACGATTTCTTAGCCAATCTTGCGCACATACTAATGATTCAACAATCTTGGTAGTTAAGGAGCTGCGAAATTGATCAAGAAAGCGTTCCCCTATACTAAATGTTGATTCGGAGGCCACAGTTGATATGGGAATTGCTAATATATCACGCACCATTAGAGAAAGCACGCGATAGGTTGAGGATTTCATCTTCCACCAAGCGAGTATGTCAAAGTGCGGGGAGTCAACCTCTACATCATCATCCAAATAATGCTCCAACTCAGATTTATGACTACTTTCTCCTCCTCCATTAAAAATTGTTCCCAGTCTTCTTCATGCTCGACAAGACTCGATTCACTTGAAACCCCAACACTCTCTCTCTTATGCATCCCTTTGGAATTCCCTTTTTCCATTGCCTCTAAGATTATGGATGAGTAACTCTTATAAAGTTCATTCATTACATCCTTTATTTTCTTCACCATCATATCTAGAGCATGATCAGAAAGAGAGTTTTATTTTCTGAAGCAAAACTTCACATATTTCATCTTGTGTCGTGGATCCAAAACCAATGCAACAATCAATACATGATTTATTTTCTCAAGATTGCAGTACTTGTCAAACTTTATCATCATTTTAACTGCCATTGACTTAAAATACTCATTTTCATTAGTATCCCAATTCAAAAGAAGCGCTTGTATATGAATGACCTCACGGAAAAACTGGTTAGCAGTCACATATTGTGAGCTTGAGACACGCTTTGTGATCAAATAAAACTTATCTAAAAAGGAGCACATGTTCTTAACAGCTATCCAATCCCCCTTAGTCATAGCATCTTTAACTTCCATTAGAAATCTTATCTCCTTTTCTTCCATCAATTCAAAGGTCTTTTGATAGGCAATTCCAACATCCAACATCATGTATGTAGAGTTCCACCGTGTTGGAACATCTAAACACAACATCTTTTTACATGGAATTGATTCCAACTCAACACAATTTTTGAAAGCTTGCATTCTAGATGCAAAACACCTAACATGAAAATAATCTGCACCAAACAACATGCATCCCTCTTAACAAGTTTCTTCCTTCAAATTTGAGTAGCAACATCATTGGAACTAGCATTGTCTACTGTAATTGTGGACAACTTTTCTAATCCCCATTCTAATAAACACTCTTCCAATGCTTGTGCTACTACCCCGCCTCGATGAGGACTAGGAAGAACCCTAAAATTGATAATTCTCATATGTAATTTTCAGTAATCGTCAATGAATGAGCTGTAATACACATGTACCCCAAGTTTTGAATAGAGGTCCAAATATCAGTTGTTATCGACACTCGTGATTTGTTTTTTCTCAAAAAATTCCTTCAAACTTTGTCTTTCCTTAGCATAAATTTGAAAACAGTCCTTAGTTATTGTGGTCCTAGAGACAAACTGGAATTTAGGCTGGATTGTGCTCACAAACTGCCTAAATCATTCCTTCTCCACAAAAGAAAAAGGCAACTCATCAACAATAATCATGAGATCTAGCTCCATACGACTAACCTCTTGACTAAATTTCAAATTCATAATTTCAGTGGCACCTTCTTTAGACGAAAAAAGAGACAACTCAGCTTGGCTAGGGTCTTTATTCTTTTCGTACTTTGGGCACTTAGGCACATGTCTCCTAAGAGTACTAGAACCATTATCACTAGAACACTGAAAAACCATCTTACAATAGTTGCAACTTTCTTCACTCCATTTTGACCCATCCGTTGGATGAATTTTAGAGAAATGTAGCCACACAGAGGACTTGGACTTGTAAGTGGCTTTGCGCTTAGTAGGAAGAGTAGTGCCTACTTTACCTTTTTCATTCGGTTTCTCACTAGCAAGTGCAGTTTGATCTGGCACCATCTGCTGATAAACCTCCATAGCAGTCTTTTTTGTTTATTGTAGCTTCACCCATCTCACTGCACACATTAAAAATATGTCAGCTTCTGTAAGTTTCATCTATAAACAGTTGTAAATTGAAGTTCCGGTAATATAACTGAAGTGAGAATTGTATCAAGTTTCTTAGTAAAAGCCACAACAGTAACAACAAACTCAAACAGTTGACTGAACATTAAAATTCATTGTAGGACTGCACAGTTGACTGGAAATCCAAGTTTACTGGAAATCCACAATAGTGAATGAACATTACAAATATTGTTATGGATCTTGGGTAAAGAATAGAGGTCCATTCTATTGGCCTACTAGTAAGTTTATACCTCATAATCACTAAATAGAGAAAAGAAATTCTAATGTTACCACACAATCTGTGTGTGGAAGAGTAAATTGAAGATATAATCAGTTTAATTTTGGAACAAAGAAATTGAATTTTGAAAGTTAAGAAGCCAAACTCAGATGAATAATTGATTAACTGGCTGTAGACTCGTTGTCTACAAAAGAAATTTAGTTTAGATAGAACAAAGGGGAGAGATTCATACCTATGGAATCTGGACCTTTCTCTGTTGCGAAACCACTCGATTGGTTATGGTTGTGGCTGAGGTGTTTGAGTGCTTCTGCAATATTCTAGGGTTAGACGAGCGACTATATATACTAGTAGAGAATACAACAAAGACTTAGAGAAATTTCACCTCTTGCGAATTGCGATCTCTAATGGATGATTGCAATTGATAACTTTTTGATCCACCAAAATCCTTGATTGAGAGGACTGATCTCAGAATCATAGATGACCGCGAGAGACGAGGAGTTCCGACTTCGATTTGGGGAAGAAGATCCCTGGAACGCGTAATTCTGTATACTATACATAATTAAATATACGTAATACTATATAAGTATATATATATCTACATATTTCTATATTATATATTAGTAATTCGGGTTTAGCCCAAAATTTGTAACTTGCTAAAGTTCCCGAGCCCGAAATCAATTCGGGTTACAGAATAAAGCCCAAGCCCGTCCGAATTAACTAATAATGATGTCCAAGCCCGATTACAACTCGGTCTGGGTTCGGGTTGCCCGGGTTCGGCCCGTCCGAGTTGCAGTCCTAGGTGTTTTGTAATATTTCAAAAGACGTAAGCTTTGGGGACTGTTTTAGACCTAGTAGTCCGTGTCTTGGGACCATACTTCCTACGTTGGAACTTTTTGAGCGTACTTCGGAGCGTTGGATTCTTTGTTTGATTTCTAAACTCCTTCTCTTCTTTAGTTTTTGGTTGATGATCATTAAACGTTGTATTTTGATCATGTCAACTAGTAGCTAAACTCGTTATTGTTGGTGATCCTCGTTTGGTAGCTAGGGTTTGAGATGAACAACTCGGTTTGAGTTTGTGATTCATGATTTGATTAAATTAATGCACTCTTCTATTGTTATGAAACGTTTATGTGGTGATTTTATGCGTTCTTGTGTTTGAGCTCACGTAGGATAGATCTTAATTAGTACTCACGTGGTAACTCCGTGAGAATTAGTCGATAAATTGAACGTTTCACGTAGTCGTATCATTATCTGGTAACTCCGTAGTGTTAACTAGGATAATCAAAGTAGAATAACTAATCTTAATGCATGCTTAGGGTTAAATCAAGCTTGGTAACTCGGTTTGTATTCATTCTAAGTATAGGTAGCTTGTTTTGTAACTCGGCAAGTTATGCGTTGCTTGATTAATAATAGAAGATGCGTTAGTGTTTCATAAGTCAAAGCATAGTTCATATCATTCCTAGTGATCCTCCAATCAGTAACCTTTTGAATCATTATTGTTAATCGTGCGAACCTACAACCGGTTAACTCATTAGAAATTGTTTAATTTTAAGTAGAATTAGTAAACAAAATCCAATTGTTAGCCCACACAAGGTTAAGAATCAATAGCTAGTTTACATAGAAGTCCCTTGGGTTTGACAACCCGGATTTCCGGAATTAATTACTTCACCAATAACTGTACACTTGCAGTTGGAGCGTGTCACACTGCCACCACCGTCTTCTCCCGAAGCATTGCACTGATTCCGCCGGACCCGCCATGGTTGTGCTTTCCTCTCACTCGGATTGGATCTGAACTGGACAGAGATCGGATCGAGAACCAACCTAATATGTCACCATCATCTACCTACCTTCCCTCTGTCTCTCGTTCTGCAAGAAGAAGAAGAAGAAGAAGAAGAAGAAGAAGAAGAGAAAGTGAAAAAGAAGAAGAGATATGGCGTGAGAAATAAGAGAGAGAGAGGGAAAGAGAGAGAGAGGGAGAGAGAGAGAGAGAGAGAGAGAGAGAGGCGCTAGGGTTACAAATGGAGATGATGAGGAGAAAAAAATGATTATATAGCAGTGTAATTTTTTTTCAATGTGAGGTTAAAAATGTCTTTCACCCATTATTATTTTGTTTTGGCAGTTCTCTCAAACACGAATAATTTTTCAGTATTAATTACTACTTCCATTTCGCTTCAAATTTTTCAATAGACATTTTCCCACTATTCACTGGATCACTGTGACTCGGTGATTATATTAGCAAAATAATGCAAGAATTTGGTTATCTTTTCATGGTGTTGTAAAGTTACCATGAAAAAATTATTTACTATCCAAGTCACTCGATCAAAGTCACGTGGTTATGGGTGGAAAATGTCAACTGAGAAGTCTCAGGTGAAACGGAGGGCTATGTCTCTAACAAAAATTTATAATTCCAGTGATGTCGGATGTCTTTGCAGGACTGAGATAGTATTATTTACTACTACCTCCGTTTCGCCAGCTTCTTTCTACTTTAATTTTTTTTCCGTAAGTATGTCACTTTGATCGGGTGATTTAGATAGTAAAACGCTGCAAGTTGGTAATTTTTATATGGTGAGGTAACACCATGAAACAATCATCAAATTCTTACGTTGTTTTGCTAATCAACTTTTTGGGTCAAAGTGACCCGATAAATATTGTTAAAATGGAAGTCATAAGAAACTAACGAAACAGAATGTTAGAAACGAATGCGGAAGCAAGATACCACTTGTCAGGAATCAAGAAGAGCGATGAAACGAAGAACAACACAAATGTTTCACGTGATTCACTAGCTTTGAGACTTACTACGTCCACGGCCAAACAATCCCAATTATAATGATGAGAGACCAATACAATCAACCACAACGCACACGCTAATCAATAGCCACCCTAACACCTATATATAAGCCTAGACTATTGACTTGCGCCAAAAAAACTTGCAAACCATTTCAAATCGAACAAGAAAACAATTCTAAAACGATGCACAGCCCAAACCCGGTCGCACGACCTTTGGCACCAACCCACCAGGTCGCACGACCTCTGAAACCAGGTCGCACAACCTGCTCCAATCCCCGATTGCTGCAGCTCCGTTCTTTTGCCAATTTTACTCGTTGCTTTGACAATTTCAATGTTAGGATTTGAATAACTAATTCTTAACACGGAAGTACTACTACCTGTTTCTTTTGTATCAGCATATTTCACTTTACCACAATAATCTTTAGCTTAACAATTATGCGGTGCAGGTGATTGGACGCCCTGCGTCGGTCCAAACCCAACTGAATTTGGTGGGTGATGAGACAGTGCTGTTGGCCACTAAGATTTCGACACGCTGAGGTTAATGTGACATCTATATGTACCCAAGATGCCCCCTCCATCTCAAGTGAATTTATATCCAGCGGTTTACATTTATTTAACCACTAGTGAGAGTACAATTGCTGGACCTCCTAATTAGAACTACTCTCTCTTTACATGAATTGTGTGAAATGTCTTCACTGCCCTCGATCAACCCAAGATTTGTTTTGTTTTCCTATGTTTGCAATTTAAGGGGAGATCCAGAAATTCTTTGCGGTGAGGACTAAATTTTAAAAATAAAAAAAGAATAAAGGAAAACCAAATTTCAAGAAGCTAAGTGGAAGTCAAAGAGAAATTTTTGCCGGGACAGTATTGAAAAATCATAAGTTCATAACAAATAAGAGTAAAAATTAAATTTTAAATATTACAATGAAGCTCATAGTCAAATTTTTTGTGGGGGCTAAACCAGAAAAACTAAAACAATATAAGGAACTCTGTGTTTCTGCAATAACATGTGAACTACAATG
Organism: Linanthus parryae; assembly: GCA_023055425.1. Classification (NCBI taxonomy): domain Eukaryota; kingdom Viridiplantae; phylum Streptophyta; class Magnoliopsida; order Ericales; family Polemoniaceae; genus Linanthus; species Linanthus parryae. The sequence goes on along the minus strand of JALGPY010000008.1, from coordinate 13,236,324 downwards.
TATAGGTAAACGGTAACCAAACCTGAATTGACTATAAGAGACAAAATCCTGATTCTAAGGGGTTAAACCCAAGTCGAGTCTACAGTGAATTTGATTTTTCAAATGTAGATCGTTTCGATTATTAAACAGACTTTTTCAGCAAAAATAATTACAGTAACTAATAAATACATTTTATATTTTCTGACTACTGTAAGGATAGATAATTGATGCAAAAAATTTAATTCAGTAGTACATGATGAAAAATAAATTGTTCGTGAACAGAGGGCATCGCGGTTATTTACACTTAGGATTTAGGAACCTATTTAGATTATGGTAAATATGAAAGTGAAGTGATTTGATTAGTTATTTTGTCCTTTAAACAGAAGCATTTTTTTTGGAGCAAATTTTTAGTGCTCCAAAAGAGCACCATATGGTGCTTTAAAACCAATGAATGTGTCATCACTGATAGTTTGTTTAAGAGTTGCACTTTAATTAGTTATTAAATTTTCTTTTTCTTTTTTTTTTCTTTTTTTTTTTTTGTAACATAGGCATTGATAATGGCTAGTGTTCCTTTTTTTTTGAGAAAATTAACCTTTTTCTTGAAAGATCAAGGCCATCTCTTGCTTCCAATGAGTACAATTATGATAAAAGAAGGACCAAACCAAAAAATAAAAAATAAAACAACATATCAAACAACTAAGTGATAAATACATGTCGGAAATCTGCTCGAAATATATTTCTCAAAACACAGTCTCTCTAATAAAAAGACATGAGTTCCTAAAAGAAATTCTCAAAAACAAGACACGAGAACAGTATTTGCAAACTATAAAATATTTTTAACATGAATGATTTGATTTAAAAGCAACAATTTGAGTATTATTTTTGAACAATTATTTTTTCTATCTTCAAGACTTGTACGAGACAGACTCGACGGTTCTTGAATGGAGTGAAGTACTTATGGGGTACCCTTCGGATAATAGTGGAATTAGTCGGGTATGCATTCTTAAGATTTTAGACATTTGAGTAGAAGTACTGAGTTTGAAATGTCAAGGGCACGGACTTAAATTTACATAATTACCCTAGTACTCTTTGATATTTTACATAATTATATGTGAACTCAACCTTTTTCTTTAGTACTTAACACCCCCTTCCCCCATTACAAAAAAAACTTTGAATCCGTCCCTGAGTTGCCCATTAGTCTTGTCAACTTGGAGCCAGACAGTCCGGATTTTCTCAGACCAGCTTACTTCTGTGGTGGAGTTTGTATGCTATTGCATTAGAACAAGGTTACCTAGTGCGCACCCGTGGGTAGCGGTTGCGATTTTTCACGTCATAAAAAAGTATCTGTGGGGTAAAGAGTGTATGCTATAAACCATCAAACCAAACACAACCTCATGGTTCTCCATCGTACAACTACCTGAGGAGTACATCAAATTGGGTGGTTGCTTCCTACTAATAAAAGCACTAGCACCTCTCAGAAGGTGGCTTCAGTTCTTAACCAAGAGTAGAAACTGGACTAGGAGAGAGACAGAGAGAGAGAGAGAGAGAGAGAGATATGGGGAGAGGGAGGGTGGTGATGAAGAGGATAGAGAACAAGGTAAACAGGCAAGTGACATTTGCAAAGAGGAGGAATGGGCTGCTGAAGAAAGCTTGTGAGCTCTCAGTTCTTTGTGATGCTGAAGTTGCTCTCATCATCTTTTCCAACCGCGGCAAGCTCTATGAGTTCTCTAGCAACTCTTCTAGGTCTCTCTCTCTCTCTCTCTCAAAGTCATGCTACTACTACCTTTATGTTTCCCTATCTAGCTAATCTTGAAGGGGACAAGTCCTGGTGGTTTTGGTTTAGTTCTGTCTAGGGTTTCCCCTTCAAGATCCATATCACTTAGTTGTTTGATATGTTGTTTTATTTTTTATTTTTTGGTTTGGTCCTTCTTTTATCATAACTGTACTCATTGGAAGCAAGAGATGGCCTTGATCTTTCAAGAAAAAGGTTAATGTTCTTGCTATTTGATTAACAGGTTTTTGTGTTCAGAGAATTTCCAATTTGAAGGAAATTGTACTATGTAATCATCTCAATTATTTTCTTGAGAAATAATGATCTTCTTTTAAGGTCAATCGACTCGATCTATTCGATACTGGTTTTTCCTAACAAAAAATCTATTCACATCCTACTACTATTAGGCTGTTATTACTTGCTAATCTAGTGGTTCTGGTCTGGTAGTCTAAAAGTTTCACTGATAATTTTTCCAAAGGGAAACTAGATTTATTTAGTGTCCATTTTATTGGAAAAGAAAATCATAAGTACTAGTAATTATGGCTGCTCTAACTAAAAATTGCATCAAAGTGTTTTTGTTTTAGCTAACCATGTTGCCATTGATAAAAATTGTACTACTATTATTGTTGAAAATAAACATTCTGTTTTATCATTTAACAAAAGATGTGATGTTTTTTATAAAAGCTGAGATGCTTGCCTTCAGAGTTGCGTGTCAAGCCCTAATCAATTTGCAGTGTGTATTATTATATTTCCCTAATTTTTTACTATTATAAATGTATTTTTCAATTTAATTTCCTCCTTTTAAGTTTTCGTACTAATAAGAAAATATTCATCATTTGATTTTGCAAGATCTTTCACCTCTTTTTGGTGCAAAATGGGTAGAAAACCTGAACATATATGTATATATATATTTTTTCCAAGCGCCTATAGTTCTGTAACTTGCCTTTAAAATAAAATAAAAACATCGGGATATGATTTCGAGTCTCGCTAAAACAAGTGAATAATCAAAATATCAAATTTGGTATTTTAATAGATACTAGCTCGGTTCTTTCGCGATAGTGGAAAATCGCCAAATTTATGGCCTTTCACATGTCAATAATTTAATTTGTTCAGCATTTTGACATACTACAATGGTTTAATTCGCGCCATTGGTTAGTTGGTTTACGACATTTTTTTCTCTGAATTTAGCATGCTAAAGACACTGGAGAAGTATCATATGTACACTTACGGCTCCGCAAGAAACAGCCAAACTATATCAAACGAATCAGAGGCAAGTAATCGATCGAGTAAATATTCTGTCACGGTTTTTTTCTCTGCGTTTATTTGTCTTTATGTTATATTTATCTTTTTGGATGAAGGAGAGTAGCTACCATGAATATCTGAGGATTAAGACAAGAGTTGAGCTCCTACAACAATTTCAAAGGTAATTAAGTTTTTTCTCAAAAAAAAAGATAATTAAGTTTAATTGTCTAGTAATTATAAATATATAAACAGTGATCTACGATGCGTTGAGAAATAAGTCTGATCTGATGAAATATACGATCTTGATGACCGCTTCAGAAACCTTTTGGGCGAAGATTTGGACACATTGAGCATCAAAGAGCTCGAGCAGCTCGAACGCCAGGCTGAGAACTCTCTGAAACAAATCAGACAAACAAAGGTGACATTACTGGTTACTGAAGAAATTACGGATATAAATGATGGTAGTTTCATCAGTTTTTGAGGCATTTTTTTAGATTAACCAATGCTATTTTGTACTTGAGTTTCTTGGTTAGACTAAACTTATGCTTCATCAGCTTGCTGACCTTGAACACAAGGTATTTAATTTCTTTTCCAGTGTTTTATAGTGAAGTTAATTCATAAGTGTTCTGAAAATTACTAAATGTCGCTTATTTTTACTGTATTTCTAATTGTAGGAACAAATGCTAGCTGTATCTAACAATGCACTGAGAAAGGAGGTAATTTCAACCCCAAAGTTTTCTCTGGAATGAATGAACATAGTATAAGAAGCTTAGTTCGTTTAACTACATCCCCTTATCAAGATGTTTTGGCTAACAGAATGACACAAGAAGTTATAAATCTCTCTTTATTATAAGTGTTGTACAAGTTTTTGTATCATCTTTTTCCAAAGGTAGAGAATATTTAATTTAGCTGTATAATGATGTGACATAATACGTGTGGGCTAAAGAAATTAGCTCAATTTGATATAGAGGGTATTCTCTTTCGTGTTAGTTGGATGAAAGCAACCGGGAAGCCTGTCCAAGAGACATATCATCGGGAGGACAAGACAGTCATTTTCACAACCACCGCGTTTTTCCCCAAGTTGATGATGGACCATTCGAGCCATTGTGGCTCGATTCAACCCTTCAAATCGGGTACAACTTTGTGTTTTCATTTTCGAATTTCTTGCATATTGAGAGCTTATGATTTTTTTTTTTCACATTTTACGGAATATTTTATTTGTATGTGCAGATACAACACCATGGTTCGCGATGAGATAAATAATGGTGAGGCAGCGCAAAATAATGTGAATGGGCATGCCTCTGGGTGGATCCTTCGGTGAATAGAAAACACCGTAAATCTTCTAAGATCATTTTGTTTCTTTTCAGGTCGTAGGTTTTGGTACAAACTTAATCTCCGCTTAACAAGCTTCTGCATAAAGTTATCAGCGTTGTAATGTAATTAAATTTCATGAATTCAGATTTGTTTTTTGCCATAAGTAATCCGGTTTTATCCAACTAACAGCAATTTTGTTTTTGTTGTACTTTTTTAAGCGGCTAGGAAATGAAACTAACTAACATGAACAACTAGAGCAACATATATGATTAAACCCTTAATACTATCTTTTTTTAGCTGCTTCGCAAATTAAACCCTTAATACTATCAGAGCGTTCAAAAGTAGTAAATTGGTGCTAGCTCAGTGGTAGAGTGTTAGAAGACCCTGCATGATGTTTCGGATTTGAACCCAGATATATGATGTAGTTCTAAAAATGAACGTCGTAATCACTGTAGTGAAATCCGTTCAGATTTTCGTTCCGTTTTACTCTTCAAAATGGAATGATTCCGGATCCGGGCGGAACATGTTCTAATATAGTATATTAAGAAATACATGTAATTATGTATTTAGTTATAATATATGAGCATTTTATAAATGTACATATAAGAGACATTATCAATACATAGATAGACATAGGGATGGCAATGCATTCCGATCCGATCCGAGATCCGGGGTGACCCTATCCTAATGGAGCGGTTCGAATCCGATCCATTTGCTTTTGGATCGGATTTGGATCATAAATATGCGATCCGTTCGGATCTCGGATCGGATTCGGATCATACATGTAAATATCCGTTGATCCGATCCGACCCGATCCGGTATATATAAGTAACTGATAATCTGATCCGATCTGACCCGATCCGATATATATACAAATATATAATATAAATATCCAATAATATGATCCGATACGAATATATATTATGTATTTTATATATAATTATATAGTTATATATAATCTTACCCGATCCGATTCGTGATCCGTTCTTCCGATGCATGATCCCTTTTCTTTATGGATCGGATTCGGATCTTTAAGGATGATCCGTCATATGATCCGATCTGGATCCGATCCGGATCCGAACGGATTCGGATCGGATTCGGATCAGAGCGTATTATTTTCGGATCGGATCGGATTATGCACAGATCCGATCCAAACCCGATCCGTTGCCATCCCTAAATACATGCATACAATTTTACTATTATAGTGTCAAAAATAAAAGTATATCACAAAATAAATAAAAAATAAAAAAGAAATAGTGATATACAGTGTTCCGACATTCCCGTGTTTCGCACAGGAATGGCCGGATCTGATGGAACCGGCCGGAACATGCCGAATTTTTACTAGGATGCAACTTAATTTGTTAAATCCGTTCCGATATTGCCCCAAAACGGTATGTTCCGTCCATTCCGGACTGGAGCGGAACGGAGTTAATAAATGATTGTAATCCTAACAAAATATTTACCTCATGTAGTTTGTCAAAATCACTCTTATTCTAAAAATCACTCCTTTTTTTGTTAGAGGAGAAACCCACTCTCATTTAGATAAAATATTGTATTCAACAAACTTGTTTATAACATTTTTTTAGAAATTGTTTATAACTTATGGTTAGCGAACATGGATTTAGAAAGGGAAAAAAAGAATATGCTTACCCTTTCGTCCCAAATCAGGTGTTATTCTTTCATAAAATGGATGTCTAAAAATAATTGTTGTACTAAAAAAAAAGTTTGTTTTTCACTTTACTTCTCTGGCTACCCCTTGTCTAATCATTAGTTTTTCAAGTTTCAAGTAACGCGTACTTCACATAGAATATTTTAGTAAATCTACCAAGTCACAATGTATTTTTAATCTCGTAAAAAGAATGTTCAAGAAAAAGAGGTACCTACTCTCTTTCTTCAAGAAAAATAGTCAAAAGATAGCTACTTTCACTTCCCATTTTGGTATAGGTCTTATATTTGCTTCCGTAAGGTTCATCAGCCAACATCTAGACGTCATTGTTTAGGTCCAAAAGGATAGTCGCTTTGGGCTTCATACTATCTATGCCCAGCTTATTCGAAGCCCAATTTGTTGGGGGTAGTGATAAACTTACTGCTTGTTTGTATGCCCAGCTTATTCGAAGCCCAATTTGGTTGGGGGGGGGGGGGGGGGGGGGGGGGGGGGGGGGTTGGGTGGGGGGGGGAGGGGGGGGGGGGGGGGGATGGCGGGGTGTGATAAACTTACTGCTTGTTTGGCATCCTAGATATTACTGCCTTTATTTTGTCAGCTTTTTCCTAGTTTGAATTTTTCACTAGTAACTTTATCAATTTGACTCCTTGATGATGTCAAAACGATACAATTATTTTTGGTGATCTTTTTATGATGCTGGAGAGTAAACTTTACTCTATAAGACCAGGAAAATATTAACAAGTTCTTGTATCTTTTTGCTAATCAAACTACAAGGACAAAGTATCCGGTGAATAGTGATAAAAGTCAAACTAGTAAGATGTTTGTAAAACAGTGGTAGTAATTCTATGGGGATGAAAACTTCATTGGGGATTGAGCTGAGCTTGAAAACTATATGGATTATACAAATAATGTTTAGTTTTTCAAAATTAACAGTGCTAGTTGAGATTGAATTAAATATGATCTAGGTATTAGTTAATAATGTATTTTGCTGTTCTTGACTTATTTTATAAGTTCTGAAATAGTGAAAATATTGTGTCTAATACTCTAAATTGGTCCCCTCTTACATGATGGGATTAGACAGATTTGACTATTTTTACCTTGATACCAATTAATATCGCATAAAATCAAACACAATGATGTTTATAGTCCAGCTAATACATTCTCATTTTATCCTGCTAATCTAATCTACCACTCCGTCCCAACTCTTTCTACCCATTTCCTTTTTTGTTTGTCCCAACTCTTTCTACCCATTTCTTTTTTTGGTAACCTTAATGTGTTTGAAATGACAAAACTGCCCTCCCTAACCCTACCCTACCTACCCTTATCTTCTTCACCCAACTCACATCCCACACTACTCTCATCACTCACCAGACACCACACAACCCACACGGAGAGAGAGAAAGAAAGGGAGAGAGGGAGAGAGATAGAGAGGGAGAGAGATGGAGAGACCGGTAGAGATGGAGAAATCGACGGAGATAAGGACGCCGGTGGTGAGGACGATCGCTCTCTCTCTCTATCTCTCTCCCTCTCTCGATCGATCGCTCGATCTGTTTGCCGGGGATGAGACGCCGGTGTGTGGCGGTGAGGACGCAGGTGAGGACGACGGCGGTGTGTGGCGGTGAGGACGACGGAGGCGGCATCAGAGGAGGGCGACAAAGTACAGATCTGTTCTCTCTCTTTCTGTTTCTAGATGTGTTTGCCTCTGTTTCTTCTTCTTCTTCCGATTATTTGCGTAAATAGAGTTCGGCGATGGTTATGGTGGAAGACGGGCGAAGAGATGACGGGCTCGTTGCTGGTGGAAGATGACGGCAAGGACGCCGGTGTTTGGCGGTGAGGACGACGGCGGCGACAGCAGTGGAGGGCGACTCTCCTGTAATTTTACCAGATCTGTTCTCTCTCTCTCTTCTTCATCTTCTTTTCTACACCCTCATGTAATTTTTTTTGAGATCTGTAAATTTTTAGTCAGATCTGTATTTTTTGGTACATAATTGGTTATATTTGATGGGTTTGGTTGTGTTCTTGTTTCTGGTGGCATAATGGTGGTGTTGACGGTGGATGGTAGGTGGTGGTGGTGGTGGTGACAGAGTTGTAATGACAGGGTTGGTAGGTGGTGGTGGCTGGTAGGTGATAGTGATAGTTGTAATTTACAAACTAGGTTAGGGGTAAAATAGACTTTCCGCCCCAGCTCTTAAAACCCGTGCCCAGCCGCAATGGGTAATAAGAGCTGGGACGGAGTGGTAATTCAGTACCGTCTTAAAACTAATTGTGCAGGTATTTCTAAGATTACTGTCAAATCAGTGCATAAAGTATACAATGTTCGCGTACGGTGGCATCAAGTTTACCAAAAAATACATTTTCACCCCCTCTACTTACTGCTTGTTTGGCATCCTAGATATTACTACCTTTATTTTGTCAGCTTTTTCCTAGTTTGAATTTTTCACTAGTAACTTTATCAATTTGACTCCTTGATTTGGATGTCAAAACGATACAATTATTTGGTGATCTTTTTATGATGCTGAAGAGTAAACTTTACTCTACAAGACCATGAAAATATTAACAAGTTCTTGTATCTTTTTGCTAATCAAACTACAAGGACAAAGTATCCGGTGAATAGTGATAAAAGTCAAACTAGTAAGATGTTTATAGTCCAGCTAATACATTCTCATTTTATCCTGCTAATCTAATCTAATTCAATACCGTCTTAAAACTAATTGTGCAGGTATTTCTAAGATTACTGTCAAATCAGTGCAGAAAGTATACAATGTTCGCGTACGATGGCATCAAGTTTACCAAAAAATACATTTTCACCCGCTCTACTTTGATGCAAAGACATTTCACCCCGTCTAGTTCAAGAAAGGACATTTCATCCCATCGGTGTGCCAAATTTGAAGACAACAACACTCTTTAATTGGAGTCGTTAGTCTTTCGGTGAGGTCTTTCACTTATAGTAGCTTCGGGTATTAGTGTCGCATCTTAGAGTATGAAATGATACAATCTGAAACGCATTGTCCAGAGGTTTGACACACAAACAGTGGTGGATCTACATAGGGCCCCCACTCACTTTTAAAATTTTGAGATTTGACCCTATAATTTGTCCAATAAATCCTTTTTAGCCCCCACTGAAATCGACCAATAACCCCTGTTATTCATCAAAATATTCTCTGTTTAAAATTTAGTCCCCACTGATACAAAAGTCTGGATTCGCCCCTGCACACAAAATGATGAATATGTCATTTTAACTAAGATGTCACATGCATCAAATGAATTATCACATCGATTCCGCCAACTTCTTTCTAATTTGATTTTTACCATTATTCACCTGGTCATTTTGACTTGGTGGTTTGATTATCAAAATTATACAAAAATTTGGTAATCTTTTCATGGTTTGGTAGAGTAAAGCTTACTCTTCATCGCCATGAAAAGATTACCGAAAATTGCGTCGTTTTAGTATCCAAATTATCATATAAAAGTGACATAGTTAGGACTGGAAAATGAAACTGGGAAGAAGCTGACTAAAAATATGTAGTATGCTGCAATATGTAGCCCCTTCCCAAATACCAGTCTGTCCCTACTTTTTCTTTCCATGGCGGCTGGGCTCTGGGATTAAGAGTAGGGACCGAAAAGACCATTATGCCCCTGCTTTTTTAAGAAATTACCAAGCACACTATCAATGAAATCAACCTTTTCAGAAAATGTTTGATTTGATTAAAAAGATAACCCCAAACCTGAAATCAATTACTGGAGGGTAAATTTCCCTCCAAAACTAAACCCAACAAATTTCACCTAATTTGAGTTTGTGGAGCCAAAAAAATGGCATTTCTCCACATAACTCTATAACTACAACACACATTCATTCAGTTTTTACAGTCAATATTACAAAAGTTTCAAATTGAAGAAAAATTACAAACACTGGCTGCAGCAGCAGCAGTAGCACCAGAAGAAGAAGAAGAAGAAGAAGAAGAAGAAGAAGAAGAAGAAGAAGAAGAAGAAGAAGAAGCACCAGGTATCATCTTTAGCTTCCATCTTCAACCATCTTTGTACTCCTTTCACCAACTTCATCCATCTTTTTTCCTGCAAAAAACACAACCAGGTACAAGAAGAATTCATCAATGACTACCCCATCAAGAAGACTAACATTTGTACCAAGGTGTGCAATCAAAGACTATTTGCTACATGGATGTAAAGAAATGAGGCCATCAACTGGATTAATTAACAGTGAGCTGAGAAGTTTGGTTTTAGGCGAAGAACAATTGGTGAGATTTGGAAAAAAGTCAAGCACTGCTACAGCCTAGGAGTTGACATAGATGTTAGTTCCAATCAAAACGGGAACAAGGTGCTTAGGATGCAGCTGGACATGGAGAGATTCAAGAAACTGCCCAAGAAAGATAGGCACACCATCAGACAAGCAGCATGTGATTTTATTGTTTTTTTACGCCAATTCTCAGATTACAATTTCATCATAGAATTGGTTGTGATTGGGTTTAGGCCACACGTCTTAAAACCTAATCAAGGTGATGGTGATACACTACTCTCAGTATTCACATCATTGAGTAGTTGACAGAGAGATAAGCAGATCACAGATCCAACATGAACAGACATAGATCACAGATCATACAACCACATGAACACAGAGAGATCAAAAATCCAAAATGCACACACACAGACATAGATCACAGATCATACAACCACATGAACACATGTATATATCACAGATATAACATAAATAGATCACAGGTATATGAACAGAAAGAGAGAGATAACAGAGATCATAGAGATAACAGAGATAACAAAAATCACATATCCAAAATGAACCAGGACGACATATATCACAAATATAACAGAAATAGATCACAGGTATATGAACAGAAAGAGAGTGAGAGAGAGATAACTTGAACCTCCCTTGTTCTTCCAATAGCCTCTTCCATGCCGGACAATAGATTCACATGATTTCATCAAAAAGTGCTTGAGTTTCTGGACGCATCGGAGGAGAAGAAGGGACCTCCGGAGGTTGAATCTCGTCGGGTGGTTGTATCTCGTCGGGGGGTTGTGTCTCGTCGGAGTCGTAGTCAACGGCGTCCGAAAAAAACTCCGATTCGGGAACAAATTTGCCGTCGTCAGAATCACAGACCCATTCAGCCGTCGAATCGGATTCACCCATCACAAGGGTTTCAGTTGATTTGACGGGAAGTCAACCCAGAACTAGGAAGCCAGTAACAGATCTGTGGATGAGAGACATAGACGGGAGGAGATCTATCGATTAGAGACAATTTAATCGCCATCGGAGATGAAGAACACGGCGGCGATCATATTTGGGGAAGAACAGTCGAGAGAATGAGAGAGAGAGGTAGAAAGGTTGAGTGAAATGAGAAGTCTCTCCGTCTGTTGGGTAGAGAGAGAGGGGTAGGTTAGTTTAGTGTTAGGGTTAGGTTAGGTTAATGGTTGGGTTATGTTATTGGGCTGATTTGGGTTAGTGTATGCTAATTTGGGCTAATTGGGCCACTAATTTGGACCCAGTCTGTATAAACATTAACAAATAAAGTGGGCCAGCAAAGTCAGATGGGTATAATGGTCTTTTACCTTGTTTAAGGTTACCCGATTTGAAAATGGAAAAAAAGAGTGGGGACGTATCAAAAAAGAAATTGGGAAGAAAGAGCAGGGACGGAGTGGTAGCAGCATCTTTTGGGCAGTAAGTACATAAATGTCACATGCATCGATCTAATGAATTATGTAGCGATATTCCTTTATCATTGCTCTTTAATTTTACCAAGTCCTTGAATCAGGTTGCTTTTCCTCTACCTGAACAAGATATTCAAATTTTTGTCACAGATATGGAAAGAGGTAAAACATTAAAATTGCAAAGTTTGTCTGGTCTATATTTATTCATAATGTTACCTCATGTGGTATATATACTGGTCAAAGTCCTTCTACAAAGATGCTATCTATAACTTGCAAATTTTAGTGCAAGCAAAGTTTGGCCACCATATGGGGACACGTGTCGATCACTGATTCAAGCAGAGGTCACAGCCATGACTTTTTCTTTTTTGGTTTTCCAGTTCCATGTTAAATTTTCCTCTTTTGTTGCTAGTCCTTTAGCCTCCTTGAAATAGATCTTTACCGTTTTCACGTATAATAATGTGTATGAGAATAGCATGAAGGTTACCCGTGTCTATATATTGTTTCCCGTTGTAGCAAAAAAATGATATGTTGAGGTTACCCATGTTTATGTATTGTTTATAGAAAACACTATAAATTAATAACATTATAATTACTACGAACTCGCGCGCACATATTCATATGCACCGGATTGAATTTCACATACCATAAAAGTTGTTCAACTTTTTTTTTTTTTTAAATCTTCCTCATTAATTTTTTATTTTTGAGGATTGCTTTAGCTCGTTGAACAGAGCACTGAAAAGATTCAATACAAACATGGTCATTAGTTCATACTCCCTCCGTTTCGCCAGATTCTTCAAAATTTTCTTTTTGGGCGTTTCGCCAGATTCTTCAAAATTTCCAAATATAGAAACTTTGGTACTGGTAAAATACAACAATACCCTTACTAAAAAAACCTAAACCCACATTTTAATTGGGCTTAACTAATCAGATTTATTGCTAAAGCTGATTAATTAAGCCCAATCATAACCCATCAACCCACCACCCACATCAAACCCTAATAACCCTTCTCAATTCTTCCCCCATTTCATTTCATCTCATCTCTTCCTCTGTCATCATCTCCCTCCGCCTCTCTCTCTCAGCCCATCTCTTCCCCTCTCATCTCCGTCCGCCTCTCTCATCTCCGTCCGCCTCTCTCTCTCAGCCTCACAGACACCACACATTAGAGAGAAAGAAAGGGAGAGAGGGAGAGAGACAGTGGTGGAGGCGGTGGTGGTTCTGGACGACGGTGGCTCTGGACGACGGAGAGGACGACGGTGGTTCTGGACGACGACCAGCGAAGACACGCGGAGAGGACGACGGTGTCGTTGCTGGTGGAAGACGACGACCCAGGTAGTACTCTTTCTCTCTCTCTCTCTCTCTCTTCTTCTCTTCTCTTTTCCTTTAGATCTACTCTTTTTGCTTCAAGATCTGCTTGTTCCGCAGATCTCTATCCGTCACCCCGCCTCTCTTCTCGTGTGAAAGAACAAAAGAAAGAGGAAGAAGAAGAGAGAAATACCAGATCTAAAAGGGGAAACAGCCTATGTTGAGGCTTCGGCGTCGCCTTCAAGGAAGACGGTGGTGGTGAGGCGGCGACAGTGATTTGATTTGTGTTCATCTCCACATATCTTGTTCTTCTTCTTCTTATCTTGTTCTTCTCCACATTTTTCTTCAGATTTGTAAACATGTAACAAAAATTCAGAAAAGTAGTAGTTTTTTTTTTCTCATATCCATTCAGATCTGAGTTGATGAATTATTCAATTATATGGTTTGTGTTCATCTGGATGATGATATTGTTCATCTGGATGATGATGATGATGATACTGGTTTGTGTTCATCTGGATGATGATGATGATGATGATACTGGTTTGTGTTCATCTGGATGATGATATTGTTCATCTGGATGATGATGATGATACTGTTCTTGTTGTTGATATTGTTAATGTTGTTGCTGCAATTAGAGTGAGAGAGAGAGGTAGAGAGAGTGGAATTATAAAAAGAAGAAAGGGTAAAATAGTCATTTCAGTGCGTTCCTTAATCTCCGTGCCCATAAAGTTTTTGAAGTATCTAGTGAAACGGAGGGAGTATCTAACTATAAATGGATTGGACATGCTCGAGCCGAATAGATCGAATCAAATCCCCATTCCCACAACCACGATCTTCGTTAGGTTTTCAAGTTAGGACTTACCAGTCCGTCCCAGCTCTTTCTTCTCATCTGACCTTTTTGACTCGTATCTGGGTCACTTTGACCGGGTGATTTGGATAGCAAAATAATACGATTTTTTGATAATTTTTCACCATATTATAGAGCACCTTTTACTCTACAACACCATGAAAAAATTATCAAAAAATTACATCGGTTTGCTATTCAAGTCACCGGGTCAAAGTGACCCAATAAATAGTGACAAAAGTCAAATTGAAAAGAAAGAGCTGGGACAGAGTGGTACTTTTTTATAGATTTTCCAAATTACAACCATTATCATTGTTAAATTTTCAAATTAGAAATGACATTCCAATCAGAATGAAACAATGCAGATGATAAACACTATGTGTAATTATGTAGTCACAAATTTCATACTATTTAATGAACATATATTCATGTTACACAACATTTTTTTCGAGAAGGTTACACAACAAATTTACTACAACAGAGTAATAATAAATATCTTAACCGTATCTTTTTTTGGTAGCTCCTAAATACCAAAATTAAAGTATAATTTCAGTTTGAAAGCAAAAGGAAAACAAATGTTTATGCCTAGTGGATGAAAATAAAATCCGAAATGGTCCCACCCAACACAAAGGCTCGTACGAACATCATACATCACCAATATAATATCTAGTGGTACGCTCGTAGCACAAGAGCACCCCCACCTCCAACCCCCTAGCCAATCACAAGCCTAGAAATACCTCTCCACCAATACAAAATCGACAACGTTTTTTACGAAACAACCTGGTTTTCCCAAAACCGCTCGTTCCCACATCTGGAACATCCAAGGCTGTTTTCTCAAGGCTTGAAATAGAAAAACACACACAACCTTCCCATTGCATTGCATTTTCCATTTCATTCACTACTGCTCCTCTCTCTCTGTTCATTTGTGTTTTGTTGCGGCGACGGCGGAGGCGGCGGCAGAGGAAAGTAGTACGGCATGGGGAGAGGAAGAGTGCAATTGAAGAGAATCGAGAACAAGATCAACCGACAAGTGACGTTCTCGAAGCGGAGGTCGGGGTTGTTGAAGAAGGCTCATGAGATCTCCATCCTCTGCGACGCTGAGGTCGCACTCATCGTCTTCTCCACCAAAGGGAAGCTCTTCGAGTACGCTACCGATTCCTGGTTAGTTTTTCCCTTCCTGCTCTCTCTCTCTGTTATATTCGATTCAATGATCATCGTAACTTCTTGCTCGCTTCTGTATCTTCCTCTCTTGTAATCGAGCAACGGCTTTTGTATGTATGACGGAACAAATCTTCTTCCTCTCTTGTAATCGTTGGATATTGTTACTGTTCCGTCATACATACAAAAGCCATTTTTTCGATTACAAGAGAGGAAGATACAAACAGCTATGGGAATGCAGTTCAAAATTTCTTTGCATCCTACCATGCTGGGTTTTTCTATGTATGACAATATAATTTCAATTTCATTTTCTGCTTCATAATTCTCTATTTGCACTTCATGATAAATGAGAATGCAATGTTAACAACTACTCACAACACACACATTATATTTCTACTTCATGTCTTTTTCCGATATTCCACCCATTTTCTAATTATTTTTTCTTCTAAATTCAGACTGTTGCAGTATTTATTTTTGTACCACACTCGCATATAGTATTTTATAAAACTAGGAAAATTACCATATTAGTGGTAAAAAAAATGTTGTCAATGATGGTCTTCACGTTCTTTTAAGAGTAGTTATACCGGTTCACTAGGTAGTACAGGACAGAGATAAGGATATTTGTATGGATATGAGTCACTCAACCTGGTTGAGCTTTATATAACTTTATGTTTACATGCCTACTTATATTCATCTTATCTCTTACATCTTGTTCTTAGTAATTTATGGTTTTTCTTCCCTCTAAATTATACGATTACCAAGCTTTTTAGTTCTTTTTAAGGAAAATATTTCCTTTCTATTTTGTTTGGATGTTTATAAAAAAAATACTGCTAAAAAGCTCACAAAATTAGGACTATAAGCATGACTGACACAATCCTACAAGACATACTTGAGCATGTAGTAAGGACAGTACATTTTCAATTTCATTTCGTACTTTATAATATGATCTGTATATGAATCTATTGTAATGCAATTTCAACAGTTATTCACCTAAGTTCAAATTTCAATGCACACAGTTTATTTCTACTTCATGTTCTTTTTCGATGATCTGCCCACTATCTAATTACTTTTTCATCTAAATTCGAACTATTTTTAAGAAAAAAAGCGATGCAATGTTTCTATTTGTACCACACTCGTATAAAGTATTTTATGAAACTAGCGAAATTATCATATTAGTGTAGAAGATTGTTGTCAATGATGGTCTTCAAGTCCTTTTAAGAATAGTTTCACTGTTCACTGAGTAGTACATGACAGAGATAAGGATATTTGTATGGATACGAATGACTCAAGGTCTCAGAGCTTTAGAACTTTATACTCACACGCGTCTTTATATATTTATTATTCCTCTTACATCTTATTCTTAGTAATTCATGCTTTTCTTCCTCACTCTAGATTATGTAGTTACCAAGCTTTTTAATTATTTTTAAGGGAAACAAAATTTCCTTCTCTGTTTGGTTTGGATGTTTATATGCAAAGAATAGGAAGTACTATTGCCCAACAGCTCACAAAATAAGGAGCACAAGCATGACTGACACAATACTCTACCAATTATACTTTTTTTCTTCAGAAACACCAGAATATACTTGGGCTATGTATGTAAGGACTAAGGACAATATATTCACAATTTCCTTTCCTACTTCGTAATCTCTATATGCATCTATGATAATGCAATATTAACAAAGTATTCACCTAGAAGTCAGAATTCTAATGACACAGATAATTTCTACTTCATGTTTGCCCTCATTTTCTAATTATGTTTCGACTAAATTATACCGTACTTAAGAAAAGCGATATAAATGTACCACATCCGTACGTAGTATATTATGAAACTAGGGAACTTACCGTACTAGTGAAAGAAGATTGTTGTCAATGATGTCTTTCACGTTGTTTAAAGAATAGCTACACGATTCACTAGATATTATTGAACCGGAATAATGATATATATAGGATATGAAAGACTCAGCGTCTAAGCATCACTTTATAACTTTATGTTCGCGCACCTATTTATCTTATATTTCGTTTGTTCTTAGTAATTGATGTCTTTCTTCTTCCCTCTAAACTTATGCAGCTATCGAGCATTTTTAGCATTTTTTAAGAAAACAAAACTTCCGTCTTCACAAAATAAGGACTATATAAGCATACTTTGTATCCATTCTATTTTGTATGAAGAACTTTGTTTCTAAATTATATTACTACTATAATAATTATATCATACTTTTTCTCAGAAAAGAAAAGAATAATTATACATTCAATTAAATCTCTGTAATGATGCTACTT
Organism: Linanthus parryae; assembly: GCA_023055425.1. Taxonomy (NCBI): domain Eukaryota; kingdom Viridiplantae; phylum Streptophyta; class Magnoliopsida; order Ericales; family Polemoniaceae; genus Linanthus; species Linanthus parryae. The sequence continues at coordinate 13,219,098 of JALGPY010000008.1, read as the reverse complement.
GCAATGGTTATCAATTAAATCTTCATTTCAGAATAAAAAAACTGGAAGTGTATTTACGCATTTCTGATCAAAGAACCTTCAAGTACACTAAATTGGATTAAAATTATTATTATTGCAACGGAATTGTTATTGTCATTATTATTCAAATCAATTGTTACTGTGTTCCCAAAAAAACAATTGTTACTGTAATGACATAGATTCAGTTTTATGTTATTACTAAGTTTAACTCTAATATCCCTAAAAAGAACAGTTTAATAACTCTATTTCCTTTTTGTATAATTTCTTTTATCAATCTTAAAATAACTTCTTAGATTAAAAAATTTACAATATATATGTGGTGGACTAGTAGGAGCGTACTCAATTATATAAAATTGCATACATTAGTCATCACCTGTTCTTCTTCTTCTTCATAAATCTCCGTTTGTTTTGAGTTATACGACTATGGTTGTCCAAACTTCAGATCAAATTAGATTTATAAGTAAGAATATTTACAATAACTTCCCCTGAGTTGTACAACTTTGCCATTTCCTGTACTCACAATTTATGAAAATTCCATTGCAGCGTTCCCGTTTCATCCCGTTTCGCTGCTACATAGGTCACTACTCATTTGGCACTCAATGATAGATCAAAAAATGTGTAAGAAATAATGTGGAAATTCTATATTTAAGTGGTAGTAAAATGGAGAAAACTTAGGAATAGGAAGCATGAGAACTAGAAATTTAGTTCCATCCGAAGTTTGCAATGTTTGGCAACTCAAGTCCTGTGCCCTTTCCGTTTCTACTATATCACAAAATGTGGAAAAAGAAATGTGGAAATTTGTGGAGAAAAGTTAGAAATAGAAGGCATGAGAACTAGAAATTTAGTTTCATCTAACTTTAAGAGCTGATTTACTTTGAACGATTTGGAATGGTTTCTAACTTCTCATTCTTCTTTTTGAGCAGCATGGAAAGGATTCTTGAACGTTATGAGCGGTACTCGCACGCAGAAAGGCAGCTCACTGTCACTGATATGGAATCACAGGTACGTAACTGTCCAGAAATCTTGGACAAATATCATGGTATCCGACTGTTAATCAATGAATGGACTTAAGTGCAAGCCTCAGATAGGACAATGTCGTACCTAAATCTAGGACTTTGTTCCATAATCTGGATATAGGATTTGGATAACTTATCACTCAAAATGTGTAACTTATACCAATCCTAGCAACAATGTAGTTCATGCCACATATGATGCTCGGATGCTAAAAACATGTCTTTTGAATTGCAGACATTAAAATCCTAAGGACAAATTGGAATTATGATACAAAACATAGGTCTTCCTAAGTGGCCATTCTTAAAAGGATATGTTAAAGCCTTGAACTGGAGATTCTGTTCCTGCTTTCCTGCATTCAATCTCAATTGAACCTTGTAGGGTTCAAAGTTCAAACATGCCCATTTAAGTAAAGTAGTTAAACGGGCTACATATGCTTGAACCTGTTTAGAAATGGGCTTAGCCTGCCCAACTACCAGCCTGTTTGACAGCTCCACTGAGAAACAAGTTTACTGGCGAGCTCATAAACAGTTCTTTTCTCTAGCTCAACCTTGGCTTAGACACTAACTTGCAAATCTGGCAACCTAAATGACCATACTCAACCTGCAACTTTTAAACACATGTGAAGCTACCATCCAACTGTAGCTTTCTATCTCATCCTTAACCACAAGAACCTCTAGGTTTCAGTTGGTCATTTACATTAGATATGGAGTTCTCTGTATACACAAATGTGCTGCTTCTACAATTATAGATATGTGACTGACTAAAACTCTTATCATATCTGAGACGAATATTATGTTTACTAGTCCAATGGCAATAAGGGTCAGTCTATAAATGTTGCGGCGGTGCAGAAAGTTGCAGTGTGAGAATTACTGTTGGAAAAGTTATTGTGAATTTTAGATAAGATAATAGTATTATATAAAAGTTGTGAAGACGTGCTGATACTGTGGATTTCATGTTTGGTAAAATCTACTATGAACATGCTGCGAGAAAGTAAAATGACCAAAATATGTGACATTTATTAGTTTCGTAAAGATAGCTATTGATTTTTTTTTTTTTTAATTTTTTTTAATGTTATGTCAAAAGTTGTAGAATAATTTATCGAACGACATGAAAGCAACACAAAGAAACCCCTACCTGCTTTTTTTTTTAGAAATTGGTTTTTGTCGTCAACCGGGTTTGAACCCGGGACCTCATGCAGGGCTTCCAACGCTCTAGCTACCACCCTACCTGCTTTTTAGAAGCTGTTGTAATGTCTGAAAAGCCAACTTTTTATACCAAGAACACTAAATTACTTTTGCTGCTGTAGAGCAGTTGTGCTGGCGGCATAAGCACTCCCAAACTAGCCCTGAATAGACATAAAACTAGCACTTTCATTATCGCTTGCGATGTGTGAATTTGCCTATTGATCTAATACAGGGAAGCTGGAGTCTGGAACATGCTAAGCTGAAGGCAAGGCTGGAGGTTCTTCAGAAAAACCAAAAGTACTGTGGCTACTACCGGATTCTCCAATTACCTAAAGACCAACTGTGTTATATTGGTTTATAAAGCTAATGTATGAGTTGCGCTTCAGGCATTACATGGGTGAAGAGCTGGATAACTTGAGCATGAAAGAGCTCCAGAATTTGGAACACCAGATCGATGGTGGCCTTAAGCACATTAGGTCAAGGAAGGTGAAATGCGCAATTCTCTTCTTTTAACCGTCTTTTCCATTTTTAACATAGATGGTCTTAACCAAATTCAATGTGTTTTTTTTTTTTTTTTTTAACTTTTTACTTGCAGAACCAACTGATGCATGAATCAATCTCAGAGCTGCAAAAGAAGGTATAATTTTTTGTTTCTCGTATATTTCTATCAACCCTGATACAAAATTACACGAATCAATCCCTATCCTTTACCCGTCTTGTATCACTTGTGATTGAAATTGTTCCCTTTTGTTTTCTTATATAATGTGGCAGGACAAGGCATTACAGGAACAAAATAAGTTGCTCGCAAAGAAGGTACGCAACCATTGCTAGTCGCAACAGTTTTGAATGTGATTATGACTCGTCTAGAACCACATAGTCGCTATAGGAACATGCTAAAACATCACTTACTCTACAAATGATAAGAAATGCATTTGTTTTCACATATCAAGCTATTTCTGACAATTGTCAAGATTGAATCAGATCAAGGAGAAGGAAGAACAAACTAAACAGGCACAACAACTGGAACAGCAAAACCAAGACCTGAACTCGTCCTCTGATGTTATCACGCCGCAGCCACTGTTAGTCTCTCTCTCTCTCTCTCTCTCTCTCTCTCTCTCTCTCTCTCTCTCTCTCTCTCTCTCTCTCTCTCTCCCTCTGTCTCTCGATCGATCAGTCGAGTAGTTATTACGTACTCCAGAGTAAATGATGTGTTCGTACTCCAGTCTATACAACACATGACACGTAATAACTTCAAATCATGTATCATGTACTGTATGGATTGAAGTACGGACACATCATTTACTCTAGAATATCTAATAATTAGCTCTCTCTCTCTCTCTCTCTCTCTCGTTAATGGAAAATCGTCTATTGCAGTGCGCTTGCTGCTTATGAGACAACGGGAAGTAATGACGAGGTGGAAGGAACGTCACCACAACAGAATCAGGGCGTGGTAATGCCATCGTGGATGATCACTTATCTGAATTCATGAAACAAAATCCGTTCGTGTTTGCCTATATATAACTTCCCCTGCCTTACTATGTAGCATCTTACATAGTGGTACTATGTTTGACCTAATGTTCTGTTATGAAATATGGCTGCTGTTTTTGGGTATCAGGGGCGGGGACTCGGGGTTAAGTTGTGTGGTTTTTGTATATATGGAAGATCGCGTCTACTTTTCTTGTGTGTTGTATAATTTTCCTCTTAATCGCCGGGGCTGTTTCTACATTTTGTTATCACATTAAGGTATTTAAAGCTCCGTTATCAGAGAGTCTTCTGTATCATATTAACTTTTTAGGTCTAAATACTCGTTTTTCTGATCAAATACTATTAAGTTCACGACCACATGCTTCGGAGAAAATAAATGTATGTAAGATTGTGTTCTTATTTTTTTATTGTTAGGGTTTTGCCCCCAAAGCGTAGCATAGTTAGTACTCGGCAGATTTGTCCCACGGTGTAAGGTTCGAGTCATGACAGTAGCAGTGTGGGAGCTTCACCCTTAACAGGCCGGCTCCTTGTGGGCATCATGCACTTGTCTTCCCCCAACTAGGAGGCCACTATGTACCTGGTTTACCTTTCTCTGGTGGCTTGGGCAGTGCTAGAGGGGCAGTTAAAGTGGTTGTCTGTGCTTTTTGTCCCGAAATTGTGGGAGTTCTTTCGTGGTTGGTTGGCAGCAGAGGTGGAGCCTGAGAATACGGGCAGCCGGGGCACCGGTTGCGCGCCTCTCGGCATGGTATTAGAGATAGAGAATAGAGATCTCATCTGTGAAGATCTTGGTTTTTTCTCTTTGGCTACAGAAGAAACTTCTATTACTGAAGGGTGGTGAGGACCGAATCCGGGCCAAATGCATGGTATCTGTGCTGGTTTACCACTGGGCTAGCTTGGCGTACACAGATTTAGGGTTTAAAATGGAGAAAAATTACAAATGTCGAGGCGTTTACATAATATTCAAAAGAATGGTGGTTAAATAGCAATTTTAAATGTTTCATAGTATTTTAAAGTGTAAAGACACTTTCACCCCCTCAGGTTTGATGAAAAGATACTTTCACCCCTTTCAGTTTGGACAATGGCACTTTCACCCATTTTGTGTTCTAAACTTCAGGACACTTTGCACCCCTGATAGTGTCATTTCATTCATAGTCTAGGAGGTCACATATGTCAACCAAAATTCTAACCCTCCCCCCCCCCCCCCCCCCCCCCACCAAAAAAAAAAAAAAACAGGTCTCGGGTCCGAGTCCTTGTGTATGTAGAAAATGTCACTGCTAGACTCGCCTGCCATATCCAGGCATGCGACGCGGATCGGACCGGATTAAGGGGCGAAACCCAGAACTGGTTGGGAAACCCAAAAAAAAAAGAAAAAAGTCCTATGACTTTTTCACCCCTTCCACTTTGGAAAAAGGACACTTTGACCCCTTCAGTGTGTGAACTTAAAGTAACTTGCACCCCTCATTGTAAAGCTGCATGTCTGGGGGCAGAGTATGATAATGAAAATAGCTATCGAGACAAATTCGCCCTCCATGTCATGCAAAAATTCTATCATACCCTCGAGTAACCTCTAAATTTTTCATACAAGGGGCAAAAGTGCGCAAGTCTTTTTAGTGATAGATCTCAACTCTAGATTACCGGTGCCACAATATGGCGTGTCAATATCCTGAAGTTTGGCACACTGAAGGGGTGAACGTGTACTTTTCAAACTGGAAGGGCTGAGAGTGTCCTTCAATTAAACTAGGGAGTTAAAGCGTCTTTTACCTTATTTTAAATGCTAGACTTGTAATTTTTAAGAGTACTAGTAAAGAAACATGGACACGAGTGGGGTTTTTATGGATTTATTATGAGAATATATCGTTTGTTGCAAAATTAGAACATCAATGGTTCTAGTGGAATCTTAGAAAGTTCAGGGGGCAACTGCCAAATCTCCAATTTGCAAAATCTCACGTTCCTACAATTTTAATCTCAAACCAAATAGCGTTAGAAGTTCCAATCAACTTATTTTCTCAAAATTTTCCAGCTCATTATTTAGATTAAGTCATTGTGTGGCTGTTTCCTACTAGTCATTTCAGTTCAGAAGGCGAGGGGAGAGATGTAATGGTTTATAAGGTTCACTGCACCTACACCTATGTGAAATGGACTTCTATTTTAGGGCGAACAGCCGAGCGTTGGGACACGCAAACTCCTTCGGAATGAAAACAACAATACGACCCGAATAATAGTGCTAGCCGATCACAAGTTGGAACTTTCTCATATATGTTTTGGGTCAGTTTGGGACCTGTACTCTCTTGTGAAGTAATCGAAGTATAGGTTTCAGCAAAGCACCCTCTTTCGGCTTCTGAATAGCTGTTACAGGACAATTTAAGAAACAGATGAAGTTGATGTCTACCAAACGTCTATAAACGGTGTTTTTTTGTTGTCTTAAAGCGCTTTTGACACAGCAGAAGGAATACCAAAATAGTTCCCTAATTGCGTATCCAGCCTCATATCAATTGCTTATGCGTGGATTGTGGACCATTAGTCTCAAATCCTCAATTATTTCATCTTCCAAAATTGGTCAATGATCAAGAATATTTTATAGCCGTCGGTGGCTCCAACAAAATCCCCCACCTTATAGAATCAGAGCATCTCTCTCTCTCTCTCTCTCTCTCTCTCTCTCTCTCTCTCTCTCTCTCTCTCTCTCTCTCTTACGTACTAGAATCTATTACCAGAGAGATGGTTCAGATGAGGTTCCCTAGTTTCTGTATGAACCATGACAGAATTGGTTTTGATCTCTCCCCTTCTCAGTACACGAAAAGTTACAATTCCATCTACGACGACGATGACAACGACGACGTAGTCGAATTTTCTGATTCCGGCAAGAAAAATGGACTGAGCACGAGTGGTGAAACGATGAAGAAGACAGAGTACTCTGGAGGAGGAAACAGAGTCATGGTTGTGATTGATGAAAGCTCCGAAGCCGACACTGCTCTACAATGGTCACTCTCCAACACTGTTCAAACTCACGACACCTTGGTTCTTCTTCATGTCACCAAACCCTCCAAGCAAGGTGTGTTTTGCTCTCATTCCTGAACAATCATACCGATGTCCTATATTTCAGGGTTCGGTCTTACCAGGTTGTCTCTAAACATAGGATTGTTTCCAGCTATGTTTGAGATTCTGGTGGGGCTGATTTATGGGTTCACAGTTCAGACCCGGTAAAAGAATAAGGGCATGTTTGTACCAACTGAAAAATCTAAATAACCAGCTGAAAATAATATGAGAAAATAAGCAGGCTGACAATCTAGAGTAGTTGAAAATTTTAACGACGTCTGGTATGAGCTTAAAAATCTCCAGAATGGGAGAGAATCTGCAAAATTTGACATTAATTGTCTGCAGATTATTGGTTCAAAACAGATTTTTATCAGAATTGCAAAATAGTATAACAAACAGAATTAAAATTAAAATGACCGATTTTAATCAAAACTGACTATAGATTCCCAAACATACATTCAGAAATGCATCTTTTCTATGGCAGGACAAAAGTCTAACGTACAGAAGGCGTACGATCATCTTTGCTCTACAGACGATATATGTCAAATGAAGAGGCTAGGGGTAAGTAAAACTACGTCAAAATTCACTATTTCTGCTTAACAACTATTCAGACTTCGAGCCTTATTGATGATTTGCTTGATTACTACAACCAGATAAATTTTGAAATGGCTGTGGCGGAAGGGGAAGACAAAGGTGCGACAATAGTGGAAGAAGCAAAGCAACAGAGGGTGTCTCTATTGGTTTTAGGGCAACGAAGAAGGTCATTGTTATGGCTATGGAGGCGTCAAAACAAGGATGTGGAGTATTGTATTCAGAATGCTACTTGCATGACCATTGCTATAAGGAGGAAGAGCAGGAAACATGGAGGTTATCTGATCACCACAAAACATCATGCGGATTTCTGGCTTTTGGCGTAAGAATTTCGTATAGCACAAGCACACATACATCATTACGCTGTAATGAAATGAAACTATGGTATTCAGAAATAGGAAAAAAGAACCTGATATAATTGGTGAAGGGCTGCATATCACCAATTCTGAATCCTTTGAACTTTAGCCTGCAAATTACCTAAAAATAAGCCAAAGAGCTGAGTCCAAACTTAATGTAAGCCGGAAAAAAATAATAATTTGAAGGTGGGAGATGAAAAGCACAAACTTTAGCAGAAGTCAAGAAACGGCTGCTATGTAATGTAAAGAACATCCACATTGGAAACGCTATGTGAAAATTTTATTCAGCGCAATAGATCTTGCAAAATGGATTTTTACTATTTTCTACTCATCAATACAGCAACATGTCTTTTCCAGTGTTGCGAACCAATTCTGTACAGTTTCACTGTGACTTTGTTCTCTATCTGAACCAAATCCATTGCGAGGTTCTTGCATGTGACAGGTCTCTGCTCCTCACTGCTCAATCTCATTGAATCACCGATAAGTGAAGGCAGCAGCAGCTTGAACCTATTGTATAACACGCGAGACCTTAATACATTCCTTCAGAAAAAATCATTTGTATACTTTAAGATGCTCAAAGCTGCGACCATTTGTATATGCAATTCGGTGCAGCTGATCATAGCCTGCAAGTACTCCAGCCCCTGCAACACCCAGAAGCATATTTGCAGTAACACCACGAAACAGTGCTCTAAATCCCTCAAGCCGAATGATTTCGCGAAGTGCATGAATGCCGTTACGGTACTTTAAGGATTGTCCGGAAGTTAGCATCATTCTTCTTCGAACGGTATCAAAGGGATATGCACACACACCAGAAACTGTTGTCACGCTCCAACCCAACAAGAAACAAGCAATGAAATTGTCCTGAAAATTTTGAATCATAATCACTCTACCTTGAACTTGAGAGAACTCAGGAGAAACACAATATCAATTTCTATTTTCATGTGTATAAGTACACAGTGCAATAGACTTTTGCAATAAGCATAGGTTACATAACAAAACTAGTGAGGGAACAGCGAGAAATGACCAAGACAATGTAAGTCATTGGGTCATCAGAGTTTTTTTTCTGGCGATGCAAGGCATTGGACACATACATGCATTTCAATTTCAAAGACAAATCTGGATAAAGTTGCCTAATTAGGCAAGATAAATTGTCTATTTTCTACAAAGTGGTGTCTTCAGGCATCGGAACTTGCTAAAAATAAACAAACACGTTTATGGGCATGCAGAGACCAGACAAAGATAAACAGGTGAATGCACCAAGATATGGACTTCCAAAATGAATTTGCCTTCTTTACTTTTTTTCACAGGATTGTTTATACAACCAGATGTATGAACAATATTGAACAAGATGTTACGTGCAACTGGGTCATCAGAGTTTTTTTCTGGCGACATTGGACAAGTTTTTCGATTTCAAAAACAAATAAAGTTCTGATAAATCTGCCATATTAAGAAGATAATTTGTCTCTTTTCTACGAAGTGGTGTCCCCAGGCATCGGAACTTGCTAAGAATAAACATACATATACATTCGCATGCAGAGACCCAGACAAAGATAAACAGGTGAATGCACCAACATATGGACCTCCAAAATGATTTTGCCATCTTTACTTTTTTCCACAGGATTGTTTTCAGAACCAGGTGTATGAACAAGATGTTACGTGCTACGCAACCTCTCAGAGATGCTTGACACCAAAGACTCAAACGGCAATCATAGTGTGTTGAAACTTGAAACTACTAGGGAGAGAGGTAAGTTGCTTACCCGCAAACGACCCGATAAAACAACAGGCTTCAAGGTGTCGTAGATTCCAAAGTACATGCCCCTGTAGAGAGTAATTCCAATAATGGACACCCCAAAGCCACGGTAAAGGCCTGCAACTCCATCAGTTGACAATGTTTTACCATAAACGTCCAATATCCCTTTGAACTGGCGTTGACCAGTGAGCGGGCACTCCTTTGCATCAGTACCTAGACGCGTCCGTGCATAATCTAAATGGTAAAGAAATAATGAAGTGGTTGCACCAGCTGCACTCCCTGATGCGACATTTCCAGCAAACCATTTCAAATAGCCATCTTTTTCTTTTGAGCATCCAAGAAGGCTTTTGTAGTAGCCTTTGAATGCAAAGTTGAAAGCCTAAAGACAAACTACCATCTCTTTAGTTATATCATATAGAAGACAGCACCCAGCAACATAAACAACAAGCAAGTTGATGCATTTCCCTTGACTATCTTGCCCTAAACGAAATAAAAATCTAAAGAGGGAAACAGAGTGATGGGAAATTATCTGTCAATGACTAAGCTCTGTTTAATGTAGCTCCATCAAGTGGAAAATGTTAAAATCTTCTATTTCTCTTTTCCCAATTGCATTTATAACAATAGCATTAGGAATGTGCAAAATTGATACCAACCTTTGACACTTAGACTTATCCCTACAGCTGGAGTAACCACCGAAATCTATTTGTTTGTACACTTCAAAAATCCACTAATAGCAAGGGTAAACAGAAAAAGTCGCAATCATCAGCCATGCCTTGCAGATAATTTCTTTGATTTTAACTACATAATCTGACTCAAGTCATCATCAGCCTTATTTGAAAAACATTACAAAGCAAAGAAGCGTTTCAGCAGCAGTGATGGTGTCTCTTCTTTCTATTCTTCAAGGGAAAATGCATAACGGAGATGCTTAATGAGAAGATAACACTAATAAAGTTTGACCAAACAAGGTAGTCCGAGGCTTTCTTGGCCAACAAATGAGATGGCATAATTATTAAATTCGAAGTAACCTGCTCAAATCCATACTCCACGGTATTATTCATATAGAAAAACCTCATGGTTCATGAAACGAGAGTTTCATTTTGAGGATTCTGCGGTCATCACAACCACACAGGTCCTAAGCTTGTTTCAGTTTGAAATGATCAAATATCTCAAGATGAAGACTGTATCAAACATAAGTAGCACCACAAAGTTTGATCAACATGGTTCTCCAGAGAAGGGAAAGGGAAAGTTAACAGGAACAGCAAAGTGCCGAGTGAGAAGAAATTTCGAGAAGCGATAACGAAAAGTATGCTGTAATGGAGATCTCTTGTGCGTTTGTACCTTAGGTCACAATGCTGACCCATTCATTGATCAAGTAATTACATCCTTGTTGATTAGTAAGCTTATCAGAATCATATCTCGCGACTCCTCATTACGTATTTAGTAGCACAACAGAGATGTTTTTAGTATATTCTGGAAAGTGAAAGCAATAGACATTTAGTATAGGGTCTGGTGCAGTTGCAGGCACCTAGAGATAAACATCCAACATATATCACACCTAGGTAAATAACTTATCATGAGAGCTTTGTGGGAGTTCCATGAGAAACAGGTTACCAGAAAAGACATTGGTAAACTAAGCCTAATAATTAACAGGCCTTAAGAAAGAAAGAAATACCTGGGTCGGGAAGTACCGAATGACATTGGCTTGGTTACCCCTCCAAAATGCCAATACACCCTCCTCTTTCAAAACCCTTCCGAAACAATGTCCTACACCATTATAAGGCTTCAAAAGCAGCCCTCTCTTTAATAACTCTCCTTGATTTTGCAACAAAAGCTTCACTCTCTCAATTGGTGCGGCTGCGCTTTTCGAGACGACCGCTGCCGCTCCACCCATTACCATATCTGTTGAAAATTTCTCCGAGGTTGCCATCGTGCTACTCTCTCAATCTCTCTCACTCTCAACCTGCAAAAGCATCACAAAATTTACTAGATGAGCAAAAATAATGACTTAGCAATCATATATCACCCTCACCAGTGAAACAGCAGTGAAAGCTAGAAATATTTATAGCACAAAGATGCACTTCAAAATAGATGCTACTGATCATCCCTTGAGGAAAGTTCAGTTAAAATTGATGTCGAGTTTAAATCCGAACCTTAGATGAACAGTACTTTAAATCTTCATTCTACTCAACTGACGCTGCACTAGCATGTCTGTATTGACTATCATTTAGTCTTCAATACTAACGTCTCTGCAACTGATTAATTCTATAGATTAATGCCGAGAATCAACCTGATAGAGAATAGACCATGATAACCTTGAGAGAGAGATAAAGAGCAAGCCAAGAGCTAACTATAGGAGTAGTCGAACAAATTTAGAAAATCACTCCAAGGAAAAAAGAAATAGGTGTCAGCGCTCAAATTATTACAGCTACAAAATTTTGCAAAAGATGAGACAGACATTTTTCCTTCCCTCAAAAAGTACGAGCACAATGTTCCCTGTGCAACACCGACATGACAACTGCTTAAAACCACACTTTTCTTTAGGTAAAAGCTTAAGACCACACTTCAAGTTGCAACTTGCAACCATTGCACAAAGCAAAGCCACAACGGCTATGTAGCACCGAAACTGGAACGTGGACGAGACGAAACGGGGACGAGAACGCCGGAACGGCAGTTTTTAGAAATTAGGGAGACGAAACGCCGGGGAAACGGCATATATAAAAACACACGTATATATATAAATATATATATATATAAATTTTAATGTAAATGATACCTAAATACACAATTGTAAATTATTAGACGAAATTAAAAGACAGTAATTAAAACCAAAACAAAATTAAGATCAATACAAAGAGAACACATTTACTTATTAAGTGGAAGAACTTGAGAAATTGGAGGTACTCGAAGTCTTTGAGGTTGTCTAGAAGTCTTGAAAGTATCCCAATTATTTTATCACGTATAAGCAGCTAGGTTTTAGATTGGGGGTTGGGGATCTTGATAGGATTAGTAATATATATCATATTTACAAGTCACATGTCTTATATTTTTAATTCGTTAGAAGACACCCGAGTGTTATTTCTAACCCAGGGGCGTTTCCAAAACGTTTCAAAAAGGGGGAATGCGTCTCCGGGAAGTTCCGCATAAGTTCCGAACTCATTACTTTTACCGGAACGCCATGTGGTGTTCCGGGAGCGTTTTGGGGAGTTCCGGCAGAGTTCCGGAGTCCGGGACGTTTCCGGAACGGGGACGTCACCCTACATGGAGTTCCCGTGCATCATAGCACAACGGCCTCGATCATGAACGACCCGTCCTTGACGTGCTGGTGAAGACCTCTGGAGTCTGGTATATGTCAAATGAAACAGTTTTCTGCAACACCCACACATCTATAATAAAGGGAACATCTACAGAATACTTTTCAACATTCTCCTAATTGACCATTGATTTTAGGTCTTGTGCATGAATAATCAAGTTGTCCACTGCTTGGAGTAGCCTGGACTTTGATATATGGCTCAAATGGTCGTGGAAACAGCCTCATTGGTTGATAATTTCAGGTTACACGGGATTGCCCAAACGCTATTCTCCATGAAATATGATTGTGCTTCTTCAGGTTGTTTCGTAGGTGTAACTATGCTTACTTGGATTCAAGACCATCATAGTACCCGTATTTCAATTCCTCTTAAAGTCATTTCTAGCAATCTCCCTATCTTAGGACCCGTATTCTATGCTTACTTGGATTCATGACCATCATTGGACCCGTATTCTGATTCCTTTTCAAGTCATTTCTAGCAATCTCCCTATCTTAGTAGGTTTATCTTTTCATTTGCACCTACTGCAGATAAAGGAGTCCCCAATTTGGCACAAAGTAAATTCATTCAAAATTTACCCAAATTTGCGAGTGTTAATGTTTTCTTACAATGGCGTTACAATACAGAGAAATTACCAGATATAACCAAACACAGACTCCATCCAAATTTAAACGGAGCCCCAATTGAATCGACATCGAATACAAATTCGACGGATTCTGGAGGAGCCATTCCAATTCATGGCGTGACCGCGAGCTATGCGAAATCCAATTTCAGATTTGTGCGTCTGTGTGTACTGATTAGGTTTTTGTTCCCACAGAGTATATTGGAGGGAGAGAAGAGTACCTGGAGAGAGTACAGAGCAGCGAATTCGCCGGTTTCTTCAGTCCGGTTCGTAGTCGCCGGCGAACAGAGGACGGAGAGAGATTGAGAGGAGGAAGAAAATTGCAGAGATGGAGTGCGATAATTGCGGAAGAGATCTATGGAGAGGGAATTAATTTCACTATTCCCCCGAATTTCATCATTATTCTGAAAAGACCGCTTAATTACTACTACCTCTGTTTCTTCTCTTTCACCTTAGGCTGACTTCTTTTACCCGTAACGGGGTCACTTTGACTCATTGATTTGGATAGCAAAACGATGTAATGTTTTGATAATTTTTTCATAGCAAAAGTAAAGTTTACTCTACAAGATCATGTAAAAATTATCAAATTCGTGTACTTTTTTACTAACCAAATCTCCGGGTTAAAGTGATCCAGTGAATAGTATCAAAAAGTGAAGTAATGTGAAAGAGAAGAAACAGAGGTAGTAATCCGTAGTGAGAACGGGTCGGTTCGGCCGGGAATTTCGCCACTTCGCCAACCGAACCGACCTACTCGGATGAGGAAGATCTCGAACCGAACCCGATCGTCAGCACTCTAAAACCCGCAAACTTCGGGTCAGTCAGTTTCGATCGGGGACAGGCGGGTTGAACCGGGTTTGGTCGAGGAAGATTCCAGCTTTCTTTTTGGCGATGAAGTCACTGGAAAAAAATGGCATAACAAAGAAATATTTCTCAAACAACTATGGGAAGAAGCTCCGGTGAGCAATAGCTTGGTCCGCGAGTGAGTTGTAGCCAGAAAAATACAATATCGAAGTTGTAGGTGAAGATTACGATCCATATTGAATCTGTGTGTGTTGTGTTGCCGACTTCCCAACTTTGTTTGTCTCCCATTTCACCTCTCTCCCTCTCTCTAGGTTCATGTATTTATTAGGCCAACTGGTAGTATTTATCTAAGGAAAGCAAATATGTTCGGGTAGGTCGGATAAAAACGGGTTAAAAATTATGTGACCAGTGAATCACACGAATTTGGTCGGGTTTGAGAAATCTCAACCCATATCGAATCATCTAAGATCATTTTTCGTTGTTATTGGGTCGGTTCGGCTTGGACCGATTGGGGCAGGCGGGTTTTTTGGGTTTTTACCAACAACGGGAATGGGGTGGGTTTGATATTAGTTAAGATTGTACGGGTCTCTCTGTAAATTTAGAATCTTTGCTTTGATGGGGGTGGAGGGTGCAATTAAGTAAAAAGTGTGAAGTGGTGTCCTTTTCATAGAAAACATTGATCTACCAATGATAGTGCTTTCTTCACTCATTCACAGCCATTAGTTTTTGGGATAGTTGTTGCACTAATATCTTCCCATATCCCAAAAGGGGAATAAGATATTTGAGAATGAGACGGAAACTTTCATTTCTTCAGTGTAATTGAGTTGGTGGTTCTTTTAGTGAAACATGATATATTAGTTTTTTTCACTTATTGTCTCTGCAGTTTGTAAAATTGTAACACTTCAGTAAATTGACATTACCTCTTTGATCAATTAGAATGCCCTTAATTATGCTTTTAATGCGTTATTGCTTAAGGTAGTTTATATATTTTACATGATTTTTATTTTGTCTCACTATTATTTCTTAAATTAATTAATTTATTTTTAAAACGGGGGAACCTATGCAATTACTTCCATATTCTTTCTGTGCACATTGGGTAAATCGCTCCCTGCTTGAGAGCATCTCCAATGCTACTAGTTATAAATTATTTATATTTTATTCAAAATTGTCATTCTTAATTTTAACTATACAAAAAAATGATACGATCTCTAATGCTACCATGTAAAAGTTAGTTAAAAGGTAGTTGTGGTAGCTAGGAATTAAATAAAAAAAATTAAAATATAAAAAGGAAAGGAAGATAGACACAAAATATTTAGCTATCCATTTTCCTGCTCTTTAAACATAAAGAGCGGGATAACTATCCGTTATAATAAATAACGGAATAGAGAGCCCATTGGAGACAAGTCATTTCAAGCAATGTCCATCATAGGACCATCTTAGTAGGTTTATCTTTCATTTGCACCCACTCCATATATACTACATAAAGAACCCAAGAGCTGCACAAGTAAATTCATTCAAAAATGTACCCGATTTCGCAAGGGTTAATGTTTTCCCAATCGAAACCACACTCAATGGCGTTACAGTACAGAGAAATTACCAGACATAGTCTACCATATTACCAATCACAGACTTCATCCGAGTTTGAACCGAACCTCAATTGAAACAACATCGAATTCAAATTCGATGGATTCTAGAGAAGCCATTTCAATTCACGGCGTAATCGCGAGCTATGGAAATCCAATTTCAGATTGGTGCGTCGATAGGTTTTTGTGTGTTAGAGGGAGAGAAGAGGAAAGGAGAGAGAACCTGGAGAGACGGAGAGCAGCGAATTTCTCGGTTTCTTCAGTCCGGTGCGTAGTCGCCTCGCCGACGAACAAGGGAGGAGGAGGGGGTGAGATTGAGAGGAGGAAGAACGTTGAGTGCGATAATTACGGAAGAGATCTCTATAGAGGGAATTAATTTCAATATCCCCCCAAATTGATCATTATTCTGAAAAGACCGCTTAATTACTAATCCTTACCACTCTGTTCCCTCTCTTCCTATCCCTTTTCTATTTCTGTCCCTTCCCTCTCTTTTTACCCCTTTCCTTATTTGGCCATTTCTTTTTTGCAAAAATATCATTTTGCCCTCAGCAAAATACCCCATTTTTTTTTACTCTTATTTATATCAGATTGGGCCACCACTATAAACTGATTAATGGCCCAATCAACACAATTAATCAACACTAAACAAACCCAACCTATACTAATTCAATTTGGACTAACCCAAACCCAATGTTTCTTATTCTCTGTGTCCTCTCCAAGGTGTAGGAAGAGAGGGAACGGAGTGGTACTTAGGGATGGCAATCGGGCGGGTTCAGGGCCATTTTAAGAAAACCCGACCCGGCCCGAGGACAAACCCGCGAAACCCAAGCATACCGAAAATTCTTACCCGAAATCTTACCCGTGCCCGAAAAACCTATGCCCGATTCAGCCCCAAACCCGAACCCACCCGATTCGTAACAAACCTACGAACATGAACAACCCGTTCAGGATCCAAATATCTCGTCTCCGACCATGACTATTGCAGAGAGGAACACAGCCCATGAATGTTCATGGTTCACAAAAGTTTCAAAAACCAGAAAAGAGATATCGAAGAAGAAGAAAACGAAGATTAATCGATCGCTCAGGCAAAATCACAACTTTCGCTGCTCAAACATTTAATCAGTTGAAGATCCACACGGTGACTCCATCTCATGTCTCACCGGGGCAAGTCACCAGAGTCGCAACTGTCGAGTTCCCAGATTTCTCTTTCTCAGATCTCATGTCAAAAGCACAATTGTGGGTTTCCCATATATTAGCTCTGATGATGATGAGATGCAAGTGAGAGATGGATCGATGAAGTTGAGAGAGAGAGAGGATGGGTGAAGAAACGGAGAAACAGGAGATAAGGCTGAGAAAGAATTGGAAAAGTTAAAAGAAGGTTAAATTGCACCGGAGGTACCCAAAGTTTGCCAAAACGAGCAAGTAGGTATCCAAATTTCAAAATCGAGCACCACAGGTCTCAAATTTTGGATTTTCGAGCAAGTAGGTACCCTTCCGTTAACTTTCCGTTAAAATTGGACGGAAAATTATAAAAAGACTGTTTTACCCCTTATTTTCTCCTCCTACTTTTTTTAAAATACAAGTTCTACTAAAAATCTAAAAAAAATTAAAAAATAATTTACTAATTTGATATATATAAGATAATGCAATATATTTCATCAATATTACATACTTTTACATCATTTCAAGATATGAAAATGTTTTCATTAGCAGATATCCGTCAATCTTAAAGTCTTTAACTTTTTTTAACAGTTTTTAAGAAAGATCTCAAAACTTCATAATTTCACATGTATTTTTTTAATAAAAAAATAACATACACGAATCTTTATTCATTTTGACAACTTACAAAAGAGTTGATAGCAGACATTCTTGAGTAGTTTTTATTGTAATGATTTGTATTTTTCATGCAAATGTAAAATAGATTATTGTATAAAATGTACAAAGATATTTGTATGTTATTGTTTCTTAAAAAAAATACATGGGAAATTATGAAATTTTTGATTCTTTTTAAACACTGTTAAAAAAATTAAAGATTTTAAGATTGACGGATATATATGTGTTAATAAAACATATTTTATATCTTGAAATGATGTAAAAATATGTAATTTTGATAAAATATATTGCATTATCTTACATATATCAAATTATTAAATTATTATTTTTTTTTAATTTTTTTTAGATTTTTTGTAAAATTTGTATTTTAAAAAAAGTAAGAGGTGAAAATAAGGGGTAAAACAGTCTTTTTATAATTTTCCGTTCAATTTTAACGGAAAGTTAACGGAAGGGTACCTACTTGCTCGAAAATCCAAAATTTGAGACCTGTGGTGCTCGATTTTGAAATTTGGGTACCTACTTGCTCGTTTTGAAAAACTTTGGGTACCTCCGGTGCAATTTAGCCTTAAAAGAACTATAGATTGTATTGATACGTTGTTGCATTTATCTCATTCATTCGGGTAAAGATCGGGTCCTGCGGCGTACCACACCCGACGGGGTTTTTGATATACCCTCACCCAAACCCGCCCGAATCCGAAATCATGAATGCCCGGTGCATGCCCGAACGGGCCGGATAAGGGCGAAACCGATTTATGTTACCCTGAACGGGAATGGAGTGGTTTTGATATTAGTTAAGATCGTATGGGTCTCTGTGTAAATTTTGAATCTTTGCTTTGATGGGGTGGAGGGTGCTATTAAGTAAAAGGTGTGTGAAGGGATGTCGTTTTCATAGAAAACACTGATCTACTAATGATAGCGCTTTCTTCACTCATTCACGTCAACCAACTTTCTTGCGTATTCTTTTTGGAATATTTAAGAATGAGACAAAAGCTTTCATTTCTTGAGTGTAATTGAGTTGGTGGCTCTTTTATTGAAAAGTGAGATATTAGTGAAAGTGAAACTATTGATTTTTTCACTTATCCTCACAGTTTGTAAAATTGCGACACTTAATCAAATTGACATAATCTCTTTGGTCAACTGGAATGCCTTTAATTATTCTTTTACTGCTTTATTGCTTAAGGTAGTTCATATATTTTTACATGATTTTTATTTTGTCTCATTATTGTTTTCTTACATTAATTAATTTATTTTTATAACGAGAGCCTATTCAATTACTTCACTACTCTTTCGGTGCACATTGAGTTAATCGCTCCCTGCTTGATATAGTTAGAAATCGTCAGACACATATTCCGTCCAAGTATCACTGTGCCTTCGAAAATTATGAGATTTCTACTTCTCCATGCCCGCCACAGTGCTAGGACGAAAATTGTTCCGTGTGCCGCAGAGAGATTGGAGATGGAATTCAAAATTCATTCATCATCTCGGCTACGACTTCATGTGCAAAGAGCATCGCCCCAGCACAATGTCCAAAACTAGCATCATCGGCTTACAATACATGATTTTTTTTTCCCTCAATCTCGTCCAATTTCCTCACCAAGAACATGATTCAGTTATATCAATTCCCCTTCGGGTCGAATGGTGGGTTGTAGTTGTAGGTAAGGACCAATGATATGCTCGCCACACCGTGACCATCGCCGCCATATGAACATTTGGTGTTTCAAAGCTTGGACATGCAATAATTTGGTCCAATACTTGATTGACCCGACCCATCCGCCCTAAGCCGCTTAGAGCGGGAGAGGCAACGCGAAAATGACAAATTAAAAAAATGTTGTGTTTGAGAGCATATGAACTCCAAAGTCCTTGAAAAACCAAGACCACTCGTCATTTTGGTTGTCATCGGAAGAACATTTTACAAAAAGTATAATTTTATCTAATATTGCTACAAAAAAGTCAAAAAGAAAGCAAAAAAAAATGACTTGTGTGCGTGCACTACACACCACTGCGAAATGAATTAATCCCTTGACTTATTTATTCTCTAAGGGTACGTTTGGTTTTCTAGGATTAGCGGTATTAGCTGGGACCGAACTAAATATAGTCTATGTATTAGTTAATATTGTGTTTGGTTGTTCTGAACAAACTTTAATACCGGTACTAAATAGTGGAAAATTGATGTTTAATATCTCAAATAAGTACCCTCTCATATGAGGGTATCAGCTAGATAAGACTATTTGTTACTTAATGCTGAATTAATATTATACGAAATCAAACACATTATTGATTATTGTTCAGATAATCCAATCCAATCATATTCGAAAAATTTAATCGGATAGTCCCAAAAACCAAACATGTCATATACTGTTTCACACTTAATCCGAAAAGAAAGAATTTTGATGAAAAACAGTTTTCTTTTGATATTTTGGCCGTTTAGTTTGAAGGAAAGTTGTGGGTTCCACAGATTTGAACTTTCCTCATAGTACTCAAAGTCCCGTAAAACACATCATATAAATTTGACAAGATTTTGCAGGAATCCTAGATTTGAACTATCTTTTCTTGCGAAGTGAACAGACAAGAGAAAGTGAAATTTATGTTTCTTTCTTTCTTTCTTTCTTTCTTTTTACCCTAAACCTATCTGCATCATTGAACTTGTGGCACTTAACGTACGACATTATCACTTTATCATGAAAACCACCGACATTATTCAAATGTGTGACACTTCACCTACTGCATTATCAATTTAGCATGAAAATCACCTGCATTATTGAAATTTGTGACAGATAGCCTATTTTAGTTAGTCTCAGCTACGAGAAATAACGGGAATCGTGTAAACGTTAGGCAATAACGCATTTGCAAGACGGGGTACATGAATGATGTAAATGCGTCATTGCGTAACGTTTGCACTATTTCCGTTACTTTCCGTAGTTTAGACTAGACTATTTGTCACAAATTTGAATAATGCAAACGGTTTTCATTGCAAATTAATAATGCAGTAGGTTAAGTGTCACATATTTGAATAATGCAGGTAATTTCCATGGTTAATTGATAATGCTGTTGATTAAGTGTCACAAATTAAATAATGCAGATAGGTTTAGGATAAAAATTCATTTTTTTCGGGAACAACTTTCGGAGACTAAATTTCTTGTCAAATGAACTAGGAAATTGGTACTAAAACCTCTTATCAAATGACTATTTGTTTCATAAACTTACCCTAATTTAAAATTGGACATCTAACCTTCATTTGTGAGAGGCAAAAGTTTGTATTTCTTCGGAGGTTAGATTTTCAATTCTGAATTCGGGTGAGGTTAGATGACCGATTGTCCCCAAATGAACACAGTCAAAAGAAAACAGAGAACCAGAACTTCGGTTTTCAACCGATTCCGACGAAGACGTGCCCTGCAGCGGTGTACCGACGGTGAACGGTGCACCGGCGAGGCCGACGTCATGAACCTCTGTTCTAGAGGTCGTCTTGTTGGTGTGGAATTTGATTTCATGTAGTCGACGGCCTTGGGTAAACCTGTAAGTCCGATTTCATTTGCTCACTCATATAATATTATATTTCCAGCTCATTCTCTATTCCATACTTGGTTTGTTTCCTCTCTTTCTTCCAACTTTGACTTTTTCATCCGTAGGCATGTCATTTTGACCCGGTGATTTGGATAGCAAAATGATGCACTTTTTCGGTAATTTTTCATAGTGTTGTAGAGTAAAGTTTACTGTACAACACCATGAAAATTTACCAAAAAGTTAGATCGTACTGCTAATCAAATTATCGGGTTAAAGCGGCCTGATGAATAGTGGTAAAACTCAAAAGTGGAAGAAAGAGAAGAAACAGAGGAAGTATATCTTATGATTGCTCCCTAACTTGATTGTTTGGGTGAAATTGATGCTAGTGCTTATGAATTGAAAATTGGGGGTTTTTATTCCCAAGGTTGCATTAAATTATGTGAATTCTAGGGTTCATTGGTTAGGGATTGTGATGTTGGAAATTGGGGGATTTCGATACATGGATGATTCTGTCAAAATAAATAAATAAATAAATAAATAAATAAATAAATAAATAAATAAAAAATCGCATCGTGTCTTTGCCCTTTAGCCACATCCTGACTTTCACCACTATTCACTGGATCACTTTGACCCGGTGATTTAGATATCAAAATGATGCAATTTTGTGATAATTTTTACATGGTGTTGTGGAGTTAAAGTTAACACGGTGAAAAAATTATTGAAAAATAGCATCGTTGTCGTGTCCAAATAACCCGGTTAAAGTGACCCAGCTACGAGCCAAAAAGTCAGGATGGAGCTAAAGAGTAGAGAAGGAGTGGTATGACTTAAAGAATTGATGATTGAGAGAATTGAAAGTTGGCAATTTTTTTTTTAATGTGTTTGATTCTGGTTTTGGTGACTATGATTGGTTGTTGCTATAATCTCACAATCTCACATCAAAACAAGGCAGATTCCCCCCAAAAAAGGTATCAAAGTAAAAACCACACCTCCACTGCCAAAGAGAAAGCTTGTCATGAAAACTCTGCAACTCTCTTAACTTGAACTGTGGTCTCTGTTTGCATCTCCCCGTAATCTAAGAAACAAAACTCTATCTTGCTGGGCGCATGCTCCAGGACACGACCCCGAAAGAGTCCTTACTGAAAGATCCCCTTTGCGAACAAGTTGAAAAACTCTTCAAAGGAGGAGGGGTGGTGTCGCTCTCTGGATCTCAACTGGGACAAACGTCTTCAGGGTCACAAATGGTCGACTCGTAAAAATGTTGTTGAGTATGCATGATACAGTTTAAGTGGATTGTGGGAATTGGCCAAGAATACAAGGTTAAATCATGTTCGATCCAGCTTGCCTTCTCGGTTTGAAGTATCTTAGGCTTGGAGATCACTATATCAGAGAGCATGAGCTTTAAGCTTGTATATGCTCCCTCTTCCCAAGGCAAATTGCCACGATGTTTCCTCCTCGAGAGTCAAAACACGATATTAACTTTAGCAAATCGTAAAACCACTTTTCTATGACAATTATCTCCAAGGGTCAAATCACCAAATTAGCCTTGAGTTTGGTTCGAGTGCATGTGTATTGGAAAAGGTTATAGTCGAGGGTCAACCACCAAATTAGGCTTATGTTTGGTTAAGAGACTATTTGGTAACAGGGAAAGTACTTATCGACTGAAAATAATCTGAACAAATGAGCTCGCTGAAAATCTTAAGTACCCGAGAATCTAAAATCTGTTTGTTATAAGCTGAAAATCTGCAAAATGTGATAAATCTACAAAATTAGAGAATAAATGTTTTGTAGGTTTTCAATTACAAGTGCAATAAAATATCCTGATAGAATTAAATCAAAAGGTTGCACTAAGTAGGAATGGAAGGAAGTGATGAGATTACACAGAAGTACAATTATCACCAGTTTACAACAGAGGAAAAATTGAATTCAACCACAATTGAAGCAAACGAAAATAGAAAATTAACACACAACATTTTTCAATGACGGAAACAACTTAATTGGAAGGTTTATTCAGAACAAATCACCAAACTTTTCATGGGTGATCTGATCAATCCGCTCGATCATTTCGATCGTCAAATGGTTCTTCGAGTCTCCCACCGTACCTTTTCTGTAGAACATGTTGTTTGGGGTGCCGTTGGCATTTGTTCCATGCATATTCACCTCCAAATTTGCCTGCTTCTCAAAACTACATAGTCGTATTATCCCTTTCACGACCCCATTACTCTCCTCCTCTGAAGAGAAAGGTTGTCCCAGAAACTCGGCCACTCTCTTTACCTGGGCCATTGTGTGTGTTTGCATATCTTCGTACTTTAGAAACAGAACTTTATCCGGACGTGTCATGCTTGCTTGGTGATACTCCACGACGTGTTCCCAAGACGGTCCATTAGGAATGAGTCCTTTGCAGAACAAATCAAAAGACTCTTCAAATGAGAGGGATGGGAGATCCTTATTGGAGGATCTAACCGTGGAAATGAAATGAAACATCGAGACAAAAACGTCTTTGGGATCGCGACACACATAGACTATGCGACAGCCACCACCGGATTTCGTAGTAACAGATTCAGGCAGCAAAGAGTAAGGGATGTGAGTGGCGAATAGACGAGGGGAAGGCATAGTGTCAACATCCGTACCGAGATGACTTTTGAGAAGCAAAATCTCTAAGAAAGGCACACAATCATGGGGATTGGTGGTAAGTAGAGGATGACTACTAGTGGTGTCGTTGTAATCAATGTTGAAGCTGTTCCGGTTCATGATTGCGAAGAGAATGGATTTAAGCCAAGTGGTGCCCGATTTAGGGAGGGACGTCAAGAGAACGTCAGAGGGTCGAGCCTTGAAATGTTGTTGAACATTCATGATACCTCTTATGTTGAACAGGTGATTGCTGGGCATTAACCAAAAACCTTGGTATAAGCATAGTGCCTCGTCCATCCAACTTGCTTTCTCCTTTGGAAGAGTCGAGATCAGATCATCATATCCTCCTCCTCCTTGGTGGTTCATCTTCTCCTCCTCCATGTTTTCAGATGAATCTCCTCCTCCTCCTTGTTCCATGCCAGTTCTTCCGTTTACGGAACAGAAGTTGGAGGAACCTATTTGAGAAAATTAGAATGAGAAGAGAAATCAAAACTGATTTCAGATTGATGATAATTGATGCATCTACTGATTGTAACTTGCGGCGACTTGTATAAACGTGTCTTTCTCTCTGACCAAGTATAAGCTGTTTTCTGTTATTATCTATTCTATCCATTGATATAAACAGAGGATTTACTTCAGCACTACCGCACTCCCTCTATAATAATAACGGCTAACATTGCCACCCGAAAATTCAACTAGTACAAAAGATATTTAGGATATTTGATTTGCATCCAGGCCCTCAAAAAGAATTCCTCCTTACGGAGCTCCAACTCCTCACCATAGCATAGATTTGAGTTTAAAAACTTAAAATTGAAGAATTTTCAACTTTGTTGTTGTTGAAATAATGGAGAAATGCAGGATGGGCACGGTGATTTCGGCCGTGAGAGGTGATTGTGACGGTGTTTGCGGTCGTAGCAAAAGAAATTGTTCACACACTTTGTATTAATATAATTTGATTGACATTATCGATTCAGGCAGTGCGAGCTGAAACATAACTTTTGGGCTAAAAACTTAAGAAGTATGTTAAGACTTAATAAAGTAATGAAATTAACATAATCACAAGCAATTTTACAACAAATGAAGATTCAAATTCAACAAGTACAGAAGCAAAAGAACAAAAGGAAAAAAAATAGAAGAAAACAAAAAAGAATTTCACAAACTATATCTATGGCGCAGAAGTAATGACAGGTTCAGAACAAATTGCCTAACTTTTGTCGTGTCAGCTGGTCAAAGCATTCGGTCATTTCTGGTGACAAACGGTTCTTCGAATCCCCAACTTCACCTTTTCTATAGAAAACCTCATATGGGACACCATTGCGATTTCTTTCATGTCTATTCACTGCCAAGTTTCTCTGCTTCTCAAAACTACAGAACCGCTCTATTCCTTGCACTATTCCATTAGTCTCCTCCTCTAAAGTAAAAGGTTGTCCCATAAACTCGGCCACTTTCTTAACCTGACTAATCGCGTCTGTTTGCATTTCCTCGTACTTGAGAAACAAAAATTTATCAGGTTGCGCCAGGCTTGCTTGATGATACTCCACGACATGATCCCAAAAGGGTCCAGACGGAAAGATCCCTTTGATGAACAAGTTGAAAGACTCTTCAAAGCAGAGGGGTGGTAGCTCTTTGGATCTCGACTTGGACATGAAATGAAACATGGAGACAAACACGTCTTTGGGTTCGCTGATATACGTGCACTATTCGACAACCACCATCGGTTATAGATTCAGGCAACAAAGAGTAAGGCATGTGAGTGGCAAAGAGACGAGGGGAGGGCATACTGTCAACGTCTGCAATGGGGGGTGAGTTGAAGAGTTGGAGTTCCAAGAAAGGTACACAGTCATGGGGGTTTTTGGTGACCAGAGGATGATTGTTGTCGTTGATGTCGTAGGTTTTGCGGTTCATGATTGCAAAGACAATAGATTTAAGCCACGTGGTGCCGGATTTAGGCATAGAGGTCAAAAAGATGTCAGAGGTTCGAGTCCTGAAATGTTGTTGGGTATACATGATACCTTTTAAATCGACTGTGGGACTTGACCAGCAACCTTGGTATAGGGTCAAGTCATCTTGGATCCAGCTTGCTTTCTCGGTTGGAAGTGTTAAGATCAGCTTGTCGTAACTCTGGTATATCCTCTCTTGTCTAGTGATGATAAGTCTCCTTATTCTTTGACAGTAGTATTAAAGTTACCCCTCTCGCAAATGAGTGTCTGCTCAGTAGAAGAGCATTTTTTGACAGAGGATGCAGCCATAACAAATTACTAAAAAGAGGGAATGGATCAGTTCAGAAACAATGAACAAGTTCAGATCTCTGGAAGTAATCTTTCTTCTTGTGATTCGCATGGACTTTATACACGTCAACTAGGAGCTCGCTATCTTTAGAAAAATAAGGACCTCGATCATTCTTTGATGTGTAGATAAGTTCCAGTTGGTTTCTCTATTAGTATTTCACAGCATTATCGATTGCAACAGACTAGCAACTAGTACATTATTGTTCTCACGTCTGAATACAAACCAGAAGAAAAATATAAATAAATAAACGAAAAAGTCGCAAACACCTTTTTAATAGATAGCTTGAAAGCACTGGAACACGGCACCTGAAATAATCAATTAGGCAATGGAAAAAAGCAAGTTGATAAACAATGTCATCAGTAATGAAAGCATCTGGCTTTGCATGTTGAACCAACCTTGAGCTTTGCCCCTGGTTAGGGCATACACGCTAGTTCGAATATAGGTCATGAGCTTGATCCTCCCTCTGTTGCAGAATTAGTGTCAGGTTGGACTTTTTACTTAGTTTTAGGAGGTGCTTTTGATTTTATACATTTACGAAGTAGCGAAATATTTGAACTTGTATGTCTCCGTACTACTAAATACATGTGTAAAAAGATCACTTTTATTACCATTCGTTTCTTTTACATCTGTATATCAATCGATTGCCACAGCTTCATTATGGTTCATGAGTGAAATCAAAATATTCGTATCATGAATATGTTTCTTACCTGTATCAATTTTAGTTGTTGTCTTTGTCTTACTGTATTTAATTAGTTACGGGTACCATATAGAAATAGTCTTAAATATTCTGCTCGATGTTGAAACTAATTCCAAAAGTCTTTCCATAATCTAATGGATGACAGACCCATGAAACACATGATCTGCATGATTTGAATTTCCTAACCGATGGTTTGTATTTTGTAGAAGAAAATTAATACTACTACTGCTACTATAAGGGAAGTGGGTCATAATTTAGATGGTCTGGCAATAATATTCAAGTCATTACTAGAGAAATTATCGTGGTAATTAAACAGAAGACTTGCTCCAAAAGATTGGATCTGAGTACCAATCGTGTATATGGTACACATCATATGGGTATCCTTCCCTGTATTGACTGTAACAACTAAACAATGAATGTACCGTATGGGTATCCTTACCTGTATTGACTGTAACAACTAAACAATGAATTAGGAGTGAACTTACATTTTCATGAAAGATGGAGTACACTAAATCAGAAGTTTATAACTTGAATTTTATGTGTACCAGTCGTGTATATGGTACACGGATCTTGTTTCGATCACTTTTCATGGATCACCATATTTAATCATCTTGTCAAAAGTTACGATGTAAAGAGTGATTTTTTTCCAGTTACGTGTCTGATCAAGTTTGTTATACTCATATCATAGGGTTCGTGAAAAAAAGCTTCTATATGACATCTTGAACGAGTTTCAAATGATCGCAGTCATACGGCGGCTGTGGTCTGTTTTGACAAGGTAATTTCTGCCATTTTAGTTGTTGTATGATTGAATCACAATGATAAGAAAAATATTGTCACAATCAGAGGTACAAGAGTACTGAAGTTCGACAACTGCAGGTGTGAAAATCTTCTTTCCCTAACTGGAAGGAGTGGAAGTGTCTTGTTATCAAATCTTAGTGGCTGAAAGTGTCTTTTATCCTTTTCAATGTCATTACTGTCTGGCTCGCGAGGAAGTGATCCAGTAAGCGAAGATTATGATGATACTAGTACTTCGCCTGAAAAGAAACAGTGTGAGACCTCCAATCTTCCACCGCATCCGAGGAGGACAAACCCGGGAAACGGTGTACCGACGGAGAATGACGCACCGGCGAGGCTGACGTCATGAATTCTGGAGGCCGTCTTGTTCGCGTGGCGTTTAGTTTCATCAAGTCGGCAGCTGCCATTGGTGAACCTGTAAGTCCGATTTCATATGCTCTTTCATCTAATATTCTGTCTCAGCTCATTCTTAATTTGGTCCATATCTTGTATACAATGCCCCTGTAAATGATTCATTAGGTGCGTTGATTTCTCTATGTTAGGGCTAATGATATGAAAGTTGGAATTTAGGATTCCTTGGTTAGGGGTTGTGATGGTGGAGCTGGGGATTTCAGTTCAAGTATGTATGTATGACTTAAAGAATTGGAAATTTTGGGGGGTTATTCAGTAACTATAGGATTTGATAATTGAAAGTTCGTAATTTTTTAATAGTTGATTCTGGTTTTGGTGACCATGATTGGGTTTTTGCAACAATCATGATGGTAGGGATGCAAACAGTTCGGTTCGGTCCGGTTTGAGGGAAAAAAATCCAAACCTCGACGGTCCGGTTTAGTCTCGGTTCGGTTTCGCCTCGGTCTCGATTTTAGGCGTTTCGGTCCGGTTAAACCGGCGGTTTGCATATTAGTACCAAGTGAAACTTAAAATTAGATATGTAAACTAAAAAATGTAAAAAATTATATATTTTGAAATATTTGGGAGTAAAGTATATTCAGTCGAATCTACAACCGTTTTCTTGATATTATGAGAATGTTTTACAAAAAAAAAATCAAGCAAGCACTACATAATATGGACGCAGCTTGAAAATTTTACATGAAAAAATAATAATACTATGTTTTGGGTATATGAATTCTATGCAATATGGTTCAAACGGTTTATTACGGTTTAACCCGTTCGGTCCGGTTCGGTTTGTCTTTTGAACGGTTTGTTCTCGGTTCGGTTTATTTCGGTCCGGTTTAGCTCGGTTCGATTCGGTTTGCGGTTTCCTGGTTTGAACTTTCACCCCTACATGATGGTACTGGGATAAGGCCTAAGGGGTACAATTATGGGGATAACAGATATATTGAGATACGAGATAAGATATGATATACCGGGATAAGACATGATAAGTGATTATTGTTTTCGAGTTTTGGTTAGAGCAGGATATGAGACATGATGTGAAGAAGAGTTTGTGTCAAAATGACCATACTGTCGTGAATTTGGATCCGAAACTGTTGTTTTCTAAAAACATTTTTCGCTATACTTCATTAACAAATTATATTTTTAACTGTATTATACATCAACTTATACTTTGTAATTAAGAGATGATTATGTTTACTTCATAAATAACAAGAACAAAACAGAAAAAACAAAACAAACAGACAAAATACAAAAAGAAGAACAGGATGAACTTCAGAGGACAAAAAAGAAGAAGAATTGCAGGAAGGAGCTTCAGTTAAATTACTTTAGGATACTCAGCTACATAGTCATTTTAACACAATCTATTAATTACTCTCCTCAAAAACTACATAGTCGTACGATTCCTTCCACGATCCATCAATTACTCTCCTCCTCTGAGAAAAAGTCAGCTACTCTCTTAACCTGGCCAATTGGGTCTGTTTGCATCCATCCAACTTGCTTTCTCCTTTGGAAGCGTTGAGATCAGATCATCATATCCTCCTTGGTTGATCTTCTCTATGTTTTCAAATGAATCTCCTCCTCCTCCTTCACTGTTAGCCGTTTCGTTCACGGATGGAGAAGCAGAACTACTAAAAGTGGATGCCATAACAAAATACTACGCAGTACTCTTCTATTTGAGAAAATTAGAATGTGGAGCGGAGAAATTAAAACTAATTTCAGATAGATGCATCTTGCCAGGACTTCTATAAACAATCTTTTAATGAAGTAAAAGTTGTACAATGATATAAACAATCCTATTACTATGTTATTATCTATTCTATTCAATGATATGACGGAAATGCAATTTTCTTAATTGTTATTGATTTTCTATTTTACTTTTTAGTTATATGCACAATCGATCTGACTAACCAGTGACAGAGACTTCACAGAGAAAACATGATTATGTGTTGACACTGAGACAATTTTAAGCAATTTTATTTCAGAACGTACAATTTAAGATTCGCTTCCAAGTTCCACCAGAAGTAGCAAGAGATGAAAATGGAAAACATACCAAAACAAGAGAAATGACGGTTCACAAAAGCTAATGGCAGATGATCAGAACAAATTGGGTAACTTTTGCCGCGTGATCTGATCACAGCGCTCGGTCATTTCTGTTGTCAAATGGTTCTTCGAATCTCCCACCTTACCTTTTCTATAGTAAAACTCATTAGAAAGCCCGTCGACATTTTTCTCATGTTTATTCACTGCCAAATTGCTCTGTCTCTCGAAACTACACAGCTGCACTATTCCTTGCACGACTCCGCTACTCTCCTCCCCAAAAGAGAAAGGTTGTCCCAAGAACTGGGCCACTTTCTTAACCTGAGAAACCGCATCTGTTTGCATGTCTTCGTACTTGAGAAACAAAACTTTATCAGGACGAGTCAGGCTTGCTTGATGATACCCCAAGACATGATCCCAAAAGGGTCCATACGCAGAGATCCCATTGAGAAACGAGTTAAAAGAGTCTTGGAAGTAGTGGGGTGGTAGCAGCTCTTTAGGTATCAACTTGGACGCGAAATAGAAGAGAGAAACAAACACATCTTTGGGATCACGATACAAGTGCACTATCCTACAATTATTGGTAACAATGGATTCCGGCAACAAAGAGTAAGGCATGTGAGTGGAAAAGAGTCGAGGGGAGGGCATGTTGTCAACGTCTCTAACCAGGTTTGACCTGGAAAGCCGATAGTCCAAGAAAGGTACAAGGTCATGGGGGTTAGTGGTAAGCAGAGGATGATTAACGTCGTTGATGATATTGTAGGTTTTGCGGTTCATGATTGCAAAGATAATAGATTTAAGCCATGTGGTGCCGGATTTAGGGATGGATGTCAAAAAGACGTCAGAGGGTCGAGTCCTGAAATGTTGCTGAATGTACATGATACCTTTCAAGAGACTTTTGGAATGGAAAAAACCTTGGTATAGGATCATGCCTTCTTTCTTTGGAAGTGTAGTGATCAGCTTGTCGTAACTCTCATATATCTTCTCTACTATGTCTTGTGATGACGAATCGCCATCTTTGTTGGTGTCAATGTTGGTTCTCTGGCCAGGATTAGCAGAGGACGCCGCCATAACAAGTGTAACTATGAAAATAGAAAGAGGGGGTGGAGTTCGAGAATTTTAACTGAACTGATCAGATCTCTGGGATTGATCTATCTTCTTCTTCTTCTCCTTGTGAATAACGAGCATCTACTAGCTGAGACTTGCAAGAGCCTTTTATAAGTAGAGTTGGGGTCCACGCAAAGTGTCGGTATGATAGAAATTCAAAGAGAGAAGTAAGAGACTTTCCGGATGTAGAGAAAATCATGTGGCAAAAGGTCGATGGATCGATATGTGAATCTATTTGATATTAACCATAGTTGGGGTCCGCACACAACTGCGTGTAAAAGATATGCCAAACGTAGAGAAAAATATTTTGCAAAAGGTGGAGAGATATGTGAATCTTTTTGTTATGGTTAGAGCTGGGTCCACACAAAGTGTTGGTATTATTCTGTCTCACCTCTTTTGTACCATTTGGACTTTTACCACTATTCACTGGTCACTTTGATCCTATGATTTGGATAGCAAAATTTTGTAATTTTTTAATAATTTTTTCATAATTTCGAGAGTAACTCTTACTCTACAAGACCATAAAAAGATTATCGAAAATTTACATGATTTTGCGATCCAAATCACCGGATCAAAGTGACCAAATTACGGGTGAAAAAGTTAAATGGTGCATTTCAACGGAGTGGTATTTGGTACTATAGAAATTCATAGACAGAAGTGAAAGATATACCAATCGTAGAGAAAACTATTTTGCAAAAGGTGGAGCGTTACTTGAATCTATTTGTTATGGTCCACACAAATGGTTGGTATTATAGGAATTCAGAGATAGTGGCAATGGCCTTTTCGGATGTTGAGTAAAAGATTTTGCAAAAGGTCGATAAATACACGATTTTGTATGCTATGTTACTTGAATTATAAATCATAAGTTTATAACTGTGTTGTATTTCTTCTGTTTCTTTCTCTTGAATTAAATCATAAGTTTATAACTTGAATTATAACTTGAATTATAATAGGAGAAATATTTCTCCTCTTTAAACTGGGGAGTAATGAGTCTGGAGTCATAAGTAACTGTGTTGTACTTCCTCTGTTTCTTCTCTTGCTTCGTATTTTGACTTTTCCGGGCACTATGACCAGTCGATTTGATTAACCAATCAATGCAAGAATTTGGTAATATTTTTATGTTGTTGTAGAGTAAACTTTGCTCTACGACGCCATGAAAAGATTATGAAATTCTTGCATCGTTTGCTAACCAAATCATCAGGTCAAAGTAATCCCGAGAATAGTGAAGTAGGAAGCAAGAGAAGAAACAGAAGTATTACTACAACTTGGTGATATACTTTTTAAGGAGGTGATTTACTAGTTAGCATTATACTTATAAATTGCTCTACAAGTTTCCTCTTCATTTTTTAGTATATCTTTCATTGAAGTACAGATAGAACACTAATATCTTTGTTGTTTTGTCCAAAATATTGAAAATTACTTGTATAGTAAAAAAATGTATAGTAAAACTCCCATAAACATGGACACTAACACAAAACACAGAGTGTGTGTCGTAGAAGCAGAGAAAACACAAAATACTAAAATTCAAAAATAAAGAGGAGAATATTATTGAAGAATCTAAGCGAGAGAATTTAGAGCTCAATAAGATTGTCTGCGTGGAGAGGGAGATGCTCCATTACACACTGGATAATCTGAGTCAAAATACATCTCATAAACGAACACACGATACATATATAGCAACATTTCAGCACACAAAAGCAGTAAATAACTACTTCCTAAGACTTCGGTAACCAGTAAAACAATGCAGATAATGGAAAAGTGAGCAATTACTTCCTGATCATGCGCCACTTCTTGAGTGACGCAATTTCTAACGTGCATGCGCAAGTGCACGGTCAAGTAATAGAGTGGAGTGTATTTCAACTCCGAGTTATCGAATCCCACGTGGACAAATAGTAGGTTTATTACTAACTAGAAACTAATCTAAAGAGTAAAGGAACAAAGGAGAGGAGTTTGGTTTTTTGGTTTTCTAATATAACTTAAATATGACGCAAAGCAAAAAGAGTTGTTGATTAATACAATGAGATAGGTACGAGGTTGCCTACAGATCCCCTAGGGTATTTCATCATTCCGAATTTCGTCTAGAAACACGCATGCTTGATCTCAGTTATGGCCGCGTTGAAACATTCACAATGCACTCCCGGTCTCATGTGAAACTATGCTATCGTCATCAACTTGTCACCTCCCGGGCCATAAAGTCAACTATTCTAGCATGCCTTAGTAATAATTCTACGCGAAATCTAACGGTTCACCTCCCGGTCCCCCCCCCCCATACAAAATTAGTTACTATTTTATTTCCTAGGTTAATCCCCAAACTCTCCCGAGCATTGTGTTTCGCCCGATAACAACCCGAGGTAGCTAATCTAGGTTTGCATAAGATGAAGAACAAGAATAGAAAAATAACTCTAAACCATATACTGGCATAAGTACATAGAACGTGAATCTAAATCAGAATGTCGAAAGCGTATCCATAACCCTAGGTTCCCCCGTAGGAACCTAGCAAATAATATAGCTAGACACGAAGTATATCACGCTAAAAGATAAAGAGAAGAAGAGAATCAAACGCCTGCATCCTTGCGTTCGATGACCCATGATCTTCGTCTTCGCTCCCGAGTTGCTCTAGGCCTTCTCCGTATGTTACTGATCCCTTCTCCAGGTCCCTAGGTCGTTTTTGTAGTCCCCCACCCCGACATTTCCTAAGCTGCTCAAGAAAGGTACAATGTCATGGGGGTTGGTGATGAGCAGAGGATAACTTTTAACGTTGTTGATGATGTTGTAGGTTTTGCAGTCCATGGTCGCAAAGATAATGGATTTAAGCCATGTAGTGCCAGATTTAGGGATAGATGTCAAAAAGATGTCAGAGGGTCGAGTGTTGACATGTTGCTGATTGTACATGGCACCTTTTAAGAAACTTGTGGAATATAACCAACTACCTTGGTATAAGATTAAATCATCTTGGATCCAGCTTGACCTGGGAAGTGTGTTGATCAGCTCGTCGTAAATCTGGTATATCTTCGACCACGAATCACCTTCCTCTTCTTTGCTCGTAATGTTGGCTCTCTGCGGGTCAGGATTAACAGAGGATGCCGGTGCCATAACAAAATGCAAATGAGTAACTGCTATAAAAATAGAAAGACAGAATGAAGTTGAGAACTACAACTAACTTGAGATCTATATGAATATTGATCTCATATTCTTCTCCTTGAGATTAA
Source organism: Linanthus parryae (assembly GCA_023055425.1). Lineage (NCBI taxonomy): Eukaryota > Viridiplantae > Streptophyta > Magnoliopsida > Ericales > Polemoniaceae > Linanthus > Linanthus parryae. The sequence goes on along the minus strand of JALGPY010000008.1, from coordinate 13,184,864 downwards.
CACGGGGCTTTCATTTATACACGTCGCTTTCAGGCAGGCTTTCAGGCGTTGACGGCACACAATGTGTCGGTGATATGCCATCTTCAATTCAGGTTCTGTAACACCTCCAAATTTTCATTACTGAAATTCCATTCGTGCCCTTGTCATGGAGAATTATCCACCATGATCAGGAGAAAGGATATTTGCTTTGGATTCATAAAACACACTTTATTACACAAAAGAGTTCACAAGCCTTGTTCAGAGTTATTACAAACCATTATATTACAACAGCGGAATAGTGAAATTACTACTTTATTCATGCGAGGCGATGCTTCCACTAGTATGCGACGTCCCCATCCCTAACGTCGGCCTCTCCTGTGGTGGTTTTACAAAACGGACACCACGGTTGAAAAGTCAGTAAATACTGAATGAGAACGCATCACAACGCGTAAATCAGAGTGAGGCACAGTTAAGTATAAAACAAGTTATGACATGCTCAAGTATTCCAAAAATCAGTTTAGTTCTTTAATCAGGGTGATCCAGTACCAATAATCATATCCATTGTGAATGACGAAATAATCCGCTCGAACCAATTCCACCTCAGCATCTAGACCTTAAGTGTCGACACCCCTACGAGGGAAACTGTTGTCTTAAGGGAGTAGTACTAGAGCCTTACCCTGTGCTAATGCGCCCTAGGGGAAACCATAGAGCCACATTCGACTCAATTCTCAAGCTTTGCTTGGTCAAACCATATCAATTCTCAAGCTTTGCTTGGTCAATCCATATCGAGTCCCCGAGAGATCATGTTTCCACTTTACGTGATTAGTAGCTTAGACATTCTGAAAAGTCTCATTATTATCATTTCTAAAATCTTATCAAGTAGTGAAAATCATTTATTCTCGAGCAACAAGTTCCCAAAGTATTGAATTCCAACATGTGAATGTACAGAGTTCGATCAACGCAATGACATGTTTAGTAAACACAAGTATTGAGTAAGCATAAGAAATGCGTTCAAAACATTTAAAAGTCAAGGCAAGTAGATGCTTTATATCAAACACGTGTTTTGAAGAGTAAGGGTCGAGCCCACGAACTCACCTACAAGTTCTGGCGATAGTTTAGATGTAACCGACGTACCTTCGTCTATGAAGTCGGTGTCTACAAATAAGGATAAATCTTAATTGATAATTAATCGCTTAATATGCAAGTGTACTATAAATGTCAAGTGAGTTGATTCTAGTTAATTACTTGGTAGTGACCTAGTCATATTTTAAGGATGTCCTTTAATTAAGCTACAACATTGTTTATTTGTCAAAATGACTAATTCCAATTTATTTGCTAAACACTATATTAATTATCAAATTTAATTAATTAATATTAATATTAATTTACTAATCTTCATCCTACTAACACAAATATTTTTTACTAACCACTAATCGTTATTTACTACACTAAAATTTAATTAGTTCTTACGTATTTATAGTGTAGGGTAGCTAGAAACGTAGTTGTACACTTACCTCCCCTAGACTGGTCCAATTCTCAAAACATGAGTTGTTGCTAGTTTCAGATTATACATTTACAACCCCCCATTTCAAGAATAATTGCCATATGCATTTCTGACGTTCTGTTTTCAACTAATTTAACATGGATGACTCCCGGAACGTGTGAGAGTAGGAATGTGCAAGAACATGTAAAATACGACGTGGGAAAAGAAGGTTATACCGAGTTTCTGATGAAATAAGCGGTGGCCTAGCGCGGGCTGTTTTAACCTCTTCGGCTTGCAAGAATGGTGTTAAGATAGTCTTTGGAGTGTCACAGAGTGGACGGTAGCAGCCGTGTCCCAAGTAATGGTCGTTGGCAGGGTTTGTGACGAAGGTAGCTACTTGACGTTGCTAGAGTAGTTTTAGTTTGGCAACGATTCGGGATCCGTTTTGGTCTTGTTTGATCGTGGCTAAGAAACAAAAGTTGTAGGTAACAAGTAGAGGGATATGTAGGGGAAAACAGAGGTCGATTTGGATCTAAAACGAAAGAGAACAAGGAAGAACAACACCACTGTCCAGTGGGTACTGTTCGGCTATACCATTTTCTGTGCGGGGTGGATTCGGACTCTGTTTTGACTTCATTTGGTCGAGGACAAAGAACAAAAGTTGTAAAGGAAAAGTAGAGGAAGAAGTGGTTAAAATTTGGGCCAATTCGGAGTTGTAACGAATGAGATACAGCAAGAACAAGTTCGCTGTCCAGTAGTCGCTGCTACTGTATCAGGCTGTTACTTGTTGTGGCTGTTGGGGCTGCTTCGGGTGGTTGTTTTTGCCGGTTCTTTGCTGATAAAGATGCTATGAATATCAGGGAGTGAGTGTGTGATTTAAGGGGTGGTGCTTGTGGTTCTTGTGTTGGTTTGAGATGAGAGAGAGAGAGAGAGCTTGAGTAGGTGGTTATGGAGTTTTTCGGCGATGAGCTATGGTGTTGTTGGGTGTGATGGAGATGGCAAGGATGATGAGGATGATTATGAAACTGAGAGAGGTTGTAGTTATGTTGTTATGGTGAAATGGAGCTACGGGAGGGTGGTATTTATAGGGAAAAAGAAGAAGTATGAAGAAGATGAGGAAGTTAAATAATGGAGAAGATAAGAGAATAGTGTTTCCTTTGTTTCTACCAAATGCATGATCCAATTTTTACGGAAATGATTGTCGTCTCCATATTTTGTGAGGAAGATAACTTTGCTGGATTTCTTAGAAAATAATCAGCTGTGATAGCCACGTCATTATTATAGGTATGTCGTGATAAAAGTCGCCACGTAGTATATGTGACACTATAGTGATATACGCACTGTTAACTATAAGTGTGATACATACATATATATATGTGCTTTATGGTACATACTCTCTCTTATTATAACATAATCACATAACAATAGTATAACAAAATTTAGGTGTCAGTTTATACTCCATATTTCTATAAACATACATATTTGTTCCTAAAATATATATTAAACTTCGGGTTGTTTCAGGTTCACTCTGGCCTAACTACACTATCATACCCCCTGCTTTTAGATTTTTGTTGTTTTCTTTAAAGAATCACAAGCAATCACCTCCCAATTTAGCCTTTAAATAATGACTGGTAGGAAGATAGCACCTTGGGGGAATGTTGAGCTACAATAATGTGTCTTTCAACAATTTGTTCTCTGATAAAGTGATGATATATCTCAATAGGCTTGGTCTTTGAATGGAATACTGGATTGGTGGCTAGGACTATAGTTGTAGTGTTATCACACCACTCATGAGGAACAACTGCAGTGGCTATGTGAAGATCTTGGAGCAGAAATTTGAACCATCTGAGTTCTGCTACTGTGTATGCAAGAGCACCGTGTTATGCGTCTGTTGATGACCTAGACACTGTGTCTTTGCTTCTTAAAAGATCAGGAAACTAAGTTGCACCCCATAAAAACACATAAACCAGTAGTTGATCTTCTTGTAACTACATAATCTGCATCTGTAAAAGCAGAAAGGTTGAGAGTTGAACTGGGTTTGAACTGCAGTCCTTGATGTTTTTTTACCTTTGACATATCTCAACAGCCTCTTTAATTCTTGAAAATCAACAAGTCTTTGAGAGTGCAAGTGCTGACATAGAGAATTAACATCAAACTGAATATCAAGCGAAGTAATGGTCAGGTATTGGAGACCACCAACAATACACAAGTGTAGGACCACTGAATAATTCCGAATCACTTTAAGCAACTGGCTTATACATAGAGGACTGTGGAGTGTCATAGGGATTGGAGTCCTGCATCCCTGCTTTCTTTAACAGATCAAATGCATATTTTTGCTGAACAAGAAACATTCTTCTGGGTTCTGAAGTATTTCAACACCAAGAAAATAAGATACTTGACCCAAGTATTTAAGTGCATACTCTGCATCTGTAAAAGCAGTAATGTTGAGAGTTGAGCTGGGTTTGAACTGCAGTCCTTGATGTATTTTACCTTTGACATATCTCAACAACCTCTTTAATTCTTGATAATCAACAAGTCTTTGTGAGTGCAAGTGCTGACATAGAGAATTAACATCAAACTGAATATCAGGCGTAGTAATGGTTAGGTATTGGAGACCACCAGCAATACTCAAGTATAGGATCACTGAATATTTCGAAATCACTTGAAGCAACTGGCTTATACATAGAGGACTGTGGAGTGTCATAGGGCTTGCAGTCCTGCATCCCTGCTTTCTTTAACAGATCAAAATCATATTTTTGCTGAACAAGAAACATTCCCTCAGGGCTCTGAAATATTTCAACACCAAGAAAATAAGATACTTGACCCAAGTCTTTAAGTGCAAACACAGTTTGCATTTGATCAAGCAGCTGTTGAATAAGAGATTGATTAGTCCCTGTGACAAGAATGTCATCTACATATACCACAAAAATGATAATGTGAGAACTAGTCTTCTTGACAAATAGTGAGGCATTTGCTTCACTTAAATCCCTGAGAGCACAAGAATTAAGAAAGCATGGTGTACCAAGCCCTGGGTGCCTGCTTGAGACCATAGAGAGTTTTTTGCAATTTGCAAACAAAAATGGGGGATATGCAGAATCAACAAAACCAGTAGGTTGAGTATGTAAACCTCTTTATCCAGTTGACCATTGAGAAAGGAATTAGATACATCCATTTGTCTAATCTGCCAATTGAAGTGTAAAGCAAAAGTTAGAACAACCCTGACTGTTTGTTGTTTGATTACTGGGCTGAAAGTTTCATCAAAATCTACTCCAAATTGCTGAAAATACCGTTAGCAACCAATCTAGCCTTGTAATTTGCAATATACCCATCAGCATTCTTTTTGACCCTAAAAAACCATTTGTGACTTATAGGTTTTCAGTGAGTAGGTAATGGAACCAGACTCCATGTGTTTTATGCTTGGAGAGAATTGAACTCTTGCCATTCAGGGACATGACAAGCCTTAGAATAAGAAGATGATTCAGAAAGAAGAATGGTAGAATGAACTTGATATTGGGGTTAGGTTTAAGAAATACCACTTTTAAGCATTGTGGTCGTTGAGTGTGATGGTGTTGGAGGAGAAAGTGAAGCAGAAGACAATACTGGCGATGGTTACAATAATGGTGATGATGAGGAGTTTGGTGAGGACAGAGGTAGTAGTGGTGATATTGGTACTGGAGTAGGTGATATTGATATAGAAGATGATGCAGTGGATAGAGGTGTAGAGGGACTTGGATTACACAGAGTGGGAACCAAAGATTTTGAGCTCAAAGAGGGAGATGAAACATTGCAGAAAGAAGAGACAATGTCGGCATAAGGAAAGACATGTTCATAAAACTTGACATGTTTAGAAACATACACTTTATGAGACATGATATCCAAACACCTATAACCCAGACAAACACATTTAGTTGATCTGTTTTGAAGTTTGTGATATGTGTAGGGTCTGAGCTAAAGGAAACACAAACATCCAAAGGGTTTGAGAGCATTGTAATCTGGTAACTTTGAGTATAAACACCCAAAGGGAGATTTTTAGACAAAATTTCTTTTGGTTGTCTATTGACAACCGAATTGGATGTAATTAAAGCCTCAAGCCAGAAAGAAGAAGGCAAAGTGGCTTGATGGAGAAGAGCTAAAGCTGTTTCAACAAGATGCTGATGCCTTCTATCAGCTCTCCCATTGTGCTCTGGTGTGTGCAAGAGGTTTTATGTACTATACCAAGAGATTGCAGTTAAGTTCCAAAAGCTGAGCTGACATACTCAGTCCCATTATGATCTAAAGAGCTGAATCGAAGAATGAAATTGAGTGTGCTCATAGTTATTGGAATGCACAAAAGCAGTATAATCATCACTCTTAGATTTTAATTGATAACTGTAGAAATCATCAAGAAACATGATGTAGTATTTGTAATATTTAAAGGATGGTAAGGGAGAGGGACCCAAACATCAGTGTGAACCAATTGAAAGCAAAGTGAAGTTACAGAAACTGAAACAGGAAAAGGTTGTTGCATCTTGGCAACATTACAAGCCTCACAAACACAATTTGACATAGGAGAAAACTGACAGAGTTTAGTTACACTATTGTAACTTCTTGGAGAAAGATGTCCAAGTCTCATATACCATAATGTTGGAGCAGGAATATGATGCCGAAAGTATAGTTGGCAGAGGGAGACACGCTGGTAGAAGCTGAAACGGAGAATGAGACGCCGAAGATGGAAGAAGATACAATCCATTCTCACAAGGGCCCTTGAACGTAGGTTTCTTGGTAGTGTTGTCCAGTATTAGGTATCCCTTGGAATAAAAAACAAGAGTACAATTATTGTCAGCAGTGATTTTAGACACTGTTAACAGATTTCTAGAAATATGAGGTGAATGCAGCATAGAATTGAGATGCAAAAAGGAAGAAGGAGAAAGAGTTAGTATACCATGTCCGGGATGGATTGGGAAAGAGTTAGTATACCATGTCCAGAATTGAGATGCAAAGAGGAAGAATGCAGCATAGAATTGAGATGCAAGGGTTGGTTAGAAAATGATTTGCAAGGTCGTAATTCAACCTCAGATATAGGTGCTGTTTGGATGGGGGTTTTGATGTTTAGGTTTAGATAAGACTGACATGTTTTGATCAGTTAATTTTTTTGTCTTTTGTCCGGTGAGCGGTTGAAAAGAATTTATGCACCTGGTAATATTTAATTATCTGGAAAGGCAAAACAAAATTGCAGGGCACTGGATTATACAAGGTCAGCCGTATGTCATTGTGCCACCATGCAAACCACCCATTTCAAATAACCGTAGACCGGTTCGAAGTGGAGCCAGGCACCGGATTTTAGCTCCCGGGGCACCAGACACCAATTTACACACACCTACAAAAACACTATTTCCTAAAACCTGCCTATCCAGACGAGGCCATAGTGATGGGATTTTGAGTAGCTAATTAATTGGTCTTGGTCGATATTTGGATAACCAGACTTTTTGATGAAGTCTAAGGCACATGAAAGAACGGTTGCGAGTTTTCAAGCCGATAAGTTTTTCTTACCATACTTTTAGCAAAATGCCTCTCTGCAATTGCAATAAATTGAGACTAACATTGTAGTGTATAATTTTCCTGTTGTCTAACATTTGTCTTATTTTTCCGTCCAACTAAATCAGTCACTTGACGGTTATGTCCCTTGGCCTTAGAATGCAGAATAAAATTGTCCAACACGCAAAAATAAGAAAACCAAGAACAATCACTGTGTATGATCCCGAAATCCGCAACTAAGCAACTACAACACCACCACCTCCTCCACCCCCAGCAGACCCCAACCCCGGTGCCCCCGCCATCCCAACCCAAGTCACCACCATTCACAATCTCTGCTCCAGAACCAAAGACCAACCAACCGCTCCCATCAACCACTAAACAACTCTCTCACCCAGACCCAAACACTAGCAATCGAACAACACCCAACCTTCAGATGTTTGATTATAGGCTCGTTTCGATTTACGTTGAGAGAAAAAATCAAATAACGAAATTGAAAATCTCCCCTGGAAGATTCAGATCGTGATAGAGAGGTGGGAGAGTGAAATAACAATATATGCAATCAACATTTGTCTTATTTTCTTAATTGTTATTGATTTCTTATTTTATTTTTTTAATTATATGCACAATCGATCTGACTAACCAGTGATAGACTTCACAGCGAACACAATTATTAAGCCCGTGAAACATATTATTTACCAACTTTGTATTTAGTATCATTTGATTGACAGCTTTATCGATTGCAACAGACTAACAACTACAATTTGTTTGGCTCAGACATAACGATTCTTGTAATAAAGAGCTGAGAAAGACAACGCCCCCTCAGATAAAATAGAGCGAGGCGTTTCATACAACCATACAATAGCCCTACGAAACATGCCAGCCACTGTTTCGGCAGTAAAAGGATGGGTGGGGGAAGGAAATGACTATTTGCTGAATTTGTCCACGACCACTAAGATAATGTCATATCCACCGGATTTTGGGAGACCACTGATATCATTTTTTTTTTTGGAAATGCCCCACTTCCTTTGCCTACTTCTAAGATACGTTTTTTTATCTTTTTTGAAGTCATTAAATTTTTTTATTTTGATCATTTTGGTTGAACTTTTTTTGTATAATTTTTTTATCCTTGGGCAGGCAGGCATGAACGTTGGTGTTCCATTACTAGATATTCCCCGAGATCATATTGGACAAATAAGAGCCAAAGCATGTATAAGACCCTGAAATCAGGATAAGTATATATGATCATATACTCAATAAACCTTCATTTCACATATTTCGAGGTAAAATAAGCCATATTATAGCAAAACACGCATCAAAATTAGCATAGTTGTGTCGTTATTACTGAAAATACCGAGTTAACACTAAATAATCACGTTGTGGCTTGCGCAGCCCTTGTTCTTCACATCTCTGGGACTGAGATGAAACTTAACTTGAGGCTAAAAGCTCAATAAGTTTGCACATGATTATGTGTTGAAATTGACACAATTGCAAGCAATTTTATTTCCCAACATACAAATTAAGATTAACTTCCAAGTTCCACCAGAATTAGCTAGAGATGAAAATGAAAACCATGCCAAAACAAGAGAAATGATGTTCACAAAAGCTAGCTAGGCATGGAAGATGATCAGAACAAATTGGGTAACTTTTGCCGCGTGATCTGATCACAGCGCTCGGCCATTTCTGTTGTCAAATGGTTCTTCGAATCTCCCACCTTACCTTTTCTATAGTAAAACTCATTAGAAAGCCCGTCGCCATTTTTCTCATGTTTATTCACTGCCAAATTGCTCTGCCTCTCGAAACTACACAGCTGCACTATTCCTTGCACGACTCCGCTACTCTCCTCCTCAAAAGAGATAGGTTGTCCCAAGAACTCGGCCACTTTCTTAACCTGAGAAACCGCGTCTGTTTGCATGTCCTCGTACTTGAGAAGCAAAACTGTATCAGGACGAGTCAGGCTTGCTTGATGATACCCTAGGGCATGATCCCAAAAGGGACCATACGGAGAGATCCCTTTGAGGAATAAGTTGAAAGACTCTTGAAAGGAGTTGGGTGGTAGCTCTTTAGATATCAACTTGGACACGAAATAGAAGAGAGAGACAAACACATCTTTGGGATCACGATACACGTACACTATCCTGCAATTATTGGTAACAATGGATTTCGGCAGCAAAGAGTAAGGCATGTGAGTGGCAAAGAGTCGAGGGGAGGGCATATTGTCAATATCTGTAACGGAGGGTGGCCTGGAATGCCGAAGGTCCAAGTCAGGCACGATGTCATGGGGGTTGGTGGTGAGCAGAGGATGATTGTTGTCATTGATGTCGTAGGTTTCGCGGTTCATGATTGCAAAGATAATGGATTTAAGCCATGTGGTGCCGGATTTAGGGATAGATGTCAAAAAGATGTCAGAGGGGCGAGTTTTGAGATGTTGCTGAGTGTACATGGTGCCTTTTATGACACTTGTGGAATAGAACCAACAACCTTGGTATAAGATTAAACCATTTTTGAACCAGCTTGACCTGGGTAGTGTCTCGATCAGCTCGTCGTAACTCCTGTATATCTTCGACCACGAATCGCATTCTTCTTCTTCTTCTTCTTTGGCTCTCTGGAGGTCAGGATTAACAGAGGATGCCGCAGCCATAACAAAATGCAGATGAGTAACTAGGTACTATGAAAATGGAAAGAGGGAATGGAGTTGAGAATTACTACAACGAACTTGAGATCTATGGGAATATTGATCTAATCTTCTCCTTGAGATTAACATGGGGCTTGCTTTTATACACGTCGATTTCAGGCATTCAGGCTTTGACCACGCACAATGTGTCGGTGATCCGCGATCTTCAATTCAGGTTCACTCTGCCCCTGAAAAGTCAGAACTCAGAGTGCTAGTGGAACTTTTTGGGTAATGGAAATGCCGGTGGCAATTATTCACTATACATGTATATATATATATATATATAATATCTGTTTTTAAATAAATTAAAAAAGCAACTCATTCCTATCGAACTCTGAGACACGCAGACAACTCAGCTGGCAACGCATGCGGCCAAGTGCAATGTTTCCGAGACTTGGTTTAATGTGTTGGGGAATCCGGGCTCAAAAACACGACGATACTCAAAGTCGTAGCGGAAGTAAAATGCCCAAAGAATCAAGCATTCCCCACGAATATGCAACTAAACGGAGAGCCAGATAATGCAATTGAAGACAATAAACTAAAACGACACAAAACACCAATTTTAACGTAGAAAACCTGGAAAATGGGAAAACCCACGGAGTCGCCTCACCGACTCAAATCTTCCACTATATATAGTAGGATCAACACTCATACATCTCTAATAACCTAGAGGATCATCCAAGCAACAAGAAGCCTAATTTCTTTGCTTACAATTTTATCTAAATAACAATCTAGAGTAAACCGAGATGAGGGACTTAGAGATAACAAACCGGAAATCCAACCGTTGGATATCAAGAGGACATCACCAGGAGCTCTCTGTTCAAATTTGAGCCGAATCGGAGTTGATCTCGCCGTCAAATAGTCGCCCAAAACTCGTTGCTGGTGGGTTTTCAACAAGAAGGCAGTGGCCTCTTTTTCTCCTCTGTCCCTTTGCAAACCCTCTTCTCTCACTGTGTGAATTCACAATTAACCACTCACAAATTGTGAGATAAAACAAAACACCAGCCACATTACTCCACGTGGCCCAAGCAAGGACAACACTACACAATTGTCAATTGTGTGTTACCTGCTGGTACATCCAGCTAGCAATTCAAAACATTTTTTTTCTTTTGTTACTCTTTTAAGGGCAACTATCTGGTGTGACGTGTGACACCAAATGAGGTAGACCCCACACCAACATAATGCGGTCAAGACTTACTAAATGGCAAGACATTTTTAAATTGTAACAGAAATTTCTGCCAGTCAGTTTTATTTATTTTTTTACACAAAAGCTGTCGGTAGGTTGATCCATAATTAAGAGTTGATATTCCTCAAAAAAAAAAAATTGCCTCCTTTTCTTCTCTTTCAATATAGGTTGACTTTTTTATTCGTAACAGGGTCACTTTGACTCGGTGATTTGGATAGCAAAACGATGTAATTGTTTGACAATTTTTTCATAGTATTGTAGAGTAGAGTTTACTCTACAAGATTATGCAAAAATTACCAAATTTGTGTATATTTTTGCTAATCAAATCATCATATCAAAGTGACCCAGTGAATAATGTCAAAAATTGAAGTAAGCTGAAGGAGAAGAAACAGAGGTAGTAATTAAGAGTTGATGGCTCCTTTTAGTTGGTAAGAAGATTATTCTGAACTGGTTACTCCTTTTTAACTCATGAGGGATATCCAGCTATTGCTGTGTTCTGTGGTAGAACCGTAGAAAGTGATTATAATCTAATCATGATTCATGAGAATTGAGGAAAGGCTTCCGTTTCCTACTATTAGATATATAGAGACGGAAAGCTCCCATGATTGCAGCCTTATTATCTCTGGAGGTGCAGGTTTACTTTGAGTTTTTGCAGACAATGCATTTTTTGGTGTTCTTAATTTCTTATTAGTTTATTTACATTTGATGTTTCTAAATAAAATTCCCTTATTTTCTCGATCTTTCGTCCATGAAGGGCAGGAAGGATCTAACACATTCAGATCTACAACATGAATTAAAGCGGAATATTCATGTGTTTACCTTGTCTTCCTTAGCTCCTTAATGCAGCGGATGATCGTTGTGTTGCTTGCTTTCACGCGCCTACTCCTTGATCTTGCTCCCACCAATCTAGTGTGAATCTCGAGGACGAACACTGATTTCCACACCACGTTCCACCTCCTTGGATGAAGTTGGAGAGAGACTAGGGTTCTCTACAACTAGTATGAATCTAGACAGAGAGACTTTATTCTCTGGAATAGCCAATTATGGTCACCATAATGTGTAGGAGGCTACCTCTTTATATAGGCAAAACTTCTCCTAGGTTTGCACATAAACCCCTAGGGTTTGAGCCTTAGCTACTAACCCCTCTAGTTTATGTATTAGTGCAACTAACCCCATAAGGTTATGATAATTGCATTGGGCACCCCACATGGGCGCACCAATTGCTAACATCTCCCACTCGCACAGTGGGGTTGCACAATTCATCTAGTCTCCATCAATCTCCAACTTTCTATCATCTACAAAAGAGTATTGTGTGGCCGTGGCGTGTGACCGGTGAGAGTACCTGCATTTCGGGAGATCCGTACACCAAACTCGTATAGCCAGCATGGGAAGGCACCCTCTCGGGAGATCCACATACCAAACTCGTATAGCCAGCGCAGGAAGGCACCCTTAAAACATAAAACAGTGATAATGCTCTCCGTAACTCTCGTATCCCCCAGATTCCTCCGATTGTCATCTCGTGGATCATGAGCACCTGCCTTGTCCCGAAGGCCATGCTCCAATGAGTCCACATCTCCTTTATATTTTTCATATCCTACATGATCCCATAAGATCTTGCAGGTGGGCCCAATGAAAGATAATAAAGAGCGATGCAACGAGAATCTTTCCTTACATACATGTGTCACTCAGATTCGGCTCAGCTGCTTTCCCAGCAGTGTCCGGAAGGCCGAATCATCCATAGCCGTAAGGTGTCACGCCAAAGTAGCACCACCGACCCGTCTCCTCATGACACAGACGCAAGTACAAAGGGTATACAGTGTCGATCATCCTCATACGATCGACGAGGCTCACACGATGAGGAATCCCAGGGACTAATTCTACTCATCACCTCATGGTCACTCATAAGCGCGCTTTATTCAAGGGGAAATATGCGCCATAATGTTTACACTCTGATGAGAGCGCATGTCTTATCCTTGCAAAAGGACCACTATGCAGATGTCTATCCGGTAGCCCTCATGGCCACCAGCCCGAGTGCTGCCATGTCACACGGTTGTGATCATTTATCAGCTCTCGCATCTGGCTTCTTCTACACAGACTATACATGGTTCGGGGTAGCAACCATGTTCGATTGGCCATAACCGATCTCAGCTTGGAACTTATTTCCAATGCGACATTTGGATCCGTCTGACAGGCTCCTAGCACTACTGATAGACTTCAAGCTCTTATCATAGGCCATATGCTCATATGAAGAAGGCATCTCATATCATATCGTAGGCTTTCAGCGCTTATCTGGATTCCGTCTCATCTTCCGCCACACCCAGACATATCCAGGATACTGCGAAGGCAGTTGCTCGTGTGAGTGAGCCAACTTAGTGTCTGTGTGACATGCTATATGCTAGTACAGGAAATGTAACATATCATACATGTATCAAAACAACATGCTGCTTAAAACAAATCCAATTAAAATCCAGTCAATCAATGTCTTGTATGCTCATCAATCATATTGCTAATCATCGACTACCGAGTCCCAATTCTCTAAAGCAGTCCACAAAGACAATTCCTAAGTGGTTTAGGAATGGGATGAGCCAACATTCTGGCCCATAGTCGATCCACTCCAGGATTACTCTCTAGGTAGTTATTTCACCTTTTGTGAAATAGTACCCTCGACTATGTGTTTGTTTTTACCGCAGCGTTATAGCCATGTGCTAGAACTACTCATGGTAATCGGTTTGTTGATAGCTCATAAGCTTACAAGAAACCTTCTCAGTTAAACACATTTCTGCCCTATGGCGGAACAGGCAATCGTGCTTCGCTTCCATGGTCAATGGAGCGGTCTAATACGATTATGCAGCACTTATATTGCATTTGCTCCATGCGAGTCTATCATCGAGCATGGACGATAGCCTGAGTCGGATCCAAGTGCATCTAGGTCCCCACCCTAGTTAGCATATAGGGCTAACTAGTCGAAGCATCATCTTCGATAGTCATAGCACGTGATCCATCATATAGAGTATCCTGGTTACCATCCTGTGTCTTAAATTGGAATATCCTGAAATCCAATTCTTCCGATTGCATAGCTTTCGCTAGGTCTGAGTATACACCATAGTGCATATGAGACTCATATTGCATCAGGCACTCTGGTCACTTGGTCATTCTTTTATGGTATCTTTTAGGGCTCATGCCTAGGCTCGTAAAGTCTTGCGCTGAGCTACAGGAGTACAATTACTCCTTAGGGGACTCGAACAGTCCTTAAGCTCCACTAGCCAATAGTGTGTCATCGATATTAAGAGACGTGATTATTTACTCTCTACCAGTAAGAGTAATTTACAGCGGTTTCCATTTGTTATCGTAAACATATAGTAAACGATCCCTGATGAAATACCACTGTCCAGAGGACCAGCTAAGATCCCATATGGTCTTAGTTAGGTTGCACACATTCTGTGCATTTTGACCTTAGTCACCTCTAGGATTTCTCCATTGAGAAGTTCAGTCGTCACGTTTATCGAGAATGGATCCACAACTATTGATGCCACCAAGCGAATCAACGTAATCCTTACCACCCGAAGCCTTGGGAAGGATCCTCGTTGAACCAACGCAAATTCGTCGGATCGACTCAAATTCGTCGATGTCTATCCTCAGAATGAGTGTAGACTTATTCGCTTTTACGCAAGTCGTATGCCTTACCACGCTTCCGTCTGGGTCTCTGATTGACCTTGGAAATCCATTAATCTCCAATAGTCTTCCATCCAGTTGGAAATCCAACCTAGCCTTAAACTCGGTTGGCCCTTTATAGACTCTAATTCATCCTGTAAAGCTCACTATTCATTCTTCATAATTAGGGAACGATAAGGCTAGGATTCTATCCTATCGTATATGCAAGGTGATCCTTAAGATCATCCCTTCGATCTCAAGTAGTCGATGGGGTATGCTCCTATGAGCAATTCCTTTGCATAGGAGGTTCATCATTTGCTCTCATCCCTTATGGATGGGGCACCCAGCTTGGAAAGTCACTCCCACTGTTCAAAGAATCCTTGAGGGACTAATTCCTCATAATCAACTAAGGAACAGGGTATCTTCCAGCGGTTCCTCCATGCTCGTGGAGATCATTATCTCTACGAACATATCCCTTAATTATGGTCATCTCCTATGAGAAGTCATATATCTCGTGAATCCATTTGTGTTACACTACTTATCGGCTTTTGCGTTTCAAATACGCAACCCCTAGGATGCTCCGAATAGCATGAGAAGATACGTTACTCCATGAAGATACGTTTCTTCCATCTAGGGTCTAACTTCCAATTCCTTCTTGCCAGGTGATGAAAGATCCTGGGACAAACATCCTAGGTTCATCATTGTCTTGCGTGGTGACCCTTATGGCCTTCCTTTTGATGTCAATTCATCGACGGGGTACGCTCCAAAGAACGCTCCTACGCAAAGAGGGTTCCTCCACATAGTCATAATCTATGATGGGCCTGTTCACTAGGCAAGTTACTCCCACTGTCCTGAAGATCCGTAGGAACTATTTCCTGTTGATCATGCAGGGATGGGGTGTCATCCAGTGAAACCTTTGTTTCGTAGAGACTTATTTCCCAACGAACCTCTTCCTGACTTGAAATTTAGTTTGTACATAAGTTGCCGATGACCTAAGGTGACCTCATTCAGGTTGTCTTTTGGTCCACATCACGTAGGGTGTAGTGGCTACAGACTTGGTGGACTTATGGTTGCGTATGTTGATAGTTGTTTAGCAAAGTGTCTCCTCCGAATAGGGAACTTGTACTTTGCACGCTCTATCATACATCAGACCATCTCTTACAGTAACCTATTCCTCTTATTCTCTACAGCACCCTGCTGAGGCGTGGGAATAGCCAACTGCCTTACTATTTCTCCATCACATAGCTCTTGCTAAGATAGATACTTCCAGTCTCATTCTGGCCAAGGACATATCCTTTTATCCAGACGGTTGTTCTACCTTTTGTAGAGACCTGTCTGAAGCACCCTTGTGCCTCAGACTTATGTGGCCCAAGCACACATAGTTGAGACGTGGACAATCATCTACGAATGTGATGGGACAGTAAGCACCATGTCTTAGCTTTAACAATTTAATGGAACACAACAACAGAATGAATAAGATATAAAGACTCATTAGTCCTTAATGCTCTACTGGATGGTTTGCGTTTCACCTTTCTTGTCCGGCAAGAACCACACACAGGTAAGGGTACATTGGGCATAATCCAAGCAGGCCTGCCCTAGCTAGCCTGAACATCCTCTCCTGTCAACGTGTGTCTTAATCTAGCGCGCCACATATCAGAATCTTAAGTCATACTCATAAGTTGACATCCAAGGATTCTGAGGCGTTACTCATGCTAGAATATTAAGAACGCAAACACCATGACATAACCATATCCAAAGTTAAAACTGTGACCAAAACAAATTTTGGTGGCTACTCCCTCAAAGATAATCATATGGATCTTTAGACGAGAAGTCAGTGCCAGGTCTGGCCTTCTAGTCTTAGGAAAACATCCTTTTCCTCCTTTTCATTTGCCTGTCTTGAGATATTGGTCATGTACCAATACCTCGCCCTTATTCCCTTATCCTTGCCCCACCTGTTCCACGGTCCTAATACCGGGCTAGGGACTACATCTGCCTATCATACTTCATTCACAATCTTTTAGCAATCATATATTGCTTTAGACTTCAAAAGTATGCTGAACTAGTATTCTAAGCAAGCACTTGGTTGCTTATATTCTAGAACGGAGCGATGTTTGGTCTTATCCAAACATCTTGACACTCTCAAAGTGTGTCATATGGCATTTTCATGAAACGTGGCAGAGATAGCAACAAATTGCTAATCGGATAACTTAAACATCTCATCATAACGGCATGAATCTCAGAAGCTATAGTTGAGTACCAATCTCATAGACTATAGTCGAGTGCTAAAATTTGAGTTTAAGGTGGGATTTATGAGTCAATTCTCACAACTTTTAATGAGGCAAATGGCTAAGGTGGATCCATGATTCTTCTTTGGCTCATTCCTACAATCTTTGAATCTCAAAGTGGTCTTGAACTTGCTGATGAGATCATTTCCCCACCTTGGCATAGCACGCTCTATGACATTTATCTTGACTGCCTCCCACTTATTGGTTAGCCTAAAGATAATGTTCAAGTGCTGCTGTGACAACTATTCATCACAGGTTCGACCATACTTGTAGGTGTTTTGACAAACTATGTCCAACGATTTGGTTACATAGCACGATGACTTGTCATATCGTTTATTGTCACTAGTTTAGCCTTTACAGTTTCAATTTAGACACGATTGATAGAGACATTGTGGAAGTTAATCACTAGCATTTACTTAGCTCCAAAGTAACATGTGACATCGATTAAAACTTAATAGTTCCTCACAAGGACTCCACCAAAACCTAGCGTATATCCTAGGAATCAAATCTCATCACTTGTGATTTCCTATCAATTTTAATCATGTCATCATGTGAGCTCTTTTGTTTTAGTTCTTTAGCATGCGAGGTTAAACATATATATCCAATCACACGCAGTTATAACATAAAACAAGCACAAGCATAAATAAATATGCAATGGATGTGGCCCCTAAGGTGCACTCCCACTATTGAGAGCACTTCTTGAGCAAGTCCTGAACTCCATCTCACGCCATCTCGCCTACTCGAGGACTCCAAGCTTGAGGCTTCATTAGACCGTCTAGTTGCTCCATGCACCTTGCGCCATAGCTTTTGGTTTGGCCACCTCTCTTGAAGCTTCAATCTTCAATCTCTACTAACTATCTTATTTCTAATAAGAAGTAACCTCATAGAGGCGAGTGGATGAGAAGAGAAGA
Organism: Linanthus parryae; assembly: GCA_023055425.1. NCBI lineage: Eukaryota > Viridiplantae > Streptophyta > Magnoliopsida > Ericales > Polemoniaceae > Linanthus > Linanthus parryae. The sequence goes on along the minus strand of JALGPY010000008.1, from coordinate 13,167,184 downwards.
CACTAGAGTGTAGAGAGGCACGACACGCAGGCCGTATTTTGATTACATATTCAAAAACAAATCCAAAACCAAAATATAAAACATCTATGCCACATCCATGCACCAAACACATCCATTCAACCCACAACAGCATGTATAACAATATAATAAACATACTGTAATTTTCTGGAAATTTCCGGAATTAAGCAATAATTACTGGAAATTAATAAGCAATAATCTAATCAACTAAAAAGATCGAAAAAATTGCTCCCTACCACTTAGGGTCTCACCACCTATGGCAAAACGTAGGGAAAATTGACCTAAGTCTCCAGAAAAAATTTGGGCTCAAAACAGTGTGTTTAAGGTCGTCAAACTGCCTCGGGAAGTGTGCTAAACACTAATTAATTAATCTGGAAATTACTAAAATTTTCCGTCGCTCCAAAAATTATGAAAAAATACCCATAAAATAGGAAATTTAATTTGGAGTCCCTAGGAAAAAACCGGACGAAAAATGACGGCGGGAGGAGGCCGCACGCGCCCTCACGCGCCGCCGCGCGTGGGCGCGTCCGCCTCCGCCACGCGCTGACGTCGGCCATGTGCCACGTCAGCATGCCACGTGGCATGCCACGTCAGCACATATGCTGACGTCAGCTGCCACGTCAGCCCGCCACGTCATTGCCACGTCAGCTGACACGTGGCTGCCACGTCATCTGCCACGTCAGCCTCTTGCTAACGTGGCACCGCCACGTCATCTGCCACGTCAGCCCTAGGGCCATGTCAGCAGCCGCCGCCAGCCCTTGGGCGCGTGCGGCGCGTGGCCGCGCGTGGGGGCGGCGTCGGTGGCGCGTGATGCCCACGCGCCGCCTTCCCGTGCTCCGATCGCGATGAGAAAAATTTTCCCGTGATCGTCTCTTCGTCCTGATCCCGATTATGTGGTCAAAATCCAATTTTAACAAGTTTTTGAAAACCGTGTTCTAATTATTGGATCTAGCAGTCCAGATTAATACTGTTCCGAAACTTTGAAAATTCATAACTAATTCACCGTAAATCCAAAAAATATAAAATTTATATATCTGGAATCCTCGTGAAAAATCCTACCTAACCATATAGGTTTCGTCTACAGGTTATGAAAATTCAGAAACGCGATTTTTATAACAGGTTCGGGAACGCTTATCGAGGCACGAAAAGTAAGCCTAGGGCTCTGATACCAATGAAGGGCAGGAAGGATCTAACACATTCAGATCTACAACATGAATTAAAGCGGAATATTCATGTGTTTACCTTGTCTTCCTTAGCTCCTTAATGCAGCGGATGATCGTTGTGTTGCTTGCTTTCACGCGCCTACTCCTTGATCTTGCTCCCACCAATCTAGTGTGAATCTCGAGGACGAACACTGATTTCCACACCACGTTCCACCTCCTTGGATGAAGTTGGAGAGAGACTAGGGTTCTCTACAACTAGTATGAATCTAGACAGAGAGACTTTATTCTCTGGAATAGCCAATTATGGTCACCATAATGTGTAGGAGGCTACCTCTTTATATAGGCAAAACTTCTCCTAGGTTTGCACATAAACCCCTAGGGTTTGAGCCTTAGCTACTAACCCCTCTAGTTTATGTATTAGTGCAACTAACCCCATAAGGTTATGATAATTGCATTGGGCACCCCACATGGGCGCACCAATTGCTAACAGTCCATGTACCCTTTTTTTCTCTTCTTCAGATTATGTTTACAATGACTTATAAACTTCTCATTAGGTTTGTATGACCGACGCCCCCACTCAACTTATTTTAATTATGATTTTGTCCCGTACAAATTTTACACTTGTTCAAACTAGCCCCTACATAAATTAGGGAACTACCCCATATCTCTGTTTTGTTCACTAACAAATTTCTATATCCGCTCCTGTATATGGCTCTTGTTCTGTGCTTCTTGCAGGTCATGAGCACGTGTACCAAAGTGAGGTTCATTCTCAAGTCATTTTTTTTTATACATTCGGAAGTTACATAACTTCCGAATGTATCGAAAAAAGAGTTTATGCAACTGCAGATGTCATTTCCGGGCCAAAGTTACAGCACGAGGTAGGCAGAAGATGATGGAGTAGCTCGTGTGGAATTAAGAGCTGGAACCAACACGCTGAAGACCCCGTTCACTAAGCTGCGTGTGTTTGTTGGCTTTGCATCACTATGCTTCAGGAGCGGAGTCTGTGGTTTCTGTATTTGGTGGTTTACTTTTGGAAGTCTTGAAATTTGGTTGGGAAAATTAATACTAGTAGGTCTTGCTGAATAGATTAATGTTATATAGACAGGACCCTTTCCAGTTATGTTGTCTCTGAATTCATTAAATGCCGGTCGCAGAGAGCTGATAATTGCACGCCTTATAAACTACATTATCCGATTCCTTATTGTAATAATAATGTTGGGACTCTTGAGCTGGTGCAATATTATTGTTCTCCAATGTTTCTAGTTTCCCGTTGGAAGATCAGTTATTTGATTCTGAAGTACTTCCCTTTTGATATGTTCATTTTCATGAGTAGTGGGGTAGGAGTATTTAGGTCATGTTTGGTTCCTCGGACTAGTTGGACTGGATTGTACTGCACTGAATAAGTCGAATGTGATTGGACTGGATTAGCGGTATCATTATATTAGATACTTGGTACTGTGTTTGGTTATGTGCAATACCAAGTTTGGATGTAACTGTCTAACTGGTTCTTTTCGGGGCAAAAGAAAAACAAAAAATTCTATCAACACAATTTTAAATAAATTATACAAACGTCTACAATAGTATGAGCATTATTAACACCTGTGACAAATTATTGTCAAATTATCAAAATCAAAGAAGTGTTGAAAAGCCAAAGAAGACATATAATCCTTCCCCTAAAAAAAGGGAAAACATAGAATTCCAGACCGAGTAAAGCCGTGCTTGGTGAGGAAGCATGCTTAATGAAAGCGAATCATTTTATCATCAGTTTATTAAAGAGAATCAACCACAACATCAACAATGGAAACAACAACTAGGGCGTTACATATTCAAATAATCAAACTGGTCCCCTAATTTTTCCCGGGCCATCTGATCAAAGCGCTCGATCATTTCTGTAGTCATGTGGTTCTTCGAATCTCCGACCTTACCTTCCCTATAAAACAAGCCATTTCGATCACCGAAGAAATTCTTTCCATATTTATTCACGTCCAGATTTCGCTGCTTCTCGAAACTACATAGCCGTACTATCCCTTCCACGACCCCGTCACTCTCCTCATCTAAAGAGAAGGGCATTCCCAGGAACTCAGCCACTCTCTTAACCTGAGACGCCGCGTCTTTCTGCATCTCTTCGTACCTGACGAGAATGACTCTATCGGGATGTGCCAGACTGGCTTGATAATAATCCAGGACATGTTCCCAAAATGGTCCATACGGGAACATCCCTTTGAGGAACAAGTTGAAACACTCTTTGAAACAGAGGGGTGGGAGCTCCTTGGATCTACACTTGGACATGAAATAAAACATAGAGACAAACACGTCTTTGGGATCGCGATAAATGTGTATTATGCGGCGACAACCAGAAACAGATTCATGCAAGAGAGAATAAGGAATGTGAGACGCCAAGAGGCGAGGGGAGGGCATACTTTCGATATCATTTCCATACTTGGCAAGTTTATTTTCCAGAAAAGGTACACAATGGTGAGGATTGGTGGTTAGTAAAGGATGACTAGCGCTGTTAACGTTAAAGGTGTTGCGATTCATTATGGCAAAGACGATGGATTTAAGCCATGTGGTACCCGCTTTAGGGACGGAGGTCAAAAGAACATCAGAGGGCCGAGCCTTGAAATGTTGTTCAACATACATGACATCTCTCACGTTGAACACCGGAGAGGTGGGAAAGAACCAAAAACCTTTGTATAAGCACAGTGTATCTTCTACCCAAGGCGCTTTCTCAATTGGAAGTTGTACTGGAGTCGACGACATCACAATGCTATTCTTGTATCCGAGGTAGATCGTCTCCTATGTGGTCTCTGATGAATCTTGTTGTTCTTCATCGTTCATCTTATTGTAGTTCGCAGTACAAGTCGGAGGAGGAGGAGGATCAGAAGTACTAAATGATGCCATAACAAATAAATGGTCAACGACAAACCGAAAGATGGAGGTTCAAGTTCAACAAGACTAGGCAAAAGCATCAACAAGATTAGCTAAAAACTAAGTACAACTTGTTGAAAGGAAGGGTGAAGATATGAGGGTGTTAACCCTAATTTGCAGATAAGAAGAGAAGACGAAGAAAGAGGCTGTGTATATATATATGAAACCATAATGATCTATTACAGTAATAGAGGCTTTATATAGCATTGTCTCAACGGTAGGATTTAGAAGGACAATGAACCAACGGCTGGATGACCTGTTAGGGTTCGTACAACTAGGAAAAGACTATAATGCCCTTATATAGAAGGGGTATTTACAGAGACTAAAGACATTAAACTTTGGGCTTTATCCGTGGGCTTTTACTGCTGCGTTTGGGCTTCTGGGTAGCTTTGGGCTTCTCCGTTATTACAACTAACTCGGCCAATTATGTGAACAACTAGCTAAAAAATAGAGGAACATGGGATAGTGATAAAACAAGCTAAACAAACCTAAAGACTAGGACACGGCTAACAACTAAACTGGACCACGTCTAATTCTTATCTTAACACCCTCCCATAAACTGAAATGTTGCAATTCTGTTTAATGAGGTTCAAGTTCTACTTCTCCAACCCACAAATTAAACTCCAAGTGACTTCCTTAACTTGAGGGGCTTAGTCATAAAATCAGCAACTTGATCTTCAATTCGACAAAATAAAAGATCAATCGTTCTAGAAAATGATACTTCACATCGTTATGCTTGCTTCTTCCATGTAGAACTTGATTCTTTAACAACTTGATGGCTGACATGTTGCCACAAAAGATTGTAGCTCCTTCTTTCTTGATATTCAGTTCTTCAAGAATGACCCCAGCCAAATAGCTTGACAATGACAAGTTATGGAAGCAACATATTCAGCATTTGTGCTTTACAAAGTAACAATCGGCTGCTTCTTAGACGACTACGAAACAGCCCCCGGACCCAACATAAAACATAGCCAGAAGTGATTCTTCTATAATCTTGATCACATGCATAAGCACTGAACGTGCAACTAAACAAGAATGGTCGATCATCTATCTTGTAGAGAAACTCAAAATCCTTATTGTCTTGCAAGTAATGAAGTATTCTCTTGGCCGCCAAAAGGTGCCTATCTGTCGGATTCTCCATGTATGTTTATGAGGCTCACAGAATACATGATGTCTGGTCTTGTAGCAGTTAGATACATCATGTAATACATCGTATAAGTATTGGGGGCAAATCGGTAATTTATGACGCAAAAATACTTGCGAATAATGATTTGAGTAAATTATCGGAAAACCGGTGTGGATTTTAGAATTTAAAACAATATTTATACTTGTGCATTTTAGTCTTGAGCGGGTTATGTGACCACCGTGTTGGAGTACACTCTCACCTCAACCTATCCGCTACATTATTTGATTATAAAAAAAATCATCTCCATTATTATTATTTGCAACAACCCCCTTATCCGGCTCTGGACAGAACCGGGAGGGCGATGCTTAATAGAAGTGACGGAGATCAAAAGCAATATAATCCACAACAACAACTTATATTATTAAACATTAAACCACAGTCTTATACAAAAGGTTCTTATTATTACAAAACAACTTAACAAAACTAGAAACTAATTATGACATTATCAGTCTAGGTGAGTCGCGCCCCTTCTATTCCGTAAGTTCCAGCTCCTAGACCTGCGGTGGGAAGAAAACAACAGGAACCGCAGTTTTCAAAGTCAGCAATAAATACTAAGTGAGATACACCTTAGCATGTAAAACAGGAAAGAGAATATAAACTGGTGGGGCGTAATTTAAATAAAGTGAAAGTGGCAGAGAATAAGTAAAACTTTATCAGAGTTTGCAACGGTAAAAGTAACAGTGATAATCAAATAACTAATGACAATACTCAAAGTTGTAAACAATTCAATTAAGTCCTTCATAAATGCAATTTTCCAATTAGAATACGAATCCATTTATCATCATTCGAATATAGAATCAAAGAATTCAGTTATTAAGCACAGTACCGGAAACAATAATGGCCAACAAAGGGCCTCCTTAATGACAATGGCCAACAAAGGGCCTTCTCAATGGCCAACAAAGGGCCTCCTTAATAACAATGGCCAACAAAGGGCCTCCTCAATGGCCAACAAAGGGCCTCCCAAATAGTAACCGAATCTGGTACGTGCGGTGTTCCACTTTACGTTATTAGCGATTTATTATTTCGTGAGAGTTTCCGAGAACAGTATTTACAAGTCAAAGTTTGACAAGAAGAATCACATAACAATATAGTTTTGAGACAAGTATAAAATCACGTTCGACAAATGTAATCCACAAATATATATTTTGAAACAGAAAATAAAGTCAAAGTATGACACGAAAGAAGCTAGGCACGCTAGGGTAAGCATGTAATCTCACCTTATTCGACTTGGCGGTTAGTACGTAGGATGATCGATGAAGCCGATGTCCACGAATCCCTCGCCTACAATTTTAGAAATACCTAGTCACAAAAGCGTTATTTCTAAATAACAAATGCAAGAGTGTTCGTCTGAGTCTGAACTAAGTTTGTTTCAATAACCCCCAATGAATTACCGAGTCCAATTATATTCCTATTATTATGAAGAAGTATTTTATAAAAAAATTAAATAATAAAGGACAAAATATTGTAAATATTTATCGAAGCAAACAATTAATATTTAAAGACTATTTTTAAAAGAATAATATTTCATTTGCTAATAATATTTATTGATAACAATATTTACTATGAATACTTAAAACTCGTGACTTATTTAAATAAACTAAAGTGATAATTTACTAGAACAAACATGATCACGTAATATTATTTTATGACTTATTTTTGAAGAAAAGTTTATTATTTCCTATTACTAAAATATATTTTTATTACAAAAGCATTTATTTTATTTTATTTTATTTTATTTTATTTTATTTTATTTTATTTTATTTTATTTTATTTTATTTTATTTTTAGCTACTTGTGATATGGTTAATAATAAATAACCAAACAATAACAATAACTTAAACTATAGCAGCCCCCCTTAAGACTTGGCAAACTACAAGAAGTACCCCCAAGCCTTTGTAAACAACTTACTTAAAAGACACTTAGCTCCCCCACGATGAACACTAACTTCTCACCGATCAAAACACGAATCTAAGCCACAAAAATGTAATTTTGACTACTGTAAACGAATTATAGGAAGGTTTCGATCATACCCGAGTCAAGAAGCGTGAGAAATGATCGAAGAACACGACGGGTCGAGTCGTCGAAAGTCGCCGCCGGAGATGGAGCTTCGCCGGTGCGGTTCTGGTGGTCCTTGGCCGCGTCTAAGACCTTCTGAAGGCTGGTCGAGACTCCTAGAGTCGATGGTGACAGGTCTTATGGCCTGGGAATAACTAGTTTTGTCGGACCGAGCTTTCGCCGGAAAGCATGGTGGTTCGCCGGAGATGGGTTGGGGATCCTTCGATGCTGCTGCTTCTATCTCGGATCCTTGATCCTGGGCTCGTGACTGAGCGAAATCTGCTGCCTAGTCTTGAGAGTCTCGATCAGTTTCTGCACCACACGCGTGCTGATGCCGCCACAAGTTTATCAGAAAAAATAACACAAGTAAACTAAACATCGACACTATGAAAAATTAAGATCAAGAACCAAAGGAAGACTTACCCATGTGTGTTCAAAGAAAATCGAACAAGGTTTCCTGGTTCTACAGTCACCATGAGCACAATCTGCGTTCTTTGCTCTTCATTGCAAACTTCCAACAATTTCTGAATAAGATAGTTCCCAAACGCATTCACCATAAGCTCAACAACATGACAAATGAGCTCACTGAATATTATCTGGACCTCTTGGCTTGTTCCCTCATCAATTATCTTCTGTAAGAACCTACAACCAAGCTGATCCTTGGCCATAAAGTACACATTACCCTGGACCTGGGCTAGTGAGTCAGGCGTCAACTGGGAAATCAATGGACTAATAAGACTCCTTGGGCTCACACCACTCTCACAATACCCATTCAACTCTGATCTGTCAAAAGGGTCTTGCCCTGGTTCCAGAGTTTCTGCAACAAATGAAACGATAGAAGAAATTCACATGGAATCCGAATCTTCAAGTAGATGAAATATTCGAAGAGACATCTTTTAAGATTGTAACAGTAATGATACAGCTTGAAAGGGCAACAGCAAATCAGAATAAATTCCACATTGAGAATTGAGATACAAATTTTGACTTTCTAATTGTGGTCCATGGAACATGAAAAAGTAAGCTCTTATCCTTGAGGTGGGAACAAACAGGAAAAATCCAACACACCCCTTCAAAATTATGAAATGAGGATAGGCGAAAATAGAAGAAAAACAAATTCTAGGGGTAGGATTAGGTGAAGAGAAACACCGAAGACAAAGAAGCCAAGCTCACTGAACCAGAGGAGGAATATCAATTTTTTCTCAGTTCTTTCTAGATTTCTACATGTTTAATGATTTCCATCTTGAGATTTACTTCTTATTATGTCTTTCAGTGCAGGTGAAAGAAGTGATATATTGTGGCTTCTGTAGAATTGTTTTACTTCTAAATATCTAGAGCAGAAAAACAGGTGCAATTGAGTTGGAGAATAACAAAACAGTGTCACAGTCCATGAGTTCACTAAAATGCTAATTGAGCTGACCCATCAATCCAATTCAAAGAATCAAAGCAACAGGAAGAAGCGAAAAAAAACCCTTTCTTAGAGATATAAATCAACCCCTGTAGCTGATGGCTATAGGATACCAAACCCATTGATGAGAACAGTAATTGAAACTTAACCCAAACAACAAAACACCAAAATCAACCAGATCAACAACATGCAGAAGAACCGTTGACCAATATAGTTGAACCCAGAAAATTCAAATCGAGCATCAATGCAAAATTGACGGTCCTGAATCAAGAATACGAAACCCACTTGAACCAGCAAGTGCATACCTTATCTCTCTCTACGCTGCTCTGAGAAACCTTTTCCTCGAAGCTTCCACCACCGAATTCTGCCTCCTCCAAACAAATATCTAGGCCTGCGCAAAACCAAGAAGCCGCAGGAGCCTCATCAACAGAAGAGAGAGAAGAGAAGAGAGAGAGAGGCTTCGGTCGAATCGACGGCCACAAGTCTCTGCTACCGCAACAGTGGCGGCATATTTGTGGGTCAATGACAACAACAGCGGCAACCGCCACCGCCTTCTCTCTCTTCTTTGTGTCTGGAGCGACGCAGTCGATAGACAGAGAGAGATCAGAGCTCTCTAGAAACCAGTGGAATGGCTTCTCTTCGAAGCCGCGTGAGTGAAGGACACACAAACCAGGCAAAGAAGATCCAAAATGACCATATCGCCCTTCAACCACAACGTCCATGGTTCACAGCAGCAAGGGCAAGACGGTAATTTTCTACACGTCACTATTCCGCTGGCAGCTGGACCGAGTTGGCAGCACATGATTGGGCCATACCTGCCACGCAATGTGGCCTTAACTTCTTTATATAGGTAGTAAGATTCAACAGTTTAATTAAGTGAACATAAAATCACACTGCCATCACTTTTCTAGTCTCGTCATTTACTACAATACCCCATTTTCTCACTTTTTAATAATTTTAAACTCAGTTTTTTTAGAGCATGTTAAAGAAAAATCACAACTTATGAGCTAGTACTAAATTTGAACAATTTTTTTAGACATCCTTATGGAATTAAAATTAGGGAACAGAGAGAGTTTATCTTCGACGACGATATTCACACTTACAAAGAGTCACCATTTGCGATCGACATTCACGTTTGACCGACAATGATATATTTTTCTTTTGACGTTCTACACTGACCTATATAAATATAGGAGAGTTTATGGCAACCACTATGTGGAAGGATTTGGAAGCCCACCATATCTGCATAAGGATAAGATAGCTACAAAAGGATCGCAATGAACGCAAAAATTGATTAGCCTCGACCCGTTCCAACTTCCAACAGGAACATCCTCATATACAGTAATGTCATAGTGTATCATCGATATAGAAAGCTTGCCACTTAAGACATCAACAATAACAATAAGATGTTCCTAAATAGGTAGAGTAAAATCCTCATGCAATCACTTAAGGCGGGGAATATACAAAACACAGTCACTTAAGGCAGGCAGTTGAGGCGAGTTCAGAAGTTACAAATTTTAAGAATGAAATTATGAAAATAAACAGACGGAAACTGAGTATTCTAGAGCAGAAGATAATGTAATGAAGAACAATAAGCAGAGAATCTGACCTCATAAAATCACATTTTAAGTACACAATGAAGGAGAATATGATGTAAGAGCACAAACTGTTGAGTTTGTGCCTTGAATTGGTCAACGGCTTCCAAACTCTTTGTTTCCAACATTGACTAGGAAACATTGGAAGTCAAGGCGGTGGAGGATTAGTTAGGAAACAAGTTGTTTCCAAATCGGATTCGGAAACTTTAGGGATTTCCTAGCACTATATAAAGAACCTAGTAGTCACATTATTAGGTATGCAAATATCATTGTAATTGTTTCTCTTGTGAAATAAAGGGTGCTTTTCCGCCGTGGAGGTAGTTAGCGAATATTTTGCTAGCGAACCACGTAAAATACTCTTGTTCTTATTTTATTCGTTCTTCGTTCGTGAGGTGGTTTGACATAACAAACTGGTATCAGAGCCAAGGTTGACGGTGTTACAAGATCAAGATCAAGGCAGAGCAAAGCTAGGGTTTCACAACTTGGTGAAATCAAATCTAGGGTTTTGCGATCTAGGTGGAGCACGCGACTAGGGTTCAAGATCCACCAAGAACGATGTCAGGATCGATGTTGAAGATCGACAGGTTCACAGGAGGGAACAACTTCAGTCTGTGGAAGATAAAGATGGAGGCTTTGCTCAAATCGCAAGGCTTGTGGGCACATTTGACCGCGGACAAGGGAGGCATGAATGTTGCATCAGCGGAGTTCAAGGTGATGGAGGAGAAGGCAAACGCAACGATTATGCTGTGCTTATTGGATGACGTGATCATCGAGATCGCAGATCAGAAGGAAGCAGCGAAGCTCTGGCTCAAGTTGGAGAGTCTCTACATGACGAAGAGTCTCACTAGCAAGTTGATGCTAAAGCAAAGGCTCTTCACCCTGCGGATGCTCGAAGGTACGGCTCTCAAGGACCATCTTGATCAATTGAACACAATTCTGTTAGATTTGCGTAATATTGGCGAGAAGGTGGAGGATGAGGATGCTGGACTTTTGTTATTGATCTCGTTACCTCCATCATATGAGAACTTCGTGCAGTCGTTCATTGTGAACAAGGACGACTTATCCCTAGAGGAGGTGAGTCGACACTCCATGCTAGGGAACTGCGCCATAAGGGTGCAGGCACAGGTATAGAGGACCATGCTTCCGGACTGATGGCAACGGGGGGAAGCATGAAGGGTAAGAAGAACAAGAAGAAGCAGTTCTCAGGTTCTAAGTTGCCCAAGGATGTCTGTGCTTGGTGCAAGGAAAAGGGGCATTGGAAGAGAGATTGCCCGAACGAGGACAACAGGGGTAGAACGGATCCGCAGCCGTAGCAGAACAAGGTAACTCGTCCGAGGATGATTATGTTCTAATGGCGGATGTTGTCACGCACTCTCAGGATGCGTGGGTCCTTGATTCCGGAGCTTCCTATCATATTTGCTCACAGGGAGCTATTCTCGACGTACGACCAAACGGATGGAGGGTCTGTCTACATGGCAAACGGAGCCATCTGTAAGGTGATTGGGAGCGGCTCAGTTAGATTGAAGACGAATGAAGGGAAGTTATGTACCTTGGATCAGGTCAGACATGTACCACTTATTAAGAAGAATCTGATCTCCTTGAGTCTACTCGACAGCAAGGGATACAGTTTTAAAGGTGAAGGTGGAGATCTACAAGTCTGCAAGGGTTCTAAGGTGATTCTCAGGGGAGTCAAGAATGGGACTTTGTACATGTTGCAAGGTTCGATGATCACAGGTTCTGCTGGAGTTGTCTCAGCCGAGATTAAGGAAGCTGATCTAACCAAGCTGTGGAATATGAGGCTCGGTCATATTAGTGAACGTGGAATGCAGGAACTTCACAAGAAAGGCTATCTCACGGGGCATGCGCCCAAGAGCCTAGGGTTTTGTGAGCACTGTGTGTATGGGAAGCTACAGCGTAGCAAGTTCCCTAAGGCGGTTCATAGAACGAAAGGTACTCTTGATTATATCCATTCAGATTGCTGGGGTCCATCTCGAGTCGAGGCGATTGGCGGGTATAGGTATTTTCTGAGCATCATAGACGATTACTCCAGGATGACTTGGATATTCGTAATGAAGCACAAGAGTGAATCCTTCGCAAGATTCAAGGAGTGGAAGACGCTAGTAGAGAATCAGGTGGGAAAGAAGGTAAAGAGGCTGCGCACGGACAACGGCTTAGAGTTCTGTTCATCAGAGTTTGATGGATTCTGCAAGGATCAGGGAATAGCACGCCATCGCACCGTTCGACACACACCGCAGCAGAACGGTGTAGCCGAGAATGAATCAGACACTTTTAGCGAAAGCAAGGTGCATGCTTTCGAATGCAGGTCTTTCTAGAGGTTTTTGGGGAGAGGCAGTTTCCATGGCATGCTATCTCATAAATCGGAGCCCGCACACAGGTATAGGATGCAAGATTCCTATGGAAGTCTGGACCGGTAATGCAGTGGATTACTCAGATTTGAGAGTATTTGGTTGTGTTGCCTATTATCACGTTGATGATGGCAAAACTAGAACCAAGAGCTAAGAAGGGAGTATTCATGGGTTTCGGAACAGGTGTGAAGGGATACAAGATATGGGCAGACAACACGATTATACTTAGTAGAAGTGTAGTCTTTGATGAGACTCATATGTTGAAGAACTCCGTGGAGGTGGAGCTTGGAGGTGCGAAGAAGAAGGTGGGGGGAGAGTCGGATCCTACTGATCCTAAGGACTCCGAAATCCCTACACCGCCGCCAGAAGCAGAAGAGTCTGATAGTGAGGATGCGTCTACACCAGAGGAACCGGTTCATCAAAGTATTGTTGAAGGAAGACCGAGGAGAGTCATAAAGCCTCCGGCGAGATACAGAGATGATGGTATTGTGGGATATGCATTACAGGTAGCGGAAGACGTAGAGGACGAGCCATCCTCCTATAAGGCCGCTATATCTAGTTCTGAGTCATCACAATGGATTGCCGCGATGGGAGAAGAGATGGAGTCTCTTAGCAAGAACTCGACTTGGGAGCTTGTTAAATTGCCAGCGGGAAGGAAGATAGTCAATTGCAAGTGGGTTTTCAGAAGAAAGGAAGGAACTGCATCTGGAGAGGGCGTCAAGTATAAGGCAAGGCTAGTTGCAAGAGAGTTCAGTCAGAAAGAGGGAGTTGACTACAACGAGATCTTCTCACCGGTGGTCAGACATACTTCTATCCGGGTGTTACTAGCTTTAGTGGCACACCACGACCTCGAGCTTGAGCAATTGGATGTCAAGACAGCTTTCCTGCACGGAGAGTTGGAGGAGGAAATATACATGAGCCAACCGGAGGGGTTCCAAGTTCCCGGAAGAGAGAACCACGTGCAAGCTGAAGAGATCTCTCTACGGACTTAAGCATTCGCCGAGGCAATGGTACAAGAGGTTTGACAGCTTCATGTTGAAGATTGGTTACCACAAGTGCAAGTATGATTGCTGCGTGTATCACAAAGAGTTGCATGGTGGATCACGTATTTACCTAGTTCTATATGTGGATGATATTTTGATTGCAACTCGAAATATCAAGGAAATTAGAGAACTGAAGAGGTCCCTTAGTGCGGAATTCGAGATGAAGGATCTGGGAGCTGCTCGGAAAATATTGGGAGTTGAGATCTATAGAGATAGGAAGAAGAAGAAGCTTTTCTTATCACAGCAGGGATACATCAAGAAGATCTTGGCAAGATTCGGGATGTTATCAGCTGAAGCTATAGATACTCCTATGGAAACTAACATCAAGCTAGGAATGTACACCGTTCAGACCGAGGAGGAGAAGGAGTACATGTCCAAGGTTCCATATGCGAGCGCAGTTGGAAGCCTCATGTATGCTATGGTCTGTACTCGACCAGACATAGCATTCGCTGTTAGTGTGGTTAGTCGTTTTATGGCTCATCCGGGTAAGGACCATTGGCAGGCGGTGAAGCGCATATTCAGGTACCTTAATGGTATGTCAGACATTGGCCTATGTTATGGGGCTAGTGAAAACATCTTGGTAGCTGGTTTCTCGGTTGCGGACTATGCAGGGGATATTGATAGTAGAAGATCAATGACAGGCTATGTATTTTCTCTGGGAGCATCTGTTGTGAGTTGGAAGGCAACGCTACAGCCGACGGTGACTTTGTCCACCACGGAGGCGGAGTACATGGCTCTAACGGAAGCATCAAAGGAGGCAATTTGGCTAAAGGGAATGGTCAATGATCTAGGGCTACATCAAGATCAGGCGATAGTCTACTATAATAGCTTGAGTGCGATTTGCTTGACTAAGGACCAGGTTCATCATGAAAGGACCAAGCATATCGACGTCAGGTATCATTTTCTAAGAAACGAGAGCAGGATCAAGGTGATGAAGGTGGGGACTGCTGACAACCCCGCGGATATGTTCACCAAGCCAGTTCCGGAGAGCAAGTTCCAGCATTGTCTGGAATTGCTCAATATCTTGAGCCAGTGAGGCCCTTAGGGGCCATGTCGGACCCGGTGGGGGTCCAGTGAGTCTCTGTGACGAGAGACAATCGGGTGCGGAGAAGACGTAGCTTTATTTACGAGAAGAGGACCAACTGCTGTTGACGAGACAATTCAAGTCAAGGTGGAGATTTGTTGAGTTGGTGCCTTGAATTGGTCAAAGGCTTCCAAACTCTTTGTTTCCAACTTTGATTAGGAAACATTGGAAGTCAAGGCGGTGGAGGATTAGTTAGGAAACAAGTTGTTTCCAAATCGGATTTGGAAACTTTAGGGATTTCCTAGCACTATATAAAGAACCTAGTAGTCACATTATTAGGTATGCAAACATCATTGTAATTGTTCCTCTTGTGAAATAAAGGGTGCTTTTCCGCCGTGGAGGTAGTTAGCGAATATTTTGCTAGCGTACCACGTAAAATACTCGTGTTCTTATTTTATTCGTTCTTCGTTCGTGAGGTGGTTTGACATAACAAAAACATTATGATATGATAGCAAGTGGTGTCCTTCTTATAAGCATATTAAAAACAGAATGTTGATATCTTTCACCACGTTGTTCATAAAATTAAAATCTTATATTACTGGAATCCTCATGAAATTATCTAGCAACGGTATAAGATTTGCCTGCTGGATCAGAAAACTTAAAAATATTTTATTATTCAGATTCGGGTTACAAGGCAGAAATAACAAGCCTAGGGCACTAATACCAATAAAGATAAATATTGATCTAACACATATGAATCTAAACACAGAATTAAAACGGCAGATTCTGGCGTTTACCTCTTTTTGTGAAGAATTGCAGCGAATGAAGATCGTTGTTATTGCTTGTCCTCATGTTTCTCTTGCTCCCAACAGTCTAGAGCGAATCTCTAGGACGAACACTATGTGGTTCACACCATGTTCCACCTTTGTGTCAACGTGAGAGAGAGGCTTCGGTTCCTGAATCTGAGAATAAAGTGATTTATTCTTCTTTTTTACCACGAACTGATTTAATGGAAAACTGTCTCTATTTATAGACAAACTTGTAGCTTACTGCAAACAACCCCCTTAGGATTTGTGTATGATTACGAAGCACCCTACTGGGCACTTGACACGAAATTCTAGTGTGCTTATTTTCTCAAGTATACGATCAAGTAATAAAGTAGAGTATTTGCGTCTCAGATATCAAACTCACGAGAATGGTTTTATGTTTACTCAATGTAACCAGAATTACTATCAAAGCTATAAAAAGGATGAATATTTTGTGATTGAGAGCTACTAAATAAATAACAATAAATAAAAGCAATAATAAAAACGATTAGTTTTTTGTGTCAATTTTCTGAGGATATTTTCGAAGTAAGAAACTTATGAATTAAAGATCAGTGATCCAGGGTCCCCTAGGGTTACTATTCAGTTTTTCTCGATTAAGAAACACAAAACAGTTTTGTTTAAGCCAGCATACCAATAGTGAAATCTCTTCTCCGAATCATGCACCTGTCACTACCCTACTGATTTTCGGGTCTCTCGGTACTCCTAAATCTGGAGGTTTGTTTTAAGTCTGATAGGGTTACAGGTTTTTCCTCTCGGTACGTCACCCTAAACCTATAGCAGTTGGTCCTATGCTTTCTGGGCTAGTCCCTGATTCTCTTCACCTCTCAGTACGTCAAGGAAAGGATCTAAATTCGGTCTTCTCTTCCTAAGTCTCACTGGCACTCTCGTGCACCAGATCATGTCTATACCACTCCAGGTTGATCACTCTATTCATACATAAAGGTACAAAACGCAAGACAAAATAATAAACAAAACTCTACTGTATTAAGACTTAACCATTACAAAACCGAAGATTTAACCATAGGTTCTCGGTGAACCTAGGTAAAGTGTTTAGCTAGCGTACATTATTGAAAAATATAATTTCACAAAATAGAGAGGAAATAGATCAAACCAGCTTTCAGCTGGAAACTGGGATTGCTGCATGCATTAACTTCGGCTCTGCGATGCTGCTCTGATGCTCTGGTTCTGATTCGATGATTTTTTGTGCCCGAGACACTTCTTATTTATACTCCAACAGTTCCCAAAACTAACTTATGAAATCACCATTCTTCCACTGTCTGAACCGCCTCAGGAAGAATCTAGAATTTTGACATGCGTTTGAATGCAGAAGGCTGCGTTGAACGTACCTTCCTGTGTCTGAACGCACGCACCTGGTGTTGACTTTTTACTTTTATCCCGTCGAATTTTCTTCCTTTCTTTTGAACGCAGAGGCTGCTGTGTCTAAACGTAACCCGCGTTTGAACGCGGCTGAGTTGCGTCTGAATGCAGCTTCCTCTTCCCTCTCGTTGACCCTATGCCTCTTAACTTTTATGCATGTTGAACCCCTGCGTTTGAACGCAGGGTCTGCATCTGAACACATACAACTTTTGTATGCCTAAGCCATTTTTCTGCCTCTCCTGGAACTATTTCTGGATGCTTGCATCTGAACGCAGAGTCTGCGTCTAAACACAACCCATATTTTCTACATTTTTCTGCTCCACTTCCTTGACACTCTGCTTCCATTCCCGAGCCTCTTCCATGTATTTTCTGGTACTTATTCCTGCACAAAAAAAAGTACCGGTGATCATATCCAAATAAACAAATTTACACATGAAAATGCTCAAACATTGAACTGTCTGGCTCAGCGTTCTTCTTTCCTGTACCAAGGTCAAAAATGGCTAAAAATAGGCTAACTCACTCCAAACGGGGTCAGAATGTACTGTATAAGACGTCCCAGAATAACTCTATCTGGGAGTTATCAGCACTACACACCATTTTAAATTCAGCTGATTTTCAAAATTACAGAGTCGTACTATCCCTTCCACGGCCCCATTACTCTCCTCCTCTGAAGACAAAGGCATTCCGAGAAACTCGGTAACTCTCTTGACCTGAGATGCCGCATCTTTATGCATCTCTTCGTGCCTGACGAGCATAACTTTATCAGGACGTGCCAGACTTGCTTGATGATAATCTAGGACGTGTTCCCAGCAAGGTCCATACGGGAACATTCCTTTGACGAACAATGTACTACATAATACTGCACCCGTTCCATTGAACATGCTTTCGATTACATATCTAGTTTCAGGTGATGATGCGCCAAACCCCACTATCGAAGATGCACGTCTAGACAGACATTGGTGCAATATACCATAGGATGGCCTACAAAAAATAAAATGCAATGTACTTGGTCTAGGCGAGACGGTTGATTTACTATGTTGTGTTATCCGCGATGCCCAAAGAGGTTTCATCTATCACTGAAAATGCAAGCGTTTCTTGAATAGGTCTGTGGTAAGATCGGAGGTCTTAACTCTGAAAGAAGGTTTGAATTTGGCGAGATATATGAATCTCTTTCCGGTAATGCTAAAGACATATTCGATCAAATGAAAACAAGCTCTTATAGCATGTGATGAAATATAATAAGAATAATATATTACTGGAACTTCATAATAAACATAATATAAGTAGCCTATAAATAGGCCTGCAACTTTTTTTTATGAAACGCATCCAGCATTTTCGTTCATCGTAAACAATCACAATTACAATGTATGAAACAATCAAATCACACATTTCATAATCCTGCCTACACAATTTGTCAATTTCTAAGAAGAACAAATCTGTAACTTGTTGGAATAGATGCCCTAGAGGCAATCTAGTTTAGTATGAATTTATTTTGGCTAGAACATTCAGTGTATTATTTATTGGATATTTAATATAATGAAGTCCTTAGATTTACAATTGTGTTGTTTATCTTAAATATCCCTAGTCCAGTATAATGATTAATGGGACAATCATCTATAGACTAGTATGGGATTGGATTGATATGGAGATATCATGATCCAACACATGAGTGTGCATTAAAGGTAATGGCGCACCGGATTGACCCATCTCCGAGAAGGCTACATACACGTTATGTTAAGTCACAAGTGCTTCTCGTGGTGCAATGGTATTGTCATCCTTAGACTTGAAGTCGCTAGATATTCTAGTTGTGGATTATTGTGATTTTGGTAGCGTTAAACGCTACACCGTAACTGGGTAGTTATAAAGACGTGTACATGATACAATAAGAAGCAAGCTTAGAGATCGTAGTGGACGTAGATAGAATTTGTCCCTCCCACATAAAGGGAGCAAATATCCTAGGCCACTCGAGGGATAGTGCTTATAGAATGCCTGGCCAGACTCAAATAAATCAATAAGGGATATCGATGTTATTTGCACGAATAAGGCTATTCACATGGATTGAGAAACTATGGATTGGATATACGAGTGTGACTTGTATGTCTCGTGTCCAATCCGGATATAGAGACAAAGGGATGAGACAATTACTTGTACAAGGTTTGTCGGATGACTATTCTATTAGTTGGCTAGAATGGATGTTTTGCTAGAAACTGCTCCATATTAGCAAATTGTTGCTACCAACTAGATAGAACCTATGGGGTCACACGCTATATAGAGTTGAACTAGATTTGAGAATTAATTAATACGATTAATTAATTAGAATGATCACTTTGCAACACCTTGCAAACTTAGTAGGACTAATTTGCAAGGAAGGGACTAAACCGAATTCTAGTAGGACTAGAATGGGTCCTTTAGGTAGTTGGAAAGGATTTGTTGGACTATATAAAGGATGCTCCTTCCTTCCCACACTGATGAACATTTAGTTCATAACTTGAGTGGGAGAGAACAAAAGGAGAGAGCAAGCAAGCAAGAGGGACCCGTCGCCCCCCCTTGCCGCCGCCTCATCCCGTCGGCCCAAACAAGGAGGCCGAACCTCCTTGTTTCCTCGTGTTGTGTGATTTCTTCTTCCTCTTCCTCCATTCCGGGCTAGCACAAAGGATAAGGAAGATCTAGAATTCAAATCTAGGTGTTGATCAACTATAGAGAAGGTGACACAATTCACGTTACAAGTCATCACAGGAGAAACCCTAAGGTGTGTAACTTGATTTCTTCCCTTACCATCGGTATATCTCTTGTCCTGTGATCCTTGGAGGGTATTGCATGGATTATATTTGTTTTTCCGCTGCGCATCCATGATCAAAACCCTACATAACTATCGCTTCAAACGATTCTCGAACTTTTGTACGCTCCAACATCACCAGCAATTGGCTCAAGTGCTATTTCTCCTCCATCATCCGGAGCAACGAGAGGGGTGAAGAAAATAATCCGTCTTTCACGATAGCAAAATTCAAACTCCAAAAAAATTCATAGCTTAACTGCAAGACCATGTGACACATAACGCCACACTTATGTGACAGATTAGTACCTTATTGTAGATAAAACCTGCACTTAGGCAGTAGTTGGCCGCCCTATGGCGGAAGAGAACCGCTCCTAGGCGGTAGTTGGCCGCTCCTTGGCGGAAGAGAACCACTTCTAGGCGGTAGTTGGCCGCCCCTTGGCGGAAGAGAACCGCTCCCACGCGCTAGTTGGCTGCTTTAATACGGTAGTTGGTTGTCATTTGACGGAAGAAAATCGTTCTTAGACCGTAGAAACTGAAATACATAAATAAAATAACAAATTTTGATAACAAGAAGAAGATCAGGGGCTTCGCCGGCGGCGAGCCCCTATGATTGATGGCAAACAAACTTGGAGCAAGTATGAATATAACAGAGAGAGAGGCGAGAGAGAGGAAATAACTCGATACGATAAATAGGCCTGCAACTTGGAGAACAAGAAACATAACTAAACGATACTACGAATCTAGACAATATTTTAATAATCCTAATAAATTAGACAACTAAATAAGCATAACTAACATAATTGATAATAACTCTAACAGCATGTTTGTTCTAGCTTAAAATCTCAATAATCTGGTGAAAATAATTAATTTGGAGTGAATATATTGAGTTGAATTATAATTTTTTTTTCATGCGTTGAAAGTCTTAATTAAAATTTAGTTGTATTTGGCAGCACTTATAGCTCTTACCATCAAATTTACGCTAAAATCTAAAATGTTAATTTTTTTTTTGAAAAAAACGTTTCGTACATAAAATGATGAATGATGATCAGTATGTTACTCTAGCAAGTTTGGATTAAGAAAATCTTTAAAATCAGAGATTGTAGATTTACATATTATTCGCCAACTTAAATTAAATTGAGGTAAAAAAATGACGAAACAAACGAAACTAAATTATTTAGTCATATGTTTATTTAAGCTAGCTAATAATCTCTTGCGAGACACGTATTCAATCAATCTCTTCTTATCCAAACACCCCGACCCAATTATATTGATTCCTTCACCAATTACTGAAACCGAAATCTTAATCCCTTTTAATTTGAAATAATATATGCGGGTATGAATGATTTTGTGGAAATTTCCTCTCTTCCCGTATCTTATATGAAAACATGTAGGGTATATTTGACTAAGAGTTGACCCATATCGCTTCAGTGACTTTTTTATGCAAGTCAAAAATTTAACATTGGACATGTCGTTTTGAATTACTCCTGAATTGGCCATCTTCATCAATACCGGATAGAATGACACGGTGCCATGAGCATGCCAATTGCTACGTGCACAAAATACATATTTCGAGCAAAAATATAACTAGTGTGCTGAAATCTATATGCCAATTTTAAGTTGGATTTTGAAATTTTGGCCACCTAGTAAAAATATAGTTGTTGACATTAGATTAAATTTACCATCTTTACTTCCATATATCCCTCCCACTGATTTCTCCCACACACTCAACATTTACAAATTTTATAACCCACCTCTATCAATCCATTAATGATATTACTAATACAATGTACCTCCTTCCAATTTCAAATCTTCATCCTCAGTCTCACCATTGCGCTTTCTCTCAATATCTTATTTTTCTTTGCTTGAATTCATTCATTTACTTGAACTAATTTAAAGTTTGCTGAAATACCTCACATAAAATGGAGTCAAGCACTACTAAAGACGGTTCATGTGATAATACAAACAAGTTGCTTCCAATCCCAAATTTTGATCGAAATGAAGAAATGTCTGTTGTTTCAACTCTCCCACGGTTTGCAGATGATGACTATATTGTTTTCTCATTTGGAGAAGACGGAGAAATCCATGTGATCAAGGATGGAAGCTCGGGGGCAAGCGAACACATTGATCGCCTCAAAAAGTGTTCAAGACGGCGCATAAATCGCAAGGTGAGCAATCAAATTAAACTATATTTATCTCACCTAAGTGTGTTAAGCATTTCTCAACCTAACTTATTTTGTGATATTTGTTGGGGATTTTGTTTTTGGTAAACAGCTTTTTAATACTGAGGGAGAGGTGGAAGAAATTGTTTACAAGAGCAATTTTGACCACAGATTGAGTGGAGATGAGAGCAATGCACACCAAACAAATGAAGGAGAATCCGGAAAGTTTTCTAGTGAAAAGGTAAAGTACATTCTAAAATTTACCCTGTACTAATTTTACAGGTTTCTAATGCTAATTGCATTTTGACTAAACGGCATTAGATTCATCTCAATTTATCGCATTCGCCAATAGCAATTTGAAATGATTTTGCCTTCCACTCTTTTCTCTTCTTAATTTTACAAGTTCTATTCTCTTTTTGTAATTGCAGGGAAATGTCAAATTGACTACAAGATCAGATATCGCGATGCCAATAATCACCCCAACTGATGATATTGGATCTGGTGACTACAGTACTCATTCGAATGGAAGCTCCGGCTCTTTCGCCTTTCCCGTGTATGTTCTCTAAACTTGGTACACAATCAATCCAAGGCCTGCAAAAATAATACTACTAGCTTTTTATGGTGGTGGTAACTTATTCCAATTATCTGGCAGATTGAACGTTGAGGGCGTAGACAGTCCAGTGAGAATGCCTGATCCAAACATGCTACAGTTGAGGAGGCGGCATAAGAAGATTTGGCCTACCACTTGCATCCTCTGCAGAAGATTTTGAATTTTTTTTTTCTTACGTTACACAAATTCGTGTATTGAGTTTGAGTAACACTCCGTCCTAATCTATATACTATCCGAATATGATGGTTTGATCTTCTTGTATTGGCTTAAATAGTTTTTGTGTATGCTATTTTCATTTTATTGTTTTGAAGGAATGGTGTGTGCTACCTTTGAAATCAGTCGACTGAGACAGTAAAATTCAGTATTCTTCCTAAGTTTATTTTATTTTCTGTGTGATTTTAAATAGTCAAATTAATTCTCAAAAAGAAATATATAGTCAAACCAGCTCTTCAGTACACATGAAAGGGTAAAAGACACTTTCACCCCGTCTAGTTTGATTGAAGGACACTTTCACCCCTTCCCGTTTGGAAAAGGACATTTTCACCCTTTTGTGTGCCTTTTTTTTTAGAAACTTACACCCCATATTGTGACTTTGCTAGTATGGAGTTAATGTATGTCACCAAAAATAGTTTTTGTGACAAACTTTCCCCTACATTATGCAAAATGTAGGGGTTAACAAAAGGTATAATGGACTTTTTGTATAATATGGAAGGCTAATTTGTTTCCAAAATTATTTTCACTGAGGAACTCCACCACCAGACTAACAACGTTACAATCAGGGGGTGTAAATTAGTTGAAGTTCGTTCCGCACATTGAATGGGTGATAGTGTCCTTTTCAAAACTGAAATGGGTGAAAATGTCCTTTAGTCTAACTAAAGGGGGTGAAAGTGTCTTTTACCCCACCCACATGAAATGGAGAAATTTCTGGAGCATGTGAACCATGAAGGGTGATACTGTCCTTTTCAAAATTGAGATGGGTGAAAATGTCCTTTAGTCCAACTAAAGGGGGTGAAAGTGTCTTTTACCCCACCCACATGAAATGGAGAAATTTCTGGAGGGTAAAAGACATTTTCCATCCTCCAATTATGGAGAAAAGATATTTTGCTCCCTGATTTATGGAAAAAGACATTTTACACCCTTGTCAACGGATGGAGGGTGGACAGATACCACCCTTCTGTTACAATCCGTTAGTGGAGAGGTGCAAACTGACTTTTTGTGACCATTTTACCCTTATTGATTGTGGACAAATACCACTTTTTTTTGTTTATTATAATGTTTATCATGTTCTTGATGTTCTTGAGCATCACCACCAACACCACCACTACCACTAAATCTCCACCACCACCACCACTACCACCACTGTTAAGTTATTAGAATATTTTACCCTTGGATTATTTCTCTAATTCCACACCCTCTATACAGGCCCTCTCTCTAGTTTAAGAACAAAAACACCAACAAATACAATTAAAACCAACAAGAATACTTAGCAGATTTCATAGATCTGAACAACTTTGGACCTATACACTTCAATGAACAAAATTAATGAATCAAAATGTAAATCTCTCCGAGCATATAGCAGGACAAAATCAACAGAGTAATAATTTACAATAAAGGATTTTATTGTGACCATTTGAAATCACTATCACTAACTACTGGTAAATGAATTGAATGGACCAGAGAACACAGTTTGCTTCGAAATCGCACCATGCGGCATATAATGATTCAGAAAGTGGGCATCCACAAGCTTCTTTCCGTTCCTCGATGTATCTCCGACCTCGATATCGAAAGCTCCGGGAACAAACACTGGCAATTTGTCGTCGTCTCCTCTGCCGATCACTTCATCCAACTTCTCTCCTCCGATCAACATCCTGATCTTCTCCGGATGCATCCGAATCCTCCCCCCTTCACAAATCGAGCTCCGTTTAGTCTCACTGTAGGAACACCAGAACCACGGCGTCGGCGAGGGCTTAAGAGCTTCCATCTCCTCCACCTCAACAACTAGAGTTCCATCTCCTTGGTTCCGTTGCCTCGGCTCACAACAATGCTTGTACATACAATAGAAATTGATACCGATTATGACTATGAAAATCTACCTCAACAACCAAATGATGCATTGTTATCGTAGTCACCTGGTGTGTGCGATTTGGGATTGTGGTGAAGCTCCAGAGGGAGAGGGCGATAGTGATGTTAAAAACAAATGTACACTTTTTTCAAAACAATTAATTTCTTTTTTTTTGAAATAAACAACCAAAATTAGGAGATATGGAACATAGTACTAAATTACATATTTTATAGGAATCTTGCATACAAACACTGTAAATTTTCAAGAAGATGAACTTTTCAATATTCACTCCATACGACTTCGAGACACTTGTAACCAACATCACAACCAATTGATTATCGAAGAGTCTGTTTACCTCCAAAGGCGTGACCGACGAGAGTGTAAAGATAATAGTGCGCCATGTGAGAGTTAGTACGTGGAAGAGTGGTAGAAAGTGACATTCCTGAACGAAAAGAGGGCAAAAACGCACAACATGCGCCTCTATTGAATCACCTTATCAGGATATTAACCTATCACGACAACGGTATTTGACATCCACAAGAAATTCGTAACAACTATACAAGTCCAAGTGAGACACAACGTTGCACTTATGTGGTAGATTATCACCTTACTATAGGCAATAAGAGTAATTGACCGTTCTTTGACATAAGTAAACCGTCCTAACCAGTAGTTAGCCACCCTCTGTCGGAAGAGAGATGTCCCTATGTAGTAACTGATTGTCATTCTTTAACAGAATAAAACTACTCTTTTCTTTTTTAAGAAAAATCGATTTCATTACTGATGGGAAGTCACTCCCAATTGATCATGTTGCAATACATCCACTGCCCAACTAGGAATAACATAGAAGAAGGACATATCAACTTCATCTACACCCTTTCTAGCAAAGGAGTGAGCTAATTGATTTCCTTATCTAAAAGTGAAAGAGTAAACCACTTGGTTGAGCTTGTCTGCATTTTTAGAACATCCTTCCAGCGCTGCTTTGAGGTCTGCTAGAGAATTGACCGCCTTGATTCTATTTTTCGAGCCTTCTTGGAGAAATTTTACCGCGTTCAAGCAATCCGATTCAATTATTACCTCTGTCAAGTGACGTTACGCCGCGAAATTTAGACCTTCCTCTATCGCCGCAACTTCCGCAACTAAAGGTGATGGCGTGAAATTCTTTTAAATCTTCCTGCCTTGAAATTACTCAACTAAAGGCGATCTTTGACATAAGTAAACCGTCCTAACCAGTAGTTAGCCGCCCTCTGTCGGAAGAGAGATTTCCATATGTAAAAGCTGATTGTCATTCTTTAACAGAAGAAAACTACTCTCAAATTGGTAAAAATACATAAATAAAACAACAATAAATTCAGGAAACAAAAACCGACACCTATAATTGACACGATTCATAAACTCCAAGCGATTTCTATTTTGATATTTGAAACTAAAAAATCTCATAAGGTAAGGGCTTGTGTGGGGGCCTTTATGAACTTATGCAAAATTATATGAAAATGGTAGTAGAACTACTTTTTTGGGTGGGGGCCTGTGACCCCACGGGTCTCACTATACGTCCGCCCTTGGGGCACCCATCTCTAATAGTTTGGGGCGAGCAAAAATGTATAGGAACATGTTTTGTGTTTCTAATGTCTCATATCAGGCGTGTTGTGCAAGACACGTGCTAAAGTTGTGTTGTGCAATGTACGTGCTATGGTCAAACAGAAGATATATAGGGTTCTGAAAAAGGTACGACTATTTTATTCTTGAAGTCCAAGACACAGTATACTTAACTTTTCGTGGCCTATATGGGAATCATTACGAAACAAGATATGACTTACAATTTATGTGATTTTAAAATACGATCACACCTTTATTCGTCGCAAGATGAGAGTAGTCCGAAATTTTTGCATCGCCAATTGTGATTTCCATCACTTCCACTACTTTCCCGCAGCTCGATGCGATGATCCTATTTTATGTCTCAACCTCTGCATGTGTCCTCATCCTCGTCCTCGTCTCCTTAGTTCCCTTGCATCGGCTCACAACAATACTTGTACCTGCAGTAGAAATTGATACCGATTATGGTTAAAAAAATCATAATTGGTACCGGTACCTCAACAACTAGAGTTCCATCTCTTTGGTTCCGTTGCCTCGGCTCACAGCAATGCTTGTACATGCAGTAGAAATTGATACTGATTATGATTACGGAAATTGATACTGGTACCTCAACAACCTGAGTGACGCCATTGTTATCGTAGTCACCTGCTATGTGCGAATTGCGATTGTGGTGAAGACGTCATTGCAGCTCCAGAGGGAGAGGGCGACCGTGATGTTAAAAACAAATGTACATTTTTTGTTATTTTAAATTCTTAATGTTTTCTTGAAATGTACATTTTCAAACAGCATAAAACAATTAATTTATTTTTTGAGAAATAAACAACCAAAAGTTGGTTAAAATAAATCTGGGACATAGCATATTTTATAGGAATCTTGCACGCAAATAATGTAAATTTTAAGAAGATGAAATTTTCAATTTTCACTCCATACAACTTCGAGACACTTGTAAGCTCAAACATCACAACCAATTGATTATCGAAGAGTCTGTTTATTTCCAAAGATGCGACCAACGAGAGTGTAAAGATAACAATGTGCCATGTGAGAGTCGGTACATGGAAGAGTGGTTGAAAGTGACATGTCCAAACCAAAAGAGGGAGAAAATCACCTTGTGAGGATATTGACCTATCACAACTGCGGAATTTGGCATCCACAAGTAATTCACAACAAATATACAAGGCCAAGTGAGACACAATGTCGTACTTATGTGGTATATTATCATCTTACTATAAGATAATAAGAGTAATTGACTGTTCTTTGACATAAGTGAACCGTCCTAACCAATAGTTGTCGCCCTCTGTCGGATGACAGATGGCCCTAGACAGTAACTGATTGTCATTCTTCAACAAAAGAAAACGGCTCTTAGATTGTAAAAGTTAAAAGCACATAAGTAAAAACAACAATAAATTCAGGAAACTACAACAATGGCCGATCGACACCTACAATTGACATGACGCATAAAGGGCAAACAATTTCTTTAAAAGAATATGAGAGAAACTCAATTATATGAAAAGATTATTATTATTATTATTACTATTATTATTATTATTTTGAGAAAATATGAAAATAATTTCCTGTTAGAAAAACATCAATGCAAAAAAGTGGCAACCCTCATTGTCGTACCATTTGGCATTTATTTTAGCTTAGCAAGCACTCCAATGTCTCCATTTGACTTGAAAACAGAATCTCTCATCAAGACTCTCGACTAACTCAACCAATCAACGAATAGCATTCATTTTCCCAACTCCTTGATCCTCGTTGAGGCCGCCACGTCGACATTAGAATAAACAGAAACCGTAGAACCGGCACTACCTAATCATTCCCCTCTCTCACACGCCAAAAACCTCCCTCTCTTCGTCATCGACAACACTTCCCTATCAGAAACTTTCTCTCCTCCTCTTCCGTCACCGGAAAACCCTAATTCGTCACCGGAATCCATGGATTTCTGGCAGAAAGCTCGAAGCTTCGCCGAAGAAGCGGCGAAGAAATCACAGGAGCTAACAATGGAGGCCGCGAAGAGATCGCAGGAATTCACCATCGAAGCAGCGAAGCGGTCACAGGACATCACCATTGGCTCGTCGAAGCTCTCCGATATCGTCTCCGAGGCCTCGAAGCGGTCGAAGGAGATCGCAGCCGAGGCTTCGAAGCGCGCCGATCAGATCAAGGTCGAGGCGTCGAAGCGCACCGACCAGATCAAAGTCGACGTCCTCAAGCGAGCCGATCAGATCAAGTCGCAGATTCCGGCGGCGGCGTTGGCGTCGCTCGTCGACGCCTCCGGTGAGCCGTCGGCGGCGGTGGAGGCGGTGGATCTGGAGAAGTTTGGGATTACTGATGAGTTGAGAGAGTTTGTTAAGGGCATTACGATGAATACGTTTCGGGATTTTCCTCTACAAGGCAAGTGTTTTGAGTGCTATTTTTTCATTTAATCGAAATTTAGTGGCTTTCTATAATCTGTCAGTTTTTTTCGTGAATTTGTTTCATTACTTGGCTATGATATCATCAAATTAGAATTCATGATAGAAGAACAATGATAAGCAACAAAAAACATGATACAATAGCAATGATAAGCAACAAAACACCAGAATGGACTGTGTATGTTTAGACCTCAGGGTATATAAATGCTGAGAGAAAGTTCAAATGCAAACTATTTAAACCAACTGAAGCAATAAAAAACAGAATGGACTGTGTATGTTTAGACCTCAGGGTATATAATGCTGAGAGAAAGTTCAAATGCAAACCAACATAACCTTTTATCTCTTCAGAAATCCCTATAAATGAAACCTCCATTAGGTCTAAACTGGGAAACCTTCAAGGTAAATGTAGCGATTGCCAGACTTCGACATGCAAGACCACATAGTTTATGGTTGTTGTGAAATCGCTGTTTCTTACAGAGCAAAAATCACTTTTACCTTAAGGTAATTGACCATTAGGTCTAAAGTGGTAAACCTTTAAGGTACTTGTAGCGATTGTCAGACTTCTACGTGCATTTTGACCACAGAGTTTGTGGTTGCTGTGAAATCGCTGTTTCATACAGTGCAAGTTGACTTTTATTATCTCTTCTAATAATATTTGGTTTTACAATGTAGTCTTAGCTAGCCGACGGATGTGTTAATTAGAAGGCTTTTTTGTTACCCACTCAACTGATCCGTGTTATTGAACATACGGTACATTCCTTAAACATCTGCACCCCTGAAGCTCCATTATTAGACAACATGAATATAATAGGGAAGATCTTTTTGCATTGTGGGCGATATTGCTGATAGGTAATGTCAAACGGGATAGCTAAGAAAGACAAGTTTTCTAGGTTTATACTGTTAGACGTCAAGGCAGATGGGGTTACAAGTGTAATATCACCATTCGCCAGTCAATGATAATACAACTGGAGTAATGATTTTAATTTACAACCATGCAAAGGAGTATGCATCAAATATTATTTCGAGTTATGTCCCTTGGGCTATTTCCTCGCTCAGGAGGATTGAACTTTCAGCTACCATTGGAGCCTGGTTTCTTGACTAGCTTTCCTCTTGCAAAACGTCTTTCAAGAGGAATTGAAGATTAGATGTATGGATTTCTCCTAGATAAATGAGAGAAGTAAAAACCAGGAGAGACATTATGATGTTACAGGAGGAGGAGGGAGAGAGAAGATATTGGTCTTTGTGCTCAGAAGGGTGGTGAAACCAATCTACTAAAACTTCCATATATCCTTGTCGTATATTGTCACTCTTACTTCACCTATGATAGTTGAGGTGACAGTGCTTATCCAAAATCTATAGTTGTTTTTAAATGCCTTAAATGTCAAAAACCATATGGTTTCTTCTATGTTGCACAAGTGCGGGTCCGGGAACTTGGTGCGGGTGCGACAAATCTCCAAAATTCAAGGGTGCGGGGTGCGGCGGGGGATCCGTAGACAACATTTTTTAATATATTTTTATTTTATATTATTTGTGATACCTTATACTAACATAAAAAAACAATATTAGTAATCCAAATTATAATCACGCAGAAATTTATACATTGATTCAAGGAAACGTAGTTACTATATCAACAATATAATCTCTTCTTGTCGTTGTTCTTAGCTTTGAATAGACGAGTAATTTAATGGTTAGAAGTGTTCACACAGATGCACGTTTTTTGGGTTAAACTGTAGTTGTATTTTAGAAGACCTCTCAAGTTCAACTTACACTTTCAAAATGATCCTACAATATCCACGAAGTACCCGCAAAGCACCCATGAAGCACCCAAGCACCCACGAAGCACCCGGTGCGGGTGCATGACCTTTTAGAAGAACTTGTGCAACATAGGGTTTCTTTACTATTAGTTGTTGAAAAAGATATTCCACTTAGAAGATCACAAGTTCCCGGAATCATGTATTCTTTCCGTTCTGGAATCCAGATTCTCAGAGATTCTGCTATTCTATACATTCTTTTCCATTTTAGTTCTTTTCAAATTGTAGTTACTTGGTAATTCATATACTTAATAGGAGTACTAATTTTTTCACTCTACCTCCCAAATATATAGAAGAAAAAGAAAAAGAAAAATGTTTCTGTCAAATACCGACACTCATTGTGTACCTATTGTGCGTCTTTTATTTTCTTTACTTTTTAATAAAGATGTAATGCATGTGATAACTTGCTCATTTTTTCTATAATATATTCATTTGTTTCGCAAAGGTATTTGTCTTCAATTGGGCAAGAATTGCAATCTTCGCAGCCTTATGATATCTTTTCCACATAACTTGACATCTTCCATCAGCTGATAATCCTTGTTTGCTTCCGTGCAGATGACACAGAGATGTCTGAGATTCCTGCGGTCTCTAATGTACGCCAAGATCTTACAGCGTGGCAGGAAACACATGCCAAACTTGTTCTTTCATCAGTAAAGGTATCTTCATGCTTGTATAGTCTGTTGTTTGGAATGATAATGTCTATCCTATATTCATATTCAATGAGATATTCGCTAATGGCTTCATTTATTTGTAGTTGTTGCTTTTTGCTTGCTCATTATGATTCTTCCTATAGTATCATATGGACTAACTTAATAAAATCAAGCTAATACCTCCAGTTGTGTGATGTTTTAGATCCGCTTAAAGTCGCTACATTTATAATTATTTATTTTATTCTTCTTTTCCAGGAAATTTCAAAACTAAGATATGAGTTATGTCCGCGTGTAATGAAAGAACGGAAATTCTGGAGGATTTACTTCATTCTGGTTAATAGCCATGTAGCTCCGTGAGTATTCCCTCTGCTGTTCATCTTTAATTTGGCATCGGTGGAATTCCTATCCATAACGATGTACTATTTTGTTGCCTAGTGTTTGAAGAGTAGAGACCTTTCCTTTCCTTTTTGGAAGGAAAATAAAAATTTTGTGGGCGCGTCGAAGTTTTTGGTATTTGGTGCGAGTAAAATATGACATTAGGACGACCTGTAACTGACAATCATCAATTACTTCATCCTAAGAGCCATGAAGGGGTACGTTAAGCACGGCTAATTGCTTTCACAAAACTTTATTGTTGAGCCCACATTTCCGAGAGAACAGTCTCCTCCTTTTAGTCTCTTTTTTCCCCTGACTTTTTCTGTCCCTCTTAAAAGTTTTCTCTGGGTGAACAAATCACACCAAACTTGCAGTGTGCCCAGTCTTTTCTCCATTAGATGATCTTTTCTTGTGAGTGGTTACAACTTGCAAGTAAATGGATAACATAGTCTCATTTCTTCAGAGTTACCGTATTAGGTTTGTTCTTAAGGTTGACACAAAGCTCCTCTAGAAGTTCCAGAATTGCTGAAAAACTAGTAACAGGAATTCGATTCGAAATCTTCGAGATATCTCCATGATATGCAAATAAATGACACATACTAAGCATGTATTCATCCTTGGGCCAAAACTAAGCGTTTATAACCGTTTGAATCGACATTCCGAGGCGTCCGTGTACATTATTTCTTAATCTTTCCGGAAGCAGTTCAATTTCAGATCTACTTTCGAATGCTTGAAACAGAACTGAATGTGTGTAAATCTGCTAGGACACCAGTAAATTTTACTAGTGCCTTACATCACCCAGATTCAGACGCAAAGCACGATATGATCATATGCT
The DNA here is from genome assembly GCA_023055425.1 of Linanthus parryae. Classification (NCBI taxonomy): domain Eukaryota; kingdom Viridiplantae; phylum Streptophyta; class Magnoliopsida; order Ericales; family Polemoniaceae; genus Linanthus; species Linanthus parryae. Next base: position 13,134,919 of record JALGPY010000008.1, on the reverse strand, counting down.
TTAAAACATTTATTGAAGTATAGCTTTCAAATATTCATGAAATAGAGATATTAGGTATTAGTTTGTATAACTATTTACCACTTAAGTTTTGAGTGTTGTCTGTGCGGGTGTCGGTGTGATGGTTGCATGGTTCGTTCATTTAAATTCTGATTCTAATGAAGTAATATTTAGGTATGAAAGTCGGTACATGGACGAGGTTAAGCTGAAACTTGCGGAACAGGTAAGTGATGCCATAAAGGAAAATTCAACGAGTCAAACAACTTCTGCACCAGATGCGCCCAGTAAACCCCTGAAAAGCAAGACCTCGTCGACTGAGCAAGACTTGGATGTATTTCTTCTTGGAGATCTTGGCGATAGTGATGATGGCCCAGGTAGATTTGGTCCTTTTCAACTAATGCCATGTATTTTTTTTTTTGCTCCGCGTAATGAAGACTTCTTTAACTAAAGAGAACAGTTAAACCCGGATTTAGAATACAATTGAAGTTTTTTATTCACTAGAGTAATAATTACTCTAATAACTAATCGATGTGGTTTCATGACTTGCCCATTTTCCTGTTCAAATAACCATCAGTTTCTATCATCTCACTTGTATTGTGTTAGGTCTCTAACAACCCTTCCAAGTTTCACGATGGGATGGGTGACAAGTTATTTGCATGAACTGATCACTATATCCAAATATAGTTTAGATAATCGTTGATTTAATGAGGCATTGGATTGTATGTACTTGTCTTCCATGTTACTGCTGGTTTTTCTAATACATGGGATCTTCTACTGAATTATGGTGCAATTGCGGCTGTTGCCTCTTACTGCTTTTTTCTTTATTTGTTTGCAATATTTGTTTAATGTTCTTAATGGCAATATTGACTGCCAAGTAGAAACTGTTGGTTCCTGTGTGCTCATATGTTATGCATGCTTAAATCTCTTTCTGGTCTTTCAGATGATGGTTCAGATGATGGAGATAAGGATTTTGATGATGATTTTGACAAGATTTAGTTCGGTAAGCACTGTATGCTCTTTTCTGGTAGTTCCTTCATTTGTTTATTGATGCAGTGGTCAAACCATTAACGAATGTGTTCTTATGCATAATAACAATCTTTAATGCTAAATTTCCTTATCATCCATTGCCATATGTTCCATATCTATGAGATTGAAGCTCATATAATTCACTAAATTACTTCAGAAATTGAGGGATTCACGCACAGACCTTGTCATCACTTCACATCCTCTACCCCACGATTTGCATACTGAAGGACTCAATCTGTGATGGGAAGATGATAACTATTATTATTATTCCCAATTTGCATTTATGCGTTGGAAACTCTGTATTCCCGTCTGTAGTGGGAGGATCATCCTACCCCTTTGCTTAAACTTAGAAATAAATGATGAGAGGGGTAGACCACTTGATGTAAGTGGAGGCTTGAAAACTCTTTAGTTGACTTTTGTCATGATGCCCTTGCTAAATTAATAGCCACCGACCTGCTAGGGTGATTCAGCTGCTGCTTGCAGCTCCGCAAAGTGTCAACCTTTGAAATTTAAGATGGTTCAAGTCCTGTGTATGAGCATCTCTTAATAGTAACTACTGATATTCAAACAAATAAGAACATAGCAATAGTAAATATGTAGGCTTTACTAGTACCCGTTCAGGACAGACCATCAGGATGCCAAGTTACTTTTAAGGAGAGATACATATTCTTTGTATGTAAAACTATTTTGCACTGACACTCCATCAGGTATGCCGTTTGTGTTTCGAAAACTTGGACACACGTGCACAACATCTCTGAAACGCAACATGGTGTTTCAAAAATAATAAAAGTAGGGTAAAAAATGCTTGGGAGTTGGGACACGCATCCGCATTTCTGCGACGTGTGTGTGTGTGGACGTTTAAAGATGTAAGTTGACTGTACCTGATCTGATTATTCTTCCTCCTCTTACTCGTCTTCGTCAAAGAGATTGTGCGGCTAGGGTTGGTAAAGACGGTTTGAAGATGAAAACATGAGAGTTGAGACATTTTTTTCACCTCCACCCCCTGTATTTTTGTAAATCAAAGAAACACCCTAATAATCTGTATGTTTTCTAGTAATTTTTCTTTTGGATGCTAAGTTTTGACTCTTACAATGTATTTAGTTGGAAACTTGTCATTTACTTCAAAATTTTGAATTCTATATATATATATATGGTGTGTCGGCGTCTCCCGATTTAATGAAATTTTGTGTTTCGGCGTTTCTTTCTTTCCATGTATTATGAAGCCGTCTAAACTCTAAACACATCTTATGTTCAGAAGCTGTCTTAAGTGGCACTTCGATGACATATGATGTCCGGTTGCGTTACTGTTGATGTGATACATTAAGTGTATATGCCTCTGCTCAACCATGGTAACTGCCTTACAAAAGTCGTCATTACCTCAAAATGCTCCGTTTTCCTAATTCATCTTAACCTATAATCCATACTAAAATGCATAGGCACGGTACAGCACATTGTGAAGCCTTCTCTACTAGTACCATATCCTTGTAAATGCATGTCTATTTTGCTTCTCTATCTTTGAACTCAGCAAAATGTATCTATGCTCACACACACAATGTCTGCCTCACTGTCTAGTATACCGTAAGGTGGTTATGATGTCGAGTGAATTTGCAGAAATATATGGGGAAAGAGGTGGAGAAAAAGGAGAGAAGCAGCTGAAGGCCTCACCTGTCTCCGCCCATCACAAAAATATATACCGGTTCATATTCAGGAGCAGCATCATTTAATGCAAGCAATCGAAGAATATTGATGATCCCGGTTGCAAAATGATCCTCAACCTTTATGGACTCTTTTTTTTTTTTTTTTTTTTTTTTTTTTTCTTTCTTTCTTTTTATATTTATAAATTTATTTCCATCCCATTGTTGGCAAGTATTTTGGTTTCCCCCCTTTGTTTGCGGACAGTGCTGAATATTTGGGGTTATAATCATATGTGCTGTAAAGTTACAGCCCCATACCTTTCTATAGGTTTCGGCTTAGTCTTATATACATGTAGTTTCTCTATTACATGGGGTTCTTACTATGTTGCGCCTACGCAGGCATATTTCGTTAGTTGATTTGAATTGCTTATTCTTTCGTGTCCTGTTGTTGTGTGGTTGCAAGAGCTTTGTGCCCAATATCGGTGGGAGTTCTACATGTAATTGTCGTTCTTTGGACACGAAAATATCAGCTTTAGGGTTCCATCCAGAACCGGAGCTCTCAGATCAATCTGTTGCTTCCTTGAAGCAACTTGTGTAAGTGATAACTGGAGCCACTCGTTCAGATTGATTGTTTGCTGTATTTATTAGTTTGAAAAAAAGTGCAGATTTATGTCCATTAGTGAACTTTGTTTCATTTATGCAGTGTCGTGTACGTAGTCGTGACAGAAGTGACATATGATTACACTGACTTTGTGATTAGTGATTATCGGTATCCTGGTACGTGTATTATTTAGTGTCTCCAATCTTAATGTTATAGCAACATGATATGTTGGCCTTAAGCAGGCCAAAGTAGATACTCTCACTTCTTTGAACTCCGCCGTGTTGTTTTTGTCTTAAATACATATACCGCAATTATTATTCTTGAACTCTGCGGTGTGAGATAAATGAATGCTCGAATCAAATAATCTCGTCAAAATTTATTGAATAACCTCGCCAATTGTTTTTTCCGATACCAAGAGCATTCATTTATTGAGGTTCACAAGTAACATTTGCTCCACCATTACAAATGGGTGCTAGCTCGGTGGTAAAACGTTTAAAGCCATTTTTTTTAGCTAAAACGGAAATTGTTTAAAGCCATTGCATGAGGTCTTGGAATTGAACTCGAGGAAGAAAAAAAAACAAAAAAAAGTTTTGCTCAACCATTTAAGCTAGTTGTTGTTTATCTAAAAAAAAAAGCTAGTTGTTGTAGCTGCTTGGTTGTTCATTAAATCTAGCTTACATTTAAGTTTTTGACTGTTTTACACCACATCTATTATAGTTGCTCTTATTGAACAATCATCAACAGTGAGAACTGGGGTTATATAGCAACATTTTCTCACTGAACTGTGGTAAGTCTCCAAGAATTCAGCCCCAATAAACAAGGTACCATATAGATGCTCATTTTGAAACTGTAGACATATGACTTGTTGGAGCCTGTAGTACAATGATAGCACAATGATAACTGATCTATTATTATCATTACTATTGGAAGGACAAGTCGAACTCGTGAATCGGTTGGAATTGTCCCACCGGGCCAAATATCTGATAGATTTGCAGTTAAAAAAGCATGTAGGTAGCCATTGAGTTACTATTCACCTGGTTCTAAATTATAATTTGAATTCATCAACTAACAAACAAACTGAAAACCATAGTTTTCTTTACAGTTATATGCTTAATTAGAACCAACATACAACAGAGAAGCCAAACCCATCTACCGAAGCCCAGCACAGAAGAGAACCAACATACAACAGAGAAGCCAAACCCATCTACCGAAACCAACAGTTCAAATTCTGATTCAATGAATCTTGATGGCAATGAGATAAGGCTTGGGAAGATGAAAATCTCTTCGGATAATGATCCGACGCGGGGGGGAAACGAGGAGATCCATCCTACGGTAGAGATGAATAATGAATGTACAGAAGAGATGGTTGATGTTACCAAGGAACAGATCACAAATAAGATCTGGGATAGGGAAGGCTCATCTAGCCCCATTGAAACAAACAACCCTTTTCTCTCGTTGATTGACATAGAAGGAGACTTCAGCTCCATCGCTCATCTCAAAAACTCACAAACGACAAATTCTTCCAAAGGGGGCGCGATCAACGGTCCTTACAGAAAGAGCCATCGAGACCACCAGGCGAGATCGAAACCATATGATGGAACAAAAAGTAGAAATCGAGAAACTGGGGTTTCAAAAAACCCAATTCAGGCTGATACAGGAGAAGACAACACCAGTGATAGCAAAGATCCCCTGGTGGCTGGAATGGATCAACCTAGAAGTATACCAAATGTCTTGCATGGAACAAGAAGATCAGTTCTATGGGGTGGAAATGGAGTCGGCACTGACAGTGATGGAAGCAAAGGACAGAATGGTCCAGATTAACCGTTATTTCCAGGTTTTTATCCCTACATACTTTTCTATGATAGAGAAAACTTCAATGATTTTCTGGAATTGCCGCGGGGCGGGTAACAAAGTTTTTAAAAGAACTTTCAAGAACTTGAAAAGAACGAATAAGTTCTCTATTGCTATCCTTCTTGAACCCAAAGTTATGATGGAAAAAATGGGTGATTTTTTCAATAATCTGGGTCTTTCGGAAAAAATTTTTGTTGATCCAGTGGGTAGATCCGGAGGGATCTGGCTTGTGTGGGATCCTACTATCATCAACATTGATTTGATCGAGTCTACTCCTCAGGCTATCCATGTTAAAGTCAAGAATAGTAGATATTGTGACTGGATCCTCTCGGCGATTTATGCTAGTCCTACTGAAAACAACAGAGTTAACCTCTGGAATGATTTAAGAAACAGGGCAGCCTCCATTGTGGAACCCTGGCTTCTTGCAGGAGACTTCAATGATTTCTCTGGAAGCAGTGAAAGAAGAAGTTTTACAACTCAGAGAAATGTCAGAAAGAACATTAGATTTGTTAAGAACATACAAGACTGCAATCTCATTGATTTGGGAAGTTGTGGTCCTAAACTCACCTGGTCCAACAACAGGGAGGGTCTTGCTAATACCCAGGAAAGGTTGGATAGGGGCCTTTGTAACAAGGAATGGAAGCTAAATTTTCCAAACTGTATGATTACCTGTCTGCCAAGAACTTACTCTGATCACTCTCCTCTGATCATGGAAACCCAAGGTATGAAGAGACAAGCCTCTAATATCCCTTTTAGATTTGAGAACTTTTGGCTTACAGATCCTGATTTCAACAAACTTGTGTATGACAATTGGAATGACAGATCTGATCTTCCTAGTAGTCTCAAGGATCTTAAAATCAAAATTCAGAAGTGGAATACTGAGGTTTTTGGAAATATTCATAAAAGGAAAAATAAACTGCTTGCTAGAATTAATGGTGTGCAAAAAGCTCTTAGCTCCTACTATAGCCACAACCTCTTTCTTCTTGAAAAGGAACTCATCTATGATTTTAACAAAACTCTTGAACAAGAGGAAATCCTTTGGAACCAAAAGTCTAGAGCTAACTGGATTGTTAAGGGAGAGAGAAATACAAAGTTCTTTCACATATCCACTATTATTAGAAGAAGAAGAAACTCTATTCTTATGTTAAAAGATAGGAATCAAGAATGGATTTCTGAACCTGAAGAGTTGAAAGCTCACATTGCTAACTATTTTATTGAAATGTACAAAGAAGAAGAGAATAGCTCCTCTATTGAGATGAACTATGACTGTCTCCTTAATACAGTTTCTGAAACTAATAATGTTATGCTTTTAGCTCCTGTTAACAAAGATATTATTTGTAAGGCAGTGAAAAGTATCAAAAGAACCAAGGCCCCTGGACCTGATGGCTATAATGCTGCTTTCTACCATGACTGTTGGGATACTGTTGGAAGCAAAGTGTGCCAAACAGTTATGGAAATCTTTGAGAAGGGTGAGATTCCTAAAGAGTTAAATTACACTTTTTTAACTCTGATCCCTAAGGTTGAACTCCCCAATAGTATCACCCAATTCAGACCAATAGGTTTGTGTAATGTTCCTTATAAAATTGTGGCTAAAATTATTGTTGAAAGACTGAGACCTCTCATGGAAAAGCTCATCTCTCCCTTTCAAAGCAGTTTCATTCCTGGAAGAACCACCAATGACAATGTGATTATTGTCCAGGAAGTTCTTCATAACATGAAAAAGAAGAAAGGAAAAAAGGGAGAAATGATAATCAAAATTGACCTTGAGAAAGCCTATGATAAAATTTCTTGGAATTTTATTCTTGAGACTCTTAAGCTGTTCAAGTTTAATGATAAGTTCATCACCCTTATTATGAGCTGTATTACTTCTGTTTCTTATTCTGTGCTGTGGAATGGTAGTCCTTTGGATAACTTCAATCCTGGAAGAGGATTGAGGCAGGGAGACCCCATCTCCCCTTACATATTTGTGCTCTGTCTTGAAAGACTCTCTGGAATGATATCCCAGATTGAAAAACAAGGTCTTTGGAAAGGGGTGAGGACTTCCAAATCAGGTCCCAACCTTACACATTTGTTTTTTGCTGATGACATGCTGCTTTTCTCTAGATGTGATAGTGTTTCTTGTCAATTCATAAACCAAGTTTTGAATGACTTCTGTTCTTTATCTGGGCAAAGGGTTAACTTGAGTAAGTCTAAGATTTTTGTCTCTCCCAATATTAATAATCAACATGCTAAACATGTGAGTAACTTGCTTGGCATTGGCCTCACAAAAGATTTGGGAAAGTATTTGGGAATTAACCTGTTCTATAAAAGGAGTGGTAAAGTGCATTATGCAGATATGTTAGAAAAAAGCTATAAGAAGTTAGGAGGGTGGAAGGCTTCTATGCTTTCTGTGGGAGGAAGACTGACTTTGGTTAATTCTGTCCTCTCTTCTTTGCCTGTGTACACCATGCAAACCCAAGATATTCCTGTGAATGTGTGCAATGATCTGGACAAAATTAATCGGAATTTTTTATGGGGTGACAGTGATAACAAAAGGAAAATCCATGCTATTGATTGGAATACTGTCTGCAAGAGTAAAAAATGTGGTGGCTTAGGCATTAGAACCATGAAATGCCAAAACAAAGCTTTCTTTGCAAAACTGTGTTGGCAGCTTATCAGTAACAAAGATTCTTTGTGGGTTGATTGCCTGAAAGCTAAATACCTTAGGAAGGAAGACTTCTATAACTGGCCTTCAAAGAGAAATGGATCTAAAACCTGGAAAGGTATGATTAGGATGAGGGATTTCATTAGAAAAGAGGCTGTTTGGAAAGTGGGAAATGGGAAAAAGATCTCTGTGTGGAATGATGTTTGGATTGGGAAAACTACTCTTAAGGAGGAGTATCCCTCTATCCAAATTGATCCTGAGTTAAAAGTTTCTAATCTTATTAATGAACATCATAAGTGGGAACTCAGAGATCTCAACAACATTCTGAAAAAAGAACATGTGAACAATATCCTTGCTAAATTTATTCCTGTTGAAGAGGTTGAGGACTCTCTTTTTTGGGGAGGAAATGATAATGGTATCTTCACTGTCACCTCAGCTTATAATTTGCTTGCTAGGAAAAATGAAATGTCCTTTATGGACTGGAAGTGGATTTGGAAATTAAAAATCCCTTGTAAGTTAATTATTTTTCTGTGGAAAATTTTTCACTGCAAACTGATTACAAATGTCCAAAGATTTTGGAGAAACCTCTCCACTGATGATCATTGTCCTCACTGCTCAGGTCACAGTGAGACAATTGATCATTTATTGTTTTATTGCCCTAAAGCAAATTATGTCTGGTTGGATCTTTTTGGAAGTAACTGGATTACTCAAAGTGAGAGTTTCAACACTAATCAGTGGCTCTCTTATAACAGCAAAGTCAGTAAAAATGTTAGCTATAACCACACTCTTAAGTTTATTTGTGGTTGTTGGATGATTTGGAAACAAAGGAACTTCAAAGTTTTCAATTCAAAAGACATGCAAAAGAGTGTGGTTATAGCAAACATTCACAAATTTGTGGAAGATATCAACTTTGCTTTCAGCTTGAGTAAGCAAGTTACTTCTAAAAGTGATGAACAAAACACTACTCATTCTTGGATTAAACCTGCTGCAGGGAGAATTAAGCTCAACACAGATGGGAGTAAGGAAGGAGCTCATGGCATTGCTGGATATGGTGGAATCCTGAGAGATGAGGAAGGACAATGGATCAAAGGGTTCTATGGACAAATTGGGCATGGGACTGTTCTTGAAGCTGAACTCTGGGCAATTCACAGAGGACTGGTTATTAGCCATAACCAAAATTTCAAAGACATCATTGTTGAAAGTGACTCTCTGGATGCTATCAATGCCATCAACAATGGAGTTAACAAAGACTTTCCTTACAAAGCTCTGGTGGAAGACATTGTGATCCTAAAAAGGGGTAACAACAGCACTTTTGAATTCATCAAGAGGGAGTTGAATAGAGTGGCTGATGCTCTGGCAAAGAAAGGCAAAAGCCAAGAGGAGATCCTGATTGTTCTTGATAGCCCCCCTCCTGACCTTGCTGATCTAGTTATAGAAGAGATGATTGCAGCCAATTGTTAGATGCTGGCTGTGTTTGGGTTTAGTTTGGTTGTTTGTTTTTCTGTGTTGTTTTAATTTTCCTTTCAATCAAAAAAAAAATATGCTTAATTAGAGTCTAATTAAAATGTCAAGATACCTAGTTATGTCAAAATAAATATAGATATTTTTATGAGTTCTGAATGTAATATTCCACCAAACATGAGTCTTATAATAAGATGTGGAGTGATGTAAAAATAAAACTAGATTCTTAATTATGAGTTCTGAATGTAATATTCCACCAAACATAACTTTTCCGAAAAAAAAAGTTCAGAAAAACTTTGAAAATGTAATTTGTACTACTGTTTAATAATTCACGAGTAGGACCACTGCAACTCGGGCAGGCTGGACGGGTTGACACATTTGTCCTAGCCCGAGTCCGAATTATGTTGAGGTTGTCGAAGCCCAGCCCAGCCTGAGTTAAGAGCATCTTCAGCCCGTCCGAGCCCAAATGCATAATAATTAATTCGGGTTCAGTTAAAATCGGGTTAGTACATTAAGCTTAGTACCTTATTCAAAACAAAAAGGAATAATAATTTTTTGGTGAACAAACCAAATCTAATAATTCAAGAACAAAGCACTAACTAATAACATAGCTAACACTCAGAAGAAATGTAGCAGATTCTTTTTAGATATACAACATAATTTTCTCAAAATATAACATTGATATGTAGTAGTCCAAATCGACTAATTCAGGTTAGTCCGCCTTTTAATATTTGTGTCCAAGCCTGACATTAATTATAATTCGGTCTGAGAATTTCTGTCCATACTCATCCAAATTACTAAAACTATGTGTCTTGGCCCGATTTTAATTCGGGCTGGACCAGGGTTGGTCGTGTTTCATGGTGTCAATTCGGGCTGACCCGCGTGCCACTTTGGCACGGCCCGGCACGACCCGCCTTCGACACGGCCCGAGCACGGCCCCCTCCCCCGCCCGACACGGCACGACCCGCTCAAAGGCGTGTCTAGCCCGTCGCACGAGCAGGTCATGTTCCTCCCCTAGCCAACACGGCCCGGGCCGTGCACAACCCGCACAAACAACCCCTTTCCGACCCCCTCTGACACGACCCATGCACGACACGCCCTACCCCTCGACCCAGCACGTGCCGAGATTCAAAAATATTCGAACACGGCCCGGCCCGCCCTACCCCTCAACACGGTCCGAGCACAGCCCGCCGCGCCAAGGCACGACCTGGTTTAGGCACGGCCAGGCACGGCACGTTGCCACCATGAGTCGTGTTCGACCCGCCCAAGTTGCACCCGTAAGGACCACATTTATTAGTAGTAATTGTCATGTCAGTAGATGCCAAATAGTTGTACCATGGATGAATACGGTAGGCCATCACACAGAAGATAAAGACTCGTGAACTAAAAGAGAACAACTTTCACGCTGTTATCGTGCACCTTACACCGACGCGCCTTTTTCTCCTCCTCCCGTTTTCCTCTCCGTCGTCGTCGCCGGCCACCGGAATCTCTCCAACTCCTCCATTCTCCGACATTTCTAGGGTTTCCAATTGCCTTTATTTTTTGGTGAGGAATCGTTAAAATTTAATCCATGTGGGAGATAAAGAACACTTGTCGAACCTATTCGGGTAACGCATTGCGACAATTCGGATTCAATTCCTTCATTTAATTTGTTTCTCCTTTCCAGTTTCGGCGATTTTCGGATCTTGTCAATTGATTGATTAGGGCATTTATTAGGGCAAGTATTGGCATTTGTTCAAATTGAAGATGAAGTGAGCAAATTTGGTAGTGTTGCTCATTGATTGATTCTTGTTTGTTGTGTGTGCTTGATGTTGTTGGGAAGCTACGGTTTGTACTTTGTAGTCAATTAGTACTGTGTGAGTGAATGAATGAATGGGGGTGAGATTAGGGTTGATATGTGCAGGGTTGAGGGAAGAGAAAGGAGGAGGGAAGTTGTGGGGATGGGGATGAAGTCAGTGGGACAGAGCAGAGTTGAGAGGCTGAGGGGTTCCGTTGTGGTTTCGCGGCCGAAGATGAAGCTTTGGATGATCAGGGCTACATTGTCCATCTTGTTATGGACTTGTTTAGTGCAGCTCACTGCCTTTGGGGAGTTGTGGGGTTCCAGGGTTTTGAAGGGCTGGCCGTCGTGTTTCTCGCATGAATCGGCGGCGGCGTTGGATGTTAAGATGGTGCAACCGGCTCGTCTCCGAGTGCTTCCTCCTAAGAGTGAGTATCTATGCTTACTTTCACCTATCAGAATTGTTAATTTCAACTAGAAGCTCCATCCGTTTTGTTGGTATGAATTGTGTGTTGTTGTTGTTGTTGTAATCACTATTAAAACTATCAACTTGGTTCTGGCCTTCTTCGCTACTACTGCCTAGGCCCTGTGCTGGATCAGTTTTCTTACACTTTTTCGGTCAATATCTAGTCCTTGATATGTTATTATGAGACGTGTATTGTTTCAACTGATCTCTGTTCAATTATGGAACGTGTATTGTTCAATTACTCTGGCTTCATAGTTGAGGAACAAAGCTATGTAGAATTGGGTATGGTTTATCCAGCCAATTTGCATCTATTGCTGCGTTGGGTGCTAGACGTTCTGGAAGTTAACATATCTTATATGAACTGATTGTTTTCCATTGTTCTGAGTGTTTGTTATCTGTGAATCTCTGTTTCCACCTTGTTCTTGTATGCCAGGAAATCCTCTTTATTTTTTGCCCAACTACGTAATGAATGTAAGTTGAAGCTGAATAGTTCAGTCCACAGACTTGCCGAATTCAAATGTATTTTGGATCTTACGAAGAGTTTTGTCTATTATATCAACTGAGAGAAGTAATTCGCTCCTCCTTTGTAGTTGAGGAACAATGCTCTGTAGAATTGTGTATGGTTTTTCTAACCAATTTGCATCTATTGCTACGTTGGGTGCTACGTCTGGAAGTTTGGCATATCGTATATGAACTGATTGTTTCCCAGACTGATCTCGGTTCTGAGTGTTTTGTGATCTGTGAATCTCTGTTTCCGCCTTGTTCTTGTATGCCAGGAAATCCTCTTACTATTTGCCCATCTGCTAATGAATGTAAGTTGAAGCTGAATAATTCAGTCCACCGACTAGCCGCATTCAAATGTATTTTGGATTTAACAATTAGAGTTTTGTCTATTGGATCGCAATTGTGTATTTCATTCTACTGTCATTGCCAGCAATTGCATTTACCCCAACTTTTCCTTTACGGAGACACAACAAAGATAATATAATAACTTGGATCACATAATATCACGCGGTTCTTTCTGCTTATGCAAATCTGTTCCTTATACATTCAATTTAATCTAATTTTAGGTTTGCATTTTGTACAGGGGTTTATAAAAACAATGGTTACCTGATGGTTTCATGCAATGGAGGGCTTAATCAAATGAGGGCAGCGGTGAGTCATCCTTCTTGGATAAAGGATCATTTCGTCTCTCTTCTGGTTAATGTGGCTTATTAGTTGCTTCTGGTACATCTCCTAGTTGGTCATCCAGTTCATTTTTGCTTTGCAGATTTGTGACATGGTCACGATTGCAAGATATTTGAATGTCACGCTAATTGTACCTGAGCTAGATAAAACTTCTTTTTGGGCAGATCCCAGGTGTGTAAATTGACTGCTGACCCCTTAACTTAGATAGCTCAGACATACATTTCGTTCTTCATGATGAGTACCACTCCTTTTCGTGCAACTATATAAAGGCCTTTCTTTTAATATGGCAGCGAGTTTCAGGACATTTTTGACGTAGATCATTTCATTTCATCCTTGAGGGATGAGGTCAGGATATTGAAAGAATTACCTCCCAGGATTAAGAAGAGAGTTGACCAAGGAATGGTCCACACCATGGCACCTATTAGCTGGTCTGATATATCTTATTACCACGATCAGGTGGGGTTTATTTGTGTGTCATTGCTTTAATGTATATACTTAAGTGAGGTTCAATCTTATTAAGCTCTCTGTCATTTACCGCATGCAGATTCTTCCTTTAATACAGAAATACAAAGTGGTACATTTGAATCGGACTGATGCCCGGCTTGCTAATAATGGCTTGCCGATGGAGATTCAAAAGCTCCGGTGCCGAGTAAATTTCAATGCTCTCAGATTCACATCTCAGATAGAGGAGTTGGGGAAACGGGTGATTAAGCTTCTAAAGAGAAATGGACTTTTTTTAGTACTTCACCTTAGATATGAAATGGACATGTTAGCTTTTTCTGGCTGTACTCAAGGATGCAACAGTAAGGAGGTGGAGGAGTTGACCAGAATGAGGTGAGTCTATGGCATTGCACTAATCGTCATTTGCTATTCTTTTGCTTTTTTAGTAATTTAGGTATGAAATGGACATGTTAGCTTTTTTTAGTACTTCACACTAATTGCCTTTTGCTATTCTTTTGCTGCTATATACTTCTGCTCACTTCTTGAGGTTGACAGGTATGCTTACCCATGGTGGAAAGAGAAAATCATCAACTCGGACTTGAAGAGGAAAGATGGTTTATGCCCTTTAACACCTGAGGAAACAGCACTTACATTGAAGGCACTAGACATAGATCGAGATATCCAGATCTACATTGCAGCAGGGGAAATATATGGCGGGGAAAGGAGAATGGCTAGTCTAGCAGCTGAGTATCCAAAACTGGTCAGTCATGGAAGCTACTTTAACTTCCTTAACTTCGCCACATGATTTCTATTTTAGTCTTTATTAGTTTCTTTTGTTCCGTTCTTATAGGTAAGGAAGGAGACACTGCTAGGCCAATCAGATCTTGGATTTTTCCAGAACCATTCATCCCAGATGGCAGCACTGGATTATCTTGTTTCTTTAGAGAGCGATATCTTTGTTCCCACTTATGATGGAAACATGGCCAAAGTCGTCGAAGGACATCGAAGGTACAATTGTGTATCATACAGCCATCCTTGATCACTTCTGAAAAATGATAAATTGATTGATTCCTATTATAAAAGGGCATAACATGGACGTTTTATGCATGGTTCCGAAGTTTCCAGTTTCACAAATTGAAAATTATGAAAGTGAAAATTTTAGCCAAAACCAAATCCAGATGACCAACCAACTTCTCATATTATGATTGTAATGGATTGTAGTCAAATTTAAGTGATAACTGATAACTCAAAAACACAGCTGAATAGATACCAGTGCATTATGTTGACCATTTATATAGGTCCGGTTCCTATCGGGCATCTCCTATGGTAAGGGGGGAGATTACCCTCCCCTCTGGCCTTCCCCTGGTCCCACCACTTTCTTCCTCTTCCCCCCGACTACCTGATCATGTACTGCTAAACACCTTCCCCCTCAAAAAAATCCAGTTCACAATCCCTATAAAAAAATAGTGTACTTGATGAACTGTAAAGGTCTTCTAGACCATTTTGGATAGAGATGTTCACCCTTAATTCAAAAAACGGGTATTATTACTGATTTGTAAAAAACACAAACTTTAAACTCATTGATTGCATGTGGTAGCTTAAGCTAGTTTGTGTATTGATGCAAGTGTACATAATTAAAGGAAACTCACAGACTGCTTATTCTTGCTATGCTTTTAGGTTCCTAGGTTTCAAGAAGACAATCTTATTGGACAGAAGGCTTCTAGTTGATCTTATAGACCAATACACCAGTGGATCACTAAGTTGGGATGATTTCTCTTCTGCTGTTAAGGATGCTCATGCGGGTCGTATGGGAAGCCCAATTAACAGGTCTGTAATTCCCGATAGACCCAAGGAAGAGGATTATTTCTATGCCAACCCTCAGGAGTGTTTGGTGCCATCACAAGGAACATTAAGTAGTAGCATATGACCGACCTTGGACGAGTGGTTCATTTGCATTGCATAGCTTGTCATCATCAGGAGTGAAAGAAGAAACTTCTATTAAATGTCAGAGATGCTTTTGCTCTCACGAATGCGACAGTGGTTCATCTACTAGTAAAAGTCATAGAGAGCTGCTGCAATGGAGTACGTATATAAATATCCCACGAAGCCAGATCAATATATAGATAGAAGCTACCCTGCCATTGCGGGATATATCATCTTTAAACTGCACTGTACAAAAATTGGGGATGTCGCGAGCATATACAATCGCAGGTTCCAAAGTTCGTGAAAGGTTCTTTCATTTCCATTTTTTTGTTATTTCAGATTACTCCACGATTCCACGGTGTTGAGTTTTTCTAGTGTATACAGATGCATTCTTCCCACACCTCCATGTATCTTCATCTCTTGACTTAATTTTGCTGTAGTCCTATGGATCATTGCAGTGTAATGTGTCATTACTCTGGTTCTATTCAAGTGACTTTTTGCACTGAGGATGTTTCCCTAAACTCATTCGACAGTAGTAATAAGATTGACCCTTTTTTATGGATTCCAAACGGGCTGGAGGACCGCCTAACTGGACCGACCTGTTCCCAGGCTGAATCGGTTCAGGACCACCGGCCCTAGCACGCCCTCGCCATGGCCCGGAAGGACCAGAACTGGTCTCTGAACACTGCTGCCCGGACCGGCCCGGCCCGGCTGAAACTGCAATTTTTTTGCTATTATTATATTGTATTTTTAGTAATCTACGTAAATAATGAAATAAGATATATTAAGAAGCTGATTGGCTGCCCCGGTCTGCCCTGAACCGACCTGGCTCTTGGGGGTCTGCTCTGGTGGGCCGAGCCAGACCTGGAATTCCAGAATCCCGGGACCGGCCCGCCAGCCTCTTGAACTGGCCAAGAACCAGCTCACAGCCCGGTGGCCCTCCCTTCAACGGCCGGCCCCTCTAGAAAAAAAGACTATTATGAAAAAAATATTCTTGATTTCCTCGTTCCACTTCCCAACACAAGTCACCTCAAAATGCTTGAGAAAACTTTAGGACACTTTTTTTGCTTATCATAGACATAGTGATGTGGTGTTCGGATGATAATTTGTTTTCTGTTCCTCAGCATTTATGGAAAAGAATGACAACGTTCTTGACATCGTTTTGCTAGTCAAATTAAGTAACACATTAAACGGAGGGACTAGTATCTTCAGTTGAACAAAACCAACTATGCTCAGCACTTAGTTTTTCGAAAGTTATGGCATGCTTTATACATCGATATGCCTATGTAACAATCAGGTTTCTTCCTACCAGATAATCCCAATTGATCATGCGAATTTGATAAGAAATATAAAATAAATAAATAAATAACGGGACTAGAATGATACAATAGAAGCGAGAAGAAGAGAAAAATAAGACACCTTATGTATTGTAGAAACTAAATTATCTACCCAGTAAACTAATAAAGAAAACGGTTAGTCATCTATGATTCTATTCTGTATCAAAAGAACAAAAATGTCTTCTTTTTTAGGCCAAAATTGTGAAACAAAGCGATTCCGTTCAAGGCGTGGCTCGCTGCTGCTGTCTCTGATGTTTAGGCTGTTGGTTGTTTATCGGAGGATTGTGGCCGCTACTACCTACAGCCGAATAGTCTTTGTGCATTAGGGTCACTATCTTTTCTATAGCCGCCGCCTCCTCACCAGGAAGCTCATCAGATTGAAAACTGTAAGGTTCTTGAGAGGAGGAAGAAGAAGAAGAAGCCTTCTCTGAAGTTCCCACTCCTGCAAAAGCCTGTAACTCACCCTTCTGTAAAAACAGAGTAAACAATTAGAACGAGAGAGAGAGAGAGAGAGAGAGAGAGAGAGAGAGAGAGAGAGAGAGAGAGAGAGAGAGAGAGAGACCTGATGATCATGCATGTGGTCTTCTGGGTTCCCAAGAGACTTCTTGGACAGATGCAAAGATGTTCCTGCATCCAACACCCCAAGTTACAACAAAGTACTATATTCAAATCATAAACCCCATTTCTTTTTGTCTTAGTGAATCACTTTCCTCAATCACTATGATGCTTCCAATAAAAATGAAAACACACAAAGAAGTGCAACTCTTTTGTAAATGAGAAATTTCTATTGAACACCAGAAACAAAACCCCTTGAATGTACATAGTACAGGTATGATAACTCAAGCTTTTTTCCCATTTAAGAAAACCCCTCTACAGACTAAAAATAACTAAAAATTAGCTACCAAAATTGAGTGCTACCCGTTAGAGGTAAGTCACATTTCACGGTCTGTTCAATTGTGCTTAGGTGGGTGGGGTTTCGGGACATGATAGTCCGCACTCAAAGCCATAAGACCGCCCATTTGAACTTCGGGTGGAAGATCTCTACTTTCAGCTAATGGTGGTTTATGTTCTCTCTTCCACCTTCTTCGCTCCCTATGATTACAATTTCCCAAAGAGCAGTTTGCACCTGAAATCTTTGGAGATCCTCCATTCATGCCTTCATTTGTCACCATCAATTTCTCCAAAACGACACTTTTTACCAACATCTTTCTTCCACCAAGAGCTACTAGGTTCGCCTCAGCACCAATTATGACATTTCCCTGTAAAATATCCTTTTATTTAGACTCTAAAGACTACGAGAACGAGGGAAGAAAATACTTGGAGAAAATCTTTCTGGTGTCTATTTTTACCTTCCGAAGGGATGAAGAACTTGACTTTGCAGGTGCCACGAGCTTCAAATCCGCTCTCTCAGTATCTGAAACAAGTAAGGTAATGAGTCTTTGAGAAATGAGTCTTTGAGATTTCAAGGAAGACACGTGAGTTACAAGTGACTGAAGAGAGAAAAGGAATTATTACCTCTGTGGGTATAAGCTATTGCATGACTTAAAGCTATGAATATGAACACAATTGCAAACAGAAAGCTACTAAACCTTCTTGAAACCATTTTTGCCTTTCTTTTCTTTTCTTCTTTGTGTATAAATGTTAGTTGTTGAAACAACAAAAGAGACCAGACGTATATGAAATGGAAGAAGGGCTTTATAGAGAGTGCTAAGTCCTACTACATTCTAAGACCAAAGTCAAGTCAAAACCTAGGGTTCTAACAATGTATATTATGTTCCAATAAAATAGAGTTACAGAGTTCAAAAGTTAACGGTTTCAAATGGTTAAGCTTTACTAGGGAAAAGACCCGTGTCAGCGTCGAGTTGAAGAAATCTGTGTTCTGTGCCTGTCTGCCGTCATGCATGCTACGAGGAGAGTGTGTTTGGTTTCTAATGTTATAATATTCACAAGAGGACTCTACACCCCCAAAAAAATATATGCATCGGACGCTTTCACCAAATTCTACTATAACCCCTAATATTGACCCCTTAAGTTCTTTTTCATTTTGTCCGTCTGTTTCAGTTTTCTGGCTCCTCATGGCTCTGCCCTTGCCCTGAAGTGAAGGACAAAAGTTGACCTGAGATCAGAGCGAGGGAGTGCAAAGTGCTTCAGCACTTCTTTGTACATAACAAGTAAAAGTGAGCCAAGCTAGAAAGGAATGCAATGCTGCTCATGTTCTTAGGGTAAACTTTCTTAAAAAAATAAGGAAGATATCTTTGACTTATGTCTTTTAGGTGTGAAGTGAGAACTTCAGTTCATACTTTGGTCAGAAGACTGCATGTTTCAGTAAGGCTTTGCGTATTTCATTTGGGTCGGAGCGAGGATGCCATATATAACAAATGACACTATAAAAATGTATTTAAATAGCTCAGAGCCATTGCAAATGCTGCTAGATACACACATTATGTTATTGAGTAAACAACAAGATACAGTTTTTTCTTATTTATCAGATGTCACACACAAGGAACTCGATCCTGCACATCCAAGTGAATGGTCATACAGAGCATAAATCATTGAAAAACTAACGAGTATGTTCACCAATTGGGGCTCTGGGGCAAGCCATTGTTCATGACTTCATGTGATTTTTGGTGTGCCTTTCCACCCATTGGGGCATGGACATGACACTGTTCATGATGGGTATTGTGGAGTTTTTGCTCAAGTAGACGCCCATGTGGCAAAGGGATGAGAGGGGGACACTGGGGCACTTGTGCGGAGGTCACCAGAGTACCCAGCTCGTGTTCCGGGCCACTTCGTAGCCACGCACCAGGGGGTTGGTGGAAAAATAAATAGTGATTTCTGGACAATTTTGAAGCTGGAATGAGGTGGTGGCTAGGCAGGCGGGCACTAGTGAGCATGCTCTAACCAGGAGTGTAGTGTATATGATTTTATTTTTTTTAGAATTAGTGTATATGATGTGACACACTTCCACCCCCTCAAGTTTGATGAAAGACACTTTCACCCCTTCAAGTTTGGAAAATCACACTTTCACCACTTTAGTGTGCCAAAATTCAGGACAGTCGCACTCCTGATTTGTGACGTCGTTAGTCTGGGGTGGGGGTCCTTCACTGATAGTAGTTTCTGCGATAAATTTGACCTCTTAGAGTCTGGAATGACATCACCAGGGGGTTTAAGTGTCCTGAAGTTTGGTACACTGAAGGCGTGAGAGTGTCATTTCCTAGACTGGAAGGGGTGAAAGTGTCTTTCTGTCAAACCTGAGGGGGTGGAAGTGTATTTTACCCAAGAATATATTAGGCAACCCCTTCTGAATTAAAGATATAACATTTAGACATGGCACTAATTGAGAAGTTTTTGCAGTGTATTCCACATCCCAATTCCTGCCATGCTGCAATCTCAACCAGTCAAGACAATCAAATATGCAATCTAACCCTTTTTCAAGTAAAGCAGTAAAGGAATAAGTAGTTCCATACACAGTAAACACATGTAAAAGTACACATTCCTCTTCATTAGTTCCAAAACATAGTCAAAACACGCCTCTGTGGAACTGGGTGTACACAATATTACTTCTGGTAGTTTATTTGGTTAAAGTAAAATCTGGTGATTGGTAGCTGAGTCTTCCCAGATGCAGAAACATGGTGGCAAGTGGGTATGCATCGAATCACTAACAATAACCAAATGAACTGTACAACAAGTTCACTTTACAGTTAGATAAATGTGATTAGAAATATGTTAAGTGTGCACAGGTAACAGTGTCAGTTGCATATAACTAGGTCAATTCAACTGATGGTGGAAACTTAACCTTCTACTCATTGAAATATATTTAATTTTTTACCGATATGTTTTATATTCCGCGAGGTGGGAGAGGGTGCTGCGTGGTCCGGAATTGTCGGCGAGAGAACATGCACGATAGGCACGTTTCCAGCCACGTGACGAGACCATTTAGAAATTGACAAAAACGGAAAAGAGATGAATAGAGGAATTCAATAAGAATCCTAAAGAAGAGTTTTGAGTGTGCCATCTCGGTACCTTGTTACTTTTGTAAGGTTGTTCAAACTTAAACCGCCCACAAACTGATTAAACAATTCGGGTCAAGTTGATGAGATATTGTTAGTCTGTTAGTGTGATACCCACTTGTTATGTGACTGGTAATTAGCAATTTAGTATTGGTATTAGTTGGGTGGTAAATTCATTATTTTTGGGGTTCCCTTATTAGTTATTACTCAATGTTTTTGATTTGATATTCAAGCTCCTGTAGGATAATCCTACCTTCAGACTGGGGGAGACATGAACTATTTTGTTTTCCATGTACATAGAACATCATGAGATTACAAGAAATTCCTACTCTAGTACACAACTAGCAGGTTTGAATTCGAGACCTCAGGCAGGGGGCTTTGAATGCTCTAACACTGAGCTAGCACCCCATTTGCAGGAGACATTTACTGTTAAGAGCATATTTCTCTACTAGCTTACTTTTGAGCTAGTTGTAGAGGATACGCCAATAGAGTTTTAAGTATCCATAAATATGACATGATTATCGTAGTACTATAATCTCAGTTTTCAGTCACACAGTCGCTAGTTTCAGTGTTTCATGTATACATGTACCAAGAGATTGGTTAATCGTTTAGTGCCTAGTATAGAACACTGGCAATGCTACGTTTGCAGCCATCCTGTCACCATGTGCCACAACTTCCCATCAGCGGAAGGAGATGGTAACAGGTAGCAGTAGCGTAAGGTGGTATATGGAGTTATAAAGTTAAGTAAATAGTGAAATGTAATCCAGCGTGTGTCAGAAAGTAATAGTTAGCAGGGTGTAACGACAATTTGTAAATAGGCCTACCCCACTTCCTTATCGTACTCAATGTACGGGTATAATCTCTCTTAATGATTATTAACCTATATGAATTTCACATGAAAGATGAGAAAGAGAGATTTCAGGAGTTGCTCTGTCAAATCAGTACAAGTGAACGTCCAGGATCTGTGGAGTTTTGGTCAGCCCATTTATTTGAAAGATTGGCGTGGTCCTAATCTCAGGTAAAGGTTTGGCAAAGTTGTGCTTGGGTAGCTGATGACAGTGACGGATGTGGTAGTAATCAGGTAGCCACGGGTGAATGCTATCAAGTGCAGAAATGAGAGCTTGCACGGAGGTACTATATTATATGCTTATGGTACAATTAGCAGCAACCAATGAGCCTCTCCATAATCTTCGCGATTTCACAGTTACTTCCTCATATTATATGAGAGGTAATTTCTTGCAGGATTCTGAGTTCAGGTATCATGAAGCTAGATAAGAAGGTCTTGTTAATTTCCAAGACACGACTCTAAAAACCGATATATACACAAACAAAAGAACTTCAAAACATTGTTTCCTTCAATAAAAGCGTTGTGTTAAACCAATTTAACATTTCTTTAGCCAAAATGTTGGGGATCTCCACATTATGCTACCTTTACCAATTAACCATTCCACTGTTTATTTCATCAGTAGATGTTAGTCCAATATTATCCACTCCAAGTTCCAACATTGAAATAGGGTAGAAACTGAAACTAATCAAACAACTACTACTACTACAATGCCATGTTCCATTGTAAAAAAAGTATGTTTTTTTGGAGTCTATCTGAAGAGGTTAAATATGGAAATTGGAAAGCAATCGTTTTTACAACGGCGGAGCTGGGTTAGCTTTACCTTGATGAAGACGGATTCATTGCCTTATCCGGCAGAGTCGCCGTCGTCTTCTCTATCGCTGGTTCAGCCATCGGAATTCGATCCTATCTAGGGTTTTGTATAGTCTGTATGCATCCGTTATTGTTCACAGAGACAGAGGAAATCTATATATACCCAAAACCCAGTGTGAGCTCAACGATCGCCGGCTACGGCGGCGGCGACAACTCGCCGGAAGTATCAGGGTTGTTTACGGGGAGATTATTAATTGGGAGGATGAGAGTGAAGTTTGGTGATTTATTCAGGGGTAGAGAGTAAACTGGCAGTTAAGCTTGGCATTTGGAGTCATATTATCATGGAAGTCCCTCAGCTTTTCAAGATGATGCAATTGGCTTAATTTATTGGCCATGTTTGGCTAAGCTAGATTTTAAGATAGATTAATGAAATTATAAAAAATAATCTGACCTGTTTGGCTAAACTTGATAGATTTTATGAGCTTTTGGATTATTGGATCCGGGTACCTTAAAAACGGGATCTAGTTATTTTAAAAACATTTTTGTTGACAAAAGTGCATAACTGGATTCGGGTAGGACCCGGCCAAACACAAATGAACCAATCAAGAAGGGACACATTAGCAAACCACCAAGCTGGATCCGGGTCGGACCTATCCGGATCCAGTTCATCTTCTACAAAAATCTGGATTTTTTAGTTAGATTTTAGATAATCTATCTATCCATTAATCTACCTTACCTAAACGAAGCCATTATGTGGGAACCTATGCTGAAATGCAATAGCATGCAAATCATATCAGAGAAAATTCGAATTGACAGACAAACAAATCAAAAGGTATATAGGCAGTTTTGAATACTCTCAATTTTGAACTCAAGACATTTGCTCTCCCTACTTATGCCATGTCTTGCTTTATATTTCCTAAAGCCCTCTGCAATCAAATTGCAGCACTTATCTCAAAATTCTGGTGGGGTGGCAGTGATGACAGGGAAAGAAGGATACACTGGAGGTCATGGGAGTTTCTTTGTCAAAAGAAGCAAGAGGGTGGCATTGGCTTCAAGAATCTGCATTTGTTTAATATTTCCTTGCTTGCTAAGCAGGCATGGAGGCTTGTGGACGGTAAAATATCTTTGTTGAAGAAGATATTTAAAAGCAGGTATTTCCCTAACTGTTCTTTTTGGATGGCTAAAGCTCCCTCCTCAAGTTCCTGGGCTTGGAGGAGTATTTTGGAGGGAAGAAAGGTTCTTAAAGATAATTGGAGGTGGATCATTGGTAATGGTGACAAAGTTGATATTTGGAAGGACCCATGGATTCCTAGAGTAGGAAACATATTGGTGACTTCTCAAAGAAAGCAAAACTGCAATATTTCAAGAGTTAGTCAGCTGATTGATCATTGCTCTAGGCAGTGGAAGCTTGAACTTGTCAAAGAAACTTTCAATGAAAAGAGGAAGCACAATTGATTCTATCTATGCCAGTTGGTTCAAAATCTTGTAGTGACAAAAGAGTTTGGTGTCACTCAAAATGTGGTTTGCTTACAGTGAAATCTGTTTATAACCATCTCTCGCCGCAGCATCAAAAGGGTGGTAGTTGTTTAGAAGTTGGTGAATCTAGTAGCAGTGTTTATTGGAAGATCTTATGGAAGCTGAAAGTGCAACCAAAAGTTAAGGTATTTCTTTGGAAGAGTCTAACCAGCTGTATTCCAGTTAGTTCTGCTGTAAAAAGGAGAGGAGTCAATGATGTTGATGTTTGCAAGCTCTTCGGAGATAGTGTGGAGACTGAGGTGCACTTACTAAAGAATTGCAGGTTCTCTTACTCTGTGTGGACTTTGTCTCCTCTCAGATTTATGCTTCTTGCTCCTGCTGACATTTCTCTCTCTCAATGGTGGGCTTTTGTCAATGATAATGCGAAGGGGGAGAAGGAAAAGGACATTCTGTTGGGTATTTTTTCACAAACTTGCTGGGAAATTTGGAAGGGGAGGAATGACATTATTTTCAATAACATACATTGGACTCCAATGCAGATTGCTTCTAAGGCTGTAGCAAAATTCTATGAGTTTTATGATTCTGCACTTGATTCTTCTTGCACCTATTCCATTACTCCAATTCCCCCCTTTGTTGAAAATGTAGAAGCAAAAATCTTCACAGATGCAGCTCTTAACTCTTCCTCAGGCAAAGGGGGTGTAGCCAATGTCTTTTTCAGCAGGAATGATGAACTTTTATTCAAAGTCTCCAGGGTTTTGACCTGCATCACTGATCCTTTAGTGCTGGAAGGCTTAGCAATCAGGGATGTTCTTATTAATGCCAGGAATTTGAACTACAATAGAGTAATTATCTGCTCAGATTCAAAACAAATGGTGGATAATTTATCCTCATCAAAGGATCCCTCTGTGGCAGCTATTGGGGCTATTGTTCATGACTACAAATCTTTAGCGGAGAATTTTGATTTTTGTTATTTTTCTTTTTTCAATAGGGAGTTTAATGTTGCTGCTCACAATTGTGCAAGAGTAGCTATAAACCTCTCTGTCTGTTTGAGGCTTGTCCTCCTGTTCTCATTTTGGCTGGGATAGCCTTTTAATGAAGCTTTCTTCCCTTTAAACACACACACACACACACACACACACTTAGCCAGATACCTAAAGAGTTCAACGCGATAACGCGACTTGTTCATCCATTGGATCTATTGGGGACAGAGGCAAGGCCAGGACATAGTATAAAGAGTGTTCTCGTGATTTAGTTTGGGGGGGGGGGGGGGGGGGGAGCTTATGTGGCAGATGATTGAGAGAGGGTTATGGAGCAACGATGGGGGTGTAATACAGTCCCAACTTGTGCACCCGAGTCACTTCATCCTAAGGCACTGTTAGCAGTGGAGGATCCATGTAGGGAGGAGTGGGGGCTATAGCCCCACTAAATTTTTAAAAATTGGAATTTGACCTTATTGTCCAATGAATTCTCTTTAGGCCCCGCTGAAATCGAGCGAAAATTCCTACTATTTATATTTATTCATTAAAATGTCATCTTTTTAAAATTTAGCCCCCATTGACACAAAATCATGAATCCGTCCCTGACTATAAGTTTCGTAGAAATGAGACGAGTGATTTTTGGACGACTCTAAAGCTAATTGAGGTTATCCCAAGTATCTGTCTTTTAAAACTCCGCTCTGAAATATATAGTAGCCTACAAATTATACCAAATTGATAAATTAATCTAACAAATTCCAAACTAACACTCACAGTTGAAAAGATTAATGGGCAACATTTTTGGTCGCTCAAGTTTCAAACTCTAGCCCTCTAGACAAACACCTATAGACAGCACACATGCCCCACAAACTCAACTGCATCCCGAAGGATAAGCACGAGTTTTTTACTTACGAGCGACAATGATATAGAGACCACTCCATGTATCGAGCGACATTTAGTTAGTTACATGCAATTTGCACACTAAACAACTAAGCTAGTTGCACATATATTGATCAAATTCTTTGCATCCGCAAAGAACATATGAAAACACCTACATAGCCCTGATGTTCTTATCTCTAAAACTATTTCCACCTGAAACTAACAAAACCTTAAATCTTCTTATCTCTAAAACATTTTCCACCTGAAACTAGCAAAACCTTAAATCACAAACAAAATGACCCTGGCTACTTCTTGTTCCCAAACCAACTAGTAGTAGTTCTCTTCACTTTCACTTCCTCCTTCTCTTCCTTCCTCTTTTCACATCCAATCTTCACCTTTGAGGTCTTCCCTTGATCCTCACCATTCCTCAACGAATGCCCACGAAGATTGCTCGGGCCAGAAGAAGCATCAGAAGCCATAGAATCATCACTTTCCTCTTCAGAATCCACACCATGCTTGCCACCACCATCATCAACACCACTGCTACTATCATCATCTGCATCATCATCATGAGTGTTCATGGGTGAGCCAATGTACATGGTCCATCCAGACTCACTGCTGAAACATTCTTCTTCATGTCCAAAGATTGGGGAAGAAGAAGACTCCATACAGAAACCAAGAACAGAGGACAAAGTAGTGCTAAAAGACAAAAAACAGGATGCTGCTACTACCACATGATAAGAAGCAAGGTGAGGGGCCTCCAGCTAGAACTTTTAACAAACAGGTGATCTATAACACAGGAAGAAACATGCATATCCATTATATACCCTTGTACCTCGTCTAGTACATGGAGAAATTTTTGTTTGCTTTAGAGCAAATAACGTGGCATGACTCTAACCATACAACACATAACACATATTGAAGAAAAAAAAATGAGTGGCAAGCGAAAGAAAGTAGATTTCCAACATGTTTTGACGTGTCCTGTGATGTACTACCTCCGTTTCGTCTGTTTCGTCTGTGCTTGACTTTTTAACCCGTAACTGAGTCACTTTGACTTGATGATTTGGGTACCATAACGATGTAACTTTTTAACAATTTTTTCATGGTATTTTAGAATAAACTTTCTTCTATAACACCATGCAGAGACTACCAAATTCTTGTATCGTTTTGCTAATCAAATCACCGGATGAAAGTAACCCAGTGAATAGTGACAAAAAGTGAAGTAGGCTGAAACAGGCGAAACAGAGGTAGTAGTATTGAATAGAACAATGTCAAATTTGCTCTTGGAGCAAATAATATTATGATATTATCGTACTGCGCAATATATGAGTTTTTTGTTTTATGTTTGCTAAGGTAGGATATGAGCCGAGATATTATACATATATATTTATGACTACAATATTAGATATGTATAAAATGATGAGGGGGATACGTTACACCTGTCTCATATCCCAAATCCAAACGCGGGATATGAAACTAAAGACATAATGGGGTTGTTTGGTGGAGCTAAAATAAGTGAGCGTTTGAACTTAAAAGCTCATTTAATCAGTAGTCTATGAATGTGATAGATTATTGCGGGAATCCCTCAAAAAAACCCGGAATTCTCAACAAAAAAAAATTGGAATTTTGGTGCTCTAGCCGGAGTTCTGGATTGGCTTTGGTTTGGAGATGTTTGACTGGAAATCTCGGATTTTTTACTATACTCTAGCTCTCGACTTAATTGTATTCAAGCGACCAAGCCTAATGTCTCTTTACAGTTATCCCCCATCTTCTTATACCTTATCCAAACGAGGCCTTCGAAGATGCAAACAAAACCCACAATTTTGATTTTCTTATTTTTTTTAGTGGAAATATAGCTGGATCAAATCTCACCACCTGAGAATAACTAAATGTGGGCATTCAATTCTTGCAATCCAGAAGACAGCTAGGAAGCTGTCAAAGAAAAGGAGAGGACTTGTCCTACAAAAGGGCATAAAGAGAGAGACCTCTACCTCCCTCCCCCAACTAGTTCCTTCAATTTGGAAGGATAAGACTGGTTGATTTAAGGGCTCTTTTTTTGTATCTCTTCTACTTTTCACAGTTGGAAGATAGCTCCAATCATCTTTACTCACTCTGCAAGAAAAAATTGCCATTAAAGCAAGCAGCTGAGAGCTTTCAATGCAGATCACAGATGACACAGGTGGTGTACATGTGATCATATATGTGACCTCGTTCTCTAGTTGGTTCTTGAATAGGACCTCTTTCTCTTGTCCTCACTCAGGTCACCCTCCTATATCATTGAATTCTCCATCTTGTCAAAGTGAAACTAGGGCCAAATGGGTTTGGTAGCTCAATTCTTATCATTTGAATTTGTAGATATTTTTGAAGCCGAATATAAGAGAGTTAATTCTAAAGTTATTTTTTATGTATCACTAGCTTTTACATCATATAGTTCGCTTGCTCTTCTACTTTGACAAAGTAAAGGAATGTGTGCTGTAATATTAAGATGATGCGGTTGTTCAATTGATTATAACCCTCACTCAACAAATGTGTTTTTAACCACATTGTGTGTATGCTACGATACGTACATAGGCCTCATGATTCAACTCGAGTTGCATTTTTGAGGCCTATAAAACAGGCTTTTCTAGTGAAATTCTTACACGTATGAGTATATATCTAGTTGTCATTACTTATAGCATCTAAGGAAGGAAGCTATACCTTCTTTTATAGCGTGTGAAATAATGGGCCCTATCTTTCATATGTGTGATGAGTAAATCTTTCTCCAATGCAATAGTCTGCAAATCATGTTGTCGAATAAATCATTATGAGTTGAAAAGGTTAACAAACAGTCCTTGTGTCCCGAACCACACATTTTCCTTCCATTCAATTGTCGGTTACATAAGTTCAGAATTGGAAGAAACACAATGGGACTACAAAAGTTTTGTCGTACTTTTACATATGGTAATATTAGTACGCAGATGATATAAATAAATGATGAATTTATTTCACTCATTAGGGGACAATCATATCTTGAGTTGCTATTTTCGTAGGGGCCACGTGGAGGAGGAGAATAATGGAGCTTGTTGTTGCGAAGTTTGGAGTGGGACAAAATCGTTAAAGCTTGGGATTGTAGAGATTTGATTCACCGTAGCAATTTGCCTTTCAACATACCTTGCAAATATATTACTTCTACTTGGTATTTCTGTGGGGTTGTTAGGGAAAATTATTCATTGATCTTGTGATTGATGATATGGTGCTCTCAGATACATCACAACTACAAGTAATATTTGAAGTTCACAAAGATATGGAGAGTAGTACGTCATCAGTCGTAACATTACCGTATGATCTCTTTATAGAGATAAGGTTACCACTAGGTATGGGCGGATACGCGACGTACAAAGGGGGCTATAGCCCTCATTCATTTTTTCTTTTCTTATTTGTATCCTTATTTTGCGTAGTTCAAAAAATAATTGCACTACAATCGCTACTGAATTTCCGAAATTATAATTTTACTCTTTTTTTTTGTTTCATTTTGTTTACTATGTCAAATTTCTGAATCCGCTCCTACCACCAGATAAGGTGAGAATGTTACAAATGATGAGCCAATTGCCTCGACGGTCGCTTTCTGAATTTATGAGAGTTCACTGGTTAAAGAGTAACTGAATCAGGCATACAACCCAGTTAGATGAGCACATGGATGGTTTATCTTTGAGAACATGACCCGGGGACCAAACTGCAATCGGCATAAAGTGTGGACACTTTTTCGTCTTCTGTGTTTTTTACATCTTTAGCGGTGAATGCGAGCCTATTTAATGCAAAATTGTTATAAATAGTCGAGGCACTCCCTCCACGCTTCAGCCATTAAATCAACACTTATATTTTATTTTATTTTATTTTAACTATTTTTGTTAATGTTTTAGTATGTCGTTGCCTTTCTTATGAAACCCCAATCACAATTCTCAGTATTCGGTTAGCCGAAGAATTGTCTCCTCTACTGAAACAAGAGTTTCGTTTTCACGAACTCGTGTTCATTGATACTATCATGAGAACATGACGTGACATCCTCACAACCACAAATTTCTTTTCATTAATCAACCACAAATTTCTTTTCATTAATGAAATAGATACACATTTATCAGGACTCTAAATCATAATATCCGTGTTTGATTTCTCATTTCCTAATGGAAAAAAGTTATAGTTGTGAGGATGTCACATCATGTTCTCATGATAGTATCAATGCACACGAGTTCGTGAGAACGTAACTCTTCAAAAAATGCTTTGGTAACTTTCGAGGTTTTCGATCATTATGGCACTTTTTGTGTTTTATTGCCTTATTTACGAGTGTGTACGATTTATACACTGATTCTTTACATTCTACACATGATGTCAAAGGTCTGCGCCGGTCCGGGCTGGCTTGGGGGCTGGGCCTGGAGGAGGGCTGGGAGGGGAGGGGGTCGAGCCGAGCTTTTGGGGGAGAAAGTGATCCGAACCGGTTATAGGATAAAAGTCTTTGGGGGAGGGGCCGGGTCGGACCAGTCTGGATTAAAATGGTCAATAAAGGGTATTTTAGGGGGGTGTTGCGCGGATCGAAGGGGGGCGGGCTAATCCGGAGAGGGCCGTCGAGGGGAGTGTGCGGGGCCGCTAGGAGCAGAAACTTAATCCGAACCGGTTTTGGGGTCGGGCTTCTTCATAGGGTGGTGTCCGAGCCTAGAGTAGAAGGATGCTGGTCCAGTGGTCTGGGGGTCGGGCTTGGCCGATTTTCATCGCGGGTCGGCCTTCCACCTTGACATTCTACTACCTTCCAGATATGGATGGATTCATGATTTTTTCTTAGTGGGGGTTAATTTTAAAAATGTAAAATATTAATGAATAAAAATAAGCAATATGATAGCGCTATTTTCTGTGGAGGCTAAATTGAATGTAATTGATATAATATATGGTAAATCGTAATTTCAAAGAGTTGAATAGGGACTATAGCCCCCACACCTCAGAGTGAAAGAGTGGATCCGCCCTTGCTTCCAAAGTTCATCTATACTTTACGCTAGTTTTATCTAATTGTGCTTTCACTGACATTTGGTAAAAGAAGGCCAGGCTCACTTCAGGACGCACACAAATTAAATCAAAGGCATCTAAATTTATACTAACTTGTCATTTTGATTAAATCCGTAATTGATCATACTGTGCAAAACTATTTACAGTAGAAAATCAAACAAGAACAAAAACAGATGTACTAACTACACCTAGCTAGCTGCTAACTAGTTGTACTAACATTTGAATGTTGTTGGATAGAAGCAGGCTTTGCCACATATGTTGGATGTTCATTCCCTGGCATAACTATAACAATTCTGATCTTTTCGTGTTCCGGAGTAGTACTCTGTTTGGACAAGATTTGATCGCCGGATGTTTCCAAGGGCTTGTCGGGTGAGCAAGCGAGGATGAGCAAAGAGAGAAAGATCAATCCCAAAAGCACCCCAAGACCGCCAAAGAGGTATGGTGTCGGAGTGTTCCATTGCCAAATTCCGGCAGCTGCCATTGATATGCCCAATAACAATATGATCAAGAACTTATACTCTCTTGTTTGTGTGCGTGTTTCTGGTTTCTTCACTGCACTTAAATGGAGATGATGATGGATGTCTATTTATAGGACACTAACTAATTATTAACTAGAGTCTTATCCATTGGGATTTGGAGGATATGGTTTCTCTTTACTATTAGCACCAACATATAACTTTATAGAAGTACTTTAAAAAAGAGGAAGTTGCATTTGATATGATTCTATGTATAGTTGTTTGTTATTGTTAGTTGCTGATAAGAATCTTGGAGGTTCACCTCAACAATAATTTCACAGCAAATTGATTTTGAGGTGGAACCTTAGTAGTATCAGAGTAGAGTCGTATTATGTTGATTTATCTGAAATTATTTTAAACGTTCTGTGTGAGGAGAGGCGGATGCATGAATTTTGTAGTGTGGAGACGCTTAATTGCTAATAACAGTAGTAAAATCAAACAAAAGTTCACAAGTTCCTTATTGAGGCAAATCACCGACGACCACGGCTGGAGATTCCAGCTTCATCTTCCTCATGTAGTACATCTTCTCTGTTGTGGCCGCGTAGTTGAGGGTAATTCTTTCCAGACAAGTTTCGTTTTATTTTGTAGAAATGAATATAAAGGTTATGTAATTAAAACAGAAATGACAAAAATAAGGGATATAGCAATAGAAACTTAAAAAGTAAGGACATAAATGAATTAGTGTCACACATATAACACACATAATAGAGTCACTTTCAAAGTTTTATGAGGACATAATGGAAAATTTGACTGTAATTATGGGGGGTACGAATAAGAAATTGGGTGGGGGCATGCGACGCTACATGTCTCCACCCTTGCGTGTGAGGGTGCATGTTAAGAAGTATTAATTTTTTCTTTGACATATGAGGCTACATCATTTGTTGCCCTTTTTATCTTCTTATCAACCGATTTTGAGGTGATATTTAGAGTTTCTCAACTGTTATCAAACGTAGGCAAGATTCATCATTCGTTCCACAAGCGTTAATTTAATCACATTTGCTTTACCATTGACTTAAATAATGTTACTCATTGCTTAGATTTTTAAATAATTTTAAAAATTGCCCATTTGGTTAAATAAAGTGACTAGTGGGAATTTAGGTGAGGATCTAAAGTTGGATGATATATTCTTCTACTTATTTTATTGGATGTGTGAATAATGTAGTGCTAGAAACTGTTGGGGGTCACTGTCTGCCAAACAAAAGTTGTAAAACATATTTGGCCAAGTTATGCTATTCTCCACATCATGTTTTGTATGGAATCAAACTTGTGCAAAACATTTGATGAAGAATCTTGAAATTTGAAGAAATTGATTGAGGTTGATGTTGATGTTGTTATAGAAATTAACCAATCCTTATTTTTTCATTATAGAGGAAAATGCCTTCACATGTAGTATGCAATGGAATGTGATTCACTGAGCATTTTCTCTGCCTAACAAAGAAACCACAAGCTTTGTATACAAGAACCTCAAGTTAAAAGAACCGAGTGTGAAAAAAAGGAAAGTATCAACATCATCATGATGTGATAGGACATAGGTTTCAATTTAAACTTCACTATAAATCTAGGAAATTGGTACTTAAACCTTCTACCAAGTAGCTATTTGTTTCATAACCTTGCCCCAATTCAAAAGTGGGCATCTAACCTCCATTTGTGAGACGAAAAAATTGTTTGTCTGTAATAAGCTTATATCTTTCGTAACTTTATGAACAAACAAGATCAGATAAGCTTCATTAGCGTTGAGTCACCTACCGGAGCAAATTGGCATCACCTCCGAAGTCTATTCTTCTTTCCGTCTGTTTTGTGTTTTCTCATTCTCGCTGCTAACTTAATCGTCGATCTACACTATAACCACCACTGATGCGTGCGACTTGTCTTTTTCTTACATGAATTAAGGCCATGTTCCTAAAACCGCCATTACTGTGAAGGCATGTGAATGATGATTCTTTGCATCATAGCTTTGCCCCATCTATATACCACTATGTTTCTTCTCTTTAGCCCTATTTTCACTTTTACCACTATTCACTAGGTCACTTTGATCCGGTGATTTGACTATCGAAATGATGATTTTTTTTTTATAATTTTTTCATGGTGTTGTAGAGTAAAAATTGCATTATAACACAGTGGACCAAATCACCCGATCAAAGCGACCCACATACGAGTTAAAAAGTTCAAGTAGGGCTAAAGAGAAGAAACGGAGTGGTATAGGAGAACTTTGTTTTGTTAAGAAGTCGCACAGCCAACTACTGATGATACCAAAAAAATCAAAGGACAAACTTGATTTAAGGGTTATAAAATGAGACTTTCCTACACAACACTTCACGCATAAAAGAAACATGTTCGAAGTCTTGTGAAGTACTACAAGTTGTTTCAGAAGACTGCTTAAGGCGTAACATCAAAACTACTCATGGAAATCTTGTTGAGCTCATGTTTTTGTTACGTGAATTGTTCTGTGTTTGTTCTGGCATTTTTAACTGCATCCAAGAATAATAATCTAGGAAGAGCAAACAAGTATACAACAATTGAAACGACACTAAACTGCAGCTTCACATTGAAAATCAAAATAGAATTTTCTCACATGACATACCAATTAACTAGTAAGAGAGGAGGAGAATACAGCAGGGGGCAAGTTTGAGTTTTGTGATTTTGTCCTTCAAAACAGAGAAGCATGAAGCTCCTTAACATCAGTTACAACTTGATCATACTCCGACTTTAACTTCTCTAGTTCCTCGGCGGCGAGTTCTCCCTTGTTTGGCTTGGTTTGAACCAAGACACAGCATGTCGGCCTCTTGGTGGCCCCCGCATTCGCAAGATCCTGAAGAAAGAAAGCAACAACACATTCGAAACACCTTCAATACCCAAATAGCTTTTGAAGTACACCAATAACCAAAGACATTCATTACACGCGAAACACTAAACAATGGGAACCGGAAAGGGACACTACATGATGGAAGTCGTAAGAGAAAGGCCCATCCATGAAAAGCAGAGACAACTCCAGGTGTCAGCGGGCCGGGCCACGCCGGCTTCGAGGGGGCCGGGTGAGCCTGATTATTAATATATTAAACGTTGCCATTTTTATTTTCTTTTTTTTTTTTTTTTGGGGGGGGGGGGTGTCGCGCCGGGTTGGAGGGGGCCAAGTAGAACCGCACCGGGTTTAGGATTAGGGGGCCGGTCCAGGGCCAGTTCGGGCTCATTTTAGTGCGGGCCGGGCCGGCCCCTTGACACCTTGACAGAGGACTGCAAGCAGAACCGATATATTTGGAATATACAGTTAGAACTTCCGTATTATATTGACATGGCCATACGATCGCCAAGGCAACAAGTCTCACTATGAAAGAACCAAAAAAGAGCGAACTGACTCAAAGCTCCGCAGAGTCTACCACAAGATAAGTAGGGTGCGATCTTCCGAGAAAGACGAAAAAGAGTCGGGCACTTTCTGCCACATCTCAATGAAAGGCTAAGCATTTCTAATTAGTTTCAGTCTTGCCAAAGAAAACATGTTTATTCAATGGTTTTGATCAACATAGAAGATCACAGTGTTTTTGTTGAACTCTTGTCCTTGAGGACATGAATGTACTCAACTTTGTATTATTTATGCAAATATTTTGCTTCTCCTAAAGATGATGCCACTGGAGTAAGGTTTCAAATAAGCAAAATAAGAAGGCAAAGTAAACTACTGCCGCTTAATTCCTAATTTCATACTAGGAAAAGACTAATTCATAAATCCATAGAAACAATAAACAAAATGAAAACTTGCTTTACCTCTTTTGAAGTCACATAAATGTAGGGGATCTCAGCCTCTTCACACAAGATGGGAACATGGGTGATAACATCAATGGGAGATATGTTCCCTGCGATGACGCACACTCTGCATTTACAGGTAACAAAACCAAATTATTCCCAGAATCACTGGCAAAAACCATCAACCAACACAGAGTTCAATAATCAGGCTAGTCTATCGAACTTACGGCACTCACAACTCCCCAATGAGTTGTCACTTAAAACGATGGCAAAGCTATGACCTCATATATCACCGTCAACAATTTTTATGTCTAGATTCCAATAAGTAGTCTTATTGAATGCTATACTGTGCAGCACTTTTAGCGCTTCAAATCCAGGTTCTACATATTACATGATGTATTAGTTCCTAATACTAGATAATAGGAGTCCATTTCTGTTCTCCTTTCTCAAATTTAACAGAACACGAGTACACAAGAGTGCATAGAGAGATCCATAGAAGCTCAAATTGAAAAAGATATCTTTAGACTATCATTCGAGTAAAGTAACCGCAACTTATTCTTATGTAGAATACCAATTGCTGATATAACAAAACAAAAAACCAAATCCATATAAAACTTAATCCTCGCAACCCCTGCCCGCCCAGATAACACCATTATGGTCTATGCACAAACCATACAGTAAATGAAATAAAAACCCAAATTTAAACAACTGGTTCAACAAAAATGCAATATTTTGCCCAAACCCACCTTAACATTCATATGCACACTTCCTACAGGTACCTAACTATCCAAATAATTGAATGTGTTGTTGTTAACCATGAAACTTAAGCAAAATACAATTTTTTGCAACAAGACATTACATTTTTCACATTCACAATCATATTCCACTCTGCATCACATAAATAGCATATACAGGGCAAAAAAA
The DNA here is from genome assembly GCA_023055425.1 of Linanthus parryae. Classification (NCBI taxonomy): domain Eukaryota; kingdom Viridiplantae; phylum Streptophyta; class Magnoliopsida; order Ericales; family Polemoniaceae; genus Linanthus; species Linanthus parryae. The sequence goes on along the minus strand of JALGPY010000008.1, from coordinate 13,099,372 downwards.
GACTGACCCTTTGTTACCCCGGCGAATACTTTTAACCACCTCCTTCACTCCTCTCTTCAGACACTTGTGCTCAGCAGCTGAAACAACACAACAATCAAACTTAACCGATGAACAGAGTCTTAAATAACCAAATAAAATAAAAAGATGGAAGCTTTAATACCTCGTCGGACGAGTTTGAGGGTGCGTTTGGAGAGCTTCTTGCCGGCGAGGGGTTTGGCGATGGGAGAGAGAGCTGTGACCTTCTTCTTCTCCTTCAACGCCGACCTATCTGCTTCGCTATCGCTTCCCATCTCTCTCTCTCGGTCGATCGATTGAAGCAAAGTTGCAGATGAAAGGGGGTTTTGTGAAGAGAGGTGGGTTTGATGATTAGGGTTTCTTTTCTGCTCTTGGGGTTTTAGGGTTTAGTAAAGAGCGATAGGTGTGCACAAATGGACCAGGTGAGACGATATTGGGCTGGCCCAATTTTTTTATAATGGGTTGGGCTTTAAGTCTCTATTGCTTCTGAATACTTTTGTCAACAAAGTATGGACTACTCCAAGTCTCCAACGCATGGTTCTCAAAACGGCGGGTTGAGCAGCGGGTTTAACGAGTTTAGGAGCCTACATGGGCGATCATGTTGACCCACACGAAAACCCGACCGCTGATAAACCAGCAATAAACCCGTGCAAAGCCGTCAAATCTGTAAACCCGCGAGTTGACATGCAGGTTTCACGAGTCAACTCATTGTAAAAATAGTGTAGCTTTATTTGGTTTTTGACCTTTATTGAAATTATCACAAGATTAAGAATAAATTATTACGACCAATATCCAATCAATCACACTGATGACTGCGTAAATATAAAACAGACCACATTGATTAAGATTATATGTAAGTTTATGTTTACAGGGACTCATTTAAGAGGTCGTACGTAGAATTTAGCTTATGAAATTTAGTTACATAATTACTTCAAATAAAGGGCTCGATGCAACGAAGAAATATAAATAAATAAACAAATAAATTAAACGGGCTTAATTTTAAAACTTTAACATTTAAATCGTGTATCATTGAAACAACTTTTATATACATAAAGGCAAATGTAGCATTCCAATCATTAAAGATTAAAAAAATCAACTTTTCATAGGTAAAAAGTAACGTGTACGTAAAAGACTGAAGATTTGAAGTAAAACGTGAACCGACCGAGTCTCGGGTCACAAATCGAGTCTACCCACCCTCTACGGGTGTATGCTGACCCACGAATTTGAAAACCTTCCTCCAAAGGTCCCCCCCCCCCCCCCCACACACACACACACCAGTGGATTACTCCAACTTACACCCCGCCCGTACTCCGGAAGGTAAAATGATTCTTTTCAACACAAAATCAATTGTTCGGTGTTGCGAACTCATTTGTTGACCTAAATTGCACAATTCCCATCAATGCTTACTGTAACTTTCACAGTCATTTTACTATAAGCGCTTACTGCAAGCACAAAATATAATTTGACTCGGGCTTCATAAAGGTGACTAATAAGCGACAGAGAAGAAAGATCGATGGAGCAGGCTCTGATAGCATGGAGAAAGTGACAAAAGCCAATTCCAGAAATCAACTCATCACATTGAATGAAGATGAAAGCTAAGTTCATCATTTATACGCACCTTCCCTATAAGAGCATCTCCAACTATGCGGAGGAGTGGCAAAGTCGTATATGAATACAGTTCATGTCCAACCATGAGGCGGGAGGAGAGGGTGAAGGGCGGGGGGTGATTTTAGTCATGCGTGAAGAATGGTTAATGTGCATTTTTTTCCCTAAGAGCACCTCCAACTATGTCTCCCCCTCCCCCTCTCCCCGCCCTCCACCCTCGGGCCCACCAATTCTCCCCCCCCTCCCCCACCCAAACTACTACTCATCTACAACCAATCTCCTTCCGCCACCTAATTAAGTTTATTTTTTAATATATTAAATTATTTAAAAATAAATTACTAATAGTGATAAAAAAATAAAATAAAAAATATGAATACAAATATATATTCACAAAAATAATAACAATAATAATAAAAATAATATCAAACACAATTTTTATTCAGTAAAATAACGATTACAAGTAGAAGAAAGTTAGTAATTAAACACTACTACAGACAACTACTTGTTGTATTATATTTTTTATCATGTTGTAATTTATTCGTCTTTGTCTTTGATTCAATAAATTTTGCATCTTTTTAACTATATTTTCAAAATATTTAATAAATATAATTACTAATTATCACAAAAACAATATATATCAAATTGACGATAAAATAAAATAATAATAATTTTTCGTCAATATTTTGTTCATTTACCGAGAAAATATTATATATTTATTTTATAATAAATATAATATTTAAAATTTATTAATCATTATTAAAACACATATTATAATTATTAAAAACACAATTTATAATTATAAAATATTACTAAAGTTTTTTTGAGAAATTATTTTTGTCGACAACTTAGTTTGAACCCGGTACCTCATGCCAAGGCGTCCAACGCTTTGCCACTTGAGCATTCATCACTTCTTCACAATTACAAATACAAATATATACAGTTTAGTCTTATTTTTTTCTTCGAAAGAACTAAACAATTTATTCTACTTCTCTAAGAATTGAATTCCATTGGAGACTCAACAAGCCCAAAATATCCGAAGGCATTGTCTATCAAGTTCTACATAAAATAAAGGGGAGATAATATCAAATCTCTATCCTCCTCATATCCTCTACCCAAACAATGTCTTGACACATAAGCTTCTCCGGCCCCACAAGTGACAATTCCCTTATTTATCGGAGCATGAAGGAACTTTCTCAGACGTTACAAGATTTCAAAATCTCCTTATCCGACCCTAAGACAACAACCGCAAGTTTCCCCTCTGAGCCTATAAAACACATGCAGTTACCATTCTTCTTCTCCTTCTTCCTCCCCAATCTTCCCTATTCAATCTCTCCCGGATAAAATCTCTCTCCCAAAAAAAATCTCTCTCTGTATCTCTCCCACTACCATGGTGCGACTAAGCAACGGCATTGTCTCCGGTGTCAACGCCATAACACTCTTAGTCTCTCTCGCAACAATCGCCTCCTCAATTTGGTTCCACGCACACCCGACCAATGTCTGCCAAACAGTCCTCCAGAAGCCCCTCCTCGTACTTGGTCTCTCCCTCTTTGTCGTTTCCCTTGTCGGGCTTATCGGGTCATGTTGTCGTGTGCAGTTCTTGATGTGGGCGTATCTATTCGTCATGTTTGTTTTGATCGTCGGATTAGCGGTGTTCACGGTCTTCACGATTGCTGTGACGAATAAGGGTGTGGGTACGGCGGTGTCGGGGCTAGGGTTTAAGGAGTACAGGCTTGGGGATTACTCCAATTGGTTGAGGAAGTACGTTGTGAAGGAAAAGAATTGGGATAAGATTAGGGGGTGTTTGGTTGAATCCCCGGTGTGTTCTAGTCTTGGAGATCACAACCAGCAGGGCCGCCGCGAGACCGCCGCGGAATTTTACAAGAGAAACTTGTCTCCCACGCAGGTATTTTCATTAATTTACGCAATGTTTACTAGGTTTCCGAGTTTTATCTGCCATGTCTGTTTTTTTTGCAGCAATTTGAATTGTGACTAGATGATTTGACTAGCGCAACAACTTTATGTCTGATATTCAGTCCAAATTTGACTAGCAACTACGATGATTTGACTTGCAAAGCGCTTCAGTTGTTATATTGCCGCAGTCTCTGTTTATTTAATAATCAGAGTAACATTTTGATGGTTATTATAGATGAAGATTTTCATAAAAAAAACTAATAAGACTTTTTTTTCGCCACTGAAATCGCATAATCAAAGTTGTAGTAAAAAGTTAAATTTATTTATTTATCGATGAAAGAAAGTTAAAGTTATTTTGGGATGAAAGAGATCTGTAAAGTCGAGTTTCTTTGAGTAGACGACTAGGGTGTGTTACTTACTTTGTCCGTACGTAATTAGGGAAATTATTTTTATTTTTTGAGAAGCAATTAGGGATAATATTCGATGCAACTAGGATGTTGTTGGAAATATTTATACTGCAAGTAAAAGTTTCGATTTTGGTTTGCAGTCGGGATGTTGCAAGCCACCAACAGATTGCGGTTTCGAGTTCCGTAACGCCACCATGTGGGCCGTACCAGTAGACGGGCCAACCAGGTCGGACTCGGACTGCACCACATGGAGCAACAACCAGTCGAAACTCTGTTACGACTGCAAGTCGTGCAAGGCCGGAGTTCTTGCCAACATCAAGAAAGAGTGGCGTAGCGTCGCCATCTTCAACGGTTGTGTTCTAGCATTCGTCATCATCGTCTACTGCATTGGCTGCTGCGCTCTCAAGAATAACAAGTCTGACCATCACAAGGAGCGCAGAGATTACCCGTGATTGATGATAAGGGTTCTCGTTCGCGACATCACAATGTCATGTCTGATGTTTTTTTTATTTATTTTGATTTGGTAGTTACTTTAGATGGCTTTGACACTGACATTTTAGTTTTACAGTGTGTTCCTTGTTAAATACTTTGTTCAATTCATCAATAAATTAGGTAACTGTCAAGATATCTGTATTCTTACACCAAATTCTGAAAAATTTAGAGGCCAGCCCACAAACAAATTAAACTACACATCATACTCCCAAGCTCTTGAGATCATCATGTGTAGTTTAAATTGATATAAGCATATTTTTCCACATCTTCCGTTAGAATGAATATGTCCCATGTCAATGCCGAGTTCACCCATCCGGAAGGGAACAGAAGTCAAAAAGTAGAAATATCGAGGGTTCCCCTGCTTAAAGTGCGATAAAATGTGTGTTTTTCCCTCTCTATTCTCTTGATGGAAAAAAATACCAGAGGAATTGCTGAGTGATTTGATAAAAGTGGTAGATGATTTAACATTTTAACCTCTCATATATTCATGAAATATCTAGGGATGAACCACGCCTGGGGCGGATGTTAATATAGAAGAGTGTGGGGGCTAAAGCTTCCAATCAACTTTTAAATATTGTGATTGTACCCTAGATCTTTTGTATAGAGAACATTTAAGCCCCCACTGTAATTACGCTATAACCCTTTAATACTTTGCTTTATTTATTAAAATGTTCATTATCTGAATTTTAACCCATATTGTGGCAAAATTCTGAATCCACTCCTAATCTTACGTATGAAAAATGAGTTTGTCGAAAGAGCCGGAGAAGAGAAAGAAAAGTCTGATGCTGTGATACATGCACCACGAAGAGAAAGAAAAGTCTGATGCTGTGATACATGCACCACGAAGGATTAGTTTCTGACTCTCGGCCAAGGAATATTGTATGTGTTATGGCCTAAAACAAGCTTGAGAACGATGATATGGACAAGATCACACCGATATAACGTGATTCACTAGCACGATGCTAGTTATCTCCACGACCCGAAAAATCCTTTTTTTTATTGAGAGAAATACCAAACAACCCACACAATGTAAAACACGGCCTATACACTTTATATAGGTCAACCATACAACTTGTGCCCAAAGAAATACCAAAACCAAGCTAAAAACCAACAAGAAAACAATTTGGCCGCCTCCAGATCTTAAGTTCGTGCGAACACTCAGAGTGTTTGCACGAACAGACAACACACACCCGACTTGTTGTCTTCGTCTTGCTCTCCGTTTGGTCCGTTTCTTTTACCCGCTTCGTCACGAATTTCTTGCCAAGCCTAAGTCCATTCAAGACGACATAAAAAATCATAATTTGCTGTATTGAATCGATAATATTGTGGGACAACAAAAAGTATGGTTGTGGTGTCATCTATATTGTTCTCTTATGATCATTAGGCTCATAATATAGAGCATAAAACAAACCTTAGTTGGGAGTTTTTGTATTAGAGCACTGAAGAATCAAACAAGATTTGATGAAGTGTGATCTGAATCCTCACCTGCTGGACTGATGGTTTTCTTGCAGTGCTAAAACAAACCATTTACAAATTTCGATTTTTCAAGTGTGCAAGTAGCCATATGGATCAAACCAACACAGTACCTTTTCAATTTTCAAATTTCATTAGAACAAAAACATCCAATATGTGACAACTTCAGAGAGATGACAAATTCAGAGTGAGAGAGAAAAGAGAGACGTGGAGAGCCTGGTTTCTGTTTGTTTTTGTGCTTTTGAGGTGTGAGTTTTTGTTGTTTGGCTGTTGGAATCATGCACCTGAGGTATTACTTGGGCTGAGGACTCATTTTAATATTTCACTAAATTGGAATTATCTTATCAATTTGTTTGGTTTCTCTAAATTCTCTAAAAACATTAAAAAATTAATATTTCAAAGTCCCACCTAGGATCATCGTCTTTGTATTTCTCTAGCTTCATTGTTACTAATTTTGTTTCTCTATGACTGTTTTGGGGCCCTTTAAATTCCACATTATTGCACCTAAATTTGTAATACTTTGTTGTTTAATGGACTTTAGGGACGTTGTTTTGACCGATTAATTTAGCTAACGATATGATACAAAAATTTACTATATTTTTCAAAATATTATAGTGTTAAAAGAAGATCTACAATATTATGAAAATATTAACACATTTTTGTATCATATTGTTAGTTAAATTAATCGATTTAAGTGAATTGATGAATATTGTACTGGAAATATTATGGCGAAACGGAGGTTATAGAGAAGAGATAGGTGTTGGCATATTCTGCAATTTTTTTTTATATTTACTTAGATGATTTTATATGTTACTGGAAATAATTCAATGATACTTCATGCCCCATTAAGGGTGGAGCTACATGGTTAGAAGTAGGGCTATAGTCTCATTCAACTTTTCAAAATTGAAATTGTACTCATTCTTTTCCGTTTAGTCATATGAAATCTACATTATAGCCCTCACTTGATTTTACAAAATTTAAATTGAATGTTTATTTTGTAGTATAATTTTTCAGTTTAACTACCACTATAACGAATTCCTGAATCCGCGGCTGCATAGCACACATATCAGATCAGTTAAAAAGATGAACAAAATAAATAGAGAAACATGCAGCTAGCTAGCTCTCTCAAGTCTCACCAACCATGGCCTAGTTTGGACAATGTTTAGCTTTTCACCAACTAAGCTAGGGCTTGTTCCCACTTCTCTCTTCCTTAGTACTCCTTCAACTTATACTAATATATTCATTTAAATAAATAATTTTTATGAAGAAGAAACCAAAAGATCACTCAATCAAACAACCAAAAATACCATTTATATATCCCCTCTCCATTGTCTTATAAACATCATCAATACTTTTACTCTTTCAGCTTTGCTAAACCAAGCTCATTTCAAAAGCAAATTTAGCTCCATTTTCTTCACTACCCTCAATGGCTTCTGAATCTGCAAAAAGTGGCTCTACTAATACTAGCCATGCAAAGAAGTTTCTTGGAGTGAGACAGAGGCCTTCAGGAAGATGGGTAGCTGAAATCAAGGACTCCTCACAGAAGCTAAGGCTATGGCTTGGGACTTATGACAGGGCAGAAGAAGCTGCCCGGGCTTACGACAGCGCTGCCCGGCTCCTCAGGGGAAGGAACGCGAAGACTAACTTCGCGTACCATGGGGTGTCGAATACCCATGAAGAGAACTCCAAGATGCTGGGAAAGAATCCTAGGTTGTTTCAGCTTCTTCAGGTTGCCATCATGAAGAACCTTGCTAAGGGTTGTAGGGACCAATATGAAAACACTGTGAATGTTTGTGGGTGTGAAGAGAGTGATCATCATCAGATTTGTGGCCTCTCATTTGTTGGTAGCTCTAAGGTTTATTCTTCTGTTGTTGTTGCTCCTTCTTTCAGTGCTTCTCCAAGTACTTGAAAAGAAGAAAGAACACTAGCTATGAGCTAGTGATGATCATCATCAAGAGATCAGGGTCACCAACTTGGTTTAGGGTCACCAACTTGGTTTAATTTGTGTTTGTGTATTTTCTCATGTAAATAGTTGTATGCTCTCTCTCTCTCTCTCTCTCTCTCTCTCTCTCTCTCTCTCTCTCTCTCTCTCTCTCTCTGCCTAAGTATATGCATGCTTGGAGAAATTATTCTGAGTAGCCGTATTGGTTGATGGTTTGTTTCAAGTCTCCATTGCTATTCCCTACTCTAAATCTGTTGTATGTTACTCCCTGCGTCTGAAAACAATTATCGGGAAAGTTATTTTACTAGCAAAACTGTATAAGAACTTATCTTTTCATAATGTTGTATATCGAGTTACCTTCTCAAACTGGTTGAAAAATATCAAGAGAGAATATCCACCTCTTGCATTCTCAAAATGAAAAATGCTATAGTTTAGTGACTTAATTATGAGACCCTCATTACAAGCAGAGGTACAAACAGTTCGGTTTAGTTCGGTTCGGTGTGTCGTTTTCACGGTTTAACTCAGTCTAGTTCCTATTCGCTCTCGATTTGGTGCAGTTTGGATCAGCTTAACATACAGTTTACGTATCAGTATGTATTATTTTTCGAAATAAATATTTAACATACAAAAAAATAAAATTGTGTGAATAAACTATGGCCGACTGTTGTATGCTACTCCAACGTTTCACAGCCACCACAATAGCCTAGAGTCCACGATGGACTATAAATTAGCACATGGTTATGCAAAGTATGGCTTGTCGATATAAGATGGCTTAGCAGAAGTGGGACTTATAGAACAGAGAGGAGATAAACATGAGAAGGATGAGCTGCTAAGTGAGATACCCTTTGATAGGAAGAAATATTATTCAGATGTGTGGAAGCAAGTGGATGAGAATGAAACAGCAATGGAGCAGCAAGCTCTTCTCAAACAAGGGCAAGAGGTAAGCTCATATAGAAATGTTAATTTGCATAACAAGGGAACTGAAGTTGTTTTCAAAGAAAGTTTGCTTACTTTACCTGATATGGTTGTGGTGGCTGGCCAAAATCAGCCACAAGAAAGATGTTAGTTATTAGCTGGAATTGTCAGGGGCTTGGGGGAAACCTGACATTCCAGAGATTACGAGGGTTGATTACAACCCATCTCCCTAGTATTTTATTATTCAAGAAACAAAAAACAAAAAAAGTGTTGTTAATAATATGCAAAGAAGATTGAGAATGCCTAATGGACATTTAGTTGATGGAGAAGGTAAAGGAGGGGGTCTTGCTCTTTGGTGGGTTGACAACCTAAATGTGATTATTACTTGGAGTTCCAAGAACATGATTATTGCCAGGATTGAAGTGGATTCAGCACAATGGGAGATATGGGTGTTCATCTATGCACCTGCAAAATACAAGGAGAGAGGTGTCTTCTGGAAAGAACTGTCAGCCATGGCTAAGCAATTCAAAGAACCTTGGGTTTTAGTTGGTGATTGTAATGACCTTCTTAATATTGAAGACAAGCAAGGAGGTGACACAAAACAGATGTGGAGAATAAGGAGGTTCAGAAGTTTTGTTTCAGAAAACTCTCTGATGGAACTGGATTGTCAAGGAATGACTTACTCTTGGTCTAATAGAAGAGAGAACAATGAAGTCAGAGAGATGAATTATAGAGTCTTCTTCTCTTCAGAATGGGGATTGATGCATCCAAGAGCTGTCTTATTTAGAGAAGGGATAGTAGCATCTGATCACTCTCCTATGGTCATTAATACATGTCCTAATTCTAGTAAGAGGAGAGTACAGTTCAAATTTGATGAAAACTGGTTAGAGATGGAAAGTTGCAAAGAAGTCATCAAGAACAGTTGGGAACTGCAACCAGAAGGCTCTTTTTTGATAAAGTTTGTTAAAAAGCTGGGGTGGTGCAGAAGAAATTTGGTGAGCTGGAATGCCAATACCAACAAGAACAATCAGAGAAGAATCAGTCAACTTCAACATGATCTTATTCAGGTCCAAAATGATTCTTCCTCCTCATATAATTGGAGTCTGCAAAATGAAATTATCAAGGAACTGTCTGATGCCTGGTTAAAAGAAGAAAGATTTTGGAAACAAAAATCTTGAATTTCTTATTTGGAGGCTGGAGATAGGAATACTAGATTATTCTACCTTTCTACCATTCAAAGGAGACACAGAAATGGTATTAATAGAATTAGAAATGGGGAAGGAAGTTGGATTACTGAGGAAGATGCAATTGCCAAAGAATTCAAGAACTATTTCAAGGACCTGTTTACAACCAAGAATGTTAGAGATTGGGATAGCAGTAGTCAAATCATCCCTTTGAAAGTCTCAAGTGAAGATAACGATGAACTTCTGAAAATACCAAGTGAAGATGAAATTAGAAAGGTGGTGTTTGGCTTTGATCCCAGGAAAGCACCTGGCTTTGATGGATTCACAGGTGTGTTCTTTCAAAGCTATTGGGAAATTATTAAAGAAGAAGCTGTCAAGGGTGTTCAAGACTTCTTTCTTACAAGAACCATGACAAGGAGTATTAACAAAACAGTACTTTCTCTAATCCCAAAGGTACAACATCCAGAATCTATTTCTCAGTATAGACCCATTGCCTTGTGTACTTTCACATACAAAATCATATCAAAACTATTGGCCAATAGATTGAAGAAAATTTTGCCAAAACTGATATCTTTGGAGCAATCAGCTTTTATTTCTGAAAGAATGATCCAGGATAATATTATAATTGCTCAGGAATTCTTCCATTATATCTCTCATAAAAAGCAAGGCAAAAATGGTTGTTTGGCACTCAAATTGGATCTGAACAAGGCCTATGACAGGTTAGAGTGGTATTTTCTCAAAGAAGTTTTGTCTAAGTTTGGCTTAGACTCAAGATGGGTGGATCTCATTATGGAGTGTGTGTCAACAGTGGAGTTCTCAATTAAGCTAAATGGTAATGTGGGAGAAAGTTTTAAGCCTCAAAGGGGGATAAGACATGGAGATCCCCTCTCCCCATATTTATTTGTGTTGATAATGGAAGTTTTCTCTCTAAAACTGAAGAAAGCTCAGATGGACAAGAAGATTAAAGGAGTTTCTATTTCAAAAAAGAGAGTGTGGCTGAACCACCTTCTTTTTGCTGATGACTCTTTAATATTTCTTCAAGCCAAGTCAGAGGAGGTAAGAGCTTTCCTGCAAATTCTTAAGGAGTTTGAAGAAGCATCAGGTATGAAGATAAATCTTGACAAATCTGGTATTCTTTTTTCTCCAAACTGTGATGACCAAAGTGTGAAAGAAATCTCTGAGTTATGCAATATTCCTGCCCTTGATCAGAAAGTGAAATATTTGGGGATTCCTGCATTCAGGGGTAGATCTAAAATTGAAGCTCTACAACATATACTAGACAGAGTTATTGAGTTGCTCCAAGGCTGGAAAAAGAGAAATTTATCTATGGCTGGGAGAGAAGTCATTCTTAAGGCCATTGCCTATGCAATACCTAGCTATACTATGTCCTGTGTGATATTTCCAAAAAAGTTATGTTCAAATATAGCTCAAGCTATAAGGAATTTTTGGTGGGGTGCTGATGAGACAAATAAAAAGATTAATTGGTTGAAATGGGAGACTCTGTCAAAGAAAAAAGAAGAAGGTGGGATTGGCTTTAGGCATATACAGAGCTTTAATTTGTCTCTTATAGCCAAGCAAAGCTGGAGAATTTTCAAAAAACCTGACTCCCTTGTGGCAAAAGTTCTTAAAGCAAAACATTTCTCTTCTTGTAGTTTTATGGATGCTCAAAAAGGGCATAAGCCCTCTTGGATTTGGAATAGTTTGATACAAGGAAGAGACTTTCTGAAGAAGCATGCTTGTTGGGGAGTAGGTAATGGTAAAACTATTAATGTTTTTGCTGATAAATGGATCCCTTCTCTGCCTAATCACAAGATAAGATACAACAATGGAGGTATCCAAGACATGAAGGTTTCTGAATTGATCAATACTAATACCAGAAGATGGAGAGTCTCCTTAGTAAAGAATTTATTTACTGAAGATGAAGCAGCTGCAATCTCAATCACTCCAATATCATGGTTTGATCAGGAGGACTATTTGATTTGGCCCTTTGAGAAGGATGGAATTTATTCTGTAAAGTCAGGAACCAAAGTAGCTAAAGAAGATTGGATGGCTGATTCTGCTACTCCAGGTAAACAGAGTTTAAAAGCTACTACATCTTTCTCTTTTACTAAAGAATACTGGGATTGTCTTTGGTCCACTATGCTACCTCCAAAAGTGTCAAACTTTTGGTGGAGGATGAGTCATGATATTCTACCAACAAGTTGCAATTTGGTAGTTAGAAGAAGTAAAGTTTCTGAAATTTGTCCTATCTGTGAAGATGGTATTGAAACTCAAGAACACTGCTTTTTTCATTGCAAGTGGGTTCAACCTGTTTGGTTCAATTTGGGTCTTCTTGATCCAGCTATGTGTTCTAAGGTTGGTTCTGTGAGAAACTGGCTGTTGGAATTAGTAAGCAAGTGAATGGAGAATGAAATTAGGGAAGAAGTACTGCTTGGATGTATATTGTGTTGCTGGAATATCTGGAAAGCAAGAAATAAGTGGATTTTTGAAAAACAGGAGGTTAATCCAATTATGGCTATTTGGGATAGTAGGAGAGATATAGCTAATTTGAAGATGCTGAAGGAGAAGCAGCAGGTTCAATCACAAATTAAATCATCTTCTAGAGGAGTAATAGTAAAGGAAAAGACAAAGTGGAAACCACCAGATGCAGGTTTGTATAAATGCAATGTTGATGCTGGATGGATTAAAGAAGAAAAGATTGCTTATTTAAGCTGGCTGATCAGAAATCACAGAGGTGAATTACTGGATTGGGGATGGAGCAGGGAACCTGCAAGTTCAGCACTGATGAGTGAGGCTCTTGCCTTGAGATTGGCAATATGGAAAGTAATTTCCAAGCAGTACCCTTTTATCTTATTTGAAAGTGATAGCAAAATGTTAGTTCATCAGGTGAATGATGACAACTATAATTGGGAGATTGCTTCAATTTTATTGGATATTAGAAGGGGGTTACTGAACCAGAAAGGAAGCCTCAAGTGGATAAGCAGGGAGGCAAATGGTGCAGCAGATGAGATAGCTAAACTAGCAGCTGGAAATTTGTCTTCCCATTTTTGTTTAGATAGTAATTGTTTCACTTTTGTAGCTAAGGAATTGTGTAATGTTGACCCAGTTTAATGAAATTTCTCTATTTTGGCAAAAAAAAAAAAAAAAAAAAAAAAAAGATATAAGATACTACAGTTTCGATGGGTGTTATACCAGTTTGGGCAATAGCAATAATTTGTATTATGCATGATTTGGCTCATTTGAACCCCCAGTTGAATGAAATTTTACCAGTTTCAAAAAAAAAAAAAAAAAACATAGGTAAGTAATGACTTAATTAAGTGTACCACAATTCACTTCAATATTAAGCATATTTCACATAAATTCTAAGTATAAAATTATACGAAACAATAGGCATTTCATGATTTGAGTACATGATTTTATGCACATCTGTCGTAACATTTTAAGTCGGTTTAAGCGGTTTGGCTTGGTTTGTAATTTTTAGGATTCAACTTGATTTATTTTCGTTAGGTTTTGCACGGTTGGGTTCGCTCCGGCTAGCGGTTTTCGCGGTTTGAAATTTGAAGTTCTTATTCTATTTTGGGCTTTCTGAGTCCTAGAGGGCTTAAATGATAAACCGATGTCAACTTTTGGGGTGCTTATTTAGTTATTTAAGTTTCAGTTCTCTTTATAAACCAATGAAATCAGTTTGACTTTGAGCTCAGCTAAAATGCTTTACATGTGGGCCTTAAAGGTTACAGAAATATCTTAGATACTCCGGAGCCCGCTATGTAGAAGCCCAATACTCATTCTTTTCCTTATTTTTTTAGGAAATAAGTACCAATTATTTTCAGTTTGTATAAAATGATGTTCCTTAATCCTTAGAACTAATTTTACAGAGAAGTAGAAAACACTCTAAATAAATTATTAAGTGATTTAAAAAGAGTACTGTTACTGGAGACAACTTAACTTTTACAGTACCTTGTTTCGTCTGAAATTTATCGGTTAACTTTTTTCACTATTCACCGGATGGTGTTGCGGGAGTAATTGGTTTGTGCCCCTGTGTAAAATATAGAAGTGCCTATTATTATTATTATTATTATTATTATTATTATTATTATTATTATTCCTTGGATAATAATTCTATCAATGCCCCAATACTGTAAAGAATACAAATTGTGCTAACTTATACTTCCGTGAAGCATATAACATCATCATAATTTTTACATATATATCATCAATTTTTTTACTATGCGACACATTATATTGTATAAATTTGTGCCCCACTCAGTCAAGTTCCGACTTCCCCACTGCCTTTAACTATAGCGCTACACAAGTCCCATTCGTCCCAATCCCTCAATTGAATCTCTCTTAACTCGTGGACTCGTGGTCACAATTTCTATTATTATCGACCTCTCTTTCGTACCCGTAAGAGATTAAGCACAACTCAATTATACTAAGCGCATATTAGATCAGATTAAACAAGCCTAAGGACTATTTTACAGTTTCCTCACCTTAATCTAGTTCATAATAACCATTAGCCAAACGAAAAACTTGCAATGCCTCCAAAAACAAAATGCTTACTAAAAAAAGAAGACAAGGTCACATGGATTTGTAACAGAATCTATTCAACTGCTACTTTTTGGAGGAAAACCAGCCTTAAACCTCGTATATTCACACTACATTAGTTCATGCAAAGCGCAAACAAACACTGTTATCGTGTGCATATTCATGTTAAACACATGAAATCTCAACTGCTTTTTCCATGCCTTTCCATGTTGTCTTCCACTCATGCTTAAAGCAAATCATAAACCCCAACTTTTTCCTCCTATTAATCTCTCCAGATCCAGTGTTTTCCTTGTACACACATTACACTCAATTAGTCGATCCGCGAACACTCAATGGCGACGAACGGGATGAGTTTTCCAGGTCAGCAGCAGCCGCCGCTGCCGCCGGAAGAAGTGGTGCCCAACACTCAACCACCGGCTTCAAACGGCGGCGCCTGGGAGTCGTCAGGGTCACTAGGACCTTTCTTCGTCGTCATGTCACTTCTGGCTTTTATCTCAATCCTCTCGTGCGTTCTCGTGAAGATGTGCAAAGCTGCTCGTGCCAACACTCCGCCGGAGAACACCAACCACCCGAGCTGTTTCCGGTGGTTCAGAGACAAAGAAAGACGCGACGATGAAGCTAGAGCCGCCGATGCCAACATTGATGGCAAAGAAAGACGCGACCATGAGGCCAGAGCCGATGCTGATGCCCACATTGGTGAGGAGGAGGAGACAGGGAGCCAAAACCATGAAATTTGGCCGTAGAAAGGCGACAAGTGCGGGTGTGGTTAAAATAAAACAGTGTTGTAATGGTTGAGAATCGTTGTTTGTCTCACATCTGAATTTTCTGTTTCACCTGTGGCTAATAAGATACTTGGGCTACTCCCCTCATTGCTAATTAGTTTTGAGGTGGAACCCCAGGATTGTTAACAGTAATTAGTGCTCACTGTTTATAATTTGCTAGGTTCATGTTCAACACTGCTAAATAAATCATTTCATTTCGCATATTTACTTGGGTAGAAGACACTTTGACCCCTCCAGTGTGGCGAACTTCTAGAAACTCTACGCATCTGTACTGTGACAGCGTCAGTCTAGAGTTGAGGTCCATCACTAAAACTAATTTTGGGAATAATTTACCTCCATCTTATGCAAAATATGCGGTCAACCCAACTAATGGTGTAGTAGACTTTTTGCATGACAGTGGAGGCAGTTTTATCTCCAAAATTATTTTCAGTGGCTAACCTTATCTCCAAACTAGCGGCGTCACAATCAGGGGTACAAGTTACTTGAAGATCAGAACACTGAAGGGGTGAAAGCGGACCTAAGAGGGGTGAAAGTGTCTTTTTCCCTATATATTTCTGCAATCTATGTTCAATAACTGAGATTTCCCTCTGGAAGCACACTCTTCAGATTACCCTGTTTATCAGAGGTTCCTCGAGGTCCGGTTTTATACGGCTCGTTCTCGACCTGAACCGTGCCGTAAACCCTACTTTTGCTGGCACCGACCTTTCCCGTTCCAAACGCAAACACTCCGCTTCATCGGGTTCCGCGCCGGGCCCCACCCGTTGGATCACCTGATGGTACATGGGGAAGAACTCCGTTTCGACGACGGAGTAAGTGAACGACGGTACGACGGCAGCAACGAGCACAAACAGCGTCAGGAGCCAGAACGACGGCGACGGCGCGCACTCCTCGAGGAAGACCAGATAAGCAGTCGTCGATATGCTTGGGTCGAGGGCTCCGTATCCCAAGAGGAATGAGAACCAGGAAACGATGCTGCCCCAAAGGAAGATGTGTTGGATGTAGGTG
The DNA here is from genome assembly GCA_023055425.1 of Linanthus parryae. Classification (NCBI taxonomy): domain Eukaryota; kingdom Viridiplantae; phylum Streptophyta; class Magnoliopsida; order Ericales; family Polemoniaceae; genus Linanthus; species Linanthus parryae. Next base: position 13,083,096 of record JALGPY010000008.1, on the reverse strand, counting down.
AAGTAGTTGACCGAGAGTGCCATCTGGAAGTTGACCACTACGACTACGCACGTGTACATGATGGTTCCTAGGATTTCTAGGCTCACCACTTCGCCGCCGCTCCGGAAGGCTTGGTTCTCCATGGCGGTGATGCAGATGAAGAAGACGCCGGCGGCGGCGACGGCGCCGTTTAAGGCCCAGCTGAGGATTCTCGACCAGCTGAAGAGGATGTTTTGTACGCCTTCCTGGTACAGAATGGGGAACTGTAACAAGCAGAAAGAGAAGAGAATCATTGCCAGTGCGGTATCAAAATTTACAACTTCAAGAACATTGCAAATGCGTGATGGGGATATAAAGATTGGTGATCTTTTGGAGCAATGAAATATCACAAGTTAAGAGAAACATTCGTAGCTTTTGCTCAGCATTTGTGCAGAAGTACGAATTCAGAACACTCTCAAGGCATTCTAACAATTAGTTTAGGAGCTTAGAAGCTTCTGAGAAGCGTAACATCCAAAAGTTAAGATTGGTAATTGTCCCGTGACAGTCAAATGCTAAGGAGCCTAACCTGACAGAGGAAGCAGCCATATCGTTTCACCTTCAGCAAAATATTATGGAAAATATAAAACTATACAGGTTATACCTTAGGCCTTGCCTGGGTAAGGGATACAAATCATGGGGATAAGAGATATACCGGGATAGGAGGTAGGATATGATTATACTGGGATAAGGCACGATAAGTGATTTTTGGTTTTCGGTATTTGGTTAGAGCAGGATGAGACAGAATAAGATGCACGAATATGCGGTAGAGGATGAAGGAACAACATAGTAGGGTTTCTACTCCCTCCTACCTTTTATATGGGGTAGTATAGTCTTTTTCCAACTACCCACCTTATCTTCTATTTCCTTATCTTGGGTGGTATAAGGTTGTAGGCAAAACCTGGTGGAGATGATAAGGAAATAAAAAAAAAAATACCTGCTCCTTATACTACCTTTTATGTTTGGGTAAGGTATAAGAAGAAGTGGAAAGAGATTTGTTATACCTCTGGGTTTAATTCCCGTATTTCGGTTGGGGAATGGGGATACGAGACAGGTATATCAAATCTTCCCATATGCCTCTCCTCCATCTTTGCCTAAAATCTTATAGCCAAGGGTATGAACACATATTATTCAAAATATACATATATGTAAACATATACTTATACATAACCAGGTTCCTATCCTCATTCCTGCCCTAGCCAAATATAGGAACACAAAATCTCATATCCAAGTCCAACCTTATCCTCCATCAATTAACCCCTGCCTCCTATTCCACTATATGTCATATCCTGCCATTTCTTATCCCCAACTCAAACAAGGCCTAAAATGTCACAAATTAAAGTTATGCAAGATAAACGATTAATCATATTGAAAATGACATATTATCTTGTTTGTTATATATATATTTTTTTTTAGAGAATGTTTGTAATCTTATTTGATAGTGTGAAGGCAAGGATTCAAGAGCAATACTTGAGAGCAAATTTAGGGAAAGCCTTTACAAGGTCGAACACAATCTTGCAACTTTAGTTGGAGAATCAAACTTCCACTCATATAAAAAGCGTTGTAAATGGGTCCAGTCCATTTGGTTATACCTCAACACCAGAGAATCAATCATGTTCAATGGCACCATCTACAGAACGATGTTTTCAATATTGGCCCTTGTATCCATATACAGGTAATGCCTAAACCTAATAGTGTTCTAAACAGTTTAATAGTTTAAATGTACTACTCGTGCGTGAATCCCGGACAGATCTGTTTCATGAATATAAATTTACCAAAACCAAGTATATGGTGAGGAGATTGGGAACTTACATTAAGACAAAACTCTGCAGACACGTCCTGGTCAAATACACCGAGAGCAATTGCAGGTAGCGATGTAAAGAAGACGTTGTAGAAGGAAAGATACCAATCATTATATGCAGTTTGGGCAGAGAATGATGCATATGCCTCGAAGAAGAAAAGAGTTAAACCAAAGGCAATGTTCTTGTAGAAAAAGTAACAAATCTGCAAATAAGAGAGAATCAATATCATCCCTTCCATTTATTTACGCTGTTGATCGGTTTGCTAAAACAAATAGTTAACAGCCTAAACACTTGAGATTGACGTCATATAAATCGCTGTCAAAATTAGTAAAATTTAGATAGTCCGAGCTCATTCTCTAAAAACAAGAGAAATTATACAAATTCAATCCATACCGTTGATGAGATCCTTCTGTAACACCAGTGACCATGTACAAGTAGTAAGCGCTCAAGAAACCTGAACTGTCCGATTGCAATGTCGCTTGACATGACTGCCTGATTTTATTTTATTTAGTTTGTTAAATAAAAAAAGAACAAAAGTAAATTTCATGTATTTGACAAAAAAGACTGGTTTTTGATTGTTTACCTGCATTCCTTCAAAGCCACTGATACCAACTCCAATATCTGCTTCTTGAAGCATTCCGACATCATTTGCCCCATCACCAATTGCTAGTGTTGTATTACCAGTTTTGAGTTTAACCAACTTCGTAACCTACAAAATATCCATTCAAATATATCATAAAGCCATGTATCATCAGATCATATGTTTGTATTATTACTTGTCTCTAGGGCTGACAGTGAGTTCCAAATCTTATTTTCTCTTCTTTTTTCTTTTTTATTTTTGAATCTCTCTAACGAAAATGAGAGGAGAACCTTTGAAACATCCATGAAATTTATAGGAAAACAAAACAGAACCAAATCAAACATTGTAATTTAAAGAAAAATCTGTTAAATGTTAAAGAAAAGTTCCCTTTTATAGGTTTTACTTCCTAGCAAGATCTTGATTCCAAACAAGGCTTAAACGATTTGAGCGAGATTTCTTTTCTAAAAAAGGAAAGTAATAGTATAACTTACAAGTGCTTTTTGTTTCGGTGAGGATCTACAGCAGATAACCGATGCACAACCAATAGCAAGTTCCATAAACATCTCCTTCACATCATCTTGTAGAGCATATGTGAGCGATTTGCCATCTATAATCAAAGCTAGTGCCTCAGAGAATTCACTTGATGCAGTAAGCAGTTCCTGCCCCTTCTTTATCTGGCTGAGTACGCTTGCTTTTGAGGCCTAAACAACAAACTAAACCCCATCAAACTTCAATTTTCAAAGTGATCGCACTTTCAGACAACTAAATCTCACCACTATAAAACTACTCGGTCACGAGAAAAACTAAGTTAGACACTTTTGGGAAAAAAAAGGGAGAGGAAACGTGAGTACTTCTGGAAAGATACCATATTGCGTGTGGCACGTGTTAACACCGACGCGTTGTTACAGGGTTGAAATGCGAGGAACTCGTGTGCCTTTCACTAGAGATCCTTACTTGCATTTTATCGTGTTTTGTTGAAGTTAGGTGGTACTCAAGATGGCAAGGGGGCCGGCCCATGCTAGAAACCGGCCCGGCCTGCCTAAAATGAGCTAGGCCCGGCCCTGTACTGCCCCCTCCAACATTTGAACCGGCCCGGCCCCCGTAACCCACAGCCCGGCCCCCGACCTGGGGCGATTCCACTTAGCCCCCCTCCAACCCGGGCCGGTTCCCCCCCCCCCCCCCCTCAAAACGGTATATATACACACACACACACACACACACACACATATATAAACTAGAGATCCTCACTTGCATTTTATCTTGTTTTCTTGAAGTTAATCGGTACGCTTGTCACATTTTGCAGGGTAAAAGACACCCCCCCCCCCCTTAGGTTTGATGCAAAGACACTTTCACCCCTTCTTGATTGGGTAATGACACTTTCACAGTTTCACCCCTTTTGTGTTCCAAACTTGAGGATACTTGCACCCCTGACTGTTTCATATCATACTCCAAGAGAACACATTTGTCCTCGAAACTACTATAGAGACCAACAACCATACCCAGACTAACGATGTCACAATTAGGGATTGTAAATATCCTGAAACTTGATAGACATAAGGGGTGAAAGTGTCATTTACCAAACTAGAAGGGGTGAAAGTGTCCTTGCATCAAACTTGAGGGGATGAAAGTGTCTCTTACCCCATTTTGCAAATATCGTGTTCTGACGAGGTTTAAACTTACAAATAGTAAGGGTTTAGCGTCCATTTGCCTTTTTTCCTTCTCAACACTTAAGAGTGATCCTATAACAAGAACCATCTCATTGTAAAAAAAACTAACTCTTTTGGTTTGCACCATGAGATGTGCTAGCTTCAAGAATTGTGCAAGCAAGCATTCAGAAGGATCTCATTGTGGAATCACTCTTTCTGAAATCAAAAGTGGCTTTCTCGTGTTTCTCATATTTTTATGAATTGAAACCAAAAGTGGCTTTGATGTAGAACAAAATTCAAATATCATCATATTCAGAAAAGCAGTTTCGGGCAAAACGCAGAATCACAGGCAAAATTGAAGGTTTGCGAAACGGGGTCAAGATGCAAATATTTCTGAGTCTAAACAGAAATCTGAGAAAGGCTCGTGACTATGTCACAAACATCAGCCCGTTTAAGGCTTGAAATTGACGTCTTTGGCCATTTTAGGAACGATTTGATTTAATTATTTCTCTTAGTAGGGAAGTCCAATTACGATTCCGTCGATTGGGCTATTCTTTAGATTTTTCTAAACTATTATAACATTTAGTTAGCTTGTTTTTGCCATTTTTAGTATTTTTTTTCTGTTTTTACGTATTAGTCTATTCAATCTTTTCCCTCTAATCAATAATATTTCAGATTTCTCATATTTTGAGAGTCGTTTATCTCTTCGGAGCATGTTTTCGTTCTTCATTTCGTTTTCTCGCTGAGTCAGTCTTCCTTCACACTGCTCACTTCTCACTTCTGTTCTTACTTAACCTGTAGAAACTTAATAATTTTACCTATTACAAACACAGAGCGTGGCTCACCATCTATGGTCCTTATAAGCCATGATGGAAATTTGATAAGAGGACTGGACAAGCTTAACATATGCAATTATAAGTTGAATTCAATTTTGTTGTTTCTCATTCTCCCTAAAGCCAGCCAAGATATCTTTGGGTTGTTTGGGTAGAAGTACAATTACAATCTGATTTTTGAAATGAGTGGTTGTGATGAAGAGAGAAAAGCAAGATTCCCTCTCTCTCTTCATCACAGCCATTTATTTCAAAAATCAGATTATAAAATAAACCAATAAACCACTATTCAAACAACCCCCTAGTCTCCTTCCTATTCATAACTGAGCATTGATGAGTAATGGTAGGAGGGAGAACCGGAGAACCAAGACTGAAAAGGAGAAAGGAAGTTAACCTCGCTGTTTGCAGACTCATTTCCAACTTTCTCCATTGCTTTAGACCCTGCTGCCTCGGAATTTATAATGATCTGTTTCATTCCTTCCCTAAGTAAGCTACACGCAAAACTGCAGGATAAAATTTAAAGTCAGAAGGCGTAAATATTTAAAAGCTAGTGATTATCGCATAACCATACCCGATATTAATAGCGGTCTCCATCTTGTCCCCTGTCAAAACCCATATCTTAATTCCAGCTTGAGCCAGCTTGTCGAGGCATTCAGGAACCTATACAAAGTATCAAACATTATCTTATGAGGTTAAGCACCATAGTCTAAATCAAGAACAATATTAAGTCAATAACTGGACTTTGTTTACTTCTACATTCTAAGTTGACCATTTACATTTCACCTAGATAAATGCTATATATCACTGGGTTTTTTCACCTTTTTATGTCACCGTCCACATGGGGTGAGTGAGTTGATTTTTAGAAAGTAATCAGTAAAAAATTACACCCATATATGATGACACATAGGCGGTGAACTAAAAGGGTGGAGAAAATGGTGAGATATAGATGCTTTCTTTGGCCTAATATGATTAGTTGGGCAAAAGTACAGCATCTCAAGAATTTTATGTAAAAAGGTAAGAGAAACACAAATGATTTGGTTACTTCATCGACTACACTTCTGAACTATAGAATAGATAGGAAAACTTGGTGGTTTTCTTATTTAAGTTTACTCCTCCTAAAAATGCACAAGAATTTTGTAAGTGGACAAACTCATCAAATACCCGGTGGTTTGGTTTCTTCACAACTTAAGCTTATTCTTCATCAATACATATTGTTGCTTAACAACTTATAGAAGAATAAATAGGACGATGCGCCTCAGCATGATCAGTTTCCTGAGTAACAGAAGTGATGCAGTGCTTAAGAAGAAGTGGACAGACTAGACTAATACCCGGTTCTTCTTCATTAATCAGAGTTTAGAGATTAATTAGTAGTTGTGAATGCTTGTTTGATTAGCCGATTCATCCTCATCTTCTTCTTCCTTATTCTAGTCACGAGTATTGTTGAACAGCCACAAACAGCCCACTTTGTGTGCTTCCGTGCCACAATTCAATTCCCCAAAACCCTAACCCTATATCTGTCCCACATCAAGAAGTCCTCTAGTGACCTACTTAATTTTAACTTTCAATCATTAAATTGGTGGTTGATCTCTCGCCCCAAATAATGACTGATGTACCAACTGCAGGAGGCTCCCATAGTGGAAGAGTAACAGATGTCATAAGCTTTTACTTCAAAATTAATTGATCATCACATATCATTTTCAAGTAACTACTAGTATTATTTTTCGTAAACATACCCCTTGTTGCAGTTTGTCCTCAACAGCTGTAGCCCCAAGAAGTATCAAATCATGCTCGATCTTCTCCGCAACCATCTCAATAATGTCATCGCGGTATTCATTGACAATGTTCTTGGCCTCAGTAAATGCTTCATTAAATTCATTGTATTCATCCTCGTCAAGTTGCCTATACGCAAGTACCAATGTCCTCAGACCATCATCAGCATACTTGCCGACGTGCTCCTTTGTCTCCTCCTCAAATTCCCTTCCATGCTCTGCTAGTCTTTCAAACATAACACTGCATAAGAAATCAAATTTTGATAGATGGGTGTTAGGGAAAATGCAAGGAAGTGCAGGTTTAGCTAGTGAAAGTGTATAAAATACACTGAAATAACTAGTAACTTTTGCATAGGCTTTTTCTAATAATTAAACATCCACTAAAATAGAAATTGGTCTCCGATCAAAATACGATTGTGTCAAAAAAAACATTTCTGTGAGCATTATTACCTTCTTTACATTATGTCATAGTTGGAATTACTTTGGTCATTAAACACGTCACTCTAAAAGGAATCTTACCATTTCTTAAAAGGTAGACTTGAGATCTGTCCCACATCGGGAGTTTGAGTGCCATGTGCGTAATTAATTAGTTCCTGGGCTACACCATCATTGCCAATCAGTTTTGAGGTGATTTGTTAGCTATATTTGAACTCCATTTATAGTCCAAATGGCAAAAAACGAAAATAAAGTACAAAATTGAGATTTCATATCTAAGGCCTCTATGGATTCATGAGGCAGGTGTGCATGCATAACCCATTTCTCTAGTGGTATTTACAAACTCTGGTCCTTTTGAATGATATAGGCAAACATTGAGGAAGAGGCTGTCTCATAAATAGCCTTCAGTACGGGAGAACCAAAAAAAAAACTACGGGAACAAGGAAAACAAATCCTGCAATCAAGTTGATTTGACCTTTTCATTCTATTTCCTTGGAGGTCTCGCTGGGCTCACCCTTATGGCACACATGTTTGTTATAGTGAGCTGAGCCTCACCTCTCTATTTGGTTTCATGATGATCAGATGATGCTCCAGATTAATTTGCTGAGGAATACGAGAATTATTGGTTTATTATTCAGTACTTTAGGGTTTAGTTTATAATTCCCATTTTATGAGTCAAGGGTATTTTAGTTCTTTTAGCAATTAGGGTTTAGTCTTAATTCTCAATTTATAAGATTGTAATTTTTTCATTATTCAGTGAGTCTAGAGATGAATTATTGAGAGAATGCGTTCATGTAATTCGCTTGTGGATCCCTTGCGAGGGTGAAGCACCTGCTTCTAATTCCTCCTCTTCTTCTTCTCTTATTTCTCTTTTCTCTTAGCGCACTATTCACAGTTACTGTTAACGAGTTTTGTTCATCATCCGATAACAGCCCACTTTTCGGTGCCCCAATTCCCTTCATCAAACCCTAACCCTAATTCTGTCCCACATCACCAAGTCGTTAGACTAAAAACACGTAAGTTGCTAGCTATTTGGAGAGCCTTCACCAGGATAAGGATGAAGTGACTCTAGATTTCTTGTATTGAGTTTGCCCCTCCCCGTAGACACCCCCAATTGAGGGAGAAAGTTGATTTACAATGAGTGGTATGATCCTAAACTACGATGAGAACATTAAGTTGAAAAACTAGAAAAGACCAAAAGAAATATGGAATCACGAAATAGCAAAAAATAGAAAATAAGATTAGGCCAAAATATTTGAGGCGATATGATGTATATAGTAGTTACTTTTGATGCACAGGCATGGGGAGGAAATTGAACTAAATCCATGTTGGTAGCAAGTGTTTCAGCTTCTGTACCTGGTTTATGTTCCCTATTTATAATGTCATACGATTTTCCCTCAGAAAGGCCAGTTTGCTTGGATAACTTGACCTTTTAAGGTTTACAAGATTTCAGTTATCTGCTCACTAACGTCTAAAAACTTACAAGACATACCAGCCAGTGGTAAAAAACTTCTATGAACAACCATAGAGCTGATATATATATATATATATATATATATATATATATATGACAACTTAATTAAGCTTAATTCAGCAACCAGCAATGGAAGGAAACAAGAGGATCAAATTGGCACAAGTAAACCAAAAGCTACAAAAAAGCTAGTTAAAGTCAACGGACCTGTCGGCACCTTTACAAAGCAGTAACAGATTTCCTTCTTCATCTCTTACAATTACTGACATCCGCTTTCTTGTGCTACTAAACTCCAACACGTTCAGAAGCTCATACGATCTGCAAATGAGCAATAGAATTGTCTGTAAACACATACAACAAAGAAGGTAAGCCTATCATCAAAGATACATATCACCAACAGTTCAATGACTATTAGCTAATTCTAGAGTTTGAACCGAACCTCACAACCTTCCTTCCCAAGGTAGGGTCCAATTCACGCAGCGAGATGCTAGTCTGAGACCTTTCACAGAATTCGAATCCAAGTTCTCTAGCAGCAACCACAAAAGCTGCTTCGTCAGGTGACTCAGCTTCATATGAAGTTGTGCCTGTTTCTTCGTCGACATCAAGTATAGCAGTATGACAAATGGCTAACAACCTGAAGAACTTTTGGATAATGTCAGAGTGAGGCTCATTGACCCATCTTCCATTTATAATCCGTTCATCCACAAAGTTGAATCCTTTAATGGATGAATCTGTTTCAGATAAACCTTGAGCTGAAGGCAATCCTTCTCTCCTAGCCAGAGCCCTTTCAACTTCTGTAACTCCGCGTCCATATGCGGTTCCTGCCACTGAACACTTGATGAATTCCATGGAGTTACAAGTTAAGGTTCCAGTCTTATCAGAAAGTATAGTGTCAACTTGTCCAAGCTCTTCATTCAAATTAGAAGTACGTGCTTGAGCAGGCTTATCTCCTTCCTCATAGTACATGTGCAAGTCTCTGTTGATGAAGACTGTCTGAAGAACTTTGACCATTTCTATGGAAACATATAAAGAAATGGGGATCAAGTAACTATACAGCATTAGGAACGTCAAGAACTCCAAAACTGCTGCTAATGATGCATGTTTTGGGTTAAAAAAGATTTCTGTATCATCAGGTCTGAGGTACCATCTAGTCATTAACCCATCTTCCATGTCCTTTCGAGTTGCATATCCAAACAAAATTGAGCCAATAACAGACATGAGAACTAAAACACAAAACAGCAAGTAGACAAGTACATCTGTTCTTCTCTCAATTTTGCTTCTCTTTGAGGGGGGGCCTGTGGAATTCTGCATCACCTTCGTATCAAGACCTGTGAAGATCACAACTCCATAGATGTAATCTGTGTTCTTTAGCTTTGAATCTCTAAGCAGAAGTTGCTGAGGTGAAAGGGGAAACTTTTTTCCTTCGATTTCCAAACTGCCGACAAAGGTGTACAAATATGCATTTGGGTCCTCACACCTGATTATAGCCTTCAGGCTTTTGAATCTGGAGTCCTCGTTTAAGTACGAAGTTACTTGTAGGGCATGTTTCAACTTCAGATTGGTTTCTCCATCAAGATTTGTCGTTTCCACATAGCAAAGTGCTTCATCATAACTTGAGGAAAGTAAGATGAGGTCCGCAGGGAAGGATTCATCCTTTTCCACCTTAACTATGTCTCCAACTCTCAAATTTCTCCATCTAGAATAATCAAAATGCCCTTCACCACAGTGTACTTTGACATTACGGTTATTTACCTCTATATCCTGAGGCATTCCACAACAAAGAAAGAGAGAATCAAGAGAAGAAGTTGATTGGAGGAAATATACAGCAGAGTTAAAAATTAAGACAGTGACGAATTTAATTGAAACTAGAGGAGTAGATGGAAAATATGACCAACGAACGTTGCTAGTTAAGATATTTTTAGACAAATGATCACAGTAAAAGCAAAAAGACGCTTGACTAGTAGATATTGCACACACGTATCACATTAAAACTGGTGTAATCTAATCCTGTGCCATTTTTCAGGACTGAGGCGATGTGTGAAGAAAACTATTTACACCAAATTATTTTCAAGTTGGGTCTGGATGGAACTTAGGAGTTGCAACCAATATTCATGAGTAATTTTTTTCGATTCACAAATATTTCCCACTTCACAAACCCAAGCCGGTAACTTAGATTACACAAGCACAAGAAACATAATACCAAGAATCCACATGTGTATCTTATGTAAACTCATAAAACGGCAGTTCATATTACAAAGTAGCAGGTGTAACACCAAAGACAAATTCTATAAGATTCATACAATATTTAAGTTTTATGTTTTCCTTTTTAAGAGATGAAGAACCAAGAAGTAGCATACACTGATCCGAAAATTTCAGCCTGTGCGTATGATATTCCTGATTCCCCCACAATCTCCGAGACAGAACTCCATAACCTTTTAACATTGTTTGAGAACAAATTTCCTTTTAAGTAGGTTAGAAAATAGATACAGCTCTACTCGGACTATGGACCTCTTGAACATCAAGATCACATTGAACCTCATCGATAGAAATCAGTTCTCGCCTTTGTTGGAATCTATTCTCGTCCACTTATATTTCTTAAATTGAGTAACAGTATCACATCTGTCTTATATCGCTTTCCAGAAAATGTTTTATCTGCCACGAAAACTCCTCCAACACAACATCTCCTACAATAATACTGCGATCAAGTTACTTATTTATTTGGATTTATCATTCTCCCTCCGAACATTACACTTTTTTTCAGAATGATAAAAGCGTCTTCAGTGCTCTCTCCACGCACCTCTTGAACCTGTCATTTAGGTCATCTTGATCATAAATTTCGTAACATTTGATCTGCATTGAGTAATCGTAGCATAGCATGGTATGAACAAGCTTTCTTTTCACCATATACTACCAAAATAGCAATGACTCTGATGCAAATTTTGTCAAGGCAGTTTTTTCTTCTCTGCTTTTATGCTCCTTCTGTTATCCTTGTGCCAACTAAATTTCAGAATCAAAATCGGACTTTCCCATATATTGTGCCGCATATGATTGATATTAGTAGGCCAGTGTAAATTCATAATTTTCGTTTCATTATCGGTACATGTTTATCAGGTGCTTAAATAAATTTGAATGATCAACAGAATTATAGTGTTTCTTACCAAAAAATATACCAAGGCCTTGTCTTCTTCTTATCATAAATCTGTTTGTATCAAGATCCATTTTAATTTTTCTCAACTGTAGCTATCTGATGAAAGAAGTACTCAAGCTGTAAATTAGATGTTAGCTGAATGGCTCAACCAATTAGGAAAAAGATAATCAAGGATGGTATGTAACTTGATGTCCTAAATAGCAAATTCGAAGAATGAGACCAAGCTTCGTACTGAAGTTACTAAGAGGACTGTTTTCCAATCCAACAATTCCTCTAACGGATATCAATGAGCCATTTTTCTAATCGCAAGTATCTCCCGCTTAACATGTCTAAGTCAGTTACTTAATTTACACAAGCTTAAGAAAACATAATCACGAGAATCCTCATGTATATCTTATATAAACTCATAAATGATGTGATGGGACATAATACCGCACTACATAATATGTGATTCATAATAGTTGTAACAAAGGATTCCATAATATGAGGATTGTATGTAACTTGATGTACCTGTTTCTTCCTCCTCCAGTCTTCAAGAAGCTCTTTACCCATTGACACACCGATCACAGCAACCAAAGGAAGCACAGTACTAACAGCTGAGTAAGGAGACAGCGGTGTAAAAGACAAGAATGCACAGATGAGGAAATACATGTTGGCAGCTCGCCTGAATTGTTCAAACAAAGCCTTGGGAATAAATGTTACAATGGTATACTTTGTGGTACTAACATAATTAGTTTCGTAACTGAGAGAAATGGCTTCATGGCTTTCAGGATCATTGCAGAATACAACCCTAGAAAATCCCGGTCCACCTATCCGCGAAAGATCACCATCCAATGATAATTTGCCACTAGAAAGACGAATTTGGCTCTGGCTCAAATACTTCTTTTTCTTCCTAAGACCACTCATTTTCGATATTGATCAGCTTTCTATCAACACCCACTTGAGGCTAAATCAAGATCAAGAAATCTTGGGAATAAATTCATGAAACTAAGTCAGAAGACAAACACCCAATTTGTGATATATCCACTAGAATGAAAATCATCTGAATATAGTCTACCACTAGAATCAAAGACAATGAATTCAGCCAAAATGCTTCCTTTTGTATCCAAGACCTCTCTTTGGCTACATTGATCAGCTGTATATCCAAAATAGAGCAGAACCCACTTGAGGCTAAATCAAAATCGACAAAATTTGGGAACAAGAATCCAAGAAACGTGTGAAATTGAAACAGAAGCACCCAATTTCTGATTCTATCTATCTACTGGAGGTTTGACCTGTGGTTGGAGCAGATAGCACGTAGAACACGTGAGCAAGATTTGATTTTTCGACCAAACCCGAAAATATTTTTGATTACTAAAGAATTTGCAGAAGGTAAAACTTGGTGTGGTGACAATAATGGGGGAGTCTTGAAATGGGTCACCCAGAAACTGTGAAAACAAGTGAAGGAGAAAGTGAAAGGTACTCATCTGGTCTTCTCTAAGAGAGTGTGTGGAGCTAACGAAGAAGACGACCGACGATTTTCCAAAATGGTAAAGATTTTTCTGAAGTTAATTATGGTGAAAGAGAACCAAGGGATATATCTTCCTGAATTAAGTGAACATTGGAAAGGGCAAAATTAGGGGTGCAACTTGGGCGGGTTAAACCCGACTAACCCGAACCCTGTCCGAACTTAAAAAAAAAATAAGATTCGGGCACATAATTTTAGTAATTTGAACAAACTTTGACATAAATCATCAACTGCAATTAGGGTCGAGCTTGGCCACAAATATTAAACGACGGGTTAATCCAAATTGCCCGATTTGTATGACCACTACCTATGAATATTATATTTTGAGAAAATTATGTATCATCTCTAACATGAATACGCTATTTTTCTTTTAATTTTTTTACGAGGTTCTTAATCATTGTTAAGCATCTCCAATGCATTAGGTAAATGAGTGCTTTCATGCAAAATATAAAGTTGTCTAAAGTTATAAGCCCAATGTGTTATGCCTATCATTATGCAAAACACAAAATCGACATTCACTTGGCCAACTATTGCTAAGTTTTCTGCATGATGATAATCTTTTCTTAAAATTTCTCTTTCAACAATTTCACGTGTGTTTGTCCAAGTGTTTTTCATTAATTTTGCCTAATAAGCATTGGAGAAGAAGTATGAAAATCTTTATATTGAAAGTTCAATTTTAATTAAAATTTGCATAAAATTTACATGTTATCATTGGAGATGCTCAGTTCTTGAACTAGTTGATATGTTTCTTCACCAAAATTTATTATTATCTTGTGTTTTACCAAAGCTACTAATGTATTAGTCTGAATAGCTCGAACCCGAATTGATTTGTACGCATTTGGGGACGGGTTGGCTGACGATACTCTTAACTCGTGCTGGTTGGGCTTGGGCAGCCTCGACAGAACTCGGGCTCGGTTTGGCTGAATTCTAGTGAGCATTTTTTTGATAAATTGTACAGATCTAGAAACAGTCTTTTGTCAATTTGTTTAGAATTCAACCAGAAAATTTTTAGCACCACATAATTGCGTTTATGTACCCGAGAAATTTGATATACGCCAGTTGACAAGTGTCTGAGATTGGTTAAGTGTAACTTGATATCAGAGTATGTACTATCTCCTCCAAAAATAATTCGTCATGTTTGACTTTTGAGCTCACTCTGGCCACGTGAATTGAATAGACAAACAAAAAACGAACTCATCAACATTTTTAGGATGTTGTGACGTCATTTCAAATCTACAATATTATGAAAAGTTTGACAAGCACTTGTATCTTTTTGCCACTCAAATTATTTAGTGAAAATGACAATAAATTTTGAACATGGCCATATTTTTTTATGGGGGATGTTTCAGAACACTCTCAAAAGTTTTAGCACGCTGTAAATACGTAACATCATTAGGGTTAGGCTTACGTACGACTTCTTAATGAGTTGGATGGCTCCCTCTTTCACTCTCTTCATCTCTTTCTCTCATATTCTCTCTATCTATCTCTCTTTACCCGTCTCCATTTATTTAGAGATCAACTCTAGCTAACTAGGGGATTTAAAGAAGGAACAAACACAAGAAATTATCCAGGAAAGAGATGAACCACAACCAGCTAAAAAAGCTTCTAAGAGCTCATCAACTCCATCATCACTCACAATTCGCAACGTGAGATACGCAGAGTGCCAGAAGAATTAAACAGCTAGAAACGGAGGGTATGTGGCAGATGGTTGCATGGAGTTCATGGCAACCGGGGAGGAGGACATCGTAGCTTCCCTTACTTGTGCAGCATTCGGCTGCCACCGGAATTTCCATAGGATGGTGGTGGATACTGCTGAGGTAGTGTGTGGTTCTTCCTCTCCTCCTTCATCTGAGAAGTAGTAGTTTTTTCAAAAAGTAAAAAACAACTACAAAAAGTTGGTGTTGCATGTGTGTTTAGGTAAGGTAGGAGTTTGAACAAGTTACAATATATATGTTGAAGTATGTATATATAATTTTCTCTTAGGATCAATCTCAAGATTATCCAAACTACAGGTAGTGACCTGGTAATTGACCGTACGATTTATCTGTCATTTACCCTTGTTGGTGTACCAAATGAAGGATGATGTGGCTTGGAATGGAATCTTCTTGGGAATATTGTGATTGAACTAATAGTACTAACTAATTCATGAAGAACTCGTCTTCTACCTCAACAAACATGCACTGTGCAAAGTGGAATTGTTTGTATCTTTTTCATAGATTTGTACATTTTCATACCTAATCATGCTGTTTTTGTGACTTGCGAACTTGAATTCTTCATAAACCAATCATTGTTTTCTTTTTTTTCTTGTTTTCACACTATATGAAGTTCAAGATATGAGAGTGAACTCAATTTTTCTTACTTCTTTTTAGAGGAAAGTGAACCTTAAGTTCTGATGGAGGATCTCACAAGTTTGCATAATGTCAACAACTAGTGTAGGAGATATTTTTGAAGCTAATGGATATGCTTGTGTTGTGGTTAGGAAAAAAATTAAGAGAATGTTTGGTAACTGTTTAAAAATAGAAAAAATAACTCGGGAAAACGCCAATATCGATATTTCTAGAGAGATGAGTTTGTTTTCGATAAAATAAAAAGAACGTGCATAAAAACAGGCAGAAAAACACACATATCTGTTTTAGAACACAGTTACCAAACACGAACTTAATAACAAAAGAAGGGATGGGCCTTGAATATGATTGAATCAGAAGATTGAAGTACATGTATTGATGAAGGAAATGGCAGAGAGGTATCTCTCTGATGCATGTTAGTTGTGTAAGCAAAAGTGCTACATGTGTGTATTTATCTATATCTCTAAAGTTAGGTAAATTGGACATGGAGGAGGCAAGGTTTCTGGTACTAGTTAATTTCCATTAGGTATATGTCAAATCTTTGCAGCCCTCTCAATTTTTTTGGCACGCTATAAATACGTAACATCATTAGAGTTAGGGTTGTGTACGACTTCTTAATGAGTTAGCTGGCTCCCTCTTTCACTCCCTTCCCCTCTCTTTCTCTCTCTCTCATTCTCTCTTCCTATCTCTCTTTGTCTCTCTCGCTTGTTTTAGAGATCAACTCTAGCTAGCTAGGGGATTTAAAGAAGGAACAAACACAAGAAATGATCCAGGAAATAGATGAACCAGAACCAGCTGAAGTAGCTTCCAAGAGCTCATCAACTCCATCATCACTCACAATTCGCAACGTGAGATACGCAGAGTGCCAGAAGAACTACGCGGCTAGAAATGGAGGGTATGTAGTGGATGGTTGCATGGAGTTCATGCCAATCGGGGAGGAGGGCACCGTAGCTTCCCTCACTTGTGCCGCATGCGGCTGCCACCAGAGTTTCCATAGGATGGTGGTGGACACTGCTGAGGTAGTATGTGATTCTTCATCTCCTCCTTCATCTGAGAAGTAGTAATTTTTCCAAAAAGAAAGAAACAACTACAAAAAGTTGGTGTTGCTTGTGTGTTTAGGTCAGGTAGGAGTTTGAAACAAGTTACAATATTTATGTTGGTGTTGTAATTTTGAAGTATGTATATATAATTTTCTCTTAGACTCAATCTCAAGATTATCCAAACTACAGGTAGTGATCTGGTAATTGACCATACGATTTATCTGTCATTTACCCTTGTTGGCGTACCAAATGAAGGATGACGTGGCTTGGAATGGAATCTTCTTGTGAATATTGTGATTGTACTAATAGTACTAACTAATTCATGAAGAACTACGTCTTCTACCTCAACAAATATGCACTGTGCAAAGTGGAATTGTTTGTATCTTTTCATAAATTGGGACCTTTTCATACCTAATCATGCTGGTTTTTGTGACTAGTGACCTCGAATTCTTCATAAACCAATCATTGTTTTTCTTTTATTTGTGATTTTCACACTATTTGAAACCCAAGAGATGAGAGTGAACTCAATTTTAATTTCCTACTTCTTTTTAGAGGGAAGTGAACTCACAATGCATAATTTTAACAACTAGTGTAGGAGATATTTTTGAAGTTAATGGACATGCATGTGATGTGGTTAGGCAAAAAATTAAGAGTGTGTTTGGTAACTGTTTAAAATAGAAAAAACAACTTAGGAAAACGCCTATATCGATATTTCTAGAGAGATGAGTAAAAAAAATGTGCATAAAAACAGGCAGAAAAAGACACATCTGTTTTTTGGAACAGAGTTACCAAACACGAATTTAGTAAAAAAAGAAGGCATGTATGATTGAATCAGAAGATGGAAGTATATGTGTTGATGAAGGAAATGGCAGAGAGGTATCTTTCTGATACATGTTAGCTGTGTGAGTAGAAGTGCTATGTGTGTGTATTTATCTATATCTCTAAAGTTAGGTAAATTGGACATGGAGGAGGCAAGTTTTGTGGTACCAATTAATTTTCATTAGGTATATGTCAAATCCGCCCTCTTCCTTATCTTCTTGCATGTAGGCTGTTTTTTATTTGTAGTGATGACTCCTGATCCAAACATAACATGATACTCCCTCCGTTCCTCCAGGTTCTTCACAAAATTATTTGGGTATTATTTGAGTATAGCAATTTGGTTAGCAAAATAAAGAAAAAATTTGGTAATTTTTTGGGGTATCCTAGAACATAGTTTACTGTACGACACCATATAAAGATTACCAAATTCTTGCATCGTCGTGCCAATCAAATCGCTAGGCCCAAATAATACCCAAACTATTTTGTGAAGAACCTGGAGGAACGGAGGGAGTATACGGTATACGTATCGATCATGAAGGAATTGACAGATTTGGATGAAGAAATTAGGAGAAGACGAGGAATAAAATTTTAGACGATTTCATTATATGAATAAATCAAGCAATTACAACTCTTTAATTAGAAAAACAACCTAATCCTAGACTATACGGTTCAGCTTACGGGCCTGGAAAAACCCGTAAAAAAAACCCGATTAATTATTTAACTAATAAATACTAGGGTTTATCCCGTGCGCGTTGTTGCACACGGTGTACCTTCAATTTGGAGGTTGTATTTTTGACGGTGTTTTGAATCTGCGCGATCAGAGATTCATGTTGTTGCTACAAGTATGCGAATGTGTTGCGTCGTGTTACAGGACGGTGCAAGCATCAAAAAGTCATCCCTTTCACATGCATCACTCTGTCTTCTTATTGACTCGCGACACTCATCTCTATCTTTAAAGAAAGTGGATTGGAGGACGAACTTCCGAGGAAGAAGAAGAAGTAGTAGGAAGCCCATATGAACTAACAACCTTATGTATCACCACTTTTGAACTAACAACCTTCACTGTCAAATTATGCCCATTGGTCCCGTCTCCCAAACCTCACCTGATCAAACTTATGGTGAGTTTGGGAATGCTTCTGCTGCCAGCACAACTGCTTTCTGACAGCAGAACCAGTTTTAGTGCGTTTGGTAAAAATAAAATTTCTGCTTATCCGGACAGCTTCAGCTGTCCCACAACAGTTTTCAGGTAGCAAGGGGGAGATGCTTTTCCAGAAAGTGATTTTGATTAATTTATCTACAACCGATTTTAACCTTGTAATTTTTTAAAATATCAATAGTTATCTTTTCGAAAATGACACCTGTCATATATTTTTGTCATTTTACCCTCTCACAGCAACTTCACACTTGATTTTACCGAACACAAAATTACTATATCAATATTTCACAGCAGCTTTTACGTAATATTTACCAAACAACATTTTATCAAGAATTCACTGCATCTTGTTTCTCAAAAAAAATAATAATAATTCACTGCAGCTTTTCCACAGGGTTTTCTCCCAGCAGCTTTCTAGCACCGCCACAGCATTCCCAAACTAGCCCTTAGTGAATGCTTGCTTCCTCATCGCTGATTTAGTTTCCGCCATTTCTAACAAAAAAAAACCTACCAAATTGACATAGATTAACCTCATTGTACTAATACAATCAACACAATTACCAAAACTCGTGAAAACAATAATATACGAATGTTCGCAGCATGTGAGTGTGGGAAAGATAAAGAATGTTCTTTCTCTGACTTATGTTCTTCTCGGGTGGATATGTTTGCAGTATCGTGTTTTTCTATATCATAAAATCAAAGTGTGAGATAAAAAAAACCATTGATATCGTTTACTGATGTCGTAAACCAGTTTTGGTGTCCTTTTCCCGCTAAACCTGTTTAAAGTTACTACAAAATTCACTAAACATGTTTAAAGTTACTACAAAATTGTAAAAGTCAAGGAGCTTTCAAGTTATAAAAATAAATAATTTCCGAAGTATAAAAGAAGGTTATAAAAATGAATATACTACCAGTTGTAGTAAAAACCAGGAATTCAATCTTTTCCTGAAGTCTTTGAAGGAAAAAAGGTTTGCTGGCCTTCGGGCCACAACCCAGAATCGATAAAAAAACACATTACATATAAAAGAATCAATCCAAAACTGACAGGGACCCATCGTAGAACCAAGAATCACCAAAGAAACACAGTTTGATATCAAAAACCTAAAATTTGTGACAAATGATAGCCTACCCAGAACCCAAAATCAGCAAAAGTCCTACCCACCCAGAACCCAATAGGGGAATGAGTGCCCCAAAGGAAGATGTGTTGGATGTAGGTGAAGTAGTTGACCGAGAGTGCCATCTGGAAGTTAACCACCACGACTACACACGTGTACACGATGGTTCCGAGGATTTCTAGGCCCACCACTTCGCCGCCGCTCCGGAAGGCGCCGACAGCAGCGATGACACCGCTTAGGGCCCACCTGAGGATTCTCGACCAGCTGAAGATGATGTTTTGTACGCCTTCTTGGTACAAAATGGGGAACTGTAACAAGCAGAAAAACTAGAAAATCAATGCCAGCGATGTATCAGTTTAGACTAACGTTACAACCAATGAGAAATCGACATGTACTTATCAATTGCTTTTTCATTATGATTTGATAGTTACTATCTTAGTTTGAAACTCATGAGCAATCAATACACATTTTAGTATTATAATGTTAAATTAGCATTGAATAATCATGTTTGATTTTATGGCATGAATATAAATATATTTTACATATAGTGTTAAATACATATGATAATAGCATAAAAAAATCACAAATCATTTAAAAGTAGAAACCAGGTTTATAATTTTTTTTTATATAACACATCTATCGGAATATAAAAATTATATTTTTAATGTAATAATATAAGTTGTTTTTATGACTTGAATATTATTATGTTCTAAATATTAGTACAAAATGTATATGATAATGACATAATTAATGTAAAAAAAGTTATAGGTAGAGGAACTTTAGTAGTAATTTTTATTATTATTATTATAAATGATTTTTCTACAGTGAATGTTTGGTTGGTGTATATTATATAATTGAAACTATAAAAAATAAAATATGACCTCATATTTGAATTAAATATTTACGCAAATAAAATTTTAATAATTTATATTCTTAAACACATATGTTGCATGCATTTGTGCATCTACATTTATATAATTGAATGACAGCATATGTGTTTTTTGAGAAATTTTCCTCATTAATTAGTCCATCCTAATTTCCTCAATTTTTATCCTGCTTAATTTTATGTTAGAAAATTCTCTTAAGATTGCTAGATCTTATGATGTGAATATTAAATTGATTTTATAATAATGTAAAGCGTGTATGATAATATTATAATAAGTTCAATAAATATAAATAATATAGGTACATAAACTTTGGAAGCCATTTTGATTATTATATAAAACATATTATTAGAATCTTCTTGAACCAGATTGTTTATCAATCTCCCTATTCTGACAAATTGCCAAGTAAAATGACGAAACCGTTTCAATTGTTCAAAAAAAGATGAACAAATCCTGCATTAAAATAAGTCATTTGCATTAGAACATTTCTATTCAAATTTGAATGTGTAGATACATCTCTTATTATTTAAAATAAGATTAATAAAATATTCACTAATGTCTACAGTTTTTTTAGAGGAATTAAATTTTATATCTTCAAATAAAAGAAGAAAAAGGTAAAACATCTGGACTAATTTCCCGTTCCAAAGAAAGAGTGTTGGCTTCGTGACAATGGAGATGTATGAAACCTAAAAAATTTAGAGCTCTATATATTCATTTGATTTGAAATAAAGTTCATGTTATACATGATTTGTATTAGATGAAGTTTAGTTATTAGGTTGTTATGATGTCTAAATTTTAAATTAAGATATGGTACAAAGCCCCGCGCTTTTGCGCGGGGTATCGCCTAGTTCAACTAAAATAAATGCAATATTCTCAATTAACCAAGTGAAATAGTTCACGATTAATAAAGAATGAATTTTAGGGTTTTTGCAATATAAGGGAAAAAACACCGGGAATTCTCTAGGTTCACTAGGTTGAGCTAAATTTATGTTTTGACTTGTAAAACAACCACGTATCTTTCACTATCAATCAAGCAACATTAAACTTACCGAGTTACCAAGTAAGTTTACTATACTTTAAACCAAAACAAACCGAGTTACCAAGTCTATTCTAGCTTAAAGCATGCATTAAAACCACAATTCTACTTTAACGATCCTAGTTAACGATGTCGAGTTACCAAACATTGATTCGACTAGGTGAATTATTCAATTTACCGACTAATCATCACGGAGTTACCGCGTGAAAACCAATTAAGTTTATCTCTACGTTAGCTACTCGCAAAAATAATATGATTACAAACGTAAATATTCCATAACAATGAAAGATTACGTGAGATTAAGCTAAAACATGAATCACAATCATCAAAACATGATATTTAGATCAAACCCTAGCTACACCAAACGAGAATTCCCAGCAAATAACGTTTAGCTACTCATATTCATACTCAAAACGACAAGTCTCATGAGTTTAAGCATAAAAATCAAGAAAAGAGAAGAGTTGAGAATCCAAACGGATGATCCAAAGCTCCTAAGCTTTCACAATAGCTCCTTTGTCTCCAAAAGATGTGTCTCACGTCAAAAACTACTCAAAAAGTCGACCTAATACACTTAAATACGTTCCTAGAATAATATAACAAAGTTTCTAATAATTGCAAAAAGACCCCGGATGTTTCTGGCTTTCTGGGCAATCTCTTCGTGCGAAGACACTTTCTCTTCGCGGGAAGAGATTGTCTGAAGTCTTCCTGCAAAAGTCCTCCTATTTTGAGACAGCATCATGTCACAGGAAGAGAACTGGAATTTTGGCTAAGTCTTTTCTTCGTGGGAAGAGATTTTCTCTTCGTGGGAAGAGTTCCTGCCTTAGCTTTTTTTTCTCGCTTCTTTTCTTGACTTTTCCTTGCTTTCTTTATTTCCGAAGCTCGTTTCTTCACCACCTTTGATCCTCGCGTCCTATTTCCTGCCAACCACAACACGAAACACGAACCCGCGATCATATCACAATAAAAGCAACAAAAATATACGAGAAACGCCCGGATTTAACGATTAACGCTCAAAAACTCAATTTTCACAATTTTAGCACAAAACGCTCAAAGACGATTAAATTCTCCATGAAAAGCACGCAAAACATAGCAAAAATAAGGAATAATATAACTCCAAAATGGAGTTATCAACTACCCCCACACTACATTTTGCTCGTCCCGAGCAAATCCTCAAGCCGATTCTCACAATCTCATCTTACTTCCTCACACATTTTCCGATTTCCAAACTTTCTTTGCATACATACCACATTTGCCATTGCATACTTATTACAACATCATTTGCATACTTAACCATTACCAAATTGCATACGAGTCCGAGTAAATCAATTCATAAACCATCCTTTTTACTAGTCGACACGACTCGATTATACACAATGCAACTATATGCAAATGCAATATTCACAATGCAAGTATTTAATTAACAATTTTTTTCTTCTTTTCTTTTGAGAGATTGGGCAATCTCCATTAGCTTAAACCGATTCACACGAAGCGATGAGAAATCTAGACACAAAGAATGAGTTGAAATCAAATTCGTCAACATGAATCCCCTCTAGCTAGTATAGAGAACCTAGCTTTACTAAGTACAAGAACGCAATACCTTTTCATGTATGCCACAAAATAAGAGGCTACGCTAGGCTAAGCCACGTTCAAGGTCCGAGCTCCTAATCCGCTAACGGGTTTAGAATGATGAGGCTTTAGGGACAACTAGGATAATAATCAAACTTGAATCCTAAAGCGTCACATTCTCACAATTACCACATCTCACACACCCTCACAACAATGATAGAAACCAAGCCCGAAACTCACCATCTCCGGCCCTCGATCCCCTCACACCCCGGTACAATTACGATCTCCGCGGCTATTGTCATGAATGATGTATAAGCCAAAATTTCCCGTTCGTGAACTAGTTGCTTCTCCACTCGTTCTTCCACAAAACTTTTCATTCTTCCTTTATTCAACTCTCCTTTTTTTCTCTCTCTCTTTTTTTTTCATCATTTTTTTTCTCTTTTTTTTTTCTCTCTTCTTTTTTTTTTGAAATCTCTCAAATTCCTGCACAATTTCCTCAATATCCGTCTCGAGTGGTCTTCCAAGTGTCAAGCTAAAAATGATAATAGGGGAAGATAATATCCAAATCAACACGTATGAATCGCAAATAAATGTCTCTCCCCCTATTTCGATGAACTCCTCGCTGTAACAAACGAAGCCGCTAACACAATAGAGCACGTGTGGGGATGGAGTCGTCGCAAGCTCAATCTCGATGTCCGAAGTCAAATGTCGACACCCCCACACTCGAATGTAATCTTGTCCCCTCTCAAGTAGCCAATCACATATATGTCTTGTGCCTAATCCAACCAAACCTCCTACACCATGATGAATAAGATCCGGTACCTAGCACGATCCACCTATTCAATTCCCCCAACCCAAGTTTTGTGTGTATTAGATGGTACACACTCACGGCTCTCCTCACTCGTGTCCATGTTGTAATGCCATGGAACACCGCCACACTGAAGTGCGCAAGCCTACTCTCACTCACCCTCGCATTCCCCTCGAAGATCACAAATGAAGCGTATGCGATATGTAAGACTCACACAAGTATAGCATGAAGTACTCCCTCATCGAACCTCCTCAACTACAACACCCTCGTGACGCACTAAAGCGGTGATTCTAACCAATCAATGATGAAGGCCAAGAATCGTCACCCTAAGTCCACAGGTTATCAAAGAATCCAAGGTTCAAAACAGGGTTTACTAGTGGTCCTACAAGGTAAGTTCTATAAGCAGTGAGTGCTCTAATACACACCTCGCACAGCTGTTCTGTGTGCCACTACGAGGCGGGTTGGCGACTACCTAAGACGTACACAAGAACGTTCGGCTTGTTTAGCTCACACCTAGCTCAACTCTTGTAAGCAAATTAGGCACACACTTTAGATTTGAAAAAATTAAGTTCGTGTGTAAAATAGGCACACATTCCCGTAAAGAAAGTTTCTCTATACTTACTAAGGGAATCTCACATTGTCACTCTCGATCGCAATTCACGCCCTATGCCTAAAAGTCTCACACTTCTCGATTTTACCGAATTTTCAGCTTCTCTCGATTGCCCTTTCTCAAATTTTTAATTTTTTTGGGATTTCACATTTTTTAATTTCTTTTTTTTATACGTATACTACATGCACGGCCAACTCGACTAATGACTCGATACTTTGGTGGGATGACTCAATAATACCAAAACGTGCACGCAAAAATATGAATAATAAAAAGAAAAATAAGGACATAACCAAAAACCTCTAACTAAATGCTGACACGGGCGATGCAAAGACTCAATGCTGACTAGTAAAAAGATACCACCACCCCCACACTAGGATGCATCGTTGTCCTCAACGATCAAACGAGGACTCAACAATCCTAGCACGAGGGCCAACTCCACTACTCGTCTTCCTCTTCGGAGTACGGGGCCTACCCGCCTCCGTCTTTCTCTCTCTTTTTTTTTTTTTTTTTTTTTTTTTTTTTTTTTTTTGAGGCCATTTAGCAAATCAAGCAAATAAGATGCAAATTTAAATTGTGCACTGTGACAGGAAGTGTAACCGAAAGCAACTAACAAGTAGCAATTAAACAGATAACACCTAGGACTCTAATCAATCGCCCCCAAGGTTCGCAACTAAGCGAAAGAAATTAAAAATGGGATTTTACTCAATCGTGCCTAGACGCGTAAAATTTAAATTGCTAGTTAAGATAGTACCTGAGACACCTGGAGTACCTTTCTTACAGGTGTCGTTTCCGCGAAAAATTCACCAAGAAGGGCCAAACTGACCGGTGAAATTTTTTTCCGGAAAAAGTGAAAAATTTGTGCTTTCCTTACTCTCCTCGTAGTCCCTGTCGATGTTTGTTCTTGATCTTTTGGCTGAATCCCCCTCCAAGTGGTCCAATTTTTGGTTTTGCACTTCGGAACTCTAGTTCTTCCTCCTCTGATTTCTCTCTCGTCTCTCACTCTCACTCAAAACCACCCTCAAATCCTTGTTCTCCTCTCTGTCGTGAGCAAAACCCTTACTTGGTTGTTGAATTAAATGAAGAAACGAGGTGGGAAGAGCTTGGTGTGTCGTGCGGCCATGGAGGAGGGACGTGGGTCTGTTCGTGAGTTGAAGAAGGAGAGTGAAGAACTGATGAAATAATCGGGTCAATTGGGTTTATATACCCTTTAGTGGAATTGACCCAAATACCCCTCAAGAAACCCCTTCATCTTGCATTATTTCGGGCTTTTTGGACCTTTCACGCATTCTGGGCACTCTCTTCGTGCGAAGAGAATTTCTCTTCGTGCGAAGAGAATGTCCAGAATGTGCTCTTCTTCTTCTTGTGACAGTCTTCCTGTTTTGAGACAGAAGGCTGTCACAGGAAGACAAATTTTTTTTCTCTAAGTACAAACTCTTCGTGGGAAGAGTTTTTCTCTTCGTAGGAAGAGAACTGACAGTGCTAAAAAAATTCACTTTTGCTTGATTTCATTCGACTATTTACTCGTTTCTTCGAATCTTAATGAATCTCCTCGTCCTCGAGATCCCGTATAGATGATAAAAGATTCCCAAAGTCCGGGGAATATTTTTTTCTTCAAATTCATGCTCTCGAAGATCCGTTGAAAATTTCCGGATGTTTTAAGCCGCTAAAATATCCTTTTTTCACCATTTCACTCGTGCCTTTGCTTCTTCATGAATCTCCTCGACCTCGAGATTCCTTTTGCATCATAAAAGATTCCCAATGTCCGGGGAATCCTTTATTCTTAAATTTGACCCTTCCAAAGACCCGTTTGGCAATTCCGGATGCTTTTTCGACGCCTTTTTGCCCGCATAACATCCTTTTTGGCCTATCTTCTTCGTTCGGACTCCGATTTACGCGATCCACCTGTCCACAGAAAGCTCTCGACCACCCCCACACGTTGGCACTGTTCAATTATGTTTTTAGTCTGTTCTTCAAAATTTCACCTCGTAATCCGTGCCAGTAAGCTAGCTTTCTCCGTTGATTAATCAAATTCTTGCGTATATCAAGACGGGGAGTCCGGGTTCATGATCTTCCTCAAGTGCGTGTGTTGAGTAAGTGTAGGAATGGCGTCAATCCTCTATTTCTTCATTCCAGGTCCCGATACGCGTTTTGGTCTGCTCTTCCTCGTTTTTCGTGCAATTCTTCACTCACGCATCAAGAAGGGGGACCCGGAATAGGCCTTTCACCTAGAATTCCTGCACATACTCATTGGAAATATTAAATCCCCTCTCTCGCACCTCTCAAATAAATCTAACAGAATAAAAATTTACAAAACAGTATTAAAACCTACTCTACAACAATAAATAGGTTGGGTTGCCTCCCAACAAGCGCTTTGTAATTTAAGGTCGACGGCCCGACCCAGTTACCTCAAAATATGTTAAGGAGGTCTAGCACGACGTGCCTCCTCCTTCAATTTCTTGCTCTTGATTTTCTGCACCACATCATGTGCACTCACCACATTTGGCTTCTTCTCTGATTCGGGTGGATCGGGATGCAAAACGGTAGGCAACCCAAGAGACGGATCCGCACGATCTTCTCTAAACTTGATCATGGCCAATTTATTCTTCCCCTTGCTCGGAACAAATGCCTTGAACACGAGTGATGAGTCTAGAGCCTTGATAGTCAACTCCTCTGTCTCTAGATCCACATTTGCGCGCATTGTTTTCAACAACGGTCTTCCAAAGATGAGTGGAACATCGCGATCCTCCTTGATATCCACTATCACAAAGTCAGCTGGAAATACAAATGCACCCACTTTGACGAGCAAGTTCTCAATCACCCCATTTGCCGTAACTATAGAATTGTCTGCCAATTGCAGACCCATCTTCACAGGGGTCGGTGCACCAATGCCCAATCTCTGAAACAGAGACAATGGCATGAGATTAATACTCGCGCCCAAATCACAGAGACCATGTGTATGATATCCACCCCCAAGAGTGCAGCCTAAAATGACACTGCCTGGATCTCTCATCTTGGGAATGTCTCTTTGTATGACAGTGCTACACGTCTCTGTTAGCTTTACCGTGGCATAGGGTTCTATGCTCTTCTTCCCCCATAGAAATTCCTTCAAGAACTTCTTGTACCTGGGCATCTGAGCAAGTGCTTCTACAAGAGGAATGTTGATATGCAATTGTTTGAATATATCCATAAATCTCCCAAAGTGTTCCTCATCATTCCTCTTTATCGCCGCCGGATATGGAATTCGTGGCTCATAAGTAGCCGGATCGGGAGTGCTCTTGGACTCTTCTTTCTTCTCAACCGTGTCCTTTGATTGGGGACTCACGGCCTTGGGCAACTCTTCACCCAATTCCTTCTCTGTAGCTTTTGTAGCTTCGGCTCTCGCATGGCTAGGGTATGGAGGATCCTGAGTAGTCACACCACTGCGAGTAGTAATAGCTTTGAGCTGCTCAGTAGGAAGAATGGTATTGGAAGGAAGCATAGCTGGCGGAAATTTAGCATTCTGATTGGCAATCTGCCCAATCTGAGTCTCGTGGCTCTTTATTGTTGCTTGCATTGAGGCAATCGTGCTCTCCATCCTGTCTTGATTAGCTAGTAACTTTCTCAATAAAGCATTTGTCTCTTGTTCCTCTTGCCGCGGAGCTTGCTGCTGCGGTTCTTGCCTTTGCGCTTGATATGGAACATTTGGTCTCTGACCGGGTGCATATAATCCACTGTTCGGATTGGCGTAGCTGAAGTTGGGGTGATTGCGATTGTTGGGATGATAGGTGTTAGGCCATTGCTGCTGTCGCATAAAATTCACATCTTCAACACTATTATCATATCCCTGGCTTTCATCTGCTAGTAATTCACCCATGGGCTTCTGTGATGGAGGGTGCATGCCGTGAAATGCTGAGGTCATGGATTCCAGCTTTTGTTCCATAGATTCAATCTTGTTGACTAAGGCTGCATCCCCCGGTTTGGAGTACCTACGAGTTTCAGTTCGTGTAGACTCTCTCTTTGACACGTTGTTCAGCAGATCTTGAGCTCGCTGTGCTCCAAGCCCCATAAAATTACCTCCAGCTAGCATATCTAACTGGTCAGCTGTCTCCTTGTCTAATGCAGAAATAATGGAAGAGCTTGTGCCATGGATCCCCATGATTCGGACATCTACGGAGAATTTGGCTGAACTTCCTCCAAGCATCTCCCAATGAGCTGTCTTCTTCCTGAGTGAATTTTGCAATCTCAGCCATCTGCTGAGCGACTCTGGATGGTGGCAAATACTTCCTCAGAAACTCACAACAACAATCCGCCCATGTCACTATGCTACCAGCTGGCAGCTCCATAAGCCACTTCTTGGCTTTTCCAGATAAGGAGAAGGGAAATAGTAATAGCTTAACTGTTTCATCTGGAACTCGTTGGTCGTGCAGGGTTGATGTGATTTGCTCAAATACCAGCAGATGGTGATTGGGATCATCTCCTGGAGCTCCGTTGAATGCGCACTCATCACGAACCATATTGATCATATGTTGGCGCAACTCGAAGTGTTGGGCATTGATCTGTGGCCTGAAAATGGTAGGCTGATAACACGCTGGAGTAGTCCTGAAATAATCCACCATAGGGCGTTCTTCAATCTCGGCATTGTTCTGCCTGTTGTTTCCCCCATTATTCCCATTATTGTTCCCACCGATGTTCGCCACTTGTGCCCCCACACCAGGACGTGGTTGTGGATTTGGGGGAGCCAAGCGATCCATCATTGCCTGTATCTCAGCCATTTGAGCCCTCATCTCCTCAGTTTCTCGTGCTTTTTTGGCTGCATCCTCTACAGCTGCTGCTCTAGCTGCCTCCGCATCCTGCATACCTTTGCGGATCCTCTCAAACTCAGCTCTAGTTTCGTCATCCATAGCAACTGAGCTTGTCTTCCTCTTGTCTCTACGTTGTGCGCGTAACAAAGTCTCTTGGTCCTCAAGTGTTGGGTGCAAAGGCTCGTCTCGAGAACGGGACATGCACCGTGAAGTTCAACCTGAAAACACAGATTACACACAGAAAGTAGGTGAGTAATAGATATAAACAATAAAATAAATCCCTAAGGCTAGGAATTATAACTAATTTAGCCGAAGTCCCCGGCAACGGCGCCAAAAACTTGACACGCTCCAACTGCAAGTGTACAGCCGTCGTGTGTAGTAATAAACCGGAAATCCGGGTTGTCGAACCCAAGGGACTTTGTTTAAATTAATTATTGTTCTAAACCTTATGTGGGCACGTCGCAATTTGTGTTTTGATCTAATTCTACTAAAATAAATGCAATATTCTCAATTAACCAAGAGAAATAGTTCACGATTAATAAAGAATGAAATTTAGGGTTTTTGCAATATAAGGGAAAAAACACCGGGAATTCTCTAGGTTCACTAGGTTGAGCTAAATTTATGTTTTGACTTGTAAAACAACCACGTATCTTTCACTATCAATCAAGCAATATTAAACTTACCGAGTTACCAAGTAAGTTTACTATACTTTAAACCAAAACAAACCGAGTTACCAAGTCTATTCTAGCTTAAAGCATGCATTAAAACCACAATTCTACTTTAACGATCCTAGTTAACGATGTCGAGTTACCAAACATTGATTCGACTAGGTGAATTATTCAATTTACCGACTAATCCTCACGGAGTTACCGCGTGAAAACCAATTAAGTTTATCTCTACGTTAGCTACTCGCAAAGATAATATGATTACAAACGTAAATATTCCATAACAATGAAAGATTACGTGAGATTAAGCTAAAACATGAATCACAATCATCAAAACATGATATTTAGATCAAACCCTAGCTACACCAAACGAGAATTCCCAGCAAATAACGTTTAGCTACTCATATTCATACTCAAAACGACAAGTCTCATGAGTTTAAGCATAAAAATCAAGAAAAGAGAAGAGTTGAGAATCCAAACGGATGATCCAAAGCTCCTAAGCTTTCACAATAGCTCCTTTGTCTCCAAAAGATGTGTCTCACGTTAAAAACTACTCAAAAAGTCGACCTAATACACTTAAATACGTTCCTAGAATAATATAACAAAGTTTCTAATAATTGCAAAAAGACCCCGGACGTTTCTGGCTTTCTGGGCAATCTCTTCGTGCGAAGACACTTTCTCTTCGTGGGAAGAGATTGTCTGAAGTCTTCCTGCAAAAGTCCTCCTATTTTGAGACAGCATCATCTCACAGGAAGAGAACTGGAATTTTGGCTAAGTCTTTTCTTCGTGGGAAGAGCTTTTCTCTTCGTGGGAAGAGTTCCTGCCTTAGCTTTTTTTTCTGGCTTCTTTTCTTGAGTTTTCCTTGCTTTCTTTATTTCCGAAGCTCGTTTCTTCACCACCTTTGATCCTCGCGTCCTATTTCCTGCCAACCACAACACGAAACACGAACCCGCGATCATATCACAAAAAAAGCAACAAAAATATACGAGAAACGCCCGGATTTAACGATTAACGCTCAAAAACTCAATTTTCACAATTTTAGCACAAAACGCTCAAAGACGATTAAATTCTCCATGAAAAGCACGCAAAACATAGCAAAAATAAGGAATAATATAACTCCAAAACGGAGTTATCATAGGCCAGTGTAGATTCATAATTGTAATTTCATTCTCAGTACATGTTTATCAGGTGATCAAATAAATTTGTATGATCAACAGAATCATAGCGTTTCTTACTATAAAATATACCGAGGCATTGTCTTCATCTTACAATAAATCTGTTTGTATCAAGATCCATTTTAATTTGTTTCAACTGTAGTTATTTGATGCAAGAAGTATTCAAGCTGTAATAGATGTTAGCTGAAAGGCTCAACCAATGAGGGGAAACATAATCAAGGATGGTAGGTAACTCGATGTCCTGAATCAAATACAAATGATGAGACCAAACTTCGTACTGAAGTTACTGAGAGGACTGTTTTCCAATCCAACAACTCCTCTAACGGATATGATTGAATTGCCATTCATTTACTTGATGTTAAATTTGGTGGACTAAGAACAGCCTAAGGTCGTTATATGATATGGTGGTTTAGCGATGACATCATGATTGTGCACTCTGCAGTTTACTTTTAACTTTGAAGCCTTTCGGATACTTAACTTTGCTTAAGAAATAGATGGCCATATGTTTATGCGGCTAATTGTTCTTTCTCTTCTAGACCTAGGGAAGAAAGACCGGCACTATACTTAATATGATCTTCCAGGGACAATCTTTGACAATTTCGTCCTTAAGCTTGTACCAGATGCTTTTGGGGTGATGCCTCACAAGTGGTTGCAACTTGCAAGTACACATTGAGTATTTGGCATCACATCCAATGTGAAGACTTTTACATGTTTATCATCACATAAAACACACTTGCTCCTAACTAATAAGAAATCGCTAACCCATCTTCATGAGCTACTTTTTTCTAATCTTAAGTATTTCCCTCTTGTAGATACTGCTTTCTGACATGGCAGATCTTAGCCACGTGGCAACCATCCAGCACACCATATTGTGCTCCACACACACAGGATCACCAGCCGAGCTGATCCATGTGGGGGCTGCGAGACAGAGCCCTCGCATACCACTGCACGGGACTTGTAGGGACTTTGTGGTTTGGAGGCTAGAGTAAGCCCTGTCGCGTGCGAGCCAAGCCCGCGCGCGACCTTTAGTAACTGTTTTGAGAGATCTATGGCACGAGCTCCCTAGACCCGGTCAATCCGGTCAAACCCGGTCAACCTCGTAACGGTTCCGGTATTCGCGCACCACGTGCTCTAACGGTTCCTATACACTCGGACGAACGTGCCGTTATGGTTAAGCTAATTAAGCCGCCATCAATGGGCGCATTAACCACACTACAACGGTCACGTTCTCCAGTATATATACATCGTTAACCTTTCCATACAAGGAGAACACACTGCCATACGCGGAAGCTCTGCCAAACCTCTGTCTCTCTCTCAGACATTGCTACTGACTTACTCTCTCCCTACACACACCCCTATTCTTCCTGTGCGATCCCTGATCCACTACATATGGTGTACACGGAGGTCTCCCTGCCGGAATCTCTTGTGCACATTTTGGTGAACCCGACGTGAAACTTACCAGCAAAAGCAACCATGTCTCAGGAGGACGATGTCAGCAACCGATCGCCTTCCACCGAAACTCCCTCGGGAGACGAAGTCCGCCGTACTCCGACGACTCCCGGCGAGGCACCAACTTTAGAGTCTTTGGACGCCACTGTCCAAAGTCAGGCAAAAGCTCTCAAGTCTCAATCTGCGCAGTTAGAACGGATCTTGGCCGTTCTGGGCACCCTTGCGCCAAATCCTCCACCAGCTACCGCTATCCCTCAGGGAGGAGGAACCCCTACCGCTCCGGGATTGGGAGTGTCAGCCACGCCTCCCAACTCTCATCTGCAAACTCCACCGTCAGCCGCGCAGCTGCCTTCGGTCCAAGGGTCAACGGCGCAAATGCTGCCCCCTGCTGCTCACGCTTCTCAGCCCACGGCTTTGGCGTCCAACCCAACTCTGCAGTACACCCTGCCCCCACCAGCGACGATATGGGGAAACGCGGGCAGTCAATACACTCCCAATCCTCCGGCGGCATATGTGTCGCCACCGCCTACAGCAACCCCTCCGCCAACTACCGAGGGAAGCATTCCAGAATGCATGACGTCTTTGCAGAAGCGCGTGGACTCCATCCTGGCTCATCAGTCGCTCGCGGATACCATCATCCCAAAGCTAGACAACGATCCACCCATTCCACGAGAGATCTATCTCATGCCTAACCCGGCAGGGTACAAGGCTCCCAAATGGGATAAGTTCGAGGATGTCAATGGAAACGCTCATGAGCATGTCATGCGTTTCATTGATGTCATGGGTCCTTATGGAGCTGACCCCAAACTGCTAATGCGAGAATTCCCAAAGACTCTTGGGAATGTAGCGTACAAATGGTACCGAACATTGGAGGCCGGATCTGTGAAGACTTGGGACAACATGGTCCAGAAGTTCTATACCAAGTTCTTCCAGATGGAAGAGAAGGTGACGATGATCCATCTCTCGCGGATGTATCGGAAACGTGAGGAAGATGGAATCACTTTCATCAAGAAATTCAGAGCGAAATCCTTGGAGTGCAAGGACCCCATGCTCGAAAGCCGGCTCGTAGAGATATGCCTGCAGTGCATGCGAGATGAATACAAAAGCATGCTGATCAATCTGCAAACACCTACGTTTTCAAAGCTCATCGAGTGCACGATGAACATCGAGCCCATCGTCGAGAGACAGAGAAAGAAGAGCGCTCCAGAACGACCTGCGAGCGGCACCACCTACAAGATCGGTAGATTTGGCTACAACCGGGGACGCGAAGCTGAGGTCAATACAGTTTCACCCCAGAAGCAAGCAAAAGTTACAAACTTCGACGCACCGCCTCTGCCATGCTCGGTGGAGGAAGCTAGCGATCTCTGCAGACAGTGGCGCAAGGACGGCATCCTGCCGCCGCTCGAGAAAGCACCCTCCAAGGAAATGACGAGGGACCCTAAGTGGTGTGAATACCACGGCAAGGTCATGCACCCCACAGCTGAGTGCAAGAAGCTCAGATTCGCATTCGATCAGAAGATGAAGAACGGCGAACTCATCGTCAGCGACCACCGGAAGGATGTGCGCAACAACCCGCTGCCTGCCCATACAGATTCGGGCTCAAAGGGCAAAGAGGTCGCCATGATCTCGATAGTTGACCTGGAAGAAGTCGCAGAGGATGGTCTACCCATCATTGCTGAAGTCCATGAAGACGAAGACTACAGCATGGACACGGAAGACGAGCGTGCCGACCGCATGAAAGGGTCGCATGGCTTCGACAAATTCTTCAACGAAATGAACTTCTCCGAAAAATGCCGATCGGATATGACAAAAGCAATCTTAAGGATAGCGGAGGACTACGAAGAGGAGCTCGTGGTCTCCAACGGGAAAGTCATCAGAGCGTCCCGTTCCACAGAAAAGATTATGACCTTTTCTGCCAGCGATAAGAAGACAGATGCGAGCCACCAGAGGCCCCTGTACGTGACTGCCATCATCAACGGCGTCGAATTCAAGCGAGCATTCGTCGATGGAGGAGCAGCGGTCAATGTTGTTCCACTCCACACACTGAAGCTAGCAGGGATCCCCGAGCACAAGGTAGTCAAGCGTCCATCCCCGCTGGTGGGATTCGGAAGCGACTCTAGAATGACGATCGGACGGATCCGCCTAGGCGTTCAAATTGGTAAAATCAAGTGCTCGGCGAAGTTCTATGTCATAGATGCGAACACCACATATCACATGATCATCGGTCGAGCCTGGATCCATCGCTTCGACGCAATCCCTTCGACGGCTCACCAGGTGATGAAAGCTATCTGGAACGACAGAATCGTCGAGATACCGGCCTCAACTAACCCGTTCAACTTGGACGAAGCACATCTCAGCGAGGCGGTGTGGTTCACCGAGATGGCGGACGAGCAAACACCCGGACCATTCAACCCTACTCCTTTACCTCTCTGGGAGGACATCAAGGACCAGTCACCTGCGGGCGTGATGGTAACAAGGGAAGATGCCAAGGAAAAGCCGCCTACACGCGAAGAGGCGCCGCGTATCGCGTATCATCGGAAGAATGTGTACACTCTAAAGAGGATTGCAAAGCATGACCCCGAGGGTAAGGAGATAGAGAGCTTCTACGCCAACGGGAAGAAATGCTATCGCATATGAAGGTGCGCGGGGACGTCCTCACACGGGCATGGGGATGTCCCCGTGCAAATCAATCAAATCGAGCAAGTTGCGCTGACAGAAGAGCCAACACAGAGCATTTCAGACGAGAAACTCAAAGAAGCGCCCGAATGCATGGAAGACAGGCCACGACCACAAAAGCAAGAGCTAAAGGAGGTATTCCTCAGCCCGAACAAGGAAAAGAAAAGGCCAGTCTTCCTGAGTGCGGACCTCACAAGCGAAGAGGAACAAGGGCTGCTGCAGCTCCTAACTGAATACAAGGACGTATTCGCATGGGAATACGATGAGATGCCAGGTCTGGACACGAGCATCACCATGCACCGTTTAGATATCATCCCAGGGTCTAAACCGGTCAAGCAAAGCACCAGAAGTTTCAGGCCAGAGCTCAACGTGAAGATCAAACAGGAGATCGTTAAACTCCTAGACGCCAAGTTCATAGAGCCAAATCACCATCCCACATGGTTGGCCAACATCGTGCCGATGGTGAAGAAGAACGGACAGCTCCGCATCTGCGTGGACTTCCGCGATCTCAACCGCTTCTGCCCTAAGGATGATTTCCCACTGCCTAACATCGATTTACTCATCGATTCGACGGCAGGCCATCGCATGTTCAGCTTCATGGACGGTTTCAGCGGGTACAATCAAATCAAGATGGATCCCGAAGACGCACAGAAAACTGCATTCATCACTCCCGTGGGGGTATTCAACTACACGGTAATGCCGTTCGATCTTAAGAACGCAGGCGCAACTTATCAGCGGGCCATGATGGCTCTATTCCACGACATGATGCACAAAGAGGTGGAATTCTACGTGGATGACCTGGTAGTCAAATCCAAGCATGAAGCAGATCATCTTGCAGATCTACGAAAGGTGTTCAACAGATGCAGGAGCTTTCAACTGAAAATGAACCCCATGAAATGCGCATTCGGCGTGACCTCGGGGAAGTTTTTGGGATGCGTGGTTCATCGCCAAGGGATCGAGCCTGACCCTGCGAAAGTGTCAGCCATCACCAGCATGACGCCACCTCACAACCAAAGTGCCTTGAAAACATTCTTGGGAAAATTGTCATATCTGCGGAGATTCATCCCAGCAATCGCCGAAATCACATGCTGTTTCAGCACTCTTCTCAAGAAGGACGCCGCGTACAACTGGGCTCCTGACCACGAAGCCGCTTTTGAAAAGCTAAAGGAGCTACTCACATCCCCAAAGATAATGATCGCGCCTCAACTGGGATCACCGCTTCTACTATATCTCACATCAACAAGGAGATCTATAGGAGCGCTCTTGGCT
This sequence comes from Linanthus parryae, assembly GCA_023055425.1. Taxonomy (NCBI): domain Eukaryota; kingdom Viridiplantae; phylum Streptophyta; class Magnoliopsida; order Ericales; family Polemoniaceae; genus Linanthus; species Linanthus parryae. The sequence continues at coordinate 13,046,502 of JALGPY010000008.1, read as the reverse complement.
CAGGTGTATGAAGGCCAAGAGAGGCCTATCTATTACATCTCTCGCATTGTGCAGCCTGCTGAATCAAGGTACACGGACATCGAACGTCATTGCCTTGCTTTATTCTTTGTGATAGAGAAGTTGAGACACTATTTTGCATCGCACAAAGTAGTGGTGGTCACCAAAAGCGACCCCATAAGATACTTGCTAACTCACACTACTCCGGGCGGGAGATTGGCGAAATGGTACATGACCATCTCTCAATACGATATCACATGCGTGAAACCGAGAGCGATCAAGTCGCAGGCGGTAGCAGATCTGTTGGCACAGTTTCCCGACAACAGCCACGAACCCGTGATCGAGGAAGAGCTCGAAGGCCCTGAAATCTACGCAATCGACGTGCCCTATTGGACCCTCCACTTCGATGGTTCGTCAACCAGAAAAGGCGGAGGCATTGGGATAGTCTTGACAAAGCCGGACGGGGAGGTCATACAGATGTCCGCAAAACTCAACTTCGCAGTCACGAACAATGAGGCGGAATACGAGGCTCTTATCGCGGGACTCCGTGCGGCGAAAGCTTTGGAAGTGAACAACTTAACGGTCATGGGAGATTCCAAACTGATTGTTAAGCAAGCCTCGGGCGAATATGGTTTAAAGGAGATCAACCTCCTGTCATACCGCACCCTAGTGCAAAAGCTGATGCAGCAATTCTGCGACGTGAAATACGAGCACAAGCCCCGAGCGGACAACAGGCATGCAGACGCCTTAGCAACTCTAGGATCTAAGGTCAGCATAGACAAATGCCCCGCAAGGATTTCCATCGAAGTGCGAACATCGTCGGCATTAACAGAAGATGTGTGCGACGACGAACACATGGATGACGCAGACTGGCGAAAAGCAATTCTGCAAGCTATTGCGAAAGGCACCAGCAGCGAGAGCTGGGCACTCACGAAAGGATACTGCATCCACGACAACACCCTTTATTACAAGGGTCCTGGAGGAATACTCATGCGATGTGTCTCCGAGCAAGAGGGACAACAGCTGCTGGAAAAGATTCACCAACACGCTTGCGGAGAAAGCGAGGTGTCAATCTACAGGAAAGCTCAAAGATATGGCATTCATTGGCCAAGCATGTCAACAGCTGCAGCCCTGATACAAGGGAAGTGCGAAAGTTGCGCACTAATCAAAGATTCTCTACTCATCGCTCTAACCGATGACGACACAGACTGGAGGAAGCCATTGTTCGAATTCCTCACCCAGGGCACCGTACCCGAATCGAGAAAAGAAGCCGAAAAATTGAAGAGGAAAGCGTCGCGATATGTGGTTCAGGAAAACCTGCTTTGGCGAAGAGGTCACGAGGGCAACTTGCTGCGATGCCTAGACGGCAAGGAAGCACAAGAAGTCATGGATCTCTCTCATCAGGTGGAACACCAGGGAGGTGTGAAATTATGCAGACAGCTCCTCTCAATCGGATACTTCTGGCCCACGATGGAAGTCGATTGCCGCGCCAAGGTGCGGCGCTGCCAAGAATGCCAATTCAAAGGGAACCTAGTGCACGCTCCCGCAGTGGACCTACATGCATTAGGGACGCCATGGCCATTTCACACATGGGCTTTGGACTTCATTGGCCCCATCCGACCAACGTCACATGGGAACCATTTCATTCTCACCGCAACTGAGCTGTTCACCAAATGGGTGGAAGCAATACCACTGAAGACGGCAAACGCGCTGGCTGTGGTTAACTTCATCCAGGAAAACATCGTATGCAGGTTCGGAATCCCAAACACCATTCTTTCAGATAACGGTACTCCTTTTGTTAATCGCCAGGTAGCTACAAAACTCGCGGAGTACAATATCAGGCAGATATGCTCTACCCCCTATTATCCAAAGGGAAACGGACAAGCCGAAGCGACTAACAAAACGCTGTTGAGAATTCTGAGCAAGATGGTCGCAGATGACCACAAGAAGTGGGCCGACTCTCTTAACATAGCTCTGTGGGCCTACAGGACTTCTCCAAGGACACCCACAGGGGCCTCGCCATTTCTATTATGTTATGGGGCCGAAGCCGTAGTACCTGCGGAGGTCAGAGTCAATTCGGCAAGGCTGGCCTTCCACGCACTCTATGAAAATCAACGCGATCATGATTTAGTCTTGCTGGAAGAAAAGCGAGAACAAGCCAAAAGGACTAACAAGCGGTACCAAGAAAGAATCGCTCGCGCCTACAACAAGACAGTCCAGCGACGGGATTTCGCAGTTGGCGATCTGGTCTTGCGCGCATCTGACCACTGCATGCGAGAAGCAACTCACCCAAAGTTCGCGGCTAATTGGGAAGGACCCTTCGAAGTCACAGAAGTCTTCGATAGTGGCTACTGCAGCATACGAAGGTTGCACGGCACAACCTCAACTCCAAGCTCAGTCAACATGCGTTGGATCAAGAAGTACTATCCTTGACTTCTCTTATTTCATACGTTTTATGATAACGTTGCTTAACGTCTCATGTGGCTATGATTGACGCAATCTCCTCTCCCATATGAGAGGATTGTAATCCTATCTCTCCCATATGAGAGTGTTATAATAAAAGAATTCTCCCAAATGAGAAGTTCATATTGCTAGCCGTTTATATTGCTCTATTTAATTTGTTATTACTATTAACAATGATCTATTCGCTGCAATAGCAATTTATGCAAACGCGATCTCAAATTGATCATCTAAAGCCTATCTCTTACGATAGCAAACGCGATCTCAATCGATCATCTAAAGCCTATCTCTTACGATAGCAGCAAATACAAACGCGATCTTAATTGATCATCTAAAGCCTATCTCTTACGATAGCAAACGCGATCTCAATCGATCATCTAAAGCCTATCCCTTACGATAGCGGCCGAACGCAAACGCGATCTCAATTGATCATCAAAGCCTATCTCTTACGATAGCAGCAAACACAAACGCGATCTTAATTGATCATCAAAGCCTATCTCTTACGATAGCAGCAAATACAAACGCGATCTTAATTGATCATCTAAAGCCTATCTCTTACGATAGCAAACGCGATCTCAATCGATCATCTAAAGCCTATCCCTTACGATAGCAGCCGAACGCAAATGCGATCTTAAGTGATCATCAAAGCCTATCTCTCATGATAGCAGCAAAACACAAATGTGATCTTAATTGATCATCTAAAGCCTATCTTTTACGATAGCAGCCAAACGCAAATGCGATCCTAAGTGATCATCCAAAGCCTATCTCTTACGATAGCAGCAAATACAACCACGATCCTAATTGATCATCAAAGCCTATCTCTTACGATAGCAATCAAATGCAAAAGTGATCTTAATTGATCATCTAAAAGCCTATCTCTTACGGTAGCAATCAAATGCAAATGTGATCTTAATTGATCATCTAAAGCCTATCTCTTGCGATAGCAATCAAATGCAAATGTGATCTTAATTGATCATCTAAAGCCTATCTCTTACGGTAGCAATCAAATGCAAATGTGATCTTAATTGATCATCTAAAGCCTATCTCTTACGGTAGCAATCAAATGCAAATGCGATCTTAAGTGATCATCTAAAGCCTATCTTTTACGATAGCAGCCAAGCGCAAATGCGATCTGGAGTGACTGCAGAAGTCTATCTCTCGCGATAGCAGTCCACACGAATACGATCTTAAATGATCATCTGGAGCCTATCTCTTACGATAGCAGCCAAACGCAAATGCGATCTTAAATGATCGTCCAAAGCCTATCTTTCACGATAGCAGCGAAATACAAAAACGATCTCAATCGATCCTCTAAAGCCTATCTCTCGAGGTAGCAGGTTATACAGATGTGATCTTATAATGATCTTCTCAAGCCTATCTGTTACGATAGCAATTTATACGCAAAGTAATTTTGGTTAATCACCCAAGCCCGTCTGCTATGATGGCAACGTTAGTGCAGAATCATCTTATTAGATCTTCTAAAGATCTATCTGCTGTGATAGCAGTTTATGCGAGAAACGATCTCAAACAATTCTCTAATAAAGCCTATCTTCTATGATAGCAATGCTCACCGCTCAATGATCTTAATTGATCTGTGAAAAACTATCTGAAACGATAGCAAAGTTGTGAACGTGATCTCATACGATTTACAACGACCAACTACAAGCCCATCCGTCAAGATGGCACAGCTGCGAAATTACGATCTCAAACGATCTAGCTAAACATCTGCGAATTGACATCGCACATGTGAAATCATCACATGGCATTATGCAAGGCAAAACAAGCCGAAACGCATGCGAAATTGTATTTTGTTGCAAAGAACAGATAATACAAAAGCTATTTATCATTATGAGTCAAATGACTTACAATTTATCTATCTAGATAGCAGCTTACAAGCGAAAAGCTCGAATCTAACTACGCAGCCAACATGGCTTACAATACATTCGAAAAATGGCTGATAAGCCAGCAGAGACACGGTACAGAAACCCGGACTGCAAAGGATGAACCGCCTTGGCTTCGAACGCCGGCTACACGATGCCCAGATCTGTGGGTGAACATCTGTAGCAAGGGGGATCTTGCTCTAAAAAGAGCCACATGAAGCCGTACGCTCGACATCCCGCTATCCGACAAGACCGTTGTCAGATATGCTCCCCATAACATTTGCCCAAGGAACCACCGGTTCCAGCGATCAAACTGCAAGCAGAAGCTCCAAAGGGCAAGAGCTCCTTGTAGACGGGGATGAACACAGCGGTTCGCAACCCTGAGTTCAACAACGAAGACGCAAGAAACCCTCCTCCAGGGATGCTGGAGGAGAATCCCGCCGTTCATTACGAGACGGTAGCACGGTCACTTCGGCGCTGCACCTCGCCACGAGGCGGCCGGAAACATGACCTGCACACATAATACACGAAGAAATTTCTTCGAACACACATGAGGTATTATCTGCATCCTCTTTATGATGGTTATAAACAGCAATAAGCCTCATAAAGTGGATCTTGGAAGCTATTTCTATAGCACAAAGCGCAAACTCAGGATTCAAAACTTGAAGTTGCCATGAATCAACGAAAAATAAGCGTTGAAGCCAGCAGTCGTAAAGACTCACGGCAGAGCACATGTTTGGGATGAAGAACCCAAATGGCAAAGACGGGGTTTATATAGACCCTGTGGAGACTCTTCGGTTGCTTAAGATGAGTCAGCAAATTCAAAAAGAGGGTAAGTTCAATCACTTACGCCTTGAAAAGCGGTAACAATCAATTACCCTACTAAAGGCTACGACGATTCGGTTGCGTATCCTAATAAATGACGGATAGTCATGATTCGGATGGACTTCCCAACGGAAGCGTGCTTATCTGCCGGAAAATTAGCGCGAAAATCAAGCAAAGAATCAATTGCTGATGTCATAATTGGATATGCACAGAAATGTCCAATCAAATCCCGAAAAGGGCAAAACGGGCAAACTCATTGTTTGTTGTTAAAAAAAGGGGGGAGAAACCCTAGCAACATTACATTAATGTTTCAAAGCATTACATTAATGTCTCGGCCATTTTCCTGTTTTCTTTTCAAAATTCGAAAAGTCAAAACAAATTCTTGATTAAGGAGTCTTGGGGCCCGAACTGCTCGCTCAGCTTCTCCACTTGTTTCACTTCTTGCTTCAGTTGCTCGCACTTGGCATTCATTTCGTGATACAGCTGCAAAGCTTCATCAACTTTTTGCTTTTGTTGCTCCACCTTCTGCATCTCAGCTGCGAGATTCTGGTGACCGAGATTCAAAGTTACAGCTGCGCGAATCAGTGTAACTCTATCCTTGAGGAATTTGAAACCAAGTCTGCCTTGGACTTTGAACAGGAGATTTTGGCACATGCCACACAGCAATTCAGCACTCTGGGCCGAAATGGTCGCAGGTGTAGCCGCACACAGCTGCTCCAATATCCAGATGGCTTCAGTAAGGAATAGCCTCCTGTCAAAAGGTCCGATCTCCAGAAATCTCACAAACGATCGGGGGTACCTGAGACGCATTCGAACCACCCAGTCTACATCGGTTTGCTTTAAACCTGAGACATCAAAAATAGTTATAATGTCAGAACTCGCAAGCAAATAATGCGACGTGCGAACGGTAAATCTTTACTTACCAGTGCCTTCCAGTATTTCATGAAGAGAAGGGATGCGGGCCACTGGGTTGTTCGAAGACTGCCCTCGCTCCATGGCTCTCCTATCAGCCGCGAGCTCCAACCTCTCATAGTCAGGAGGAAGAGTGTAGGCCGCACCGGCTGCGACTGCATTCCCAACCTGCGAGCCCCAAATGCTCCACGCAGGAATAGGTGCTTCTGGCTCAGTCATCGCCGGAGGCGAAGGGACAGCCGAAGTCGCTGGGCGGAGGACACTACCAGATGCGAAAACATTGGCATTACTTGTTCTTTCTTCCTCACCACCGGTACGGACACCTTCGTCCATCGGCGCAGCATCAGCTTCGACATCATCGGAGAGTTCAATGACATCCTCGAGATGCTCACTTGCGTGTCCAGTAGCTGCGACGGGCTTCTCGGTATGGGAGCTCGAAATTGGAACATGGGATGCAGAAGGCTGACTTCTCTGCTCCAGCTCAGGTTCCTCAGCATGACCTGCGAGACCAAATGCGATGATGTGAGGTAACTTGTGTTATAAGTTATTTCGCTATCTTTACTAAAGCTAAGAATAAGCACCTCCACGCGAAGGTGGGATTGAGGCATCCTCATCGTACACTAGGGACGTGGAACCGTGCCCTATCAGTGTATCCTCACTAAGCAAATCTTTAAGAGAAGCGTGACCTGGGATGCGAGTAAACCAGTCATGATTTTGCCTCAAGTGGCTACAGCCTAGTATGCGCATATCACTCAAAATAACTACCTGAGGGTTCTCCGCATTTGCTTACCAACCAACGGCGAATGTCAGGCTTTGATACACCGTGCTTTAACGCACCCACAATTACATCTCTATAAGTAACTGCGAGATTGAAGATCTCACCTTTATCGCCACCTGCGATCTCTGCGAAGTCCGCTTGGACTTGCTCTAGCTCTGCTGCGTCCTCTCCGGGAACCGCATCTTCCTCCTCCTCATGAGGAGCCACTTCTTCGGGAAGCTCGTCTTCCTCGCCAACTGGACGTATTAAATCGTCAACATGCTGCTCTTCGAGGCTCCGCTGTTTCACACGCTCGAGCTCCTCTTCCTCTCGCTGCCTTCTTCTTTCAGCAGCCTCCGCGGCTGTCCTCCGGGATTCAGCAAGAACATCCTCGCTTATAGGATCATCTGAAATGCCAGAATGGGCATCTCTCTTTTGCCTCTTGGCCACAAGGCCACCAACGGCTTCATCATCATCTGCGAATACATAGTTGGTCCAAAGAAAAGAACTGCATAGAAGTCATGATAAAGGACAAGGAAATGCGATGGAAGTACCTCCTGACTCTTCCTCGCGCATTACAACTGTTCCTTCTTCTTCTTCATCACTAGCTTGGGGCTCCTGCCTCTCTTCCTCTTCCTCTTGGTTGAATGGAACGAAAGTCTCAACTGCGAGATCTTTTCGCACTTTGCTGGGCATACGACCCTTGCCTTTGTCTTTGATGGAAAGGGACCTCACTGGGGGCGAAGCTGGAGCACTCCTAGGGGAAGAAATCGTAATTCCCTTTTGCCTAGGTCTTTTCACTCTCGGCGCCACAGTCGCTGGAGGGGACGGGTCATCTCTAGAAGGAGACGGAGCCGGAGGATTTTCTATCAGCGAGTCAGCAAAAGTATTCATGACTGCGCGAACCTTTGTTTCGACCTCGGCATCCATCCTCCATGCTAGCCGGTACGACTCCCCCTTCCTTCTGGTGGCAACAATGGTGTCCACCAGCGATTTGGAACGATCACCAGCTGCAAATCTCCGCACATGACACTGAACAACACAGAACGAAAAGCATCAGTGCAAGAAAATCAAAAAGCTAAAGCATACAAGGAAATTGCTTACCTCAGCAAACGCCTTGCTATATTTGATGACCTGCGTGTCACCCTTCTTGATTGCGTCGACTTGCTCCTTCAGAATGAAATCGGGGCACAAATGGTTCTCGCGGTCCCACAGCGAGTAGCAACCATACTCAGACTCACTCAGACTGCAATTGGGGCGAAACGGAAAAGAGTTTCTCTTGATCAAGGGGGCCCTTCCTGGCTGCGCTGCTGCCTCCGTCTCAATCCTCGTTTGCTGGGCAACCCAGTATGCGAGCCAGTTCTGGGAACAACCACCCTTGCGAGTTCCCGCAGGCTGCTCAAAGGGAAGATTGCTCATGAGGACCGTCTTGCATTCCTTTGTCAGCAAACGCTTGTAGCACCCTCTGATAATAGACTGGGGCCAGATCGATGGGGCCACCGCATCAAAACCAAACTGAGGAGAGACCCGAGTAGGGTCAACATCCACTGTAAGTCTTTCATACCGTGGCGCGAGCTCACGAATATGCTCTGCAAGGGCAGGAAGAGAACCTCGCAGACACCAACAAAAGAATTCACGATAGCGTTCGTGGAAATGCGGCCCCTTTTCAAAGAGAAGGTCTTCTGACAAGACCATACCTTTGGAAGGGTATAGCTTTGGAAACCACCGCACATTCTCAACACGTGTGGCATAGGGCCTGGCAGTAAACTCCTTTCGTTTGTCGCATATCAAGCTCCAAGTACACTTGGTGTTGCTTGCTCCAAACCATCTCGCAGCCCTTCCGCTGTTGCGCGCTTCCGTCTCGCCTGGGGGACACCACTTCTCAAGTGGGAGGGGAGTTGGAGCATAAGACGGCCAGCGCTCGAAAACCCACATTGTCAAAAAGCTGATATTAACAAAGGTCAGAACATCGAGGCGGCCACGCGATTCCCTCATCGCCAGAACCAGCTGATCAAGCCTATAATATAACGTACCCAAGACCAAGGGTCCGAGTGCGACTTTCTGGCCAAGAGCGAGCCTCACGGCAAGTGGCAGCACATGGTAAAAGACCCCGTCATGGGGATGACCATCAATCAGATACCTCGACAGCCAAGCACAGAGAAAGGCACAAAGGGTCAAATGATAACCCTTGCCCTCTACATAATTTTCGGCCTCCGGGTTCTCGCTCAAAAGCTTCTTAGTGATGCTGCTGTTCGCATAGTCTCGGAAGAAGTACTGCAACCACTTGTTCCAGGTATTCTTCGCAGACGTATCCACTAGCTGCCAGTTCGGAAGAGGCTTTGTAGTGGTCCACCGAGTGGAGATTTTCTTTACCTCTGCTAGGCACTCCTCCATCTGCGCGTACAAGGCCATTTCAGCAGATGTCCTCAAGTGACTCAAGGGGTCCACCTCGCCCATGGGGGAAAGCTCATACAGCATTTGAACGTCCTCGAGCGTGGGGGCAGCCTCGAACTCAGCAAAATGAAACGTGTGAGTCGCAGGCGAATAACGGGACAGAAGGTCTAGAAGCATGGACTGATCCAACTTCACGGCAACACCCTTCATAGCACGGACAGCAAAGAAAATGCCGGCTTCATCGAGAGTTTCGGCGTAATTATCTAACACGTGGTCGATCCACTCATCCATATAGTCCAACTTCTGGACAAACGCCTGAGTAGAAATCGCAGCATATGGGAAGTGCCCATTCTCGATCCCCAATCGAACCACATCCTCGGAACCAACCAACTCGAGAAAGGCTGAGTTAACTGGGCGAGTCAGTATTAACAACCGCTCAACTGGAATAGGATCAGGCATCCTCTTCGCCTTCACCCTCGCGTGATAAAAATCCTTCCCACCCAGAAAGGGGGCTTTTCGCCACAGAGCCTGCGGAAGCTCCGGTATCTCTTCATCTTCCTTGACGGGTCTGGTTACTCTTGTCTTGGCCATTCCTGCGAAAGGACAAAGAAAAAGGGGGGGGAGAAATACCACACTTCAGTTTGAATTTTGGAATTCGAGATCTATGCAAACCAAAGCAAACAGTTCCGGTACCGATCTCAGAAATTGGGGAGTTGATATTTTGCGAAAGATTAAAACGAAGCGGGTTCAAAGATCAAAGCCTCTTCACAAATTTCATGGATTTACAGATTCAACGCAGTTCAAGGCAAACGCTGGTATTTTAAATCAAAAGTAAACGAGGCCAACCTTGTTTCCTTGAAGCCTGCTTGGATATACACAATTGGAGAATACGATTTGCAGTTCTGAACTGGTGATTGATTATCTGGATCTGCTCTCGAAGATCTCCGGGTACCATTCACTTTGAGAGAAAGAAGTGATGCTTTGCAGTAATGGGATACAAGGTATTTATCCAAAAGAATGAAGGGTTGCGTCCCTTCAGTAGTCGAATCGCAACCGTCACCGTCGTATCGCGCAATCACTGGACGGGCTGACGTCACGCCTAAAACCCTAAAGGTCAGACGGCACGACTCTAGGGGTTTTAGGTCATAATGGCACGCACGGGGGCTGAACTTACCCGTATTTGAATTGGTGCGTGGCGACGACGCGCATGTTGGTTTCCGCGCATGGAAGCCTATACAGCTATGAGCCTTCACGCGCAGAAAGGGGGCTAATGTAGATACTGCTTTCTGACATGGCAGATCTTAGCCACGTGGCAACCATCCAGCACACCATATTGTGCTCCACACACACAGGATCACCAGCCGAGCTGATCCATGTGGGGGCTGCGAGACAGAGCCCTCGCATACCACTGCACGGGACTTGTAGGGACTTTGTGGTTTGGAGGCTAGAGTAAGCCCTGTCGCGTGCGAGCCAAGCCCGCGCGCGACCTTTAGTAACTGTTTTGAGAGATCTATGGCACGAGCTCCCTAGACCCGGTCAATCCGGTCAAACCCGGTCAACCTCGTAACGGTTCCGGTATTCGCGCACCACGTGCTCTAACGGTTCCTATACACTCGGACGAACGTGCCGTTATGGTTAAGCTAATTAAGCCGCCATCAATGGGCGCATTAACCACACTACAACGGTCACGTTCTCCAGTATATATACATCGTTAACCTTTCCATACAAGGAGAACACACTGCCATACGCGGAAGCTCTGCCAAACCTCTGTCTCTCTCTCAGACATTGCTACTGACTTACTCTCTCCCTACACACACCCCTATTCTTCCTGTGCGATCCCTGATCCACTACATACGGTGTACACGGAGGTCTCCCTGCCGGAATCTCTTGTGCACACCTCTTAACATGTCTAAGTCAGTAATTTAGATTACACAAGCATAAGGGAACATATTCCCCTATCTGAGAATCCTCGTGTATACAAAGCACCTAGAATACTCGTGCATATCTTATATAAACTCATAAATGATGTGAATATCGAATAAACGTGTGATGGGACAGTATACCGCACTACATAACATGTGACTCCCTAATAGTTCTAACAAAGAGATGCTTTGTACCTGTTTCTTTCTCCTCCAGTCTTCAAGAAGCTCTTTACCCATTGACACGCCGATAACAGCAACGAAAAGGAAGCACAATACTAACAGCTGAGTAAGGAGACAGCGGTGTAAAAGACAAGAATGCACAGATGAGGAAATACATGTTGGCAGCTCGCCTGAACTGTTCAAACAAAGCCTTGGGAATAAATGTTACAATGGTATACTTTGTGGTACTAACATAATTAGTATCATAACAAAGAGAAATGGCTTCATGGCTTTCAGGATCATTGCAGAATACAACCCTAGAAAAGCCCGGTCCACCTATCCGCGAAAGATCGCCATCCAAAGATAATCTGCCACTAGAAAGACTATGAATTTGGCTCAAATACTTCTTTTTCTTCCTAAGAACACTCATTTTCTATGTTGATCAGCTTTCTATCCCAATACCTTCTGAACTAGAGCAAGACCCACTTGAGGCTAAATCAAGATCAACAAATCTTGGGCATTATCCATCTGAATATAGTCTACTACTAGAATCAAAGACAATGAGCTCAGCCAAAATGCTTCCTTTTGTTTCCAAGACCTCTCTTTGGCTATATTGATCAGTTGTATATCCAAAATAGAGCAACACACCAACACCCACTTGAGGCTAAATCAAGTGGGAATGCTGAATCAATCATGAAGATAAGTAGTGATTCTGATTCATCTTCTATAGGGTTTAGGAGTTGTACTTGTCACTTCCATTTTCCTTAACATTTTTCTTACATGGGGAGATGATGGACGGTCACAAGACTGTATTGCCTTAATCCTATTTATAATCACCTATGACGTCATCATGAGGTATATTATAGCTCTGATCAAGAAATTAACTTGTGAAGAAAGATACACACAATTATTGATCCTCAAGTGACACAACTGTGAAATTCCTAATCCCGAAATTACATTTACTACTTATCGGATCAATGATTCTGAAATTACAATTGCTACTTATCGGAATTTGAATCTAGCAACTGTCCAATGCCTCGTATACTCACAATTATTGATTCTCAAGTGACACAATTGTGAAATCGAAAATACAATACTCATCGGAATTCGAATGTAGCAACTATCAAAGGGCCTGGTACATGTAGACATCCCCTATCTTGACATGTAAAAAATCAAAACTGTGAACATGATCATACAAAACACTTATGTTGATGGAGAAGCCAGGAACACTGAAGCTTTATCTGGGTGAACTTCTCAATTTTATTTTACATTTTTTGCATTCACAAATATAATATTAAACTCGTAAGTTAATGAGCCAAGTGGGTTTGATGTACCTTTTGGATCGCTGATTGACTAATTTTGTGATCTATTATGGGTGGAGTCTTGAAATGGGTCACCCAGAACCTGTGAAAACAAGTGAAGGAGAGAGTGAGAGATACCCATCTAGTCTTCTCTGAGAGTGTGTGGAGCTAACCAAGAAGACGAACGAACCACAGGGGATATCTTCCTGAATTAAGTGCACATTGGAAAGGGTAAAAGACACTTTGACCCCCCCCCCCCCCCTAAACATATTTTTTGCATAAAGACACTTACCTCCTTTTTGTTTTGAAAAAGACATTTTTACCCTTATACTAATTGACAAGATCTAACGACAAAACTCGAAAGGCAATTGAAAAAAATGTCTTTTACAAAAGACCAGATATATGTGGCCATACATCTGTCAAGTCGTTCTCTGATTGCCACCCCGTCCTTGGTTATTAGACCAAGTAAACGGTGACTCGGAGTACCCTAGATCCCGCAGTTGCAGCCGTTGAACAATACTTCTGAAAACCCTCTATATGTCTGAAAGGGACGGGTTTTCCCTCTTCCTTTTCTGAAATTGAATAGAAGGCGTTGAAGTCGCCAACAACAAACAAGGGCTTATTAGCTTGACATAGTCTGTCAAGCAAAACCAATGAGTTTTGTCTCTCATCATGGATTGGGTCCCTATAAAAACCCATTAAAAACCCATGTATTTTTGCGTCTCAAATTGAAACGAATCCATGAATGTGATAATGAGATCAGTTAGATAGAGTAAAGGTTACCTCCTCGTCCCGCATTAAAGTCAAACCGCCTGTCCTTCAACACAATATCTGAAGATGCCCTTCCAAATTCCAAGACGTATGTTGATCCAATCTATTTCATTTGCATATTGTATGGTTGCCATCAAGAAAATCATTTTGGGATCCTGTCTCCTTACGAGGTAGCAAAGAAAGGTAACGCTACGGGGGTACCCAAGCCCTCGCACGTTCCAGGTTAAGAGATTAATTTCACCTGGTTAGGCTGCATTACAGCCGTAGCCAAATAGAATGTCGGGTTCTTTTGGGCTTTCCCGTCCATTGGCAAAATCCAATTAACAAAAACCTTATTTTGATCTTCACTATGCTTTATATCCAACTCTAAGGTCGTAAGGGCCGCCTCTTTGTTGGAGAGCCCCGCAAGAGACCATGTAAGCCTCTTAGGTACCACCAAGCCTAATTCACGAAGATGGCCACGTACATGGCCTTTCATTTCTCTTTAAGATCCGGGCTAAAATTGACTTCATTAGCCTTTCTTTTGGGACCCAAACTCGTTATTTGATTACCCACTGCAATTATGTTACCATTTTCCTCCTTACTTACTGTTACAAATGGGTCCTTTTCCAAGCTAAGTGGATTGTTGAAGAATATTACAGGTAAGTCTTCCCGTTCGATATCCATGAGGATGTCCTCGTCATGGTTGTTCACCGGATGGTCTACAAGTAGCTATTACGAGCCTCAATCATTCACAACTTTATCCTTCGATCTAGTCCCGCGTACTGGGCTTGGGACTCTTCAACCAGAGACGAATCGATTGGAGAGTTTCTTTCTCGGTGGCGGACAGAAGACCAGCCAGCCTTCGTATCCCGGTTCCTCAAGAATCTTTTCCTCCTCCGTTTTAGAATAACAGTAAAGTGTATGATGCGTGATACAACATCACCATGCAAAAGAACATCCGGAATTCGCTCGTACCTACAATAGAGTCACATTTTTTCTCCTAACGTCGTGATGAAGACGCCCCTCTTCACGGACTTGTTAGCCCGAAAACCAACCCAAATACGCATGTAATTGCCTCCAGCACTACTTATAACTCTGCCATCTACCCTCAAAAATCTTTCCCAAGCTTCCATCAGCTTTACGAACATCGTCCAGATTCAAAGAAAGTACATAACATTCTTGATTTGAACACAACAATCAATCGTCTCAAATTATACGTCGTCTGTCTTGGCCGAGGCCAGCCACGACTTCAAGAGTAAAATAATTTTGCCGTAGGACCAAGGTCCCCAGGATAAAACCTTTTCCATGAATTTCTTGGATGGAAATTCAAAAACTAACTTGCTTTCACTTATATCACTGATCTTGATCTCTTCACTTCCATCCCATATCTTCTTGAAAGTCAGCTTCATCGCCCAGGAGTTGAAAGAAATCGACTGCAAGACGGTCCAGATGAGGCAAGGTGTAACACCCCCAAAACGACCAAGCCAGAAGCCCGGGGATGTTACTCCGTACCCAAGATTAAACCCGGATACAAGGAGATTTTAAAGAGCATATTTTAACCAAACATTGATAAAGACTTCAAATAATAATTAATAAAATTCAAAATGTTGTGCCAAAAATATGGGCAAATCTAACTAAACAGAGCTTCTAAAAAACTAACGCGTGAAATTCTAATTTATGTGATGAGTCACGTTTCTCCCCTATGCCAAGCTTCCATCTAACTTGTGGTGCAGAAAACAAAAGGGAACACCACAGTTCCAAAAGTCAGCGGAAATACTGAGTAAGCAACACCCAATCATGTAAACAGATTATGAAGTAATTTATTAATCAAAGTAGTTCGCAGTAATTTAACCGAAACCAAGTGGTAATAAAAGCTTTGACACTCATAAGAAAACAGGGAAGATTTCCATTTCATTATTTGAGTTAGGAAGTTTCAAAAATCTCATATTCATCCATCCTTTCCATTAAATCCAAAACCACATTGTCAATTTGTTGTGACGGGGAAAAAGAACCAACCACTTCGCAGGCATCCAGGACCTTAACTGTCGACACCCCTTAAAGACTTCTTGCGGCTAGAAGAGTGAGTACAAGGAGCTATCCGGGGCCTTGCAACCGGATTAAGTAAAATAAATTGGACGATAGACCGAAGTCAACCCGACCAATGCCAATAGTAACCATACGATAACCCCGCACAACTCTTCCACTTTACGTTATAATCGCTTATTAGATTACAGTGGTATTTTCAGAGAAACCTTTCAACAATTTGGAACAAGTATTCAGGTAGCACATATTTCACATAAGAGCATTTTGAGACAAATAGGAAGAAAATCATTCGACACGAAAAGGTGGAATGGGCGCTAGGCCTGGCATGTTTACATAAATTAAATCTCAAGCCAAATCAATTTACTTCCTACTAATACTCGATGTGTCCTTTGTCAACGAAATTGCCGCCTACAAATGTAATAATATCATAATCAACACATTACACACGAAGTCCTATAGGTAAATGAAATAAATCCCTTACTAACTCTCCCCAACCTTTGCTAAGGTGATCAACCCCTTTTATAATAAAGTGCACTTTATAGAGTTAACGTTTATTATTTGTAAAAACATACTAAACCATAATTATACAACTTACAAAGAGATTAATAAATATCTGATTAACCAAGAATGTTATTTTTTACCAAACTTGATAACGTGACATACTACTACTATTTAAGATATGATTCATATAAAACTTTTGTTTATAAAAACGTAATATAATTATATAACCTAATGTAGTAAAGTTTTACTGTTCTTTCAAAAGAATTTAATTAAACATAATCAATAAATATTATTTTTCAATAGATTAGCCTATATAATAAAAAGGAAAAATTGCACCGATAGTACCCATATTATGACTTTTGTTACACTTTAGTACCCAATTTTTCAATCGTATCAACAGTGGTACCCAGAGTTTGATTTTGTTGCAGCTGTGGTACTACCATGTACCGGAATGACCATTACATCCTCAATTTCTTTTCTCAATTGAGCATGTATTTATCTTTATTTCGCTTTATGGCCACAATACTTGTCATACTTTAGACTACAACCACGCCATCTACCCAAACCAACAAAAAACCATCCTCACCACCACACCAGTATGAATCAACACCACCACCATCTTCCACCCACAATCAGCGATCTAATGCACTGCGGCATAATACCCCAATCACCATAGACAAAACCCATAACCAAGCAGAAGTCTACCATCGACCATTCATAATCCAATGACCCAACCACCACTCGCCACCCTCCACTAATCTCGACGGCGTCCTCCAACACCATCCCACTCCTCCTTTCAGTTCTTCAAATTGCCAAGAACCCATAACTAGATTCGACTTAACCGAGTTGCCCTCCTCGCAACGATCAAACCCAGACCCACAATAGAACACCAAACCTCGGCCATGGAAGCTGGCGATATAAAAACCAAGCCATGGAAACCCTCTGCAACCATCGCTGTCCTTTATTCAAAAACAGAGGTTCACCAAAACAAATTGATTTCTTGAGATCAAGTGTCTCAAGTAAAATTGAATCATAAAAGGTGCATCTAAATAATCTTAATATGCTATGGAAACAATATGATCTCAAACCTGAAACCCTAATTCCAAATCAAAATGACATATATTGTTATATCGATTGCTCTGACGCCAACAATATGGTTTGTTGCGAGCGCGGTGACGTCAAATTTGAGGTCGAAGCTTCGAATCTGGAAGACAAAGGAATATAAAAGTGAGGAAGATACGGGCAAATTCAGGTTAGCTACGGCGGCAAAGTGAAGAGAAGAGGTGGTCGACTATAATGCACAGAACGTATAGGACGAATGGGGAGTTTCCTGTTGAAGGTTGAGATTGTGCTGGTACTAATGGTTTGGAAAATAATGTGTAATTTTTCTTTATTATTGTTAGATATAAGCATACAAGGATATATTGAAATGAAAATTGTGGTTGATGGTGTCAGTAATGTCGGACTTTTCTGATTTACCGCACTTGGTGTTAGACTAAATTGAATCAGAAATTTTTGTCGTTGATGGTGGTAGGTGGGTTTGTTGTGGAAACTGGAGAAAGAGGAATCAAGATTGAAGGATTTGACGATTTGTTCGAAAGAGGTTTCACGAGCAAATGAGGATGGAGAGTGGCGTGGTGATGGGCGCTAGTGTTAGTTTCTGTTGGATAAGGGGTGACAGTCTAATTTATAACAAATATTGTAGGGACAAAATATTAAAAGATGAGTTTAGGCAAGACTAAGGGGGAATTTAAGGGCATGATGGTCTTTCAATCACAAATAGTACCACAGATGGAACAAAATTAAACTTTGGGTACCAAAGCTACTTCAATTGAAAACACGGGCACTACAGTGTAACAAAAGTCATAATATGGGTACCGTCAGTGGAATTTTGCCCAAGAAAAATAAACTCCTCAAATAAAGTAACCCCAATACAAGCATGCAATTTAATCAATGGGCCAACTGCAACTTTGTTCCCTCTTACTTTTCTAATAAGCTAACTAACTAATTTAAATAATAAGAAAACAAAACAAAAGAAATAAATAACCAAAAGAAGAGGGAGAGACAGACAGGCTGTTACCCGATTGAGGAGGAGGAGACGACGACAAGCGCCGGGGAGGACGACGAGGACGGCGTGGGGGACGGCGGCGGAGCTGGCGCCGTCGGATGAAACAGGGGCGGTCGGAGGCTTTGGCCAGACTAGGCTTCGACTGGGCTCCGGTCGGCTTCTTGCTCGGCGCAAAACAGAGAGAGAGAGAGAGAGAGAGAGAGAGAGAGAGAGAGAGAGAGAGAGAACGATGGGTTTGGTGTGGGAACAATCTGATTTCGAGGTGGGTATTTATAGGCTTTCAATTGAAGAATCCGGCGAAGTGGAGGAGACCCACAGCTATATTTTCGATTTCGAATCGGGTTGGGTTTTTGGGTGAAATTGGTTTGCTTGGTGCTAAATTATCGACCATTGACGAGTTTGAATCGAACTGGGACAGAAATCAGGAAGCTTGGTGCCGATTTGAGCGGCATGGGAAGTGGTGTTGGCGTCGGACAAGGAGGGGGAGCTCTCCTGTTCATTGCAGGAGAGGAAAAAGATGATAGTTTATTGTAAAAGACACTTTCACCCCCACTGGTTTATGTAAAAGTCAAGTACCACCCCCAAGTATAATTAAAAGACACTTATTAAAGTAGGAAAAAAATACATAATAACCCCAAGTAGTTTATAACATTAAAATTAACTTTTAAATAATAACAACTAGTACCCAACACTTATAGTAATATCATATTAACATATTAACACCCACTAATATCCTAAAATACCCGTATCAACAAAATGGGGTAATTCACAAGGTCCCAAGTTTTGAATCGTCTCCAGGCAGTGCTCGTTCAAGAAAGCGACTATCTCTTCCTCCTCAGGGAAAAGAGACGTCGAACGCTTGCCTGACTGCACCTCCGACATCGAGCGTGGATCCATGTCGAAATCTGCAACCCTAGTCGCCTCTATAACCTCGGATCTTCTCGGAGATTTTTTGACCTCCTTATAACTTTTAGTTTTATAAGTTTAAATAAGAAAATATGTGAACAAAATTTAAATGGAAATTACTAGTAAGGCTACTAGTACCACCATAGTGAAGAAAGTACCATCCGCCTAACCTTTGATCTTATTCAAACTTTTGAATCATGTACTATTTTTATTTACTATTATGCCTTATTATAGTAGAAAGATAACTCCCGTATTGTATTAATTTCACTGATGTCACGCTTAAAAAGTAGACAGACGTTATCATATTGTTGGTGCGTGATGCGAGTAAAATAAAAAATATTGGTCCTCGATGTAGTAGAATCAATATTGTGTTAGGTTTACATGTCAATGTTCATATTTCATGTATCAAACTGGTCAACGAGTGTGTACTACACAAGGGGTTATATGTCACATGTTCAATTTTGATAAAGCTATCGACGTGATTCTGACACACCTAGCTTTCTTAATTAAGATGTCATATGTAAATGTATAAACTATACATCTTCATGTGACACGTTCAAACATAATTCGAAGTATTCAAATGTTATAATTCCCAAGTAAAGTGTGGAACCAAATAAATCGATATTTTATGCCCATTCGTTTGGGAGGATATTGTCTTTCTTATTAGAGTTCATAATAATCGCAATATGTGGGGTTTTAAAAATGACATTTTTTCCACACTGTGTAAGAGTTACGTTCAAGATTTCCGGTAAGTTCTAACATTGATCAGTCATGTTAAACGGTTTTTCAGCTAAAATGATAAACGATGCAACACAAATAATTGTGTAACTAAAAAAAAACATATTTGAGGAGTAAGGTGATCAACCCATATCTTCTGAAACCAAATTTCTAAAACCATAAGTTATAAAAAATTCTAAATCAACGCCCTAATATACAAGACATGCATATAAAAAGTTGAGAAAGTAAGTCGTTTATCATGCATTGACACTTCATGAATTTCCATGTCATATATTTGCTGTTTTACCAGACCCTTCTACTCAAGTTATATCCCTTAAATAAATATGTATAATATAATTACCTCAATTCATACATGCATTTTCCGTATCTACATGTCAAAGGCTGAGAAAAACGGTGTCGCCGGTGAGGATATGCAAACATGCAACAACACGCCGTCGATCAACCACCATGAAGGGAGGTTGGTCCTCCCTGGCTTCAACATGTGGATATGGAACCGGGGTAACCTCCCCTTCATCCGGAAGCAAACTTGTAGCTCCTCTAACTAGGGTTCTCGTGATTCACAACAATAACTTTTTTTTTATCTCTGATGACATATTTTTTTGGATTATAAGGATTTCAAGGGGCAATCTTTTGCTTTGAAAAATGCAAGAATGATTCCTGACTTGGACATTACCTTTGCAGACGAGAATTGCATCACAAATATTGAAGGTACACGACGAACTTATGTTGAAAGTGCCACGACATAAACAATTTGTAATACTTTACAATTGTCTCTACATGTGGGATTCGAGGAGTTATAAGACTAAAAACAATTCTTATGTATTGGCCTAACTTAGACGAGACTATGAAGAATGTTTTTATGCAAACTCAAATGGAACGCCAAAGACAAGACAGATTATAAAAAATGAAGTCTTGCCTAATACACCTTTAACGTGGGAACAATTCTAAAGTAGGCTTGTATGACGTCAACAACATCTATTATGGTATGATGATGCCTATTTCAAAACAGTCCAAAATTTCAGGAGACAGAGATATATGGAGTGGTTGTATAATGATATTAAAGAAGTCACGAGGACGATAGAAAGCTACTCCCGATACACACATGACAGGAGTAGAAAATGCATATGATATATTTTGTAACTAATGAAATATTTGAAAATGACGTATCACAAACTTATCGAGTGAATTGGATTCGTGATGGTAATACCTTGGTGATGCGTAACTAGTTATATATACCGAAATAATATAGGGTCACTTACTTATTACCCACCTCAAGTTTGACATAATAATCCATTTGCCACCCCCAGTTTAGAAACTATCTAATTACCACATAATGTTTGATTATGATTGCGATTAACAACTGGGGTGATTTTCCGTCCAAAAAAGTTAGTTACCGTCTGATTCTATGTCTTTTGTGTCCTATTGTTTAGGGGTATATCAGTAAATTACATTTTCAACTAAAAATTATTTATCAATTACATTTTACATTAAAGTAATTATTTAAGAGATAAAACATAATCACACCAAATCAAATCCCCGTTCGTCTCTCTTTCATCTACCTATCTCTCTCTTCATCCCCGACGGTGGTCTCTCCCAACAAAACCCTTATGATCGGAGTGTGAATACACCACTCCAAGATGCGCTATACACGAAATAGCATGACCGGATGCGCAAGAACCGTCCGGCGGCGAAGGAAGAAGTCGAAGATCCTCCAGATCAAAATAGGGCTCTTCGTCTCTGCAAGAAGAACGATAAGTTTCGGTTGGTTCATAGCACCGAGAAAAGTGGTAAGCTATTTAACTTCTTTCTATTTGAATATTATGTTGTCTTGTTTGGGATATGAGAAAGGCACCTGGGGAAACCCTAGTTTTTGGACTGTGGCGTGCAGGACATGTATAACAGTGTTTTCTATTCATTTTTTTGGGGGAAAGCTTAGTTCACTGCCATAGGTAATGTTGTTTGAAGTTATTAGTTTTGATTGATAACTGTGAAAGAAACATTCGAAAAAGTTGTAGTCTTCTGTATGTTGTGTAATATCCATGTGGATTTCTATAGTCTATTGAATATTATGTTGATACGTTACTTAATAAATGTAATAGTTTTGAATATATTTCATCAAAATTAGATAATGTTAATATATTTCATCAAAAGAGGTGGTAATAACACATGGAGACGAGATTTATAGTTGCTCCGCTTTCACCGTTTCTCGCACACATCTTGTATCAGTTTTAAAGTTGTATTTGGAGCTTTGCATGATATATGTAATAAACCCACCCCAACGCGCATGTGGTTAAACTAAGTAAACAAAAATCAAGATGGCAAAAAATCGGACATATAAACCAAAAATCACGATTAGAGTAAGGAAAAAATCACTATCAACCACTAATTATTTATACACATAAATCACTGTCGGTGTACGTGGGCGACAGTGATTTCTATCTATAATAAATTAGACTTGTTTGATAATGAGTTGTACAACATGGTACATCACTTCTACATATAAATTAACTAAAAAACATAAAGACAGTGATGTGGGCTGAAATTCGAACCATGTTTTTTAAATACATTTAACATGTGAGACACCACATAGACGGAAGAAGCTTCTCAGTAACTGTTAGCCACTGCTTTGAATGAGAAGGTAGAAAACATAGAACATGAAACATTATAATTAAACATAACATAGTTCATTTTGCTGCAAAATATGTGGGGGAGAAAAAGCTGCAAAATATGTGGGGGAGAGGTTGCATTCCTGGAAAACTTCAACTTAGAGAAAGCTGCAAAGTTAGTTATCTCTTAAATAATTACTTTTTAATGTAAAATGTAATTGATAAATAATTTTTAATTGAAAATGTAATTTACTGATATACCCCTAAACAATAGGACACAAAAGACATAGAATCAGACGGTAACTAACTTTTTTGGACGGAAAATCAGCCCAGTTGTTAATCGCAATCATAACCAAACATTAGGTGGTAATTAGATAGTTTCTAAAGTGGGGGTGGCAAGTGGATTATTATGGCAAACTGGAGGAGGGTAATAAGTAATTGACCCAATAATATATCACAAGCTCATGGAGTGGATGAGATTTGTGATGATAATGTTTAGTGACATGTAAACATGTGTTATAAGTGCATGTTAATGGTTTATTGTCGATTGTGGCCTAGCACAACGAAATGGGACATAACATGTTTTTTTGCAGTAATGTCTTCCTTGTAAACATTGTACTTCCTATAGGTGTTACTTTTATATTTTATTGGAGAATGCAGATGTCTATCCTCTCTCGATAAATTTAGCATAAATCTATTGATATAACAATTTTATAAGAAAATCATGCATGCATGCAAATTTGTACAACATTGATGACAAATGGAGTTACAATTAAAATAAATAAAAAATTAAAATTGATATAGGCATATTACACCATCTAAATCATTTCATTCAGTTATTCCAAGTTTCATGAACGACAACAAATACGTAACCAAAAAGGTAATGTCGACTCATTAGGTGCCAGTATTGAATCATCATGAAAGAAACGACCTAATGCAAACTGGAATGCAACAACGAAATTCAACACACAAACGCTAAATGAAGAGCTACTACATGGGGAGCCACATCGAGTATTTTCTTAGCAAGCCACGTGATCCCATTCACAAATCCACTTCTCAACCATCCAGTTGGCTTGAGATTAATTACACACCCCAATTAGGCTGTGTGCGATTCGACTGTAAGAGCATCGTATAATTGGAGTGGAAATCGTATCCTCATGTCCTGAGATAGTACACATGTAGAAAGTGAACTCTCCATTCAAGCTTCAACGATTTACAAATTGTTCCTCCACAATGTATGCAGGGCCGACTCGAGCATTTTGACCGAATCCATTGCAAACTTAAAGTTCAAAAGTTACATCAAACTTAAAGGTTAATAGTCAAAAAATATAAACACGAATCATTGTACTGTTATCATTCATGTGACGCAAGCAAGGTTATTTACCTAAAAGAATTTTTTAAAAGCACGGCTATTGCAAACTAGAAGCATAAATTGCATGAGAAGATTTAAAATACCAAGATTAAATCAAACGTAAATGTTAATGATTGAGAAACATAAATATAAATCATTGTACAGTTAGTCGTTCATGTAACGCACGCAAAGTAATTTACTTGAAATAATTTATCTAAAACACAACTAATGCAAACTAGAAGCATAAATTGCATTAGAAGATGGAAAGACGAATGTCATTTGTCTCCCGTATCATGGACTGGATGTTAATTTACTGAATCATCAAACAAAAATCTCCAATTAGGGTCACCAAAAAGGAATATCTGATGGAATATTGAGTGATTTAGTGGTAGAAAAGGTATTTTTTCAATTGATTAAATGGTGGATCTTTTAGCTCTTTGCAATTGTAATGGAGTAGTTATTGCAAGAGAAGATCGGTGAATCCTCCAACGCATTGCAGTTATCATTTCAAAGTGATTTAAGGTAGAAACCTAAAATGACGGTAGTTAAGAGATTTAAGGAGATAACTTTGGAAAAACAAGAAAAGATAAGATCCGATTCTCTCATAGAGTTTGAATTATTTGATTCTCTCACTATTTGAAGAATTGATAGAGTTTGACAACTTGATATCTACAGTTAATATATAAATATTATAAAATTACCTTTATTTTTGAAAAAATATGGTGCCCTCTCAAATTTTGGTGCCCTAAGGAGAGAAATAAACGGCTTACTAGTTGTGCTGACACTGAACGTACGTGTCATTCTTTATCATCTATCCACGTCAATGATGCAATTATGAGAGAATGCATTTACCCAACCATATATCCATGAGTCGAAGCCCTGAATGTCACAATCACGGTAGAGTTGGCGTGATGCAAAGGTACGGATCACCGCATGATGGCTCCTCAATTAGCAGTGGTAGAATATTGATCTGTCATACCAGTTTTCTAGCACCACAGCATTCTATACACATTCTCCACATAGTTCTCAACTGCTTGTATTAGGACAATAAAGCCAACCCCTCTCACCAGTAAGGTTACAAGTCGAGATTTTCAGTACTGACCACTCCACTCCGTTACCCAGGAATACCATGTTGTTTTTCTCCGACCCGATTACAACATTTTAATGGTACCTCCCGGCACTTATGTGGATGAAATACATGAAGATTTTGAAGCTGGGGGGCTCTTCTGCATCCTGAGAAATGGTGGAGAATGCCCCATGTCTTCTCTTCAAAGACACATTCGTGTTGAAATTACACCACAATGCCACAGGGGAATGGTGATTGATCTTATTCCAACCAGCAACCCCAAAAATCTTAGCCAGTGAGAAGGTAACAACCATGATGATTAAAGTGAATGAGCAAAGGTCAAGCTCTCCATGTAAAGCAACAACCAAATTTTGTAACATGTTCTAAGAAGACTGTGGAGCAGGCAATGTCGTCTCTAGCATCTTGGTGGCCTAAAGTGAGCAATAAATGTAAGGCCCTCAAATAACTTATGCGGGAACAATTGCAATTTACGTGTAATGTACGTGCTATATTTAAAAAAAATTAAGTAAATGGGTGCTAGCTCAGGTGGTGGAGCTTTTAAAAGCCCATGCATCAGGTCCTGAGTTCGAATCCAGTACACGAGAAACATGTAAGACTAAAAAAAATGTACGTGCAATCTTTGTGTTGGTTCGTACACTTCATGTTCTATTTTTAGTTATGTGGTTTTTGTTTGTTCTTATTTAATGAAATCTCAACAATAATAAAGTCTATCATCAATAGGCATGAGTGATGCGTGATTGGCTATGAACTTTCTTGTAAGAGGTGTGAAATCACATTGTGACATTAAGCCATGCAAATGTTGGAGAAAAGGTGAACAAAGGTTAATGTCAACACCCCCAAGTATGATGTTGAATATGATGTGTCTAAGACCAATCAAGTCGTTGCACTTGCCAAGAGGAATTGAGTCGGGATAGGTCAATGACACTTGTTTCTACTCTGTCCCTACCACCATAGTTGTTTCCAAACTCTTATTTGTAGGGAGTAAAATCACACTGTAATCTCCATTGAGGAAATTATTTTCCGTCTTGACACCGTCATCTGTTGGTTTACTGCCCACGCCCTTTAGCAAATAGATCCCAACGTTTTCGGGATGGATCAGATAATCGTGGAAAGAATCAGTACTGTCATCGTGTAATTCAAAAGCTACCTTGATGATCTCAAGATTCAGATCCCTTGTGTCATCAGTTGGATGATAGACTGGACAGGTAAGGTCATCCTTGAGATACAACGTGTCAAAGATTTCTTGAGTTCCCAAAAATTCCATCAGTCGGTTTGTGTAGTCTTTTTGGCATAAGAAGTAGTCATCTTTCAAGTTCGATATCTCTACCCTATTGAAATCCGAACTACCACTAACTTGGTATTGATCAGAGTGGCTGAGAGTAGTAGTACCTTGTTGAAGGCACCTGAAGTCTGTACCCTTGGCCTTGAGAAGGGAGTGGTGAGGTGTAGACCGTAGCTGTTTCTGCGAGACAGGTGCAGGTGGTGGTGGTGGATATTGTTCATGCTTCTTATCTTAACACATAGAAGAGGACGACGATGTTGGCGTCGATCTAGTGGTTCCGCGCTTCCAAAACCAGAAATTTGCTTTTTGAGAGGCCATAATACTGAAGCAAATATTGTACGCCCTCGCAAATGATTAATTGCCACGACATTTTGCCCTCGCATGGCGTCGCAATAGCTATGGTAACTAAATATTTTTTTGCAACAAACCTTCGCAAAAATGGCTTTTTGAGAGGACCCCGTGCCTTCGCAAAAAGGGAAATGGCCTTCACAATAGTTATTTTCATGACCACCATATTCTATCACAAAAACACGTGACATCGCAATTGCTGCTTTTAGTGACACCGGCTACATATCGCAAAAAAAAATGGTTAATTGTAAAAAGAGTGTTTTATAAGGATCCAAATCTATTGAAAATATAATTAACCTTCACAACTTGTCCACTTGTAAGGACCTATTTTTGTCACAACTGAGATTAAATCGTTGTGACAATTCAAATTTTAAAGGGAAAATAACCGTTCAAAATATATTATTTACTCGCAAATGAATTATTTGAAATGACTCTTATGTGGTAATAAATTGAAATCTCTTGCGAAAGGCCCTGCCAGTACTACTTGAATATACAAAAACTCATGTCGATAATTGAAATGTCCACCACACTACCACGATAAAAAAGCATACAACATTAAACAATATGAAAAAATAACAAAACAATTGTAATGGCATAAAACCTCTACATCCAAATTACATCAATGTTCCAGTTACTGAAAAAAAAATCCTAATGTTTAACGGTGAATGATACTATAGATATCATTTTCTTCAAAGACTTCAAGGCCATGACTTTACCACCCATGTCAATTCGAATCTTCATTAACCTGCGATAGTACATAGATTTTGAATTAATTCATGATTGAATGAAAATATTCAATGCTAATTTAGAAGTAAAATTATTTTTAAAAATGTTAGTTTAAAAGAAGTGATGGACATGAGTAACACCGAAGAAACTGGTCGATAACCATGAGCTATTAAAAAAAAACAGAGTCAAAACTTAAAATTGCCTGCAAATTTGAGAGAGCTAGCTAGGATAGCAGAAGTCGTACAAGTTGTTGACCCAAAAGTTGTAGCAGACCTACATCAATGAAACATGTACTTAAAATTCACATTTTGCACGGTGATCAACCTAATAGAATCACGAATTTTTAGCTTCATCAATTGTTTCATAATTTCATATGAGCAAAGCCTCCCTAAAAGAATCACAAACAACCATTAAAGATCAGCCAAAAAAAATATAGATGAGGCAGAAAAAATATGTAAACAAATTCATTAAAGTTTCAGTAAAAACAAAACTTAAAATTTCCTGCGAATTTGAGAGAGCTAGGATAGCAGAAGCCGTACAAGTTGTTGACCCAAAAGTTGTAGCAGACCTACATCAATGGAACATGTACTTAAAATTCACAATTTGCAAGGTGATCAACCTAATAGAATCGCAAATTTTAAGCTTCATCAATTTTTCATAACTTCATATGACCAAAGCCTCCCTAAAAGAATCACAAACATCCGATAAAGATCAGACAAAAAAAATATAGATGAGGCAGAAAAAATATGTAAACAAATTCATTAAAGTTTCAGTAAAAACAAATAGATAAATCGAGGAAAATTAAGATGCACTAACAAAGGAAAATCTCTGAAGCTCCATAAGAAAGAATCGTTCAACCAATAAGCAAAGATGCCTTGGCTGATTTCGTATGACATAAAGCAAGAATACCCAAACAGGGTTTGTAACTATTTTAAGTTTTTTTTTTTTTTTTTTCTATCTCGGACCCATTTTACTTATAACAAGAAATGAAGAAGAATACCAAAACAGGGTTTGCGACCCCATTTGTTGTTGTTGTTGTTGTTGTTGTTGTTGTTGTTGTTGTTGTTGTTGTTGTTGTTGTTGTTGTTGTTGTTGTTGTTGTTGTTGTTGTTGTTGTTGTTGTTGTTTTACTTTTAACAAGAAATAAAGAAGAGAGAAAATGATTGAATGTTCACAAACCTTGAGAAGAGGGAGATTAAAACAAAACCTCAGAGAAAACCATCAATTTGTACTCCACTCGCACACACCGTTCTACTCCAAGAATCCCTATTTTTTTGCATCCATACTGCGGATTAGTGAAAGGTGTGTCTTTGCTAGTGTTTTATGTGGATAGACGGAGGGCACTACGATTTTATGCCTGGTCTTCGATTATATGGCTATGGTGATCTCACCATAGACAAAGAAGACGATGCTTCCGTCGGCTGAGAGAAACTGTAGCCGAAGAAAGATAGGCCAGCAAGTTAGTAAACATGCTCATACTTTAATCTCATCAATGTCAACCCTTCGATCTCCTTTGAATCAACGGTTGAAAGTGAACCAATGAGTTAAGGTTATCAACATATAGATTTTAGGAATTCTTTTTCAAAAGTTTATCTTTTTTGAGATGACCCGCGTGTTTGTTTGCAAGGGGAATTCATGCTTATCCCAAAAATTTTGTAATTTTTTTTTTTACAATTGTAAGGGTTTATTTTCTTCTCACAATTATAACATTTTTAGACAATTTTTTTTTTACCCTCGCTAGTTATGGTTACAAAAGACTATTTTTCCTTAATAATGTTCGACATCTTTAGATTTGTGACTCACCATCGATGGAAACAAATTAATCTTTAGATCTGACTGACCATCGATCAATATGATAGCGCAAACATAGAGGATAGATGGGATAAGAAACGTACCTAAAATCCCCCCGATGGCCCACTTCTAGCAAGCTAAACATTCATGGAATAAAGTGGGCCAAAGTTAAGCAATCATCTGTACTGTAATACCCCTGAATTTTAGGGGTATTTTTAGAAATCTATAGACTAGTGTGGACCATTATTTAAGTTTATAAAAATAAATTTTCTTTATATTTAGAACTACAAATGTAATTCACTTTTTTAGTTTTAATTATAGTTATATAGATATCTAATAATAATATATTTCTTGTATGTTTATATATATATATATACATATATATTTGAGAGTAAAGTGTACGTATATATTTTTATTATCTTTATATATTTTTATGATAGTTAAAGTTAGTAATTAGTTGGGTGTAGTAGTGTGTCGTGTAACATTTATAACGTGACCAAACGTCACGTTTTATTGATTTTTACGTATCATGCCACCGCGTAGCACGGTGTACCCGCTACACCATAACAGACCTTTAGTCATCCCCTACCTCTGTTCATCTTCTCCAGGAGAGTTTCTCTCCATCCCTCTCCGACACCAACACAACCACCTCCGATTGCCGCCTCTAAACACCACCATCTTCACCCAATTTCGACCCAATACAATCCTAACCCATCAATGACCGATAGTTCCTCACCAAGATACCCAATTGCGTCCAAAATCACAACCCGATTCGATCCCGGAAAATCGCCGGTGGGTCTCCTACCTCACACCGGATTTCTTTTCTATCAGCCTATATAAACCACCCAAAACCCAGTGCTTCTCACACCCAAAACCCAGAGTCAATCTCACCCTCTCTCGCTCGATCTCTCACTCTCCCTTTCGAATCGCCGGAGACGAATCCGGCTGAACCCAAGTTCGACCGAAGCCAACCCAGCTCCGGCCGAAACCAGGCGACCCAGCGTCGTGCACTGTCGCCGTCGCCGCCATCGTCGCTTCCCTCTTCGTCGCCGTCCGTCCCTTTTCCTTCGTCGCCGTCGTCTTCGTTTGCTTCATTCGGTAAACACCAAATCTCTTGTTTTGAGTTTTGTTTTCAATGCCTTGCTCTTGTAAATTAGTTAAGTTGTAAAGTTTTAATTACCAAGAGCCATTACAGTAGGTTGAGTATGATGATTTTAGATGGGAGAATGATGTTGGGCTTGGTTGAGATGAATTTGTTATGAGGTGGATGTTACCAGTGGGTATGTTGTGGAGGTGGAAGGAAGTGGGTTGAAAGCTATTGGGAACTTTGGGGTTATTTTTGCATGTTATGAAATAATTGGGGTACCAAATGTCTCTTACGCAACTGTAGGGGGGTATAGGTTGTTGTAGTCTGAAAAAAAAAAGGTCAGAAGCATAGAATTTTTTTGTTGGTTATTATTTTAACCAGAGGTTTCATATTTAGATTTTAACAAAGCCTTTATAAAACAATTGTTAACTAACGACCAATGAATTTTCTTTAATAAAGTTTAGATGAACGTTATAGGTTATATATATATATTATAGTAAGTTAGTATAACAATCAACGTTAGATTTTTTTTTTATAAACCATATTTCAAATAAATTAGGAATACCAATGTTTGAAGTGTTATTTCAAGATGTTTTGCTGAGTTAAATATTCTTTATTTTATAATTAAAATTTTAAATATAGACTTTGTGACCATCATTTTCAAAAATAATTTCTTTTCAAATAAATAAATAAATAATATAAGCTTGTTTAAATAGTTTTAATTAGTTTTTTTTTTCAAATAAGACTATGCTAAAAAGTCTTTGTCTTGTTGTTTAGTAAGTACTGAGTCGCGATAAATCAGGAATGGTTGGGGGTTGCGCTTGCATTTACATCTAGGACTGTGTGTGTGCACTATTGTCGTGTTAGTAGTGATTTAATTAGGAACGATTGCTATTGTAGATTCCGAGTTCGTAGGAGGCGAGTTCATTGAGGACCCGTACTACGAGTAGTTGCGTGCTTGCTTTCGTGTGACGATCTCTCTTCCTATCCAAGTAAGTTTATATGCACAACACCTTCAACTATCAAAATGTGGTTGGCGTGTGTTACTTGTGTATCGTGCAACTGTTTTAAACTCTGAATTTCGAAATCTCTCTTGCAAATATATCTTTGAAAAGTATGCGGTTACTTGTGGCCATGTGATATATTAATGAACGATAAATGATATGGGGCGATGTACAGAGGATGCGTGTGAAGGCTACGACCGGAGACGCATGTTGGCGAGTCTCCATTGTATTTATATATGGCTACGGTCGGAGACGCATGTCGGCGAGTCTCCTTTGTATTATGGCTAAGGCCAGGGAAGCATGTCGGCAATTCCCTATGTTTATTGTGAAAGCTATAGAGTACTACCTATGCATGTGTGGGTCACAACTGTATAGGGGTGTCGACACTTAAGGTCTCATAGTTAGTTCA
Source organism: Linanthus parryae (assembly GCA_023055425.1). Classification (NCBI taxonomy): domain Eukaryota; kingdom Viridiplantae; phylum Streptophyta; class Magnoliopsida; order Ericales; family Polemoniaceae; genus Linanthus; species Linanthus parryae. The sequence continues at coordinate 13,015,195 of JALGPY010000008.1, read as the reverse complement.
GGGGTGAATTGGGATGGACTGTGATATCCCGAGAGGTACTCTAATTATTATTTATTGCATCGTGACCTCTCTGTGGGCATTCGTTACCCGCTGGGCTCTAATATGCCTCAGCTCAACTAATGATTAAATGTGAAGTTACTTCAGTTATATTGTGATTCACTCTTTAAGCCAAAACTCTGTTTTACATGTTGTGGTATATGCTTACTCAGTTTTTACTGACAAACTTTTACTGCGGTCGGCTGTCGCTATTTTAAAACCCGCATGTTATGAATAAAGTGGGGGAACGCGCACACGTGAATTGAAGATTAGGATCAAGCAGCTAGGAAGTATTTCATTTGTCTTAGGAAGCTTTTGTTTCAGAATTTAAATTTGAACAATGTCATTTGTTTTGTTTCAAATTATGGTTGGAGGATTTTCTCCGATTTTCATTAATAAATGCACTTTTGGATTATCGTTTGGTTGTATTAGCAGGGAACCGTAGGTTCCAGGGTTGTTTCATGTACCCCTTCTACAACAAACACGGGCTTGCACTTCGAATCCCATCCTACAAGCACAGTACCGAAAAGAAACAGGGTATTGGTTTCAAAAACCAAGAAGAACTCATGATCAAAACGATTAAGGTATTCAACAGATTGCAGTTTAAAACATGAAGAACCAGCTTTCAGCTCATGTTCCACGACAGAGAAAACTATTTGAAAAGTAATAAAAAATTATTTTACTCAACTGGTTTAAAATTGACCCTCTATTTTTTTTGACCTTGTTCAGTTGTAGCCCTAAGAAGGCTGAAACCCATGGACCAAATCTGGTGAGCCCATAAGCCCATAAGCCCAAGCAGTTTATGTTGAGAAAAAACTTAATCTCTCTCTCTTAATTCATCAAACACCTGTATTATTTCTTCCACCCAACGACTGCGACTATATCATATTCACAAAATATATAAGCAAGAAAACATCAACCCCCGACTTTCACTCCCCCACTCCCACCCCCTATCCCGTATCCCACACGCTCCAACCAACACGGCCGTAATACACGCGTCACGCTCACACGTCGTCAAAGCGCGTGTGTCCCGTGCTCCAACGCGCTACTGTAGAGAAGAAAAAGCAAACCCTAATCGCCGAGCTCTATATGACGAACCAGATCTCCACCGAGAACTCCATCGCCGGCTTCGTTCGTTTCACCAGATCCGTCGTCGTTTCGCCGGAATCCAGATCTGCAAACCCTAGGTGAGTCGATTTTGTAACCTCTTCTCTTTGTTTCAGTTGTTGTAGTAGTGGTAGGGACTCAGATCTGTGTTGTTTTCGTTTGAATCTAGGGTTTATGTGGTTCGATTTGGTTTTTGGTTGCAGTGGTTCGATTGAAGAGCGAGAATGGAACCGATGGATATTGTAGGGAAGGCGAAAGAGGACGCTTCTCTCCCTAAAGGTTCGTTCGTAGTAAATTTGACATTTTTTGTTTGTGTGATACGTATCTGTTTGATTTTTGGATGTGTAGTTGTGGATTTTTATGTGGAGCTGGTTTGTATTAAGCAGCTCAATAGAACACATAAATTTGATTCAATCTTTTTCGTTTCACATTCTTCGTTCATATAAATTTGATTTTTTTTTTTTGTTTTGTTTTTGTGTTTAGTATCTGTTTGGTTTTGTATGTCTAGTTATGAATTTTTATGTGGAGCTGGTTTGTGTTAAGCAGCTCAATAGAACAATTAGTTTTTCCAGTTTAGAGATGGTGTTTAGCTTGCTAGGTCATTTAAAAATCATTCATGGTGTTCTGTGTTCATGGACCTAGAAACAATTTGAGGGAGGGAGAGGATCATGATCTGATAAGTCGGTTGTTGTTCAGAGTCTGTAATTGGTCTCATCCGAATGATTCAATAAGCCAGCTTCTGTGTTTAGGAGCTCATTGCCGTCGTTTTTTTGGGGGTGTATCTTGGTACATGGGTGATACCTGTGATTTTATTAGTGGAGTAGCTGTGATTTTATTAGTGGAGAGAGATCACAGCCCACTCGGAATAGATAATGGGAATGGTTTCTTTGGTGTGCCGAAGTACCCATTGTTACCGAAGAAGGTCTTATTTGACTTATGCCTAAACGTTTTTCATAGTAAGATATTCCTTGATCTGATATTAGAGGTTAAAAAAAAAGACTATTGAACTGCTTGTGAAAAACATTTAGGACCGCATCCTATACAGTATACAGGGGCGGATGCAGGGGTGCAGACTGAGGTTTCTAAAATTCCACTAGAACTCCCAATTTCAAATAATCTAACACCACTCGCCTCTTGTATACTCTACAAGTGCCCGGGGTGTGCAAAATCATGCCTTGATTCTCTTGATTTTTGCTTTAGTGGTGAAATTGCCCCATTGTATCCGCCACTGTTCTTACACATCCTTATCAAATCCTGCTCTCATCCCATGTGCATTTCTGTTCAATGCTAGTCTTTACCAATGGGAAGTCTCGTAATGTCCACTGTATCCTCAATAGTCAATATTCCAGATATGGTGATAATGATTAATGAATCAGTATCACACAATATTACCCTAACTTTATATTGTTCAAAATTATTGCGGAAAGTTAGGCATGACTTCTGTGTGATTGCTTCAGCTCTTACACTGAGGAAGGACACCGGTTTAGTTTGGTTCTGGACGTAGATTATTTTTCTAACCTCTCGCTGATATAGCATACTGACCTTTTGAGCTACTTGTAGAAACCATGAGTTCACACATACAATAGTAAATACTACCTCCGTTCCCTCTCTTTCTCCGCGGTTTGACTTTTAGCAAAACAATGCAAGTTTACTTTACAACATGAAAATATATTACCATAACATTGCATCATTTTGTTATCCAAATACCGGGTCAAAGTGACCCGATTACGGTAAAAGAAAGTCAAACTGGGGAGATAGAGAGGGAATGAAGTATATAGTACTCGACATAACACACACACACACAACAATTTAACCTTTCCCTGGTTGTTAGTGATATGAAATGAATGTGGAATAGATAATGGGTTGAAGTAGGGTCCCACAAATTTCAAGGATTTTGTGTTTTAAATAAAGATGACCCCAAGGCTGTAATCACCAAATCCAATGACTCAAAATATAGGTTATTGGGTTTTCTTACGTAGATGTGTTATTATGTATTTATTATACATATCTTTATTGTAAGGAAGCTTGAATCTATCTGAATATATTTTGGATGCCATTGGATTAAAGGTCCCGAGCCATTTGGTCACCTTTCTTTTTGACAAATTTTGGGGTCCAACTTTCACACATTCTCTCTCCTACCTTTTCATCAATACTAATCATTATGATCCTTATTTAGTACTCTTTCCATTATACACACTTTTTTGAACATTTTACATTCTAGAGATATTGAATTTCAACTAAATAAATATAGATATTTTTGTCACGGTTTTATTAAATAGTGCCTTTGGGCACGGGTTATGCCCTAGTATATATACTTACTAGCTTAAAACCCGTGCCTAAAGGTACTACTTTATATTAGTGTGAAAAAAATGTTTATATAACTCTCTTTTGATACAAATTAGACGCACGGATTTATATATATATATATATTATAAAGCTGTGATGGAGATTGTTTCAGTAAAATAAGGTATGATGGAAATATAGAGTGATGATGAGTAGTGATGTGAAACAAAGATAGAAGAGAAAAGTGAAATTGGTCCCCATAAATTTGAAAAAGTTTGATTGAAGTTGGGGTGAGTTTAGTAAACACATTGCTTATGTTGAACAAAATGTAAAATAATGAACTGTCTGGTAGACGAGAAAACTTGAAGCTCTGAAAAGTTTAAACTTCATTGGGAAAAGCCTGCTAAAATCAAATAATAAAGCATACAAAATGACTGGAAGGAACAATATTGATAGAGAATTCAAGCGAGAGAGAAAGAAGTAGAGGCAGATCGAAGGCAAAGATCAGAAAACAAAAAGGATAAAGTCTTCACCTTGTCCGGCATTATTTGAAGCCCCAAGAATTGCTTTCCCGTTGTCTAGCCATTCTTCTGCCTCTTATATAAGGATAAAGTCTTCACCATGTTGTTTTGGCGTCTAGAGCTTTACAAGAAAGTTGAGATTCCTTTACCATGTTACTAATTTCAATTCATTATTCTTACTACTGTGAACACATTCACTGTTTTAAGTAAACAACTTCATAAAAGACATAAGCATGAAGTTTGAAAATCCAAATATAACATTTGATCAATGGATAATTTGGCATTACACGGTGACATGTTGCACCTGTTGTACCTGCAAACAAAACACTTGATCAGTGTTCCCAATACGATAAGAGGATGTGTTGCTATGAGTTGTCTTGATGCAATAGATCAATATCTCCAAGTCCCAACACCGTGACATAAAACTGTGTACCAATCCGTCCCACCTCTTTTGCACCATTTGGACTTTTACAGCTATTCACTGGGTCACTTTGACCCGATGATTTGGATAGCAAAATTTTGCAATTTTTAAATAATTTTTTCAGTGTTGTAGAGTAACTCTTATTCTACAAGACCATACAAAAATTATCGAAAAATTGCATCGTTTTGCGATCTAAACCAATGGGTCAAAGTGACCCAATTACGGGTGAAAAAGTCAAATGATGCATTTCAGGTGGGACGGAGTGGTAACATCCATGGGTGAGGACACTCTCTGTCTCTTACACCCTTGGATCAAATGTCAACTATTAGATCTCTTTTATTTCATTGATTGACGCACATCCAATTTGATGGGCTCCATATTCCACTCATTCTCCCTTGTCTCTATAACTTATTTCACATCACCAACCCTATAATTTCTACTTTTTCTCAGTTCACTCTTTTTTGATTTTAATCATCAATCAATTCATACTTATACCAAAAAATAAATAGCACCTTCAAGGCACGAGTTAATGACTACATCAGCATCGCGAAAGTCATCATTATGTTGTTTGATGATTTATTAAATTTTTGGTGTTGTCATTAATTACATATGACAATCTCGGGTAGCAAATATTGGGAAAGGTTCTATAGTTCGCTGAGGTTATTCACACTTGTCATTATGCTACGAAGTAGAACTCCCTTTCCCCTGAGTGGTATCAAGATCAAGAGCACTCGATGAATACTTTTTCAATATGTTTGTATGCTTGGGTAGTTAATTTCTCTCGTCTATTTACTAATACCTTATTGTGTAATTGCAGCAACCATGACTAAGATCATCAAGGAAATGTTGCCTCCAGATGTACGCGTAGCTAGAGACGCTCAAGATCTTCTAATAGAGTGTTGTGTTGGTGAGGACCCCCATTCATAGCTCTTAAATACTTCCTCGAATTAAATTGTCATATTTTAGATAGTGTATATTTTTCAATGAATGGCCGTCCTTCATAGAGGCTGTGTCGGTAATGCATTTTTTTTGGCTATCTAAACTGAGGCAAACTTTTACGGTGCCCGTTTGGTTGCAACCGGTGCCCGGCAGCTCAGGTTTGTTGCAACAGGACAAATTGTGGTCTGGCAAGTGTCAGACAAATGCCATTAAATATATCCGGTGCCCTGGTTGGGGTACCGGTGCAACTGTTTTGCCAAAAACAAAGAAGAAATCAACTGTTCCAAACACCCATTTTACGTTAAAAGAAAAAATCTCCTTACCTTAACAAGGGACAATACTGCCTTAACATTAAATGAGTAGTAATGTTTCACGGCAAAGTAGCGTAAACCCGCCTGCATCATGCTCATTCACCCACCTACTCCTTTCAGTTTCTAGTTGGACACAAACCCCCCGGTGCACTATCACAATTCCAATCTCTATCACAGAATCAAGGGGCATAATTGTCCTTATCTTCGTTTTCTTCTCTGTCTCTCTCCCTGTCTCCATTCTCTCTCCCGATCTCCTCACTAGTCACGATCACGAACAAACGCGTCACCAACCACCTCTACTCTCTCCATTATGCCTTTGTTTGTCGCTGCTCTCTTAATTCGAAAACAGTGATGGTGTTTGGGATCCATAAAAGAATAGTGAAAGTGGTTTGTAATATTGAATCAATAATAAAATAGAAGCCAATAGGGAGAGAGGAGAGGATGCGGCAAAGTAGGTAGAGTTCCCTCTCTAACTTCTCTAATGACCCACAAAAGAACACCTGGGGCATCAGATGGGGTTTGGTTTTCGTGTAACCCCATTGGATTTTAAAGCTTCTTTTCTCCAACCTAAATCGTCGGTCCCTTATCTAGAACCACCACATCAACGATTGCAATTCTCTCTCTCGAATTGAATCTTATGCGTGTTTGGTTGGGTTTGTGGTTGCCGGTTGGTCTATGAAAGTGATGGTTTACTCGGTGAAATTAGATCCCAAACCACTACCTGTACTTCTTTCCGATTGAGCTAGATTAGATTAGTTGAACACTTGATCAGCTCTTCAGATTGAGTTGGAGATTGGTCTGTGTTAAGGGTTGTTACTGAGTTTGGTGCTGGATTGGTTTGGGTTATATATATGACATGGTGGTGGTTACGATGCAGAACAGGGCGGTTTGAGTGCTGGTTTACAGTGGAATTATGGAATCGCTTCTGATCTCTCCTCCCTTTCCTGTTAGTCGCTGTTTGTTGTTTCTAGGGTCTGATTTTGGTTTATGAAAATTGGATTTTGCTGTACCACTTGATTATTTTTGGCTACTTAAAGACTACCTTGACAGGTTAGGGTATGATTCTGGGATTATTATGTTGTGAAATTTGAAGATTTGAACACTTAGGATGCCTCTATTTCGGGTTTTTTTCCATTTTTATTCTGTAGCAAAACATGCTAATCTGTGTCAAGTTAACTTCTCATGTCTCGGAATTAAAGAAACATGCTGATCTCACCTTTGATGCTGTACACCTGATGAACTAGATTTTTCCTATCTTGTGGAGAACGGTTTGAGAGTAGAGAGCGGGTGGCAGTGTGGGGACTGGACGGGAGAGGGAGATGTTGCCCTTAATTCTGTCCAATGAATCAACAGGGTCAATTGCTCTGGATCTGTCAAAATACAGAGTTTTCGTTGTCCAATCAGAAACTGTAAGGATTTTAAGTGGGTGAATGAGCATCTTCCAGTGGGGTTTACTGTACTTTTCCCATATTTTAATGGACGTATGTAATATGTAAAGTAAGTTGCCTCCTCCCCTTTTGCCCCCGAATTTTTATTTTCTTTTGCATGGACTCCTTTTCTCCTCAAATTATACAATACTTCTGTTGACCTGCATGTTGTGACACACATCTTCAGCTTAGGGAACACGAGAGCTCAATAGCAGTTATACTAAGTGTCAGTGAAGTAATATTTGCGAGGTATTTGACTAGTTAATTTGCTGCTCCAATCCTTCAAATAGTAACTGCCCCTCTCCGTATTCAGAGAAGTTTTCTTCCCATGTAACCTATTCATGTGTCTATGCGTTTTAGTTTTACTATCCATTATTTGTTATGCACTGCTTCACTTTATAACGGTGTTTTTTCCCCCTTTCTCTCAGAGTTTATAAACCTTATCTCATCAGAATCCAATGAAGTTTGCAACAGAGTGGAGAGAAGGACAATTGCACCGGAGCATGTACTCAAGGCTTTAGAGGTCCTCATATACCTATTACTTTACAATGGCATATTTCAGTTTTTGGTGCTTATCTGGCTGTGCTAGTATGAATTTAAAATAAATGTGTTTTCTAAATGTTCTAAATCAATCTCCTTTTGAAGTTACCTTGCATATATGAATAAAGTCTTGCCATGCTTCTAGGCTTAGAGTAATTTAATTGTCTCATGTATTAACCTTTTGCTGGTTGGTTCTGGCAACTCTCCCCTTTTCTTCTTTTAATTCTGGCGTTATGAACAACCACAGGTTCGTATGTTTACTTTCTTCTAGTATTATGTAGCAACGATGGTAACAAGGTTTGGATGGCCAACATCATGTGCTAAGATTTACTTTGACATCTGGCGGGTCTTTCTTGTAAACTAGAAATTTATTGACATAAAAGACTCTAATTAGCATGTTTCTAGAACTATTATATGCACTATGTGGTTTCATAAACTTTAGAAATCTGGATGGAGCTTGCCATTTTTGGGTCTCGGATGGGTGCATTTAGTTTATCTCTTCCCCTTTTCGATAGAAATTGTGGTTGGAACTTATAATAACTTGTGGCGCATTGTTGTGTTAACTGTACCGGGTGCATTAATGTATAATGAAGAAAGCGAACCAAAACCTTTCCGTTTCATAGTAATAAAGTTAGCCGGTAAAAGTTAGTGCTTTATCTAATCTCTGAAAGTCCAACACATACAGCCAATATCTGTAACAATTGTTGATCCCTGGGCTCCTAAGTGTTATGTAAGGATCATGTTGCAGATAATAAATTTAATGCCTTTTAAGACGTCAACTTCATTTTCTAAAAAATAAAAAAGGATTGCCCCAACTAGGGCTTCCGTTTATTTGAATTTCCCTCGACCTTTACTGTTGAGGGGTATTAACTGATCAGAAGTTCCGAACTATACATGCTTGATTTTGCCTGTTTTGTTTCTGTCCCTGCATTTGTTACTTACAATGGTGTTCTCTTTCAGGATCTTGGTTTTGGGGAATACATAAGTGAGGTATATGCAGCATATGAACAACACAAGATTGAGACAATGGTAACTCCCAATACCCACATTTCTTTCACATTCAATAATACGGTTAGACACATACGTCAAGTCGTCACTGTTTCTTTATCTGAGACGAATGTTCATATTACTTGCAAGTTGCAACCTTCCATTAAGAGTTAGATCTTGTTCATCAAACCCTAGTAGTGTAAAGAAATAGCAACTAAGTGCTGAAAGTGCCCTTTGGTTTTTCCTACTTCAGCAGGACACCACAAGAACTGTGAGGTTGAGCAGTGGAGCAGAAATGACTGAGGAAGAAGCCCTGGCCGAGCAGCAAAGGATGTTTGCAGAGGCACGAGCCAGAATGAATGGTGGGGCAGCCGTGGTGGTCCCAAAACGACCAGAAGATGAGGTTGGCCCTGTCCCTAACCAACCACCACCTGTGCTCCAGCCGGATGTAAATAGCTAACTTTAGTCCCGTGTTTAATGTCTCGAATCCCCTCCTAGGCAAAAGCATCTTTATCTGCTCTTCTGATGCTCTCTCTCTGTCTCCCGTATGTACAAATAACCACCTGGGTAGTGTACTGGATTTCTAGATTAAAAGCTTATATAAATTGGTATTAGTGTATTAAACTCTTGTTGAAATTTACCCAGTATTTCTGTGGTGTCTAGATTAAAGGTATATATATATATTGTTAATTTGTCGTGCCCTTAATTGGTTTTGAGATGGAACACAAGGATTCTTAATTAGATATATTAGAGTTGTGTAATGCTGATCCTTCTGATCTAAATAAGTCAAACGGTAGCATTACATAACTCAGATATTCGGCTGGAGCACCGGTAAAATGTTATCAATTCTACCGGTTGACTTATTATTTACCCCTGCTTGTTTGATATCGTAGCTCCGCCATTGATTGGAACTTTGTTTTCTTCACATGTTCCTAATAAGATATTTGTGGCGGAACCCTGTGAAGAAATGATAAGTTCGGTTTGAACAATGTCGTTGAAGTCATGAACAGATGCGATTGTCGTTTTGTTATGCTTCCTAGGGATGAGTGGCTCAAATTAGTGTTTGGATTATTTGTCAAGGTGAAGCATGTGGGGCCTCTTCTGACACGGACACGAGAAGTAGACATTGATCAATGGAGAATGTAGGATGGACCATGAGAATCTGGTAATTTAGGTAGAACGTAGGATGGACCTTGAGAATCCGGGAATTTCTTGAAACCATTACCTAACCAAGTAGATGCGGGACCTTGATATCCAAATGCTATCTAGTGATGGCTTTGTTTTTTTTGTTGATGACGTTAGAATTCGCAACCATTATCTTTCAGGTGCGCACTGAGTAAATTTTTGTTTTAGCGTAATAGTCTGCAAACCACACCAGAGAGATAAACGAGCATAAGAAACTCGGAGCATAAGAAACTCGGGCTGACAGACCGCATTTAGAAAAGTCAATACACCCATTGCGTTACCCCACTGTTCAAACTCAAAACTTCTAAACAAATGTCCAAAGTCTTAAGAATGCAAGCCAGATCAACTCAACTACAGCTGGAAGGGTGGCTCTGTTCTTTACTTCTTTGTTGTTGTTGTTGTTGTTGTTGTTGTTACTTTGATGACCATCCTATCTTCTTCTTTACCTGCGTTTTGATTTCAGGCCAAAACAAAAGTCAGTCAAGGTTCTTTTGCTCCTCCATGTCCCACAAGAAAGTGAAGTCACAAACACACTTCTTCTGTCTCTTTGATTCCTTTCTTTGTTTCAAAATCTCTCTCTGTGTTCTTTACTGCAAACAACTAGAAACAAAAGCATAAACCACAACCCCCCACATATCCAATTTTCTAAACGAAAGCAAGAAGCAACTAGAATCTCTCTCTCCATATCTTTAAGGAGCCAGCATCTCTCTGATTTGCTCAGACAGGTGAAAAGAGAGAAATGGCAAAGACCAGTGATGACTCCTCCAAGAAACACTTCCACTGGACAAACAAAGTCAGCAATGAAGAAGAAGAAGATGATCAACAAGAAGCTGATGCTGCTGCAACACCATTGAAGACCACCACCACCACCACCACCACCACATCAAAGGGCGGCGAAAAGAAGCCATCATCACAAGTAGCAGCTCAAAGAAAGAAACTGCAAGCCAAGCTCCGGTCAGTCCTCATCACCGCCTTCAACAAGAGCCGTCTGCCGCCGTTTCTTCCCACCACCCTCGGCCCAAAAGTCATCGGTACCCTCTTCGGACACCGCCGCGGCCACGTCCATTTCGCCCTCCAGAAGGAACCCAATTCGCCGCCAGCCTTCCTCATCGAGCTAGCCACGCCAATAAGCGGCCTAGTCCAAGAAATGGCGTCTGGATTAGTGCGAATCGCGTTGGAATGTGACAAAGAGAAAGAGGAAGATCATAACAAGGTTAGGAAGTTGCTTGAAGAGCCAGTGTGGAGGACTTACTGTAATGGGAAGAAGAGCGGATTCGCAACGAAGAGAGAGTGTGGGGAGAGGGAGTGGAAGGTTTTGAGAGCTGTGGAGATGATTTCAATGGGGGCTGGTGTGTTGCCAAGTGATGGTGATGATGATGAAGTTATGTACATGAGGGCTAAGTTTGAGAGAGTTGTTGGGTCTAGAGATTCTGAAGCTTATTACATGATGAACCCTGATTGCAATGGTGCTCCTGAACTGAGTGTTTACTTGCTTAGGGTATGAGGTTTGGCCATGGGTTTTTAGATGTTTAGGTTTGGTCTTGTTATGTGAAAATAGTAGTACTAGCTGGTGATACTTCTAAGTTCTAACTGTCTCTATGTCAAATTTCTTTCATAGAAATGGAAAGATTTGTGTGTTTCAATTTCTCTTGTTGTAAGTGGATGGAACAAAACTCGCCATTCAGTCTAGTGGTTAGGGCCTCTGAGACAGTTTGCAGTTTGATGTGTCATGAGTTCGAATCTCCCCCTTCCTCGTAACCAAAAAAGTAAAATAAAATTGGATTGACCAAGTGATTTTAGTTGGCTTGAAAATATTTTAGATTGAGTCTCTCTCTCTCCATTGGAGCTAAGATCTCAAAAGTTGATACCCACAAAACATGGAGGAGCTTTGAGGTTCTTGGTTGGATATTTTCCTTAAAATTTCAGAGGAGCAATATGTAATTGCTCAAATCATAACTAGTCAATCTGCAACCAAGGTTCTAAATCACGGTAACGGCTGATGTAGCGGTTACAGTCACAGTGCAACGATGTCTGGAAATATATGCACATTGTATGAATCGAATGTGTGAATCATTGCAAATGCCACGATAGAGTAGCTGGGGTAACAAAATAAAATAAAATAAGCATAATGTAACAAGTAGAGAATCGGTCACACACCAGGAGAAAATTGGCCGATTCACACATGAACTTGATTCTCACCGTATCGGCTGAAGATACTGTCACTTAACGGAGAAATGTAACGGTAACATGCCTTTTTATAAAACCCTGGTTGTGTCACCATGTCCAATCATTAAAGATAACTTAGGGAGTACATAACTTTTTTTTTTTTGCCTAATCCTGAATTCATCGGCTTTCTTGCTTTTTAACACTTTACTATAACAGCATAGCTAGCTTCTTTTGAATGTAATGAAAATCAATTAACACTGTCATATGATCCAAAGTTGTGTTACCCATGTTCCAATCATTGAATTTGGTGCTATCTAGTATGAATGATCAAAAGTTACTTGAGAATTCCCATAAAACAACCTTGTACCTACAATACTACTGTAAACAAAATTCTAATTGCTAACCGCAGATAAAAGAACTCATGACAGATTATCTTAGAAGTTACAACATGATGTTTTTTTTTTTTTTTTTTTCAACAATTATTTTACACTATCTTATGTTTTTGTGACCCACAATATAAAAGAGTATCGGACAGATATAAAGACGAGTAAGGCGTCGGTAAGATATTTCCACTTATCTGTTTATGCCGTTACAAGTTGCAGTCCTGTAGGTGCATTGTAACTCATTTTAATCTTCCAAACCAAACATTGTTTTCTCTTGTTAATGCGTTTGAGCTAATGTTTCTAGTAAGTTTCTTCATATATGTATGCCCTTGTTTTAAGGCTTTGGATTTTTTGTTTTCCACTTTTTAGGCAAAGTAAAAGAAAGGGGCCAATTGAAGATGAAGAGGTGTGTGCATCACAGCAAGGATGATGACTGAAAAATGGTACTACTAGTATCTTCAGTGTAATGAGTGTTCTTCTTTTGATCATCTGCACATCATTACTCATAACTCTACTGGTACTTAGTTGGACATAAAGTTCAGCCAACATGCTTCAAACAAATCATAAAATCAATCAATTGTAGGCCAAAGTTCAGAGACTCCATTTGGCCCATCATACCCACAAACGCCACTTGATGGTTTCTTGATTTATTTTCTTGTTATATTGCAAGCTTGACCGAGCAGGCTCTGGAGCAGCTCGGCTCGTTTACAGCCCTGTTTTCACCTAGTACACGGTGTTTGAGCTTCAATCATGGAAGCATCAGATAAGCATCAGTACAGGTGTTTGAGCTTCACCTAGTCGAGCATTGGCCCTAGCCCGAACACCTTTAAGTTCCGCTTGACGCTAGGTGAAGATATAGCCTAAGGCGAGGCATAGTAGAGAAATACTTGAAAGTAGAAGAAAAAAATGTAGTCATGTACACAAACTGAAGTTCCTGAAACCAAAGCCCCTCACTTCTAAATTCTAATTAACATTATTCCATGTAAAATGCATTCAAACATTTCTAGAATGAATCAAATAAACTCATATCTTCTTCTATGAGTTGAAGAAACACACATACTCCTCCTACATGAATGAAAGAAATAAAAGAGGAAAACACACAATAAAAATTTAATTTACAATCTAGGAATCATCTCTACCACTATCCTTATCTATGGTCTTCAATCCTTGGTTGATCCAGGTACAATGTTGTTTCAAGGAAGATTAACCAAGAGTCCAAGACCAATTGCTTCCCTTCTTTGTCCTCCTTCAGACGCCGCCGCCGCCAGTGCATTGGCCTCTCTTCCCTCTTCTGTTCCTTTCAACGTTTCACGGGTTCCTCTGGCGAGCAAAACCTGGCTGAATGAAGCATTTGGCGACAACGCGTGGTCCAAACATGAACACAAACCAGATAAACACGGATACGGAAGCTGCATCAGTCAGTAGAAAAACAAAAGAGTACACAACTCAACCGCAAAACATTAAACAGATGCAAAAACATAGTACTACAAAACTTCATATGCAAAACAAAACAACATTGTACCTGAAGAAGCATGGAAGGAGCCGCAACTGCAGAAGAATCCTTGTTAACAACATGGCTTCTAGTTTTCCTACCATTCAACAACGTTGTCACCGACGGGCTATTAGCCGTCGTTATGTCCCAGAAGCTACGCTTCTTAGCAGCTGGTGCCGGTGAAAGGAACCGCTGACTCGGAGTACTCTTCAACTCACCGCCGCCGCCTGCAGTTTTCACTTTAGGCCTCAAGCTCGCTCGCGTCACAACCCTCTTTGCCGCCCCCACCTCCCCAACAGCCGCCGTTTTCACCCCTTTACGCGACATTTCACGTATGAACTCCTCCTTCTGCCTCATCTGCAATGCATGATCCTTCCTCATTTTCTCAATCTCCGCTTCTAGAACCTTCACTGTCTTCTGTAACTCCTTTATAACCGCCTCCTTTTCTCCTTTCTTCTTTGAGTCTGGTGTGAAGCAGTTTCCTCCAAAGAGCGACGATCTTTTAAGGTTCCGCTTCTCGTTTGATGGGGGAGGTTGGGGGGACATGAAGGTGGTGGTGACAGAAGAAGGCGCCGGTGAGGTGTTTGCAGCCAATGATTGGGCTTGGACTGCTAGAAGCTTCTGTTGCTGTCGCGCCAGCTGCATTCGTAGCTCGCGATTCTCTTTCTGCAACTCGAGTAACAGCTTTGCCTGATCTGTTTCGGAGTCGGGTACTTGAAGTAGTTCCTCATTTGCATCACATGCCTGCAAATTGCATTTAGATGAATTAGGAAAGTTGAGAATCCTGGGGTTCCACCTCGAAACCAATTCACAATGAGGATAGTAGTTCAAATATCTTACTAGGGACAGGCGAAACAACAATGTCTTAATTCGTGGTGTCAAAGGGGCTGGCCCACCTGCCCCCATTCCCCCTAATCCGGCCCGGCCCCAACCCCCTCCAATAGGTAGGACCAGAGCAGCCCAGATAACTTTTTACTCTTAACCGGCCCGCCCCCTCTAGCCCAGCTGCACCTAAAACCCCCAACCTGCAACGGTTCAGCCCGCCTCGCCCCGGGCCGTCCCCCTGTAACCCCCAACTCATGGTGTTAAGAGGGCCTGCCCAGGCTTGAAATCGGCTCGGACCGCACTAAATGAGCCAAAAACTGGCCCCAGCCAGGCCCCCTCCAACACCCGAACCGGCCCAGCCCCCAACCCCTTACGGTTCGACTAGTACGAAAATGACCAGGCCCGGCCCCCTCTCTCACAGCCCCCCTCCAACCAAGCCCCAGTCCAGGCCCCTCTCTCACAGTCCACTCCAGCCCGGCCCGGTCCGTCGCACACTGTTGACACCTTGACCCCAAACTGGACCGCCCGCACCATTCCCCCTAACCCTGCCCACCCTCAACCCCCTCCAATAGGTAGGACCAGAACCGGCCCGATAGTTTTTTCCTCGAATTAACCGGCCCAGCCACACCTAAACCCCAGCCCGCACCGGTCCAGCCCGGCTCGCCCCGGGCCGTTCCCCTCTAACCCTATTTACTTTTTCCGAAATGACCATTTTGTCCACTATTTTTTAATTTGCTAATTTGGAGGGTGATTTGGTCCACCCGGACAATAAAATATTATTATTTTTGAAAAAATTAAAATAATAATAATAATAATACGTTGACGGGGTCGGCCCGGGCTAGAAATCCTGCAGAAAAACCCGCCTCTCCCCTCCCTAACCCGCCTTCACCGGCCCAGCCCGGCCCTTTGACACCACGAGTCTCAATGTTGGACAAACAATAATTCTCAACAGCTACAACTCTCAATGTGGGAAAAGCAACAATTCTCAACTACTACAACAATTCTCAACTACAAGAAAAATAAAGTAATTTGAGGCAAAAATAAAATAAAATAAGATAAGATAAGAGGATGGCGAACCTTGGTGCGGATTTCTTTGGCCCGATCAGCCCAATGGAGGGTGTTTTGGGTCTCGCCAAACGTGAGGTTGCTCGGGCTGATGTTGGCGATCATGACAGTGTTGCAAGCCCCGCCCAAAGAGTCCTTTAGGAGTTGAGTGAGCTTGGAGTTGCGATAGGGGATGTGTTTCTTGCCCTCCACCAAGGCATTGATGCAGCTGCTCAATGCAAGGAGGGATCTGTTTATGTTGGCTCCTTCGAGTGATCTGAGCGTTCTCTGGTCAGTTGCAAGCGCTCTTTCTGAACCTGCTAGGTCAATTAAGGAGAGCTTTCCAACTCTGTTGATCACATTGTTCAAAGCATCTTTAACTCTGTACTCAACCATCACCTGTAACATACCAGAAAAAGGCGATATAATCCCATAATTTCACCACAATGCATACAACCAACGCCTAAGAAAAGTGAAAATCCTAAAGATCTTTATTTAGCTAACCTGCAAAATAGCATGGGAGCGGGAAGAAGTTTCGTTAGCACGAGTTGGTTCAGTGGTTCTATTTTGATTTCCTCGTTGAAGTAATGCCATCACCTAATTTCAAAAAGAGAAAAAGAAAAGGTAAATCAGTAAATTCCAATTTCCACAATTCACTGTAACCTTATGCGCGATATAAAAGGAGATTTGGTATATACTTACTTCATCTGTGGAATAAGCTCTGTATTGAGTAAGACCTGCAGCCACTATTCCCTGCAATTTTTCAACCACTTTTGTCTCAGTAGCGGTAAATAATTCAGGCGTAGCAACAGAAAACCATTTATAGCGCAATTTTACTGTTTAACAGCTTGTAGGTAGAGAAGATTAATTTTGTATGAGCTGACTAGTTTAACTGTTTATGGCAACTACAGTGAGCTTACCGAATTGGGTAAAAACATCTAAGTAGATTGTGAGGTTTTTTCGATCCCATAAGACAAATCTTAGCAGACTCTCCAGGATTTTATTACTGTTACATTGGGTAAAAACACTATCAGTTTGTCACTTCTTCCATGGAATCAAAACACCATCAAGAGAAGCTGGTTTTAACTTTGAACTCTCCATTTGAAACCCATAAAAGGAAATAAAACTAAAATGGAAGCATCCCCGATCAACTATACGAAGAGTTATCTTACGCATAAATTAATATAAAATTACTGATATGAAAAAGCTTGAGGAACGAGTACCTGTTTGTCTTCTCGAAGGATAAGTGGTCTTCCAGGAGAAAGCAAATCTCTAACTGTTTCATTATAGACCTCCAAGTAGGATAGATGAACGACGTGGTTCCCATCAAAGCTTCTCTGCCTAATCTTGCTGAATAGATCCTTGATCGCCAAAACCATAACCCCAGGATTCTCCACCGTACCCAGCATCGTGTACGTTTTCCCTGCTCCTGTTGCACCGTAGCAGAACACAGAACCGTTCCGCCCCTCTAAAACTGCTTCCACTAGTTCTGCAGTCCTGAAAAATCATCATCCGATCTACAGTTAATTACAGAAATGACATTTAGTTGCGCTAAAGAATTCGAATAGTGCAAGGATTCTCCGAGGATGAAACTGTTGAGATGTCCCACATTGGACATTCAACAAAAGCAGAAAGCAGTGTCTTGGGCTACTCGTTTCATTGCCTATTGGTTTTGAGGCGGAACCCCATGGATATCTACAGAAAGTCTCGAAACATTATTTCTTACTAATGTCTACCTATCTGGCTATCTTCTTCAAAATTTCATATCCCAACAGAGAGGAGTAGAAACCCTTCTATTCGAAATTTTCTTTAAAAACAAATTGATAAACTGAAAGTGATAACCCTTCTTTCCGATTTAGCATACAAATTTGCATCTCTTCAAACCTTTTCTTGTTTTGGACTTGTTAGCTAATGACAAGTCCAACACAAGGATTTTTTTTGACACATTGAACAAGTTGATTTCATCCCATTTCTGTTTTTCTACCCTCCAAAATTCCGACTAACATTGAACAACTCACGGTCCGATCACAGTTAATTACAGAAATGACATTCACTTGTGCTAAAGTATTCGAATGGTGCAAGGGCTTATAGAGGTGTCCATTGTCCAAGGATGAAACTCATGCAACATTAGTTCGCCTTTCTGCCTATCTTCTTCCCGATCTTGTATCACAACTTTAGAGGAGTAGAAACCTAGGGTTTGGTTGGTTCTTTGGTTTAGCATTCTCTCATCCTCCAAACACAATGTAAAACTCCCTATTCAAAAACTCGCTTCAAAAGCTAACTGATAAACTTAGAGAGGTAACCCTTCTTTCCTAAATTTTTCCCTAATCTAGCATAGAAATCGGTATCTATTCAAACATATGCTAATGACAAGTCCAACATTAGAAAATTTCCTATAATTGACACATTGAATAAGTTGGTTTCACCTCATTTCTGTCTTTCTACCTTCCAAAATTCCAACTAACATTGAACAACCGGATTTGAGCACATTTCTGTCCTTCTACCCTCATCGCTCCGAACACATTGTAAAACTCCATATTCAAAATTTCCGTCGCCAGCTTTGAAGATCTAGGGTTTGTTTCGTTTACTTGCAGCAATCTTTTATCCTCCAAACACAATGTAAATCCCCCTTCCGGAAAAATTCGCTTCAAAAGCTGATTGATAAACTTAGAGAGGTAACCTTTCTTTCCTAATTTTTTCCTAATTTAGCATAGAAGTTGGCATCTATTCACACATTTTTCTATACAAAACATAAGCCAATGACAAATCCAACATAAGAAATTTTCCTATGTTTGACACATTGAATAAGTTGGTTTCACCTCATTTCTGTTTTCCCACCCTCCAAAATTCAAACTAACATTGAACAACTGGATTTGAGCACATTTCGAAAAAATTATTAGAAGCTGATTACTTCAT
Source organism: Linanthus parryae (assembly GCA_023055425.1). Taxonomy (NCBI): domain Eukaryota; kingdom Viridiplantae; phylum Streptophyta; class Magnoliopsida; order Ericales; family Polemoniaceae; genus Linanthus; species Linanthus parryae. The sequence continues at coordinate 12,996,612 of JALGPY010000008.1, read as the reverse complement.
TTTGCTGGTAAGTTCTAGAGATTAAATTGAAGTGATGAACCTCAAAGACCTATTTTCAAATACAAGGAAGCAGCACTTTTGAATGAATTCTAAATTCTAATTAATTGAATTTCAAATACAAGAAAGAAACATTTTTGAAAAGAAACAAGCAAAGAGATCTTACGTTGTCGAATAAACCTCTTGTTGAGTAGTTGTATCCGGAAACGAGGCATCAAAGGTAAAATGCCTCCCTCTGAGCCTCTTCAGCCGGAGATAATCGTTCTCCACCGCGAACTCCGTCAAATAAATCTCCCTCCGGTTAACAATCCTCACGCAGCACCGCGACCCGCCTTCCCTCTCCTTCTTCCCCATCGGCCTTAGCCTCACAAAAACAAGAATCCTCTGTTTCTCAAGAATCCTCTGTTTCTCTCCAATCATCTCCAAATCTTGCAACTTCTTGCCCTCAACACACCCTTTTGCCTCAAATTGCAAGCCCCCCATCGACAGCCTCCTCGCCGCCGCCGGGCACGAAAACCCAACATTCCGGTGGCCGGCGCCGGCGCCGGAAAAATTCTCCTTGGCTTCCTCCGTCGCCGGCGGCATCGGCAACACATAGGTCTTCGTGACTGTGGATCTGGGTATTGCGTTTTCTCTCATCACACGGCTCAATTTGGGCTCAATCGGCTGATTCTCCTTCTCTCCGGCGAGATCCGCCGGAAAAAGACTCTCCTCCGGCGGTCGGAAAAGTGGGTTCTTGAGAGAAGCGGAGGCTAATTTCTGCTGTTCGTACAATTGGGTGAGTGCCTTCATCTTCTCCTTCAATCCATGATGTGGGTTTCTCAGAAAGTGGTCTTCTTGGTCTGGTTTGAATCTGGGTCTTGATTCTTGATTTTCTGGGTAGGTTTTGATCTGTGACCTAGTTGATACAGGCATTCTATTGATGAAATCTCTATCCAAACATGCCCTTTTTTGGGTTTCTGTGAGGACCCAGAAGCTGGAATTGAATCAATTGAGAGAAAGTTTTGAAATTTGGGTTGGAATTGAATGGAACAGAGTGAGGGTTTGTTCAGTGTGGAGCTGAGTTGAAGAAATTTGGGGAAATAGTGATGGGGGTTTGTGGGGGTTGAAGATGAAAACTGTTTATGATTTGGGGGGTTTTTAGTAGGAGAGATCTGAGCCGTTGATTGGAGGGGAACTAACGGTTGGTAGTAAAGCGGGGATGATGCGTTATTTGAATGATTATTGCTACGGACAATATACTTTTTGCTATTGGTACCCCCTTTTCTATTTCAAGTGTCTTGCTGTTTTGCAACTACATAGTATAACAAGTAATCGTGTGTTCATCAAATTATTTTTCTTACAAAAGTTCGATTGGATGTCACTGGTCAAGCTTATTTTATCATAGTAAGTCATTTTAATCGCGAAGATGAAAACTCGTAGTATAACATTATACTTTTTATGATACATTTAAACTTTAAATATTTGCAAATAGGTGCTAATTCAATGGTAAATCATTTAAAACCTCTGTATCAAGTCCCGAATTCGAACCCGGTTATATGATGTCATTATTTAAAAATTCAAATATTTAAAAATATAATCTTAACTATGATAAATCATAGTAAATCATTTTAACTATGATAACAAGATACGAATTTATGTTATAGCGTATTGATGGTATATTAAACATAATCTTAGCAATGATAAACGTGTGATTATATTATATTTATTGTCTAGATGGGTATCTTATGAAAATAATATCTTATATAGCTTTTATAATAATATTATAGTATAATGATATTATCATCCAATTAATTACAAAATCGCAAATGAGTGCTAGCTCAAGTAGTAGAGCGTTTAAAAGCACTCGCATGTGGGAATGGATCATCTCCAGCCATGGAGAAGTCTAGCCTTCCAACTATTAAATATTATCCGTTCATATCAAAAGAAAATCAGATGTGATGAATTGGGTGTGATCTCCCATTACATGGCATGCCATTATCTTAACGGTTCATATAAATTGAATGAACGAGATTTCGTAGTTGGATGGGCTGGACCTCTCCAAGAATGAAGAGGATCTCTTCTCCCGTATGAAGTCTTGGATTCGAACCAAGTAGACGACAAAATGATAAGTCTAAAAAAAAAAAAGAAAAAATTAAAGATGGAGTGGCAATAGTAGTTTGCCCTGTCGCATTTTTTAAAGTAGCATGCTTCCAACGGTCAAAATGTGTCATACTCCAAACGGTCGGTTACTGAAATGTGGGGTCCATCTCACTCCGATGTACACGGAAATACGACCCGGATGCATTGTAAGGCTGAGGTGCACTATTATTAATGTGTACCACTCCAATTTGCGTAGAATCGTGTGGTTATCGTGTTGTTTGACTCAAATAGTCATCTAAATGAATGGTGGAGATAGAAAAGTCAACTATGAAAATGGTACAACAAGAACCAGTGTTGATCGAATCTGAGCTATATATACTTGAGTACAAGAGGTTAGATTTCACTTTTCACCCTCAAAAGATGAACCACAGTTCAAAGTACTCCCGAAATTTACCTTTGTTTTAATGAGCATTTAATAATGAAAAATTACCAAGTCAAAATAGGTTTAAGAAATTATTATTTTTGATTGATAGGATCAATAACTTATTCAAAAAAATATATAGGATCAAGAACGGTCTCACCCAGAAACACCTTATGATGTTTTTCTTAGTGTACCTCATTTTAGAAAATTGTTATTATTTTCCCCTTTTTTCATGATAGTTGTTTTAAACATTTCTTAATTTTTTTTACCGCATAATTTTACTACTCACGATTACTTTTATGTTATTTTTTAAACGGCATTATTTTCATACAACCCCAAATGTAAGTGTGGATAAAAAGAACATGTCAGATTACGTCCAATTACAAATCAAGGCGATACATGTAAATTAAGAATTAAGTCCTTTAAAGCTGCACCCATGATAAATAGAATGGTAGAAAAATTGAAGATACAACGTAATACTGTATTATTTATCCTTGATATAATTTGGATCATCATTAACCCTAGGAATAATCATCATCATGGTTGTTTGATAAATTTATGCAATTCCTTCAAAGCAAGGCCACCTCCATCATCAACTAATAAGTACTCATGCATGTATTAGTCTCACATTTTGGCACTTAAGGGTATAAAATAACAATCGTACGTACCTCCTCATAATGAGGTTTGAAGTAGAAGATGAACCAACTTTGAGCCACAAATAATTATTCTGTAATTTCAAACAAATACTTGCTTTTCTCATCAACATGCTAACCCTTAGAGAAACAAATAAAAAGGTACTAGAAAGCAAAAGCAAATGAAAAACTAAACCCTAGAACTACCTACCACCTAACAATGTTTGAAACAAAATCACACAAAATGTGCAAGCAAAGGCATGAATAACAAGATGGAAATAAGTTGCGCAACTCCAAAAGCTCCTCTCTTTAGGGAAGAATCGGCATACGACGGCGAGGGTGGCGGCGGCGGCGACTTGGGCTCCAAAACTTTGATGATCATCTTCTGTCCTTTCTCGCAGTGTCCTTCCACTCCACTGATGAAGTAAAACAGTCTCGATTCTTTAATTAAGAAGACAGTGTCGCCGTTGTTGGCGAAGAAGATGGGATGTGTAGATTTGCACTTGTTGTATTCTGCCTCCTTCACCTCCAAGACCGAGTCGCTATCGTATTTGAAGCCTACATAAAAAAAGAATACCGCAACCATAATGTTACTCATTAGTCATATTCTTTGAGGGAAACTCATTTGTCATATTCGTCATCTAAATGAAAACTAGTGTATGCGCCGTGGTTTTAAGCTATTTTTTGTCAAATCATCACATCGCTGATATGTGAGCCCCACGACTGATAAAATGATGCCCTACATCTTGTTTTTCTCTCTAATTCAAGAGCTCACGGTCATTCAAAACTATCCTATGAGTAATTTAAACGAACGAAGAAGAGAAAACGAACTTACGAAGAGTGTCGTTGACTTGGAATCGGTTATTCGAAGCCCATTCATTGTAGAGATTGGTGTTGTTAGAAGGAGGAACAACCCAACCTTTGTCATCTCCAACTTTTAACTCAAAAGATAAACCAGTGTTGATGAAGCAGAGTGAAGAGAAGAGAGAAAGAACAGCTAGAAATCTTATTGAAGCCATGTCAAAGGTAGCCTTTGATATGAAACTTGTGTGAGAGAATGAAAGAGATTTGAAGATTTCAAGGACTTAAAAAGAGGTTCATCAGTAGAAGTTTGTTTTCGAGAGTAAGAAAAATGAGGAGAAGAGAATGGGAAGTGTGGAGTTTCTGGTGGCAAAAGATTAGGGAGCTACCTAGAACTTATCTTTGACTTTGTAGAAAGTAGAAACTGTTTCCGAGAGTCCTACTTAGGGTTGAAAATGTTTGATAAACATTTTTGGAAAATAAGTAAAATCAGATAAAAAAAAAGAATGTGTTGACACAACTGCTTTGCTTCTAGTATAATTCTAAAAAATAAAGATAGATTCTAAAAAATGAAATAAAATAAAGATAGAATTGTTGCAAAATGGGGGTTATTTTTGAGAGAAAGCAGTCCTCTTTTTCTTCTCTCTCTTTTTTTAGAGATATGAGCGGAAGCAGACTTGCAAAATGGGTTTTGAGTAAAACATTATTTTTAAATAAAACTGTTTAAAGCAGGGTTGCATAAGAGCATCTCCAACAACAAAACATTCTTTGAACTAAATTTGTTCATACCCTAAATTTAACTCCTACACTTTTTGAGTTGTTGTCCCAGCAGTAGGCCTAAATATAAATCACTATCACTATTTTTATTATTTTTAGTTGTCATCATCAAACAATTAGTGGTTCTGAATTAAACTTGATTCTTTTTTTTAGGTTTTCCACCATGAATAGTAGTATTTAGTTTTATCCAGAAAATAGGTCTGGTGTAAATTGAAGTCAGCATCCACAGTAGTATTATCTACAAATTAGCTAAATTTTAGTGTAAATTCAACTTATTCATTTTAGTAGGGTAGATTTGCTCCAATAGTGTTGTACCAATACTATCTAAAACTATAACAAAAATAGAAAATAGAAGTAGCTAGGATGTGTTGACTCGCCACATCTAGCTAGCATAAAAGTAGGAGACTAAAATAGTACTTGGTTTAGCTAGTCTGCTGGAGAATGAACTTATTCAAATTGACTTGCTATTCTAGTAATAACTTCCATTTGAATAGTCTACTGTGGATGCTAATTGCATTTGGAGCTGATTTTGGACAAAACTTACATAAATATAGTCAAAATACGTTTTTCACCATCGGTTAAAGATGCTCTAACACATATGCCCATGCCTAGGGCACTATGAGAACATCATTCCCATGGTTGTCCCAATCTTTCTTAGGCATCTTATTAATGCTGCACCACTCTCTCATCTCTATGCACATCCGTCATATGAGTTTTCATCCGTGCAAAAACTCAAAATATCCCCTGTGAACAATAATTGTGCCGTTACCTGAAAACAAACCAACATTTTACATTAGGAAGTTGATAAATACAACACAAGAAACACTAACACAACAAAAGTTTAAAAGACTATAATGTCCTTACTTAAAAAACTGTGATATTTTAATAATGCATTGGAAAATGGAAATAATTTACACTCTGTCCTCACTCTCTCGAGTCTCGACACCTTCATCTTCTTTTTCTCTCTCATTACATATTCCACCGGGGCTGCGCCCCCGAACCCTACCAGTCGTCCGTGAGTTCGTTGTCGAAGACATTAACATAGTTGTGTGCACGCGTGTACTCCACACCTCCTAACGTGTACAACGTAATGCCAATGTCTACTTTGGTCGTAAGTAAATCCGATTACACAAATGATCGATGACACTAAAATCACCAACAATCCTCCCCCATTTTAGTGTAATCCTTGATTCACTTTTCCTTTCAATAACAAAGCAAACTTATGCATAAATGAAAATATCTCGAAGATTGAATTTTCATCTTAGTAAAATACATTTTCAAATATTCGAGTATAGGGGTGTCCTATGAATTGAACCTTTTCTACTCATGATGAATACATGAAAGTAAAATACACATAAGTTCAACATATTCCATGTTCTAACTTGACACTTATTTTTACTAGTCTAGTGTCCCTATCCTTCAATGAGCATATAGAAGCCAAGTCCCAACTTCTTGAAGCGGCTAAACTCCATACTCATATAGGTGGTTCTTTTCTTCTTGTACCTGCCATACAATTTTTCAAAATAACCATTAAGAAGTGTAAAATTCAACCTCCTTAACTTGCAGGTCTAAACACATACCTTGGGATGATCTTTGTGTTCCAATTTCTTCATGTAAGAGTTCCACATTGAATTCAGCTTATAACGTGGTATTAGAAGGGAATTGGGTATCTTATCATAAGAGATCTGTTAGATGGACGTTAATCCCATCCCCGCGGCCGACTTGTGCACGAAGTCCCTTGCTAACCCTTTGTTTATATGATCCGCAAGATTTTTTTGTGTACGAACAAACTCAACCGATATCACACCATTCATGATTAAATCCCGAATGATGCTATGTCTGACACCCAAGTGTCTAGACTTGCCATTATACACCTGACTATATGCCTTAGCCAAAGTAGCAGCACTATCACACCTGATAGATATTGGTGAAATCGATTTGGCCCACAATGGAATCTCATACACTGAATTCCTTAGCCATTCAGCCTCATTACCGGCTGCAGCCAATGCCACAAATTCACATTCCATTGTCGATTTAGTAATGCAAGTTTGCTTCTTTGAATCCCATGAGATTTCCCCTCCTCCAAGTAGAAAAACCCATCCACTAGTTGAGGAATGATCTTCCATATTTTTATCCAACTTGCATCAGAATATCCTTCTAGAACCGAAGGACTTCCACGGTATGTCAAACCATAATTCATGGTTTTCCTTAAATACTTGAATACTGTCCTCATCGCTTGCCAATGACGTGTGCTTGGATTGCTGGTATACCTACTTAGCTTTCCAACAACAAATGCTATATCTGGTCGTGTACTAATCATGGCATACATTAGACAACCAATAGCCCTAGAGTATTCCAGTTGAGACACAGCCTTGCCTTGGTTAGGCAACAATTTCACATTTGGTTCCGTCGGAGTACTAACCGGAGAACAATTTTCACAGTCAAATTTCTTTAACACCTTCTCAATGTAATGAGATTGAGAAATAGTAATGGCCTTGTTCTCACGTTTAATCCTAATACCTAGGATTACTTCAGCCTCCCCCCAAATCATTCATTGAAAATTTAGATGACGAAAATTCCTTCGCTTGATCCACTTGATCTTGGCTGGTACCAAAGATCAACATGTCATCTACATATAAACAAATTATGACTCATTTACCAAAGTCATCAAATTTGCTATATACACACTTGTCTGCTTGGTTCAAATGATAACCACTAGACAACACAATATCATCAAATTTTTGATGCCATTGTTTAGGAGCTTGCTTTAAGCCGTAAAGTGATTTAACAAGCTTACACACCTTATGCTCATTTCCTGGCATAACAAATCCCTCGGGTTGTTTCATATATATCTCTGATAACGCCCAAATAGGGGTTATCTTTTAGCCTGAATCGACGTGTCTTTGTGCTGGAAAACCGCGTTTTAGCCAGAATTCACCCTCGGAAAGCCTCGGTTTTAGGAACGAGACGTTTATTTGCTCTTCGTAAATTTCTGCATGTTTCGTACTTTTATTGGATATGATCGCGGGTTTTTTCATGTTTTTACAGGAACAGGTCCGGAAAGTGCATTGGGATGCGTGCCGAGACAGAACCGGGTTCACCTCGGGAAATGTGCAGAAAATGCTCGGAGCAGGATTTGACCGAGACTGGTACAAGGGAGAGCGGAATGGAAAACGGAAAGACTGGAGGAAAAACGAGCAGTGAAAACCGACCGAGGAAGCTGAAAACGCCAAAACCGAGAATCACCGGGATGCGCTCGGTTGACAATATCTTGAGCTTGACTTGGAATTTTGAAGTGAAACCAGGGGCAAAAGAACGGAGACGTCAAGAGCTTTTCGAAAACAGGTTATAATGCTAAAACGGAGTCCGGCCGAAAAACCGACTCGCGTCAAGTGGGGGTCCCAGACAGGTCACGCCCGAGTAAGGAGTCTCGGTTCCCGATGCCCGGAGTCATGAGCAACTATTTCATGTTCGTGACGATTTCCGACACAGTTTTGGCCTAGGGGTATTTTGGTCATTTTGGCACCGGGCCGGGGTTTCCGGAGTCAAGTTCAGATTTTGTCTCCCAAATTCAGTCAGCAGTTTTCATATGGCCAGAGTCAGGATTGGACAGAATTTGGAGCGGTTTTGACCCAGGGGTATTTTGGTAATTTTGACAAGTTTCGAGTCAAAACGCAAGACGGGAACACGGGAAAGCAGGAAGACACCAAGGAAGGCAAACCGGAGATTTCAGGCAGAAGTGTGGGACCCAGAAGACCCAACCGGGTCCACCAGAGGACCAAGCCGGGCTAGGGCAACCCCCTGCCTGCGTATATACGCAGGCAGGAGGTGGGGGGATGATGATTTTTTGGGCCCCCGCAGCCTTACGTATATACGCAGCCAGTTTGACTTTTTTTCCAAAGTCGGTGGACCGATGGCAGTTTTCGTAATTTCTGGCGCAAGCGTTTCGGGAAAAAACAGCACTATTTAAAGACTCGTCCAGACTCGTTTTGATCAACAACAGACAATACATAGAATACACAGCACAACCGAAGGACAAGTCAGAGCATCCCGGGAGAGCACGGAAACGCGAATCCAGATTCAAGACACCCGTTTGCTCTTCTTCTCTCTCATTCAAAAACTGTGTTATTTACGTTATGAATTTCAGTAGCTAAACTTCTACCTAGGTTCTCGGTGAACCTAGGGTTTTGTTTTCAGAGTTTAGTTCTACGTTTTGACTATAAATTCATGATCGTACTATCTTAATATCAGCAGCTTTATTCGTTATTCTGACTTTGAATTTGACTGTTTATGCATGATCGGAGTAGCTAACCAGAATTGCTACAGACCCGAGCCGGTAGGTGAAAACGTCCGGTTAGGGTTAGGAAGAGAAGACAGAATTTAGCACCTTACCCCGATGGGCCGACTAGCGAAGGGGAGTTAGGACTAGCCTGAAATCGTTGAGACCAACTGTTAGAGAATCTGAACCGGGCCATCAGGACAGGTTAGAAACCCAAGCAGCCTTAGAACGAGACTGCAGATAGCTTAACAGGAATCCAAAAGTCTGAGGATCGTGATAGCGTGCCGGAAAAGAAAAGATACTGCACAATTGGTACGTGGCACGGATAACGAGACTGCTGTGTGTTTTCATGTCAAACAAAGAACGAAAATCTGAAGAACCCTAGGGGATCCCGGGACCTAGTATCTCAAACCCTAGTTTTACAACCTTAAGATTATTCAGAAAATTCTCATAAAAATATTTACGTTTCAGTTATTTACTTTCAGTACTTAGGTAGCAAGCACACTCTCAAAATATTCCTCCTTTTTACACTCTGTTCGTTAAAACTGATTACTAGAAAACCTGCAAAGTCCCTGTGGGATCGATAATCTGAGTCGTAATACACTCTATACTACTTGATTCTTATACTTGCGAATAGTACGCTAAATTGCGCATCAAGTTTTTGGCGCCGTTGCCGGTGACTTTTTAGGGTTTATTTAGTAATCCGAATTAATTTTCAGAGTTTTTATTTTTATATTTAATTTTTATTTTTATTTTTCAGTTATCTCACTGCTCTTGAGATCTCTATTTTTTCAGGATGGGCGACAATACCGAGAGAACGCCAGAACTGCCCGAGACACGTACTCCAGCCGAGATGGCTCGGTACATCGAGGAGCTGATCGCAGCAGGATTCGCTGCCCGAAGCAACCAGATGACATACAACAGATCTGGAAAAGCGTTGGTCGAAAATTTTGAGGTCCCGACTGGAGGACATGAACGAGCTATTGTGGTGCCCGAGATCACCGCAGAACACTTTGACATAAAACCCTCCACCATCCAGACTGTGCAGACCCTCTGCCCGTTCCATGTCAAAGCTGACGAAGACCCGAACGACTTTATCGGGAAGTTCGAGGATTACTGCAATAAGGTCCGGTATAAGGAACTTGACGCAGAGGCACTTATGCTAATTCTTTTCCCATACTGCCTATACGGAGTGGCCAACGACTGACTCGAATCCCGACCACCCAGGTCCATCACAACATGGGAGGGGTGTGTCACGGATTTTCTTGCCAAATTTTACCCCGCCTCCCGGGTCATCCAGTTACAAAGCGAGATTTTGTCATTCAAGCAGAAGACATGGGAGACGGTGGTAGACACATGATTGATGATGTTGGAATAGATGCCCCAGAGGCAATCTAGTTTAGTATGAATTATTTGTGGCTAAAAATTCATTTATTATTTATTGGATATTTAATATAATGAAGTCCTTAGATTTAAAATTGTGTTGTTTATCTTAAATATCCCTAGTCAAGTATAATGATTAATGGGACAATCATCTATAGACTAGTATGGGGTTGGATTGATATAGAGATATCACGATCCAACACATAGGTGTGCATTAGGGAATGTTGCACTGGATTGACCCATCTCCGAGAAGGCTACATACACGTTATGTTGAGTCACAAGCGCTTCTCGCGGTGTAATGGTATTGTCATCCTTAGACTTGAAGTCACTAGATATTCTAGTTGTGGATTATTGTGATTTTGGTAGCGTTAAATGCTACACTGTAACTGGGTAGTTATAAAGGCGTGTACTGGATACAATAAAAAGCAAGCTTAGAGATTGTAGTGGACGTAGATAGAATTTGTCCCTCCCACATAACGGGAGCAAATATCCTAGGCCACTCGAGGGATAGTGCTTATAGAATGTCTGGCCAGACTCAAATAAATCAATATGGGATATTGATGTTATTTGCACGGAAAAGGCTATTCCCATGGATCGAGAAACTATGGATTGGATATACGAGTGTGACTTGTATGTCTCGTGTCCAATCCGGATATAGAGACAAAGGGATGAGACAATTACTTGTACAAAGGTTGTCAAGATGACAATTCTATTAGTTGGCTAGAATGGATGTTTTGCTAGAGACCGCTCCCTATTAGCAAATAGTTGCTACCAACTAGATAGAACCTATGGGGTCACACGCTATATAGAGTTGAACTAGATTTGGGAATTAATTAATTGGATTAATTAATTAGAAGGATCACTTTGCAAAACCTTGCAAACTTAGTAGGGACTAATTTGCAAGGAAGGGACTAAATTGAATTCTAGTAGGACTAGGATAAGTCCTTTAGGTAGTTGGCAAGGAGTTGTTGGACTATATAAAGGACCTTGTTCCTTCCTTCCCACATTACTTATGCTCATTATTGAACATAACAAAGAGTGGGAGAGGACAAAAGGAGAGAGAGCAAGCAACAGGACCCGACCGCCCCTTTGCCGCCGCCCGTCCCCCGTCGGCCACAAGGAGGCCGAGACCTCCTTTTGGGTCTCGTTTTGCATGATTCTTCTTCCTCTTCCTCTTCTGGGCTAGCACCAAGGACTTGGGAGATTCTAGGATCAACTCTAGGCGTGGATCAACCATAGAGAACGTGACACAATTCGCGTTTGAAGTCATCAAAGGAGAACCCTAAGGTGTGTTATTGATTTCTTACCCTTACCATCGTTATGTCTCTTGACTTGTGATCCTTGGAGGGTTTTGCATGGTTTTATGATTGTTTGTGTTTCCGTTGCGCATCCATGAATCAAAACCCTACAGATGAGATTGGTGAAAAAGTGCCCAAACCACAGTTTTGGAGACCCGAAGATCTTGCAGGTATTCTACCATGCCCTAGACAGGGAGAATGCTGACAGGATTGGCAGAGAAGCCGGAGGAAACTTCCTGTACCATGTGGACAAAGACGGTGCCTATGAGTTGATGAAGCAGTTAGCCAAACAGGACACTCGCCTGTTTGATGATCGCAGGATCACGGCCCGAGCCGAGCCAGCAGAAGATGACCGGATAGATAATCTGGCCAAGATCGTGCAAGACTTGGTTAAGAAAGTCTACTCGGAAAAGAAGACTGTTGCGGCAGTAGACAGACCAGATTTGGACACAGCCATCGAGGGGCTCGGAAACGAAGATGCCAATTACGTACAGCAGTAGTGGGATCCGAGCCGGTACAGACCGGGTACGAGAGATCATCCCGGGTTCCGGTACGGGAACCCGAATTCCGCAGTTTATGCACCGGGATTCCAGCACAGGCCACCGGCTCAGCAAGTCGCACCGACACCGCACGATCAGCCAGGCCCATCTGCACAGCAGTACGATTCCCAGATGAAGAAAATCGAGTCCATGTTTCAGACCATGGAGTCCCGGTTCGCGCATATGGATGCCCTGACAGCCGACATGCAGACGACCAAAACGTCACGGCACGCTTTGGAGGTACAAGTAGGGAAGTTAGCACAGCAGCTATCTGAGAGAGCACCAGGGAACTTACCCTAAACAACAGTAAATAATCCACGTGCTCAGGTCAATGCCATCACCACTCGGAGTGGATTAGCTCTACAGGATCCGCCGTATCCTAGCCATGCACGCGCAAAAAAATCGAAGGAAATCGAGCGCGAAATATTTGGCCAGGATAACAGCTCAGCCGACCGCCGCCAGCCGAAGGGCTCGGTTGAGAAGGATGCAGTGCAGAACGAAGAGAAGGAAGCAGAAACGGTGCCTGTCTCCAAGGAGGTGTCGTATCCTTTGAAGACACGAAAGAGGGATGATAGCAAGGACTACGCCAGATTTCTCGAGATTTTCAAACAGCTGAAGATCAACATACCCTTTGCGGAGGCGTTGGCAAAGATGCCCACTTATGCCAAGTTCCTCGAATATATTTTGTATGGACGGAAACGTATGAGCGATTTCGAGACAATAAATCTGACGGCAGAAGTGAGCAACTATGTGAAGAATGGGCTACCGAGGAAGAGGAAGGACCCTGGCAGTTTTGTAATCCCGGTGACCCTAGGTAATGCTTACACAGGAAAGGCTCTGTGTGACCTAGGGGCCAGTATAAATCTGATGCCGTTATCGATTTTCAAAACTTTGAAAATCGGTGAACTCAGGCCCACCAGAATCAAGCTGCAGATGGCGGACAGGTCCATGAAGCAGGCTTACGGAGTTATTGAAGATATTCTGGTGAAGGTCGGAGAATTGATTTTTCCGGCATATTTTGTGATTCTGGACATGGAGGCAGGAGACGTACCTCTCATTCTGGGCAGACCGTTTCTGGCCACTGGAGAAGCCATGATAAACTGCAAGAGCGGAGAACTGACCATGCAGATCAATGAAGACAAGGTGAAGTTCAACGTTTTCAAAAATTTGCAACTACCGAATTACTACGAGCATGAAGACATCTTCGCAGTGGAGGTAGTCGAAGAAAGCTGGGAAAACGAGGAGATGGATGAGCTTTGGGAAGAAATTGACAGAGTGGACAGAGAGAACGAGGAGAGATCCCAGGAGGAGCAGGCCATGCAAGCTGAAAACCGGACCAGTTTACAGCTGGACGAAAAAGGTGGATAGAAATTGGCCCTGGTCCGGTCACACAAAGAACCACCGACCCTGGAGCTGAAACCGTTCCCGAGCCATCAAAGTTCAGCACAGCCAAAGCAGTTTCAAGAAGGGCAGAAAGCACTTCTCGGCGAGTCTCGGAAGCAGCTTTTCCCGGGAAAATTGAGATCTCGGTGGTCAGGACCGTTTATCATCAAAGAGGTACTTTCATGGGATGGGGTTCAATTGGAGAATTCGCATGACAGTACAACTTGCTGGGTGAGCGGAAACCGGGTCAAGCCATATCTGGGCCCGGGAGCAGACGTCAAGGTAGACCCTGGCGGTTTTGACGTCCCTTGAGCAAACATGAGGTAACTGGGTCGGGCCATCGACCGTAAATTACAAGCGCTGGTTGGGAGGCAACCCAACGTAGTAAGTTAGTTTAAATTATTTCAAATTTATTTTCAGTTTTGAATTTTGAGAGAGGTAAGATGAGTGGGTATTGACTTTGAATTGAGCATGTGCAGATACAGCAGAGCAGAAAACAAGAACAAAACGGAGCAGAAATACTATGTGTGTGTATTTGACGGCCATCCTGTGCGTATAATACGCACACAGGGGGTAGAGAGAGAAAAAAAGTGAAAAATTGGAATTTTGCTGCTGCTGCGTATATACGCAGGCTGCTGCGTATATACGCAACCAGCAGTAAATTTCAGAATTAAAAAAAAAATATTTTTTTTACCTGCTGTCTGCGTATATACGCAACCTGCGTATATACGCAACCCTGCGTATATACGCAGTCAGCAGCGAAAATCTGGAATTTTGAAAAAAAAAATCTTTTTCAAAATGCTCCCTGTTTGCGTATATACGCAGTACTGCGCGTATTTACGCAAGCAGAAGAAAATAAAATTTTTTTTTATCGGACAGCAGCACGTTTTTGCCCCATTTTTCTCTCTCTACCTCCATATACAGATCCGTGGAGTTTGAAGCGAATTCATAAAATTTCGTAGAAGGAAAGGCAGATTTTTAAAATCTTGAAGAATCGACCCCGGTGTTCTGGCACACTCGACCATCACAGGGACTCGTACGAGTAGGGGATTTTTTAGGAACAGTTTTTTCTGCAGAACGGAACAATCGACCCCGGTGTACGAAAGTATACTCGACCATATGGGAGCACATTGTCAAACACAGTGGTGCTCGGGGATCGCACATTTGAAGAGCGCATATAGAGCCCGGAAGGTTGACAACTTCCGTCGAGATATTTTCTGACGACCGGTCAACGGTCCTTCTCCACTGGGATCTGCGAAAAATTCCGCACCTGTCAGAACTGACTCCGGGTGCACAGGTTCAATTTCTGTCTCTCGCTTTATTTTTCTGCATATGCTGCCAGTTGTTCCCATTCGATGAGGCAAGCCAACTCATCCAATCCAGATTATATGCCTAATGATTAGTACCATGAGGGCATGGCACCATCCAGTGTGGGGGTGGTGGCGTTGTAACTGCATTACTTTTTATAAAAAAAAAATATTAAAAATTTAAAAATTATTATTTTGAGACTGGGTGAACGATTTAGCTTAAAACTGGAGAGGTTTTAATGATAGAAAATTTCCCGAAGTGGACGAACTTAGGTGAGGAAGAGCTGCGAGAATCTGTTTAGGGGAGTTTATAGAGCCAATGCACTTCAGAAAACGCAAGTAGCTATCTCCCGAGCTAGGTATCCGACTACCTGCCAGACCACCGTCACCACGTAGTAGTCAACCCGCCATCACGGTCACCACATCATTTGGTAGAGTGATAGGCTATAGGGGACCTCACGTCCTGTCTCGCGCCTTAGGTCCACTAGTGAGCCCCGTTGATCCATTAATCCTTTTCTTGGTAACCGTTTGACCTAGGAAGCCGTTTTTTGATACTCGCATTATTGTTAGTATTTTTACCTTTCCTAGGCGTCATGGCACGAGGGAGCTGAGTCGAGGGGGATTTTTTGGGGTAGAGCAGATTTGTCATATTTGATAGTGGACGAGCTTCATTGTTATACTTGAGGGTGTAAGGGTGAGATAGTGACGGCAGCACACTTCAGTGTGGCGGTGACTCACGACATTACACCGTGAGCACAGGAGGAGAGCCGTAGTGCGTAAATTTTCCGCACGACATGGGGAACTTGGGTTGACAGGGTTGATTGGAGGACGCGCTGTGCGATTTTAGACATCCTTGGAGTTAGGAGGATCGGTTGGAAAAGCGCGATTATTTTACTGATTGACTACATGGTTCGAAATTAGTGTGGGGGTGGTCGTTTCAGATTTTATTTCAGTATTGTTCAGCCACCCCACGTTTTTTGGTTTATCATAGAGTTGGCCTGGTTTATTGTAGTTTATTGTGTAGCCCAAAAAAAAAACAGAAAAAAAAAGAAGAAAAAAAAAACGGAAAAAATGAAAAAAATGAAAAAAGAGAAAAAAAAAACGAAAAAAAAAAGTATCAAAGGCAGAAAATTCAGGGTGCGTGATTGATTTCAAAACGCCAGGCCGGCAATTTTTATCACAGTTTCACATTCGTTCACAGTTATGGTCGCGAGAACGGCAGTTACACCGGGACTGGGGAAATTGAGTGTCTAGAATCTTAGGTGATTTGGGTCAGTTTCCGTCATCTTGGTGAGGGAGTGTGAGATTGGGGTATGTGTGAGTGTGCTGTGACGTTTAGGACATCGCTTCTAAATGTCGTATCCTACCGTCCCAAAGCCGGCAGATTTACATTACACCCGGAGTAAAAAGCACGGAAGGTGTGCGTTAGGGATACGTTCGGTTTGCGTGCAAAAGCGGAAGTAAGTGGTGTTCGTGCTTGTTCCTAACCTAGGTTGGCCGCGAGTTCTTCCGATCACCGCAGTTTATGAAATCGAGGGGAATATGAGAACTTGATGATGTTCAGTTTGAGTTGAAGAGATTGCCCAGTCTCACCAAAAATATACACTGTTTTTATCATAGTAATGCTGTTTTTAAATAAGTGCAGTGACACCGCTCTGGATTGATTCGGGATAGTATGCATTGGTAGTATATTGCTGGAGTTTGCTCGGGACCAGCAAAGTTTAGTGTGGGGGTATTTGATAACGCCCAAATAGGGGTTATCTTTTAGCCTGAATCGACGTGTCTTTGTGCTGGAAAACCGCGTTTTAGCCAGAATTCACCCTCGGAAGCCTCGGTTTTAGGAACGAGACGTTTATTTGCTCTTCGTAAATTTCTGCATGTTTCGTACTTTTATTGGATATGATCGCGGGTTTTTTCATGTTTTTACAGGAACAGGTCCAGAAAGCGCATTGGGATGCGTGCCGAGACAGAATCGGGTTCACCTCGGGAAACATGCAGAAAATGCTCGGAGCAGGATTTGACCGAGACTGGTACAAGGGAGAGCGGAATGGAAAACGGAAAGACTGGAGGAAAAACGAGCAGTGAAAACCGACCGAGGAAGCTGAAAACGCCAAAACCGAGAATCACCGGGATGCGCTCGGTTGACAATATCTTGAGCTTGACTTGAAATTTTGAAGCGAAACCAGGGGCAAAAGAACGGATACGTCAAGAGCTTTCCGAAAACAGGTTATAATGCTGAAACGGAGTCCGGCCGAAAAACCGACTCCCGTCAAGTGTGGGTCCCAGACAGGTCACGCCCGAGTAAGGAGTCTCGGTTCCCGATGCCCGGAGTCATGAGCAACTATTTCATGTTCGTGACGATTTCCGGGACAGTTTTGGCCTAGGGGTATTTTGGTCATTTTGGCACCGGGCCCGGGTTTCCGGAGTTAAGTTGAGATTTTGTCTCCCAAATTCAGTCAGCAGTTTTCCTATGGCCAGAGTCAGGATTGGACAGAATTTGGAGCGGTTTTGACCTAGGGATATTTTGGTAATTTTGACAAGTTTCGGGTCAAAACGCAAGACGGGAACACGGGAAAGCAGGAAGACACCAAGGAAGGCAAACCGGAGATTTCAGGCAGAAGTGTGGGACCCAGAAGACCCAACCGGGCCCACCGGAGGACCAAGCCGGGCCAGGGCAACCCCCTGCCTGCGTATATACGCATGGCTGCGTATATACGCAGGCAGGAGGTGGGGGGATGATGATTTTTTGGGCCCCTGGTTGCGTATATACGCAGCCTTGCGTATATACGCAGCCTTGCATATATACGCATCCAGTTTGACTTTTTTCCAAAGTCGGTGGACCGATGGCAGTTTTCGTAATTTTCTGGCGCAAGCGTTTCGGGAAAAAACAGCACTATTTAAAGACTCGTCCAGACTCTTTTTGATCAACAACAGACAATACAGAGAATACACAGCACAACCGAAGGACAAGTCAGAGCATCCCGGGAGAGCACGGAAACGCGAATCCAGATTCAAGACACCCGTTTGCTCTTCTTCTCTCTCATTCAAAAACTGTGTTATTTACGTTATGAATTTTAGTAGCTAAACTTCTACCTAGGTTCTCGGTGAACCTAGGGTTTTGTTTTCAGAGTTTAGTTCTACGTTTTGACTATGAATTCATGATCGTACTATCTTAATATCAGCAGCTTTATTCGTTATTTATGCATGATCGGAGTAGCTAACCAGAATTGCTACAGACCCGAGCCGGTAGGTGAAAACGTCCGGTTAGGGTTAGGAAGAGAAGACAGAATTTAGCACCTTACCCTGATGGGCCGACTAGCGAAGGGGAGTTAGGACTAGCCTGAAATCGTTGAGACCAACTGTTAGAGAATCTGACCCGGGCCATCAGGACAGGTTAGAAACCCTAGCAGCCTTAGAACGAGACTGCAGATTTAGGCAGCTTAACAGGAATCCAAAAGTCTGCAAGATCGTGATAGCGTGCAGGAAAAGAAAAGATACTGCACAATTGGTACGTGGCACAGATAACGAGACTGCTGTGTGTTTTCATGTCAAACAAAGAACGAAAATCTGAAGAACCCTAGGGGATCCCGGGACCTAGTATCTCAAACCCTAGTTTTACAACCTTAAGATTATTCAGCAAATTCTCATAAAAATATTTACGTTTCAGTTATTTACTTTCAATACTTAGGTAGCAAGCACACTCTCAAAATATTCCTCCTTTTTACACTCTGTTCGTTAAAACCGATTACTAGAAAACCTGCAAAGTCCCTTTGGGATTGATAATCTGAGTCGTAATACACTCTATACTACTTGATTCGTATACTTGCGAATAGTACGCTAAATTGCGCATCAATCTCCTCATCCAAATCACCATTCAAGAATGCAGTTTTCACATCCATTTGGTGAATAACAAGATTATGTATAGCTGCAAGAGCTATTAATAATCTAATCGTGGATATCCTAGCAACAGGAGCATATGTATCAAAGTAGTCGATACCCTCTTTTTGTTTAAAACCACGTACAACCGGTCGGGCCTTAAACTTTTCAACGGTACCATCTACTTTCATCTTCTTGTTGAAGATCCACTTGGCATCAAGTGGTTTCAACCCAGGAGGCAAATCAGATAATTCCCAAGTCCCATTTTGCATGATCAAATCCATCTCATCATCTATTGCTTCTTTCCAGAATGCAACATCACGATATGCCATAGCCTCACTATAGGTTCTAGGATCCTCCTCTATGCTAAAACAATAAGCATACTGAGTATGAATCTCATCCCTAGATCCCTCAACTAAATATAGTTGAAAATCAGAACCATACTCTTTGATGCCATGTTAACAGCTTGGGGAGAAGCTATGTTAACATAGCTACTCTACCTCTTTTACTCTTTCTTACTTCAGGTAAAGTGATGGCGTCACTTGTTCCTTCATTTTGAGCATTGCTCAAATTCGGAACCAAGTCCTTTGGACTAGGTATAGAATAAAACCTTTCTTCATCAAAGATAGCATCTCTTGACTCTATTACAGTATTAATGGATACTGATTCACTAGGTTCAATCACATAGAACCTAT
The DNA here is from genome assembly GCA_023055425.1 of Linanthus parryae. Lineage (NCBI taxonomy): Eukaryota > Viridiplantae > Streptophyta > Magnoliopsida > Ericales > Polemoniaceae > Linanthus > Linanthus parryae. The sequence goes on along the minus strand of JALGPY010000008.1, from coordinate 12,977,142 downwards.
AAGCCATGGAATGCATGGCATATCCAATGAAGATGCAATCTATACACCTTTCGCCAAGATTCTTTCTCTTGGGTTCATTGAGCCTAACAATGGCTCTACAGCCCCAAACTCTCAAATAATGCAAGTTTGGAGGTTTAGCATACCAAAGTTCATATGGGGTAATTTTGTTCCTTTTGTTAGGAACTCTATTAAGCAAATAGCAAGCTGTTAACATAGCTTCTCCCCAAAATCCATCACTCAAACCCGAGTAGGAAAGCATGGAATTAACCATCTCCTTTAGAGTTCGATTCTTCATCTCATATACACCATTTTGTTGAGGTGTATAAGGAGCAGTGGTTTGGTGAATAATACCAACCTCTTGGAAATACTTAGGATCATAATATTCGCCTCCTGTATCCGTGCGTAAAATCTTTATTAAACCTTTCTTTTGCAACTCAACTTCAGTTTTGTATGTCTTGAATTTATCTAAAGCTTCATCTTTAGAGTGTGACAAGTACACGTAGCAAAACCGAGTAGCATCTTCTATAAATGTAATAACATACTTTTTGTTTCCTACAGACGGTGTTGCATGAAAGTCAAATAGATAACTATGAATTAATTCAAGCACCTTAGAGTCCCTTTTAACATCCTTAAAAGGTTGTCTAGTTATCTTGGTCAGCATACAAGTTTTACACCTTTCAGTATTAATATCAAATGAAGAAATTAGACTCATTTTGGACATATGTTGTAACCTTTTAAAGTGTACATGACCTAAACGTGCATGCCAAAGTGTTGACTTATCAATACTAGTACTAGGAACGTAAACTGAATTGTTACCAAAAGGAGCTACAAGCTGTTTGAGCCTCTGCACGCTCGCAAGGAACTCTTGGGCTTTAGCTGGTGTAGTACCTGCAGGAGTAGCCTGATACAGCTCTCCCAGGAAAGCAGCCAACTCTTTGAATGATTTCCCTTTATCTTATGGAGACAGCTCTAACACTCGCACAAAAGCAGCAGTGAAAGACACACGGACTTTCATGAGCCACTCCAAGCAGGCTTGATCAATATCTACATATAAAAGTGCGATAAAATACTCAGCAAAATGCGGGTTTAAAATCGAGGTATGGTAAGTAAATACAAGGTTGGGCTTAACAGTTCCTTCGATAGTTTGCTAAAGGGGAGCGATGGGAAATGTCGCCCGCAAGCTAGCACTAGTTCTGACGGTCATTTCCTCATCATCTCTAGCCCCACGTGCAAAATACACTTCAGGGATCACCAAGTCCCTCCTTACAGCAACAAGGGATGCGGTTTGCATGCCCCATATCTCGAATGGATTCCCGGAAGAAAGAACGTCCAAATCCAAAACAAGATCACCCGGAAAAAGGGAAAACCTGGGAAGAATCGGTGTGGAAGAGGGGCCACCCTAATTTAGTTCAGTTGTACAGATGCCCTCGGTGAGGGAAGGGGCCTGCTGGGGAAAGAATCTGGAACATTAGTAGTAATTCCCCTCGCGCAAGGAGCACGTTCTCTTAACACCACATCTCCCCTGGGGGGATTGCTTTCTCCAAAACCCTCCCCACGAGCAACATTATTCACGGGAGACACATCTTGTTCAGTGCGTAAGTTTTGTGAAATACCTTCTTCATCTGAAAAGATGAGTATAGATGGCTCTTCATTCTGCTTCTCAATGCGCGCAAGGCGTCTGCCTTCGGCAACACGCTTGCACACCACGACCTCCCATGTCTCCCCTTTGCCAGGAGTTTCACCTGACATAAAATAAGAATAAAAGCTTCATGCAATCAACATGCATAATTAACAAGAAAATAGGTATGTCTCTTACGTGTTGAGGATCTCGAGCTTGCTTGACCGGTCGTTCCAACGCGAGGGCGCTTTGGTTCTCGCATGAGTATCTCACTAGAATGAGCTTCATAAGGAAGTCTCGTTCTTATGGATCTCTTCCCATTAGAGGACAGGAAAGCTAATAGTGCATCAGAAACTAACAACCGAACTTCGGGAGGCATAGGCATTGCTGGCTTAATATGGTTGTCGAGAATGAATGATCCTTGCAAGGATGCTCTATTCTCATATATGCGAGAAGCAAAACTCGCGCTTCTATCTCCGGACGCAAAACGCCTCAAACAACACTAAAGGCAAGAAACCAGTTAAAAATAAGATGGTAAGCAGGTTTGTACATAAAGGGAGCAAAGAAGCGTGGGCATACCTGAACAAAAGAATGGGAATACTTGGCCTTAGCCGTAAAGGATTTACGCTTAGCAATTTCAATATTTTCCTCAAGAATTAGTTGGGCGCATAAATGTCGATCCTTAGCCAGCAGGGAAAAGTAGCCATAACTGCAATCATCACGGCTACGGAGTGCCTCAAAAGGATACTCATTGGTTGAAAATATGGGTATCGTGTTAGGAGAAGGGATATCATGTAGGTTGAGCAGGAAACGGGTCTGGAAGTTCCAGAAGGATACCCAGTTTGGGGTATTCCTACCGCTCCTTTCATGCGAAGGTTGGATCAAAGGAAGCTCAGCATAAAGGGAGGACACACCCTTGCCACACAGAAGACTGTCATAACAGCCCCAGTCAACGGGTTCGGGCCACAGTGAAGGAGCGACGACGTCATACCCAAATTGGGGACTAACGCGAACAGGATCATATGGCACGGTAACTTGTTCATAGTCACCGGAAAACTCGGTGTCTAACATGTATTCAGGTAGCGCAGGAAGAAATCCTCTTCGAACCCGGTTCACAAACCTGCTGAAAGACCAATCACCTTTAGTTATGTGCTCAACGGAAAGAGTCTTATCCTGCTTCGGATATAAGTCCTCCCAGAAATCTATATTCTCATCCTTCAAACGGGCAGTATAGGGTCGACGCGCAAAGAAGCGAGCATCGTTGACTATCAAGGCGAATGTCCGTTGAGGAGCTTCTATATTATAGCAGCGCTACGCTCGAGGACTCTGGAAGATATGAGGGATGCTAGGAGTATTCCAAAGGCCCACTTTCACGGGAATAAGGGCATACCCAGGACATCTCTCGAAGGCCCACAGGGACAGAAAGCAGTGTTCACAAAGGTACAAACGTCGACCCTTCCTCGCGACTGTTCGACATGAGCAACGGCCAAGTCAAGACGGTGATACAAAGAGCCCAGTACGAGTGGGCCTAGGGCTACCTTTTGTGTAAGGGATAACTTCACTGCGATCGGAAGCACGTGCATAAAGACTCCGTCATGGGCAAACCCATCTATCAAGTAGCGCGACAACCACACACAGATATAGCCGCAAAGGGTAAAATGAAACCCTTTTCCTACGACACTAATGACCGCCTTCGGGTCTTTGTCCCGCCACTCGCGAGCCACGGAGGGATCAATAAAGTCTTTAAAGAAGTACATGAGGCATTTTGACAAAGTGTTATTTGGACCGGAGGATATACGTGGGAATTCTCCACAAGGTTTGGTCGCTCCAGGCATCCATTTCGAGCCGGTCCTTCCTATATCCGCTATAAGGACCTTCGTATCTTCAAATAATTGAATCTCGTCTGGTTCGATCAAAGGCGCTAAGGGATCAATGATTCCCATGCTTGGGAGGTTCAGCAAGACCTCCACATCCTCCAAGGTAGGAGCAACTTCAAGATGGGAGAGATGAAAAGTGTGGGTCTTCCTGGAATACCTGGAAAATAGTGTCTGGAGCATGGTACTATCACGCCAGATACGGGGACCTTTGGTTGCACGAACGGCGTAAAAAATATTAGCGCGATTCAGGTCTGGCGCGTAATAACAAAGGATATGTTCCGTCCATTCCTCCATCCAGTCAAAACCCTCCATGAAGGACTGTGGAAAAATGTCAGTAAAGCCATAAAAGCCAGCCTCCACGCCAAGGCACTGCACATCCCCAGCATTAACCACGTCCAAATCATATCTCACTGGTTCGGGAACAAGTTGCAGGGCATCATTCAATGGGGATGCTTGGAGAGGGGATGCCATAATGGTGGCTGCATAAAAATCGTCACCCCCAAGATAGGGGGCTTTGTACCACAATTCGCTAGGCAGTTCTGGAACTACAGCGGCTTTCTTGGGAGCCATCGCTACAAACGCTTGAACTACAAACGCTTGAATGAATGTTTTGTTTAAACGAAAGCAAGGCAAGAAAGTCTCAATCAAAGGCATATGAGGGTTTAAATAAACCCCCAAAGAGCCGCAACCCTTGAGTACTAATGAGTCAGTAAACGCTTCGGAATCTGGAAGATTTGACGTTTGATCTATCCCTGCCTCGAAAGTAGGCGAATTTGGATGACGTTTGATTAACTCGGCAGAAGCCACGCTTCATCAAAGGCTAAACGGCGCTTCCCGAACCCTAGGCTATCATGGATATGACTGAGGGATATGGGGATTCGAATTCAAAATTCAAAGAGTTTGTGTGAACTTCACGCACGGTTGATTTTGCGCGACTTCACAACAGAAGAGCGCGTGACAATCGCGCAAAAGGGGGCTATTGTAGATACTGCTTTCTAGACAGGCGGATCATTACCACATGGCAGCCATCCAGCACACCCATTTGTGCTCCATCCACACCGGATCACCACCCGTGCTGATCCACGTGGGGGCAACGAGACAGGGCCCCCCGCGCACCATAACACAGGATTTGTAGGGACTTAGTGGTTTGGAGGCTAGGGTAAGGTCCGTCGCGCGCATGCGACAACCAAGCTTGCGCGCGACCTCTGGTAACTGAATGAGAGATCCTAGGCTTACGTGTCCCATTAATGCGGCTGATCTCATAACGGTCTCCGATACTTGCGGGCAGATATGTAACGGTTCCTATATACACGGTCGAACGTGCCGTTGGGGGTCTATCTTTAAGCTGCCATTTATGGTGCATTAACCCCTCAATGGTCACTTCCCCACTATATATAGGATCTTTATGCTCTCCGTTGCGACACAAGTGACATACTGGTCCAGTACCATAGCTTACTGTCTCTCTCTCACAAGCAGTTACTAGTGCTTACCCTCTCCCTACACACACTCTACAATTCTCTGTGTTCTTGTTCTCTACTCGCGTTGTATACTTGGATATCTCTCGTGGATTTCCTTGTACACAATAGTTTATCAAAGCATTACTAATTTCTTACCAGTTAACAAGTAGTGCACAATTTTTTTTAGGAATTGAGTTAACAAGAACTAGTGGAATGGAAATAAGTAATATTTCTGAAATCTTCAACTACAGGTCAAGTGATCAACATTCATATTAATCATTAGGTTTACGAATTTGGGAAGAGAAGTATATATATGTGTGCATAATTCGGGAGTAATTATTGCCTGCTCCAAGAGCAAATATGATATGGTGCTCTAAGCAATACATCACAGAACACGTCAGGAACATGTAAGAATTCACTTTCTTTTATCTGTCACTCATTCTCTTTCCTCCTGATGTGTCATGTGTTGTATGGTTAGAACAAGTGACAAGTCACCGGCACTGCCCCTGATTTGGCCAAAAATCGACTGTTTAGAGGTCGAAATCATCAATTTTCTATTTTTCTGAATATGTATTTATTAAAATAGGATGTTATTTAATCCTGATTTGGTTAGATATTTCAGCTGAGTATTTCATTGTGTTATAATTATTATTTAACATTAACTTTAGGATTGTTATCATATCTTGATAATTAGACTTTTTAGCTATTTAAGTCCGACTTGTGGTCTGATTTTCATATGTTATGGATTATTGAATTATTTTCAAACCTTAGAGACAATTTCTCTCGGTTTATGTATTTCCTTTAGATTGCTTCTTGCTGCTCCCAAAAAGGTCTGATTAAGTCTGGCGCTAGTTGGTATCTGAGCTCTGAGCTCCTTGGGAAGAAGATCATCATAACCATGGTGCGTGGACGACCTGAAGGCTGCGGGCAGGTTTCGGTTGAGGAAGCCCCCCTACGGGAACGTAACGTACATGCCGTTATGATGACAAAAGATCTGCAGAGGCAACAACCGGATATGCAAATGCAGATTGCAGTGTTAGCCCAGCGCCTAGCAGTGCGGAATTTGCAACGATAAGTTGCGAAGCTAACCCGACGCTCGACGGCGCAGAATTGAAAAGATCGCAAGGTCTTTGATCGTTACTTGCAGCCCGCGTTCGAGATCCGCTACGATGGTGATTCCGGTGGTTGGAGCGAGCGTTATGGAGGAGCGAGTTTCAAAAATGATCTCTCTGATTACTTACGTACGGTACAACCTGATGAGTTCTTCAATTGTTTTCGTGAAGTTGATGAACTAGTTGGAGAGAAATTTGAAGATACTTCCTATGAAGAAATCTTTTATGAGGGCAATTCATCTTCATCTAATTATGATGTGGATTGGACAAAGCCTTCTTTTTATGATGACTATGGCGATGATGATGAAGGATTAATGGCGGAGGATGATCATTCCGATAACCATATTCAATTTGAGGTAATTTCAAATTCTATTCCATTAGTTCATCCATCAAACATTATTAATCAAGCTCAAGATAAAGTGGTGAGGATTCAATTGGAGTCTGTGATTTTTCCTATCAAGCTGCCATCTCTATATTGTGATTCGTTTTTGGTGGGGCGCGTCTCTCACGAGCCCAATCTGAACTCGAGGGCGAGTTCTTTTGAAGAAGAGGTGACTGATGCAGGAGAAAATTGGCGAATTAATTCAAACGAATTCAGAAAAGCAGTTTCGTTCAAAATGCAGAATCAGAGGCAGAATCGAAGGATTGGAGATTTTGGTCATGCATGTTTAGCGTGATTGATATATTAATACAATAAATTGCAAGAAAATGATGAAACTATGCAGTTGGAATTAGGAGACCGTCCGAAAAGGTGGATTTCGAACTTACACCTCATTGGTTTGACTAAGGAGAAAATGTAGATTTTGGAATTAAGTGCAAACTATTCCTAACTGTGAGGATTAAAGGGCAAGTCGGATTCGCTCCATGTCTATAAATAACCTTGCACCATAGCTATGGATTTTGCTTTTCACCACTATTCGTATACGATAAATAATATCTAAGTTTTGAGGGAAAGAGATTCAATCGGTCACCGGCGTCAGAGTCCATCAGATTTAGTGGAAGGAAATCATACTCCTTCCTTAAACAGACACTCATCGGGAAAGGGGAATTCAATCCAGACAGTTCATGTGGATACCGTAGATGTGGTGCAATCTTCAATGTTCATGATTGTTACCAGTCTGTGTGGCTGAGGTGAACATCTAATCATCAGATTATGCTCATTCACATGATATCCATTGATGGTTTTAAGGAATATTTTTCTTATACCTGCTGCGTTTGATCGCCTAAAATACCAAAGACACAAACATTTCTCCTATAAGAGCATCTCCAATAGGCCATACAAAATGCACTGTTAGCAAATACATGCAGAATTTCGTAAAATATTAACTTCCAACACATCATACAATTGGCCATGTATTTTACAAAACATGCATCATCCTCTCTCTATATAGCCAACAAGGAAGTAGGGAGGCAAATTTATGTGCCTCTCTCTCTCTCTCTCATGCATTCCACACTCGTATAATTTAACTTCCAATGACTATGAAATGTAAAAATGATTTTTGATGTTGAAATAATCACTACAAATCCATGTCATGCAAAGTTAAAAACATGTAAAATTTTCTAAAAAAATAATATAAAATTTAGCTTTTTCACTTCCTACTGCTGAAGCTGCTCTAAGGCAGGTGCGAGCCACTCTCTCTGAGCAACCATGTCATGACCATAAGGCAAGGATCTTCATGGACCTTAACCTATCCACCAGTCCACTAGATTAATCCCCCCCCCCTCCGGGTGGGGTAGTGCCTTAATACGTGGTACCGTTGTTGTGTTTCGCTAGACCTATCTCATGATCCAAGATGGGCATGGTAACCGTTCGATGTGCCACCCATGGGTTCAATGGTGTGGCTCGCTTGATCATGGACAACCACTTACGGACAAAAGGGACGTGGTCCGCTGCAAGATGTGTTGTACGTGGCACATATAGGTGGCATTGTCCAGATTGACGTAACACACACAAAAACCATGTATATATGTTAGCCCCATGCGCGGGTGTGCTGCTAACTTACTATCCCAAGTATAGTTTAACCAACACATGATCAACATAACTATAGTCCTCAAGATTATCCATCGGGCTACAGATCCCAACAATACCGGAACATTGTAAGCACCAAACTGACATATGATAATGTCGCCTCAATCAACCTGATGTCTAGGCCGAAAGTGTTGACACATCCACAAAAGGGACTAACCCCCAAAAATATGTGGTTACAACGCCTAGTGCTGAGTAGGACAATTGGCCCCAAGCTAATACTAGTGGAATTCTATAGAGTTCCATATAGAGCTTGTATGTGGAATGTTTACTTGCAAATATATCTTTGTGAGGAGGTGGGAAGCTTATAGTATTTCATTCTACACCAGTAGATATTTGGATATTAGATCATCTAGAACCTTTCAAGGGGGGAGCCCATGTATAAATGGAGGTGGCATTACTTCTATCCTCACGACTCTAGTTGTAACCATTCTCGAGTAATATAAGTCCTTTTATGCTCTTGTTTTGGGTTCCCAGTCTCCCTAAACAAGTTTTCGAAGAAGGTGGACACATGGCTTTTCAGCTCAATGGTATCACTAATCCACCCTCTGCAAATCATCTTTTAATGTTATAATTCTATTCCTTATTCTCCTGGTTATGGTTGAAATGTGGAAGTACCTGGAATAAGATTGTACTCTTTTTTAAGATCAATTTTAAGCCAGTGGAGAGAATCAGAGAATCAGATGGCTGATCAAAAGATGTACTATTGCCTAGTCTGCACAAAAACTCTCGAGGAATCAAAGGCGATGCAAAACCACAATGAGAGGTGTCACCATGATTTAAAGGAGATATGTGATACTTGTGACAACGCGTTCAGGACGAAGCAGGGAGGTTTACAAGAGCTTTCCTTCACTTAGTTCCAACCAACGTGGCACCTAGTATCCACCACAACCCCGCGGCTCAGGCGGAGTATAATTGAGGAGCAACACATATTATGGTTCACAGTGAGGTGCGGGTATTGACTTGGATGGTTAGACGATTTGAGAAGGCCTTTTTGTTTCTAAATATAATCATAATTTAGTTATTTCTTCTAGTTATAATGCTGTCTGCTGCTGACACTTGCCTGCTTTACAAAGAAAAAGGTCTTGCGAGGCATCACTGAATTTTGTTTAGCTGCAACTATGGCATCTACACGTCTTCTTCGAAAGGTTCAAGTATAAGAAGTTATTTGTTATGTATTTCAAGGATATATAGTGTTTGATCTTTTGGAATCACCGAATTTTGCTAACCACATAAATGGCTCATTCATGTGGTCATTTTGTTACTTCCTTACGAAGAAATAATGCCTCGCACAACTATGTAGAATGTCACTTGGCAGCAAGTTTGCTTTCTTTGTATCCATTGAGACAACGAAGAAGAGCAGTCGTTCAAACTATGTAATTCGATACAGCCACGCTCCCCCCCCCCCCCCTCTCCAATTTGGTAAAAACACACTTCTACCCCCTTAGTGAAAGTGTCATTTTCCATATTAGAAGGTGTTTAAGTGTCATTCTATTAAACTCGGGGTGTAGTATCTTTTACCCATATTGAAAATGTATTTATGAATTTAAAACTGCTGTCGCTACTTTCAATAACGGAGACAAACGTGAAATAGGTTATTTTTTCACTAACTAAGTACCTCCACTGTTCTCTATTTATCTTCCTTATTTTCATTTTACTATTACTCACTGGGTCACTTTGATTTTGTGATTTGATCAGTACAAAGATCCAATTTTTTGATAATTTTTGCATGGTCTACAAGACTACAACACCACGACAAAACTAGCAAAAAATTGAATCTTTTGGCTATCTTATGACCCAGTTACGGAAGAAAAAGTCAAACTAGGAAGATAGAGAGAGAACGGATATAGTATAATGTAGGGGTTTTTGGTGATAATCGATTATGCAGTAGGTTAAGTGACAAAAAAACAATAATGCATATAGATTTATGGCAAAAATATTCTGAACTTAATTAAGAGATGACGTTGCCCGGTTTGCCTGCATCAGCCTTCAGTTCGCCGAACCGGGTGGGTTCGGTCAGGATTAAAACATAAATGTTAATTAACGAACTTGAGCCAGTCCTGCTAGGGATGGAGAGGATTATCATTCACCAGACTAAGGGCTAGTTTGGTAATGCTGTGGCGGTTCAGAAAGCTGCTGCATAGAAAGCACTGTGAGAAAGCTGTTGTGAGAATTTACACAAAAAGTGTTTGGTAAACTCCGTATAAAATCTGCTGTGGAAAGCACTTTTGACATTCAGTGCTTGGTAATTAGTGCTTTAGATTTTTTGTTAATGTCAAAACGACCATATCAGACATGATATAATAAAGAGTACTATTACATAGGGGCGGAGCCATGTAGGGGCACGAGGGGTCACATGCCCCCCCAAAATTTTTCGAAAACACTAGAGAAAATTAACTTATCTTCTATAAAACTATTAAAGTGCCCCCTTAACATATGTGCGCATCCAGCGCAATTGGTAACGTACTCGGTTTTACACAAAATGGGCGCAGGTTTGAATCTCCCCATGCGCGGTTTTAATTTTTCTCCAAAAAATTGAAAAACTCGGAAATAAAATGTCCGTGCGAGATTCGAACAACAAAATTGGTGCAGGTTCGAATCTCCCCATGCGCAGTTTTAATTTTTTCTCCAAAAAATTGAAAAACTCGGAAATAAAATGTCCGTGCAAGATTCGAACCCTTGTGCCCAAAGTCATTTGGGGAATGTTTAACCAACTTAACCAAAGAGCTCTTATTGTCATTTTCGATATTTAATTTTATTTATAGTACAAATATTTGCTCAGCCTAATTGTGCCCCTCCCTTGGGTCAAATCATGGCTCCGCCACTGCTATTACAATAAAAAAATTATTAATATTTATTAATGGATAATGATATCAAACAATAAATTAATCAAAAAACAGGTCGTAGAAAGCAACATTTCCCCTGCTTTTCAAAAACTGCTGTGGAGAAGCAGCTACTTTCTAGAAAGCAGAAAAACAAAATTTTACTAAACACAAAAATATTGCTTTTAAATTTGAAAAGTATCGTTTTAGAAAGCAAAAGCATTACCGAACAAGCAGCTTGCTTATCTCTTAAACAGCCTTTTTCGGGGCTGCTGAGGTTGGAGAGCCACGTCGATGACATATGGTCCACAAAAAGCATCAAGAGCTGATTACTACTATCAAGCTCTTTTGTATCAAAAAATTGGACTGCTACTAAATCTGGAGTTGAACTAGTTGTTTCCAAGTTCTAATGGGGACGATACATTAGCAAACTCAACCACATTCTGATGGCGCCTATAAAAAAACAAAGCAGCTACTTAAAGCTTTGAATTTCCAATTCACCGGACTTTGTTTTACAAAGAAATGCATTATCAGGTATCTAGCCTTAAAAGTTGATACGAGAAAGACCGCGACGTGGAGGAGCATGACTTTAGAGAAGGAGTCACGGACTAATGCGGTATGATTTTAGACGGATTAATGCAGTGATGAATTATGTCGAGAAAAACACATACATGTTAATTGTATTTGGCAAAGTGGAGAGGGAGATCGTAGCTGAGGGATGTTTGTGACAAGGGTGCACTTGGTCCCGTACTTTTTCTCTCTGTCCCAATACCTCACAAAAGCTGTGTAGTAAAAACCTATAACAGAAGTTACAACACCCAGAGAATAGTATGTGATCTACAACACCTTTTTTGTGACAACAACGTAATATTTACAAAAGCTACAGAGAAGAAACTACAAATCTCCTACAATTATTACAAGTCTATGAAGTGGCTAGGGGCAGCGATTGAATCTATAGACATTTGTAATTGGAAATTTCATAGAGCTAATAAGTTCATTAAACAACTGCCAAATTCCCAAAACTTTCACTTCAAAGAGCTTAATAAGCAAGCACATCCATAAACCAAGACCATAAACCTCAAAGCCCCCAAAATGTAAACCCAAAAACAACCACCAAGAACACACATAGAACTTCACAACTACTAATACTTGACAAAACAAAATAAACACAAGAACACTAGCTTCATAATTTTAGGTCCATGCATGCATGACCAGATTGTTAATTAAGGAGAGCCTCCCCAACCCTGAAGCAAACATAAGCATCAATGCAGGCGTACCGAATCTGCTCACCACTAAGCACCTGAGCCTCCCAGTTGCTCCTGCAAACCTCCATCGGCTTCTCCATGCTCACGCCCGCCACATCGTACCCCAGTGTCTTCAGCCCCGGCTTCCTATAGTATTTCATCGGCCACCGCGACATAGCCCTTGCTTGTATGTCCACAGCATTACCAACACAGAGACCATACTCATCCCTCAGCTTGGAAACATCATCGTCAACCTCAACCCCAACAAATTTGAAGCTGGGGCTTTCAAGGAAATCTTGAAGAGATTGAGGAATGTAGTCCAGATAGAAGAGCTGGACAATGAGACACTTGGTGGAAGTGCATAGCTGAAGGGTGGCTGTTTTGTTGTTCATTGTTGAAACCGTGTTTGGCTTCCACTCACAGTCCAAACCTACGATGGTGGTGTTTCGAAGGCGGTTCAGGGATTTGATTTCATTGATCCATTGATCAACAGCTGAGGCTTTGTTTGTGACTGTTGCTTCTGTTAGAAGCTGTGTTCAATTTGTTAACCCGAAACCGAAAAGTAACTCGAAAATAATAAATTAAAATACGATACTTACAAATGAATCTGCGACTTATGACGATATGAGTTGGAAGACAGTCTCGTGCATGGACGATCTCCTTAAAGCAGATTTTGCCCCCACTATCGGTGCTTCTTTATTTCTCATACGACGGGCAAAACGCTTCCCAGGATAAAAGCTTCCCTGTATTGTGGACGAAAGCACAATCCACAATACACAACGAACTAGGACTATGTTTGAGAGAGATTGATGAGAGGATAAGAAGATGAATATATATAAATTATTAGAATGATGGGAGAGACTGCTATTTATAGAGGAGAGGTACCTGTTAGGAATAGTTGCAACTGTTCATTTCAAACCGAAAGGTTACAACTTTTTGGAGCTAATGGGCCTATTTGGTCTGGGCCCAAAATTATTCAAATTATGCCCAACAACCAAAATCCAACACCACGAACCAAGCCCGATCTTGATGGATCGTGGGTAGGTCCTCTCTCAATGCAACCCCCAACGAGTTTTCCCTATTTATCATGCAACCTCTGTATTCAAGTCTAATGCAGAATGCGTCAACTTTAAACGTCTCATTTTTCATTCATCAATCAATGATTTTGACGGGTGAGATTACAAACTAATCTCTTTACTTCTATACTTCTATAGTTTTTCAACAATCCCCCACATGAATGACAAATTAGCGTTGAGGCTAAAAGTGTCAATCAGTATTTAGCACTCAATTCTCTCAATAGGTAATTAATTGCATAAAGAGAAGTAGCCTTAGGCCTTCAACTTTTCCATTAGTGAGATACTATAGGGTATACTGGCTAGACAGTATGCGAAGCGCTTTGAACTGTTTTGCCGTGGTGTACACCTTGTCGATAGTAACCACACAATTAATACCTGAACATAGTTTGTTCTCATGGTTGTGCTCATTTTGGCCTTGAGACACTATTGCCTGGTTTCATGAGTAGTCTTAGAGGAGTATGCCTTGTCATCCTCCTAGAACCGGCCCCAGTTCCTACTCACATAGGTGAGACACATTTAAGGGTATCTATCCATACTCGTCTTAACATGTGGTCTCATTAAAAGCATAGCTTACCCTGGTCCTATCACTCGTCGTCCTAGGAATGGGATAGAAACATAGTTTCTTTAGTGAGTGATTTTTGGTATTTGCACAAATAGTTAGGTTGTCCCTTTTGAACTTAGTTCTTGGGATCTCCAGTCATCTAGGTTGGGTTTTCCGCTATCGTGCAACTCTTTACGAGATTGACATTAGCCCCATTCCCCTTGACGAAATTGCAAACGTTCTCTCAATAAACCTTTAGTCAACGGATCCGTTTTGTTTGACTCTATATATTCGATCGATCGTATTCTTCGTGAGAGAAGTTGCCTAATGGTATTATGTCCGACGAAGATGTCTAGACTTACCAATATATAGATATTACTGTGTGCTTGATAGGAGGCACGAATTTCGGCCATATTGGAATATCTTCGAGGAAATAATAAAGCCATTCTGCATCTTCCCTGCCTTGTCTAACTCCATGAGTTTATGACTACATAGTAGACCTTGCAATGCACGTCTGCCTTGAAGTTTTTCCAATAAAATGCCGCGAGAATGAATACATAACTACTCGTTGATTTGGAACCTTTGTATCAGATATCCAATTATCATCGCATTATTCTTTCTAGTATATAAGCATAGTTGGAATATCGTAATCCTATAGGTTTAGTGTATCATAGATACCACGAATTACAGATGTCCAGTGATTCTTTCATGGGTTACTGGTAAACGATTAAGTTTTTCCAACTGCTTGTGCGATGTCCATTCTAGTACAATTATTAATGTACATAAGGCTTCCGATTATTTGATCATACTATGATTGCTTCATATCTGACCCAATATTTTTTTTAGCAAGATGCATGATCACACCATTTTTTTTTTACTAGCTTGTTTGATCAAACTTTTCGAGAACTATCTCGATCTAGTGAGACCAAGTTAACACATATAGTCATTCTAGAAACTTCTTATTTCTAGAATAACATCAGCAACCCCTAAATCTTTCATATCGAATGTTGTGGAAAATAACTTTGGTGGCACGGATTATTGTCTCGTTACTTCCTAAGGTTAACATGTTGTCTACATAGAGTCGTATATGACGCGTCTACCATTCATAGTTTTAGAATTTACATCTTACATCCATTTGTTCTAAAACCGTTTGTCGTCATAACCCTGTCAACCTTTTCATACCATTGTTGGGGAGCCTGTTTTAATCCGTATCATGATTTCTTGAGTCGACGAAATTTATGTTTCATTTATTGGAACCCGAAACGGTTCCGGTTGTTCCATCATGATACTACTTGTGAGCTCATTCTGAAACATTGGGTTGTTTCACAATGTTATAAATCTCATTGTGATTTACCCCCACAATTCAATGCTTTACATAGGTTATTACCATTTTTTCTGCATACTTATGCGATTTTATATTCAGCCATCCTTGTAAATGTGAATATTTCTTTTGACATAAGTCGTATAGTAGTCAATTAGCAACAATCAGTTTCAAACCAATTGCTCATTCTTCACTTGCTTAAATTACTTTATCTCTACAATATAAACTGTCTTCATTTACGAGACTTTCATTCAAATATTGTTCGAATAAGGTTTTCAAGTGCTAGCGCTTTATTTGCCTAATAGGCTTGTGATTTTTATGTTGTCCAAAAGTAATGCAATGTAGTAAACAAATCATAAGTGCTATTAAACTCCTGATTTGCGTTACATCCATGAGTGCTTAAAAACTCTTGGATTTTCATGAGTGCTTGAGAACTCTTGAACTAAAGTATAATTGACAAGTAATTATTGTGACAACATTAAAATCCTTTGGAATGTAACATTCTTCCACAATGTACTTGAAAATTTTGGTTGCCTTCTACCAAAGTCTTTGAATGAATATTCAAAACCTTCCAATTTATAGTTGGCACCACATAAAATTTGGAGAATCATATTTTCCTTCTTTGATTACTACGAAGGAGAACTTGCTCATTTTCTACCTTGTATTTATAGAAGCATTTCAAGCTTTATTATGATTATGCAATAAGTAGCAATACACACACGCATTCTACACTTGTGATATAAACATAGTGTTCTTCCGCAGATGGTCCAGTTTATTAATTTACGAAATGCCTCGAAATTAACATGACCAAACTGTATATGCCGTAACAATCGAAGATTTCAAAAATTATTTGAAATGACACCTTTCTATTCATAGTCACAAACAATTTGACGGGTAAACAGCAAACATAAAAAAATACGAATAAAATTCTGACTATCTACAAAAAAATATCAAATAAAAATCTGACCAAGAACACTGACTGTATTGGCAGAGAATTAAACTGTCAAATTTTACACCGACATAATTTGCTTGACATTTATTGACAAAGATTAAATTTTGTTCTCTGACAAGGCAAATTGATAATTATAGGCTGAAAATGAAATCTATGAACATGGCAAATAAGATTCGATGAATCCTCATGCAACATGCATGTTTCTCAGTAAGGAAGTCAACCTATCCTTATAAAACATTGAACTGTAAAGTACTACAAGTACACATTCTAAAACTCAAAGTCAGACCATCATTTAAAAGAATTAAAAATAATAATCACTAAGAAAATGATTTGGCATAAATTTATCGGATTGTATTTACCTTAAATCCGATGTGACCTTGTGACCCATCGGATTGTATTTACCTTAAATCCGATGTTCACAACTTCGGTTATGCACCAAAAAACAAAGGCTCCGTTCGTACAAATAACTGCTGCAAACCTGAAAGTTTGAACAAAATCTGGAGTAACAAAACTCCCATCGGTACATCTGTTTCTCTCAATGCTACATCGGGCTGTTATCCACAACTTTTAAAACGATTCGAAACCGTTATCCATGTCAAACAAAGAAAGATAGCTTGTGCTACAAAGCCCGCTCTAGAATACGATATTCATCACAAGTTCCATTAGCAGTTAGCATTTAGCCTAAAGAAGGGATACGAGAGTAATCCAAAACAATGTTTAGATGTACTTCAAACTCAAAGTTAATTGACATCCCTCGACTTACTTTAATTAAAACTCTTGCACTGATGAATCACCTTATTCAAGGAACTTAGATTTCACTATGGATGATTTCAAAGCATCCACAAATCAACGACACGTACATAAGATTTCATCCACAAATCAAACACACGTGCATAAGACTCACAAGAACATTATCAAACTTCAGATTTTAATTTCTAAAATGACATGTATACAGAGATACCAAGAAGACATAAACCTGCGTCAAGTGATCAGGTTCACCACCTTCGGTGGCGATTGGTGGAATCCTCGACCATCCGCCATACAACACGATTTGAGGATGAACGCCTGAGACCCCGTTAATCACCCCGTCGCCATCGCCTCTGTCGTGGAGCGCATGAGCCCCGAAACGCATTTGAGCGGTATCAATGGAATCATCCCCCCCCCAACTTCGTTGTCTTCTTCGTCGTCCTCGATCTGATTTTGATGTTGCATATCCATGACCTCGTCGCCGTACATCGGCGTCTGGTGATTGTTCTCCGCTTCACACCGGAGATAACTCGGATTTGACTTAAAACACGAAACCAGTCGACGAGATGAAATCACGCGAAGATGAGTCACGAAATTAACGATTGAATGCGGAGAGAACAACATGAATTGCAGAGATATAGGGGGCGACGACTAAAGATTGAGAGAGGCGTTGGTTTGCATAAAAGTGGTTCCAAAAAGGTTCGACTTATTTGATAATTCGGAGAGGAGAGAAGTAGAATATGTATTCTAAACTGAACTCACACTTTCATAATTCAGAAACTAGAATTAGAAGCATAAACGTTTTCATTTTTAAAAGTATAGGTTACTGGTTTAACTAGAACACAGAAAATCTGCTTTAAGATTGTTAGAAGCTGTGTTCAATTTGTTAACCCGAAACCGAAAAGTAACTCGAAAATAATAAATTAAAATACGATACTTACAAATGAATCTGCGACTTATGACGATATGAGTTGGAAGACAGTCTCGTGCATGGACGATCTCCTTAAAGCAGATTTTGCCCCCACTATCGGTGCTTCTTTATTTCTCATACGACGGGCAAAACGCTTCCCAGGATAAAAGCTTCCCTGTATTGTGGACGAAAGCACAATCCACAATACACAACGAACTAGGACTATGTTTGAGAGAGATTGATGAGAGGATAAGAAGATGAATATATATAAATTATTAGAATGATGGGAGAGACTGCTATTTATAGAGGAGAGGTACCTGTTAGGAATAGTTGCAACTGTTCATTTCAAACCGAAAGGTTACAACTTTTGGGAGCTAATGGGCCTATTTGGTCTGGGCCCAAAATTATTCAAATTATGCCCAACAACCAAAATCCAACACCACGAACCAAGCCCGATCTTGATGGATCGTGGGTAGGTCCTCTCTCAATGCAACCCCCAACGAGTTTTCCCTATTTATCATGCAACCTCTGTATTCAAGTCTAATGCAGAATGCGTCAACTTTAAACGTCTCATTTTTCATTCATCAATCAATGATTTTGACGGGTGAGATTACAAACTAATCTCTTTACTTCTATAGTTTTATCTAAGCGCTCAAGTGAGCTTTCTCGAACCCGGGTTTGAAGTCGAGTCAAAATCACATTTTTCAACAGCTTCAATGGTGATGCCAGAGAACTGAACTGTGTATTTGGTTGCCATGTTTTTGTTTTGCAAGTGATGGTTTGCTCTGAGGTCTCATAGGGTGTTATATAGAAGAGGGTGTTCATCAGTTACTAGAAGGCCAAGGGTCATGGGCAATGAATGAGAGAGACGAGCTTTTGACTGTTAATCCTTGGGACCAAGAGAAATGTAATGTCAGCAACTCTTTGTATTCCAAAGAACAATTAAGATCGAGAACAACCACCATTCCAAAAAGGGTCACGTAGTATTCTTCTGCCAATAAATGTGCGAATACTAGTAGTATTTGACGCTTTTGGGGTGGGTGCAGGTCCGGTCCTCGTAGGCAAATTAGGTCCTTACCTAGGGCCTCATGTCGAGGAGAAATTTTTATTTGCTTTAAGAACAAATACACGTGGTGCTCTAATCAATACAGCACATGACGGAAGAAAGAGAATGAGTGTCAAAAAATAGAAATTGGATTCCTACATGTTCCTGACGTGTCCTGTGATATACTGATTAGAGCACCACGTCAGAACAAGCAATAATTACTCCATGTCCGGGGGTGGGGAGGGGGGAGTTTTATAATTCAAAAAAAAAAAAAATTCACTACATGTAATTTTATGAAGATAGGCATTGATCATATTTATACGCCATCTCAAAAGAAAATTTGGGTGAATTTTTCACATATTTTAAAGAGATGTTTTCCACTTGCTAAATTTATTAAACTTCTCTTGAACCGTGAAAGATAAAAAAATATATATATACATAATATATATATATACATAAGGAGTAAAGTGAAAAAAATTGTAATTTGTCTTAAAATATCACAATTATTTTAGGATTTTTCTTTCAAGAAAGTATGACAATTATAATGGGAGGACGGAGTACACAATTACATTCTTAGTGGGACTTGCTTCATTGTTTCTAAAATTTCACCACTCTCTTAATTTGTGATCTCTAGTTTATCGGCTTCTTTAAAGCACAATTTTTCTTATCTTTTCTTCAAAGATTTTTTTGTTTAAAAGTTGTATATTTTTAAAAATTAAATTACTTTGAATGCATATGTATATACAACATCAATAAAAAAGAATGAGTGTCTATTCTAAAAAAAAGATGAGGGTCACTAAGAAAATTTTAAGTTCAAAAGATTTATTGTAAAAATATATTTTAAAAATACTTGAATATGCGAATCAGATCATCAAAACTACAAATAACATATAGAATGAGGAAATTAAAATTACATATATTAGGGCCTCATTTGCGAACTTTGCCTAGGGCCCTGGAAACTTCAGGGTTGGCCCTGGGTGGGTGGGGGCATAGTTTAGTTGGTAAAGACTTCGTAGTGTTTCGGTGATTATATGTGCTTACAACCGACAATGTGGGAGCATAATTCATTGTTAAGAATCGATTAGACATATATTTGATAAGAATGTGTTTAATTGTTAAGGTCTCGTTAGTAGCCTATATAAATGCTCTTATGTAATTTGTTCAATCATCAAGCCAATAATAAATTTCTCGTGATCCGCTCCTCTGGCGGGTGATGCAGCTAGCTGTTAGTTGGCCGCAGAATTACCAGCTTCATCTCTTCTCTCATTTATCTTGATTCCTCTGTTTATTGCAATCGCCTCCTTGTCAGAAGCTGTCATTTTATCATTTGAATCGCGTAACTGATATTTCGTCACTGGCAGATACCTCATTTTGTTACAATTTACCTAGAATAGTGCATGTCTGGTTGAGTGATCTACGCACGTAATAGATTTCTTTGGTTATTCCAACGTCTTGATGTTCAAAAGGAAGTACGACCCATAGTTGTAAAAACCTCGAGGCAATTACCAGCGATGGACTCGTCCAATGGCCAAGGCGTGTCTAACTGCCCATGTGACAGCCCACTAATATTAATAATAAAATAATAATAAAAATATTATTTTTTCATTTTTAGGAGAAAAACAGTATCTTATTGATGTAAAGCAAGGGGATGAGGATCCCTAATTACATCGTTAAGAAGAAACTGGAGGACCCAACTTCAGGTTAATCTAGCCATACATGATTGTTTGGAGCGGAGAGCCCAAACCTTGCAAACTCATGAGCTACCACGTTCGAGGAACGATGGCTAAAATGAAATGAAATAGAGGAGAAACGACATGATAACGACTTAATTTCACGGACGATATCACCGGTCTCAGACCTATCTGGCAGGGTGTCAACATTATTGTTGATAAGGTCGATTATCTTCTTTAACCTCTGCATACATCTTCCCCAGTTGAAGAGCATGTTGGAATAGGTGCCCTAGAGGCAATCTATATTTAGTATGAACAATGTTTGGCTAGGAAATTCATTTATTATTTATTGTGATATTTAATATAATGAAGTCCTTAGATACAATGTGTTGATTATCTTAAATATCCCTAGTTCGTTATACTAATTAACGGTACGATCAACTACAGACTAGTATGTGGGTAGATTGATATGGAGATATCAAGTCTAAAACATGGGTACGAATTAGGAGTAATGTCATAATGGGTTGACCCACAACGAGAATGATACATTAGATTATGTCAAAGTCACAATCGTTTCTCGTAGTGCTAATGGTATTGTAATCCTTAGACTTGAAGTCACTAGATACTCTAGTTGTGGAATATCATGCTTTGATATTATCAAACGTTGCGCCTTAACCGGGTAACTATAAAGATAGTTATCGGGCATGATAGGAAGCAAGCTTAGATCGTAGTGACGTAGATATGATTTGTCCCTCCCACATAATGGGAGCAAATATCCATGGGCCACTCGAGGGATTGTGCTTATAGATTGTCTGGCAAGACTCGGATAAATCAATATGGAGATATTGATGTTATCTGCTCGCATAAGCATATTCCCAGGATCGAGAAACTATGGATTGGATATACGAGTGTGACTAATATGTCTCATGTCCAATCCGGATATGGTGACAAAGGGATAACACAATACATGAACATTGGGCACAAGGTTTGTTGGGATCACTGACTTATTTATATTAGTTGGGTGGCATGGATGTGTTGCTAGACACCGCTCTATGTTAGTAAATAGTTATTATCAACTAAGTAGAAACCTATGGGGTCACACACCTGATGGATTAAATTAGATATTGGCATTAATTATTTGGACAAATTAATAAAAGAATCATAACGCAACCACAAGCAAACTTAGTAGGACTAATTTTCAAGTGGAATAATCCATGTAAAGACATGATTAGTATTGGGGCTTTTATGTAGTTAATAAAGAGTTGTTACTATCTAAAGGAACTCGAGCTTGTTATTTCTCAAGAGACAAGTCATTGTTGAGAGAACATAACAAAGCAAGAGAGAGAGCAACAATAGGAGGCCAAAGCCCCCTATTGCCGTCCCTCACCCGTCGGCCACCAAAGGAGGACCGCTCCTCCTTTGCCTCGTTTTGCGTGATCTTTCTCCTTCTGCCGTTACTAGCACTACACGGTGGGAAGAAATCCAATCAAGAATCCAAGGTGTGGATACTCGTAGAGACGAAGTAATCTTCGTGTCATCTCCCAAACTTAGGTAACAATCTATTATGCCCTTATCATGTTATGATGGCTTTCCTGTGATCCTTGGAGGGATTTGAGCAGGATTATTTTTGTTATTCCGCTGTGTAACCTGCATCAAAACCCCACAGTGGTATCAGAGCCACAGGTCGTAGCGCATAACATGATCATATGTGTTATAGTTTTTCAGTTTATACACCGTATTGTTAATATTACGCGAAAACTGAAATTAATTGGCATATTAGATGAAAATTGAATTTGATTCAAGACAAACAAGACCTAATTTAACATGGGATGTGAAGATTTGTGAGTTTGATCACATAGGATGTGAATAATTTTGGATCTAGGAACTAGGGTTTGGGCACAAGTTTGGAAAAGAGGTTTTTCAAACTTGAAAACAACTAAGCTTGGGCAACAAGGCAAGGAATTGTTTTGGAAACAATTCCATAAGGGAGGTTCGGCCCCTATAGGGACCGCCCCCCTTGCCTTGCCGCCCAAGCTAGAGCACGACCAAGGGGTTGGGTCGGCCTAGCGTGCGGCCTGGCCGGGCGTGGGGATCGGCCGACCGCCCCAAGGCCTTGCCTTGACCTTGGGTGGTTCGGCCATGGTGGATGGTGGACTCCTTGGACTAATTTTGACCCTAGTTGCCTAATTTCAAATTAAAATTTAACAAGCGCTTTTAAAATTTGTTTTAACTGTATTATGTGCTTTGTTGCATGGTGGATGGATATGGTCTAGGTTGTGGATGTTTACTTTTTGTGATTTGGTTTACGGCCTACGAGCTGATCAAATTAATGTAATAGTTAGTTAATTTTACGGCCTGCGAGCTGATCATCTTCTCAACATGTGAGGTTTTATTTATTTATTTATTTATTCTAGATGCTAGGTGTATACAGGAGGATCCTTTGAGGAAGATCCAAGTGTACACCAGGGGTAGAGTATAGGAACACAGAGAGTGTAGGTTGTGAGTAGAAGAGAGAGAGACAATATGAAAATGGCCAGAGCTTCTGCGTAGTTATCTGATTACAATGAAGGGTTCACGATCCTATATATAGTGGGGAATGTGACCGTTGTAGTGTGTTAATGCTCCAATTGATGGTGGCTTAATTACCTCAACCATAACGGTACGTTCGACCGCATATATAGGGACCGTTACGCACTTCACCCGTGTATACCGGAACCGTTATGAGGTTGACCGGGTTTATGGGACACGTGGCCATAAATCTCTCAAAGCAGTTACCAAGGGTCGCGCGTGGGCTTGGTTATCGCTCGCGCGCGACAGATCTTACTCTAGGCTCCAAACCACTAAGTCCCTACAAGTCCCGTGTGGAATGATATGCGAGGGGCCCTGTCTCGCAGCCCCCCATATGGATAAGCATGGGTAATGCTCGTGTAGTACTGGAGCACCACCAGATGTGCTAGATGACTGCCACGTGTTAGCTGACTCACGTGGCTAGAACACACTATCTACATTAGCCCCCTTTTTGCGCGTGGAGACACTTATCTGATAGACTTCAATGCGCAAAAACTAGCGCGCGTTTTGTAGCTACGCACCAATTCAAATGTCCGAGAAATCAGCCCCCGTGCGTGTCATTATAACCTAGAATCCCTAGAGTCGTGTCTTCTGTTCCTCTAGGGTTTTTAGCCGTGACATCAGCAGAGGCCTGTGATTGCGCGATTCGGCGGTGACTGTTGCGATTCGACAACTGAAAGAACGTGACTCTTCAGCAGATTTGAATAAATACTCCTCATCCTCCATTGTTGCAAGCTACTGCTTCTCTCTAGAGTGGTTACTGAGAATCTCCGAGAGAAAATACTAATAATCAATCACCAGTTCTTCTTGGCGAATTGTCTCCTTCAAATTGCTTCAACAGCACAAGGTTTGTTTGCCCGATTTTTTATTAATGCTTCCAATATGAGTATCCCTCTCTTGTCATGCCTTTATCTGTTGAATCTGAAACCCAGAAACATTCAAAGACCGACCATTGCTTGTAACTGTAGAAAAGGTTCTTAAAACCCTAAAGATTGAAACTTTGAAACAATGGTTTTCTAGAATTCTAAACCTAAGGAACTGGAACCCAGAACTTGTAATTCCCAAAATTGAAGGTGATGCGAGCCAATCTTAAAACCCAGAAACTTGGAACTCCTTAAACCTGAACTAGACAGTTCTTCAAATATCCAGAACTTGCACATTTGCGTGAAATTTGTTCTTAAACTTCTGCTTGAATCAAAACTAAAAGTGGATATATTTCTCCCCCCTTTTTTGATTTGCTATAGAAATGGCTAGAACAAAGGCAACTAAATCTGTGAAGGAAGCTGATGAAATTCCTGATCTTCCCAAATCTTTGTGGAAGAAAGCGCCTTACCTGGGTGGAGAAGACTATTACCATGCCAGTGTCAAGTTAAAGAATTTGCCTGACCCTGTATCTGAAGACCTATTATTGCTAACCCCACAACCTAGTCGAGCAGAATTAGACTTAATTGATGCCAAGGACGTGGTCAGATTGGGTCTTGAAAATGGATTATATCCACATACTGAAATCTCGACCCAGGCTTTCGTGAATAAACTGGACTTGATGGATGAGTGGAATGACCACGTGTTGACCTATCATGCCGTCAATCTGACCCAATCTAGGGTCTATTACGCCATCAGGGCTATGAAGGGTGCTGCTGTGAAACTGGATCAGACCATGCTTCTGAATCTCTTTTCCAGGTACTCACCCATAACCCATACCTTTCATTTCGCTGAGTTTGAGGCAGTCCCCACCTTGGAGGACGTGCATATGCTGTTTGACCTTTCTCCCATGGGCGAGGTCGATCCCTTGGCTGCACTAGAAACTGATGAAGAGCTCGCTCTATATGAGCAGATGGTGGAATGCATAGCAGAAGTCAAGAAGATTTCTACTTCGTTGGACATCTGCGAAAACCCTTCCAAAATTTCAATCAGTCGATACCTCTGCGAAGAATACTTGGGGCAAGTGGGTGCAGTACTTCTTCCATGATTATGCGAATAGAAAGCTCACTAAATATATACTGAAGAAGGATCCCAAGGCGGAGAATTACATAGAAGGCAAAGGGTACAACTGGAACTTGTGTGGCTTTCTTTGCATTTGGCTTTTCGCGGTACTTGATCGATGGTGGCGTCATCCTCATGATGGAGTCTTTTATCAAGTTTTACCTATTGCTGTTCGCCTATCCTTAGGGAAGAACGTCGCACTCGGGCCTCTGGTGTTGGGAACTCTTTACCATCGCTTAGACCAGCTTGTGGTTGCAGTGGAAGAGTCGCGCGGGCGACTTGATGTTCTGACTTTTGTCAACATTTCCTTTCTTACCATGACCATGTGGGTTTTTGAAAGGTGGCCTTCCTATGCTCTTACCCCTTCAAAAGCCAGATCATGGAATGTTCCTGGTGCTCAGAACGCACTTCGGTGTGAGAGAGCTTCACGGTGGTATAGGACAAAGGATCCTAAGTGTTCATGGAGTTTGATCTGCGATGATCGAACCGAGTTTGTTGCCACCCTATGCCACTCGCATTGAAGAGGTGTGATTCTACTCGCGCATGTACCCATCTGAAGGTGGCCCTATATCTAAGGACGACCTCATCAAAGGGCCTAGCTATTTCAGGGGGTTTGTTTGTTGGTGCTTGAGAGGCTCACTTCCCGCTCTTGCTGTGCATATTGCTAAGATATCGCCCAAGTATGTGCGTATCACCGTTGATGTTGATCCTACTCGCGTATGCCCCCAGCTGGGCTATGACATAGTGACACCTTCCCTCTGGCCTAATTCAGCGCGTAGAGGTTGCTACAGGCCATTGCTGACACCAAAGTGTAAGTCTGCTCTGCTTGTTAATCTACCTTTCGATCAACCTTCATGGAAGCGCGAGGGTCGCCCCACCAAAAGTTGGATTTCTTTCTGGAACACTCAGCAAACAAGGTTTGCAAAATCCGCTTCACCGCGTATCAGCAGAGCTCCATGTATTAGAAGGAATTCCTTCCCATTTCGTCAAATCTGCAGTTTGGATGCCTCTGCCTATGGGTTTTATTGCTTGCTGGAAAAGAAAAATCACCTATGTGCCGACGCGATCCTTTCTGAGAAGGCAGCCGCTGTTAAGGAAGGACTTCAAAGCATGATTGAGTACAGTGAATCTTTCGCTAAGGTAAATAACACCTCTTTGTCTTTCCTGCCACGTGACTCACGTGGCTAGAACACACTATCTACACTAGGCTAGAATTAAAATATTTAGATGATAGCCAAGAGCATGGAGAAGAAGACCGGAGGACCAAGAAGCCACAAAGATGATGAGGACTCCCATCCTAGGCGTGCGTCTATGGTGGAGCACATGGAGATGAGCTTGTCACTTTAGGGCATATAGATACTATCACTTTAGGGCATATAGATATTTTTATCTCAAATACATATTAGAATTAACAACTAAACGATATCGGATTTATAAGAAAATCACTTCTAAAAACTTGCAACGATGCAACGGTATTTATAAGCTAGCAAAAGTCATTTTTATAAGTATTTAAACAACCAAAATTTAAGTTAAACAATTAAACGCAACGTTTGTTTTTTTAATAAAATATTACTAGTTTAATTTTTAACGAGCGACTCGTATACTATTTCAACGCCCGAATCACTTTTTTGTAGCCGGGACGAAAACTATAATTTTTAGAAAGTATTTTAATCCAAAAATAACATTTTTATTTTTACGTATATATATAATGTTTATATAAATTACACTTAAATCCCCACAAGTTATGTCAAAAGGCAGCAGGAACCCCCATCTACTCACAAACAAATTCTTTAAAAGACAAATAGCTCCCCCACTAATTGGATATATACTTTCTGTAATTACACTTTCACCCCCTTTAACATGAATATCATACTATAATCAGTTTAGGGAAAAGACACTTTCACCCCCTTTAACATGAATATCAAATTCATCAAGGTAAATATGGATTCGAGCATTCAAGATACAATTTTGATTGTTTAAATGAAATCACGACGCCGGAATCGATCAAGAAACGAAGCTATACGGGCTTGCCCAGGGTGAGTCGCGGTGGTGCTCTTCGTCGCCGGTGATGGAGGACCTCCTAGCTTCGGGTAGGACCTGATATTGTCTCCTTGGACCTATAGGAGTCGTTTGGCACTGATTTGGAGGGGTGGTGATGTTGGGTTGCTTGGGCCAAGCTTCCCGTCGGCAAAAATGGTGGTCGACGGTGGTGTTGCTTCGGTGCTCTGTTTTTGGAGCGGCGTTGGCTGCTACTGCTTCCCTTTCTACTGGATTGAAATAGAGGGAAAGCGATAGAAAGTACCAGATTTAAAGAAGAGAGGGGAATTTGAGGTGGGTGGCACTCGGGTGGTTGTTTCCGTCGGGAAGAGAGGCTGTGGTGGTGGCGGCTTTTGCCGCTGCTGCTGCTGCCGTGCTCTGTTTTGAACAGAACAGAGAGTGAGAGAGAGAGAGGGAGACATAGAACAGAGGGTTAGAGAAAGGTGTGAAATAGGTGGGTCTTCGGTGGCGGTGATGGTGGTGGCGTTGATGTGGCCGCGGGAATAAGGAGGAGATGAAGATGAAGAGGAGTTTGAGAGTTAGAAGACAAATTCAAAAATTATATTGTGTGGTTGGTCTACCAAAAGTTGGGTGATTGGGTGTGTCTCACACTAATTTTCGCGGTGGTCGTACACGCGTTAATAACGCTAAAAATAAATAAACTCTAGCGTATTTATCCCCAAATACAAACTTAATATTTTCCTAAAATTCTACGCGAGTTTCTTGTCTATAAAAGACTATAATTTAACGAACTTTATTTTTCCACAACTAAATTCTTTATTTAGCCTTTAAAATTACTGTTTTACCCTCGTAAATTATACGGGTATTACAACAGAATTATCATAAGTAGATGAAACAGCAGGTTGAGTATCATGTTTTGCTGAATAAGGGAAGGTATATTCATCAAAAATCACATCTCAGCTAATAAAGAATTTTTGAGCAGTTTTATCATAACACAAGTAACCATTATATTCATCTACATAACCAAGGAATACACGTTGCTTGGTTTTGTGATCTAATTTGGATGAAGTATAAGGTTTTAAGCTCGAGTAACAATCACAACCAAAAATTTTGTGATGAGTATAAGCATGTTTAGAAAGAAACAAAATTTCATAGGGTGATTTATTTGTAGTATTTCTACTTGGCACATGATTTGTCAAATATGCAGCAGTTGCTATAGCATGGTGATAACTCCATATTTGGAGTTATATTCTTATATGTTTCCTTACCGTTTTGCGTGTATTCCGATGCGTTTTGATGGATTTTGGATCATTTCTTGCTAAATTTGAGCATGTTGAGTCTTTGCACGTTAATGATGAGTCCGGACACTTTTTGCATTAATTTTGACTATATTTTATCACGTTTGATCTTCCGGTATGTTTCTCGTGTTGTGGTTTTCAGGAACCGGGAGCTTGGGACGTGACATTGGAGCAAAAGTGAACTTCGGAAAAGTTGGAGGCTCAAAGGGATGCTCGGGAAGTGAAGACGAAAGGAAAAAGAGCAAGAAGATGAAGTTTGATTGGTGGAAGACCAGAAGTAATCGTACGTTTACCTTAAGGTAATCGTACGATTACCTTCACTCAGAAGTAATCGTACGTTTACTATTGGGTAATCGTACGATTACCTTCAATGCAAGTAATCGTACGTTTACTTGAAAGTAATCGTACGATTACTTCTGCGGCCAGGATCGGATTTTTGGGCTATTTTCGCTATTTTGGCATAGTTTTGAGAGTTTTGAGCCACGAAAGACTTAGGAAACATTGGGGGGAACGTGTTTGGCATCAGAAAACACATTGGGAGACGTGCTTGGAGAGCTTGGAGCTAGGTTGAAGAGCTTGGATCATCCGTTTGGCTTCTAATCTTCGTTTCTTCTCTAGTTTTTCATATTGGATCATGAAACTTTGTATTTTGAACATGATTATGAGTAGCTAAACCCTTATTTTGGGATATCTCGTAGGAAACTAGGTTTTGATCACTACACTTGTGATTTATGGATTTGCTTGCATGCTTTTGAGCTTAATTGATGATTTCTTCTCTAGTTATGTGTATTTTACGCATTTGATTTATCGTTTCTATTGATAGACGTATTAATAGAATTGTGCTAGGTTATGAACGATAGAGGAATCTACGTTTGTTGCCCGGAAAATTGAAATACACACTAGCCGTATCTAGGGTTGAGGAATCTTGCTAGTTAGCTAAGAACAAGAGTAGAATTATCATCGTAATGCGTGTTTGAACTTGAGTAAGCTAGAGGAATCAGTTACGATAGTTTAGGCATGGTTATTGGTTGAGACATCTTCAATATAAAATTGCTCGTTTAACTAGAATAAGAACTCATCGTGTTAGTAGAACATAAATCCAACGTAGTGTGACATACCTAGTGATCCGTAGAGATATCCTGAATTTGATCAATCTTGATAAACATCAAAATCAACTCGTGCTTATTAATCTTGAAATAATTCTTTGAATTATTTGAGACAATTGTTATTTTAATTTTTAGTAGAAATAGAACAAAACAACTGCGCTTTGCCCACATAAAGAATAAATTTAGTAGTTAATTTATACGAAGTCCCTTGGGTTCGACAAACCGGACTTTTCCGATTATTACTACACCGACAACTGTGCACTTGCAGTTGGAGCGTGTCACATGGAACCAAAAGAGCAGATAATGCAGGGACATGTAAAGTATTAGACAAGCGAAGTGTACAAGAATTTGTAGAGAGTAAAGCAACATCAGAGTTCTGAATAGAGAGGGAATTTCCATTACCAACTTGAACTTGTTCAACTCCACTGTAAGGGTCAGAGATGGACAAGCTTTTGAGATCAGCAGTCATGTTATTAGATACGCCCGTATCAGTTAATCAGTAATTTGCAAAGGGGGCAGCGTGTTGAGTATTGGTTGCCGTGGCTGAGAGGTGGCCAGGAGGAGTATGCCACTGGTATGAGTAATCCATTCGGTGCCAATCCGCGAGTCTGAGGATCCGGATCCTCAGCATGAGGATCCGTCCAGCCGATCCAGCCGCAAGATTTGGTACGTCCATTGCAAACAACGATCGAGATTAAGACAACAACAATAGCGGGCCTTGTTTCACCCTACAGCTTATAACTCCGTCTATCTATCTATCCAGCACGTATGCCACGCGATTGGAAACCGAGAGTGATTGATATTCCAAAGAAAAACCCAGAAGCCCACGTGATTCAGTTGAGGGGTTTTAGAGCCAACGCCACGAAGAAATCCGTTGGGAACATAATGCGATGATTGGTTATGAATCACACTTGAGAAGATGTTTCATGGCTGATGAGAATCAAAGTCGGCGATTTGAAATGTTAAAAACCGAATTGATCTTCTGGGTTACAGGGACGCCCGGGCGTTGGGTTTCTCCCATGGTGATGAAAAAAGTCGTGGTTGCAGCTTGCTACAGGTAGGGGATGATATTAGAAGTTATAGGGTGTGGGTTAAACAAAACCCAATATTGTTGTTGTCTTAATCTCAATCGATGTTCTGCAGTGGACGTATCAAATCCTGCGGCTGGATCGCTGGACGGATTCTCAGACCGGAGAGGATCCGTTCCCATTCCAAAGACTTTGGAGCCAAGAGTAGGGTAACGGTTATTTTGAACGAGTTTCTCAATGGATTCTTCCCCGACGAGCAGCAATCGAGCGGTGATCCCTCCCTTTTCCCAGAAAGATCAGGCACAGGTGCCATGCCATACACCGGTGATAGGGCCCGGCGAAATCTGTTGAGGTGGAGGAAGTAAGTGTTCGAAGACAGCTTTTGTAAGGAGGCAACAAATGAATTCTCTCACTGCTTAATCGGTCCGTTTTTTACGCCTGATCAAATCAACTCGTGGGCTATGAAACTGTTGTTCAAGAATCTGTGGACAGACGGGGATAAGACAAACCCTAATCTTTTTGTGTTCCCAAAAAATGAATCGTTGACAAAAGTTCTCTCTGGAAGACCTTGGGCGTTTGATGAATATCTGCTACGTTTTAAACCCTGGATTGTTAGAGCAAATGTCACAGAGGAAGCCTTGCCTGACATTGATGTTTGGGTGCAAATTGATCACTTGCCCCAATTCTTCTTGAACCCAGCTGCAGTGGCTAATATGGGTGTTTTTCTTGAGGCTGATCCAAGGGTTCTCTCTGGGAATAATGTAGATTATATGAGGGTTAGGGTAAGAATTGATGCCAAGAAGCCGGTGAAGATAGGAGGATACATCGGAGTTCTTCACGAAAAGGTTTGGATTGACTACAAGTATGAACGAATTTCGCGTGTTTGTTGGTGGTGTGGACGTCTTGACAACTTAAGTGAACAATGCAACCATGTTTCAGAGGAAACGATAAAAACCACTAATCCGGGTTATGGGAGTTGGTTACTTTACCGCCCTCCACCACGGGCGAAGAAGAGCACGAAGGAGCCACCAACCACACAAAAAAGCCCGAAGTCCACCCCAGAGGATGCTCCGGCTAAAACAGTGGCTTCAGAATCCGACATGGATTTCGAAGTTCATGTTACCATGACCCAAGGCAACCCAAAAGTGTATGAAAATCCACTGGCAACTGAAAGCATCTTCCCACCGCCTGGATTTGGACCGAATGGGGCACTTTCTGGAACGCCCGTCCCAAAAGTTCCAGCAATTGTCAGATTGATAACCGAAGTAGATGAAGACTGGGTACAGCTTGTGCGATAGATAGGTTATGGAGGGCCCATCTATTTGCCAATAAGAGGAGAGATGTGTATTTGCTCAACAGCCTACTTGCGCTCCTCATGTACTGGATTATAGTTTGTTAGGCCAAGATGTCCCTTAAAATATGTTTCAATCCTTTCTAAAGAAAAACTGTATATACTCATTCAAACTATTACCGCCTCCGTTTTGTCAGGTTATTCATACTCTGAGAGAGACAAAGAGGACGAGCGAGTTCTGTCGGGATCATTCACATACTTCTGATGCATTCCAGCATTCAGCCAACATAGCAACTACTTTAACCAGCCTACAGACACCACAGTCAAATATGCCACAGATTACAATAGATGAGAAGCAATCGAAGCATACCTCTTCTTTTCTTCTGCTTATCTGAGGAAACAAATATGCCATGATTGCTGGCGGTACAAGACCCATTTTCTGCACTTATTCTTGTTCCTGAAAGAAAGAAAAATATGCAGTGGTGTTTCCCACTTATTAAGATATTAGTAACTTGTGCAGTTATAAATAACTTAGAAAAGAAATATGCCATGATATCACAAGTGATGACCGGAAAATCCCAAACCTTACATTAAAAAACAAGTGTTATCAAATGCAACTCTCAACTGGATACCTAGAGAAGCAAATCAACGTGCTGATGAGTTAGCTAGTAGTGTAAACAGCCGCTGGAATTTTGATGTTAATCAGCTCACAAATGTAAGTACGGAAAGAGTTGTTTAATATAATTTGCTTTGGACAAAAAAAAGGTAGAGACATCAACAAACTTCAGCCGACCCCTTCTTCTTGCTCTTATTCTCATCCTGAATCGTGCAAACAAAGGGTGAATCAATCTTAAATTCTTAATGCTTTGAAGCTCAAAGGCAAGTTATCCATATACAGAGTAGTATAACTTAAGACTTAACCTATACAAGTTAACCTGTGAGGCACGACTAAAATTGCCTTAATCCTTGCACAAGTACATAATAGATTTTCAAAAAATCAGACAGTGTCCCTAAAAATTGGACTACTGCCATATTTCAAAGCTGTGGAAATGACGTCCTGATCATGTGGTCACAGGTCATCCACAACTCTCCTTAAAATTCAAGGATACAGAAGTGCGAGCCTGTAGAATAGATCATATTCATGAACGCTTATCCAGGAAACTTGCATTTTGCAGCAACCACCAAAAAAACAAATATAGAAGGCCAAATTGAATACTTCTTCAATGAAACTGACAAAACTATTAGGTAGATCAAAATACAAACAAATTGCATAGTTCTTCCATCAACTGATAAGGGGGGTATCAGATTGATCAAAACATAACCAAACTGCGTAGTTTCTTCAATCACACAGACAATTGTCAGATTGATGTAAATACAACTCAGAATTGTATTTGCAATCAAACTTCTACTTTTTTAGTCCTTTTAGCATATAAGGTTCTGAGTATGGAACACTGAACATGCTTAGTTGTATTCAATCTAGAAGCCACCTCAGAGTTCCAAAGAAAAAGTGGAGGGTGGGGATCCAGTAAAATAACCTACATAGGTTGTAAACTATGTATCATTGCAACTACCTTCGGTGGGTTCTCTTAACACCATTCCGGGATAGATTCTATTTGTGAACCAATTGCTATAAATGAAAGAAAGAATTCCATTGATACTTCGAAAATATTTTCTATCAAAGCTCTTTTCGGTACAAGCACCTTCTCACTATATGAAACATTAATTAAGGCTATGCTTGGAACCACGGGTTTGGATACGAACAGAAAATGAAAGAAAAATGAAAAGAATCGAAAGCCTGTTTATTTGATTAATTACAAGAGTTCGTAACTTTCGACAGTATCAAATTGGTAAAAAAAGAATATTGCTAACATCAAGTTTTACATTTTTGATTAATTACATTTTTGTCAAGAATTCATGGATTATGTAATTTTCCCTTAATTTTCTTTTTCCTAGCAAAATCCAGGATTCCAACCGGAGCCTTGTTAACTGAAAGAAACTCCAGGATTACTAAAAATGGTGAAGAAGACGATTGAAAGAGAGGGCGAGAGAAAACTTGTTGATTGTGTAAAATGAATACATCCATAAAAGGGTCTCAAAGAGACCTTTAAATAGGAAGGATAGCAATTGTCGGGTTGTGGTTCAACGGTCACAAGGAGAGTGGCTGATACACAATAAGACTAGGGTTTAGGGTTGCCCTTACTAATACAGTTAGGCTAATTCTATCTTCTTGGCTTGAGAGAAGCTTTGGGCTTGAGTCTTTGATTAGACTTCCAGCTGGACCGGACACTATCTTCTACCATTCTGTGAAAGTTCTTATTTGAGTTTGGAATACGAGAAGGGAGGATAAGAAATTTCCAGGAACTATGTAAAATGAGGCGGAGACTATCCACTAAATGTAAAATCTTGAACAAGTTCATGAAACATCACACGAACGCACGCACACACACACACACACAAAAATAGGAAAGAAAAGCCTCAGTTTATAAGAAAACAAAAGTATATGATGGAGAAGAAAAAAATACCTCATTAGGTGCTAATCGTCAAGTGCTATATACTAGACATTACTAATAGAACTCTGTAATGCTCGCCAACCTATCAATTTGAATTAGTTTTTTCTCTTTTAATGAACTTCACAAACAAACAATTTTCCTATGTAACATGTCTACTCCTACAAGGCCAGATTCAACAGACAAACCAATTACTTTGAGACTTAAAAAGCCATTTCAGACTTAAGATTATCATCCTTGATGGCATCAGGCCACACCTTAGGCAGAAGAATTCCAGCCAATTCCTTGTCAGGACGTGCCCGAATCAATAATGTCTCTGCAAGCTACAGAACCTATCACACACACGTCATGGCAAATAACAGCATAACCAAAAACTCTCCAATAAAGTTCCATCTATTAAGGCGAAATAGAGATAAATTTATTGCTTCCATACATTCAGCAGAAAAGGAAGCTTAAAACCCCATTTTGAGAGAGATGTTACTAATTATAATTTTGCATCCTAGCTATGAATGACTCAGAATGTGTTCAAAAGCAAAGCTATTCCTTTTCTCTGTTCTAAACATTAGCTTCATGCTCGTCATCATACGATGATCTTCCTCCAACCAGGCATGATAATATAAGAAACTACCGAGAAACTGCCAGAAAATAGTAAAGAAAAAGTTGACGGAATCGAGAGTGATTTATAACATACATTTTTTCTTCTTATCAGCTATCATAATCACCAAAGAAGGAAGAAGAGAACGACAGATGATGTACACCACAATTTCCTGTTTTGGAATATGATGTCCTAGAGAATGAATTTCAAAGTTATTACCCTAGCTATCAGGCCAAATTCAAAGGACTTGACCCTTACCACTAGTTTCAATATGTTCGTAGATTCAGTATAAACACTTTTTGGTTCTCCACATCATTGGGTTTACCAATGAAAGTTCCAAACTTAATATCTTCCTTCCTTCCGAGAGGGAGACAGACAGACAGACAGAGAGAGATTTATCTGAGTTAAACAGTCTAGGTGAGCATATGGAAGAATGGACATATTTAGCATCTGATTGCACACAGAATGGTCAGCAAGCAAGAAACATCAGTGCTTTCAGAAGATAACACGTCATTTTTTATCATCGAAAAAAAGGTGAACCGACGGAGAAAGACCAATCAACAAAGAACTTTCAACCTCTCTAAGCAACACCAATTTGATTCTCTGTATTCATAAAATAGAAACAGAGTAAAATTACTTCCCAGCACATATCTGAAACTATCTGCACTTCTGTTACTGAGTAACTACCCAATATATTGTATCACACTTTTGTATCCCTTGTTGTTCAGAATGGAGTATTTTCTTTTCACTCTATAGCTAAATCATTCACCAATTAGCATTTTTATGTTGTAAATATTCATACATCCGAAACGGACACTAATACTTGAAAACCCTCAATATTAGTGTACATAGTTACTAAGAAAGGATTTCTGCTATCTGAACAAAGCATGGGATGTGTTTCTGTTTAACATTCATTTCAACTCCCCGAGGAACATAGATCTTTGATATATACAAGTTCTACGACTGGCTTCTAATAGCAAAAGAAAAGCAATCTAAAACACTGACCCAGAAAATTTGTCTCCTTGAGGGTCAAATATGAAAACTCGAATGAAGAATATGTTGTGGGAAAGGAGACTAACCCAGAATGGCAGAAGGGATAACGATGTCATCGGTTTCTGCCTGAGTCCTGATGGGCAGAACCAGAGAGGGAACTGCCATGTAGAAAATCACCAAGATTGCTGGACACAAGAATCACACTTCACGTTCTAGGGCGCATTGATCGATTTGGTTGGGGTGTTTGTGCGTGTGTGTGTGCGTGTGTGGTTGTGGCTTGTAGTTTGGGAGAGAACAGAAGATTCTTGAGAAAAGCACGAGGAAGGTCTGGTTTGGGCGAAGAGAATCGGTGTTAAGGAGTGCGCATTTTCCGAAACAAGAGATTTGAGGATTCAATGTTTGGTCAAAGAGGGCTATTTTTTGAATTTTACCGCAGTATCCACATGATTAAACCGTGGGAAAAGATTTTTTCCCACGGTTTTCAACTAAGCATGGCAAATCCTAACCTATTGGCAACGGTATTGTAAATTACTGTAGTTAAAACATCTCTTTCACCCTGTTTTTTCTATACTACCGCCGGCATTGTTAAACATCTGACCACGTTAACTTCTGCGGTTAAAGGTGCTAAGAGCCACATTAAGTAACTGCGGGTAAAAAATTGTGGGCATAGGCCATCTATATATGGTAGTTCAAAAAAGGTTTCACCAGCTCTAATGTACATGAAACAAAAATGAAAACTTCATCACCAAACGAACACTCGAGACACAACAGAAGCGTATGAACAACACTCACTAATATAATCCAGTACAAAAAGGAAAACCCTAAACTAAACAACCCACATAGTTAGAGTAAAATGAATGTTATATTCAATTATTACATGCAACAAAATACGATATGATGGGCCCAAGTAGCTCAGAATTCCAAAAGTAAGTTAAGAAACTGGCTCTTCAGAATAAACAACAGGTTGCTATAAAAACTTGATGAGAATATGTAGACTGTAACTTGGAAACCCTTCAGAAAAAACTACTGGTTGCTATGACAATTTGATGCAGAAGAACTGGAGCATGGCAGTGAAAGCACTAACCTTTATTGATCCCCTTTTATGAGAAGCTGCATACATCCTCGGGTACTTGGTCAATGCACTGAGAAAAGATTTAACAAAAACAAAGCACGTTAGGAGAGGGCAAACTAGTTTCTAAGTTTCTCTGAGTTGTCTAACCAAATCCATATCCATATGAAGACTTGTATTAAACAAACCCATCAAAATCAGAACACTCGTAACTTCAAATCAGAAGCCCTACATCGGAGGCGCTGACTCAGCCTCCAATGATTGAGCAATTAAGTCCATCTATTCTGCAAAATCAAGGGGAAATCAAGTTCAGATATAAAAACATGCGAGGTCGTAGGGAGTGGAACAATTCGAGAGCCCAAGGAGGTTTGACAGAGAGAGATTACCTGTTGACCTGCCGGGGTTGCAGCAGGAGCAAAGAAAGAAACCGGTCCGATTGTATTGTTCAACAGAGAGCTGGTGTGCCAGTACATTGCACATGAAACAGCCCTGGCTAGAAATATACAGTTCTGATGGGAGAAATCAACAAAAGGCATTGCAGTGCACAAATATGTAGAGGAAAGAGGGTGTGAGGGCATCAGACAGGGAACTTCCCCATGGTTTTAACTTTTGAGATTTCAAATCAAAGGAGAGTTTCTCTCCTACAGGGTTGCTGTGATCCCAACAGCCCACATTGCTAAAAAACCATGAGGTTCAGAAGACATTTTAGAATATCAGGAACCCCAGGGAAAAGAGCCACTACGATATTTTTTGCCGGTGATAAGCAGATCAGAATTAACCACCAAGGTATAATCATGAGATGGAATGACTTTTCCATCAACTCCACCTCCAACACTATAACCAGGCTACAGATAAGATGGATAAATGGTAGAAATTGAGTATCAGAAATCCACCTTAATCACACAACAGATGGAATGACTCTTCCATCAAATCCATGTCTAAATGAGTTTTTTTTTTGTGTCGAGTGGAAGAGAAAGCCACAGCACATCTAGGGGAAATATTTAAGTAACGAGGTTTGTATAATAAGCATCGAGGTCCAGTAACAACAAATCAGTTCTGTCTTGAGTACTCAAAATAAATGAACTTGTTTTCATTGGTCATAGAGCCAAAAATACTACCATCCCAGAGGCTACCAGGTATGATCTGTCTTGATTACTGGTGTGATTGTGAAGAAAGGAAAGCATGAAGTCCAGATAAACAACGACAGTCATCATCAGTAGTACTCTGGCATGGGCAAACACACAACCTTAACTGATACTAATATTTTGAAATATGAGTGCATAAGATAAATATAAATTATTCAAACAGAAATAATTATTTTTTTGGTACAAATACAAATAATTATTCGTTCAAACATAAATAAACACAAATTTAAAAAAGGGGGGTTGCATCAGAAAGAAGGGGAGACCCAGATGGGAGGGCAATATTTACTGAGTGATGGTGCTCCTCGGTAGAAAGGTTCTATTGTCCCAGTTTCCATGTTGTAGATACCCATGTCCTTGCCGCCGCCGCCGATTGCACCGCCAATAGTTGAATATCCATCATGATAATCGTCAGTGAAGTAAATACAATTGGCCTTGACTCCACCAGCATCAGGGGAATGAACACAGATTGCTGTATTGTTACCAACAAAGACTGATCTTCCTCCCAAATCATTCACCTCTTTCCACTTGGTGAAGCTTGTGTTGTTGGAATCATCATCACCTACTGCTTTCAATACTATAAATCCACTTGTCTTGTACTCCTCTTTGCTAAGATGCAATACCTTCTTAACAAGGTGTAAAACACCACCACATTCCACAATGGAGAGTTGCCCCTCAATTATCAGTTCAGAGTCTACACCGCCGGGTACATGACCAACAGTCTCTAGAGTGGCTGATGAGGAGGAGGAGCAAACAGCAGCACTCCTG
This sequence comes from Linanthus parryae, assembly GCA_023055425.1. Taxonomy (NCBI): domain Eukaryota; kingdom Viridiplantae; phylum Streptophyta; class Magnoliopsida; order Ericales; family Polemoniaceae; genus Linanthus; species Linanthus parryae. The sequence continues at coordinate 12,938,378 of JALGPY010000008.1, read as the reverse complement.
ATGCCACCGAAAGCGTCAACTGCATAAAACTTATTATCCTTGTTATGGTATATCACATCAAGATGGCCTGGAAACTGAGTTCCTCCTACACGGTTCCATACCTCGTCACCGGGTTTCCAGAACACCAGCTCGGAATGTATTCCCATGATTAGCACCAGTACATAGTCTTTGTCTCCGGAAGGGCTAGCCGATAAAGCTGCTCTTGCTACGTATCCCGAAAGAGGGGTTAAACTATCTTCCCCTGTCTCTTGCTCGAACAAGCTGTATGTTTTGAGGTGGGGAAGCGAAATCGTCGCCCGAGTTAAAGGGTGAAGCAATTCCATTGCTCCTGCTTCGTCTATCGTTACCAACCAACCCATTGACTCGATGCACCACTTACCTCTCGCTTCCGGCAACTCATGCTTGCGAACCATGCCTCCCTTTGACAGGTTTACAAACACACGACTACTACTGGAGTCTGTTGGATCTTCAGCCAACATAAGCCACGGAAGTTGAGTAGATGGATGGCCATTGAAGTTGCCTTTAACCGCTACGGATCTCCATGACTTGCAAACCCCACCGAAAGCAACAAAGTCTTCGTACAGATCTACCTTTTTCACAATCATTGTCAGAAGATCTGGCAAAAGTTGATCCCAATTCCCCATCCTTGGAAGCCAGCCGCAACCAAATGGATACAGTATATATTAGTACAACAGAGAGAGAGAGAGAGAGGGGTTTGAGTTTAGGGTTGCAGAGGGAACGATTAATGCTTGGTCTTGAAAGCATTACCACAGATGTCACATATCTCTTTTTCATCACAGTGACGACTATCATTGTGGGTTTGCATTGCGTTAGAGTCCTTCAGAAACTTCGAGCACTTCACACAGTAGTACTTTTTCAAGTCAGCTGACACATTCAAAAGAAGAAGGAAAATAAGTGTTAAGATGTCGATGCAGCAATATTTATTCTCTGCATTGGTTACATAAATAGACCAAAACACAGAACCAATCACCCAAACACAGTAGCAAAAACCGGAACATCCACAAACCAGCTGGTTTGCACAATTCACAGAAGAAGAAAAAATCACAACAGTTTCCTACTGTGTTCGAATCGATTTGATCCAAACCCTAAACGAATTCGTGAAGAACAAGCAAAGAGGGAGAGAAACAGAGAGAAGAGGGAGATTCAGAAAAGAGATGAAGAGATTGGATTTATGGAAATTAGTTTTCTGATCCTACAACTCAGGTGTGATATACACTGTTTACCCTCTACATGCAGAGCCAAATGTAAAAAAGAAACAGCTAGATTGAGTTTCATCAGCTTCCTCCCAGGGCCGTCTCAAGGTTTTTGGAGGCCTTAGGCAAAACGTTAAAATCAGGCCTCCACGTACCTGAATAATTTTATTTTTTCTTCAGTGTTTTATAAAATTCATCACTACTAACTTTATACAAACAATTTCTGTGAATAAAAGAAACGCAAATAATAATAACACTCTGAAATTATTATTTTTCTGGGTAAAAGTGATAGCAATATTTATACTAATAATCACTTAAATTTAGAATATAGTGAATGCCCTAATTTTCTTTGAAAGAAAGAAAAATTCGGTAAAAAATATGAGGGTTTTATTAGGTTATATAAATAATAGTTCATATATAACATGTACCAAAATAAAGCTGAATGTGTTTGAAGGTTGAGCTCTCTCCCCCATTTACTCCCATTTGTAAAACGATGTCACAATTCTGTAATATTTATTCATTTGTTTCCCTAAAAAGAGTTATCCCTCTTCATAGTAGTAAAATAACAAGGAATATTTCCTCCATTTTCTCTAACTTCTAACATAGCAAATCACTTCCCAAGAAAACATAACAAATCACCCTATTATCTCCTAATGTCTCTCCCACTATCACAGCTCACAAATCAATCCTGCATTCTCTCCCAATTATACGTGGATTATACAAGAATTATAGTAAGAGAGTAATGTAATATTTAGTTTGGGGCCTAATATTTTGGGAGGCCTTAGGCAATTTTGCTGATCTCATTGCCTACCAGATTCACCATTTCCACCTTTGACTGAAACTGCATTCGTAAGTTTCTTGTAACCAATTTCTTTTCATGCAGCTCATGATATATCTTTCTACACCACACAACAACTACACTTTCCCATATGTCATCTTTGAAGCACAAGATAACCCCTCCAAGCATTAAGTTGATTGTTGAAAATCTGATTCCTTTGCTTCTTATAAAAACTAGTGAATCACTTTGTATCATGGTACCTAACTTCCAATCTCTGGAATCCAAGATCATTCACAGACCTCCCAATCATAGATACATTTACCCCTCTTTTAGAGCTATCATTAGCATCAAGAAACACACATGGTGCAAGAATCAACTCAGGGAAGACAAAGCACTTATTGCTTCATGGATTATTTTGCTTCATCTTAGTAATAATTGTCACTAAGATGAAGCAAAATAATCCATGAATTGCCAAATATTCAGCAACTAAGGAGATAATCCACGAAACCCACACCCACCCCCCTTCATCTAACAAACCCTAAACCCTGCCAAACAAAATCAACCAACAAAACCTACTCCGTTTCGTCGCCTGAACAGCCCAGAAGGTTTTGGGGGAACGATGTTTACAGGAAAATTACTTCATCACATCACAATTCAATTCAAGAGTACAGGAAAATTACTTCATCACATCACAATTCAATTCAAGAGTGAAAGAAATAGATTCGAAGACAAAGACACAGAAGACAAAGACGCAGACGAGAAAATGAGATATCGGAAACGAAATCAACAAACAAACAAGCGATCGGAACCCTAGGTGGACGGAACAACAATACCTGAGAGCGAGCGAGAGAGCGAGAGAGCCTCCGGTGTGTTCTTCGCTGTGACGAAAAAAGGGAAGGTACTGTGACAGACTATAAATGCGAAGTTGACAAAAATCAATAGAAAATTCTTTTGGGGAGAAAAAGATAATAATAGAAAAATCCATACTGTGGATTGGGCCACTATCTGCAAGCCCAAAAGTTTGGGAGGGTTGGGTATAAAGACCACGAAAACCCAAAATAAAGCTCTTATCATGAAACTCGGATGGCATTTGCTTATTAAGAAGAATGTTATGTGGGTCAATATTATGAAGAGTAAGTACCTCAGGAATATCACTTTCAAAAACTGGCCGTCCAAGAGATCGGCGACTAAGACTTGGAAATGTATTGTTATAAATATTAGAGATTACGTCCTTGATGGAATTAAATGGACGGTGGGAGCTGGTTCGGATATCTCCATTTGGTGTGATAGATGGATCGGAGATTACATCCTCAAGGACATCTATCCTGACATTTCTTTCAATGAGAATCTCAAGGTGAGCAGTCTTATTGATACTAATAGAAACTGGGACATATCCTGCCTTATTGGGTTAGTTCATCAGGACATTATTAACACGATTTTGGCCAAGTTCATCCCTAATGGGGCTGATTCCAAAGATACTATCCATTGGAAACAAACTCATAATGACTTTTTCTCTGTCAGTTCGGCTTATAATGTGGTGGCCAACCTTCAGTTATCTCAGAATGGTAATTGGGATTGGATATGGAAACTCAAGATTCCCCCTAAGCTCACTATTTTTCTTTGGAAAATCTTTCATAAAAAAATGTTTATCAATGTTCAAACATTTTTGAGGGGCATGGCCCAAAATAACTTTTGCAATCACTGTCAAGGGATTCCAGAAAAGTCTTGAGCATATCTTTTTTTATTGCCCAAAGGCCAAGGCTATCTGGATTACTCTTTGGGGAGCTCCGTGGTATGTCAGGAATAGCACAATCACTCATTTCTTGGAGTGGTGTAAAACTAATCTCATTGTTTCTGGGGATAACAATAGATTGAAAGCAACCACTTTTCTTGTGACTCTGTGGTGGATATGGAAAGAAAGGAACACTGCGATTTTTAATAATTGTTCTTCTAAATCCACCCAAGTGGTTAATTTAATCCAATGTTGTGCCAATGAGATTAATAGTGTGCTTGAGCCAGACAAGACCAAGGATCTCCTCAATCTCTATGGATCTAATTGGTTCCCGTCTTCTGCAGGTAAACTCAAGCTTAACACAGACAGAAGTAAGGAAGGCACCATGGGAATTGCTGGCTACGGGGGAGTCATCAGAGACGAGGATAGCAGTTGGGTCAAGAGATTCATGGGCCAGATAGGACACAGTTCCATCCTTGAGGCCGAACTGTGGGGCATTCACAGATGCTTGGTCATTATCCACGAAGATAATTATAAGGAGGTCACAATAGAGACTGACTCTCTTGAAGCAGCCATTGTTATCAATGGGGAGATTGCGGAGAAATTCACCTTGACTGCTATCGTTCTGGAGTTTCGCATCTTGCTCAGGGATGTCAATGCAAGATCAACCACATTAACAGAGAAGCCAATGAGGTGGTGGATGCCTTGGCAAAGATGGGCATAAACCAATCAGAGAGAATGATCATCCTTCAGGAGCATTCGGCTCAATTAGCTAACCTCTTGATTGGGGACATTATCAATGCCAATAGGGCTAGTGGCTAAGTGGCCTTGTTGTTTTTAATTTTTTTTTTCCTGTTTGTGAACTCCTCTATTTTCCCCTCTTTTAGTTAATATGTTGAAGGAAAAAAATGCGAAGCTCAGCCCATAAGCTGGTTCAAGCCCATAAGCTGGTTCAAGCCCATAAGTTGCACACTATTGTAGCACATTTAGCTATAAGGGCACTATTGTAATATTCGTTGCATCTCCTACATCCGCCGCTCTCTCAATATGCTCCTAAGCCACCCCTTGGATTATCTTCTTTGCAGGAGAATTGGCTTTGTACATTATTCTTTTTACCATCACTGAGAATATACATCTTCTCTTTCATTTTACCATTACTCTATCATGGTATCAGAGCCATGAGTACTCTTTCCACCACCGTTTCACCGGCGGCTTCAAATACGCTTGACATTCATAACCTCATCCCGTATAAGCTTGATTCCTTCAACTATGTGTTGTGGAAGCACCAACTTACCTCTGTTCTCAAGATCTAGTTTATTTCGGTTATGTGGATGGATCTCATCCCTATCCTGCGCAGTTCCTCGCCGCTGGTGATGGATCTCTCTTCTCCGACGTTAATCCCGGTTTCACCGCTTGGCACATGATGGATTAGGCGGTACTCGCTCTGATAAATGACACACACACACACACACTCTTTCTCTCTCTCTCTTTCTCTCAAGAAGTACTCACTCAAGTGATTGGGCTCTATGATTCCCGATATGCATGGCTTGTGCTTCAATATCGGTATGCTTCCTTTTCCTGATATAATATTTTTGCAACTGAATCCGATCTTCAAACTCTCAAAAAACGTTCTGATTCAGTCGATATTTACATGACCAAGTTGATATCCTTGTGTGACCATTTACCTTCTTCTTCTGTGTTGATAGACGATGATGATATGATTTTGTACACTTTAAATGGTCTTTCACCATAGTATAACTCCTTTAAATCTTCTTTACGCACCCGATCTGATCATATTTCTTTTCAAGAACTTCACATTTTACTCCGAACGGAGGAACAAATGCTTAAGTCACAAACTGTTTCTACTGATTCAAACCCTACTGCATTTTACACTACCTCTTCTTCCCGTGGTCGTGGTGGTCGCCACTTTTCTGGAAATGGTCATGGTTTTAGTGGTTCTGTTGGATCTGGATCTGCTCGGTTTTACAACTCTCGGGGACGTTCTGGTTTTACCCGACCCGGTAGTCGTAACCCTAGTTCCCACAATATGAGTGGCGGTCGTTCTAATGGAGTTTCTAACCCTTCGGGTTCTTCCTTGAATTTCGGTTCTACTTATGTTCTCCCAAACAGAGATGTGCTCATGTTACTCGCCAAATCGGTGGCAATGAATTCTATTACTCATACCAGGGGCGCACTCCTCGTGACCAACCCTCAGCCATGACGGCCAATACTCAACACTCTGCCCCCCTCTGCAAATTACTAGTTAACTGATACAGTCACATCTAATCACATGACTGCTGATCTCAAAAATGTTTCCATCTCTGACCCTTATAGTGGAGTAGAACAAGTTCAAGTTGGAAATCGAATTGACAAACATATAGAGTATATGAACTCGTCTGTGGGATCTTCCCTCTTGGAACCAGACGAGTCTGTCCTAGAAAGACTAGTGTACTTGCTCGTCTGGCCACTTGTCTGATTCTTAAGAGGGACAAGCCCACATACGAGTGGTTATTTTGAAACTTCAAGACCTACTAGAAGAGTGTGCTCGTCTGGTATTTGATCAGACGTGTAAGTCTTTTTTACTTGCTCGTCTTAACATATATCAGATGAGTGAGTTTGCTCGTCCTATATTTTGATCCACTTCTGATCAAATATCAGACGAGCAAACTCACTCGGCTGGTATTTGTTCAGACGAGCAAGTCTTTTGACCTACTCGTCTGATCAAATACTAGCCGAGCAAACTTGTCTAACATGGTATTCCCATACGACTGGATACCTATAAAAAATTGCAAAATTTTCAGTGTTGTGAACACTTGGACAATTACCAACACTTAGACAATAATCAGTAGTTGGACAATAATGAAGTGAAAACTTATATTAAAATTTTGTTAATAGCCAACACTTAGAAAATAATAAATGAACAGTTGATTAATAAAAGTAAAGATCAGCTATTTTGTATCACTTAGATTATATTTTCTTAAAAGCAACACTTATACATTAATTAATTGGAAATAATCAATTGAAGAATTTATTAAAACAAAGTTAATATGAGTTAGCTTGATTGACAGATACCGAAGATCACTCAGTTGTTTAATTTTATCATACACGTGCTAATTAGTCTATATTTTCTTTGCTAGTTGCAACTGATTAAGGTTTCATCTTTGGGAGAGGTCCTTCTCCCTCTTTTCCAGGAGCCGATCGTAAAAGGTTACACCATAACGAGAGTGAGTCTGTTACATTGTGGAAAGGGATAAACTGCGACCCAGCCCTAGGAGAAGCAGCCAAGATATGAAAGAGCATAGGCCGAGTCTATCCTACCCTCGTGCCAACGGAGGCTGAGAAAGGGGAGTTGTATTGGCAAATCTACGTTGAGTACCTACATAATCCTGTGGTAGGCCCATTCACCCCGTTTGAGCGCAACTTTTTTAGAAGTTGGCCCTCTTGGTGGACGAATTGAAGGGCAATCACATTTTTTATCCCACACATAACCTAGAGAAAAGACCAAGTAAAAGCAGTGATGAAGAAGAAGAAGAAGAAGAAGGTTTCCAGGGATGCCCTGGGTCTAGTGGATAAAGTGAAGCGGATCATGAGCCGACTTTCTTAGAGAAAACCGTCCAATACTGAGAATGCTACGCCAACTCATTCTCTAGTAGCGGTCCGTACTGAGAGTGTTGGACTAACTCCTACTCTAGGAACCGGCTCTGAGGTATGTGTTGCTGATATTCCACCTCTATCTCTTGCTCAACCTCAAGCTACAAGAAATAGGATCGGGCGATTGGATTCCTTCAAATCAAAATTTCTTATGCTTGTTCGGTAAGAGTTCAAAGGAGTTCACGTGAAAATCGACAACTTTTCAGGGGCTGTTGTGGACTTGGCCACGAAGATGGAAAGCGCTGAGGGATCACCAACAACCCTAGAAGATAACAAAACTCACAATAGCGATGTGATAATCGATGGAGTTCATAAGACACTCGCTATTTGTGAGAAGACTGATAAGTCGATGAGGACTCGATTTTACTTGGTGGAAAACCGGGTGACTGACATTTGGAAGTAGTCGCTATGTATAACATCAACGGAAGACACAATAGTTGAGGTCTTCATGATATTTCGCTATGTTTTATTGCTAGAATGCAGAGATTGAGAAAACGATGGATCAAAACAATATGGGGAAGAACCCTAGCAAGCGGGGGAAGCCGGGGGTTTCAAGGAATTCGAAACCGGGAGCTCCAAAAAATCCGAGCCAGCAGCATTCCAAGAACCCGAGAAAGCAGGGAAAGAATCGATAGATTCGGAAACTGAGAGATGGTTTGGTGATTGTGTGTGGTCGTAAAAGTGGATGGTGATCTCCAATATGAAGTTGAGTCGGTGCAAGTACCTCCTAAATGAGTACTTGTCCAATTGATACCCTATTTCTACCAAATGGAACACAAAATACTTGAATATTTCTGGACTCATAAGTCGATATAAAAATATGACGAGGTTCATGACGATGTGTTCATTAAGGACAAAATTGAAGCTGTACGGGATACGAAGGGGAACCTAACCCACTGGAGGCGTAATTGAGCTAGAATATTGTGGGAAGAGACCAAGTATGTGAAGGTGATTGTTGCAGGGAAATATCTCTGACGATGCTTCTATTTGATGTAATCATCGCCACCCCGTCATTCACATATCTCATGACTCCTGTAAAACCATTCGTCAAAGTCTTCCATGCTTGTTTGAAAGATCCCAATGAAGAGTATGCAGGAATATATTGTGGACTTGATGTTCGGGGCCGAGAATTCTTCAACTACATTTCTCCGAGGAATAATGCCTTACACGGGTCGCATATTGACAAGATTACATATGTGATGAGAAGAATGTATTCGAAGACTCAACACGAGGCCTGAACAGACTTAGCATTTAAGGATTATGAATGGTATATTGCATTCATGAATGAATCAGGGGGAAACCCAGCTTAGAGGGAGAAACTTGCTCCGTATTTCGCAGGCAATAAGCATGTTCGTGGAACTGAGCTCGCCAAGGCAAGTAAGTTGTTCATGTCATGGATTTTGAAGCGAACGAGCGAATGGGCGCATGGACATTGGATAATCGTCTACATTAAAATAATAGATAAATATGTATAGGTATACGATCCAATGGAACACACTAGCTTCAAGCAATGATAACTTGAGCGTCTCTGTACCGAATTTCCTAAACTATTGAATGAATTTGGTGGGTGTAGGGGAAGAAAGGCACATCTGAATAAGCCGCTAAAGAAAGCTTACTTCTCGAGGGTGAAGGAAAAGCAGTACACATGCATCAAGAGGAACTCTGCAACTTTCTATGTCCTGAAAATGATGGAGTTCTTGATTGCATCGATTCTTATCAGGGCCTTCATGTTCGGGAAGACGCTCTAATAGAAAACAAGTCACGATATTTTACTTTAATTCGGATGGTAGTTGTTCATTTCCCTGTTGTTAATACGAATGGTACGAGGATGGACAAGTGGGATTTTTTATAATAGCTAAATAGGTGTTTCTTCATGAATCATACACATGTTTTGCAACAATTGACTACAACAACGACTATCGGTAATCGAAAAAGCAACATGGAACTAAAACAACATCTACTTACCTACACGTACTAGGGTTCATAAGTAAACGTTATTCTCGTATGACATTTTCAACCACATTTCTCACATTTGAAATTTCTTTGCTTTGCATATACAGTAATAACTTGAATCTCTTCTCCTGGTCTCTCATGTGTCAATATTTTAATCGGGGGTAACGGGCATTATCTTTGCAGGTAAAGCACTTTGCAGGTAAAGCGACCATGCCCCACTCCGTGTTGTGGGAGGAGTGTGAATCGTTCCACGATAAACTTTCTTAAAATAATCGAGGGACTAGAATGTGCTAGTTTGATTGTAAATAATCTCCATGTCGTCTCTGACAGTGTAATGGAAAATCTTCCTTAGTTTCGAGGAAGAAAAACACGCATTCAAACATGCATGGAAACCACATTTGCTGTACTCGCCATAAGAGCAGTGTCCTATGCCATTCTCATGTACGAAGTCCAGCAAAAGAGTTTTCATGTCATAAAATTTCACTTTGTGTTGCGTGCCTGTAATTAGTTGTACTCTAAACCTTATGGAAGCACTCCAATTGTCCAACATATTCGACTCCCTCAGTGTTGTCAAATACACCCTTCCCATTTTATTTCCTTCGGCCCGTATCTGCATGAACCATTCGGACATGCATTCTATCAGTTGTGAACGAAATAATTTGACAGCACCCAATTTGGTACTCTTTTCTATCCTCTTTTACGGAGGTTATGCCTTAGTTTTAGAACATGTTTCCTTATTTTCGACCAATTTAGCATAATTTTCACCTTTGTGGTAGTACGAGAGCATTTTAGAGTTTTTTCACCTATTTTGTGCTTAATGCTTTATTTTATGTAAAAAAAAGTTTCGTCGTATAATCTCGGGTATATGTTCTTACTTTTCAGGAATACAGGTGGTCGAAAGGAGCATAATCGAGGAGGTGAAAGCATGGAAACATACTTTGAAATCACAAGAGGATAAAATGAATGGAGATAGAGGCTACGGATCAAAACATGGAGCTTAGGAGAAGAATTTTTTTTGAAGGCAACACGTCTTCACCATGGTAAGAGAATTTTTCAGCGCAAGGCAGAGCAAGTCACGCGACTATGGCGAGAGAAACAGCACCATGGTGTAAAGGAGTAGCACACAGATGAAAGGATATGAGATCTGCCACTGCGGCAATCAAAAGCCCACCACGGCGGCGGCATACAAACAGCGCACCAAAGGGGGCCAAAGTGTAATTTTTGACAAACTTTTATGAAGCCTCCTTCTTTCTTCAGTTTTTTTATCACGATAAAATGAACCCTAACCTCCATCGTTGAGTATCCTCTCATTGCCTTAGTAATGAGACAAGATGCCATCCGATCCTCTCATTGCCTTCGTAGCGAGTGATGAAGCCATAGTCCATCAAAAGTTCATCAAGATTAAAGACTTGAAGATCGAAGATTGGAACAACTTTTGGAGAAGATGAAGGACGCTATTGACCTTTCCACAGTAAACATCAATAGTTTGATCTATTCTCCTCGAACCAGTTTCTATCATGATTTCATCTATGAATCTATTTTTTTCGTTCTATCATGAGTAGCGGGCATCATTTTGGTGAACTTTGACGTGTCTTCATTTATGTGATTGATTCTCAGCATTTGTACTGCGCTAGATTAATAAACATTTGTACTTCCCTAGATTAAATGTTTATAAATGGCCGGTTTTTGAGTTGTGATCATTCAACTAGTCAGATAAATTGATTGAATTTATCCTGCAGACCTTCGAGGTAGTTGGTGAAACGGATTGACAACCCTCAGTAGCCCCTGTTATCGCGCGGATAACAATAAGTGGTGAGCTAAATCAGAGAACTAGCATGACGTCAATAGGAATCTTATGCGTTCATAAAAGTGTTGTTAACGACAATCATACGAGTAAATGTTCAACATGTCCACGAATCCCAAAGAGGCACCGTAATCGCCTTTCTTTTAATGTTTAAATCGATTCTTCTATTTTATGCCTTCATTTTTATGCACGTAGTTCTAGAAAACCACCCCCTCATCACTCCAATTCATTTAACCTCCAACATCCATTCCTGTTAGAGATCATGACCAACTCGAGATTCTCTCTGGTTCTACAGAAAAGTCAGAGAGGCAAGTAATATTGCCTTTTCAAGAGGTCTTTTCCTATGATGTTGGGGTCTTCAAAGAAGGATTTGGGTCTCAAAGACGTGTGAGGGAGCTGGCGAGTGTTTGTGAGGCTTCTTGGTTTAGTTGGTAGGTTTAAATCGACAGTGGGGGTGAGGTCCGAGCGAGAATCGGATTGTTTCTCAGTTTGTGTGATTGAGGGTTCGTCCATCATCGGGTCTGGAGACTGGTTGTGATGAGGCGGCAGTGGCGTGGTAGACTGTGTTTGATCTTCTCACAGAATCTTTATTTTGATGGAGGTGGCGACAGAGGTGACGTCGGCAGTAGTGGGGGAGGTGGCTCCGACAGTGGCGGTGGAAATGGAGTCTTCTTCTTCTTCTTAAGTTGTATTTTCATATCTAGTTGTTTATGGTCCAAAAATTGTATTTTATCCAAAAACTAGAGTATTGCCCGTGCCGATGGCACTATCCCTAAATTAGATAGTTATTGAATATAGAGGTGTTTTTTTTAAATGAATTTAGAGGTGTTATCCAAAATTATATTTACAAATGTGGTGAAAAAAAGAGTAAAAAAAAGAGAGAACAATCTCTCTCCAATTAGTTAGGGATGTAGTTTTGATGAGAAAAACATCTCTCCTATTAGTTAGGATGTCCAAGGAGAATGGGTAATTAGGAATGTCCAAGAGAGTGGGTAGTTAAAGATGCAATAAGTAGGTGAAATCTAACGGTGGGGATGGGGTTAATTTAATCTAACGGCTGAAAATTATAAATTAGTTAAACTAAGCTATTTTATAATATAGATTGTTGTTGTTGTATGATGTTATTTTTTTTTATCAGAAAATTCTGTGGTGTTGGTGTTGGTGTTGGTTTCTAACTTTCTATAATTTTAAGAGAGAGAGGGAGAGAAAGCGAGATGGTAATTGTTTGGTATGGTGGGGCAAAAACATAAAAGGCACAATTTATTAAAACACGTGCCTATTTTCTCTCAACTAAACCATAATTAACAGAGAAGTAGAAAATAGCTAGCCCCCTTTCAAATTTTAAGAATAACCTTTTGCAATTAATGTACTGTGAAAAATCGATGACATACCCTCTGCAGGCCAAGTTACATCTGACAACACAAAACATAACGAGCGCAACATGGCTCTTACTCCAACCAGACCTGGTTTAGTTGGTCTTTTCATAGTTCTAAAAACCGCACCAGATCGGCCGGTTCTACCGGTCGAACCGGTGATCCGGGCCTTGACCGGTCCAGTTCGGTAGTTGAACCGCTCGTGCAAAAGTTGGTCAAAACCAGTGAATCAGTTGGACCGATTCAACCACAATGCGAAATAATTGCCACTTCTAGGAATCGATCCTGCAACTATGCATTCGCTTGCGGCAATGTTCAACCACTGGGCCAACCCATATGTTGTCTAAAAAGTATAAATTAAAATATATAACCAATACTTTTAAGTATTCATTTTGCCAATTTCCCCCCTTAAATTACAATGACATGTTGCGATTAAACTAATTTTATTTTTTAACCATCATTACTTCAAAAAGTCGATATGGTATTTTTCAAAGCACTATTAGATCGAACTATAATTCATTTAAAATAGTTTTAGTTATACATTAAATAGTAAAAACACTTCAAATTAGACAAATACATGATGCTAGTGTTATTAATTTATGAAAGTTGATGATGTTGTTATATATTTGAGCTTACATTAGGTAATTAGGTATCTATGCTATATTTTAATTAAATTTGTTACATACTTATATAATAATATATTATTATATATTATATAAAAAAATTGCAATTCAACCGGTCCGAACGTGAACCAGTGTCTCACCGGTTCGATGGCCAGTCCGGTTCTGAATTTTTTTGGGTTTTTTAGTGCTTGTTTGGCCAACACATCAGTTGCACAGTTCGATATGCGCCTGCAGTAGGAGATACTTACTCCTTTCACGCGTTCAATTAATAATACACCATACTTACTACTTTGTGAGTTTCTTTTCCTGAGAATACACTATATATAAGGAAAATTAAGTATTACAATTCTAAAAGGCCCTGCGGGCAAGAACATGAGCGTCTACAACATTAATAACCCAACAAAGGAAATAACAATATTCACGAAATTGCCGCTGCCCAGCCTTGTAATGTCCATGATTTCACTTTGAATGCTCATGATTTTCGTTTACTGCCGGAGGCAAAGGACCTGATTTCTGGAGTCGGTGTGCATTTCCACTTCCCTAACTTCAGCTGATATCAAGGTGGTGATTGCGAGAATAATTCATCTTGCTTCTGCTTGGATTGCACTTCTCGCAAATGTGCTAAAATATAAGCCTCTACTTTCACAATGACTTCGTGTGGTTTGATATGGCATGAATATAGTAATGTCGCCATTGTGAAATCAAATACAACATTTTGAAATTTAATGTTGCTTATAAAGCCAAAACATCCTTGTTTATAGTTGTAATATCCATCTAACTACAGCATGTTTTTTGTAATGTCGTACAATAAAATGCTGTTTTTGTTCCCATTTTTATAGAGTTACAACTCCATATACATATATTATATATTATATAATATATGTATTTTCACTTGTATTTGGATATAGCAATGTCACCATTGTGAAATTAAATTCAACATTTTAAATATTTTTAAAAAAAACATTTTAAATTTTAATGTCGCTTCATAAAGCCAAAACGTCGTTATTATTTATAGTTGTAAATTTGTGATATCCATCTACTTGAGCATGTTGTTTTTGTGAAGTCGCGCAATACAATGCTGTTTTTGCTCCCATTTCTATAGTGTTGCAACTCCATATACATATATTATATATGTATGTATACTTGTAACAAACTCAATCAGTAACTGTCATGAACCCTGTTTGATTTAAGGGTTCAGAGCTCAGACCACTACTTTCAGACCACTACGAAGGTCAGAGAGTCCTAGACCGCCTTGGATTTTGGAGAGTTGTAAGAGAGTTGTAAGAAAGTTTCCACATTAGGTTATGCAAACATTAACAACAATCCATCTCTATTTGGCATATCATATCTCATTTCCCCTGAAGGAACCATGATAATTTATCGACTAATTCACGATGACTCTAGAGAGGTGAAAGAGCAGATATCAAAGTTTTATCCTACCCGTAAATGGTACTGATGGACAAATCACAGTCATTCATACTTCCGAACTCAGTAAGGTACTACTATAGTATGGGCAATTTGTCTAGAGAAAAATGTAAAAAAATAAATTTTAAACATGGCATCACAGATTTACAGAGTAAGTGCATGTTTGGTAGTTTTGATTAAAATCGGCCTGTTTAATTTAATTTCGTTTGTTTCACAGTTTTGCAATACCAATTAAAATCTGTTTTGGGCCAATAATCTGCAGATTATTTAATCTCCTATTTTGCAGATTCTCTCACATTCTGAAGATTTTAATCTCATACCAAACATCTTTACAATTTTCCACTACTTTAAATTTTCAGCCAGCTTATTTTCTCCAAAATATTTCAGCTGATTATTTAGATTTTAATTTGGTACCAAACAGGCCCTAAATAAAAAAGTTTTGACATTTTGCAATAGACATGAAATCAATTGGGTGCAGATGTCACAACTTCAGAACTCACATGGAGAGAAAAAACACTAGTTACGACCAAATGTATAAAGGTGAAATCATGAATGTACACACAAAATCTACCGCCAAAGACAATGTACACAAAACTGGTATTCATCCATCCAGGTAAAATATGGTGCATCTTCTACAACGACTACCATCTTTCAACCAAACATGGAGAGAAAAATTTAATCAGGTAAAACTATCTATATTGAGTTTGACACAAGAATGGTTATGAACGCAAGGGTAAAACAGATTCTGAATTGTTGTCAACCTGCATGCTTCAACTCGCCAGAAAAACATCTCAAAGTAAGTCTCGGGCCTCGAAGTTTCATCTTCAGTATACAACTTCGGCCCCTTTACCAGAATCTCCATCTATATAAGTATGTGCTCTTTTCCATACTCGCGCACTATTACTGGCACGCTGGTCGGCGGGATCTACATTATTATTGATCAATACAAGAGAAAAGATGAGTTCCAAGGAACGGTGACTAACTGGCGGATAAATTCAGAGAAATTAATTAATGGGAAACAAAAATAGATTAAGGATGATAAATAAAACAGTTGTAAGCTTTCACATCAAAGTTGATAGGCTTCATCCAATGAACAAATACGTATTCTGTTAACCATAACAAAGGATTGAATAGATTACATGACATGTCGAGTATGACAGATGAGGAAAAATAAGGATCATCATCAAGAAATCTAGATGGCATAAAAGTAGAAAAAAACAGGCTTGATTACCAAGTGAATAAAAAACATTTCTTTACCATAAACTACCCCTCATTTGAAACACGATCTGCATATCCGTATGCTATGATTTTTTATTTTTTTTTGCCATGTTATCATTACAAGGATATCCTACTCTAGCATACCGCTACCAGGTTTGAACACGAGACCTCATGCTTTGAATGAATGCTCTACCACTGAGCTAGCACCCCATTAGCATATGCTATGTTTCAAGTGATCAAATCAACTTTACATGCAATTCTTAATTCAGCAATTCAAAAAAGGCATAAAATCAACTTTGAAATCTGAACAGATGAAAGGAAGAAACTCCACAGATTTATAAGTATGTTCCTAATGAGCTTGAGATCAGGAAACCATAGTAATTGAAGATTCACAGTCATTAGATTCACATATCCTGAAAATGATAACTAAAATTGAGGTTAAATGATTATTATAACATTTAGGATCCAGATTCTAAAGCTGTTGGTCCAGACTCAACTCATGCTGCTTCAGCTTAATTGGTTGGTACAGAATCAGTTCTCTAAGGAATACGACTCTTGAAAGCTTAATATCGATGAAGGGATCCAGAACTTCTGATCAAATAACATTTACAACTAAATCAGACTCGAGACTTACCATGCCATAATCAGTGATGATCATCGAAACGTAATCTGAAGGAGTTGCATCGTAACTGTCAAGTAACTTTTTTGTGAGAATACAAGAATCGAGATGAGCGTTATATTCATTAACTGGAAACTTGTCTATATCTTACAGTAAATTCAGAAGCTGCAGATTTTCCTTATCTGTCCAGCTACCCAAATAATCTACATCTGTTCTTCCAGGTACCTTAGCAATGACATGTGGATCTCCTGCTCAAACAGAGTAAAGACGACATTATAACAGCACTGACAAGAAGTAACCTACAGAAGAAAACGAACAACCAGGCATACCTAGTTCATTTGCGCAAATGGAGTCAAGTTGTACCCTTTCGTGAAACTTGTATGCTTCGCAACAAACCAGAACAGGAACTCGGAATGCATTAGCTACCATAGCAACACAGGCTGTTCCAACCCTAGAATATACTGTTCCATTTGATAATACAGAGGCAGCCCCAAGAAAAACTCTTGTGACTTCATGCATGATATATGACACGGCATTAATATGAGTATAAGTACAAGAGATGCCCTTTCCAACCAGCTTACGTAAGAGTGCTTTTCCTTCAAGCTTTGGCCGTGAATCAACCACCACTACACGGAATCGCTTACCAAGCTCATGGGCATGCGAGAAAATCATTTCGACAACAGTTGACCATCCATATGTTAAAAGAACATCCCCGTCCCTTATTTTTGTGACAGCATGTCCTACAATAACTTTGTCAGCAAGCACAATCTTCTCGCTAATAAAACGGTCGATGTCTGAGCACAAATTGTTTTTTGCTTCGAAGTCGGAAAGATCTAAAGGTAGTTTGGCAATACGAGCTTTAAGAAACCTAATTGCATTCCCCATACTGATTGAAAGAGGCCGGCACTCAATCAAAAACGAAACATAACTATTGATTTTGGCAGTTAGATCTCTAGTAAGAGTCTTTTCTGGTGGCGTGCAGTAGTCTTTGATGGCTTCTCGGAATGCCTGAAGCATTGTAGTGCAACGAGCATTCCCGCTAGATATATCTCCTGCCAGATAATGTAACCCAACCTGAGAAATGTATAAACAGGTGTTATTAACCCAACCGTGTAACTCTTATCACATAAAGAAATCCACTAACAAGATGCTGATCATCAGCAATGATATCCACTTTCCAGAATCACACAATGTGTACTATTGGTTTGCATGTATGGGATGGAAATGGAAATCAGGTAAAAAAGAACCAATTGAGTCAATGAACATACACAGAACAGTATCCACTGTTAATGCAATGTATGAAATACACTAACTGTAATGGTCTGCGCCTTGAACAGCATTCAAGAAACATGCAGGTACACGTGACGGTGTGCAGAACATTAAACCATGCATCTTAAGAAACAGTAGGTATATAAAAATGTTAAACAAGCGTTCCTTAGAGAGAGTTACCTTGTAAACAGCAGGATGCATTTGATCAAGTTGGAAGAATTTTGCTTCCAAATCTGGAAGCTGTGTTCCATGTTCGTATTGAGGTAGATGCCGAAACAATTCCACTCTGTTTCTCACTTCAGTTCTCTTGACCACTGCATGCCTTTTGGCCTTATCCACACGACTTTTATCATCAAACTGCATACGTGGAGGAGGTGCATCTTTTTTCCTATCTTTATCTGGAAGCCGGTCACCTCCTTTCTTCTCAGAAGCTATCGCAGAAGATGCACCAGGTGCGCCGTCTTTCTTCTGTGAAGGCTGCTTTGCATTTTTCAAAGACTGTTCACGCACTGGAACAACTCCTCCAGAAGCAGTAGCTTTTTTCCCCTCTCCTAACAGCACAAAAATGATTGAATGGATTAAGAAAGTAATGGGGACAAGAAAACTAGGAATAATACTAATATGCACTTTCCTCATTCTTGTATTTTTTTAGAAAGCTAAGCGCGATGGCTGTTAGAAAATAACCTAAGAGTCAATTTCATTTCCTAAGGGACATTTGGATGTAAGAAACATTGTAAGAATCAAACATCTACGTCATTGCCCTAAACCCGAAGATAAGAATTGTCAAATTATGATTTCTGAAAAGTTTCAATCCCACGTTCTGGACATAAAGAGCCAGGGTTAAGGTTTCATTCTAGTTTGAGTTAGTTTGGTCGAACCTTCAGCTTATCTCTTTGTTGTTGTGCCACATTATTTGGTACATTTCTATGAAGTTGTCTGAATTATAAGAAACAAATCCAGTAATACACCTCTTAACATGATCTACACGAGTCCCAGACAACGATAAAAGTTAATGCAGTGTGCTAGTACGATGCTGAAAATACCAAGTTTTCCAACAAATCATAATTAACATAGCTCATCGAGATGTTTCGAAAGTTACCATTTACAAATAACTTGTCAAATACCTTTGCTCAGTGCTTTTTTAGCTCGCTGAGATTCCTGCAGGGCACGTCTCTCAGCTTTTGTCAGTGTGACCTTTTCTGGCTTTAGGTTTGATGGTAACTCATTTGAAGCACCTTGAATTCCACGGTCCACTGAAATGTTGCTAAATTAGTTTTCTATCAGATAACATAACTATCATCAATCATCAATACAGTAAAATTAATCAGCTAGGTGAATTGAAAGAAAACTTAGAGAATTATGCCAGAATTAAGCAGCATTTACACTATTAAGAATGCGAATCTAACGTCCTGCTTACTTGAAAAAACATGCAAATTCTTTGTAAGATGGAACTATATAGGTTGAAATCCTTTTAGTATGGACACCTCTTATAGATGGTTCGTTGTGCCTTTCTTAATACCTAAGTACTTCTCGTGGCACCTCTTCATTCTAAATACTCGATCTCAAAAGATAATCTAAGGACCGGAAATTCCAAGCTGACTAGCCTTATGCAAGCAACAATGACGCAAAAGAAAACAATAACTTGTGAGGACAGACTCTAATAACCACAGAGCTGTAAGCATTAAGCAACTGACAAATGGAGCATAGCTAAAGGCCATCGCCTCATAAAGAGAACGAGCATCCTTGTCCATTGGAGTTATGCATGAGGAACAATGTCGATTCAATGGGCTACCCTAAGAAGCTACTGGCAGAAAGTGAACATATGGCTACTCTATTAAAGTAGAGCTAATCACTAAATCCAACACCGCTATAGTTTGCATTAAATCTCCACAAAATGATTTTCGGCCCATCTACCAGGAAAAAAAAACGCACTTCTATTTGATGTATCCAAGTCAAAAAGCTTTAGGGATAATAGACATTGTCATCAAAGCAGCATTCTTCCGTTGAACAGCTTTGAAAAAGGACAAAGAAATGACTGCCACCAATTGATCAAGTTCAAATTGTTCGGGACCTAAAGAGTTTGTGAACCACACGATTGCAGCTTCATATTCGTCATACTTTCTCAACATATTACATGCATAATGGATTTCTCAAAGGGAATGCATGCCAAGAATGCTGTTCTCTGTGGAGCTTATATGTTGGGTTAGGCTTTGTCGGATGGCTTGGTATGAGGCAACGTGGTTTGCTACTAACGATTCCCCGCCTGTCTACCAGGAATATATACTCCTTTCGTCCCAAAACGAGTGTCCTGCTGTTTTTGCAACCATTTTGAGGCGATGATTTAACTAGCAAAACGATACCAAAACTTATTCTTTTACATTGTTATAGAATAATCGTAACTTCACAACAGTATGACAAGAACAACAAGTTTCGGCATCGTTTGGTTAGTCAAATCGTCGCCTTAAAAAATGGTTGCAAAAAACGGCAGGACACTCATTTTGGGACGGAGGGAGTATACTAAGCAAGCTTGGGGATTTACTGTTCACTGGAGTATTGTTGGCCAGCTTAACAGCCATTGGATTAATTTATATCTGAAGGCTAAGGTTTGAGGAGGGAGGAGTAGACAGGGCATCGGGAGGAACAATGGAGATCGTGGTTGATAGCAGAATGAGAGCAACGATCTCTCTCGCCTCTCTCTTCTACTAGAGCCACTGCTCGCTCTCACCAGCCAAGATCAACCATAGTCATCCTCTTCGGTGGGAAATCCTCGCCACAAAATCGAAGGCTCGCTCCTGATGTCATCTTCCAGTCGCTCCCTGGATTCTCCGAACTGGTATGCCCTTCTCCTTCACATCGTCCCGTGTCTCTTTCTCTCCCTTGAACCTATGTACCATCTCTCTCAGCCTCATCCATTTCACCCCTCTCTCAGTTCCTATTTGGGTTTTCAGTAAAGCGGCGAGCACTCTCAGTACCCGTCTGTTGCGATTCACAAGTTCTAGGTCAATTTATCTCTTTTGGGGTTCATTCAAAGTGTTCATTTTGATGTATCAAAACAACCCTCCGTTAATGACTCATAATTCGACCGTGACACGGTTCTCTCACCCACTTTACAGGCCTATGTTGTATTTCATTTCATGGTGCAAGTGAATGGCGACAGCAAAGGATGTTGAATTTCATCACACAGAGGCTGTTTTTTCTTTTCTGAAACCATGGAGAGTATTTAGCTTCGCTGGAGCTTCAATGGTTCTGTCCATGAAACCCTGAATTAACACAAGAGGTGCATCATTTTTATCCTCTGATCTGGGAAAGAACTAAAATCATTTGCGTTTGATGTAAACTTCTCGGCGATGATAACGTAAGAGGTGCAATATTGAAGAAAATCTCACTTAAGCCAAGGAACTTGTATTTTGTAGAGTTTGAGATCCCTCGACATCCTTGATCAAGATCCAGTTAACTCCATGGATGCCTATTAGAGGTTAGAGTCTGGTTCATCACTCCTTTATCTATACCCTTTACAGTCCCCTCTCCCTATGGTCGAGCTATAAAAAGCCTTAGTAGAAGAGGTATATACCTTTGATTCAGTAGCCCTGGGCATCCCTATGATCGAGCTATAAATAGCCTTAGTAGAAGAGGTCTAAGACTCAGTAGCCCTGGGGATTTGTCTTTGGCATCGATCTTAGAGCATAGGTCTTGGGTTGGAAACAATTCGACTTAAATTGATATGCTTAAAATTTTATTTACCTGCTATCGTTAAGACAAGCATTTATGATTGGACAAATCTAGAACATTAAATGGTTTGTGGCGTTTGTACATTATGTGTTTTTGGTTCCCTGTTAAGTGTCGTGTCCTTTATTTTGATTATGTATTTGGGCTTAAAACACTATTTCCACAATTCACTCGTACCCCCGCAAATTGTGAATTGGATTGCACGTTCCGAAGTGTGGAACACAATTTGGGAATCCCAGTTTTTTTCACCATTTTCACCTAAAATATGTATCTAGAAGGGAAAATTAAATTTAGATATGTTAAGTTACATCTACTTTTAGAGTATTCACCTTTAAAGATTGTATAGTTTTGTACTTTACGATTTGCGGAAAATGGTAAAACTCCTAAAAAGGTATCCGAAGAAGCCTACCCTTGGCGCACAGAATTCCATAGGGTATGCCGTTCCGCGATCCCGTTCCTGTTTCACGAACCAGAACGATCTGCGTTCCAGCCTTCCAGGTAACTTAGGCTTAGACAATGTCTTTTTGTTGTTGGGCAGGGTCCTAAAAGACGATGCCGGAGGCATATTGGTTCAAATTTTCAGATTTATGTACTGAACAGATTAAATGTTATTGGAAACTATTGTATTTTGCCGAATTGGATGGAGAATCGAGTATTTTTGTTGTCGCTTCTCGGGTATAAAATTTCTTCGAAGGCTCGCTAATATGACTGGTAATCCCACTATTGATTATATTTCTCAATCTGGGTTCCCTACCAGGGTTAATTACCCCCCTACTGGATTTGAGCATTTAAACTTCCATTTATTGTATTGAAATATTCCTTCGACTTCATTAGGCTGTAAATAAAAATGCGCCAGAAATTATTTTATAGGTAGTCCCGACCCTGATATCTTGCCTCGCCCAAGTAACTCATCTATGTCACTTCCTATCTAAGTATCTCCTTTAGTTCATTCTATATTGGTTGTGGGATCCGGATTCAATACGTGAATGATCATACTTACAAGTTACAATGTTTTACGATTTGAATGTGCGGCAAAGGACATTTTGTGTCAGCTCTGTTTGTAGATGCCACAACTGTAATATTGTGAAACAGGGGATGTGCCTGAACTGATCTAGTAACTACACGTCTACACCGCGTTCATGTGGCATGTTAGATAGTGTAAAGTTTAAGGAGAACTACTGTCGCGAATATTGTGTCTGAATTGATCTGTATGGGCTAATATCAGATTTTCATGATGCAGGAATGTCCAGGGCCGGCCCTATAGTAAAGCAGCCGAAGTGGTCGCTTTAGGCCCCCGGGCGGTAGGGGCCCATGTTTTGTAACTTTAAATAGGCTAATTATATATTTTCATGTGCAATTATCATAATTTTATGTTAGTTTGGAGATAATTTATACTTTTGGCACAAACTTAATCCAAGTTTGAATCTTGACGATGACATATGAGAAAATTTAATTTTCCGATGAAATACGTGAAGATTTTAATTTCGTGCTTATCAAAAAATTGTAAGGCTATTGCATGTTGATTAAAATCAACGTAATCTATTGCACTAATGTATTACAAATCTAAGAAAATAGTTTTTTTCTTCGAAATATGAACTTTTTCATGTGTATTTTTTTCTTTATTTGGGGCCTCAAATTCATTACTTGCTTTAGGCCCTCAAGTGTCTTGGGCCGGCCCTGGGAATGTCAGACGAGCGATGAATAATTGAAATGGTGAGTGGTTCAAGAGAACTTACAGCGAGAATTCATTTTTTAAAATGTATGTTGGCTAGAGTACTTTTTAATTAATTTAAAGTGAATGCGACTAACGGGAATCGATATTCTATATTCGCATATGATCAACCGATTGTATTCACAAACATATTAATTAGCAGTAGTTTTACTATTCCCATGAGTAGCGGTAGCTAAATATTAGCGCGAATCGGAATTGGAGATAGTTACAATGACCGAGATTTGAGGTAACTGTCATGGAAGCACCATTCAAAAAAAAGTCTGATATGAACATATTCAAATTGTTCAAGACTGAAGAGTTTGTGAACCACTCTATATGCAGCTAGTCATTATTCATGCATTGTCAATAATGAATAAGGTTACCCAGGACATGGATTGCTCAAGAAAATGAGTACGCAGAATGCTGTCCTCCATGGAACCTGTATGACAGGATTAGATTTTATGGTAAACATGTTCATCTGACTTGAAAACAATCACGGATTAATTTTTTCCACATTACGTCATGCAAACAACAACACTCCAGTCTTTAGTCTTTCCCGTTAGAATATCACATCTGATTTTCCCCTCCACACGAAGCCCTTCAAAGTACTACTAATTGGACTATTGGAGTAGAACAGAAGTCACCACAATTATTTGTGCCGCCTAATTCACAACAATGACTCTAAAGAGTGTGAAACAACAGTCATATTAAAGTTTTATCCTACCCGTAAATGTTATCAATGAACCAATCTCAGGAAGAACAAAGTCCCTCGCGCAAAGTTGCTAAAAGTCACCACAATTATTTGTGTCTCGCCTAATTCCCCACAATAACTCTAAAGACTCTGAAAAAAATGTGATATCAAAACTCTATCCTACCGTAAATGTAATTGACAAACAAATCGCAGCCATTCATACTTATTCTTCTTTCTCAACCGTTAAAGAGGAAACAAAGTCCCCTGCCCAAACTTGCTAAATGGTTCCAAAATTAGCAATTCTGATCCATCAACAACATTGTCTTCAACAAAACCCTAACAATTCACAATCAAATCCAGCAAAAATCCACTACTAATCCACATCCACAGGAGTGATAACAATTCAACACCAGGTCAACCAAAATGAGATCAAAATGAGATTAAACATGGTCTTACCAAAATGAGATTAAACATGGTCTTACCGGAAACCTGTTGAGCCGGTACAGACGAAGCGAACCTCCCCTCACTCTTCCTTCGGTTCCAATTCACAGAGTCCTCGGAAAACTCTCCATCCAAAACCCTATAAGAAGACGAAGCCACCGAAGGCGACGACGAAGCGAGCACCGAATCGGACTCGTTATAGCTCCCGACAACGCCGCTATCGGCCACGTCACGCCTCGCCGGACCGGAGACCGGCACGGCGGCGGAGCGCGGCGGCGGAATCATGACGGGAGAGATTGGAGTACTGGAAGGGGAGGCGGAGGAGGGAGGTAATGATTGGGTGCGGTCCGGCGCAGGAGGAGGCGGGTCTTGGGGGGCGAAGAAGCCGACGTGGCGTATGATGGGATCGATGACTCTGGTTGGGCGGCGAGGGTCCATGGGAAGGAGGTGAATTGAGGGTTAGGGTTTTGAGGGAGGTGGAAAGGTGGAGGACATGGTAGCTTCAAGTTGAAGCAGAGAGAAAGTTTCACGGTGGTGTTTGGGTGGAATCGGATTCGGAGAGGATCTGTGATTTTTTTCCTTTTGCGGTAAACGTTTCCTATGTGAAGTTACGAAATTTTATTTACTTTTATTTCATATTCTTTATATTTATTTATTTTTAAGAAAAGTCAACTTCAATCCAAGAGAAGAAAAGTTTAGACACTCACAAGTCACAAGGCGGAAGCGTAAACGACATGAGATACCTACAACAAACAACAAGGGGGACCTACTACATACTACAATCACATAGGGTGATTATCTAAGATATTGGTAACATTTTAGCAGTGTAATGGGTTTTGACGACCTCAGCGCGAGACATCTTTGAAAGGCTGCAAATATAAGTTGATAAGCCGCTCCGTTGATCATAGCAAGAATGGGAGCATCTTGATACCCGGATTAGTCCTCCCCTGAAAAAGAGACAAGACAATAGAGGAGTCAGAATTAATATTTATACAAGAAATATTATGATGAAGCGCAAACTTGATCTAATGCTCGACTGCTAGCACCTCAGCTTGGAGGGCACTAGAAGCAAAGCATTTCTTTCTAATGATCCAATGGATGCCATTGGGTCCCACAGTGTGCATTCCAAACCCAGAGAAAAAATCAATTTCAAACCAAGCACCGTCAACATTATTACTCACAAACCTATGAGAATTCATGCTATCATCTCCTTTGATGAATGCGACGTTACTCTTGGAAATGGAGTCAACGGCAGGACAAACCGGGTCCGTGGACAAAACTTTCACAAGAATAAGCTTTTCATGATCCATACATCTCCAACCATGTCGCATTTCCCCCTCCCCCCACCTCCCCCTCCCCCTCCCCCCACGGGCCCACCAATCTCCCCCTCCCCCTCCCCCTCCCCCTACCCCAAACTACTACTCATCTTCAACCATTCCCCTCCCTCCACCTAATTAGGTTTATTTTTAAAATATATTTAATGATTTAAAATACATTATTTGATAAAAATAAATATGAAATAATATTAATATAAATATATACTCACAAAAATGATAAAATAATAATAATAGCAATAATAAAAAATAATAATAACAATAATAAATTTGACATATATTTAACCATGTTTTCAAAAAAAATAAAAAAAATATAATTGCTTATTATAAAAAATAATAATAATAAGATGTATCAAATTGACAACAAAATAAAATAGGGTAAAAGACATTGACCACCCCTGGGTTTAGGGAAAAACCCACAGATCACCCCTGGGTTTTGGATAAAGACACTCCGCACCTTTTTTTGGATGGGAAGTAATAGTTGACTAACAGCACCAAAAAAAGGACAATTTTATCCCTGAAATTTTATAAAAATTATAATATGACCAACCCCTCCCTCTCCTTCATTTAACCCTAATCTCATTATCTCTCTTCCCCATCCTACTTCACTTCTGCTATCTCTTTCTCTCGATCTTAAATGAAGCAGCAGAGGTGGTGACGGAACCACCCTCCTGTCCTCCCCTCCCCTCCCCTCACCTCCTCCTGCTTCAACACCCAACCAACAAAGGAGACGACGTCAAGAGTCCGGCGGCGTTAGTTGAGATCCAGCGGATCCGTTGAGGCAAACCCTAGCCGCAAACCCTGGTACCGAGAGGAACAGAGGGATAGACGGTTTTGTTGAATGGAGAGGACAAAAATGATGGTGGGAGGCCAAACTGATAGAGACGAGAGGACGACAACGGAAAGAGGCGAAGAGGAACCCAACGCCGACCCGTCCCCAACGGGCATCTTGGTTGAGTAGTCCAGAACCACAAAATTGCAACACCAAACTCGAAAAATCGACACCTCTCTCCAACTCTACCACATCAGGCACATCTCGTTCCTTCTTCCAACTCGATTTAGTTCCAGGTGGGTGTGTTCTTCTGCCCCAAAATCCTCGAATCCTCATTTTTTCTTTAAATTCTGGGTTTAGGGGATGGGGAATTGATGAGTCTCAGATCTGAAGGTGGGTTCACTGTAATACCCTGGATTTTTGTGGGTATTTTTAAGAATTTATTGAATATTTTGGGGCGTTAGTAGGATTTTATAAAAGTGGTATGATTATTTTGCACGAGTTATATTTTTTTTATTTTATTTATATATATATATATAGATAGATAATTACATGTTAAGAAAAATAATAATTTTGAACTTTTTGTTTTTATATATTGTTTTTAGTAAAAGTTATAAAAGTTAGACAAGTTTTTAGTTATTAAAAGTTGCGGGTCGTGTAACATTTTTTTTACGTGTCCAAACGTCACTTTTTAATTAACTATTACGTAATCGACCACCACGTCATGTGGTACTCCCGCCCCACCTTATTATTTCACCTTCATCTTCTACACTCACAGGAGATGTTAATCTCCGACTCCTCCTCCGACTCGACAACCACCAACACCGCCTCAAACACCACCACCGTGACCAAATTTTCGTCCAAATTCAGATGGGGAATTCAACCCAAACACGGACTTTGAATTTCGCCAGTTTTCAGCTTCGATTCAACCCAAAACACCCTCCGATCGAACTCCTCATCCCTCTCGGTTTCTCACCTTCTGTTCTATATAAACCCACCTACGAAGCTGAGAATTTCACACCTAAACCCAGAGATCTCTCTCTCAATCTCGCCCTCTCTCTCTCGTTCGGTTCGCCGGAAAACCAAGCCGGAACTCGGCCGAAGTTCGACCGAGCCCAGGCGAGCCCTGCTCCGACCCAGGTCCGGCGACCCTCGCCGCTGCTCCGCCACCTCATTCCGCCCTCTCCGACGACCCAGAGGGCCGCACAAACTAGCTGCAACAGCAGCAGCGCTGTTCCCGACGAAACCGGTTCCGACCCGGTTGAAGACCCGACACCAAACCCAGCTCCGCCGAAGCCTGCTGCCGCCCCTTCTTCGTCGTCCTCTGTCCCGTCGTGCGAACACCGCCGTGTAACCGCCGCCGTGCGTCCTCACCCTCGTCACTAGGGTCGTCCCTTTCCTCTGTCGGGTAAAAACCCAGCTCATTCCTCTGTTCAATTTTGTTTTGTTGTTTTGATAGTGGTGTTTGATTTTAGAGAAGTAAATTGAGAACTGTGGGAAACTTTAGGGGGTTGTTTGGTTCGATTTGAAACTTTGGAGTTATTTGTTGTCC
Organism: Linanthus parryae; assembly: GCA_023055425.1. NCBI lineage: Eukaryota > Viridiplantae > Streptophyta > Magnoliopsida > Ericales > Polemoniaceae > Linanthus > Linanthus parryae. Next base: position 12,910,492 of record JALGPY010000008.1, on the reverse strand, counting down.
AATATCAAACTGTGACGGTATGGGTTGTATGTTCTGAAAAGTAGTTCATTAAGAAAAGAAAAACTATGTTCTTGTTACTCTTTAATTAGAGGCTTTATTTATATTTCTTTTAACAAAGCTTTTAAAATAATTGTTAACCAAAGACCATTTTATTTCGCTATCTTAAACATAAATGTTATACTTTGATAAATTATATTTTTGTAAAGGTAGTATTTACTAATTATGTTTAATTAGTTTCTATTTCCAAAAACAAAATCATATTACAAGTTTATATATATTACTATAGTTACTTTATTTTTTTATGAAAATAAACATAATTCCATATAAATCGTTTTTTTTTATAAAGGTCGTTATTATAATTTAACAAATTTTGAGAAGGTTATTGGGGGTTGCGCTTGCATTGCATATAGGACTTGTATGTGTTAGCATCGTGATAGCACTATATTAATTAGGAACGACTGTTGTTGTAGACGTCGAGTTCGTAGACGACGAATTTGTGGAGGATCCGTATTACTAGGACTGCGTTGCTTTCGTGTGACGAACTCTCATTACCAGGTAAGTTCAGGCGTGCAACACCTTTAACTTTCAAAATGTGGTTTTCGCGTGCGTTGTTTCCTAAATTGTCATCTGCTATATCTTTCAATTCTCAAAAGTATTTTACTGCCGGATCAAATGTGAATCGTGATTTGGAGAATGTGTTTTACTCAGCCTTTTGAATCAAATATTATTCTTGTGAAATTGTGAAAGAATAATGAACGATAAATGATATGGGGCGATGTACAGAGGATGTGCGTGGAGGGATACACATGAGTGATTCCCCTCGGGTGCTAATCCACACGAGATTACATACCCGGCCCTCGTGATTGACATATACTGCTATGATACGGTCGCGGGGTTTTATAAAGGCGTGAAAGCTATTGAGTACTACTTATGCCTGTGTAGGTCACTACGGTATAGGGGTGTCGACACTTAAGGTCTCATAGTTGTCTAGGGAGAACTGGGATGGACCGTGATATCCCAAGAGCTACCCTATTTCTTATTTATTGCATCGTGACCTCTCTGTGGGCATTCGTTACCCGCTGGGCTATAACATGCCTCAGCTAAACAAATGATTAATGTGTTGAATCGCCTACTTTTTACAATTCATCTGGGTTATGAAAATATCTACTTGTTTATATTTCTTGTTAGCCAAAACTCTGTTTTACATGTTGTAGTTTGAGCTTACTCAGTTTTTACTGATAAACGTTTTCTGCGGTCGGCTTTCGCTATTTTAAAACCCGCAGGTCGAGAATAAGGTGGGGGAACGCGCACACGTGAATTGAAGACTAGGATCAGGCTGCTAGGAAACATTTATTTACTTAGGAAGTATTTATTTCATTTAGACAATGTCATTTTATTTATTTTAAACACTTGTTGGAGGATTTCTCCGGTTTTTATTAAATAAATGTGCTTTCGGATTATCGTTTGGTTGTGCTAGCAAGGAACCGGGGTTCCGGGGCGTTTCAGTTGGTATCAGAGCCGACGGTTCCAACGCTAGTGCGACCTTTCGATTTCCATTGAATAAACATAAAACATAATTAAGATTTTTCAAAATTTAAAATGGACATAGGACTTCTAAATTGACAATAAAACTAAACAAGCCGGGGTTATGGGAACAGTTAGTCTTTTTCTTTATTACTTGCATTTTTGCTATCCTGCCATGTTGATTTGTACTCGGTAGGATGACTTGCTGGTTTTTTAGCTATGTGCTTGCTATTGTCCCATTGCATGTCTCGTGAGTATCGTTGTGATACTATCTGTGTTATATACGTTGTTATTTACTGTCAAGTGACCCGTCTGCACCTGAAACTTTCTCCGAGACTTCCCTCTCTCTCTCTCTCTCTTGCCTCCCATATGGCCTACCCTTCTAACCCCACCAGACGAGGAGTCATGCTGCTTATGAAGTATCACGAAGGTGAAAGCATCCATAAATTGCTGCGAGCAAGTGGTCGATCGTTGTCAGGATTGGAGTTGGATACGAACTTCCAACTGTCGTTTTCGAAACTCGTAGTTGTGCTATCATTACATTCTTAGCGATTTGATCGACGTTCTACCATGGTTACTATTGAAGCCGAGTACATGAGTGTTCTTGGTGAGCTGTAGAATGTCAAATCCGAGGAGGTCATGACCGAATAAGTTCCCCACTTGTTCGAACATTCACTGAATTGGGATCTGGGGACATCACTCCTCTAAGGGGAAGGGGATGTGACAACCGGTCCCGTTTCAGGCCTTCTCTCATTGACTTTAGTTGTTGCGTGCATGTATTGTCACCCACTTTTATTACACTTAGGCAAATTGGGCGTCACGGTAGTGTCACGTCATCGTGTTAGTTATAGGAAGTCGTAGAGAGTAATGGTGCTGAAGGATTAGTTTAAGCTTCGGGGACGAAGCTTTGTTTTAAGGGAGATGTGATGTAATACCCTGGATTTTTGTGGGTATTTTTAAGAATTTATTGAATATTTTGGGGCGTTAGTAGGATTTTATAAAAGTGGTATGATTATTTTGCACGAGTTATATTTTTTTTATTTTATTTATATATATATATATAGATAGATAATTACATGTTAAGAAAAATAATAATTTTGAACTTTTTGTTTTTATATATTGTTTTTAGTAAAAGTTATAAAAGTTAGACAAGTTTTTAGTTATTAAAAGTTGCGGGTCGTGTAACATTTTTTTTACGTGTCCAAACGTCACTTTTTAATTAACTATTACGTAATCGACCACCACGTCATGTGGTACTCCCGCCCCACCTTATTATTTCACCTTCATCTTCTACACTCACAGGAGATGTTAATCTCCGACTCCTCCTCCGACTCGACAACCACCAACACCGCCTCAAACACCACCACCGTGACCAAATTTTCGTCCAAATTCAGATGGGGAATTCAACCCAAACACGGACTTTGAATTTCGCCAGTTTTCAGCTTCGATTCAACCCAAAACACCCTCCGATCGAACTCCTCATCCCTCTCGGTTTCTCACCTTCTGTTCTATATAAACCCACCTACGAAGCTGAGAATTTCACACCTAAACCCAGAGATCTCTCTCTCAATCTCGCCCTCTCTCTCTCGTTCGGTTCGCCGGAAAACCAAGCCGGAACTCGGCCGAAGTTCGACCGAGCCCAGGCGAGCCCTGCTCCGACCCAGGTCCGGCGACCCTCGCCGCTGCTCCGCCACCTCATTCCGCCCTCTCCGACGACCCAGAGGGCCGCACAAACTAGCTGCAACAGCAGCAGCGCTGTTCCCGACGAAACCGGTTCCGACCCGGTTGAAGACCCGACACCAAACCCAGCTCCGCCGAAGCCTGCTGCCGCCCCTTCTTCGTCGTCCTCTGTCCCGTCGTGCGAACACCGCCGTGTAACCGCCGCCGTGCGTCCTCACCCTCGTCACTAGGGTCGTCCCTTTCCTCTGTCGGGTAAAAACCCAGCTCATTCCTCTGTTCAATTTTGTTTTGTTGTTTTGATAGTGGTGTTTGATTTTAGAGAAGTAAATTGAGAACTGTGGGAAACTTTAGGGGGTTGTTTGGTTCGATTTGAAACTTTGGAGTTATTTGTTGTCCAATATCAAACTGTGACGGTATGGGTTGTATGTTCTGAAAAGTAGTTCATTAAGAAAAGAAAAACTATGTTCTTGTTACTCTTTAATTAGAGGCTTTATTTATATTTCTTTTAACAAAGCTTTTAAAATAATTGTTAACCAAAGACCATTTTATTTCGCTATCTTAAACATAAATGTTATACTTTGATAAATTATATTTTTGTAAAGGTAGTATTTACTAATTATGTTTAATTAGTTTCTATTTCCAAAAACAAAATCATATTACAAGTTTATATATATTACTATAGTTACTTTATTTTTTTATGAAAATAAACATAATTCCATATAAATCGTTTTTTTTTATAAAGGTCGTTATTATAATTTAACAAATTTTGAGAAGGTTATTGGGGGTTGCGCTTGCATTGCATATAGGACTTGTATGTGTTAGCATCGTGATAGCACTATATTAATTAGGAACGACTGTTGTTGTAGACGTCGAGTTCGTAGACGACGAATTTGTGGAGGATCCGTATTACTAGGACTGCGTTGCTTTCGTGTGACGAACTCTCATTACCAGGTAAGTTCAGGCGTGCAACACCTTTAACTTTCAAAATGTGGTTTTCGCGTGCGTTGTTTCCTAAATTGTCATCTGCTATATCTTTCAATTCTCAAAAGTATTTTACTGCCGGATCAAATGTGAATCGTGATTTGGAGAATGTGTTTTACTCAGCCTTTTGAATCAAATATTATTCTTGTGAAATTGTGAAAGAATAATGAACGATAAATGATATGGGGCGATGTACAGAGGATGTGCGTGGAGGGATACACATGAGTGATTCCCCTCGGGTGCTAATCCACACGAGATTACATACCCGGCCCTCGTGATTGACATATACTGCTATGATACGGTCGCGGGGTTTTATAAAGGCGTGAAAGCTATTGAGTACTACTTATGCCTGTGTAGGTCACTACGGTATAGGGGTGTCGACACTTAAGGTCTCATAGTTGTCTAGGGAGAACTGGGATGGACCGTGATATCCCAAGAGCTACCCTATTTCTTATTTATTGCATCGTGACCTCTCTGTGGGCATTCGTTACCCGCTGGGCTATAACATGCCTCAGCTAAACAAATGATTAATGTGTTGAATCGCCTACTTTTTACAATTCATCTGGGTTATGAAAATATCTACTTGTTTATATTTCTTGTTAGCCAAAACTCTGTTTTACATGTTGTAGTTTGAGCTTACTCAGTTTTTACTGATAAACGTTTTCTGCGGTCGGCTTTCGCTATTTTAAAACCCGCAGGTCGAGAATAAGGTGGGGGAACGCGCACACGTGAATTGAAGACTAGGATCAGGCTGCTAGGAAACATTTATTTACTTAGGAAGTATTTATTTCATTTAGACAATGTCATTTTATTTATTTTAAACACTTGTTGGAGGATTTCTCCGGTTTTTATTAAATAAATGTGCTTTCGGATTATCGTTTGGTTGTGCTAGCAAGGAACCGGGGTTCCGGGGCGTTTCATTCACGATTCGTCAATCGAGAATTGTTACTGTCACAAGAACACTGGTTTGTCATGTAAATAGTAGTTGGAAATTGTAATGTTGGTATTTCCAACCATTGCAGGATAATTTTATCTGAATTTCATTGTTTGAGGATTATGCTGTAAAAACTGGGGATTTCATCTTTTAGTTGCTGTGATGTTGAGACTGTGAGATTGAAATTGGGGTTTCCAGTTCCTATGGTGAGAATAGACTGCAGAGAATAGCAAGGGTGATAGTTAATGGATGATAGAAATAGTTTGTTTCGAGAGTGATATCACATAGTCGGACTTCTCTGTATCGGCTTACAGTCGCACTTCAATTGGATAATTTGCAATGACTTTTTTTGCAAAGGATAGTGCTCCAGTGTCTTGTGATTCCTCGCTCTGCCCCTTGTGCACAAGAGATTCCGGCAGGGAGACCTCCGTGTACACCGTACGTAGTGGATCAGGGATCGCACAGGAAGAATAGGGGTGTGTGTAGGGAGAGAGTAAGTCAGTAGCAATGTCTGAGAGAGAGACAGAGGTTTGGCAGAGCTTCCGCGTATGGCAGTGTGTCCCCCTTTGTATGGAAAGGGTAACGATCTATATATACTGGAGAACATGACCGTTGTAGTGTGGTTAATGCGCCCATTAATGGCGGCTTAATTAGCTTAACCATAACGGCACGTTCGTCCGAGTATATAGGAACCGTTAGAGCACGTGGTGCGCGAGTACCGGAACCGTTACGAGGTTGACCGGGTTTGACCGGATTGACCGGGTCTAGGGAGCTCGTGCCATAGATCTCTCAAAACAGTTACTAAAGGTCGCGCGCGGGCTTGGCTCGCACGCGACAGGGCTTACTCTAGCCTCCAAACCACTAAGTCCCTACAGGTCCCGTGCAGTGGTATGCGAGGGCTCTGTCTCGCAGCCCCCACATGGATCAGCTCGGCTGGTGATCCTGTGTGTGTGGAGCACAATATGGTGTGCTGGATGGTTGCCACGTGGCCTAGATCTGCCATGTCATAAAGCAGTATCTACATTAGCCCCCTTTCTGCGCGTGAAGGCTCATAGCTGTATAGGCTTCCATGCGCGGAAACCAACATGCGCGTCGTCGCCACGCACCAATTCAAATACAGGTAGGTTCAGCCCCCGTGCGTGTCATTATGACCTAAAACCCCTAGAGTCGTGCCGTCTGACCTTTAGGGTTTTAGGCGTGACGTCAGCCCGTCCTGTGATTGCGCGATACGACGGTGACGGTTGCGATTCGACTACTGAAGCGACGCAACCCTTCATTCTTCTGGATAAATACCTTGTATCCCATTATTGCAAAGCATCACTTCTTTCTCTTAAAGTGAATGGTACCCGGAGATCTTCGAGAGCAGATCCAGATAATCAATCACCAGTTCAGAACTGCAAATCGTATTCTCCAATTGTGTATATCCAAGCAAGCTTCAAGGAAACAAGGTTGGCCTCGTTTACTTTTGATTTAAAATACCAGTGTTTGCCTTGAATCGCGTTGAATCTGTAAATCCATGAAATTTGTGAAGAGACTTTTGATCTTTGAACCCGCTTCGTTTTAATCTTTCAACAATATCAACTCCCCAATTTCAGAAATCGGCACCGGAACTGTTTGCTTTGGTTTGCATAGATCTCAAATTCCAAAATTCAAACTGAAGTGTGGTGTGGTATTTCTCCCCCCTTTTTCTTGCCCTTTCGCAGGAATGGCCAAGACAAGAGTAACCAGACCCGTCAAGGAAGACGAAGAGATGCCGGAGCTTCCGCAGGCTCTGTGGCGTAAAGCCCCCTTTCTGGGTGGGAAGGATTTTTATCATGCGAGGGTGAAGGCGAAGAGGATGCCTGATCCTGTTCCTGTTGAGCAATTGCTGACGTTGACTCGCCCAGTTAGCTCAGCCCTGCTCGAGTGGGTTGGTTCCGAGGATGTAGTCCGATTGGGGATCGAGAACGGGCACTTCCCGTATACTGCGATTTCTACTCAAGCGTTCGTCCAGAAATTGGACTATATGGATGAGTGGATCGACCACGTGTTGAATCATCACGCCGAGACTCTTGATAAAGCCGGCATTTTCTTTGCTATCCGCGCTATGAAGGGTGCTGCCGTGAAGTTGGATCAGTCCATGCTTCTAGACCTTCTGTCCCGTTACTCGCCCGCGACTCACACGTTTCATTTTGCGGAGTTCGAGGCTGCCCCCACGCTCGAGGACGTTCAGATGCTGTATGAGCTTTCCCCCATGGGTGAGGTGGACCCCTTGAGTCACCTGAGGACATCTGCTGAAATGGCCTTGTACGCGCAGATGGAGGAGTGCCTAGCAGAGGTAAAGAAAATCTCCACTCGGTGGACCACTACAAAGCCTCTTCCGAACTGGCAGCTGGTGGATACGTCTGCGAAGAATACCTGGAACAAGTGGTTGCAGTACTTCTTCCGAGACTATGCGAACAGCAGCATTACTAAGAAGCTTCAGAGTGAGAACCCGGAGGCCGAGAATTACGTAGAGGGCAAGGGTTATCATTTAACCCTTTGTGCCTTTCTCTGTGCTTGGCTGTCGAGGTATCTGATTGATGGTCACCCCCATGACGGGGTCTTCTACCATGTGCTGCCACTTGCCGTGAGGCTCGCTCTTGGCCAGAGAGTCGCACTCGGACCCTTGGTCCTGGGGACGCTATATTACAGGCTGGATCAGCTGGTTCTGGCGATGAGGGAATCGCGTGGCCGCCTCGATGTTCTGACCTTTGTCAATATCAGCTTTTTGACAATGTGGGTTTTCGAGCGCTGGCCGTCTTATGCTCCAACTCCCCTCCCACTTGATAAGTGGTGTCCCCCAGGCGAGACAGAAGCGCGCAACAGCGGAAGGGCTGCGAGATGGTTTGGAGCAAGCAACACCAAGTGTACTTGGAGTTTGATATGCGACAAACGAAAGGAGTTTACTGCCAGGCCCTATGCCACACGTGTTGAGAATGTGCGGTGGTTTCCAAAGCTATACCCTTCCAAAGGTATGGTCTTGTCAGAAGACCTTCTCTTTGAAAAGGGACCGCATTTCCACGAGCGCTATCGTGAGTTCTTTTGTTGGTGTCTGCGAGGTTCCCTTCCTGCCCTTGCAGAGCATATTCGTGAGCTCGCGCCAAAATATGAAAGGCTTACAGTGGATGTTGACCCCACTCGGGTCTCTCCTCAGTTTGGTTTTGATGCAGTGGCCCCATCGATCTGGCCCCAGTCTATTATCAGAGGGTGCTACAAGCGTTTGCTGACAAAGGAGTGCAAGACGGTCCTCATGAGCAATCTTCCCTTTGAGCAGCCTGCGGGAACTCGCAAGGGTGGTTGTTCCCAGAACTGGATCGCATACTGGGTTGCCCAGCAAACGAGGATTGAGACGGAGGCGGCGGCGCAGCCAGGAAATGCCCCCTTGATCAAGAGAAACTCTTTTCCGTTTCGCCCCAATTGCAGTTTGAGCGAGTCTGAGTATGGTTGCTACTCGCTGTGGGACCGCGAGAATCATTTGTGCCCCGATTTCATTCTGAAGGAGCAAGTCGACGCAATCAAGAAGGGTGACGCGCAGGTCATCAAATATAGCAAGGCGTTTGCTGAGGTAAGCAATTTCCTTATGTGCTTTAAGCCTTTTGATTTCCTTGCGCTGATGCTTTTCGTTCTGTATTGTTCAGTGTCATGTGCGGAGGTTCGCAGCTGGTGATCGCTCCAAATCGCTGGTGGACACCATTGTTGCCACTAGAAGGAAGGGGGAGTCGTACCGGCTAGCATGGAGGATGGATGCCGAGGTCGAAACAAAAGTTCGCGGAGTCATGAACACTTTTGCTGACTCGCTGATAGACAACCCTCCGGCTCCGTCTCCTCCTAGAGATGACCCGTCCCCTCCAGCGACTGCAGCGCCGAGAGTGAAGAGACCTAGGCAAAAGGGAATTACGATTTCTTCCCCTAGGAGTGCTCCAACTTCTCCCCCAGTGAGGTCCCTTTCCATCAAGGACAAAGGCAAGGGTCGTATGCCCAGCAAAGTGCGAAAAGATCTCGCAGTTGAGACTTTCGTTCCATTCAACCAAGAGGAGGAAGAGAGACAGGAGCCCCAGGCAAGTGATGAAGAAGAAGCAACAGTTGTGATGTGCGAGGAAGAATCAGGAGGTACTTCCGTCGCATCTCCTTGCCCTTTATCTTGACTTCTTTGTAGTTCTTTTCTTTGAACCAAATATGTATTCGCAGATGATGATGATGAAGCCGTCGGTGGCCTTGTGGCCAAGAGGCAAAAGAGAGATGCCCATTCTGGCATTTCAGATGATCCTATAAGCGAGGATGTTCTTGCTGAATCCCGGAAGACAGCCGCGGAGGCTGCTGAAAGAAGAAGGCAGCGAGAGGAAGAGGAGCTCGAGCGTGTGAAACAGCGGAGCCTCGAGGAGCAGCATGTTGACGACTTAGTGCGTCCAGTTGGCGAGGAAGACGAGCTTCCCGAAGAAGTGGCTCCTCATGTGGAGGAGGAAGATGAGGTTCCTGGAGAGGATGCAGCAGAGCTAGAGCAAGTCCAAGCGGACTTCGCAGAGATCGCAGGTGGCGATAAAGGTGAGATCTTCAATCTCGCAGTTACTTATAGAGATGTAATTGTGGGTGCGTTAAAGCACGGTGTGTCAAAGCCTGACATTCGCCGTTGGTTGGTAAGCAAATGCGGAGAACCCTCAGGTAATTATTTTGAGTGATATGCGCATACTAGGCTGTAGCCACTTGAGGCAAAATCATGACTGGTTTACTCGCATCCCAGGTCACGCTTCTCTTAAAGATTTGCTTAGTGAGGATACACTGATAGGGCACGGTTCCACGTCCCTAGTGTACTATGAAAATACCTCAACCCCACCTTCGCGTGGAGGTGCTTATTCTTAGCTTTAGTAAAGATAGCGAAATAACTTATAACACAAGTTACCTCACTTTATCGCATTTGGTATCGCAGGTCATGCTGAGGAACCTGAGCTGGAGCAGAGAAGTCAGCCTTCTGCATCCCATGTTCCAATTTCGAGCTCCCATACCGAGAAGCCCGTCGCAGCTGCTGGACACGTAAGTGAGCATCTCGAGGATGTCATCGAACTCTCCGATGATGTCGAAGCTGATGCTGTGCCGATGGACGAAGGTGTCCGTACCGGTGGTGAGGAAGAAAGGACAAGTGATGCTAACATTTTCGCATCTGGGAGTGTCCTCCGCCCAGCGACTTCGGCTGTCCCTTCGCCTCCGGCGATGACTGAGCCAGAAGCACCTATTCCTGCGTGGAGCATTTGGGGCTCGCAGGTTGGGAATGTAGTCGCAGCTGGTGCGGCCTACACTCTTCCTCCTGACTATGAGAGGTTGGAGCTCGCAGCTGATAGGAGAGCTATGGAGCGAGGGCAGTCTTCGAACAACCCAGTGGCCCGCATCCCTTCTCTTCATGAAATTCTGGAAGGCACTGGTAAGTAAAGATTTACCGTTCGCACGTCGCATTATTTGCTTGCGAGTTCTGACATTATAACCATTTTTGATGTCTCAGGTTTGAAGCAAACCGATGTAGACTGGGTGGTTCGAATGCGTCTCAGATACCCCCGATCGTTTGTGAGATCTCTGGAGATCGGACCTTTTGACAGGAGGCTATTCCTTACTGAAGCCATCTGGATACTGGAGCAGCTGTCTGCGGCTACACCTGCGACCATTTCGGCCCAGAGTGCTGAATTGCTGTGTGGCATGTGCCAAAATCTCCTGTTCAAAGTCCAAGGCAGACTTGGTTTCAAATTCCTCAAGGACAGAGTTACACTGATTCGCGCAGCTGTAACTTTGAATCTCGGTCACCAGAATCTCGCAGCTGAGATGCAGAAGGTGGAGCAGCAAAAGCAAAAGGTTGATGAAGCTTTGAAGCTGTATCATGAAATGAATGCCAAGTGCGAGCAACTGAAGCAAGAAGTGAAACAATGGAGAAGCTGAGCGAGCAGTTCGAGCCCCAAGACTCCTTGATCAAGAATTTGTTTTGACTTTTCAAATTTTGAAAAGAAAACAGAAAAATGGCTGAAACATTAATGTAATGTTTTGAAACATTAATGTAATATTGCTAGGGTTTCTCCCCCTTTTTTTAACAACAAACAATGAGTTTGCCCGTTTCGCCCTTTTCGGGATTTGATTGGACATTTCTGTGCATATCCAATTATGACATCAGCAATTGATTTTCTGCTTGATTTTCGCGCTAATTTCTCGGCAGATAAGCACGCTTCCGTTGGGAAGTCCATCCGAATCATGACTATCCGTCATTTATTAGGATACGCAACTGAATCGTCGTAGCCTTTAGTAGGGTAATTGATTGTTACCGCTTTTCAAGGCGTAAGTGATTGAACTTACCCTCTTTTTGAATTTTGCTGACTCATCTTAGGCAACCGAAGAGTCTCCACAGGGTCTATATAAACCCTGTCTTTGCCATTTGGGTTCTTCATCCCAAACATGTGCTTTGCCGTGAGTCCTTACGACTGCTGGCTTCAACGCTTGTTTTTCGTTGATTCATGGCAACTTCAAGTTTTGAATCCTGAGTTTGCGCTTTGTGCTAAAGAAATAGTTTCCAAGATCCACTTTATGAGGCTTATTGCTGTTTATAACCATCATAAAGAGGATGCAGATAATACCTCATGTGTATTCGAAGAAATTTCTTCGTGTATTATGTGTGCAGGTCATGTTTCCGGCCGCCTCGTGGCGAGGTGCAGCGCCGAAGTGACCGTGCTACCGTCTCGTAATGAACGGCGGAATTCTCCTCCAGCATCCCTGGAGGAGGGTTTCTTGCCTCTTCGTTCTTGAACTCAGGAGGCTCGCCAATGCCCTTGTCTATCAGGACAAGGAACCCAGTACCAGAGGAATGACGGCTTACCATGTTTTGCACGACTGCATACGCCGGAACAGGTGGTTCCTCTGGTACATATCTTGATCAGACAGGGGTCTCGTCAGATCCTAAGATCTTTGGACGTAGATTCACCCAGATCTTGCTGCTAGGGATGTAGCGAATGGCGAGTTGATCTCTTCGCAGATGCATCCTACTTGCTACAGATCTTTGGCCGCAGATCTGCGTATTGCACAGCCGGTGTTAAGACCGGTGGATTCTCTCTTTTCTTAGCCGAGAGTTCCCTAGTGCATCTCTGGCTTACCAGCCATTTTCGAATGTATTGTAAGCCATGTTGGCCGCGTAGTTAGATTCGAGCTTTTCGCTTGTAAGCTGTTATCTAGACAGATAAATTGTAAGTCATTTGACTCATAATGATATATAGCTTTTGTATTATCTGCTCTCTTTGCAACAAAATACAATTTCGCATGCGTTTCGGCTTGTTTTGCCTTGCATAATGCCATGTAATGATTTCACATATGCGACGTCAATGCGCAGATGTTTCGCTAGATCATTCGAGATCGTAATTTCGCAGCTGTGCCATCTTGACGGATGGGCTTGCAGGTGGTCGTTGTAAATCGTATGAGATCACGTTCACAACTTTGCTATCGTAACAGATAGTTTTTTAACAGATCAATTAAGATCATTGAGCGGTGCGAATTGCTATCATAGAAGATAGGCTTTATTAGAGAATTGCTTGAGATAGTTTCTCGCATGAATTGCTATCGCAGCAGATAGACCTTTAGAAGGTCTAGCAAGATGGTTCTGCAGTTACGTTGCCATCGTAACAGACGGGCTTGGGTGATCAACTAAAATCACTTTGCGTATAAATTGCTATCGTAACAGATAGGCTTGAGAAGATCATATAAGATCGCATTTGTGTAAACCGCTATCGTGAGAGATAGGATTTTGATGATCGATTGAGATCGGCTTAAAAAGATCATATAAGATCGCACTTGCGTAAACCGCTATCGTGAGAGATAGGATTTTGATAATCGATTGAGAACGTTTTTGTATTTTGCTGCTATCGTAGGAGATAGGCTTTGGATGATCACTTAAGATCGCATTTGCATTGGCTGCCATCGTAAGGGATGGGCTTTAGATGATCAATTAAGATCGTATTTATGTTGACTGCTATCGTGGGAGATAGGCTTTGGATGATCACTTAAGATCGCATTTGCATTGGCTGCCATCGTAAGGGATGGGCTTTAGATGATCAATTAAGATCGCGTTTGCTATCGTAAGAGATAGGCTTTGATGATCAATTAAGATCGCGTTTGCGTTTGCTGCTATCGTAAGAGATAGGCTTTAGATGATCAATTAAGATCGTATTTATGTTGACTGCTATCGTGAGAGATAGGCTTTGGATGATCACTTAAGATCGCATTTGCATTGGCTGCCATCGTAAGGGATGGGCTTTAGATGATCAATTAAGATCGCGTTTATGTTGACTGCTATCGTGAGAGATAGGCTTTGGATGATCACTTAAGATCGCATTTGCATTGGCTGCCATCGTAAGGGATGGGCTTTAGATGATCAATTAAGATCGCGTTTGCTATCGTAAGAGATAGGCTTTGATGATCAATTAAGATCGCGTTTGCGTTTGCTGCTATCGTAAGAGATAGGCTTTGATGATCGATTAGGATCACGTTTGCGTTTGCTGCTATCGTAAGAGATAGGCTTTGATGATCGATTAGGATCACGTTTGCGTTTGCTGCTATCGTGAGAGATAGGCTTTGATGATCAATTAAGATCGTGCTTGTATTTGCTGCTATCGCAGCGAATAAATCATTGTTAACAGCAATAACAAATAAAATAGAGCGATATAAACAGCTAGAAATATGAACTTCTCATTTGGGAGAATTCTTTTATTATAGCATTCTCATATGGGAGAGATAGGATTACAATCCTCTCATATGGGAGAGGAGATTGCGAATATCATAGCCACATGAGACATTAAGCAACGTTATCATAAAACGTATGAAATAAGGGAAGTCAAGGATAGTACTTCTTGATCCAGCGCATGTTGACTGAGCTTGGAGTTGAGGTTGTGCCGTGCAACCTTCGTATGCTGCAGTAGCCGCTATCGAAGACTTCTGTGACTTCGAAGGGTCCTTCCCAATTAGCTGCGAACTTTGGGTGAGTTGCTTCTCGCATGCAGTGGTCAGATGCGCGCAAGACCAGGTCGCCAACTGCAAAATCCCGTCGCTGGACTGTCTTGTTATAGGCGCGAGCGATTCTTTCCTGGTACCGCTTGTTAGTCCTTTTGGCTTGTTCTCGCTTTTCTTCCAGCAAGACTAAATCATGATCGCGTTGATTTTCATAGAGTGCATGGAAGGCCAGCCTTGCCGAATTGACTCTGACCTCCGCAGGTACTACAGCTTCGGCCCCATAACATAGTAGAAATGGCGAGGCCCCTGTAGGTGTCCTTGGAGAAGTTCTGTAGGCCCACAGAGCTATGTTAAGGGAGTCGGCCCACTTCTTGTGGTCATCTGCGACCATCTTGCTCAGAATTCTCAACAGCGTTTTGTTAGTCGCTTCGGCTTGTCCGTTTCCCTTTGGATAATAGGGGGTGGAGCATATCTGCCTGATATTGTACTCCGCGAGTTTCGTAGCTACCTGGCGATTAACAAAAGGAGTACCGTTATCTGAAAGAATGGAATTTGGGATTCCGAACCTGCATACGATGTTTTCCTGGATGAAGTTAACCACAGCCAGCGCGTTTGCCGTCTTTAGTGGTATTGCTTCCACCCATTTGGTGAACAGCTCGGTTGCGGTGAGAATGAAATGGTTCCCATGTGACGTTGGTCGGATGGGGCCGATGAAGTCCAAAGCCCATGTGTGGAATGGCCATGGCGTCCCTAATGCATGTAGATCCACGGCGGGAGCGTGCACTAGGTTCCCTTTGAATTGGCATTCTTGGCAGCGTCGCACCTTGGTGCGGCAATCGACTTCCATCGTGGGCCAGAAGTATCCGATTGAGAGGAGTTGTCTGCATAATTTCGCACCTCCCTGGTGTTCCACCTGATGAGAAAGGTCCATGACTTCTTGTGCTTCCCTGCCGTCTAGGCATCGCAGCAAGTTTCCCTCGTGACCTCTTCGCCAAAGCAGGTTTTCCTGAACCATATATCGAGACGCTTTCCTCTTCAATTTGTCCGCTTCTTTTCTCGATTCGGGTACGGTGCCCTGGGTAAGGAATTCAAACAATGGCTTCCTCCAATCTGTGTCGTCATCGCTTAGAGCGACGAGTAGAGAATCTTTGATTAGTGCGCAACTTTCGCACTTCCCTTGTATCAGGGCTGCAGCTGTTGACATGCCTGGCCAATGAATGCCATATCTCTGAGCTTTCCTGTAGATTGACACCTCGCTTTCTCCGCAAGCGTGTTGGTGAATCTTTTCTAACAGCTGTTGTCCCTCTTACTCGGAGACACATCGCATGAGTATTCCTCCAGGACCCTTGTAGTAAAGGGTGTTGTCGTGGATGCAGTATCCTTTCGTGAGTACCCAGCTTTCGCTGCTGGTGCCTTTCGCAATAGCTTGCAGGATTGCTTTTCGCCAGTCTGCGTCATCCATGTGTTCATCGTCGCACGCATCTTCTGTTAATGCCGACGATGTTCGCACTTCGATGGAAATCCTTGCGGGGCATTTGTCTATGCTGACCTTAGATCCCAGAGTTGCTAAGGCGTCTGCATGCCTGTTGTCCGCTCGGGGCTTGTGCTCGTATTTCACGTCGCAGAATTGCTGCATCAGCTTTTGCACTAGGGTGCGGTATGGCAGGAGGTTGATCTCCTTTAAACCATATTCGCCCGAGGCCTGCTTAACAATCAGTTTGGAATCTCCCATGACTGTTAAGTTGCTCACTTCCAAAGCTTTCGCCGCACGGAGCCCCGCGATCAGAGCCTCGTATTCCGCCTCGTTGTTCGTGACTGCGAAGTTGAGTTTTGCGGACATCTGTATGACTTCCCCGTCCGGCTTTGTCAAGACTATCCCAATGCCTCCGCCTTTTCTGGTTGACGAACCGTCGAAGTGGAGGGTCCAATAGGGCACGTCGATCGCGTAGATTTCAGGGCCTTCGAGCTCTTCCTCGATCACAGGTTCGTGACTGTTGTCGGGAAACTTGATCGCTCTTGGTTTCACGCCTTGATTCAGCAGGCTGCACAATGCGAGAGATGTAATAGATGGGCCTCTCTTGGCCTTCATACACCTGAGCCAAGAGTGCTCCTATAGATTTCCTTGTCGATGTAAGGTATAGCAGAAGCGGTGACCCCAGTTGAGGCGCGATCATTATCTTTGGGGATGTGAGTAACTCCTTTAGCTTTTCGAATGCGGCTTCGTGATCAGGAGCCCAGTTGTACGCGGCGTCCTTCTTGAGAAGAGTGCTGAAGCAGCATGTGATTTCGGCGATTGCTTTTGTCATGTCCGCTCGACATTTTTCGGAGAAGTTCATCTCGTTGAAGAATTTGTCGAAGCCGTGCGACCCTTTCATGCGGTCGGCACGCTCATCTTCCGTGTCCATGCTGTAGTCTTCATCTTCATGGACTTCAGCAATGATGGGCAGACCATCTTCTGCGACTTCTTCCAAGTCCACTATCGAGATCATGGCGACCTCTTTGCCCTTTGAGCCCGAATCTGTATGGGCAGGCAGCGGGTTGTTGCGCACATCCTTCCGGTGGTCGCTGACGATGAGTTCGCCGTTCTTCATCTTCTGATCGAACGCGAATCTGAGCTTCTTGCACTCGGCTGTGGGGTGCATGACCTTGCCGTGGTATTCGCACCACTTAGGGTCCCTCGTCATCTCCTTGGAGGGTGCTTTCTCGAGCGGTGGCAGGACGCCGTCCTTACGCCACTGTCTGCAGAGATCGCTCGCTTCCTCCACCGAGCATGGCAGAGGTGGTGCATCGAAGTTTGCAACCTTTGCTTGCTTCTGGGGCGAAACTGTGTTGACCTCAGCTTCGCGTCCCCGCTTGTAGCCAAATCTGCCGATCTTGTAGGTGGTGCCGCTCGCAGGTCGTTCTGGAGCGCTCTTCTTTCTCTGTCTCTCGACAATGGGCTCGATGTTCATCGTGCATTTGATGAGCTTTGAAAACGTTGGTGTTTGTAAATTGATCAGCATGCTTTTGTATTCATCTCGCATGCACTGCAGGCATATCTCTACGAGCCGGCTTTCGAGCATTGGATCCTTGCATTCCAAGGATTTCGCTCTGAATTTCTTGATGAAAGTGATTCCATCTTCCTCGCGTTTCTGATACATCCGCGAGAGATGGATCATCGTCACCTTTTCTTCCATCTGGAAGAACTTGGTATAGAACTTCTGGACCATGTCGTCCCAAGTTTTCACAGATCCGGCCTCCAATGTTCGGTACCATTTGTATGCTACATTCCCAAGAGTTTTTGGGAATTCTCGCATCAGCAGCTTGGGATCAGCTCCGTATGGACCCATGACATCGATGAAACGCATGACATGCTCATGAGCGTTTCCATTGACGTCCTCGAACTTGTCCCATTTGGGAGCCTTGTACCCCGCCGGGTTAGGCATGAGATAGATCTCTCGTGGGATGGGTGGATCGTTGTCTAGCTTCGGGATGATGGTATCCGCGAACGACTGATGAGCCAAGATGGAGTCCACGCGCTTCTGCAAAGACGTCATGCATTCTGGAATGCTTCCCTCGGTAGTTGGCGGAGGGGTTGCCGTAGGCGGTGGCGACACATATGCCGCCGGAGGATTGGGAGTGTATTGACTACCCGCGTTTCCCCAGATTGTCGCTGGTGGAGGCAGAGTGTACTGCAGAGCTGGGTTGGACGCCAAAGCCGGGGGCTGAGAGGCGTGAGCAGCAGGGGGCAGCATTTGTGCCGTTGACCCTTGGACCGAAGGCAGCTGCGTGGCCGACGGTGGAGTTTGCAGATGAGGGTTGGGAGGCGTGGCCGACACTCCCAATCCTGGAGCGGTAGGGGTTCCTCCTCCCTGAGGGATAGCGGTGGCAGGTGGAGGATTTGGCGCAAGAGTGCCCAGAACGGCCAAGATCCGTTCTAACTGCGCGGATTGAGACTTGAGAGCTTTTGCCTGACTTTGGACAGTGGCGTCCAAAGACTCTAAAGTTGGCGCCTCGCCGGGAGTCGTCGGAGTACGGCGAGCCTCGTCTCCCGAGGGAGTTTCGGTGGAAGGAGATCGGTTGCTGACATCGTCCTCCTGAGACATGGTTGCTTTTGCTGGTAAGTTTCACGTCGGGTTCACCAAAATGTGCACAAGAGATTCCGGCAGGGAGACCTCCGTGTACACCGTACGTAGTGGATCAGGGATCGCACAGGAAGAATAGGGGTGTGTGTAGGGAGAGAGTAAGTCAGTAGCAATGTCTGAGAGAGAGACAGAGGTTTGGCAGAGCTTCCGCGTATGGCAGTGTGTCCCCCTTTGTATGGAAAGGGTAACGATCTATATATACTGGAGAACATGACCGTTGTAGTGTGGTTAATGCGCCCATTAATGGCGGCTTAATTAGCTTAACCATAACGGCACGTTCGTCCGAGTATATAGGAACCGTTAGAGCACGTGGTGCGCGAGTACCGGAACCGTTACGAGGTTGACCGGGTTTGACCGGATTGACCGGGTCTAGGGAGCTCGTGCCATAGATCTCTCAAAACAGTTACTAAAGGTCGCGCGCGGGCTTGGCTCGCACGCGACAGGGCTTACTCTAGCCTCCAAACCACTAAGTCCCTACAGGTCCCGTGCAGTGGTATGCGAGGGCTCTGTCTCGCAGCCCCCACATGGATCAGCTCGGCTGGTGATCCTGTGTGTGTGGAGCACAATATGGTGTGCTGGATGGTTGCCACGTGGCCTAGATCTGCCATGTCATAAAGCAGTATCTACACCCCTGCGAAAAGATAACATGAAACTCCAATTCGAACGGAAACAAGCTTAACCAAATCTTTCATCAAGCCATTAGCAAATTTTGGATATTTACAGTGGAAGGTTCTCCTAATTACCCGAGTTGATTTGTGAAAGTTCTCTTAATCATTTATTAAGAAATTGACGAATTCCTTGATAAGAAGTAAGAAACTGATGAATTCCTTGGTAGGAAGAAGTTTGGATGTTCTTGGTGTTTTGTTGAAAATCAAGAGCAAAAAAGTTCCAAAAAATATACAAGGGCAAAATGGTCCAAAAAAATTGAATCAGCCACTTTTCTAACAGAAAATAACAGAAGGGTGCTAAGTGTCCACAGTATATTCCGTTAAATGGGTGCGGAGTGTCTTTATCCAAAACCCAGGGGTGGTCTGTGGGTTTTTCCATAAACCCAGGGGTGGTCAGTGTCTTTTACCCAATAAAATAACGATAATTTTTCTTAAATATTTTGTTCAATTATCGATAAAATATATTTATTCTTTTATAATAAAAATAATAATTATTAATCATAATTAAAAATGCATATTATAATAATAAAATAGTAGTAAGTGTAATTAACATATCCTAAATTGGATTAATTAACTATAATGGTGGGGGGAGGGGAGGGGGATGTTAGGGAGGAAATGCACCCTAACCATCCCCCACCCATGCCTAAATTCTCCCCCGACCTTCCCCCTCCCCCTCCCCCCTCATGGTTGGACATGGTCCGTATTTTTATACGGTTTTCCCCCTCCCCCTTCCCCTCCCCCTTCATGGTTAGAGATGCTCTTACAGTATCCAGGGAGAAATCAATGTCATAAGACCTTATTACACCTTCCCCTCCAAATGGCCCAAAGCACATGGATGACCATAACATTTCTATTTCTTTAAGAACGCTACAAAATTGATTTTACAAATAAGGCTCTGTTTGGTTGGTGGTCAAACATTTCCCGTAAAACATTTTCTCTTATTTTGGTGTTTTGAGGCTGTTTGGTTGGAGGTAACATATTTTCCTACAAAGATATCATCCATAGATGCAGATCTTCTTCTTTTTTTGGGTAATCATGGATGCAGATCTTTGAATATTGAAGAAAGCCCACCATTTGAGGCTAGTGACTATGAGTGCTTTTGAATTCCCATAAATAAGTGCATTGCCTTCCTTTCACTTCTCTTTTTCTTGAGATTCTACTTGCAGGTTTCAGTGGCTTAGGGGATGAACCATTTCACTCCTACCCAGAAATGGAAATTAACTCATTGCCATTTTTAGCTACAAGGACTAATACAAACATAGTGGCTGTGATTGTGGTGACTGGTGAAATCATAATTTGTCCTTCACTTGCATTATTTGGTCTGTTTTTTAGCAGAATTGTCCCATCGATCAGTAATCAGTTCATGCTTTAATGGCCTGATGATGATGGTTATTTTTGGTAGTGTGACTAGATATTTTTGTTGAAATTCAATCTTCTCTAGCTTCCTCTCTTGCTACCACTCTATCTCTCTCTTTATTCCAAATTTTGATTTTTTAACTCCTATCTGGATTATGTGGACCGGGTGATTTGAATCGCATAATGATGCAATTTTTTGATATTTTTTTCACCATGTTATAGCAACGTTTATTTTACAACACTTTAAAAAGATTATCAAAAATTACATCATTTTTTTGTCTAAATCGACGGGTCAAGTGACTCAGTAAATAGTGATAAAAGTCATGATGGAGAGGAAGAGCAGAGAGAGTGTGGTAGTTGCTCCATATGTGGCAAGTTGTGTACGTCTTTGGCCACCCCAATTGTCTACTTAGCTACGCCTTAGGTCAATCAGACAGTACAAGGATATAATTAATCTAATTAAGCAAGAGCAAGCGTAAAGATAACTTCAAATGCTAAGATAAATATAAAGTAAAAATGAGTAAAAATGTTTAATTATTCAGTTAATTCTCATTTTATTTCCTTTTTCACTCTCTCTAAACTTACTCTCTCTATTTCTTCCTCTCTATATTTTTTCCTCATTCCCATCGTCATCTTCTTTACCTTCCTCATCTCCCTCCTTCTTCCCTTTCTTCCTTTCTTTAAACCCAGAAGCAGAGGTCTCGTCCTCCCCTCGACGTTTGACCAATCGACGAGACTAAACTTGGCTCATCAAATCCGAGATATTTGAATCTCTACGAATCATGTACTGGAAATTGTTGTGTCGACGTCCTTTTCGGTTTCCAAACTTCGACATTCGTCAAAAGCCGATCACTGTTTGATCTGACAATGGATGGGCTCCAAGTCTTACCATCAATGATTTTCCAGAGGCTAGAGTTCACTCTCCCTTCGATGGGTTTCAAATGGTAGGGGGGGATACTTGTAAAATTGGTTTCGGATAATTGATTTATCACTCTCCCTTCGCAGGGATTCACGATGATTTGACAGTGGTCGACACCGCCGCCGTCGTCTTCGATCTGCTTTGCAGGGATTCCGTTAAAACTAACTGAACCGCTTAAAAACCAAACCACATGGGGTGTATTGCAACAAACCCCTAACTAGGGGATAAAATGCAATTATAGTAAAGTAAATTGCGCAATTAAAAGTGGAAAAGACACGACAACCCATATTTCTATCGTGGAGAAATATTTTCTGAAATCTCCGCCTGAGACGTTCAGCTAGGATGAAAAGCCCACCTGCTAGCATCAACCAGTGCTAGACAAATATATTGTATTGTCCGAAACTACTGAAGTACAATATAACTGACCTATCGCGACAGACCCGCTAGTCACCGATATATCATACCTATCTAACCTCCTTCAATAACTGTGTAGCACCGCGCGTGTGGCAATCCAAGTACTCCCTTGAATCTGTTGGGAACTAGCAGCAACCGAGTCTGGCATCGTCATACATTGAGGGCTATCGATTGCTGATCACATATGGCATGTGCATTGTGCTACACGTGTAGGTCGAACTTGGTCGTAATCAGGACTATCAATGTTTATTTGTAGAGTCTGAGTTCAAAGAACCAAACGTAGTGTGTGAGTAAAGATTCGATGGTGTATCTTCAACTTTCACGATGAGTAGTATTTATACTATTAATAAAATTATTTATTTCTTTGGTACAAACAAAAGCAATATGAATTACTACCTCCAGAATGAAATACAACCTTCGTTTCTTCTCTAAGTTCACGTTTTGACTTTTACCATTATTCACTGGATCACTTTAACCTGGTGATTTGAATAACAAAACGATGCAACTTTTTAAAAATCTCTTCATGATGATGTAGAATAGCTTTACTCTACAACACCATAAAAAAAAATTGACAAAATTATATGATTTTGCTATTCAAATAACTCTGTCAAAGTGACTGTGTTACGAGTTAAAAAGTATGTGGGCTTATAGAAGAAACAATGGGATTGTCCGTGCCCAAGGGCACTACAAAAAAAAAACACTAAGATACACGTTGTTTTAAAGGTAAACATTCACGTCAGGTTGATTTATAATTGCAATTATTAAAAAAAATCTTAAATGTTCTCTCTCAAATTTATTTTTAAAAAAGTTTTCTGAAAAAATAATAACCCAATGGTTGACATTAAAAGAATCTATATGCTTAAAAGACACTTCAAAGGAAGAATGATAAATTTATGTTTTTTGCGCGGCACACGTAATGCGTGTGACCTATATAAATTTACGTGTTTTACGTATTTTATATCTTTTTTTAGGGAAATTTTATATCTTATTTTTAAGGTTCGTAAAGTAATATATTTGTATCCCATTAATTTTTTGTCGTTGGTAATGTTAAGTCATGACATTTAAAAGTTTATCAAATAGATTCTCTAAAAACAAATGTTTATCAAATAAAAAGTGTTTTTAACTTCTGAACATGAAAACAATGTCAGACTTTTTTCTTAGTAAGAAAAATTGATGAAGAAATGAGAGTGAATGTGTTACCAAAGAAAAACAAAGGGAGAGAGGAAAATCATATATGCATGAGAAAATGGTGGAGCAATTGTGTTTTAGAGTCGTAACTATAAAAAAAAAATTATTAATAACTGTTACAGATTAGTGAGGAGTTTAGTGGAAACATGGAGGGTGGAGTTGACCACAAAGTAATTGGTTGTCGTATAAAACTGTCCCATCTCCATTCTTATATTTTTAAGAATTTTAACTATAAATGAATGATATTTAAAGGCTGAGATTAATTCAATCAAATTGCTTAAAAAAAGACATTTTAAATGATGGTTTGCATGTGAACATGTTGCAGTAATAGAACACCTCAAAACCATCTTAAAGAAGTCCAATAGAACCATAAAACTCTCCACACGTGTGTCATTGCATGTCATTCACCTCCCCCACACGTGGCAACAATGCCAGCCCCTTCCCTCTTTCTTCACACACATGCAACTCATCCCACACACCCTTTTGACACTCTCAATCTCTCTGATCCCTCCACCCTCTCCAACTTATCTCCACAATGTCTGATCGGCACGGCGGCTCCGCCGCAGCTCAACCACCACCGCCACCTACCGACCACGCCGCCGCATTCATAAACATGCTCCATAACCATGCACCCACCGCCGCCCAACTAGTCGGCATCCTAGCCGTAGTGATCACCGGCGGCCTCCTCCTCCTCATCACGGGCGTAGTCATCACCGTCACCGCGATTTTTCTCATACTCTTCGCCCCGTTGGTTATCGTCTCCAGCCCGATATGGGTTCCGGTCGGGTCGGTTCTCTTCATCGCCTTGGCCGGGTTCGTTGCCACGGGTGCGTTTGGCGTGGCGTCCGCGGCGGCGATGACGTGGGGTTATAGGTATTACAAGGGGCTCCACCCGGTTGGGTCGGGCCGGGTCGAGTATGCGAGGGACCGGATCTACGACACGGCGAGCCACGTGAAGGACTATGCTAGAGAGTACGGCGGGTACATTCAGAGCAAGGTGAAGGATGCGGCTCCGGGCGCGTGATGGTCGGAAGGTCGGGTCGGGTTAGAACTGAGATTTGCTTTTTTGGTTGAACTAGTACTAGTATTATGGTTCTTTGGGTCATGATTATGGAGTATTACTAGTGTATAGAATGCACAAAGTATCTTTTATATTCAGTAGCTTCTGTATGTATGGGTTTACTCGGCTGTATGGTGTTTTATTAAAAAGTAGGGGATTGTTTATGTCCGAGGACACTACTCTTAACTTAGATCAACATGGCACTACCCCTAAATTAGATCGACATCCCTTCTCGGATACGTGAACGACATATTGAGTTGTTAACTATCTTTTAAAGCTTTTCTTTAAAATAGTATTAGCTCCGTTTCCTCTCAAACTTTTAGTTAACTATTTTTCCCACCACCGTGTAATTTTGACTCGGCGAATTGAATAAAAAACGCTTACGACGTCAGCGTCGTAAAGTAAAGTACGACGTCAGCGTCGTAAAGTAAAGTTGTAAAGTAAGTATTATTCTACGACAAAATATTATAAAATTCTTGTACAGAAGAAATAGACGCACAGTTGAGTTCTAGAGTGTAGTTTAAATGAGTCCGGAGTGTAGTTTAAATGAGGGCTCGCTTAAGAGTTTTTTAACCGTTCAGTCTTTTACATAGGAGTCTGAAAGTCACAGCTGAGTCGGAAGCAGTAATGCCTGAGTATTCAGATGGAGTTTAGATGAGGGCTTGCTTAAGAGATTTTTAACCGTTCAGTCTTTAACATAGAAGTAGGCCTACATAGAAGTCTGAAACTCACAGTTGAGTCGGAAGCAGTAACACTACATAGAACATAGAAGTCTGAAACTCACAGTTGAGTCGGAAGCAGTAACACCAAGTAAGTACTCGGACGGATCCAAGTATCACGTTCTAAAATTAAAATTATAATTTTATTATGTAGATTGGAAATTGAATTCACTTTAGTCCCCTCCGAAATTGTAAGGTAAACCCCTGTGTTCTTTACCTAATTTATGAACTTTTAGAAAAGATCAAAAAGTTATTTGCTTTGATATTGTTAAATTTTAAGAAAAAAGTTGATTACTTATGTTCTATTTTAGCTCATAAAAAGTAAATTTAATGAGTAAAAAGGAAGAAAAATTGAAGTTAAAAAACAATTAATTTTTATTGTCTTATAAAAAGATTAAAAAGTTACGTAACATAAATTGTAACGAAAATGAGTAAATTAGAACTTTTTACGACTTAGAAAAAGTTAAAAGTCACATAATTTTAGACAAAGAAAGCAGGTCTAACTCTCTCGCTATTTAATTAAATTTATTATCTTTTTCTCACATTACACTCTGAGCCCGAGTCTTTGAGCAATCCAGCTGGCTTGATCTCGGGTTTGGGCTTTCGCACCATGCTGCAAGTCTTAAGATAAAGGCTCAAACTTGACTACTCTTCCAAAAGATTGCATGAACCCAAACAAGAATGTTTAACCGAAATATGTATCAAACTGATATGCTAAGCGTATCGATAAATTGGAAGTACTGAGAATAAAAGTAGAGATTAGGGAGAACGAGAACGTGAGAGAGTAGGGAGAGAGTATAGGGTTTAGACAATTATTGCATTGCTTGATTAATACCGAAGAAAAGTACACTGCTTAAATAGATGCTGATAAACTAACCCTACCCTAATCCTAAATTTAACGGGCCAAGCCCGTATTATTAATTAAATAAATAACTGCCTAAATAAATATTAGATAATTGTTAATAATGATATGACGACCCGTATCACCAACACAAACAAGGACATGAGATGATCATGAGACAACAAAATTTCATCTTTATTTTCTCCTTCAAACTAAGCAAGACACAATAATGGTCATCTCTGTGAAAAATGGATGTACACTGTCATTGCCGTAGCCCTACCATATTTGTCCAAGCACATCATAGTCCGAGACATGTAGCTGCTGCAACAAAAGAAGAATAAAAGTCCAAAATTAGGTGGGTTAGAGTATCCATAATAGTGTAATGTAGCTATATATTTTACGAATTCTATTTTAGTTAGTGAATTTTTCATGGTTTGAACTAGTAGGACTAGTCAATTTCCATCCATAATTATATTTCATACAATAATCTCACAAATTATATAAGTTTGAAATTGAATTAGTTTGCATCGAGGACGTGTGAGAGATTTTAGGTGAAACGTGAGACACAAATTCGGAAAGATCATTTGAATGAGAGCAAAAAATATGAAACCAAAGTAGCAAGTGAAATTAACGAGTTTATTGCAGTCCAATCTCCACAAAACCCGCTTTCTATATTGACAATAATTTCCGTTTAACTAGTCGACTATGAATGCTCTTATGAGTTATGACAATCAGTAGAATATATTTATAATTTTCTAGAAAATATGGTAAAATATTTATTTATATAGTTTGAGGGAAGACATATTTATAAAGTAGGCTTAGGTTGAAAAGTTGTACTAATATTATTTTCTCTCTTTGGTATGTTTTGCAACTCATCTTTTTATTCCCGTTTATGGACGACCCGGGGTACTATAAGAGGGACTTACTTGTTGAGTAAATGGTTGCTCTAGCAAAGAATTGGAAGTGATAAAGTTTCCGCCATCTTCAACCCAATTAGTGGCTAGTCTCGACTCGTGAAGCTTTCTCTTCTCCACCGTCCTCTCCCTCGCTCTTGCCCTTGCCTTCTCCCTCGTTTCTTTAGCATTAGGATCAAATGCATATTTGCGCGACGCCCTACTCTTCTTCTCTTTAGGCACAGACTGAGACTTATTCCTTTCAACGCTCGCACTGCTGTTAAAGTTTCCGGGAGGCACAGACTCATCAGCAACATTGTCAGTATCTCCACCATAGAGCTCTTTGATGGCGGTTTTGGACCGTTTGAGCAACCACTCAACTGTCTTACTAGCTTTATCGAATCCCAACATGTCTTGGAGGTCAAAGAACGGCCGCGCCACTTGGAGGGAGAGTCTCATCCTCCGATCTCTCGATCCTTGTGCAGTTTGGATCTTGCTGTGCCTGTCACTCTTGCAGGTTGATCTCTTCCTTGTCTGTGGTGGCGGAGGCAGCGGCGTTGAACTACCATCTGTGAGAGGTTGATCTTCTTCTACTTGTGGTGGTGGGGGCGGTGTGGTGCTAGTGGTGTTATGTTGTTGCTGGGAGAAGAGGTCATGGAGGTGTTGGAAGAGGATCTCGCCGTCTTCGTAGTGGATGTATGGAGATGGGAAGTTGTAGAAGGAAGAGTAAGGGTCTTCTTCCTGATCTTCACTATAAAAATTAGAGGTGATGATCATAGAGGGGTGGTGATCAATGTTCTTGCCATTGTTAAACTTGGAAGGAGACATGTTGTAGTTAGATGATGACTTTGAAGTTTATTTAGGGTTTTTGAGGAATGTGGATTCAGCAAGAGGCCAGAGCTAAGGAGGTTTATTATCACTTGAAACTCCTTTCAAATCCTTTTCATTTTGTTTCACATTTGGAGAGAGAGAGAGAGAAGAGATTTGTGTTAAGAGTTGATGAGGGTTTAGGGTTTAGGGGTTGGGATTAATTGGAAGAGAAGGTACACAATGGAGAGCAAGCAAAAGGGGAGCTATTTATGGGAATAGAAAGATGGAGATTTTGAAATCCCACTTGTAGAAATGTGGAAATGAGTGGATGTGATGAGACACTTGTATTTCAACTTTGTATTCGGATCAATTGAAATGCCACTTCTGCACAAGAAAATTTGTGAACCTTTTTTCCCTTTATTTACTTTCTCGAATACTAAAGAGAGGTTGTTCCTCAAAAAAAAAAAAAAAAATACTAAAGAGAGGCTTCAAAAAAAATTAAGAGAGCTATTTATAACTTGCAAATGGCGTAAAAGGTTTTATGAATTTTAAAATTTTGTTGATATAATAACTGCAGTAATAAAAGTTATGAATTTGTATATGAGCAATTAAATGTATCAAATTCATGATGTGTTTGTTCAAATGGCCAATTAGAACATCTATAACAACAACGTTCATTAGCTTAAATTCGTTCCGACTTTATATTCTACTTTGTCGTTTTTGCATGATATATATATATATATAGGGCATAATATTTTTTGAAAAATACTAGGGTTACTCAAAGATATAATATTTTTTTTGCATGATATATAGGGAAATTTGTCTCCATATACTTTTCAATGATGGGCTCCACTTCTTCAAAAAAAAAATGATGGGCTCCACTCTCAACTAACAGAGGTTGTGTTCATTTGACAAGAAAGTTGTTCCAGAGGAAATGAAAGAAATGAAAAGAAATGAAAATGAATTTCACTTTCTCGCGTACGTTCACTTTTCAAGAAAAGAAAGTTAAAATTTAAAATTCCTGTGAAATCCTGTCAAATTTGTGGGATGTGTTTACCCTAATTGCATGTTTTCGAACTTTCCCAATTGAGTAACAAAATTATCCTTATGCCGACACTATTTACCTGTAGTACTTTGCATAACTTTTTTTTCCACTATCACCACCCACATGACAAATTGTTGTGTGGAATAGTTGGGGTAGCATTTTTCATTGATTGTTAAAAAGTTGATTTGATGAGTTTGAGCCAAAATTTAATATTTTTGAATTTTGACTTTTCAAAATCCAAATACCTAAACAAATCTCTCTCTTTCTCTCAGTCGTAATCTCTTTGTACAGACCATGGTAATCTATATGTGACGATAAAGCTTCAACCTTCCTCCGCCCTCCCTCTCTCTCAGTGATTGTCTCTCTTTTGGACATGTCGCATCGCCTCCATCGTCACTTATGTACACATATGTTATGATCCCGGAGGTGTGGTCTTGTCCCACATTGGTTAAGTATGAGATTAGCATGTGATATGTAGGCAACATAGCACCATCACCTTGTTAATCGCTTTTTAAGGATGAGTTCTACTCGTGGATTCATCACATTTGATATCAGAGCCTTCTACCATGTCGGGTATGGGATCAGACGTAGCAGGGCGAGCATGGAATTAGACAACTTCAACTTCATGACTGCAATTCTCAAAAGGGCTACCTAGAAGAGGGCTACGTGGGGCAAGAGACCGCCATAGTGAATCGGACCAAGGACGTCGGTAACAGAGCTTTGTGGATTTTTATGATACCGAGGCTTGTCCCACATCGGCTAAGTATGGTATTAGCATGTGTTATATAGACAAATGAGCCCCACACCTTGTTAACCAATTTTAAGGGGTGAGCTCTACTCGTGGATTTTCAAGTGTGTGTTCACCCTGGTCTCTTATAGCCACTCCCAAATCCCACACAACCATGGAAGGAGGTACCATAGATTTCATTGAGAGTCTACCGAAGTTAGGTGGTGGTCGACATGCTGGCCAAATATGCACACTTCATGACTTTATCTCACCCATTTAGCACATGTAGCTACATTTTACTTTGACCACATACACAAGCTCCATGGACAGCCGAATGTGATAGTGTCAAAGATGGACAAGGTATTTTTGAGTCAATTTTGGCTGTCACTCTTCACTTTAGTTGGCACTAAGTTGCATCATCTACTACCTACCATCCCCAGACTGATGGTCAGACTGAGAGAGTTAGCTAGTGCCTAGAATCCTTCCTTGGAAGTATGAGTAGTGATAGGCCATTGAAATGAATTAAGTGGTTGTCTCTGGATGAGTGGTGATATAAAATCAATCTTCATATCAACCTAAGTATGTATCCATTTCAAGCCCTATATGGTTATACTCCCCCTACCCCACTTATTCCTTCACCAGCTAACTGCTTTCAAGGTGCCTCAAATAGACGAGTTCCTCAAAGATAGAGCACTGCTACTTCAACTATGAAAGGACAACCTTACACAAATTCAAAGCAGAATGAAGTTTTGTACTCATTAACACATGACTGATAGGCAATTACAGGTCGAAGATATGGTGTATCTGAGGTTACAACCTTATAGGCAAGCTTTTCTGGCACTCACAAAGACCGTGAAGCTGGCACCTAAGTTTTGTGGCCCTTTCCCAGTCACTGAAAAAAAATCATGGTTACCTACATGCTGCAACTACCAGATCATGCCAAAATCCGCAATGTTGTTCATTTATCTCTATTGAAGTTGCGGGTGGGAGATGCTAATGTTTTATCTCCTACTCTACCCCCACATTGGTCCAGGAGATCAACTACTAGTAGTATAACATGTGGCTATTTAGCATAGAACCATTATTAAGAGAAAAAAATTAGGTGTGAACCAAGTGCTGCAACAATGGTCCAATGCCCTACCAGCTGATGCCACTTGGAAGGATTTGTCAATATTTCATTCTAAATTTTCATAATCCTAACCTTAAGGACGAGGTTAATTCGAGGAGGAGGCATTGCCGGAAGCAGGAAAGAAGATCAAGAAATGCAAGATGACCAAATGCATGGTAACTTTTACAAATTGAACAGTAATGTAATGAAGTAGAAGCAGTCACGCGATTAGATCTTGAAAAGCAATAGCTATAATGGGATTAGCTGAATGTTGGGGATCAAGGATTTAGAAGTTCTAGTGGGACGTCGTCGTTTGAAGCTTATGGAGGGTTTACAAAAATTAGTGGTAAGTCGTCGTTTACTAGAAGGGGGCTAGTTAGAGTGGTTAATTACTATTATGTCTTTGTTATTTTGTTGTTTTATGCTTTTACCTAGCAGTTGTATTGTTTTGTGTGCAGACCTTATCCCTTCCACGTGCAACATTCATATGGAAGAGAGAGGAATCCGTCTGAAATCATTATGCAGAGCTTTGTAAAGTTGCGAAAGCCCAAGTCCGGTGTGGATTAGGATCCAGGAATCAGCTGCCTGACCTCGGGTCAGGGAACCGCATCCGGATAAATTGTGTCAGGACCCAGAATTCTGACCCGATCTTAACAGTGGCTGAATCCTCCTATCTGTCACCTT
The DNA here is from genome assembly GCA_023055425.1 of Linanthus parryae. Lineage (NCBI taxonomy): Eukaryota > Viridiplantae > Streptophyta > Magnoliopsida > Ericales > Polemoniaceae > Linanthus > Linanthus parryae. Next base: position 12,879,832 of record JALGPY010000008.1, on the reverse strand, counting down.
ACTAGGGTTACACAGCTATCACCGAAACCGACGAGAGATAAGAGAGTCAAATTCTCAACGAAAATGTAATTGATAGATTGTTCTTCCAAAATTCTAGGACTTTATTTTTAGCGTAATAGTTTAAAAAGTTACAAAATACCCCCCTACTAATATGAAAACTCTAAATTGTCCAACTACTAACATATTTTTGTGTACTACCCATTAGTTTTGTTAAATTACTATTTGACCCCATGACATAACAACGTAAAACCTGCCTCCACTACCCCGATTTGTCTAACACCTAGGAGACTTATTTTATTTAATAGTCGGGCATGAGTAATAGGCTAGTCTACTAAATCACTAAAACATGTAAACACTAAAACATATAAATTGACAATTTTCACTAAATATTAAAATTGTCCAGTCACTAAACTTTAACAGCACTTACTACCTCCATTTCCATAGAATATTTCCAATTGACTTTTTTTACCAATATTCATGTCACTTTGACCTAATGATTTTTTTTTTGTCAACTAAATCACTTTGACCTAATGATTTGAATACCAAAAATGATTCAACTTTTTGGTAATTTTTACATGGTGTTATAGAGTAAAGTTTACTCTACAACACCAGATTAAAAAAAAATTACATTGTTTTGCCAATTAAATCACCGACTCAAAGTGATCCAGTGAATAGTGGAAAAAGTCAACTGGGAAGATTCCGAGCCCAGAGATAACAACGTGACAATGGGGGAGTGGAGATGTCTGAAATGTGGCACACTAAAGGGGTGAGAGTGTCTTCTTCCGAACGGGAAGGGGTGAAACTGTATTTGCTTCAAACTCTAGAGGTGAAAGTCTGTTTTTACCTTTTGTAAAATCTACTTTCTCATGTGAACTTGAGATGAGCATTGCCATGAGTATGAAAAAGCAAGTATTCAGACAACAGCCACAAGAAAATGGCCTTCTGGGAATGAATGAACGAATCAATCACACAGTAGTACAAGGAGTACTAGATTTCAAAGATCTCCATGTATGCAGATCTTTGAACATTGAAGAAAGCCCACCATTTGGGGCTAGTGACTATGAGTGCTTTCGAATTCCCATAAATAAGTGCATTGCCTTCTCTTCTTTTTCTACTCTCACAATGTATCTTACTAGAGATTCTATTCTACTTGTGGCAGGTTTCAGTGGCCTAGGGGATGAACCATTTCACTCCTACCCAGAAATGGAAATGAACCCATTGCCATTTTTAGCTACAAGGACTCATACATGATGCATCTCTATCTATAGTGGCTGTGATTGTGGTGAGGTAATAATTTGATTTGTCCTTCACTTGCATTATTTGCTTTGTTTTTCCGCAGAATTGTCCCATCGATCGATCAGTTCATGCTTTTTATATGGCCCCTATGCATGGTGGCCAAGTGTGCGTACCCCTTCGACCATCACAATAGCTATGTGCCTAAGACTGTCTCCAGTGGTGTGGTCTAAGTTAGACTTGGAGCTCGATTAGCTCCTGCAATGGTGCGGTGCAGGAATTGGGCAGCGTGTAATCGCTGGTACATGAGGGAGAATGCGGGCTTGGGGAGGCCGTGAAAAGTTTGGGCGAGGGAGAAGGTAGGGATTATAGTTGGTGGTGGAAAATATTAGAATACCCCTAACAAATCTAAAAGTGACTTCGAATGAGAGTCCCCATTGGATTATACACATATATCGCACCTTATCATGCCTTATACTCTTCCATATCAAATGCTGCAAATTCAAAATTGTATATCCTACCTTAAAATGTATTTAGATGAGCTTAAATTAGATGAAATTATATCAGCTTTTTGAAATGAGTGATTGAGGTAATTATATCAGTTTATTGAAATGAGTAGTTGAGGTGAGGAGAGAGACATCAACTACTCATTCCAATAAGCTGATATAATTTCATCTAAATTAAGTTCATCCAAACAAACTCAATAATATCATAGCTAATATTCTCGTATATGTCTTATACCATTTGTTGTCATACCTTACAAGGTATACAAATCTTGGGTACAAGATATATGCGAGGATATAATGTAGGAAATGATTGCACTGGCATAATGTAAAATAAATGATTTTTTTGAGTTTTTGAATAGGACATGATATGAGGCCAGATATAATAGATATGTGATACGTAATTTCTCTTAAAAAATAGATATGTAATAATACGTTTGGATAGCACATGATAAGATGTGTGATATGCGTATAAATGACCACATTGACTGCTTTCAGGTTGCAAGTATAATAATGTATTATCATTTTTCTTTCGTTGTGGAATAAGAAAAAGAACATACTTACAACCCAAAACACACATACCCACTATATATATATATATATATACATATATATATATATATATATATATATATATATGTATAAATGACCACATTGTCTGCATTGGTCTGTAGTCAACTGTTGAGAGAGGCCCATTTCAGTTTGTATTCTAAAGTTAGATCCACTTGTGTAGCACATTATCACATTGTACTCCAGCCTTTATAGTTTTACCCAGCTTTTTTGGGCCATCATAAGGTAATAAATTGGGCTAGTTCAATCAAGCCCATCCCCAAGCATTTTTATGCTCGATGAGTGCAGAGGGGAGGGGAAAGATTTAGAACTAGGCTGGTCGTGTCGTGCCAATGTCATGTTAGTTGCCTTCCATTATTTCTTGAATCACGAGTAACGATTCATTACCAAAGTGGCATGTCGGTGTTAGGGGCGGCAACGTGGTTCGACCAGATTCGAAATTTGAGCGATCAAATTCGAACTGATCAAATCCTAATCCGATTCGTTCTAAAATGGATCAGATATTAAAAGTTCAATTCGATCGAATCTGAATGTTACAGGATATCCGAACCGGTTAGACTCGAATATATATATATATATATATATATATATATATATATATATATATATATATATATATATATATATATATATATATATATATTTACAAAAAAAGCCCTTTTAAGTTATTGAGTGTATTACGTCTTTAAGCAATTTTACTTATACTTATGGTGGATTATAGTCTGTAATAGTTTGAAGTTAGTAAAACAAGATTAACTATTTTTTATTGTATCTTGTGCGTTGATCTTTTTATTGCATTTTTTTTTAGATTTTTTGTATTTTTATTTTATTAGAATGCGGATCTGATCTATTTTCATGCAGCTTGTTGGTTGAAGGATCGAATATGGATATCGCAACTTTAGTCCGATCCGAATCCGCTCAAGATCCGATCGAATCCGGATTGAATATGCGTCCAACTATTCATGTTCTGGTTCAAATATAGGTAGATCTAATCTGAATCCGAACCATTGCCATGTGTAGTACCACTGATGCTGTATTTCGAAACAAATCTCATTTGATAACATGACAAAAAGATAATCAATCAGTAAAATACACTTGTAATGTCCAATATTCTTAAATCTATAAAATGTTTTTGGGGGTGTTACATAATTTATTTTTCTTCTCGACAAATGTAGCTAAATATTGTAACACGTCAATCCCTATTATAATTTGTGTTAGTAAGATCACGCACCTCCATTTTGTTTTCAGAGATAATATTACTTTGATTTGTATTCAGAATACATTGTTATATTTGCTAAACTGTAAGCCAACAGACTAAAGAAAATTTTGCCTAATTTGCTCTCTTTGGAGCAGTCTGCATTTGTTCCAGGAATGATGATTCAAGACAATATTATTATTGCCGGGAGTTTTTACATTATAGTTCTCATAAGAAGCAGGGGAAGAAAAGCTCTTTGGTACTTAAGTTGGATCTCAATAAGCCATATGATATGTTAGAGTGGGATTTTTTTGCAAGAAGTGCTAATTAAACTTGGTTTTAACACTAAATAGGTGGAGCTTATTTTGGAATGTGTGTCAACATTGGAATTCACTATTAAATTGATTGACTCTGACGGAGAATCTTTCAAACCTTAAAGGAGGATTAGGCAAGGTGATCCCCTCTCTCCTTATTTGTATGTCTTCGTGATGAAAATATTTTTTCTCAAGTTGAAAACGGCTCAAGAGGACCAGTTAGTTAGAGGAATGTCAATTTCTAAGAGAAGAGTTTGGTTAAGCCGTCTCTTTTTTGCAGATGACTCTCTTATTTTTCTTCAATAAAATTTAGAAGAAGCGGAGACTTTCCTAGAAATTTTACGTGACTTTGAAAAAGCTTCTGGGATGAAGATCAATCTAGATAAATATGGTATTCTGTTTTGCCCCAAGAGTGATGATTCTTCAATCAATAAACTCACCGAATTGTGCAATATTCTTGCTCTTGACAAGAAGGTTAAATATTTGGGAACCCTACTTTTTGGGGTAGATCAAAAAGTGAGGCCTTACAATATATCTTGGATGGAATAATTGAGATTCTCCAAGGTTGGTAGCAGAAAAATCTTTCCATGGCAGGGAGGGAAGTCATCCTTAAAGCTATTGAATATGCAATCCGTAGTTACTCAATGTCCTGTCACTACATGAAATTTTGGCTAAAACGGCGCTGAAAAGCGCCATTAAAAGCCCAAAGACCGCTGCATGCATTACTAACAGCATTTTTACGGCAGTTAACAAGCCCAAAGACCGCCTTATAACCTAACGGCTGTGAATGAAAACCGCCGTATAACCTAACGACTGTAAATGAAAACCGCCGTATAACCTAACGGTTGTTGAGTTAAAAGCGCTTTGTACATTAATTAAATACAATATTTTATTTAAATTAGATAACTCATTTTTATTGATTACTTTTACTGTTATTATATTTTACATGCGAAAAATAATAAATTACAAGAAATTGACAGGATTTGTTTGCTTTCTTTTACATTAAATTTTGATTTATTTTGTTTTCATTTCATCTAGTGTTCATCTTCAAACCAGAAAGCATCAATCAGTAGTTTGATATCAAGTCAGTCATTTTGCTCGCGAAAATCAAGTCTGGTGGTAGAAACATATTCATCTTGACCACCAAAAAAACCCGATTAATCTTTCAACTCCCACAATAGAACATATCGGAGAGGATGGAGGAGAAGTAGATCAAAGTGGGTGGGAGAAGAAAACGAGAAGGAGAGGAGAGAGGGAGGGGGATTGGGCAGCAGAGAAAGAGAGGAGACGGAGAAAGAGAGGGTGGGGCGATGGAGAAAGAGAGAAAGAAAGAGAGAGAGAGAGTCGATGGAAAAACAGAGGGAGGGAGGAGGAGGAATGGAGGTACACACCTGAACGCAGATAACCCACCGTCAGACGAACCACAAACCACCCACCGTCGGAGGAACCACAAACCACCACCACCGTCAGACGAGAAAGACATGGGACGAAGAGAGAGAGAGAGAGAGAGAGAGAGGGAGAGTGAGTTCAGATCTGAAACAAAAGTGGGAGGCGCTTGTGGGGAAAAGAAGGGGATTTAGTTTTTTATAAAGCATGGTTTCAATCGGACGGCCCAGATTTGATCTCGTAAAAGCATAAGGTAACACCGGTTAATATGTATGCACCGTTAACTATAACGACACTTTTTAAAAGGGTGTAGCTGATAATAACGACGCTCTACCCAAAACCGCCCCATCCATTAATGCTAACGACAATTTTACAATATCCGCCTTAATTGAAACCATTTTTACGACGGTTTTTTGGAAAGCGCCGTAAATTAGTGCGGTTTTTAAGAAACCCTTTCTTAGATTTTAGAAACGGCGGACCATATTTCAAACCGCCGTTATTGGAAGTTTTTCCAATAGTGTGTGTTCTTTTCCCTAAGAATTTGTTCTATAAAATTGCTCAATCTATTAGAAATTTTTGGTGGGGTGCAGGTGGAAAAGAGTGAACGATTAATTGGCTCAAGTGGAATGATGTGGATCAAAAGAAAAGTGAGGGGGTATTGGGTTTAGACACATTCAGAGTTTCAACACTGCTCTTCTAGCTAAACAGAGCTGGAGAATTATAAAGAAGCCAGAGTCTTTAGTTGCAAGATTACTTAAAGCCAAACATTTCCCTTCAGACATCTTTATGGATGCAAAAAAAGGCCACAATCCATCTTGGATTTGGAACAGTTTATTGGAGTGCAGAAACATTTTAAAAAAGCACTCTTGTTGGGGTGTGGGAAATGGAAATTCTATAGAAGTTAATTCTGATAAATGGATCCCCTCTTTGCTCAATCATAAACTCAGTCAAATTGAGGGTTTAGAACCAGAAATTAGAGTTTCAGATTTGATTAATTCCAATACCAGAAGATGGAAGGTGTCCTTAGTCAAGAATATTTTTGATAGAGCTGAAGTAGTTGTTGTTCTTGCAACTCCTATAGCTTGGTTTGATCAAGAAGATATTCTAATTTGGCCTTTTGAAATAAGTGGTGATTTCTCAGTAAGTTCAGGTACAAGAACAACAAAGAAGAGTTGGGATGAACGAAATTCTCATCAAGGTAAACATTTATCCAAAGCTTCCTCTTCTTTCTCTTACTCTAAAGAGTATTGGGAGGTGTTATGGCCTGTAGATTTACCACCAAAAGTCTTGCTGTTTTGGTGGAAAATGAGTCATGATATACTAGCTACTGGATCCAACTTGGTTACTATAAGGTGTAAAGTCACCGGTTTATGCTCAATTTGTGATGGATTTGTTAAAGATCAACAACACTATTTTTTCCACTTTAAGTCGGTTAATCCTGTATGGTTCACTTTGGGACCTTTAAACCTAGAAATGTGTTCCGAGGTTGGAAATGTGCAGAACTGGTTGGGTGAGTTGGTGACAAAGGTCAGGGAGAAAGAAGTAACTGCGAAATTTCTGAAAGAGTGTATTCTTTGCTGCTGGAATATTTGGAAGTCTAAGAATAGATGGGTGTTTGATATTCAAAAGCTTGACCCTCTGAGTACATTGTTTAATTGTAAGAGAGACATTGTAAATTTGAAGGAGATGGAGGAAAGCAAATAAGTGCATAAACAGATTAATGCTCAAGACAGATGGACTACAAGGAGTGATGTCTTCTGTTGAAAACCTCCAAATCCATGTTTGGTAAAATGCAATGTTGATGTTGAGTGGCATAAAGAGAAAAACATAGCTCATTTAAGTTTGTTGGCGAGGAATGAAGTTGGGGAATTACCGGATTGGAGCTGGAGTAGAGAGTGTGCTAGCTCTGCTCTTATGAGTGAAGCTTTGGCTCTCAGGTTAGCAGTGTGGAAAATGTTACTGAAAAATTATACCTTCATCTCCTTTGAAAGTGATGGCAAACAATTGGTTCAAGCAGTGCAATCTAATAGTTTTACGTGAGAAATTGCTCCAGTATTGTATGGCATTAGAAGAGGATTATTGCAACAAAGAGGTGACCTAAAATGGATAAGAAGGGAAGCTAACAAGGCAGCGGATGAGATTGTGCAACTTGCTTCTGGGAGAAATTATGTTCAATTTTGTCTAGATAATTATTTCTTTACTTGTTAAGAGTGAGAGAAGTAATTGGGAGAGACAATAAGAGAGATCTTATTGATGTGTGTAAAATAGTCTCCAACCCTACACCCTTTATATAGATATTAGGGTGGGTTAATAGGCCTAACCCTAAAACATAAAACATGGGCTACCCACTATGGTGGATATTCACCCTAAGCCCAAATACAAATTTCATAACACTCCCCCTTGAATATCACCATAACTATGCCTCGTTAAAAACCTTGTCAAGAAAAAAAAAACCAGTGGAAAAAATCTATGACTAAGGAAAAGAGTACATTGGTGATGGGACCGGTATGGTTTGCCTCGTTAAAACCTTATCACGAAAAACCCAGTGGGAAAAACCGTGATGAAGGAAAAAGAGTACAAACACTAAGAATACCGACTCCCCCTCATGATAGCATCAATCATAAAAGCTCTCTGAGATGGCGCATTCCACACTTTCGGATATGTAGCTTCAATGTTGAGGCTGGCAGTGCTTTCGTAAATAAATCTGCAGGATTCTCACTTGATCGTACTTGCTGAATAGTTACTATGCCTTCCTTTTGGAGCTCATATGTGTAGAAGAACTTAGGAGAGATGTGCTTAGTACGGTCACCTTCAATGAACCCTTCCTTAAGTTGTGTGATGCAAGCGACATTGTCTTCATGTAATGGCGTCGGACTTTCTTTGTTGAATGATAATCCACAAGCTTCTTTAACATGATGCACCATTGATCTCAGCCATACACATTCTCTGCTAGCTTCATGAATTGCAAGGATCTCAGAATGATTAGAAGAAGTTGCTGTCGTTGTCTGCTTCATTGATCGCCAATATATTGCTGTGCCTCCATAGCTGAATAAATATCCTGTTTGTGATCTTGCATTGTGTGGATCAGACAAGTAGCCAACATCTGCATATCCAACTAGAGAAGCATCTGAACCTCTAGGATAGAATAATCCCAAATCAATGGATCCACGCAAGTACCGCAATATGTGCTTAACTCCATTCCAATGCCTGCGAGTAGGATTTGAGCTAAACCTGGCCAAAAGATTAACAGAAAATGCAATATCTGGTCTAGTACAATTTGCTAAATACATCAAAGCACCAATTGCACTAAGGTACGGTACTTCAGGACCAAGTAATTCTTCGCCATCCTCTTGTGGACGAAATGGGTCACTGTTTACATCAAGTGACCTAACTACCATCGGGGTAGTCAATGGATGTGCTTTGTCCATGCTAAATCTCTCAAGTATTTTCTTAGTATAATTTGATTGATGAAGTAAAATACCTTCTTTCAAATGCTCGATTTTGTAAACCAAGACAAAATTTAGTCTTTCCCAAATCCTTCATCTCAAATTCTTTTTTTCAGATATGAAGCAGTCTTAATAATCTCTTCAGGAGTTCCGACGATATTCAAATCGTCTACATATACTGCAACAATCACAAATCCCTTAAGAGATTTCTTTATGAATATGCAAGGACATATTTGATTATTGACATACCCTTCTTTCAATAAGTATTCACTTAAGCGATTATACCACATCCTTCCAGATTGTTTCAATCCGTACAATGATCTCTGGAGTTTAATTTAATATGTACTACGTGGTTGTGTTGCTTCAGGCAACTTAAATCCTTCAGGGATTTTCATGTAGATATCGCTATCAAGTGACCCATATAGGTATGCTGTCACAACATCCATCAATTGCATGTCCAAATTTTCGGATGCAGCTAAACTTATTAAAAATCGAAAACTTGTCGCATCCATAACTGGCGAGTATGTTTCTTCATAATCAATGCCTGGTCTCTGCGAGAAACCTTGAGCTACAAGTCGAGCTTTGTATCTTGTAATCTCATTTTTCTCATTGCGTTTCCGCACAAATACCCATTTTGATCCAACGGGTTTCACATCACTTGGAGTTTGAACTACTGGTCCAAACACCTTGCGCTTTGCTAGAGATTTTAATTCAGCCTGTATTGCTTCTTGCCATTTTGGTCAATCCTCACGTCGTTGACACTCATCAACCGATCGTGGTTCGTGGTCGTCACCACTTATCTCAAGTGCAACATTAAAGACAAATGTGTCATCAATGACAACATTGCTTCGTTCCCATATATGTCCGGAACATATGTAATTGATCGAGATCTCTTGATTTTCAGGTACCATTGCCTCTTGAGGGGCTACATTTAGATCAATTACTCTGGGGAACTCATCACCAACATCGGTGTTATCTTTTGTCTTTGTAGAATCACTTGGATTTACTACAGTTGCTTGATTTATCTTCCTTTTTCTAGGAACTAAATCTTTTGAGCCTACAGGTCTTCCACGCTTCTGGCGTGCTCTAGATTCATTCGCTTTTATGCTCGAATCTTGTCCTACTTGGACTGTTATCCGTGCTGGAGCATTCACAGCTGGTATATCGGATCTTACAACTTTACTTGTATCCACAAATGCATCAGGCATTTCATTTGCTATGCTTTGCAGCTTAAGTATTCTTTGGACTTCAAATTCACACTATTTAGTTCGTGGATCCATGTGTGATATCTTTGAAGTATTCCAAGAAATTACATGTCGAGCTTCAGGCTCTGACTTGTCTCCCCCTAATTTCGGGAATACTGTCTCATCAAAATGACAGTCTGCAAAGCGTGCTTGGAATAAATCCCCTGTTAGGGGTTCCAGATATCTAATAATAGAAGGGGACTCAAACCCCACATAAATACCCAGTCGCCGCTGGGGACCCATCTTACTACGATATGGTGGCGCAATAGGAACTTGCACGGCGCACCCAAAAATACACAGGTGGGAAATATCTGGTGGTTGGCCAAGTACAAGTTGTAAAGGGGAGTTCTTAAGATAAGAAGTAGGACGCAAGCGAATTAAAGCGGCAGCATGTAAAACAGCATGTCCCCAAACAGAGATGGGCAAATTTTTGTTCATCAATAAAGGTTTAGCTATCAATTGAATTCTTTTTATAAAAGATTCAGCTAAACCATTTTGGGTGTGTACATGGGCAACGGGGTGCTCAACATGTATACCAACTGACATGCAATAATCATCAAAATACTGTGATGTGAATTCACCAGCATTATCTAGTCGTATCGACTTTATAGGATGGTCAGGAAAATGTGCTCTTAATTTAATTATCATGCCCAAAAGACGGGCAAAAGCAACATTTCGTGTGGACAACAGGCACACATGTGACCATCTAGTAGATTCATCTACTAACACCATAAAATAGTAAAATGGACCACTAGGTGGATGAATTGGTCCACATATATCTCCTTGAATCCTCTCTAAAAACTTAGGAGATTCAAGACCACCTTTCATTGGTGAAGGTCGTATTATGAGTTTCCCTTGAGAACACGCATTACATGGGTGTTCATTTGGTAAAAGAATATTCTGATTCTTTAAGGGATGACCAATTGAATTCTCAATAATATGCCTTATCATGGTGGCGCCTGGGTGACCAAGTCGATTATGCCAAAGCATAAATTTTTCTGGATCACTTGGTTTCATAACGGCATTTATTTCAACTGCTTGGATAGAAGTGTGATATAACCCAGAGGATAAAGCAGGAAATTTTTCTAATACATGCTTCTGGCATGAAGTATTAGAAATAATGCACATATACTCCATATTGTACTCATCGAGAGTTTCAATATGATATCCGTTGAGACGGATGTCTTTAAAACTTAGCAAATTTCTGCTGGATTTGCTAGAATATAAAGCCTCTTTTATATGGAGTAGTGTTCCACCCGACAAAATAATTGATGCTCTTCCGGAGCCCTCAATTAGACTAGACATACCAGAAATTGTATGTACATTTGCTTGAACTAGTGACAAATTCAAGAAATACTCCGTATGGCGCAGTATTGTATGTGTGGTTCCACTATCCACCAAACACATGTCATCGCCAATCCCCATAGTATCTAAAATTGAAAGACATGGAACAAGTAAATAAAAAAATTGAGATGTAAATCTGGAAATAAATATTCAATTCAAATTTCATAGTCCAAAAACCTAAGCAAATGACATAATCCAAAACAAAAAAAACATAAATCAACGTCCTAACTCAATTTCCTAAATTTGAAGTAAATGAAATTGTAATCCTAGATTGAAATTTGAATAAACTAAACGGGCGTGCTCAAATGTTCTGAGTGTCTTCCATCACTGCATCAAAATCCGTTCCAGTGGAAAAGAGATCGTCAACGTTAAAATCTGCGAGTGGCGCCTCAACTTCAACATGGTTTGATTCAGGTTTACCCTTTAGAGATGCCTTGTAGAGATCAACCAATTGCCTTGGCGTACGACAAGTACGAACCCAATGTCCAGTGGCGCCACATCGATGGCAAACATTGCCATTAGGAGCATGATCTCTGTTCGCAGTGACTGGGGCATTATCTTGCCTTCTCCCATTATTTCTCCCCCTGGTATGGCGATTTGCACCTCTTTTGCAGATATTAGAGTGCACATGACCCAAGTCGTTATTCGGTCCACGACCACGACCACGGCCACGACCGCGATTGCGACCGCGTCCACGTCCATGACCACCGCGTGGATGATTCTGGCCATGCGAAACTACAACATTCACTTCAGGGAATGCATTTCCACCCTCTTCAGGGAGTGGGGCCGAACCAGTTGGTCGTTGTGCATGATTTTTCATCAAAATTTCTCTATGCTGTTCAGCAAGCAACAAGCATGAAATGAGTTCCGAATATTTTGTGAACCCACGCTCTCGATATTGCTGCTGCAGGAGCACATTCGAGGCATGAAAGGTGGAGAGAGTTTTCTCTAGCATCTCTTCATCAGTAATTTTCTCATCACACAACTTCATCATAGAAGTGATTCTAAAAAGTGCAGAATTGTAAGCACTTACTGATTTGTAATCCTGGAATCGCAAGTGGATCCACTCATAACGGACTTGAGGGAGAATAACATTCTTCAAATGCTCATAACGCTCTTTTAGGCTGTTCCACAAAATCAGGGGATCCTCAATATTGAGGTATTCCACTTTTAATCCATCATGGATATGGTGACGTAAGAAAATAAGAGCCTTGGAACGGTCCTGCTCGGATTCTGTATTTTTCTCGACAATAGTTTTTCCCAGACTTCTGGCTGAAAGGTGCAACTTTGTGTCGAGGATCCATGACAGGTAATTTTTCCCAGAGATGTCAAATGGAGCAAACTCAACCTTTGTGATATTCGACATCTAGAACAATGATTAAAGTGTCCAAGTTACTAACAAGTTTTTAACAAGTAATGAAATTATAAACAAATGGTAAAAAAAATGAAATATTAAATCTTAATTAAGCATTAACACAGTTCATCCTCTTCATGAGGGTGGATCATGATGCAATATTTTTAGCAATCTCTTCAGGAGATTTCTAATTAAAATGTTTTAGAACTACAGGTTATGATATCATGTGATATGTAACTTCGGGTACATATGACATGGCCATATTAGCATTGATGGCAATTGCAAATCCTCTTCAGGAGGTTCATTTTTTGATCCAGAATTGAGAGAGTAGAAGAATAAAAGTAGCAAAAAAAAATGCATAAAAATTAAATAAATTGCAATAACAAAAATATGACCTCTTCAGAGGTTTACACGAAAATTGTTAGACATCTCTTCAGGAGATGTAACTAAAATTATGACTTCAGGTCATAAAAGAATTGTCGCAACTTCAGGTTACGATTAATATTTCGTGTGATCCATAACTTCGGGTATGGATCGTGACTTTTGCAAGTCTATTAGAGACCTCTTCCAGAGGTTAAAATGATTATATGACATCTCTTCAGGAGATGTAACTACCGTTATGACTTCAGGTCATAAAAAATAGTACCGCAACTTCAGGTTACGATGAAATTTTATTGCTTCATATCTTCAGGTATGGAAAACGTTGGTTCAATATTTAATTAGAGATCTCTTCTCGAGGTTCTAATATGATAAAAAATTGATGCATACATGTACATGTATAACAAGAGAAGGCAAAGAAAGAAAAAAAAATGAATGAACACCAAACAGTACCCTCAATAGCATAAAGACACTATAGATTTTTTTTTTATTATTATTATTTTTGGGACTATTCCCGAATCAAAATAGACAACAAAAGAAATAAAAAAAACCCTACTTCTCTATAGCCGATTAACCCTAGTCCAAAAAGAATCTACCTACTTTTATACTTGTGGGAGGCCACATGTGAAAAGGTATTGAGCTTTTATCAATGTTTGATGCATATTGCTTTTGAAAAAAAATTGCTTGTATGAAGTATGTCACCTCCGTAGGTGAAGTGAAAGAAAAAAAAAATTGGTTTCAGATCACACTTTAGATCACCTTTTTTTTTCATGTAGTATTCAAACCATAATAGCAAGATAAGTCTTCTTTTGTGTAAGTGAACGACATAAACAAAATATTAAGGCATATGGAGAAATCTTTGCTGTCACGATAAAACAGTAGGATCTCCCACCCTTGTGTATGAAATAAGACTAAAAATTATACCTTCGTATTCTGAATCTTCAATCTCTTCCTGGAGCAAAGTGCTGATAACGTGTTAAGAGTGAGAGAAGTAATTGGGAGAGACAATAAGAGAGACCTTATTGATGTGTGTAAAATAGTCTCCAACCCTACACCCTTTATATAGATATTAGGGTGGGTTAATAAGCCTAACCCTAAAACATAAAACATGGGCTACCCACTATGGTGGATATTCACCCTAAGCCCAAATACAAATTTCATAACATTACTCAAGTTGTTAAGGAAAATGTAATGATTTGGCTTCTTAATGAAATTTCTCTATTTTGACAACAAAAAAATGTGTCAAGAAAATCTTTTGTATGATCTCCATTCGGAGGATTCATTTTCTTTTTTATTTTGCCTCAAGTTTCTTGCCATGTACTCATCCATGTAGATGATTTATTTCAACGAGAGAATCATGTTTAAAACAGCAATTAAACACATCACTTTTACTGTGTCGATTTGACGCACCTTGGAACAGAAGAGTTAAAGTAACAGCTCATCTTCTATTTTTAGGGTGAAACTAGTATATACCACTTGACTAGTGGACACTGTCAATCACAAGCGCTTGTAATGATAATGATCAGTAGAGATTTGAGTTATATAGTCTCTATTATACTTGTTTGCTTATGACTATATTGAAATGCAACCATACACTACCTTTGTTTCTTCTCTTTCAGCCTACTTAACTTTTTGACACTATTCACTGGGTCACTTTGACCCGGTGATTTGATTAACAAAACGATACAAGAATTTGGTAATCTCTGCATGGTCTTGTAGAGTAAACTTTACTCTATAATACGATGAAAGAAAATTCAAAAAATTATAACGTTTTGCTATCTAAATCTCCGAGTCAATATGACCTAACTACGGGTAAAAAAGTCGAAGTAGCCACACCAGAAGAAACGGAGGTAGTACTTGGTATGTTTCTCATGAACTTTTCAGTTGACTTTAGGATGATTTCTACGCTACAAAACTATGAAAAATATATCAATTCTTGCAAATCAAATTATCACGTCAATGTGACCCGATAAATACTGCATTGGAAAGATTCAAGAGAAAATGAGATAGTATGTCAAAATCAAATTTTATGTTTTCAAGGTTTGAGTGTCAAATGTGAACATATGAAATGTTTGATGAGCAACTTGGAAATACACATCTATTAGAAGAAATTTTACAACCGAACAAAAGGAGATTTACAATATCACTCCTTATGTTCCAAAATAATAGCGTCATTTGAAATGTCAGAGTGACTTTGAACGACTGAAAAGATTAACAAAGTTTTTCTATCACATTGTCATCCTAATCAGCTTGTGATCACGATACTACATCTTCCAGGTGTATTTGTTAAATGAAATTTGTAACCGAACAAAAGGAGATTCACAATAGTACTCATTATGTTCCAAAATAATAGTGTCATTTGACATGTCAGGGTGACTTTGAACGATTGAAAATGTTAACGAAGTTTCTTTTATCACATTGTTAGCCTAATCAGCTTGTGACTACGGTAACAAGGGCGGATCCACATTTGGACATGTGGGGGCTATAGCCCCCACTCAACTTTGAGAAACTACGATTTTACCCTATATTCTTTAAAAAAAAACAATTTAGCCCCCACTGGAATTAGATAATAACCCTTACTACAACTATTATTTCATTAACACTTTATTTTTTCAAATTTAGCCCCCACTGGACAAAGTTTCTGGATCCGCCCAGTGGCGGAGCCAGGAATTCATCTAGGTTGGGGCACAATTTGGCTAGTAACAGAGCCAGTATTTGTACTTATATTTTTGATAAATTAATATTAAGTATCGAAACAAAGCTAATTGGTCTTCTGCCTCAGTTGGTAGAGCGTCCCCCTTATAAATTTGGCCACGAGGGTTCGAACCACCTCCGCGGCGTTTTAATTTTTATCAAAATAGTGTTTTGAAAAAAGATTAAAAGCGCGCACGCAGATGCTTCAACCGCTGACAGTACTGTTATAAGCTGATGCACTATACCAACTGCGCTGGACGCTACATTGAGAAGAAAGGGGGCACTTTCATATTTGTATAGGGGCACAGTTGATTTTTTTTTAAAAATTAAAGGTTATCTAGGGTTTACGGAAAATTCGGGGGAGGGGGGGGGGGGCACGTTACCCCCGTGCCCCTACATGGCTCCGCCCCTGGATCCGCCCCTGTACGATACTACACATTTCTGGTGTATTTTTTGCTAGACACATGCAATCATTACGAGTAATCCCTATACAAGTGTAACCTACAATTATCAGGTTCGAACTTGAGATCTCATGTATGTGACTCTGAATGTTATAAGACTAAGCTAGTACCCCATTTGCTCATTCGGGGTATAGTTGAGTTGATTGAGTTTGCATTCTGAAGATCTTTGGGGCGATCTTTTGGCATTTGTATAGAAGTCTCGAGTTTTAACATTGCGGTAATTCAAAAGTTGTGTATTTAGCTTCCTCAACTGCAAGGCGAGTAGTGTTTTCTCAAACTAATTTATTAGATCTCTCTAGTATAGCTTGCAGAGTATTGTACTAGAGCGAATACCCAGTGTGCACCCGAGAAGTTCCAAACTGTTATGTCCTGGAATGAGCTTAGAAGACGATGAATATGATGAACAAGAACACACAAATATAACGTGGTTCACTAGCGATGAACTAGCTACCTCCACGACCCGAAAACCCCCTGTTTATTAGAGAGAAACACCACGAATACAATACACACAATGTAAAGTACGACCCATAGCCTTTATATAGGCCTACTATACAACTTGTGCCCAAAGAAATACCAAAATCGAGCTAAACGAACAAGGGAAACAACTTTTCACCGCCTCAATGACTGTTTTCGAACGAAGACAAATTGTCTTCCCACGAAGACTCGTGCTCTTCGCAAGAACAACTGCTCCAGATTGCTTTCTCTTTGTCTTGCTCATCCGTTTGGTCTGTTTCTTGCCCCGCTTCGTCGCCAACTCCTCGCCAAACCTAAATCCATTCAAGACACCTTTGATTCTAACATTCGGGGTGTATTTGAGTTGGTCTGGTGAGCATTCTTAAGACTTTGTGCATTTGCCTTGAGGTGTTGAGGTCTTGAGTTCAAACCATGGGGCAACCCAATGACAACCTATTGGTCTTCTCAACTGCGAGTCCGTCAGCCCGAATTTTCTCAGGCTGATTTGCCTTTCTAGTGTGGTTTGCAAGCTATTACACTAGAGCGGGAGTTTACACAGTGCGCACTCGAAAGGTAGTGACTGCGGATTAACTTTGATGAGCGTAAGTGAATATAGAGTAAAACCAAGAGGATATTTTCGTCTAAACCATCGTCGTGTGTATCCCCCATTCGATTCATTACAGACGGAGGAGGGTATAGGAGACAAGGAAGAGAAGACGACATTCCCCAGTTCATCCGTTTCCGCAAATCAATACAACTTTTACACCCTTTTTTGAATTCGAATCCCTACCTTATTGATTCATAACGTTTTTCCCCCAAACCCATCTTCGAATCTAATCGATACCCATCTTCAATCCAGTGCATTTCCGTTAAATTCAAGCTCAGAGACGACGGAGAAACCCACCGGAGATGACCTCACAATGAAGAACAATCCTGGGTCGCCGTCGAAATGAGCCGTTCTCCGTCCTTCTCGTTGAAGCACAACGAACCACCCACTTCCGAAATCGACCTTGCATCATTCAATCGATGGGTTGTTTCCTTCTGCATCATTCGTTTCGATCTCGAGCGTGGTCAGCTCATTGAAGAGTGTTACCCATCTGGGTCTCTCAGCCCAGAAGAAGAGCTCGAAATCGCCTTCAGCTCCTTCCCAGATTCGGTTTCCCAGCACCAGAACCGATCCAGCATCCATGACTGCATCTTCTTCTTCCGCTTCCGGCGACGTGGGACCCCTCCGCCGCCGCCGGCAAATGGGTTTTCGCCGGAGACCCCGCCGGCAAATGGGTCTTCGCCGGAGACTATTGAGGTAGACAAACAAACCCCCCAAAGGAACAGTAACAATAGTAGTACTAGTATTAATAGTGGTAGAATTAGTGGTAGATACTTGTACGGATTTGTGTTCAATAGGCAGAGGCATGATGAGAGGTTAAGGAGAGGGGGTGAGCAGAAATCAGTAGTGATTTTATCTCACTTTCCTTACTCTAGTGTGTTCAAACCCTTGTTGCAAATCATGGGTCCTCTTTATTTTGATGTGGGTAAGAAAGCTCTTGAGCATATTGCTTCTTATGTTTCGATGTGGCCTGTTCCGGTACCTGGTAAACAAATGGATCTCCCCATTGGAAACGCTACTTTGAAAGTGAACTTGCCTCCGCCTCATTGCTTGCCTTTGGATTCCGGGGTTTCGTCGTTTGAGGAATCGACTTCCTCTATGGCTCCGTTCTTGCCGAATAACCAGACCGTGCCGCAGGGGCTGTTTCACGATTCGGATATATTCGGGATATATAGAGGGATCCTCTTGCAGCTTTGGTTATTGTGGGAGTTGTTACTTATTGGTGAGCCGATTCTTATTATTGCACCAACACCTCCCCAGTGCTGCGAAGCTGTTGCTGCTCTTGTTAGTTTGGTTTCCCCACTTCTTTGCAGTGTAGATTTTAGACCGTATTTCACTATCCATGACCCGGATTTTGCAAAGTTGAATTCACTTCAAGAAGGAGACAGTTTCCCTCCGATGGTTCTGGGTGTGACGAATCTGTTTTTCTTGAAATCCCTTCGAATTATCCGTCACATTGTTTCGGTTGGAAGTCCTGCTGCGAACTCGAACCGGCTACCTTTGGCTCCTCGAGCTTCTACTGGAAGACTACCTGCAAAGCCTGAAGGATTTGGCCTGCAAAACCTTTCCTCCTTGAAGAGGTTTTCGCCGGTCAGTTTGCTGAATGCTGTGAAGATGAGGAGGGAGGGTCCTCTTTGTCTTATGACAGAACACAAGGAAGCCATTTGGAGTACGTATACTCCAACAACCAAACCAGACACTTCTATCTTGAATAGGCTGATCGATGCTGGCATTTCACCAAGGGTGGAAGAGTCTATGTGCGTTGTCAATAATGAGATTCTGAGACGGCATTTTTTGGAGCTTACTACCAACTTTTTGGCTCCTTTTGGACCCTATTTTAGAGTTAATACACCTTCGGAAGGATCTTCACCATTTATTGACCCTCCTCCTCTTCCACCATTTAACGCAGACGAGTTTCTTTCCAGCTTATCTGCAAGAGGCCCAGGGAAGTTTTTATCAAAGCGGATGAGATCAAACTGGTTAGAACTATATAGGTAAACTTATCAGTTCCGATATTTTATGGCTATTGCTGTCTCTGTATTCGTTTTGTGCTTCTTTTAGTCATTCACTTACTGTTATCTGTTTAAACAGGCGGTTCCTGCAAGGACAGAATTTCATGCCATGGTTTCGGAGAAAGCGTGCCGTAGCCGAGCAAGAACAACTCAGACTCTGGCGGCTTGCAAGAATGAAGACTGGCATTCAACAATTTTTGAGCTCAATGTCTGAGTTGGATGTTGTCGATTCGTTCAATGCGATTGAAAGACATCTTCTTGGAGAAGTACAGGTTAGCCACTTCTAGTTCTTCAGAAACAAATAGCTCCCTTTACCAGCTTTCTAAGGAATTACACTTTAGATGGCCAATGTGGGTGTATGATATCATGCAACTGATCAAACATAAAATGATGAAAGACACGTGGGATTAAAATGCTCTTATGAGAGCCAGCTGTAATTTTCTCCTTAAAGTTATAATAGCTGTCTATGTGTTGCAGCCCCTAGTTGATTCAGTCTCTACATTGGGTCCCCTTTTAAACCTTTGCAGATGAGCATATACTAATATCTTTTGAGCTTGCTCTAAGTGTTCCTCAAGATATGAAAACATGAAAGAGGTGACTCTAATTGCATGAATTATTCATCTCAACTGACTTGGATTTATGGGTATGGAAGAAAATTGAAATGTGGCGGAACATAGTTATTTGGTTCTTGGAATGTGTATCTCGGGCACTAGAAGTCTAGAACAGAAGTGGTTTCTACCAAATCTCAGCCATAGCAAACCACATTTCTAACAACGGGATATGTTTCTCATCATGCATCTTAAATAGAAAGTGGGTTTGCGAGCATTAACTTGGCCTTCCCTCTCACAATCTGTGTGCTGTATAGGAAGTGAGATTCTATAATTGGTTTTCATTGAGTCACATCAGGAAATTGCAGAACGTATGCTCTAAATCATGCCAAGTACAAATTAGAAAAATCACAAGGCTTACAATATGACCAGAGAAGAGTAAAGCCACTACCTGAATAAGTAGGGGCCCCTTAGAAGAACAAAGCATCCATGTTTGGTTTGTCAATCTGCTCTAATGAAATGTTACTCTAACCTTTGGTAATTTTTACAATCCTTATAAAAGTCGAAGTGCAATTAGCTAGAGTATTAAGAGTTATTAACTCCTTTGTTGTCTTGCCCATTATCTACGTGTGTATGAATCTCAGACTAAATTCTGAAAGAACTACAATTACACATGTGCGCATTTGCTCTTGGATAAAATTATCACTATTTCAGAACATAATGTTTTGGTAAGATCAGGCGATTATATCTTAAGAAAGCACAATAGGGATAATTGCAACAAAAGAATGTAACAAAGGAGAGAGAAATGAGGATGAGGGCTACTGATGTGAAATGAAGATGATAGAGAGTGGGTGGGAGGGGATTCAGAATTTTTGTGTGTGTAAGTAGTTAAAAGAGGTGATACAATGGTCGAACCTACCCCTCAAACATTCCAAAAGATAGAGTCTACAGCAGTTGGGATCGGAGTACATGGATTAATCATGTTTTCGCTCCATTTGATGATTATTGTGGTTTCATTCATAAATTGGTTGAAACTATGAACAGAGTAAAGAATACCATTCCATTATTGAATTATCTTTCTTATTTTATTTTATTCTGGCCATACAACCTACTTTGTTTAGTTCCCTGGTAAATCTTCCTGAGTATCTCACTGACTTGAGTAGTACCTAATCAATTTGTCATGGGAGAGCCACTTTGCCCATGTACACTCTGCCTTCCGGCTCCTGCCTTTGAAGTTCTTTGAATCTATAGGTCTTCTAGCACTTTAGGCTGCACCAGTAGATGTTGATCTTCTTATGTAGTTATCCTCTCAAGAACTTTCATTTACCCCTTGATCCGTGCTGATGAAAAGAACAACTTATGGTGCCTCTTGTCATGCATTTGCCAGCTCATTCTTTTACCCCCTCCAGTATGAAACAGCCATGAGGATCTCTTAACGCCTTATTTATTCTGCTCATTGGAGTTATTTCACATTCCCGGCGACTTGCCGTGGTAAAGAAGAAAGGGGGAGTATGCCTGGAGCATAGTACATACATAGTTGTATAATTTGTGCAGGAAGGTTAAATTACTCCCTGTTGTAGTTCCACACCAAGTTATCTCCTTCGTCTCACTACTTGAGTAACATTATTTAATTTTTAGATGTTTCTAAGCCAACACCCTGCTATATAGTTGGGGGTGTTGGACAATGAATAACCACTTGCACCAATTGGTCTTGTGATAGTCACATGCTTTGGTTTGAAATGGTAAAAGGGGCATTGAGATCTAGTAGGCCAAGACAGTGTTGTCCGCATGGGCTTCGTGTTTCGTGGTTTGTTTTTTAGCAGATTGGTAACTGTCCTCATTCTCGGTAACGGTCTGTTTAATGACCCGATAACCTGATCAGTCCTGTGCAAGAGGCCTTTCTGAAACTATATAATTGCTCTTATCTCCATTCGCTTCGGTGAGAGTGGTTAATGATCCAGATTATTTGACAATGCAGTGTGGTTCTGGGTCTCCAAGTCTTGGTGTGCATTATGCAAATGTCATGGTGCATCCATTTTATGCACCTATTCTTCAATACTTCCAATTCTTATTTCCTAGCATTCAAATAGCTTTCTTCTGTTTTTACCTGTTCTAAAAGCTATATAATGTAATTTTACTTGCGTAGAGGATCTTCTA
Source organism: Linanthus parryae (assembly GCA_023055425.1). Classification (NCBI taxonomy): domain Eukaryota; kingdom Viridiplantae; phylum Streptophyta; class Magnoliopsida; order Ericales; family Polemoniaceae; genus Linanthus; species Linanthus parryae. The sequence continues at coordinate 12,857,933 of JALGPY010000008.1, read as the reverse complement.
TGGCTACATTAGACTTCTTATGTCTAAAATCTTCGAGTTCGACTTCTGACATCTCTGCAGAAGTCTTCCTTTACAGTTGACTCGGTCAAATTTTGCATAATTCGCTGAGTTTCATAATTTTATGGAATCCATCAAGTTTTACTTCATTCAGTCCATTTGGATACCGAGACCCCATATCATTTCTGTCCATTTTTTAGAGCTTCCCTTATCTCAGATTGGTGCTATTTGGTTATTGTTTATTCATACTGATACCTTGGAGGAGCTCCATGGTAGTTTGTTTCCACATTCAGTGGCTGGAACCCAAGCTCTAACAAAAACTTGCTACCGCAGGAAGGATGATAATGACATCGTAAATCACTAGAGCCTAAATGTTTCGTGTGAAAGAAGAAAAATTAGAGATTGATGATTGCTAGTGGGTTGGTGTACAATGTGGGGATTCATTCATTAACCTACTGGAGAACCATTCTACCTAGAAAATCTTCTTAACCAAGTTGACACTTGATTTGAACGGAATCACATTTCTTACCGAGATTCAGTTTTGTGGTTTGTCCCAGTTGGCCAAAAGGATGAACTGTGGATCACAGTTGTTGATGAAGAATATGTTGTTTGGGGAAAAATTTAGGCAAAAATCAATTTACTTATTTGAACTTCATAACCTTTTTTTCTTCAAAATCAACCCTGAACTTCTAATTTAAGTCAAAACCAACCTGAAATACAATTCAGTCAGAAATTTGTGCCCTTCCGCTTCATTGACCCGTTAGTGAGTCAGTGTATTGCGTCCTATTATCTTCATATCCCCATTAAATATCTAAATTTACAATATCCAAAGCAGAACCACATCCGGCTAACTCCAAGACCTCCTCACCAACGTCCATGCCATTGAAACAAAGTTGAAAATAAGAGAGCAAGACACATAGAGAGAAAGTGAAAGCTACCGCCGGGTGTTATCTGAACCCCAAGATCGCTCATGGTCCGGCGAATTGGAGTTTTAGAGTGGGGACCAATATTATTTTCAGTTCCTTGACTTGCTTCCATCTGAAAACATCCCGAGCAGGAAACCCACAATTCCTTGTTTTTTTATTATTATTATTATTATTATTATTATTTTGTTTCTATTTGAACTCATTACCAATTTCTGAACTTTCTTCAGAATAATCAGCTACAAGTCTACAACATTCAACTCCAAAGATTAGGGACCAGAGCCCTCTTACATTTTTCTGTTCTCGTCCCCAAACACTCCAAGACTTTGAAACTTGCGTCATACCCAAGCAAACCGCTAAACGCCCTATCTGAAACTGAGTCTCCTTTGCAAAGCTAAATCACGCTTCATTTTCTGAAAATGAAAACCTACATAATCAATAAACCAGTAATGACCTCCAAAAACGTGTACAACTTGATTGAATCACATAGCAACCCATAATGATGTAGTGCTTCACTGAAGATGATGAACTGAGAAATCGGCACCTCGATTGTGCTTCAGGTGGCTCTGATTTGGTGCTTTGAAGGTTGAGACTTGAGAGCATGTCTTGGAGAGATTTTGAGAGGACAGCTCGGGTTTTGGGGACCCACGACTAATGGTTGTTGGGGTGACTACTACGGTGCCTAGAACGAGAGACGATCTCTTGTATGGTGGTACATGTGATCGCGATTATCATATTCTGAGATTCGGTGCAGGCTTGCAGAGGAGTTTGTGATTCGGTGTGGGTTACCAAAGAAGCGGAGGCGCCAACAATGGTGAAGGAGGTGGGTTTGTGCGGAGAGAGGAGAGTTGGAAAGAAAATGTCATGGTGAATGAGGATCAAAAGGTTTTTGGACTCCATACTGTTATTCACTAATGGCTCAATCAAACGGAAGGGCACAAAACAGCTGACTTAATGATAGTTCAGGTTTGGTTTTGAGTTGTGACCAAATTAGAAGTTCCGGGTTGATTTAACAAAACAGTGATAGCTCAAGAGAGTTCATCATTTTTTCCCCAAAACTGTATCTTCATGCCCAAAAGGACCATGTTGAGGGCTGTTATGAATGAAAATCCTTAATAATTAGCCCGGTCTAGCCCGGAAAAATAGGGATTTGGGCCTTAATCATTAGCCCTATTCTGTTTTGGGCCATGTTTGGGCTCGATGTCACAGGCCCAGTACTGGCGCATCCCCCGGCCCAAAGATATTATCTAGTGAAATTTATTCATATATTAGTATAGACATATTGTGTGTTACATCCAAACAGCCCCTATGGTCTAAACCACAATATTATTGTAGATTTGTAGTTGAATTTTGGGCATTTGTACTTGTCGGATTCTATTTTACAAGTATTTTTAGGGTTACTTATGGAAATTTATGTATTTATTCGGGTATGGGGCTGGGCCTGGGTTTGGAATAGCACGAAAAGTTAGGGCCTGGGCTTCAGTTGAAGGCCCGAAATTCGGGCCGGGCTCATGCTATGTTTAAGTTTGGCAAAGATAGATTATTAGATAGATTATTGAATGAGTGTTGAGATGAAGTGTTTGTGTCTCTCTCTCCTCATCTCAACCACACATTCAATAATCTATCCAATAATTTATCTTTGCCAAATTAGGCCAAAGTATTCGACCCGGCCCACCCCGGCCCATGTCCAGGGCTAGGTCAGATGTTTGGTAGGGTGTTGGTAATGGGAAACTTCACGCAATTAGAATAGTCTGTTATCAGTTAGATGTTTGGACAGGGTATATAGCATGTATAAATTTGTGCATAATAGAGCATTCAGCTTTCTTTTTTTTCAATTTGCAGTGATTGAATTCAACTGCTTATTGAATTCCTTAATGCAGTGAGACACGCTGCTGAATATGTTAACTCTGCGAGACTTTAAGATAACTAGCCGAATAGAATTAGTCTTATTGCATACTTTTCCTGAGTGGACAATTTAAGAAAGAGGCACAACCAGAAACACCCAAAGAGAAAGATCTTCGAAATAACATGTAAACAAATCCAATGCTCTGGTAATCCGAGGATGAACTTTGGCGCTTATGTAATGAAGTCAGTGATGTATACGTGTCTCAGAGTAATTTGGAGTTTTAGTCACTCAATGATAGGATACACAAGAAGGCTTTTGCTCGGGAGATAATTATCTCTGCCAAAAAGACGATGATCATATATTTGAGCTCGTTCCATTGAGCAGTGTGCCTAAACTTGCAACTCGAAGTTTCTTCGTTTATCTTTTCTTCTTAGCCTAGTAGTAGAACATGGTGAAAACCTTTAACTTGCTGTCCTGAGGAACACTGTGTTTCATGAACTCAAGGGTATGTGCGGTTTACGGGTATGCACCTTCGAGACCCCAATTTCTCTAAATCTGAATGCTGGGCTCATAGAGATTACATAAAAGAATTGGAAATGGGACCCACCAAGGGTTATACAATTGGTAGATGATTGGTTCCTTAAGCATGAGGTCCTGGGATTGAACCTGGTCTTCTGTGCATGTCAAAACTAAAAAAGCTGAGGGCTCGAGTATGTGCTGTTTTTGTGTTAATTGCAGATGGCATCACCAATTTTCTAGATTTTCTTTGGTTTGATAAGATGATATTGAGAACTATGTTGGTGATGTTTCATGTTAACATACCAGAATCTGATTGGTGCACCTAATTGCTTATGTCCCTTAATGAAAAACATACATTTTTCAAATTCGAAAAGTGACCATTTCATAGATGCCAGGTTCAGAAACCAGCCTCTGGCTGTCCATTACATCTTGCAATTTTCCTATTAATATAGGAGTATTATTTTTTCAGAACAGGCTAGTAGTAACGTGTAAGATAACATAAGAATTGGCGTAGGGACACTGCATGACCGCGCTTCTGCACTCGAAACTTCTTATAAAGAACCAGCAAAAGAAGGCTTTCAGATAATTTATTTATTTTTTTCCAAGTTTAGCAGGCATGCTTATCAATTTTAAAGCCGTGTTATCAACAACCCTGAATAATCATACTGACCTTGATTACAATTGATTCTGCTTTAACAGTCTGGAAACAGCAGTGAAGACTCTGAAGCAGCATGCCAGAAGCTGAAGGGAGATCTGGCTGCATTGTTCAATGTACTTCCCAAGGACATGCAAGAGAGTCTACTCCTGAACCCTCAGAGAGCAGCATTCTTAGGAGAAAACCACGCCGTGTAATGTAACTCTAGTTACTCTACACATCGAGTTGTTTCTTCCACATTTCACCCTGATAAAGATGATCAAAACGTGGATAAGGAATCTGGTGGCTTTTTGGGAAGAGTTTTCAAATTTATTTATTTTTCGCTCAGAGACATTACATGTCTGCTTTGGTTCAAAGTTGGGTGACTTTCTAGGTCAGTCATTCTACTCCCCTTGAGCCTCTCTTTGAATGCAGCGGAATCTGTTAACTAAACTTCACTATTTTTCATTCCTCAGATAACCAAATGCAGACGGGAGCAATGAAATGTACATTTAACGATCCTTCCCACCAGAACATCGGAGGAGTGTTGATTCATGGAAAGGTGTAGGCTTCATCCAGATGCAGGACTCGGGGTTGTGCCCCCCTCTTAACCCTGTAAAATCTGAAATCTTTTTTTTATGGAACCTGCCAGTTGTGTTTGTCGATTTCTAGATTTAGAATTGCCTCGTGAATGAAGGGCGAGGTTTTGAATTAGCAGGATCGGATAGTAATTAACTTTTAAAATGCGAGTATATTTGTTAGTTTTTGTAATGTTTCGATGGGTTCAGAATCAATTAGATCAAATAGTACTTGAACATTTAAACTATCTGTCATTCTGGTTGTTGATTTATCATGGTTATTGTAATAGTAAGATTTATTATGAAAACAATTGTGATTTCTTTTATATATACTAGCATTTTTGGCATGCACGATGTGTGCAAAATTTGATTAACTATAAGTAAAAAAAAAAAGAAAAATAATTTCTCAAGTCTTAATCATAAGGTAGTGGAGAAATTAGTGGGGTTGAATGACACTATCAGGAGAACGTGAGGTATCCTCACAACCACAAATATCTTTATACTAATGGAAGAGATACACAATTATTCGGACTCTATATTTTAAAGAGTACGCTCGTGCGATTTCTCCTTCATTAATGAAAAGAAATTTGTGGTTGTGAGGATGCTACGTCACGTTCTCATGATAGTATCAACGAACACGAGATCATGAGAACATGACTCTCTATAGAATTGTTATGTAACTTCTATATATGGATTTTACAATTTTAAAACTCAAGTAACTTCCATTTATTTGATTCGGGGATTATATTAGGGTATAATTGGAAAGCAAAGGGCTTCGCGAAAAGTTTTATTCCCTTTCTACTATATACTAGCATTTTTGGCACACGATGTGTGTTTAATTTTCTGAGACGTTACTAATGTTCAAAAATAAAAAATTGACATATTATTATTCTGCAATAGAATTTGAATAGGAAAAAGGTTTCACCAAATTGACATATTATTGGGTAAAAGATCTGATACTCAGTGGTTGATGTATCTTTGCCGTTCTTATTTGTCACCAATGGCAACTAGATGCCTTGCTTCAACAAAGTGCACATCTTGATCTGCAACAGACCGAAACTGTTCCTCTAGATAAGCCGTTCGATCTTGAGTCCTGAACTTGAAGTTGTTTTACACGGAAACTACAAAATCCCAGCTCGTTACACCTGATTTGAGAGCTCCACCCGAATCGTGAAACCCTAACTTTCAATTTCACTAGATTATGAAACTCTAGTTCTTAACTCCACCTGAATTTTGAAACAACAACTCTGATACCAATTTGTCATAACGAGTGTGTCAAAACAAGAACAAATATGTCGAAAATCAGGAACGAGACACGAAATTTTAACGTGGTTCACTAACAATCACGTCAGCTACCTCTACGGCGAGAAAAACGCCTTTTATTATGTGAGAAACACTCCAAAACATTCACGGTACACCACACACTAGTACATAAGTCTAAGCCACGACCTATGACCCTTTATAGACGTAGGAGCGCCTTTGTTTGCAGCCCAAGGGGATAGAAGCGTTTCCAGACCAATATGGAAACAACCATAATTGCCTAGACTCAGATCTTGTTCGTGCGAACAGCGCAAATATTCGTGCTAACAGCTTCTTTTCGTGCGAATTCCTGGCACTCCCCGAGTTGATCCTATTTGTTTTTTCTTCCTTAACTTGTTGTCTTGCCATATTCTTGCCGGGTCTTGATGATTGATTCAAGACACTTTTACAGGCAAATTGTCTAACCTAAACAAGGAGGACCGAGTGACTTGTACCCCTAAAATTTAAAATATGAGAAGAAATTGGATTTAGAGCCCGTTTGGTAATGCTTTTGCTTTCTAGAACGTTGCTTTTCGAATCCAAAAGCAGTAATTTTGTGTTTGGTAAAATTTTATTTTTCTGCTTTCTAGAAAGCAACTGCTTCCCCGCAGCAGCTTTTGAAAAGCAGGGGAGGGGTTGCTTTCTACGATCTGCTTTTTGATTAATTTATCATTAGACATCATTATCCATTAATAAATATTAATAATATTTTATTATAATAGTACTACTTATTATATCATGTCTGAAATGGTCGTTTTGACATTAATAAAAAGTCCAAAGCACTAATTACCTAACACAAAATGTGAAAAGTGCTTTCTAACAGCAAATTGTATACGGAGTTTACCAAACGTTTTTTGTATAAATTCTCACAGCAGCTTTCTCACAGTGCTTTCTACATAGCAGCTTTCTAAACCGCCACAGCATTACCAAACTAGCTCTTAGTTCCTTTTAGAGAGGACCACAATATTATTATTCCTTTACCCCTAATTCCTTTACCCCTAATTCCCTAAAATAGGGGGTTGCTTTTATTGCTTTATTTATTCTTTTATCAATGACCCATCACGGATCAATGAGACATACTTGTAACAAAGAAATGATGAAATTGCTCATCTCTATCTTTATGTACTCTATGGACCAAAAACTATACATACCACGTCATCAACAGGACTACTAAGAGTGCTATTAACGGTTACCCAACTTGCGATTCTATGATTTTTGTCCTCTCCTCAATCTATGTCAAGATTTTATAACGCCCAACTTATCATGCAATACACTAAACTTCTTGCCTTAGTGCAGTTTGTGAACGCCAATTTTAATAAGTTTTGATTAAAATCGGCTTTTTAATTTTAATTTCGTTTGTTATGAATACAAAATTTTAACCTGAAAATCTACAGATTAAAATAAACTCTGTGAAATCTAAAGAAAAATAATTTTAATGTTTCTTGACACTACCATGATTTTCGTTCATTTAGAATTGGGTGTATTCATACAATTGTCTAAATATCTCTTTAAACTCTGTTAAATTAATCAAATTAGCAATTTACAATTCCAGCTCATACCAAACGGATTTTGATTTTCAATTCAGCTAGATTTTTCACCCAATTTTATTCTAGCCGTATTTTTCAGATTTTCAGCTGATACCGAACAAACCCTTAATGCCTTACGGATTAAATGCCACCGTGGTTTGCATCCTAATCGCCATTTGCGATGTAACCTTTGGGCTACTAAAATAGTAATCTCTACCGACATAGCGAATTTATAATGCAAGGTTGAAGTGAGAGCAAGGCTAATATGATCTACCGTATTGTTGAACTTGAACACGTCGAATTCTTCTGCAAGCGTCTTTGCCATGTAACTTTCATTTCACTACACCCGCAAATTACAAAAAAGCCCCTAATATCTTGTGCAACATCGTGAGCGGATCTATATGCAGACGGACTTAAATAACCAAACTTTTGGCTAAAACAAAGCCCTTCATGTTCCTTACTAGCGTGCCACTAATTCACTTATGGCATGTTTGGTTTTTTAGTATTAGTGGTATTAATTAGTATTGGACTAACTATAGTACTGTGATTATTAATACTTTGTTTGGTTTGTTCTGGATTAAATTTAATACCGGTATTAAATTGTGAAAAACATGTGTTTAATACCGTATTTTAATACCCTCCCTCAGGAGAGTATTAACAGTATTGGACTATTCAGTATAATTGGAATTGAACATTAATTACATCAACAACTAGTCATAATACTTTGTACGGTACATAACCGAACACAGTATTAAATATAATACAGCTAATTCAGTCCAATTCTATCCGACCTAGTCCAGTCCAGTACAGTCCAGTCCGACTAGTCCGTAACCTTAAATTACACACTCTTCCTTTAAGTTTATCAATCCCTTATTTAACACTTACATTAACTAGGTTAAGTGATGGTGCAACATAAAATATCTTCCAAATGAGATGGACCCTTACATGTAACATCCTTATTCACTGAACATTCCTAAGGTTTTAAAGTAAGGGATAGGAAGATGATAATTGTAGTAGTAGTATATATCCCTCCCGATCCACCAGCCAGCATGCTTTTCTCTTTTATTCAAGATAAATGACATGAGAAGTTTTCAACTACTCAGCCAACACCACATCAAAGTTAACATGCATTATTTCATATCAATTAGTAATTGACATAAATTTATAAGAAAAATGCTTGAACGTGTAATTTATGCATAATTATTATATAAATTTGTTTATTTATTTCTGACTAGTTTCTTCTATTAAATTAAATAATAAAAAACACCACGTATCAACAATGAGGTGATATTCATGAAACACCTAAAATTTTCTAAGATGGCAAGCGTACGAATCTATTTGCGACCACAAGTCCATCACAGCTCTTGCCTTCTCGACACTTGTCACAAACATTGTGGTTGAAATTCCATGATACTGACACACATCTTTGAGACCCTCCATTTCATTTCCTATAAGTATGCAAATCTATATCCTTCTCTCATATTGGGACATGTTGAGAGGCATTGCTCTTCATGTAACCAAGTGTTGTTAGGTTAAAATTTTAAAAACACAACACTCCAAATGAACTTCTTAGCGAACTATAAGAAACGGGATCATAACAGCCGTTTCTGTAGTCATTGCTATGGTAGTACCGAGAGTGATCACTCTACGAAGAAGAGTATCTCCTTTCCAGTTTTGGGAAAGGAGAAACTCTTCAATAAGGTGTTGAAGCAGAGCGATATCAAACAGTATCGTTTGGCTATACCGAAGCAACAAGCCAAGACGTACTTCTCTCCGCACGTGGACGCCGTTGCGAGTTCATCATCCCAAGGTGTTTTCTTATGCATGGAGGACGAGCGAGGGCAAGTTTGGCGTTTCAAATACTCGTACTGGAGAAGCAGCCAAGGTTACGTGCTCACGAATGAATGGAGCCAGTTCGTGAAGGTCAATAACTTGTGCCCCGGGGACATTGTTTGCTTTCTTCAGTCAACAGGACCGGACAAGAGATTGTACGTGGATTGCAAGAAGCAACCGGTGTCAGGTATAGCGGTTGATGATCGAACAATTCAATCCACTTGCAGGAAACAAATTAAGCTGTTTGGAGTCGATATATAATATATATGTAATTTGCATAAATTTCACCAATATTTTGTTTTTCTTCGAAATTTCCATCAAAATATTTTGGGTAAGTATCTCTCTAGAAAACTCTACATATGGGTACACCCTAATGATAGTACACCATTGACATCCGAGTCCGATATCTAGACTCCATCGAACTTCTTTTTTTAATACTTAAAAGAATTTTACTGCATGTCGTTGGTATTTTTACATCATAATATGTTGAATTGATGAGTTGTTAGATAGGTTAGTTAAGGAGAAGTGACCGCTTCTTTAATATTTCTGGTGTTGAAGATCTTATGTTTTTTAGGAATATGAAGAAAACAAAAATCAAGCATATTAAAAGAAGGGCTGATAAAGAAAGTACTAAATGAGTTCTTTTATATATATATTTTTTATCAAATAAAATGACTAAACTCCTTTTGTATATTTTTTACTAAAATGTTATTTTTGCACAATTTTTAGGCATGAAAATGTTAATTTTAGATGTGCAAAAGAAGGCATTCCTACAAGGCCTTGGAATAGGGAGTAGTAGTTCTCTAAATTAAAAAGCCTAACTAAATTGGGGTGGTTGAATAGGTAAAAGAATAGAACTTAAATTATCAAAAATGTTAATTTCTTTTAGGAAAGAAAATTGTTTATTAGTCATGTTTTTTTTTAATATCACTTTGATTCGATAATTTAATTATAAAAAAATTGTAAAAATATTTTTATTATGTCATAGACTTGACTTGAGACAATCTTACAGTTCTATGAAAAGATCAGTAACAATTTGTATTGTTTTACTATACAAATTATTCAGTGAGAATAATACTGAAAGAAGTTAAACTGGCCAAATAGTTTGAGATGGAGAGAGTATTTGAATTGTGACCAAATTACTGATTCGCACCGGTAGTTCAAAAATAAGAAAAAACGTAGTATTGTTCTATATTAAAAACATTCATTACTTGGAAACTCGAAAATCAGCTAATCATGGTATTCTTTTTTTTACGAAGAAAAATTGTGTTCTTTTTACTACAAGGATAACACATCATCAACTACATTAGATATATATGTTGGTTATATCCATCATCCCTACAAGAATCAATTGAAGAAGATTCCAAGAACTTATAAAAGATAAATATTTGGACGAGGAACAAGTTGAACGATTAAGGGATTACTCATCAATGATAGTCAAAATAAAAGAAAAGGTACATCATCAGTAGATAAAAGAAGAATGCATTTTACATTCCACTAAAATAAATGAAAGAAAGAGATGGATATGTCAGAAACAAAGAGTTGAGCAAAATCGTATAAACAAAATCACCATGTCGAATTTTTTTGAAAAAAATATGAAATGAAGTGAAAAATAGAGAGAGAGAGAGAGAGAGAGAGAGAGAGAGAGAGAGAGAGAGAGAGAGAGAGAGAGAGAGCGAGCTAGGGTTTCCACTAGCACACACAGAAGAAACTTTTGGATGCCGATTCTTTTGTGCTTTTGGGATTGTGAATATGTGTAGGTGATCTAAATCAATTTCACATACACACCCAGCTAATTGATTTATGTTGTTGGCTTAGTTTTATGTTTTATGTTTTAGTCTTGCCCCTTGCAAGGGTTGTAGTGTCTTGGTAATTCAGTTGGTAGTTTGTTGGTAGTTTCGTTAGGTGCTCATGAACCCTCTTTCCTTGTACTTTATGATGATTTTATAGTAGTATGAAGTTTTTCTGTTTCGACAAAAAAAAAAAAAAAAAAAAAAAAACATGAACCTGATGTCAGTGAATAATAATAATAATAATAATAATAATAATAATAATAAAATCTGAAATTACAATCACAAAAATTTAAATGAGGATTGCTTACCCCATATGCGATTTCTTCACATTCAACGTTATGAATGCTAAGTTAAAAGAGTGCACTGCAGCCAACAAGTAAACATTGTGCCCTGAGATCATCCACGCCCTCAGTATAAGCGAACTCACAACGCGATTAGACCCCTAATTGTGTCATTCTATACTCTAAAGATGACAAATTTATTGCATAAACTATTAATATAGGTAAATGACAAACGACGTCACAATTAATAAGGGAAAAGACACTCACTCCCTCATGTTTGATATAAAAAATTCTACCCTTCTAGTTTGAGAAATGACACTTTCACCCATATAATTTACGAAGTTTCAGGACACGTAAACCCTCTAATTGTGTCATTTGATACTCTCTAAAAAGGCAATTTGTCCCATATACTAGTACCAGTTTTGGTTCCAACCGCAGACTAAAGACATCACACTTCTGGAGTGTAGATGTCCTGAAACTTGTCACATGCAAGGGGTAGAAGCAAGGGCGGATTTACCTTGTGAGTAGTGGGGGTCATAGCTTCCACTCAATTTTTAAAACATAGATTTTTGCCTTTATTTTGTTTATTTCTGCAATATAGTCCACACTTAACTTTATAAAATCGAAAATCTATCTTTATTTGATTTAAATTTTCTGATTAGCCCCAACTGTCATGAATTCTTGGATCTGCCTCCGGATAGATGTAACATTTCTCAAACTAGAAAGGGTAAAGTTGTCCTTGAATCAAACTAGAAGGGGCAAAAGTGTTCTGTTTCTTCTGCTTCTCTTTAAATTTTGCTACTTCTTTTTATATATATATATATATTGCTTCGTGATGTAGAGATCTATATAAATCCAGGATCCATTGTGGAAAAATAGATTCATTAGATATTCTTTTTTTTTTGTAATTTTTGTTGTCAAATGGTTGGTATTTCTGTTGGTGGTTGGTGGTGGTGGTTATCGTTGTTGTTGGTTGCTGGTGGGGTGCTCTCTCATTTTGTAGTTTGACCTTGATCTTGTTATTGTTTTTGTTGATCTTGATCTTCTTCTTCTTGTTGGTGGTTCCGAGGAGAGGGGGGGGGGGGGGAGGGGACATTGAGGGAATTTTTGTGAAAGATGAAAGACAATAGAGTCGTCTGCACTACTTCCATAATAATTGTGCAAACAGTAACCAGAAGAAAGTAGTTGGTATCTTATAATCTACTACGTAATGTCTCTTTTTTCTGAGAAAACCCTATGTCAACTCTTAGATATCCCTTCAAAGTTTCAAAATAACAGCCATGATGGATTTTTCACAAATATTAATGAAATGAGTTTTGACTTGATAAACTTATTTAGAGCCCTTTTTATAATGTTTTTACTTTCTAGAACGCTGTTTTTTGAGTTCAAAAGTAGTATTAATGTGTTTGGTAAACTTTTATTTTTCTGCATTCTAGAAGCAATTGCTTCCCGCGCAGTTTTTGAAAAACAGGAGAGGGGTTGCTTTTCTGACCTAGTTTCGATAAATTTATTATTTGACATTGTTATCATTTAATAAATATCAATAATTATTTATTGTAATAACCGTATTTATTATAACAATTATCATATCATGTACGACATTGTCATTTCGATACTAACAACAACACTGAAGTACTAGTTACCAAAAACAAAATATCGAAAGTGCCTTCCTGCAGCAGATTATATGTGGAGTTTACCGAACACATTTTGCATAGATTTCCTCAACAACTTTCACACAGCAATTTCTACATAGCAATTTTCTAAAACGCCGCAGTATTCTTAGACTAGTCCTTATTATCTTCAATTATAGGAAGACAAAATAAGATGTAGAAAGTAAACTGAAAAATAAATAATTTCTTGTAATTTGTAATAATGTTACTTTTTTATTTGAGAAAGTAATAATGTTACTTCGTTTTTGAGAAAATATGAATATAAATGAAATGTAAAGCGAGTATCAACAAGGTCACACTAGCTAGTACCACTCCGTTTCTTCTCTTCCTTTCCCTTTTGACTTGTACCACTATTCATTGGGTCACTTTGACCCGGTGATTTGGTTAGCAAAACAAAGTAATTTTTTGACAATTCTTTCATGGTGTTGTAGAATAAGTGTTACTCTACAATGCCATGAAAAATTTATAAAAAAATTAAATTGTTTTTCCATCCAAATTGCCGGGTCAAAGTGACCCAACTACGAGTGAAAAAGTCAAATGGGGAAGGAAGAGAAGAAACGGAGTGGTAACATGAAAGAAATGTGAACCTTAAAACTTGGACCACAAGCAGCATCTCATCTCATGCATGGCATTTACGCCATTACTATTTGTTTCTCTCTACCGACTTGCATGTTTGTGTCATCTTCATATGCCGAGAGAGAGAATAAAATCAAATCCCCCCACCAAGCATACTTTTATTCAGTCCATTTCTGACCACAAATTTTGCAATGCATTTGCTGCGCGACACTTGTCAAGCGCGTAATGGTTGAAATTTAATTTTTCTTTAAAAACCAATTTAAGCTTAAGGGTTATCAGCTTCAACTATCATGTAACCTAGTAAATAAAGGCAAAGATAAGTTTCGTTCCTTTAGCAAATGTAAGGAAAAGGATTATAGTTTCTCAATTTAGCTTGGGAGAGATCCATCTTTACCGATTTACAGACAAGGTAAAAAAGTTATAAGCTTCAATTGCCATGTAACCTGTCAACAATTAGAAATTAAGTAGTACTCTTAAAACTGACTGGTGGCTCGGATATAAACAATCAATTAGGTTAACCAATTAAGTAGTATATGACTGAGATTTTTTTTTTTTTTTTTTTTTTTTTTTTTTTTTTTTTTTATCTTAAGAGACTCATAGTTACAATCCTATCTTTTACCCGTCATTAGTTGAAGCATTGAACCGAAATGACATTATGTTAGCATCTGCAGGACCATCGTAGTACTTTGTGTGAATTAAACAGGTGGATAGCTCTTTAGTCGACTGTTCAATGCACCAGAAAAGCAGTGCAAGACTTACCTCAACCAAAAATTCGATAGATTAACCAATGATATATCATTACAAGCAAGGATGATTCTAAAGTAGTACTTCCTCATTATCCTTTATTTTGCATCAAAGAAAATATGCACGGCTATTAAGAAAGTTGTGTCTTTTACCTTTCTATTCTTCGCTCATACACATAATTACATGATGAAGTCTTCCTAAATAATGCCGCAGGATATTTTTTAAGGACAATTGTGTCATTTAACTACAAAATGTTTCTAAAAATAGAAATATAGAAAAATACAAGATACGTCCCAAAAAGAAAAAAATAGAGAAAGAAGTAATACGGAGGAAGTAGTAGTAATAACTCATGTCTATAGATCCCGAAACTAGAAGCATAAAGCTCGTCTTCTAAGCATGAGCTTAATATACTGCCGTACAAATTAATCTCGAGACCACAGCTATTGAAGTCCTATGTGTTTGGGCAAAAAAAAGGGGTGGCCACAGAATATGCTATGGCCTTTGATCTTTTCCTTTCTACTTCGCGTCGAAACAATCTAAAAACGAATCCAGTTTCTCTATAGTATTTTTCCTATAACAATCAGTGTCCGGAGTTGCTAAAGTGCTATAATTGTCACCCCTTTGACAAAATACAAAAAATGCTCCGACTGAGTTCGCATTCTTTTCACTAGTACATGTTAAAAAGTACTTAAGTAGTTTTAAGTGATTAGTGTAATGTGCAAGCTCTGCCATAGTGGCATCCAGGATTTTGACACAGTGGTTTAGAGATATTGAGGTTTTAATGAATAAACTTAAGAGAGTTTATTCCACCTAAAAAAAAGGAGAGTTTATTGTGTAATTTCTATGGGGGCTAAAGTGAATTAAATTGACAAACTACACGGTGAAATTATAATTTTCAAAAGTTGAGTGTGGGCTATAACCCCCACGTTATCCACTTGGATCCGCCCTTGTTCGCATCTAAATAGCTGTAGCATCTACAACCATAATACCCAGAATAATAAGTGCAAAAGACATTCACATCAATTTAGTAAGAGTTCACTGTAATTACCAATGGGTGAAGAAGACCACTCCGATGAAAACAATGCAAAACCATCTCAGTAACGTCCTCGTACTAACAACTGAGAGATATAGAATCAGGGCGATTGTCGATCGACAATGATAGTCAACTATCAAATTTGGTTACTAACCAATGATATTTCGACATCACTGTACGAGGTGCAATTACAAAAGGACCACACGAAACACGAAATCTATCCATAGAACGTTTTAGACCAATTAAATTTATCGACAGGTCAAAGCAGCCAGTAAAACAGGAGAATTCTGATGCAGACCAACGAGATGATACAAGGAATCACATTGTACTATAACAGTTGTGTAAATTCCCTTTTTTCTGTATTCTGTACTCAAGAATCATCAGCAAAGGATAATAGAATTGATAGAAAACTGGGATGATGCCGAAGCCAAGTTGATGATACTCTAATGAATCAACACGTACATGAGTTTTCATGAGTGCATCCTCAGTAAATAACACTGAAAATGTTATGGTTGCTGCTGAAATTACTACTACTAATACACAACTTTTCCTTCTTACTGTACTTAATTAGAGCCATAACAAGGAGTTTAGAGTAGCTTCATTGAAGCAAGCAACCAAAAAGCATCTTCTACCACGTCTGAAGAAGAACACTTGAAATGTGACTTCTCATTCATGGAAGATGTTTAAAGATCTGAATACTTATCCGGGAAAACAGTGGAAACACCTTGTAGAAAACAGAAGAATTTATTTATGTTCAGGGACGGACATCGTTACTTCTCTTCACTCAATCAGGGTTGAGTGAAGAGAAGCATCAGCTCTCATCAGGCATGAACTCTATAAGGAAGTTATTAGCTGCTGATCATAGAGGGTATTTGAGGGTATTTGATCAATTAAAGGGAGAGGAATCCATAACATAGAGGGTATTTGATCAATTGGTGTTTTGGTGTTTTCTTCACTCAAGTTGAGGCAAACACCAAGAGACCACAAAAACAAAAAGCAAATTCTTTCCTCACTTTTCCACAACTTTATTCAAAGTTCAAACTTGGAATGAAACCTCAGAATTGCGAGGGGACCTGTTGCATCTCTGATCTTGCAGAAGAGATGTGATGCATATATCCACCGGATGACTCGTTAGAAGGAGGAACACCATCAATCCCAGGATCTACTTCAAACTAGGGTCTCTTTTACAATCGATACCTGGAACTCAACTTCCAGATTCAGGAGGCATACTGAATTCCTTACCTCATTAAGAAAACTAAGGGTTTTACAACAAGGAAACACCTTTCTTTAAAACTAGAGTTGTCAAAACGGTTAACCGCAACCCTAACCGGACCGGTTAACCGTGAACCGCTGTTTTTCGGTTTGGGCCGGTTAACTGCCGGTTACGGGCCGATTTTTGGTTCGGTCCCGGTTCATTTCTGGCCGGTTAGGCGGTTAAGGATACCTATAACCCGGCCCGGACTACTAATAACTCGGTCCCGGGCCGGTTTGGGACTGTGCAGTTATGGTTTAGGTTACTTCCTAGCCGGTGGCCCAATTGACAGCTCTACTTAAAATGCTCAAACCCCTCAAATGGGAAAAATAAGCTGGCAAGTCTTAGCTGAAGAACCTATTGACACAACCAAATTGGAGGGAGACAAGTTATCGTATGAGACCAAATTATCTTACCAAAACTACCTCTGAGTTAAAAGTTGAAACCTGAACCCAAGTGCGGTTATTAAAGGTTTTAAACTTAGGTTATACCACAATGTCACAAAATCCTAAACTATCTTACCAAGCGTCGAAGATATATCCGTAATGCACAAAAGATGTACTACCGTAATGCACAAAAGATGTACTCGAATAAAGATGTATGATCAGCCTCCTAGAAGATATTCTAATCGACGAATCAAATGGCAACAAAACCAAATTCAAGGGAACACATGATATGCTTCAGCCAATTATACATATATCATAACAAGCATCAAATTGAAACCAAAATGCCGTATCTTGAAGTTTGCCAAAACTAAAATGTAGAAGTTTGCCAAATTTTGCATAGGCATTGTAAGTGATGAATTGTGCCTTAAAAAGACATAAAAAGAGTCATACGCCACCGTTAATACTGTGTTTCAGTCTCCAATCAGAAATTGGGGATCCCGGGTAGAGCCATCATCCACCAGCCATCTGGGGTTCTGCTAATTTACTTAATTTTTTCATTAGCTATTAATTATCATGCATAGAAATTTAGATGACTAATCAGAGAGAGAGAGCTTTTCCGATTAGGACAATCTATTATTTGTACAACTTAACAGAAAAAGAAAGACACGGGGGGTATAAACTGTGCATACATACACACACACACTGTGTACTGGGGTATAGATATATCATCAAGTTGGAAAGCTAAATAGATACGACTGCAATGCATACACGAGCTCAACATTAAAACACTATGGTGCGAGGTGGTTCTGGAGACACCACAACTTGTTAACTCATCGCCGGAGCTGCTGCCTGCAGACACCAAAAAAGAACAGACAGAGAAAAACTCTCGTCAATGAAGCAGAGGACCTAAATACAAAAAAGAGAATGGAGTCAGAGGCTCCTACAGATTCTAAACACAGTGACTTAACATGATCGCATTATCTACTCGACGTATTTCAGGATACTCAAAGCTCACATGTTCTACTTACAGAGTCATATTATAAGACTTTTGAAGACTAGCAGATACTGGGATCTGTCTAGTCTTCACAACATCATTTCAGTGAATCATTTGAACTCCATCACAGCAACCATCCCCCTGGATTTGGCCACCAAGGATGAGAGTAGAGCTGTAATTTTTGTTAACCGAAACCAGCTCGAGAAACCTTGAACCGATGCTGGGTTTGGTTCGGGCTCGGTTACTGGTTATTCGGTTACAGTTAACCGGTTCGGAAAATTTCACATACCCTCTAACCGGCCCGGTCTGTGTAACCATAACCGGGTATACCGGTTTGGGCCGGTTAAAACCCAATTTTTTTATGGTCACAACTCAAAAGTGGTGGGAAGGGACCGGTTCAGTTCGGTTAACCGAGTGGTTACGGGCCGGACTCGGTTATCGGTTCGACTCAGTTCAAACCGGGCCGGTTTCGGGCCGGTTCACGGTTCCAAAGAAGATCTAACCGGCCCTAGCCCAAATCTTTTCGGTTTCGGTCCCGGTTCGGTGATATCAGGTTCGGTTTTGGTTACAAGAAACTTGGTTATTTCGGGCCAGTTAACCGACCTGTTTGACAGCTCTAGATGAGAGCACTGGATTCACTCTTCTGCCACGAACTTCACTGTCAGCTATGCATTTAAAGCTCCGAGTGAATCTCCTAAAACTGAGTATCAGGGTTGGGAGCGGATTTGCGAAACCAAAAATCCCCCCAAAACTCTCTTTGTTTGTTGGGGTAGTGTAAAAGTTCTCACTCACATACAGAGACAGATCAGAGGGCTAACAAATGATCAGAAGTGCCCGAAAAGTCATATCTGTGAAGAAGACCTTATACGTCTCTTCAAAGACTGTGAGGCTGGTAGAGACATTTGGCTTCAAGTGTTTGGCCATGATTGGTATAACATTCAATCCCAGAAGAGTGTTTTTCATAACTGGTTATGTGATAACATCAGGCACCTTATTAAGGAGACAACCAATTCCGATATTCTGTCCATTGCACCTGCTGGCAAATCTGGAAGAACAGAAACGTGCTGGTTTTCAGTGCCCAAAAAATGACTCCAAAGCATAGCCACATCTTCATTCAGAAATATTTCTATGAAATTGTGCAAACCACAACCTCTAACCTTCTTTGATCTATAATACCTCTAATTGGTTTCCACCTTCTGCAGGAATATTGAAGCTTAATTCTGATGGTAGCAAATATGGAGAACATGGGATTGTCTTGGATCAAAGGCTTCATGGGTCAGATTGGTCATATTGCTGTTTTGGATACCGAATTCTGGGGTATCCACAGAGGTCTAGTCATCATCTATGAGGAGAACAAAAGAGATTTGCTTATTGAAGATGACTCCCTAGATGCTATCAATTACATCAGTGAGACCCCGACCTCAAGGTGTCAAAGGGCCGGGGCGGGTTAGTGGGGGCCGCGCTTGGAGGAGGGCTGGGAGGGGGCGGGCTGGGCCGGGCTGTTGGGGGAGGAAAGTGATCTGGATCCGTTAGAGGCAAAAAGCCCTTGGGTTCGGGGCCGGGAGGGGGCGGGCAGGGCCGGTTCGGATTAAAATGATCAATTGGAGGGTCTTTGGGGGAAGCGGCCCGGACCGGAGAGGGCTTTTGCATGGAGGGGGACGGGCCGTGCTGGCCCCCAGGGCGGTGGGGGGGGGGGTCTAGGGGCGGGCCGGTGCGGTTTTGCCCGCTGGCCGGCCCTCTTGACACCATGACCCCCACCCCACCCCCTACCCACCCACACACTTCCAGTACAGGCAGATTGTGGAAGACATCAAGAGGCTCATGCAGCTATGCAACTGTGAGGGCACCCACATCCCAAGAAAGGCCAATGAAGTTGCTAATGCCCTTGCTAACATGGGTAGAAATCAAGAAGATACTCTTTGACAATCCTCCTGCTGAGATAGCCAGTCTCCTTATTAGAGACGTTGTGGGAAGTAGTTTTGCTTGGCACTAATGGTGCCCTTTTGTTCTGTTTAGTTTTCTTTTAGTACTTTCTGATGGTTCAAAGAAAAATAACTATGGCACCGTTTCGTGATTCTACTTTAGTTCCATTAGTATGATAATTATTCTTTTTTTATAAAAATTAATTCAACCTAAAAAAAAGAGCAATCAAAACAGTGACACATTAACTGTGGACTGTGCAGAGTTGCAGACACCTATAGTCTTACGAGAAATTCTTGAAAACTTAACAGTGATGCTATCCAAAGTTCAAAGCGTCCAAACATGTAAGATCAAACTTGCAAATTCAGAACCTTAGAAGAAGTAACTGCGAACTAATTTTTAAGATTTGATATTATATCATCAAAACTCCAATTTTTAAGACATGATATTAAATTATCAGAACCTTAGAAGAAGTAACTTGAAAATTCAGAAGTCAAATTGTGTGTGTGTGAGAGAAAGACAGAGACAGAGACAGAGACAGAGACAGAGACAGAGACAGAGAGAAAAAATCAACCATACCTTGAAATGTATTCTTCAACTGTAGTCCTTTCTTCACGATTGTAGCTAAACCATCTTTCCTCGGTGGGTACGGAATCTCCATATCCAATTTCTGTAAAGGCAGAAATTTTACCATTCTTACTAAACGAAAGTGGAAGCCTGAATGAGGAAACAACTATTCTTGAACCAAAATTTAGGAAAGAACGTCCTCAATGAATTCAAAAACATACCTTGAACCAAAATGTGCTCGTCACTAAAATAGCCTCTCAGTTTCCAAAGTTTACGACCATTTCCATCCAAAAGCATAGGCTCTGATCTCACAGCATCAGTCCGCTGTTTGACTGCACCCATTTAACAATGTAATTACTTTAAGGTAACCAAGCTATCTACATGTGCCTAAAATAATGAAGCGGTAGGGCAAGAAAACTGCCTCTTTTCTGTTTTGATGCAAATTATGTACTAATGCATTAGCATGTGAACTGCTACAGTAAATAAGTCTTTATGCTTTCTATTAATATGCCATCTTCTCAAGTCTCAACCACGTTTAAAGAACATTTTTAAGATTGGACTTGAAGAAGTCAATTATTAATAGACAAAATCGTATCAAAAGATTGTAGTATTTACTTTGAAATGTGACGTAGGCTTATTGCAAACCTGATAACCTATCAAGGGTCTCAAACAATTAAATCCCTTCACCTTTGTCATTTGCCTTTTTAACCAGAAACTAGTAGTAGTAATTGATTAGAAAAAAAGTTGGATTCTTCTCGAACTACAGTAAGGATCTTTATTTCTCCATGAAGCAATATTAAACTAGCCTAGTTAGCCAGATTTATATGTAACACCTTTTAACAAGTAGAAGATGTGGCCTATCTATGCGATACATCATACATTTGTCTATACCACCAACTTCCCATCAACTATGGTCAACAACGCAAAGACGGTCATGGTGTCACCGGGCCGGACTTGGAGGAGGGCTGGGAGGGGAGGAGGCGGGCATTTGGGGGAGGGAGGCGGGCTAGCCCGGAGAGGGGAGGTGCCCGGGCCGGGCCAGGTTTTTGGCAGAGGAATGCGACCCCGACCGGTTTCGGGGACAGGCTGCTTCGTAGGGGGCGGTCTGGGGCCTAGGATGGGAGGGGGGCGGGCCGGTGATCTGGAGGCCAGGCTGGGCCAGATTTGGCAGCGGGCCGGCCCTATTGCGACCATGAAAAGACGGTATGCTTCGGCGTAAAACAACCGAAGATCAGACATCCCAATATTACTTTAAACAGAAAGGATAAAGAACATACTTCTACATGCAAAGAACATTATCATTCATATTCTCATTCACGGTATTGATTTGCAGATTACAACATACCGTCAATAACTCTGTCCGTTGCTTCAATAGTCTCTGAAAGAGTCTGAGACACTTCTTCCTTCATCTTTGAAATGAGTTCCTCATGTTCAGAAAGTGAAAGAGGAACACCGTTTTTCTGGAGAATTGCTCTAAGGACCTCATCTCGTAATTTCCTTTTCGTGGCCTTCTCCTACAAGGCAAAATCATATTTACTTCACAAATTCAGCACTGTAGAGAGATTTTTCTTATATTCAGCAAGTTACCTTCTCTCTTTCAGCAAGAACAGCTTCTTTTGCTTTTCTTCCTTCTTCAACAAATTCCAAATTTTGTTCATCAATATAACTCCTTAATTTTCTGGAAAATATGAACAAATTCTATTAAGTATTTCCCAACAAGAGATTGAAAGAACAATTTTCAGAAACGATGGGCTTTTCACTTACGCTGTACTGAGAGCTTCATCGCATAAAAAATTCAAGAGTTTGAGCTTCTTCGAGGTCCCTAATTTTCGATATCCATCAGCCGCTAAATTCAAGCAAAGCAAGAAAATTTCTTTCGACTTATATTGAGATTCACAAATGCAATTTCTAAGAGCTTCCAACCATCCATCTTCAGCTTCCAAAGATTCATCTCTGCGTTAAACTTATCTTCAGATGGCAAATAAATTTATTCCAAAACAATGATAAAAGAAACTCAATTAGTAAGGGGAACATACACTTTCCCCGAGTCCTCAAGTATCATGGAGATCAATTTGATATGAAAATGTACAACGGACGAGCTCTGGCTGCGACGCGAACTTCGTCCACCGGCTAATTCCCGGAGTAGACATTCGGGTTGCCCTTCCTTTAGATCGAAAACCTAATGGTTGAACAACGATGCTTCAGAAAAGGACATTTATTCCATCACAATATAACGATAAAACAAAAGTAGTATTAAGAAGGGTAAATTTGGTAGTTCATAAGTGATTGCTTTCTCATTCCAGGAATAGAGAAAATAGCAAGAAAATAACACCGTTCAGCATCAGGGCAACTCACTCTTACGATTAATAGTACAAGTATAGCTGCTATGCAGAAATGGAATGTGCAAGTTATGACCCAAAGTAGAAAACACAAACTTAGATTGTTTATTTTTTCAGTTACAAATGAGATCAATGCACCAACTGAAAAACTCAATCAACCCTTTACTATTATATTCTCTTCTAGACAGACAGTCATACTCCTAGTTAGAGCTGCACTTTCGGTTAACAAAACCGAACCCGGCGCGAGAATCCTTGAATTCGAGCTCGGTTACCGGGTATTCGGTTACGGCTAACCAGTCCAGGAAATTTCACAAACCCAGGTACATCGGTTCAGTTGGTGGGAAAGATGGAAAGTGCCGGTTCTGTTCAGTTCTAGGCCGGGTTCAGTCAACGGTTCCATCAGTTATTATCGGGCCGGTTTAGGGCCGGTTCACGGTTCGGCCCTAGCCCACAAGAAATCAGTTTCGGTCCGGGTTCAGTCGGTTCGGGCTCGGGCTCGGGCTCGGGCTCGGTTACTTGAGAAACGGTTCAAATCAAGCCGGTTCACCAGTTAACCGGCCCGTTTGACAGCTCTACTCCTAGTCAGCGACTCTCCATAGTCAGCTCTTCTGGTTCTGTAAAAGCTCCACATCACAGTCACCATCAGGGGCATACTTTATTTTATTTTTTAACTTACGTTATAACTTACGTACTTGATAAACCTTGATATCATGGACATATTTTATGCATTTCTTTATCTGCTAATAGACACATGATTGTCGCATAGGATAAGTTAGCAATAAATGCAAAGAACTCTGGCTACAAGGATACTTTAACTTAAGTGGCTTCAAGCTGTGCATGGTTATTCTTTCATTTCCTACTGTATATATGAGCTTGTAGCTCTTACTCTGCCGTCTGATAATTCTTTGTGATAAATCATTTTAGGACAAGATAGTAAATTTCGGTAGCTTCAGGGGCGGACACAGCAAGAGCCCTGTGGGGTCCCTTGCCCCCACCCCACTTTTTGTTTATGCTATTCATACCACAATGTTTGGAAATTGTTCACATAGACCCCAAACTTTGCTTACAAATGACCCCTCCATTTGCAGAAAGCCAGAAAATGAAAAGTAATCATATACCTTAAGAGACCAACTGATATCTTTTATTACCATCTGGCAACCACTTTTCTTTCTCTTAATATTTATCATTGATAAAGAAGAGATAAATTTTCATTTGGAGTACAACAACTCGTCAAGTTTTTTAAAGTAAAGAAACTATCTTAAAATTTACAAAAAGTTGGTGCATTTATATAAGATGTTATGAACATTTTCACTACTATACTAGTATACTAGAAGTGCCGCAATGATGAAAATTTTCTGTGTCCGCCCCTGGGTAGCTTAATAGCATCTTGCATAAAAGATACGATTCGGTGAAGTTTGTCACGAAATTTAATTACAAACAGATTCTTTAAAATGTATTAGAGTTATTAGTAATGCTCTCTTTCCAGTCTTCGGTTACTTAGCACAATCTTACAAGAATTACATGCAAGCAGTTTGAGTCCTAAGGTTACATTGTCAGGTTTATGCAAGAGCTCCATGTTATCAATGTCAGATAAATAAAAAACTCAGCTACGAACAAGACATATGATATACTAAAGTTCAAGATAGTAATGAAACTAGTAGCACCGATTCAGAAACATCAACTAACAGAAGGCCTAATTCTAGCACTCCAGCAATTTTAGCAAGTTGAAATGACAGTCTACTTTACCTTAGCAAAAGCTTCACAAAATTCTAGGAATTGCAACGCGAGACCTATATCCTCAGCTGGCAGGTCTATTTCAGCAACATTGGTTAATTCAATGCCTCGAGGCAACGAAATTCCAACATCCATATCACTGTTATCATCGGCTTCAGCTGCATTGTCTTCATCTTCTTCTTGATATCCATTACAGTGGGCAGCATCGCCGTTGGCCATTTGCATCTTAGACTCAGTTGCCTCCAACTGATCAACATCATCCTCTCTGAATGGCATTTCATCACTAGAAGTGACTTCGTCAGAATTCTGGTATTTCTCGCGACTGATTTCATCTGTTCCCGAATTGTCAGCCATGTAGCCATCTATTGCTTTGTTAATCACATCGCCATTCTCTGATAACTTAAACCTTCTCTCCTGCATTTCCTTCTCACTGGGACTAAATGAAGTTGGACCACTTACACCATCAGAATATTTTCCTCCTTGGTATACCACGAGCTCCTAGTAAGAGAGAACAGACGTTTAAAAGTAGCAACAAGCACAACACACATTCATCAATCACAGAGCTTGAGAAAATTAGCTGATATCCTTGAGCCAAGAACTGAAATTTATTATCTGACCTTACAAGTGTTCACTTCCTTCGAAGAGCCACTTATATCCATTCCAACATTCTCACTGTAATGATTCTTTTTCGATCTTTTTGTCCGAGATTTTTCACTTCCCTCGGACAGTCCATAAACTCCATCTTCCTTGCCTATGCTTGGCAATGCCAGCGGTACCTCCTATAAATATAACAAGCTCCATTTCAAAACAAAAGAATTATTGAAGGAAAAACTGCGTCTCATATCAAATACTACCAACAGAACTAATTAAGAGTTTTTATTGCAGACTTGGCGAGCTACAATTGCCGGGGCTTGCTTCATGCCAACAACAGCACTCGTTTGCAGCTGCGTTAGGGCATGTTTAAACCCATGGAGCCCAAACAAGTCACACGCCAAGAGAATGCAATAATGTCTCATGTAGGACCTCATTCAAAGCAGATTCATTCTTAAGTTATGCACCAAAATCTTTACCCACCTGTGGATTCTCCAACTGCAGCATTTCAGAAACCGAAGAATACCCAATTGCCTTCGCAACGCGAACTAGTCTCCCCGTAGGGAAACAACCTCGCCTCCTCCTACAAAGACACAAATTCATCAAATTTACCGGATGCAATCTCCACATAAGGAAACTATAAAGTTGGCAATCTACTAAGCATGATTTTTTTCTTACATGCACAAGCTGCAATTACAGATTTTCCTGCATTTGGGACATTTCCAATCAAGCAACTTCGCCATGTCCTCCGCTTTCTCTCCGTATCTAATAACAAGTTTCACCAAAATCACACCAAAGATATGATTCTTTTTTTACATTCCTTATAAACAACAACAACTTACTATCATGTTTATGAGTACACAAACTAGAACTACGTTGCATATACAAAATCTATGAAATCTAACCTGTTTCTGAGGCAAGAATGACAGTAGTGAATAGTGCATTGCTTGGTCTCTGTCTTATAATTCTTGCATGTCACCCCAAAGTCCAGAGTCTTCTGGCGACACTGCAACACCACATCATCACTCAACAAATCAGTTAACATAGAGCTTAAAATTAGCAGTTCAGTGATGAAATTGAAGTTGATTACTTACCTGATGACAAGACTTCCCAAACTCTGAGTAGATTCTTCCTCTGATTATCCTCGTACCAGTCAATTTCTTCCTCTTCTTGGGCTTCATCACACCCAGTTGAGAACCACTAGAACCATTCTGAGCCGAGACCCGATTCGTCGCTTTCGTCTTCCTCCGCTTAAGGGGTGGATTGAAAACGCCGAAATCGATCTGGGTCATGCTCAGATTCGAGTGGTGACTCTCCGATTGGAAGGGTTCGCCGGCGAAACCAGGCTCGGTTCGAATTGGGGTTTCTTCAACCGCTTCTCCGAACTCCACCTTGACGACTCCGGTGGGTAATTGGACCGGCGAATCGAACTGGGTCGAGCTCGGAATTGGGTTTGAAGCCTCCAAGCAACGCATCATCATCTTCATCCTTGCTCTGGCTTTCGCATTTTGTCGAACAGGTGTGCTGCTTCTGAATGCTGGGTAAGAGGAGATCGGAGTGACGTCCATGGTTGCCGATCGGAGCTCAAATCGCAGCAGACATGGAAGAGGAAGCTCACCGCTGAACTGGGTCTGAAAGGCCTCAGCTTCTTCGCATTCACTCTCTGTTGTTCTGATTCAAGAAATGGAAGAAGATGGAGTTGAATTTCAGCACCAATTCAATTCAGTGTGTCTTCTTCTGGTGTGGCATTGATGTTCATTTGACACATTAGTCAAAGAAAAGTTGAAATTTTTGTGGGTTTGCTGTAAGAAAGAACTCTATTTGTTTCAGTGACGTAGAATACGGGCATCCATCCGGATCGATCGATCTCTTTTACATACACACTACTGAATTGTCCGGAAGTGACCTAGCGGTGAGTTCGGGTCGGGTTATGGCCCGATTTCGGGCCGAACACGAACCGAGGCGCGCTATTCGGTCTGAAATGAAGCGGAGCAAGGAAATAAGTTCAGTCGCGACTCGGAACGAAACCGTTAAATATGAGCTTATTTCTTGCCTGAGCAACATTTTAATAAGCTGGAATGTCAGCTTATTCGGACAATTTAGTGTGACGTGAATCGAATGGCCGGACTCGGATATCTACATTTTGAAACAAATAGAACTACTACAGCAAAGCGGACAATAGCAAATTTCTTAGACCATGTGTCAAGAATTAGAGGAAATTGAAAGTGGCGTGTTGGATACAAAAGTGAATCCAATCTGAGTTGAACGTCTCACGACGAGTACTGCCACTTGTTGAATCTTAAGAGAGTGAATGTGAAGTTTCAGCTTCATATCAGTAGGTGGTCTATTTCTCTTTGACTAATGTCAATGAACAATGCAACAACAGAAGAAGAGAGACTGAATTGAATTGGGTGATGAAATTGCTCATCCCTCACAAATGAGCACAACCCCAACTCTCATTTCTTTAATCAGAACATAGAGTGAATGCGAAGAGAAGCTGAGGCTTTTTAGATCCAGTTCGGCAGTGAAATTCCTCTCCATGTCTGCTGAGATTTGAGCTCCGATCGGCAGCCATAGACGTCACTCCGATTTCTTCTTACCCAACATTCAGAAGTAGCACACACGTTCGTCAAAATGCGAAAGCCAGAGTGAGGATGAAGATGATGATGCGTTGCTTGGAGGCCTCAAACCCAATTCAGAGCTCGACCCAGTTCGATCCTTTGGTTCAATTACCTACCGGATGCGTCAAGGTGGAGTTCGGAGACGCGACGGAGGAGAACCCAACTTGAACTGAGCCTAATTCCGTCGGCGAACCCTTCCAATCGGAGACCCACCAGTCGAATCTGAACATAACCCAGGTCGATTTCGGCCTTCTCCATCCTCTGCTCAAGCGGAGGAAGACGAAAGCGACGAATCGGGTCTCGGCTCAGAACGGTTCTAGTGGTTCTCAACTGGGGGTAATGAAGCCCAAGAAGAGGAAGAAACTGACCGGAACAAGGATTATCAGAGGAAGAATTTACTCTGAGTTTGGGAAATCTTGTCATCAGGTAAGTAAGCAATCACTTGAACTTCAATTTCATCACTGAACTGCTAATTTTAAGTTCGATGTCAATTGGTTTGTTGAGTGAGGATGTGGTGTTGCAGTGTCACCAGAAGACTCTGGACTTTGGGGTGACATGCAAGAATTTCAAGACAGAGACCAAGCAATGCACCATCCATTACTGTCACTCTTGCCTCAGAAACAGGTTAGATTCCATTTATCTTGAATTTGTAATGCATTTTTAATTTGTACTCATACATGGTAGTATAGTTGATGTTGTTTGTAAGGAATGTAAAAAAGAAATTCATATTTTTGGTGTGATTTTGGTGAAACTTTGTCATTAGATACAGAGAAAAAGCGAAGGACATTGCGAAATTGCTTGATTGCAAATGGCCCAAATGCTGGAAAATATGTAATTGCAGCTTGTGCATGTAAGAAAAAACCATGCTTCGTAGATTACCAACTTCATATTTCCTTGTGTGGAGATTATAGTTGGTAAATTTGATGAACTTGTGTCTTTGTAGGAGGAGACGAGGTTGTTTCCCTACAGGTAGACTAGTTCGCGTTACAAAGGCAATTGGGTATTCTACGGTTTCTAAAATGCTGCAGTTGGAGAACTCACAGGTGGGTAAACGATTTGGTGTTTAATATAAGAATAAAACTGCTTTAAAGGAGGTCCTAAATGAGAACTATTGTATACTCTTGGCGTTAACTTGTTTGGGCTCCATTCCTATAAACAAACATGCACTAACGCAGCTAATAGGCCTGCAAAAGAGTGACGTTGTTGGCATGAAGCAAACCCGAGCAATGGTTGCGCTTCGAGACTGCAATAAATACTCTTAATTAGATTTATTTGGTAATACTTGATATGAGACACATTTTTTTCTTCAATAATTCTCTTGTTTTGAAATTGAGCTTGTTATATTTATAGGAGGTACCGCTTGCTTTGCCAAGCATAGGCAAGGAAGATGGTGTTTATAAACTGTCCGAGGGAACTGAAAAATCTCGTAAAAAAAGATCGAAAAAGAATCATTACAGCAAGAATGTTGCAATGGATATAAGTGGCTCTTCGAAGGAAGTGAACACTTCTAAGGTCAGATAATAAATTTTAGTTCTTTGGTTCAAGGATTTCAGCTAACTTGCTCAAGCTATGTGATTGACGAATGAGTATTGTAATTGTTCCTACTTTTAAACTTTTGTTCTCTCTTACCAGAATTTCGTGGTATACCAAGGAGAAAAATATTCTAACGGTGCAAGTGGTCCAACAATGCAAGACACTTCATTTAGTCCCAATGAGAAGGAAATGCAACAGAGAATGTTTAAGGTATCAGAGAATGGCGATGTGATTATCAGAACAATAGATGGCTACAATTCGGGTACAGATGAAATAAGTCGCGAGAAATACCATAATTCCGACGAAGTTACTTCTAGCGATGAAATGTCGTGCAGAGAGGACGATGTTGATCAGTTGGAGGCAACTGAGTCTAAGATGCAAATGGCCAACAGCGATGATGCCCCTGCAATGGATATCAAGAACAAGATGAAGACAATGCAGCTGAAGCCCATGATAACAGTTATATGGATGCTGGAATTTCGCTGCCTCGAGGCATAAAAATAACGAATGTTGGTGAAATCGACCTGCCAGCTGAGGGTATAGGTCTCGCGTTGCAATTCCTAGAATTTTGTGAAGCTTTTGCTAAGGTAAAGTAGACTGTCATTTCAAATTGCTAAAATGATTGGAGTGCTATAAGTAGGCCTTCAGTTAGTTGATGTTTCTGAATCAGTGCTACTAGTTTCGTTAGTATCTTGAACTTTAGTATATCATATGTCTCGTTAATTGTTGAGTTTCTTATTTATCTGACAATGATAACATGGAGCTCTTGCATAAACCTGATAATGTATCCTTAGGATTGAAACTGCTTGCATGTAATTCTTGTAAGATTGTGCTAAGTAACTAAAGACTGGAAAGAGAATATTACTAATAACTCTTATACATTTTGAAGAATATGTTTGTAATTATATTTTTTGACAAACTTTATTGTATCTTTTATGCAAGGTGCTATTAAGCTACCTAGGGGCGGACACAGAAAATTTTCATCATCGGGGCGTTTATAGTCTAGTAGCGAAAATGTTCATAACATCTTCACTATCAATGATAAACAGTAAGAGAAAGAAAAGTGGTGGTTGCAGTGTCTCCAGAAGACTATCAATGATAAATAGTAAGCAAGCATTTCAATTCATCTGTGAATTGGTAATGTGTTTGCTGACTCTGTCAATCGATTTGTTGAGTGAGGATTTGTTGTTGCAGTGTCTCCAGAAGACTCTGGATTTGGGGGTGACATGCAAGAATTACAAGATAGAAACCATGCAATGTACCATTCATTATTGTCATTATTGTCTTAGGAACATGTTAGATTTCATAGATTTTGAATATGCAATGTACTTCTAATTTGTACTCATACGTGATAGTAGTTGATGTTGTTTATAAGGAATGTAATAATCATATATTTGGCGTGATTTTGGTAAAACATTCTTATTAGATACGGGGAGAAAGCGGAAGATATGGCGAGATTTCTTGATTGAAGATGCCTCAAATGCAATAAAATCTATAATACATCACAGGCATGTAAGGAAATATTATGCTTAGTAGATTGTCAACTTCATGCTTTCAGCATGTGGAGATTAAATTGGGTAAATATGATAAACTTGTCTTGTAGGAGGAGGCGAGGTTGTTTTCCTACTGGTACACTAGTCCTTGTTTCAAAGGCAATTGGGTTCTCTTCAGTTTTTGTAATGATGAAGTTGAAGAGCTTAAAGGTGGGGAAGATGTTGATGCATCACTTATCACATGCCCATGGCGGTAGTCTGGATTTTGTACAAAGTTTTTGCCAAAATTAATGACAGCAACGGTGACATGAATGGGTAGATATGGGTTTGAAGGCGGCTATTTCTTGGTTGGATGGGTCGAGAAGAGAAGGATATCAAGGCGATTGCCTGTTTTATTTTACGATGTTGATGTTTAGAGGCGGCTTTCAGTGAGGTCCTCGCGTGGTTTGATGACTGGAGGTGGGGGTTTTGCCGGAGAAAATTGAGTGTGGTGTTGATGGTAGACATAATTGAAGTAGGTGGCAGTGTTGGCAGTCGTAGTTGGGCAACTTCGTGACCCACAATAGGAGTGTTATAATAGGGGTGATTGATTTGGTGACTTTGTTACTATGTTGTAATGCAAAACAGATATGTTTGCGTTAATACGGGCTCATTACATTCTGCCACACGGATTGAGCGTTTTGAGCCTATTTACATATGTGTTGTTTATGCACGAACTCTACATGGAGTATTGTTAGTCTATGATTAGCTTGTTAAGTGCAGTTTTATTCTCAATTTTTAGGTTAGTCATACCTAATACTTTTGTTGCATGTTTCTCAAGTCTTTCAAGTGATGTACTCGACCCATGTTATTTTTTATCATGTACTCACATTCTTGGATTTGATCAAAATGAAAAGAAAAACACAGAGAATGTATCATTAGCAAGCTACATGGATTATAAGTCAACCAATTTACCTGCTAATGGTCACTCTTTCAATTTTTCATGTGAAAGAACGCTAAAAATCTACGAAAGAAGAAAAATAACATTAATAACATATAAAAAGGATGGTAGTATGAACACAATCAATCAACTTAGTTACATCTCTACATATCGCAACAAGTGTCTTGATGTTGATACGATCAACATGTGGGTGGACCTAAGTTTTAGTTTGTGGAGGAAATACAATTGTTAGATAGAGACACAACGACTCAAGATCATTGTTCTTCATTAATTTATGAACTTAGATCTCATTCATATAGTAAAATATTTTATATAAAAGAAAAAATAAATTGGTCAAATCATATTAATACACCCGACAAACAATTTGCTTGTAAAAGAAAGAAAATTTAATATTTATTATATAAGCCTATAATAACGACATAGTTTCTATGTATAAGAGGATTCACACCTTTATATAATGAAGAGATAAAATAAAAATATAGTGTTTCCACATCACCATTGTGAAAATACAATTTTATTCTAGTCAAATAACTGATCAAATGATGGAACACTACAAATTCCATGCCTATAACACCTTATTCTATGTGAATATTAGTTTAGATTATCGAATATATAAGCTCAACTTATGTGTGAAACATTTTAAAAAATGGTACATATAAATCAAGAGATCAAATATAGAAGAAATTGAGAAACTTACAAGTCCTAGTATTGTGCACATGTAGTATGAGAGCCTTGGATATCTGATCTGCAGATCTACGGATTGGTTGAATAAGATCTAACAGCCCACATATGACTAGGAGATATGTCATCTTCAACTTTCCAGATCTTAACCCTGGTTGAGATATCAAGGGTTTTAGATGAACGATTGGGCTCGCTCTTATGAAAAAGAAATTCAATACCCCATCTATTCTTGATCATCTTACAAACAGTTTCACTTCTAGATCTACCACCGTCTGACTATGTTTCCGTTTGCTCGAGCATCATATCCTCTTCGAATTCATCTCTTCGGATTCATCTCTTCGGCAAACAGCCCCCTCTGTGATTGTTGCCCTTGTTCAGATTTGGGGATCTGAGGCGTAGATCTTTATGTTTTCTTCTCGGCTCTTAGATTTTCTTATCTCAATTGATGGGATCGGTAGGCAAAGCCACGATACCATATGAACTTGCACAAGGATAAACTATGTCATTTGCATTTTCTACTTCTAGGTAAGCCGAATCTTGTAGATTTCTCTAGGTTATCTTTTCGGGATTCGAGATATATAGATGTGCAATTTGGGTGGGCTAATATATTTTTCCCAGCCCAAGCCCAAACTTTGTCCAAGCCGCCCAATACTTTCATATTCAACATACTCAGCCCGTTTGCGCCCCAACTCGACTTTTTCAATTGGGTTCCAAATTGACCCATTGCACTCTCTAAAATTGAAATAAGTTATCTCTTTCTCTCTCTCTCTCTCTCTATATATATATATATATATATGTTTTACCGATAAACGAGTTAAAATTATATTTAAAATTGTTCGGTGATTAATTTTTATTTGCTTAAAATCCTGATTTTCCTAAGTTAATTTGGGTTTGACTTGTTATCAATTAAGAATTTTGTGTAAAAAATAAGTTAGAGGCTATAACATTTTTCCGAGAAATCCAAATTAGGCTATCATTTGAATATCTCGTAGTCGTGTGGGTTATCACTTCGCAACATTATCTTATTTGTAATTAAGTCTATATGTTTGTTTGTAGAGTCCGACTTCATAGACCAATGTGTGGTGTACGAGTAGAAGCGTAGCTAGCATATTTACGGTTGTCAAGGTGAGTTTACATGCTTCGTCTCAAAAATATATTTTCTTTATCCATTTACTTTAGAAATATAAGTACACATATTCTAAATATTAGGTTAAAGAAGTTAACGTTTCTAAAAAAAAGTTTATAGAAGTTAACTATAAACTAATTATATTAATAAGTTAAGTACACATAAACTACAGAGTCCCCCCAAATCATTCTTTCATTTATGACCCATCACGTTGAGCTACTCCAGCTTCGACTACAAAAGTTCTAGCTCCACCATCAATCATGGCAGTTGGCAACATATCAGAATGTGCCTTCTCATGGCTCGTCACTTCTTCATCTAGCAAGCACTGGCCCCTTACACTATTTTTGCTTTTGTTTCTACCTTTGTTGTTTTTCACTTCTGGTTGCCAAGCTAAGTATAGCTTGTAGCGTGACCCGATGCTATGCAATGATCAACATGATGCTATTTCCACACAAATATTTAAGAAAATTGGGATAGTGACACAATAATATTAATACTAATCAAGAATTTGGTCAAGTCCATCGCTCAAAGCAAATGCCCAAAAGCACGATCCTAGGTCTAAATCGATGTAGCCCTTTGTACTTGAAAGATTATTTCCACAAAGTACATTGATACCGCATCATCATGGGCAATTATAAATACAATTTGTGATTAAAGTAGGATAATCAAATTAATCGTGCGAAGAAGACAACTATTTATAGTTACATTAAGGTGAAATAAATGGCGTCGACATGGAATGCTAGCAGTTAAGCTCGGCTATGCCTATGAAGGTGAAGGCTTATGTAAATCACGACGACAAGTACATGCTTGAAGTTGCAATCTTTAGACCAAGTTGGGGTTAGAGAATCACAGAGACAGGTTCTATGGATACGGTATCATCATCATCCTGTTATCAGAAACCAACAAACAGGTCCTATCACCGTGCTTGAATCCCTCAAATCTGGTAGCTGCAAAACCATGTACCTCCTGCAAATGAAACAACAGATTGATGGGAAGAACATATAAATATGCCATGTTTCAGAGTCGCGACCTATGGGATAATCATGTGCATAACACAGCAAACTAAGAGGCATCACCGCTCATAATACACGAGTCTCAAGGAAAAGATTACATGAGACGGCTTCTTCTGGTGCTGGGATTACAAGATGGTTCAAGTGCAGATTCTTACGGCCATTTGAGCATTCAAGAGGAACTAAATTCGGACAAGGTACGTCCAAAATCTGAACAATATTTGGAAAGTTTTGAACTTTTTGCTAGACGACCATGCTAAAAATAGAAGGTATAAAAATGCACCACAGCAACCAGAAAATGCAAATATCCATCGACACACCACACGACCACCACTACCAAGCAGATTATTGAAGCATTATCGTACAGAGACATCCACTCCACAATTGATGCAATAACTTAATAACAATACATGTACAACTTAATCATATAAACATAGATGGAAATCAGAATGTAATGAACCTATGAAGTATCACATGTAATAATTGTATGATTTCCTCAAATTAATCACGCGGTCAGAGGCCATAAGTTGATACTATGAAATTTCACGTTATGCAGGGTTTGAATCTAGGAACATTTCAAGGAAAAAGTGGAAAACATCATACATCTGTCGCTGGGTCCACTGATTAGGATTACTATCCCTAAAAGATACGATTTCAATTGAAATCTTAGTGTATAGCTACTCATCACTCTTGAGCACTAAACCAAATTATCTCTGATTGCAATATGTTATGAAGGATGTGTAGACATGATGAATACAAACATGAGAAAAAAAAAGTAGCGGGCCTTGTGGTGGTGATTGCAGAATTTCGAAAAGCTGTGAAGTTTATGAAGGGAGAGAAGAGTGGTAGGAGAACACATTGCTTTTCCATGTCCTTGTGTCTCCTAAAGTGTAGAACACACTACTTGGTCTATAATCTAGTGCCCAAGTGAAGCGATTTGTCCAGTTCTTCAAGCAACCTCAAATTTTTAACAACCACATCTCAACAGATGAGCAACTCTCACTCCCACTTTTACCTACTAATCCAGCCAGATCTCATTAAAAAAGAGAGAACAAATAAGCAAAGGAGTGCAGAATCCAAACCCTCTCTTCCGTTAATGTCTTAGCAGTTGACATGCTTTGCATCTCGTGATTGCATAGTGCATCCAAATTAATAGGTCAGATATTATAGAGTAGATCACCGAGAAATCTTAGCTCAACAGATAATCAAGCTCATCTTAGGGGATTTTAGATCTTCAGCTAATATTTAGTTAAATAAATTGCTCATATATCATTTCGTTGAATGTGCAATTTTTTTTCATTCATCGCAGCCAGATAGATTAAAATATCACCTGGAAACCCTGACATCCAAACTCGGCAACAGGTTCGGTAAGTAAATGCTCGCCGGAAGTTGTTCCTTCTACTTGGAAAAGTAAGCTTAAGAGTGACAATTACAGCGTTGCCTTTTCCGTTGATCAATATCTAAGAGCTACCATACATGTTATGCAGCAGTCTGGACCTATACACTCATTTCTGCACTGATATATTTCATTTTTGACCTTTTAATCTTTAAACTCAAACTCAGAAATAACCTCCAGATTTGAAGGTTGATGAAAACCCTTTTCATTTTGGTGTCGATATCCAAACCCATTTCATCAAGGCGACCAACGATGTGTTTATTAATACATCTGTATGTGGCTCTCAATCCTTTACTAAAATACAAATAATCGGTCATCATCAACATCAGCAACTAGCAATAATTTCAATAATGAGGTGGAAAAACCCAGAGTCTACTGGCATATTAGCAACACAGATCTGAAAAAATTGAGCCAACCTAAACAATCATCAAACAACAAATGCATCAAAACACAAACATCCCACACATTTGAATCACACTGAGGGTAATAACCAATTCCATATCCAAAAAAAAATATTGGATTATTATTTATGAGATAGCATTATCAATTGTTCAAACAAACAGACAATGTTTTCATTAGGGTTTTCCGAGAGATAGAAGAAAGTAGTACTTAGAGCGACTCCTCTTGAAACTCATCGGCGGCGGTTGACTTGTTCTTATTCAGTTCTTCTTCGTACTTCCTCAATCTCTCGTCCCATTTCGCCTGCAAAAACACAAATTAGAGAGATAGAAGGGTGAGATCGATCGATCGATGTACTGAATCAGAGCAGTGGAGAGAGAAATTAGAGTGAGGGGAAGGTGAAATTTGACCTTGTAGGTGAGTTCAGCTCGATGCATGAAGTAGAAGCCTAGAATGCCTCCGACGACGGTCCCTGAGATGATCCGAACATATCCCCATGCCTGCGACGCCATCTTCTCCGGCGACCGTGTATTGTCTCTCTCTCTCTTCTTCTTCTGTAGCCGCCGAAGGGAAATGGATGGAGAGTGCTCTCCTTTTGGGCCACGTTGGTGGAGCCCAACTAAGATGATCCGGTAGAAATAAGGCCCATTGTTTTTATATTTGTTTCCAAAATTCTACACTTCTTTTAAGGAATAGATGTCGATACAAGAAGAAGATAAAGTAGAGTTACAAGAAGAAGATAAAGTAGAGTGAGTATAGTTGTGAATTACGTTCTCTGCTAATTTCTTTAGCTTCTCATGCCCATGCTTTGGCTTGCAATGCTTCTTAGACAACATATTAAAGTTGAATGCTTTAATGCAAGTAAGAGAAGTAACGTATGATACAAAGTACTTGTTACATATAGCACGACCAGTGAGGACATCTGATTTACCTAAATAAAACGTAGCAATACAGTTTGAGAGGGCATTTGGGTCCTTTCACGTAAGCCCGAAGGGATCGATCGATACATTCCAGGCTAACTTAGCTAATCATTCCAAAAATCGCTTCTCCGATCTTCCCGTCTTCTTCCTTGAGTGAGAGGACCAACTTCAGTAAACCTCAGATAAATAAAATTACTTGTTTGGCAAAGTTATCCGTTTATCGAACATTCATTTAGCTCATTTGTCCAACTCGGGTCGGAAAAAGTTATTCATTTGACGAGGTAATTAGTTTATTGAACATTCATTCATTCAAGTTTTACTGTATTATTTTGAAGTTGTAGAAATGTATACAAATGGGTGCTAGCTAAGTGACACAAGCATGCCATCACAGATTCTAACATTTTCAAAAAATATCGCCTTTTGAGGATCCACATGACCCCAAATCTCAAACTGCAATACCCATATACCACTCCGTCCCAGCTCTTTCTACCCAAATTGACTTTTTGACTCGTATCTGGGTCACTTTGACCGGATGATTTAGATAGCAAAATAATATGATTTTTTGATATTTTTTTCACCGTATTATAGAGAAACTTGTACTCTACAATACCATGAAAAAATTATCGAAAAATTACATCGGTTTGCTATTCAAATCAACGGGTCAAAGTGACCAAGTGAATAGTGACAAAAGTCAATTTGGGTAGAAAGAGCTGGGACGGAGTGGTAGAAAGGTAACCCAGTCTTCTAATCTATTGCTCGAAAAAGTAACTTTATGTGTGCTAATTGCTAGTATATGCGAAAACCATATTAAACTTGCCGAGAAGAAATATGAACACAAATGTTGCAACAAGAGACGTCCGCCTTGTTGCACTAACCGCATACAAGTCCAATTGGTTTTAAATGTCTTTCAACAGGAGAAGGAATCATGTATTGGTAATAACAAATTCCACTGTAGCAATTTCAGACATGCAGAGTTGATATACAAACACGTTTGTTTCAGGCAAATATCAAACCCTGATAAGTGCATACAACATTCACAATCTGCTTCATCCTTCCATACAAACAGTCACTAATACTAATTTTGATTAGGTGAAAGTTCAATTTCCTCCATATCAAGATCAGAAGGATGGAACATCAAGGGCACTTCCTGTGAACATAGGAAGCTCCATGCTCTTCATACCTGTCAGATAGGCGAAATAAACCAAACTCAATCTCGTACAGCTATGAAAATGGGTTTTGCTTAGGAAAAACAAACTGTGTGCATGAGGCATCGGCATCCTTGTAACCTCACAACAAAAATTGATGTTCTAAATATGTCCCGACTTGCCACATCTGCTATATTGACCAATATCTTGAAAATTGTTTTACATAGTGGTGGGCCATGTGGGTGGTTTAGGATGTTATTGGGATGTTTATGTTGGTACGATAATTCTTACGATAAACTGGATTTACGATAATTTTTCGTTGTGTTTCTTATGCGAGCCACAACTGGATAGAACTGTTTAGTCTTCATCTTCTTCCGCAAAAACAGGTTTCATGCAGACTCGTCCTTCATTTGGGACCATGTCTTTCATTGTGTTTTCAAAATCGGCCAATTCTCATTTAACTGTACAGCTTTTGATGGTTGAACAAAGTAGCAATACCTATGAACCATTCCAATCTTTAGTAGTTGAGTACCTGGCTGAATTTTACATTTTTACCAGAATTAAGTGAAACATACTGTATCTAAGAGCCAAGAGGTTAATTCAGTAACTTTTTTTTTTCCTTAACAAAATTTTGACAGAGCGGTTCGCTGCAAAAAGATTATACCCTGACTAGGAAATATCTGAAAGTTACAAAAGCTTACTCGGATTTGGAGAACCACATTTGCTGGAAAGAACCAAGGGAAGCTAATATACTCCCGCCAATCCAGACACTGCAAAGATAGATGATAAAAATCCGAAGTTAAGTAAGAGCGTTTGGCATTGCACAACTAACTTTTAAGCAGAGATTTTTCCTAGATATATACAACTGATGAGTATCTTTAAGAAACGAAAAGTGTGGAAATGCCCTCATGTCGTGACGACCACTGACACCAACTTCTGATGCCGCAGGTTTTACACATGAGAACCAGAGAAAACCAGAAGCACTCTAAATAAATAGATCTATTGCAGGAGTGTCATTTATCTCAAATATAATTCTATCATGCGACTGAGAGGTCATTCAATGGAACATGTTTCATGTCATACATATGTATGAACTGTAATCCTAAGAGAAAAGAGTACGAAATTAGAAAACATAGTCAACCTGAATCTTCTTTCTGTAGAGTTTCCACTGGCAATCACCTTGACTCTAGCAGAGTGAGGTGAATCCTACAAAGAAGAGTCAAATAGATAAGCAAAATAGTAAAAGAGCCAAAACAAATTAACCCCGCAGGATGAATCACTGACACCATTTGTTAATGTCATAACACAGATATCAAGTGTGTGACATATAGATCCAGAATCCAGTTAAGACAGTTGCACTGGTATTTGTCCAGAATTCGCATTATCAAGAGAAACGGCCACCAAGCATTGTTTTAGATTAGGCTTTGTTAACTAGAATGCAGGTTTGAGAAGCTGAGACTCATCTAGAGGAATAACATGTTACCAAAATAGTTAATTGTAGACTGAGAAAGAAACCGTGTGCATGTCCAATACTCATGAAATTAAAACTGCCT
This sequence comes from Linanthus parryae, assembly GCA_023055425.1. Taxonomy (NCBI): domain Eukaryota; kingdom Viridiplantae; phylum Streptophyta; class Magnoliopsida; order Ericales; family Polemoniaceae; genus Linanthus; species Linanthus parryae. The sequence goes on along the minus strand of JALGPY010000008.1, from coordinate 12,818,081 downwards.
TTAAAGATGAAACTTCAATTCCTCGACATCAGAATATAATGTTGATTATTTAGGTGAAATTAAAGGTAGCAACCATGGTGGCTTTTAAAACAAGGATTTACAGGAAAAGAGAAATTGCGGGGAAGTATAAAGATGGTCACTCAGACGAGGGTGGTTACTGAGAATTAGAGATTCTTAAAAAGATCATTCTATTAAAAATTATACAGCTTCAGACTTGTCATTTCATTCCGCACTACGATAAATACTAGAATACAGTCTCGCATATTTGGTGTTAGTGGTACAATTGTTAACTCTTTCAGGCCAAACTTGATGGTACACTGTGCTACTTTATTTAACATGCTTTGCTACCTAATCCAAACTATATAAAGAATCTCCAGGCCATACGTTTTGATATTACTTACAAGTGCAATACCACGATTTTCAGTCATTGAGCTTATTCTTCCTTGTAATGACAGAGGGTGTACCAATCAACTCCCCCTGGAGGAATATTGTAGATGAAATTATGATCTTCTTCAGGGGATTCATTACTGGCAGACAGAGACCTTAAAAACAGTTGATGTTCCCCTAATCTCTTTTTGTAGGTTACAAAAGGTTTCTCTAATCCTTTATTGGGGACACCTGTTTTCTAGTGTCAAGTACCAAACCAGGAGTTCGGCATTTGCATCTCCAGACAAACCTTTCCTCTAAAAAGTAAAAAGATAGATTCTTGTGTCCTGAACAAAATTAGAAGTTCAGAGAACACTTCCTTCTCCAATAAATTTACAACTAATTATATAAATCTACTAACAGTTCAAGATTGCGTAACCATAAATCCAGCTACGATTTTAAAAGATACGTATTGAGAAGTGTGGTATCATGCCCAGTCCCAACCAGAGAAACAGTTTTTGTTTTGTTCAAATGACATGGTATAGGACAACAATGTCATGAACATGACAAACACTTCCCCTCACGTTCAATCCCATCTTGTATGTAGAAAGATGAACGCAAACACACCACAAGCTGCACCAATTTGTATCTCAACTGCCCTGTAGCTTTGTTTGATTTTATTGGAACAGGGACCTCTCACAAGTCTGAATTGTATTGCAATATATCCTCACAGATCCACTTTGCAGCTTAATTTGGCTACAATTAACTGAACATAGACTTTAGAGCTTTTTCAATATGAGCAGTTATATCGTGAGGCTCCCAAAGATCCAAATTCAGAACCCTTTTTCCTTATAATTTATGCCACTTTGAGACTCCTTTTTCCAAAATCAAGTGTAAGGGTTACAGAAACTATGGTGAATGAAGTGTATTGGCTAAGATCCTTCAACCTTGAGGTGCTGCTACATATGTTCTAATTCCTTGAGTACACGTATCTACAGCATATATATTCACATGAAACTATAAACAGTCTAATAGTAATAGTACTTTTATGTAAATAAAAAGTCCCACATCGGACTTAGTCTTTAAATTAGAACAATGTACTTGTGTATATATTGAGTGGTAAATAAGAAATCAAGAGAGGACAATTTCATAATCTTACATGGTATCAGAGCAACCCTAGACGCTGCCGCCGCCACCGCACGCCTTCTTCCGTGCAACTGCCGCCGCCGTCGCCGCCTCTTGCGGCCTGCTCCGACCTTGCTTCCGCTCTCTCTCTCTCCGTCGCCCACCTGCGACGCCGTCCTCTTAAGCCGTCGAGTCCTGCCCGATCGTCGCCCTAGCAGACATCGTTTTCTCACTCGACGCTGATCCACGCTCCAGTTTCTTCTCAGCATCAAGCTGGTCCAATTCAGTGCTTTTCGCACTTATTGCTCTCTCTCTGCGCACTTCACAAACGTCAAGCTGCCCCTACAAACACCGCCAATCATTGTGTTGTGGTGTGTATAAGTTCCAGGAACCTCTTGTGGGTCCAACTATTTGGTCAAATTCATTTGTGGGTTCTGCAACTTATGAGTCCAAAAGGGTTCTGCAACTTGTGGGTCCAATTATTAAGTGATTAATGTTCATTTGTGGGTCCAAATAGTTCCTCATAGTCCAATTTTCAACAATACAGTCTTGTATTCTTGGTTGCACTACATTCACTTGATTGGTTGTGAGTGCACTATTTATTTGGCTGTGTGGTGATAAAGTTGGAAGTATAAGCTGCTAGAAGATAAATTAAGATAGGTTGTCTGGTTTGCAATGGCGGCCTATGAAGGATCTCATCAGACAGTCTTTGCTCCTTCTACAACACAACCAGTAATCTATCATGGCCGTCGTCGTCAGTCTCGTCGGAAAGGACACAGTCGCACTCAACAGTACCCTCAGCAGCACAACGCACTGCCCACCTCTCCTAATGGTAGTTGGGTGTGGTGTCCCGCCTCTTCATTCTCGGCTGCCTCACTATGCCCCTATCTCCCGGCGCCAGGTTGGACACAGTCAGGACCCTCTCAGTCTACAGTTACGTCAGGTATTCTTGGTCCAGAACCTGCTCAGCGTTCTCAGGTTCTTGCTGCCACTGCGGGTTCGTCTCCATCTGCTACTGCTCTGAGTTCGGAACTTGCTGGCATGACCCTCAATGCTCCAGATAAGACTTGGTACATGGACTCTGGGGCCTCCTCTCATCTCACATCTCAGACAGGTACTCTCTCATCTGTCTCGTCAAATTCTCCAATTTCTAATATGATGGTTGGTAATGGGATGCAAATTCCAGTGTGCGGTTCCGGTCAGCAGACTATTACTACCCTAGCCCGTCCCCTGCACCTCAAAAATGTCCTTCTTGCTCCAAACATCATTAAAAATCTTGTGTCTGTCCGTCAGTTCACCATTGATAATAATGTCTCCATCGAGTTTGACCCGACTGGCTTTTCTGTGAAGGATCTTCACTCGGGAACCCTTTTACTTCGGAGCAATAGTTCAGAGGACCTCTATCCTCTTATTTCCACACCGTCCTCATCTCCAGCCCAGTCTCTTGTCATTCTTCCAGCCCCAGTGTGGCACAACCGTCTTGGACACCCTGGTCGTCATGTCTTAGATCAACTTAGCTCTAGTCATTCCATTTCTTGTACTAAAACTGAGCAGACCGGGTTGTGCCATGCATGCCAACTCGGCAAACATGTTAGACTTTCCTTTGCCCCTTCACAATCTTGTACTGTGGCTCCGTTTGACATTATTCATAGTGATATTTGGACATCCCCTGTTGCTAGCAAATCTAATTTCAAGTATTATCTTCTCCTACTTGATGATTACACGCATTTTCTATGGGTTTTTCCTTTAAAACTCAAATCGGATGCCTTCACTCACTTCAAACAATTCCACACGTATGTGCACACCCAGTTTTCTCGTGACATCAAAAGTTTTCAGTGCGACCTTGGGGGGGAATTCGATAACTCTGTATTTCATGAGTTCGCCAAGTCCAGTGGTCTTGTTTTTCGATTTGCTTGTCCGCAAACGTCTCCACAAAATGGAAAGGCCGAACGTATGATACGTCGTATCAATGACATATCTCGTACCCTTCTCTCTCAGGCCTCCATGTCTCCTCGCTTCTGGGTTGAGTCTGTTCTCACTGCTGTCTATCTCCACAACATTCTCCCCACCAAAGCTCTCAACGGTGGTATTCCTACCACCATTCTCTATCATCGTCTTCCCACATACGATCATCTTCGTACCTTTGGGTGCTTGTGTTACCCTAATCTGACTGCTGTGTCTCCCCACAAGCTTGCCCCTCGGTCCACTCGATGTGTGTTTCTTGGTTACCCTTCGAACTTTCGTGGTTATCGGTGTCTTGACGTCTCTACTGGTCGCATTCACATCTCTCGTCATGTTACTTTTGATGAGACTGTCTTCCCCTTTTCTGTCCCTGATTCGGTGTCTTCTGCTACTCATAGGTCATCTGATCCTGATGATAGTCTTCCTCTATTTCCTCGTCAGTTTCATAACCCTGTAGCACCTCCACCCTCACCAGTCACCAATCCTACACCTCCACCAACCATCAATCGGGCACCCAACACCTCTAAGGCGCCTATTCAGCCCTTCCCCATGCACTATGTGCGTCGCACAACTCAGCCTCGCTCATCCTCAGCCACTCCCGGTGCCTCGGCTCCGCCACCCGCTGCCTTGGCTGACCCTACTGTCGAGTCTGTTTCTTCGCCTAAGTTGTCCACTTCGCCTCCGTCTGTCTCACCTCAGATGACCACACGCTCCATGCACGGCATTACCAAACCAGTGCAGCGTCTCACCTTTGCAGCCCACTCCCCTGCTTCTATCTCACCACTTCCCAAGTCCCCTATCCTAGCCTTGTCGGATCCTAACTGGAAAGCGGCCATGGATGATGAGTTTGGGGCTATGGTGAAGAATGATACCTGGGATCTGGTTCCTTGCCCATCTGGGGCCAATGTACTTCGTGCTATTTGGTTGTTTCGTCACAAGTTTCGTGCAGATGGCAGCTTGCAGCGCTATAAGGCACGTCTTGTGGCTAATGGTAAGTCTCAGCTAGTTGGGGTGGACTGTGAGGAGACGTTTAGTTCAGTTGTGAAGCCATCCACTATTCGTACTGTTCTCACTATTGCAGTATCACGTTCTTGGCCTATCCGGCAGTTGGATGTCAAGAATGCGTTTTTACATGGTGATCTTGCTGAGACTGTTTACATGCACCAGCCACCAGGGTATCGTGACCCACGCCGACCTGATTATGTTTGTCGTCTGCGTAAATCACTCTATGGTCTGAAGCAGGCCCCTCGTGCTTGGTTCCAGCGGTTTGCCACGTTTCTTACAGATGCAGTTGGTTTCTCTAGTTGCTCTTGTGATGAGTCTCTCTTTGTGTACAGCCATGGTACTGATCTGGTCTATCTTCTTCTGTATGTGGACGACATCATCATTACTGGCTCCTCTATGGATCTCTTGGATCGAGTTGTTTCTCGCCTATCTGGCGAATTTGCTATGACTGATCTCGGCCAGCTTCATCACTTTCTTGGTATTGCGGTCACTCGGGATTCCTCTGGTCTGTTCTTGTCTCAGAATCAGTATGCGACTGACATCCTTCGTCGTGCTTCTATGTCGGCTTGTAAGCCTACTGCCACCCCGGTCGAGCCTGGCAGTAAACTCATGGCTGACTCTGGGCCCTCAGTTGCAGATCCCACATTGTACCGCAGTCTTGCTGGGGCACTCCAGTATCTTACTTTCACTCGGCCTGATATTCAGTATGCCGTTCAGCAGGTGTGTCTTTTCATGCATGACCCGCGTGAGACGCATTTTCATGCGTTAAAACGCATCCTTCGCTATGTCAGTGGGACCCTTGAGTATGGACTCCGGATATCTACCACCCGTACTGACAGCCTTACTGCTTATACTGATGCCGATTGGGCCGGTTGCCCTGACACTCGTCGCTCTACGTCCGGCTATTGTGTATTCTTGGGTGACAATCTCCTCAGCTGGTCCTCCAAGCGACAGGCCACCGTTTCTCGTTCTAGTGCCGAAGCTGAATACCGTGGTGTGGCTAATGCTGTATCTGAACTCTGTTGGCTTCGGAACCTACTCCTCCAGCTTCGTATTACTCCACCTCGAGCTTCGGTGGTGTACTGTGACAACGTCAGCGCCGTCTACTTATCTGGGAATCCTGTCCAACATCAGCGCACCAAACACGTCGAGATTGATCTTCACTTTGTTCGTGAGAAAGTTCGGTTGGGTCAACTTCGCGTGTTACACATTCCGGCAGATTACCAGTATGCCGACATCTTCACCAAAGGGCTTCCTCGAGCTCTTTTCCAGCGTTTTCGTTCCAGTCTCAGTGTTCGAGAACCTCCCGCTGTGACTGCGGGGGAGTAATAGTAATAGTACTTTTATGTAAATAAAAAGTCCCACATCGGACTTAGTCTTTAAATTAGAACAATGTACTTGTGTATATATTGAGTGGTAAATAAGAAATCAAGAGAGGACAATTTCATAATCTTACACAGTCGGGGTAAAATAAGAGAAATTATGTTGACACTACATGCAACAGCATAAGGAAGTCAAATAATATAACTGCTTATGATAAAAAGTAATAACTAATTAACTATAGACGGCAGAGGGAAGTTAATAGCAGGTGAAAAGCCAACTTTGGTTTTTATAATACATATTATCATAGGAAAAGAGCAAGTTTACCAGAGTACAGAAAACAGGGCAAATGTGTTTTGAACGAAAACATACATGTTAAAATGTATTTGAGGGAAAGGCAGCCTTAGCGAAGTTGAAAAGTAGGCGAATGAGATTTTCGATAGAATTAAACATATTTATCCTACGGCCATAGCAAGTTCATTATAGGGAAAAGCAAACAAGGCAAGTGTTTGTCGGAAAAGATGCGAAAAGTCATGCAAAGTAAAATAGCACCTCCAGCAAGTCTTTTTCAAGACGTTCTTTCAACTGAGGCATAGATGATGTTCCTCCAGAAAGCTGCAGAAAGTAGTAAATGAAAATCCAATCAGGCTAACATGATCCAGTTACATAGTAATAATTAACTGGGAAAGGAACAGATGTAATAGGTCAAAACACAGTATCATATTCAGTGAAATTAATGCCACTTAGCATGAGGAGCGTGGTTACATAACAAGGATTAACAAGCCCTACCAAATTTTAACCCACACTTTGAGGGCTTGTGCTATAGAACACCGAGCAAAATCAAAAGTTCATCTGTTCTTTTAGGTTTACATGGAGTAACGAAATGAAGCAACCAAATTTCAGAATTATTACACAGATTGACTATCTTAAAATCGAAGTTGATAGTCCAATTGTCTCTTCTAATTGAGAAAAAAGCAATGACCGGTGACTGATCACCAACCAGACGTACGGATGTCAAGCAAGATATGAGAAAGTGACAACTGGTATTTTCTGTTTCTGAATTAAAACCGTCAACGCTGTGCTCTCATAACATGTCACCGATCATAGCTGATGTTTAATCTTCTTTCACAAGTATACACATCATTGATACAAACACTATCATGCTATGCAGCGATGCAGGTGTGCGTCTGCGGTGCGGCGTACTTATTTTTATCTTTTTACATTACTTGTAACATATTTATACATTATGTTTTGTAGGACAAATACTCATATATAAGTAACTTTTCAAATCAGTCAAGGGTGCTAAATAAGTTTGATCTATCAAAGGCAATAAAAAATTAAGTCAAAACTAAACCTGTGATTTTTTGGGTTCAATTAAAGTTTTTGGAATCAACAGTAAATTTTGACTTAATTTCTCAATTAAATACCTCTGTCTCTTTTTATTTGTCCTATGAAATAGTACTTACTTTTCCACTTCACTTCCCTCTGTAAGCTTTCAAAATTGTTACCTTTTCACTTCCCAAGAAAAGTACCACATGATACATATGTAAATCTAACAAGTCAAAAGCATCTCCTTAATCCGCGTGAAAAGTCAAGTATGACTGTAGGAGACGTATGCGACAAAGTAAATCTCAAAAGTTGAGCGGTGAAATAGGGTTTGTGAAGTTAAAATGTAATTTCTTTTGTTTTGACCGGGTTCGAGAGAACCTGAAGATGAGTAAGACTAGAGACGGAAGAAAAAGACACGATCTAGATCCTGCATATCGCTCCATCTAAGCAGAGAAGTAAAAAAAGGGGGTTGGGAGGGGGGGTTTATGTAGGTTGAGGAGGATATGATACTCGTGAGAAATAGTGCGAGACAATTAAAAGGACATCATCTCCACCTTCATCAACAGGGGCGTTAGTCTTTTCATCCATAGTTGAAGGAAAGCTGGACGCGGGGGATCTGTTGCAAGTTACGACACACCCCTAAGGCCCTAACAACAGGGGGAAATGCATTTAGCCTATAATCATCATGTATACTAAAAAAATAAATAATGGTCAAAAATTCTTTTCTTTTGAGAGAATTTCCAGAAATTCTTATGTAAGTTTTGGTGTATCAATTGTATGTAGTTAAATTACTAGCTTATTTTGTAATTTGGTACTAATATTTCTTATATTTTTCCGCCCACAGTGAAAATAAGTAAATTTTATTTAAGCCCCATTAGAGCTCCTTTTAGTTAGACTCCACACATTACAAGCCTAATAGTGTTTGAATCCTAATTGTCTCTGCGGTTATTGTTTATGGAGAAAGATACTTATGGAAAAGACGTTGATGATGATGAAATAATGTTGGGATCCAGAGGTGAAGGTGAGAATGACAGACAGTCACAATGTCTTCGTGGTGACAGGATTCTCGACATCAATGCCTCCAGCAAGATAAAATAGTAATTTTCCTTCAAAAATCACGACGATCACACCAAGTCGCACCGAATGCACGGTGCATCACCTCCTAGACGCACTGTGTTTCATATGTGAAAAGACACACCAGTTCATCCTTAGAATGGTCGATGTGACAAAAGAAAATAAAACCAATTATGGATGATTGTGTCAGGAGAATAAGCATAAAATGTTCTGCAAAAAAAACATAAAATAGAAAAAGGTAAGTAGAGTCGATTAAATAATAACTTTACCAAGATATTGCTGTAGAGCTCTCTCCGAATATCCACATCAGACTTGTCAATGCTATCCAAAACCTACATAAATTCAAGAGGTAAAATTTGATGGAAATGTTAAATCCGTCAACCTCCAAAACTGTATTTTGTTTGTTCAAGGACAAAGTAATTTACCATTTGTGGCAGGCCACGGACAGAAGACACCGACTCTGCAACAGCTTTCATTCCTGGGATGGTCTGAGAAGAAATCACCGGTGGTATGTATAAGGGTGTTGCTAATATATTGATCAAAAAAAAAAAAAAAAAAAAAAAAAAAAAAAAAAAAAAAAAAAAAAAAACTGGAAACTAAAGTAGTCTTCAGTCTTCACTGAATCATCAGTGAAGATCACTGAAGCAGACACTAATGAGCCGACTGTCCAGGGTAGGTCTGCATAATCAATCACTGAAACTTAAAACACGACCAACGACACTTTTCACTCATTTTATGGGATTAGTCAGATAAAATTTACTACTACAGATAGTATATCTCCCTTGAAGCACTCATTTGCTAACATCACAAACGGTTCTCTGTTAACGTTTTAACATCCATAAAGAAAAAATGGGAAAGACAGAAGGCAACCTCATAAACAAATGACTAACTTCCAACCTCGTAAAGTAGAGTATTCTTACTTTATTTGGTACAACAATATTATAATGTTTATGATTTTGTTTGCCTTTTTCGTCTCCTCTCCACTAGATTGATAGAGCTTAGTCACTCAGGCAACATCTCTTCCAATTTCATCCCTTCTATAAAGTTAATATTGCATGGTAAGACATTTTTATTTATTGTTTGAAATGATAATAATTTCTAGCTGAAATTTCCTAAAAACGATTTCTGTAAATCATGGATCACAAACCAAAACTTGAATTTCCTACATGTCTCTACATAATGTATCAGACTATCAGCATGTGTGTACAATCACACAATATTAAGTGAATTACTAAACATTACTTTATACCATAATCTATTCGGTTATCTTAGTATGGGAACTTCAAAGTTTTTGAAAATCACTTTGTTGTTCTGACTTCTGATAACTAACAAAAATATTTTTACTCCATAGACAAGGTACAGTTAGAGACAAGGATGGACGGTCAAAAGCTTGTTAATGTTTTGGTAGTTCAACCTCGCTAAAATACAATAGAATCAAGTTCAAAGATATTAAATCCTCACCAGCTCAGCTAGTCTATAACATAGCTACAATATTCTGCCGGTTCGAGCTCTGCTAGTTTATACCCTACCTAAAATACCGTACTGACTGAAAGCATATTGTCATAAACAACATCACTTTACCCTACATCAGAATCCAAATATTGGAGATAATTACCAAAAGAGCGTTTCTCTCACTTCCATTGCATTCACCGTTCACCAATGGGTCCAGCCTTTTCAGGATTGTCCATTACAAAAAATTGATAGGGTCATCTTAGATTTACGTCCTTGCAGTGGAGGTGTCTCAGCAATTTACCCCCTCTTGTTACAAATGTTGCTTTCTGTTGAGTTTGTATACCATAAGTTAGTTACCACCATAGGGCCCTAACGACCAGGGCATAAAGTGAAAATTACTCGATTCAATAAACCCAAATTGTTTCATTGGTATGTTTCTTAAAGGTTGTACGTTGAAATTTAAAACCACAAGCCAGTAGATCAAAACGTAAGAGGTGGAATATCAATATGCACAGTTTTGAGTTCATTAGTAATTGTTCACACGTCACGGTGAATTCATGTGTAAACCTTTTACAACAATATTTACTATTAAGCTCAACAAACAATTTGTGGTTAACTCGTATGATTAATATGTTTAGCACAGAGCCACTCTCAATTTGTGGTTAACTTGTATGATTAATATGCTGTCGTCTACATTGATTGGATTGAAAGAAAAGTTTGATCAGTGTCAGAAAGGACTATGAAAATCTAATTATCTTAGCTTCAATAAACTAACCTGAACCAAAGATGGATTAAACAAAATATCAGGTATCTTGAACCTGTCAGCTCCAATTTCTATCGTCCTGGTTATGCACAAAAAAGATGGTCAGGGTTGAAAAGAATGACAGAGCTAGAAGAACAATAGGAATAAAAGCGCACTGTTATGTGAAATGAACCAGTGGATGTAACCAAACTTATCAATGGATTGTTGTTTTGGTGTTACAGGGACTTGTCATTATATTGAAAAGTTGTTGATCTGATAGTTACGGTACATTCATAGTCTAGTTATGTTTCCCCTCCAAACAAATAAAAAAGAGTGTTAATGAGGTAAATGCCTTTGTTTGTTTATCCGGTACGTTAATATATAGAAGTATATGCATGGCAGTTTCATAAATTGGCAAGTGTGCAAGATTACGCTTGGTTTTATTTGTCCACTATTCTTGACAACGGAACAATCTGTTCAAACTTTTAAATACTGTTCTTTTTTATTTGCCTTTCAATAAATCAACAATATCATTAACGAGTTTCAAAATCAGATTTCAAAATTTTTCAGTTGAAAAGTAGTTACTCTAAAGGAACAAGACACATGAGTGCCTAGATTCTTTTAGCAGCAAATAATTTCTCCTCCTTAGCCCGGACCACAACACGCAAAAGGGCTAAGCACATCACCCCCACAGCCACCAAACATGAACCCCACCACCACTACACTTCATACGGACAACTGCCACCACAAACAAAACCAAGTGACACCACCAAACTCAAATCAAGCACCAGTCCCACCACCAGGACACCACAAATTGGCCTCATCAATAATACACCCAAAACTGATCACCACAAACATAACAAAGATCAAGCACCACAACCACCACACCCCTAGCCTATGAGACGGACTTGCCTTTTGGTTGATCTTTCGGTAAAAAATGCCCTTGATTCCAATAGTTTCCTTAAGATTTTCAGATAAAATTTAGATAGTTAGCATATAACCTGACACTAAGAGGAATTCATTGCCATCGTCATGCTCTAATTTGATGTCTTCGAACAATTTAATGGAAAACTTGAAGGAAACACATACGTGGAGCAAGAGTGATGTTTATAACCTAACAACATAAGATCTCCTGTTCTAAAAATTAAACACGCGGTATCTTGTCAATATTTATGTTCCAACTCCTAGTTATGGATGATTGGGTAGTCGACTTTTACAAAAGTAATATTGGAGCTTTGAATAAAGGAGGTATAATGATTTATGGAACTCATAAATTCTACCATCTTTATGGTTATTGTAGTAACTCTAATTCAAGCAAGTATTTTGGGTAAACAATTGAAGTTGCATGTCAGCTATTTTGAAAAATAATATAGTTGAAGTACTTTGGGGTTTTATTAATTCTCGTACAAATAGGTGCTGAACCTTTTCTCGTGCATGTCTTTTTCTCCATTTGGTTTCTGATTGTGTGGTAGTCCAATATTTGAATTGTGATAAAGAATATTTTTTGTGCAAATCTAATTTATGGAACCTACTATGGTGTTTCCTCTAGCTTAGACGTGGAGCAACTGGGGAATGGTATCCTTATCGAAGTATGTTAAGACGGGCTAATAACTTGTTGATTGAAGTACCCACTACAGGAGCAATTTCTTTTTCCTTTAGTGACCTGCAAAACTAGCCATATATTTTGCAAATTGCAATAATAAGGTTGCATTTGTTGGTATACAACTGAGAATCAGTTAATGCAGAAAGGCACTGTTGAGGAATTGAAGGAGAATATCTTGGTAATAGGATTGACTCAAAACCCAGTACTGATAAACTTGATTTGAATTATAAAAAATTAGAAAAGGATGTTGGTTTTGATCATAAACATTGCATTCCAAAGAATGCAGTTGAAACTCTGCGAACAGGCTCTATTATTTCTGCTTGATGATGTGCTCACTCTTTCAGTTCAAAATTAACAGTGGTACAGTTCGATTAACTTGGTTTATTAGAAACATACTGTTACTGTCATATAATGGAAACTTCTATTTGGCATGACATGAACTTAATATTTTCTTAAGAGGAACTATTTGAAGGAGTGAATGTCAGTATCACATCTTTGTCATATCAAAGGTAATATACAGACATACAGTGCAATATTTGGAAGAAATAATATGAGAAATTTCTAGAATATTTTAAGTTGAACACCAGTGTCATCCCTATTTGAAAAGCAATTGAGTTTCATTACATTAACCATCAAAGCTCAAATGTGGAAGTCGAAGCTAAGAAAGGCAAACCATGAAACTAAGATTAAATGACAACAGCAACAAATGAAACATTTGAGACCCTATTCAGTGGACCATCTTAAGTTATAAAAATGCATTACACTTACTGCCCGTCAGGAAGTTCATAGGATGCCGTTGGTATGTTCACGTGCGCTTTCTCTGGAAAAACAGAATGGAATGCATTTAAATGTAATTGCCTCTGGACTCCATTGATCAAAATAACATCCATTTACCAAATAGATAGTACTTATTGAGCATTAAGTGCACAAGAGTGTTAAAACAACAGCAATTCAGTTTCCATGTAGCTAAAGCTTGCGGGTATTGTACGCTATTCTAGCTCCTAATAACACTCCTTCCACGTTGTAGTGACTGCCACCCAAGAGAAAAGGTATTAGACCTAGGGGACTTGCTCTAGGAAACTTCAGCCTATTAAAGGTCTAAATAAGGTTGCCTTGACCGGGTGCGACTGCGGGTGTCATGTCGAGTACCGGATTAGTTCCCTAGTGGAAATTCAGGATTCGGGGACTCGGCTAAAAGGTGTCCAAATTTAGGACTCTGGTGCGGCGATATTGCGTCATTGCAATTATTTACATAGTATGTGTTTATGTTCACAACTAAACCTAAACCAAAATTATTATTTTGACCCAAAAAGCGACTGGAGTATTCGTGATTCGTCAATCGATAAGAAAGAGGAGCATGTCAGTGAGTATGGTAACGGGATTCAGATGAGGACAACTTTGAACAAGGAGAAGGAAGGAGGCAAGGGAAAGAAGAAAACCGAAATCAACTACCTATCTGACCATGATTTGAAACATGGACCTTTGGATGGGCAGATGTGTCATACACTAAAAAAGTTCATTTGAAAATGACCAAGGTTTGAAACTCATAGCCAACAATGCTAAAATTGTTTTAAGCCTTCCTCTTCATTTCTGCTTCATGACAAAATGGATTATGCTATTAGAGAAATTACCCAACAACTCAGAGATCCACCTGGTCAAATAGCTTCTGCTTCAACAAGAGAGTTCTTTATCCAAACTATATTAAACAGCGTCAAATTTAGATTAATGACAACAGCCAGAGGTAGCAAAGAAACACAAACCTTCATAAGGAGAGTCTGGCACTCTGCACACGCATTCCTTAATATCACTGACGATCACCCTCTAGAAAAATAGAATAACACAGTTAAATGAGTTAAGTGATAAGCAAACTGGAGAAATTATCACAAGCGACATACCTTAGAGTATAATTTATAGGTTTCTGTTGTATTTGGAAAATCTAGGTCCACTGTCTGAAAAAATCAGATTAGCAAACTCTTAGTGATGGAAATGTTTGGCAACCAAGCTCAGCAAATGCTTTCATTTAAATACCAGGTGGAAATAGCAATAAACTTTCATGGATAAGGAACAGAAGACTTCCATTATAGATCCCCGAACAAAAATATTCTAGACAGAATACTCTAGACATGAAGTAATGTGCCACCATCTATGCATCTTCAGCCATTTTACAGAGCTGAAGTTCTCACTAAAGTAGAGTAAAATATAATTGTCATGGAATACTAATAGCCATTGACTTGATTTTAAAAGGCAGCATGACTTGAGAGAAAAGTCAAAGTATCTACCCCACTGACCAAACTAAATACAATTACCAAGTCCTATTATTAAGATGACAGCCATGACTTATTTCATTTAGCACCAACAGGGGAATAGCTGGAAGCATAGAAAAGGACCCACCTATGTAGCACCGAAACGGGGACGGGAACGAGACGAAACAGGGACGGGAACGCCGGAACGGCGATTTTCAAAAAAATAGGAGACGAAACGCCGGGGGAACGGCAATTTTTTAATATATACAAATATATATTTATAAATTAACATAAATTTCTATTTATTAACATTTTATATAATGTATATAACACATAAATATGACTTATTTCTTTTAAAAAAAATATGTCTTATTAAATAAGCCCCACTCTTTGTGCTTTACTTATGTAACATAGAAGCCCAAATAAAAGAAGTTGACAGAAATTCATTAGGGCTTCTATGAGGAATGTCATTTTTGTAAAAAAAAACATGGGTAATATAGTGAAAATAGGCAAGTGAAGTGGGGTTTGTTTTCTTCTCCAACATCGTTTAGAAGCTGTTGTTACAGCCATGGCCGCCGCACTCCTTCAAACTTCAACGTTTTGTCTTCTCCTTCTTGCTGTGAGAGACGATGCGGCAAAATCCGATACTCCCGTCGCCGAACAGCCATCCTTTCCGAGGATCTGGTGGAGATGGAAGTCGCCTGAGTCCTGACGCCGTCGATCTCGTGGAGGTCGAATTCACCTGATGTCCTGAAGGCCGCCGAGAGGTCAGTCGATCTCCTGAAAGTCGGCTACGGAGGTTCCCTAGGCGTTCCGGAAAGCTGAAACGCGTCCCGACGCCGTTCCCCTCAAGTTCCGAAACTTCAGTTTTTCCGGGGACGCCACCTGTCGCTCCGGGAACGTTCCGCGCCGTTCCGGCGTTCCGGACGGGAACGAAACGGGGACGACAGCCTATATGGCGTTCCGGTGCTTCATAGGGACCCAGAGCACAGATAAGTTTTCACGGCATGTAGCTTTGAAACAGGAAGTTTACGTAGTGGCCACAAAGGAAGACATCATAAGACCAAAGAAATAGGCACTAGGGGCAAAGAACCCCAACAAGAACACTAAATAGTGAAAGTGTACAAGTTTAGGAAGAAACAGATACCATTATAAATAGCAACTGATGAAAAGATATTTGAAGGAATTTTTCACCCAAATAGGCCTGTTTAGGCCGAAAAACCCTGAAATAATCCCATTTGGGACATAATACCGAGATAGGCTCGTTTAGAAACAGATATTTGGAATATTGGTTTCAATCCTTAAAACCGAGACTCCCAAGTCTCGGTTCTTATCTTCCAAAGGCCCAACAAAAACCAACTCTCTGACTATTGGTTTCAATTTAAATGAGACTGGAAGTCTTGGTTCCATTGTTCCAACAGCCCCAGCTATCTGGATTACCTAATCAGATCTACAATCTAAGTTCGTCGCATAACCGAATTCGTTGAGAGAGAGAGAGAGACTTTTTCATCTGAGGGTCAGGTCGCCGGAAATTTTTGTCAGCATTACAGAAAATATAGAGTAGGGTAGTGAGGGAGTTGTTGAAAAAGAAAAGATCGATACTTTAAATATAAGCATAAAACCGATACATAAACTATCGGTTTTTAATAGAGTAAAACCGCTACTCGCTTTTATCAGGTTGTTGGGAAGACCTGTCCAAGACCTGGAGTCTCTGTTTTAAAGCTTTAAACCGATGCTCCAAGACCAAGTCTCTGTTTCTAAACGATCCTATTCGGTATTATGCCCTAGATGGGGATTTATTTCGGTTTTTTCCGGTCCAAACAGGTCTATTTGAGTGGAAAGTTCATCTTTACAGTACCTTGCTTGCTATAAATTAACGAATATAAAGCATAGACCATAGCACTAATCCATATAGGTCAAAGATGGGGTTGTATTGACAATTAATGAAAAACTATGATGGCATAAACAGTCAATACCCGACAGAGGCAAACTCAGCTGTGGCTAGTGCTGGTTTTATAAACACAATGCGATGAATGAAAAGTGCCAAGTCTATGTCAGAGAAATACTTCCTTCAAACATGGAAACCATAGCACCTCCAGATACGAAAATCTATAGAAGCACAAATACAAGGACGTACCTGAAACTCTCCAGGGCGTATTTCCTTTCTTTTGAATGAATATCTAGGCTTTATCTGAACCAGAAACAATGTAAGCTAACAGATTAAATACAATTTTTTGTGAATAATCTCCTTGAAATTCTCAAACAATGGAAACTCACGGTGCAGCCTTTGCTTTCCACGCTTTTCATCAAGCATTCAGTAAGAAGTTCTCCACCAATTGCGGAGGATTGCACAGCCTACACCACAACATAAGGGAACTGCAAAATCATACCTTATCCCTTTGCAGCTAATAATACAAATACTTGCCGGCTACAGTTTCAAATATAGTTTGAGAAGTTTCACACTGAGCTTATTCTTTTGGATTTTGTTCGTAAACCTCTCTAGTACTCCAGCCACACTACAAATTTAGGTTTCAACAAGACCATTGCAACCTAATTTTGGACTCGTGGATTCCTAGATCCTATGAGTAAAGTCAATTTCGTTTTTCTTATTCATTCTTGAGATTAACAATTGCCCCAACAATTAAGAAATGGACCAAGTTGGTGAAAGACTTTCATCTCTCAGTCAAGAATCAATTAGAAGTCAATATATCCAATTATTGGAGTACCAGGTACTTAGAGGAAGTAATATGCATGTTTGCAGACCTAAATTCTGTATACCAGATCTGACAAAAGACATCGTCGTTGCTGTTACAACCAATGTCTTTAAAAACTTTTGATCAATAAAATAAACATTTCATATTGGTTATTTATTATCTGAACAAAGTTCCACAGCGCAAATTTCTGGATCTAGCTCATCGACAAAGCATACATAATTTATATATCCATGGAAACAGTTGAGAAGATATATCTGCTGTGTTAAGAGGACTACCTTGTGGAGAACAAATCCATCATATACAGGGGCAATGGTAGTTGATCCACCACCACTGCATTAGTTTGCACAAATGGAGAAAACTGCGGTTAGTCTCAACTCAACAGTTTTTCAAGAAATGTTTAGTAACAAGTTATTAAGACGTGTAAAAACAACACAAGCAAGTTCCAATCCTGCAAATGTACGAGTTTTCTTCAACAAGATTGTTTCAATCTTCACACTACAGTCTAAATGCAATATACGGACATATTAGAAAAGGAGGAGATAAAGTAGAGGCTGCAACGAGCTGGGTGAGTTTCCAGTAACCATGTAAATGATTCATAATTGGTAGGTGCTCTATAAACTCCTACCTATCGACAACCACAGAAGTCGGCCTTCCAAATGCAAAAGATGTGAGAACCTGACAAACAAAGTATTACGATTATGCATATCACATCAAGGACTAAAATTATTTAGGCAAATGGAGAAAATAAAGTAGATAAATCAACAAATTCATCAATCTGAACTAAGAATCTGTTGTTCGATAAAAGAGTCAAAGGGAGAATGAGAAACATACAGCATTCTTCGCTAAAAACAGAGCAGGAACTTGGAATTTTTCAAACATAAGCTCTGCTGACCTGTCAGATACGCAACAAATTTGTTTCTAAATGTAAATAATTATGCTACTGAACAGAATAGCATGAGAGCAATGTTATAGTCAGAACTTAAGTACTCCAACTTTTTCCTTTATCCATAAGAAGCATAAATTCCAATAAGAGAATTCAAGAGTTTGGCACTATGAGCACTTTACTCCAATGTATCGCATCACGTCATCACAGTGCACATATCCTTAAATACCAGTTTGATGCTTGCAATGTCATAACCGAATCTTCAAGAAGTCTACTAAAGAACATTCTCAGTTCTACAAGTCTATAAATCTGACAGCCAGAAGGACAAAATAGTATAGCATAATGTTTCATAGGTAATAGAATTCACTATAAGGAAGGAGATGGATGGATATATAACATGATAATAACCTCAACAGGGAATAAAATAAGGCTTATAGAGATAAAAGCACTTCCTCAGCCTAAAAAGAGCAAAATCCAAGACATCCAACAAACGGTCAATGTAGCTCAAAGGAACGGACAAGCCCACCGCACAGTAAAGCAAATACCATGATTATAAGCACATGAATATTGCCTTCAATAACAATTCCGCTCCCACATCACCTTGTGAGATTCAAAGAAATTACCCTTCCCTGTTCCAGCTACATTTTGTCATACGAACACCCATTATAGAAATTAAGAATTCTGGCACTCGAAGGAACAACCAGTAAACTCCAAGAGTAGACAGAATCAGCCTCCAAAAGACCAAACAATTGGTCGACGAAGTAAGAAATGAGCAATCCTCAAGTCAGCTTCACACTCTACCAATAAGCTAATCTATTGTTTTCCCAAACCAAATTCTCAAACTTATTGAACGAACTCGTACAAGCCAAACAAATCAAATGAGGTGACCAACCGGCTAACATCTGCCCCACAGCCAACAAAACTAAAACTCAGAACCATGCCATTCACATATGCAACGATACAAAAAGATTGTAGTTACCAATTGCAGTAGCTAATTGATAAAAATATGAAGCAAATACAACAAATAACAAATAGTGTCCTGTAGATCATCAACGTGTTGATCAAAATACACCCCAAAGGACTAAGGCTCTCCCATTTCCTTCCCAAACGAACCTGAGACTTCCTCAAATTATCACCATGAACACCTCTACCTGAAATCATTTTAGAAGCATCCATGATGATGCACAATAGAGGAGCAAAATGATATCGTTGCCTCACGTCCCTAAAATATTGAAGCAAACCCGGGTATTCTGTTAAACAAAACAGGAAGGCAAGCCACAAGATGCAAAATCTAATCTAAAGACGCCAACAACCACTAAATCCAGCTAATTTAATTTTAATAACAAATTGCTTCACATTTGTGGCACAAATAATAAACTTTGACAGACAAGGTCACATCCAGAAGTGTCTCTGGTTCCAGATTATCACACCTGGTTCTCAGTGTAATGGAGCTAGTTAAAACCAAACAAATCGTCAAGCACGCCATTGATCCCCTCAATGGTCTCACAAAATTACAGTATATCACTTCAAAGCTCAATTACAGTATATCACTCCAAAGCTCGTTATAATTCTTAAACCTGTATTGAGACTGCTCATGCTGCCTATCTCTACCCCCACCCCTCACACAAAAACCATGTCCATGAAAATGGCAAATCTGGTAGCTCTAACTCACCAACGAACTCCAAGAAAAATGCATAGCCCAGTGGAACTGTGAACTTTCTGCTTGATGAAAAAGGTATGACCGTAGACCTCCCCCCCCCCACCCCAATTGAAAGGTGTCAAAAGCCACCATTACAATCGAATTAAGAGTGAGAGAGAGAGTGAGAGAGAGAGAGAAGCCTGCAACAGTCTAAAAAACAAATCCATAATGCAACCCATTGACTACCAAGGCACAAAACAGTGAAATCAATTATACTGTAATCCTCCTCCTTTATGACCATAAACGCTTCCTATTATGTGCTAAAGGTGTAAAAAACAACTCCATAATGCAACCCGTTAACCAGACCTCCGCATCATTACCAGAGCACAAACAGTGAAATCATTTATCCCGCAATTAACCTCCTTCATGACCATAAACCATTCCCATTCTGCGCTAGGATGTGACCTTACCAACCTGAAAGCAACGTTAAGTCAAAAGTCAGCCAAGGTCCCCGGACTCTTCAATCTTGGCACCATATCCACGTCGGATATGATCCTCGCGGATAATGGTACGGAATATGTGGCGAACCTGTCCTCCATCCATCCGGCACTCAGATAGCAAATGGGTGCTTCAGTTCCTTCTTTCCCGTGCCTCCTTCATTTTATCATCTTCGCCTTGTTTGAAGTTTTCGTTGAGGTTGAGGTCATCTAAATCTCACTGACCGTCCTCTAACCTCAATGACACATTCCTCTTTCTTATTGATTGATGAGTCGCAAACACTCAAGTCATTTTTGGGTCTAAATAAATAATCGTTCAAGTTTAGGTTTAGTTTACGAACATAAATTTATAATATGTAAATAATCGCAATGGAACAATGTCCCTTCACCCATTTCCACAATTTAAACACTTTTTTGCCGAGTCCCCGAATCCCAAATCCAGTTCTTGACATACTAACCGCACCCAAGTCAAGGTAAGAAGGGGAAATAAATGAGGAAAGAATGATTTGAAGAAGGAATGCATCACCTGTCAAGGGTTTTAATTGATTTTCAGTAATTTTAAAAATTGATCTGATTTTCAGTAATTTTAAAAATTGATCTGATTTTCAGACATTTGGTAGGATACTTTGTTTCCTTTCTAGTCGACATTCTCATCTATAATAAGTCCTTCTGCCATCCAGAGTGATTCATTGAAAATGTTCGAGTTTGCTCCGGCATCATAAACTAGGTCAAAATCAACTAAACCATTCCTGAGCATGTGAAATCTCTGATAGTGAGATCTTCCCCTATTAAACTAACTTGCGGTCCATTAACCACTCCCCAGATGTTACCATCACCTCCACTTGAGCATGGTAGTTGGACCGCATGTATCCCAAGTGTCGTCAACCTCCCCCCCCCCCCCCCCCCCACCCTCATTGGCTCTAGTTATCTAAGATAATGCAAATAGAGCTATAAAATGCACTAAGCAGCCCTGATATAGCATCTGACGTTGATGGATTAAATGAGCAACCAATTTCTTCTACATCTTCATGGAATTCAGGCAGAAAATAAATGTCTAAAGAATTTTTGGATGCCTCAAGGATTTTTCTTCCAGTGTTGAATGCCTCAAGAATTTTGCGATAGAATTGTACTCCCAAAGATAATAAGTGGCACTGAAATACGAGAAACAAGAGCCTAACATGGGACACAAATACACAAAGCTGAACTGGAAACAAATAAACTAAGGCTAACTATTTTTGCTATCATAATTAAGAAACTTCCAGTCTTTGATCTCTCTCTATCCTATTTTGATTGGAAGGCTTCCTGACATCCACTTGCTCCCTGTTTTTCCTTCTTTAATTGTTGTATATGTAATTTACTTGCTCCTTGTCTTTGATACTCCATTCTCAATAAATTGATATAGCTATCTATTTCAGTTTTTCGACCATTATAAGACAACCCTGAAAATTCCCGAACTCCAGCATCTTATCAGCAGCAAATGGCGACATAAAAATAGCGGAATGCACTGTACAAGTTCTAGCATGGCTCGTTCACAGATGAATGCTGAAACACTGTGCACTTGTTTACAAGACTCAGTTGCTCCACCTCCTTATCTTGTTCCACCGTTCTTTACCACCTATATCAAGTCAAAGCACTGATCATTTGTACCATAAAAATAGGAGCAACCTTAGCAACATCCCCCTGAGTTAGCTAGCAAGTTGTAGCCAGATGTTGTTTCCCTTCGCATCATCTGACATACAGGCTAACCCACTCCTTCAACACCATTCCTTATATCCTTTTTGTTGCAATCTTCAACAATAAACACCACCAAAAAGCCATACAAGCCCAAATCATTTGTCAACATAGCCAGATAACAATAGGAAAGCAGACTTAACTTGCGAACCACCTAGCTAGGAGCACCAACATCAATTTGATAAATCCGAAAAGCCTGGCATCCATGTCACTTTGACTTAGAACTTGAGCTTCTCACAGAAATTTACAAATGAATTATGCCAATTGCCATTAACACCTGATCATGAATCGTGATTAAACTATTTTGCCTTTCTTGTTTGACAGCAAAAACTCCTTCATTGATGCTAATAGTTAGTTTCTATCACTATTTCCCAGGCCTCCCATGTGATATTATATAAACATTGATTTTGTTTGATGCTTTTGATATTACAACTCTTTTGATTCTAATTCGACTATTCCTGAATAGATAAACCCCACACCAAAAAAAAAAAAAAAAAAAAAAAAAAAAATCATCTATACAACCCTCCGTTGTCAGCTTCAAATCTCTAAATGCCCCAAACTATGACATATTCTAATGTGAGTGCTTGTTTTTGGGAAAGTAAATTAATCAAACAGACCGAGTATTCAACTAGCACAAGCACCTATGTACAGACAAATTACAGACAAGATTATTACGTAGTAGCATTGTGCTAAAATCAGCATGTAAGAAGTCGTGAAAAAACTATCACTGTTTGAAGAAAATAAATAAAGAGCATAGTAATGTGTCGTCAAACCCAAAAAAAAAAAAAAAAAAGAGTGATCGCCGCATTCTTACTTCTCTCTTTGTTGTCGACTGTTTGAGGATGGTTCAGCAAGTAGCATTGGGTGCTCTTTGGGGTCCATCAAAAGACATTTCCTAGGATAAACAATGGCGTAAATAGTTAGCTCAAGAAAGACATACCAAAGGCGAATAAGGTGACTAAAAATAGAATCCATAAGATAAAAGAAAGATGCCCAAGTTCTTGTGAAGCTGCAGCAAACATCACCAGTCGTTTGTGTGTTTGTACAAATGCTTAAATTCTCAAACCAGGAGATTGATAGATGGCACTAAACTATACTTAGAATTTTCACACAATTGCGAGAAATAGCAAAAGAAAAGGAAGACGCTATAATATGATCACCAAAGCATACATGTATCATGAGTGACATTGTTTCCACATTAAAAGATGGCACTAAAATATACTGGGAACTATAAAAATACCAGTAGCACTTCCATGCAGTACATCCCATGACACTTACAATTTACAGACAAGGGATGAGGTTCTGTGCAAAAAAGGCGTTAATATACATGCAACTATGTAACAAAAGGTCCAAAGAACAAGGTTTGTAAGATTCATTTCATTTCTTTTTTCCTTCTCAGGTAGATTATAGTATAATGTTAATTTTCACGTGTGTGATCACTGGAGGACAGAGAAAGCAAGAGAGACCTACATAAGCTGTTCACACAATTCAAAGATGTGTGACAGAGAATTCAGGGTAACTAGTAGACATCATATCGATAAGAAAACACACTGGTGATGAGATGAGGGCCAGAGATTCAAAACACTGAGGAAGAAATTAATTGTCAAAACTGGTGAGCTCACACCACGATTGACACAAGGCATCCTGAAGAGTAATGAAAATCGTAACTACCATGCGGTTGGCAGAAGGTACAGCCTAAAGAGAATGAAGATTCCAATTCTGAAATAAGTTACTCATTTACTGATTTCCAATATAGTTCACAAACAACAAATTTAAATGACTTGTACAAGGAAATTTTTATCATGTTAACAGTCATCATTTTTGGTCAAAGGGAGTAGTTCCACATTCATAGAGGTATTTTAAGCCAAAGAGAACCTGGGAAATCTACAGAAGTGTCTAATGAGATTGGTCTGATTGTGCTTGTCAATCTTATAAAACATAACTTTCAAGATCTGACGCACTAATCCAGCAACAAGCTTCTGAGATAGGATGCATCTTACCTCAATGCATGGTCACATATGCTCTCAACTGAATCCCAGTCAACAATAATTCCGTCCTTTATGGGTGAAAGCACCTGATGAGATTACATAATTTAGGATCAACACCTACAAGGTTGAACTAACAGAATAATCCCATGATCCCTTATTAAGGTAACCAACAAACTGACCTCCATATCATCCCGGCGGTATCCTAAAGCTTGAGTTCCTACATGTATTTTACGTTCTCTCTTACAATCTCGCACAGACTCAGAGTTACTGTCAGGATTATCAGGGCCATCCACATCCATGTGATCAATTAATCCAACAACCTAAGATGTCAATCAAAAGCAGATAACGATAAAATCTTTAGGAGCTCATAACTGAGAGCTATTATAAACAAGAACGAAATGCAGGCGCACTGTTGAAAGTAGATACAAATAGTTGACTCCACCATTTGTGTCGAAAACACAGGATAGAATATTCAATCTGCAAGGGAATCAAAAGTGGATATAGTTCCCTGGTTGCAACTTTTTCCATATCAATTCTAATGACTATAAACTAACACATGCCTGTGCCAAAAAGATTTTCAACTAATAGAAAGGACCTTTCAAATTTTATAGATTCAGCACTTAATTTATAAATTATCGAGCAAACTTGACTTATCTACCTTGTTCTGTATACATATACATACATACATATATATATATATATGAAAGTCCATATGAATACCTCCCTCCTCCCTCCCTCTTCATGTCAAATTTACAGACAACTCCCTGGAAATGAAGACTGCATCCAAAAATTGCTACCCCCGCCATGCAAAGGCATTCAACCTTTTACAAATAGCATTATATAAAACTCCTTAGAATAGATTAGCTTAACACTTGAGATGAAATCTTCTATGCACTCTAACAAATCAGTCTAACATATTTATTAGCTAAACCACCTACTTCTGGAATCTGGATACAGTGTCACGAAGGATGCTACAATTCCTTTTGAAACCCACCATTCTAGAATGTCTCTCATCGTCTTAGTTAAGTCACCCTGAACAACCTGCCGGTATTAGCATTATCGGAAAGTCCTTTCAATCGATTAAAACACATCAAATAAAATCTTCTAAACATTCTCTAACAGGAATACAGCATGCTCTAACAGACTAACTAGTCTAGAATCATTTATTTTTTCAACCATCATTCTGCTCAATTAGTATCATAGGAGAGGCGACAACTCTTTCCAAAACCAACCATTCTAGGATTCTCACTGTCTCAAACAAGAAGACAAAGAAACAAATTACATGAAAAATGAGTAGCTAGCTCTCCAATATTTTGGTTGTCCTTTTCTCGTATCTATAAACTCACCAATACTAGTAAACTAAGCTTACAACACAATGTCCCAAGTAAATTATCATTTTAAAGATGGCGTTACGAAGGGTATTCAAAGCTACTCTAGAGTCTAAAACTACTCCCTCCATCCTATGATAAGTGTCCACTTTTCTATTTTTGGGATGTCCCATCGTCCACTTCCATTTTTCATGTTTGAAACTGGATATATCGATAAGAATGTCCAATAGAAAGTAAGTAATAGTTGCGTTACTCTCATAAGTTATTTGTCTGTTCGTACCATGTGGTGAATTAAGTCAAGCCCATGCATATACACTATAACAAGTGACAATTCAAAGCAACATTTTTTTTCCTTCATTGCAAACCTCATGGATAACTTAAACACTAAGGCTCTGTTTGGTTGGCAGTAAAATGTTTTACAAGGGAAAATATTCTACGTGTAATATATTTTGTGTGAAAAAGTTTTCTCTGCAATTATTTTCTCGTGTTTGGTTGACTCTTGCCAAAACAGTGGGCCGCGACAGAAATGGCAGTGCTGGGTGGCGGTGATGGGTCGTGGTGGAGGTAGGTGGTAGTGGTGGTGGAGGTGTTAGTATGACTTGTTGTGCTCCTTCACTCTCCAGAAAGTGGCTTACGGATTTAAAAGATGGAAATCATTTTACATCATTTTACAGGAAAATATTTTACATCCAACCAAACAGCACCAACACACCAAAACAAGGGGAAACATTTTACATGAAAAGTTTTACCACCAACCAAACGGAGCCTAAGTTGAACACTCATGCATGAATCAACCCTACATAATCACCAAATTTTCAAAATTGCGCCACAAAATCAAGTCCAAATACAGGAATTGCACATGCATTGGTATTAGACACCAAAAGTTTTAAGTCCATACATACACAAATCATAGCTATAGGACCACACAATAATAAATCTACGGTACAACAACACAACTACACAGAAAAATCACCAGACAAAGACTTAAACCTATGAAATGGACTTCTATCATGAGAAATTTTCAAAGAAAAGCAAATAAGACACACACATTGCAACAAACTCACAGTTTCAACAAACTTACAGATGGAAAAATAGCCTTGGGAGCATCATCGCCGGCATAGCCAGCCTTAATAGTGTGCGTTCCCAAGTCCATGACTGCTGCAGATACTTCATCTGTTGATATGCACAAACAAAACGAAGAAGAGACTGTAAATTAACCACACCGTCACAGAAAACCTAAAATGAAACTTCTCTACAGTAACAGGAGCATAGTTGCAGAGTTGAAGAACGATTCGTACCTCCACCGTACATGATTACGAGCTCCGATCGCCGGAGAAAGTGAGCTCGAAGCTTCGCTGATGAGTGATGACTCTCTGTGTGTGAGGGTTTTAGGAAAATCAATTTTGAGAGCGAGAGAGAGGAGAGGAAGGTTGAAGAAAGACAATCGAACCGGGTCTGGCGTAACGGGAAGTATTAGAAAGATGATTTTGGGCCAACCGGTTAAGCCCAATTCATACTTTTTTTTTTTTTGTCAACAAGAATTATATTAGAACTCAAGAACCTTTTTTTTTTTTCCTCAAAAAAAAAGAACTTTTTTTTATGAATATTATTAGAACTCAAGAACCAACCATTACATATCCTTTCTTAATTTGATCTACTACTGTCTGATGACTAAACACTGGTACAAAACTATTTTCCTGGTTCTCTTTTAAACAAAACTTTGCTGCTAAATCAGCAACTACATTCTTGCATCTGCTAGTCCAACTAACCATATGATCAAAGCTGCTGCATAAATCAATGATTTCTTCAATATGACCTTTCAGCATTGAGGGACTAGCATTTTTGCCTTGAATCATACACACTAATGCTTGGCAATCACTTTCAAAAATCATCTTTGAAGGCTATGACTTCTGCAACCAGAGCTGAGTTTGCATATCCAAGACATGTGTTGTAGTTAATGACCTGGCCTTTTTCATCTCTGAGTATCCAGCTGAATCCCAGTTTCCCAGAATCCTTGCTCCAGCTTGCATCAACGTTGCATTTAAGCTTTGTTGCGGGGGGGGGGGGGGGGGGGGGGGGGGAGGGGGGACACCAACCCCCTTTATCCTTACTGACTGAAGTTTGCTCTTGGTCTAGCTCTTTTATCCCCAGATTTTCAGTAATTTCTGATATTTGTTGGATACAAGACTGAAGGATATCCATGGGATTCATGGCCTTATTCTCAAAACACTTCCTATTTCTTCCCTTCCAGATATTCCAGCATATAATGGCCTTTTCCAACACCCAAGTTTCTGCATTGTCTTTCTGGAATTTAGAGAACAACTCAAATTGCCAATTTGCAAACTTGGTTTCATCCACTTGTTCACTGTCCCAACTGAGGCCTATTCCAAACCAGATAGCTCTGGTCCAGTGACACCTCAGAAAAAGATGTTGTAAATCTTCTACCTTATGAAAACAAAGTGGACACATCTTAGAAACTCCATTGATTTTCCTGTGCAAATTCTCTTTGGTAGCAATGATGTTATTACTCGCCTTCCACCAAAACATTCTTACTCTTTGTGGTATTCTCAATCTCCAAATAGATTTCCAGTACTCTTTGGAGAAATTAAATGATGTAGAGCTTCTCTGGTAAATGTATCCATTTAGACCCTTTTTTCCTCTACATGCTTCCTTCTCAAACTCTTCTTTTGCAATTCTAGCTCCTGATTTCACTGTGTAGATCCCATTTTGGCTATAATTCCATATCAGTCTATCATTCTTAGAATTCCATGTGAGAGGAATGCCTAAGATACTGTTAGCCACAGGATCAGAAAACATATTTTTTTATCAACCGCACTTTCCAGCTCCAACTGTGCTCATGTATTAAAGAGCTAACCTTTTGGTCACTTGGTCTTCTTCTTGTGTTGTGCCCAAACTTAGTGCATTTAAATTTCGAATCCAATGATCCTTGTAGATGTCTACTGACTTCCCATCACCAATACACCAAAGAGCTCCACTCTTAATAATCTTTCTTCCAGCTAGTAGGCTTTTCCAAGAAAAAGATGGATTTCTTCCCAATTTTGCTTCCATGAAAGTACTATTTGGGTGATAAGCAGCTTTCAGAATTTTGGCACACAAGGAATCTGGGTTCTGTATGATTCTCGAAGAGCTTTTAGCAAGAAGAGCTAAATTGTAGGATCTCAAGTCTCTAAAATTTAAACCACCTTCTTCTTTAGATCTTCCCATTTCCTTCCAGGTAAGCCAACATATGCTTTTCTTATCTCTTTTGCTTCCCCACCAGAAATTCCTCATGGCTTTCACAATTCTAGAGCAAACATTGATTGGGAATAGAACACTTGACATAGTATAGCTTCGAATAGCCATAGCTACTGACTTAATGAGGGTTTCTCTGCCAGCTGGAGATAGAAGAATCTTTTCCCAACCTTGCATTCTTTTAAGAACTCTATCCACAATATGGTTTAACCCCTGGGTCTTAGATTTTCCCCAAAGTGCAGGAATTCCCAAATAGATTACACTTTGATCCAACTCGTTCATTCCCAGAATTTGCAAGATGTTACTCTTATTTATATCATCCATATTAGGTGAACAAAGCACACCTGATTTGTTGATGTTGACCTCCATTCCTGAGAAATTGCAGAAATCTTAAAGAATGTCCAGAACATTGTTGATTTCTTCCACTTTAGCATCACGAAATATTGTTGCATCATCAGCAAACAAGAGGTGATTAACTGCTGGAGTGTTCTTGTTTATCTTGACTCCCAAGAGTTTTTCTTCCCTCAAAGCTGTATTGAGATTCTTAGATAAAACCTTCATAAGAATAACAAACAAGAATGGGCTAAGAGGGTCACCCTGCTTTATGCCCCCTTTTGGGGTAAAATAAGTACTAGTTTCACCATTGATTTTAATGGCAAAAGAGACTGTAGAAAGACACTGGTAGATCAAATCTATGAATTCCATTTGAAACCTCAGTTTCTCCATTGTAAGGCACAAAGATCTCCAATTTACTTTATCATAAGTCTTCATGAGATCTAGTTTCAATGCTAGTGAGCAAGTCTTACCCTCTATCCTCCTCTTGATCACATGAAATAATTCTTGTGCTAGCATGATATTGTCCTATATTTGTCTCCCTCTAATAAAAGCAGACTGCTCCAAAGATATAAGCTTTGGGAGGATTGTTCTCAATCTATTAGCTATAAGTTTAGTGATCACTTTGTATAGAAAGTGCATAATGAAATAGGTATATATTGACTCACTTCTTCAGGACATTGCACTTTAGGGATTAATGCAATCACTGTTTTGTTGAGACTTGCTGGCATAATCTTTGTTGTGAAGAATTCCTTGCAGGCCTGCACCACATCTTCTTTAATTGTCCCCCACATCCCTTGGTAGAAATGTCTTGTATAGCCATCATAACCAGGTGCTTTTTCAGGGTTTAAAGAGAACACAGCTTCTTGAATTTCATTCTCATTAGGAATTCTTATGAGGCTTGCATTGTCTGCTTCATTGACTAGCTTTTGAATATTCTGCAAACAACTATCATCATGACTGACAGTAGGCTCTTTGAAGAGATCTTTGAAGTACTTCTTAACCACCTCATGTACTTCTTCATTACTATCTCTCCACTCTCCATTTGAATCTCTGAGTTTGTTAATTCTATTGAAGTTTCTTCTGTGTATTGTAGAAACATGGAAGAATTTGAAATTCTTCCTTCAAGTACTGTATCCTTGACTTGTTCCTCCACAAAACTTCTTCTCTTTCCCAAGCTTGAGCTAGATTTGCTTTGGGCTTTTTTTGCAATTCATGATCCTGTCTTGAATAGGGTTTCTCTTCAATGCTAGTTATTTGTTGACTCAGCTTCCTGATTTGATAGGCATTGTTGGTGTACTTTTCTTGACTCCACTTCTTCAGCTTCTCTCTTGTTCTGTAAAGTTTTTGAGTAACTTTCTTCATGACATTTCCTCTGATTTCCCTTGTCCAAATCTCTTTAACTATTTCCCCACAACCAGGTGATTGTAGCCATAATTTGTTGAACTTAAACTGGGCTTTCCTTCTTCCTCCTTTCCAGTTTGTGTCCAATAATAGAGGAGTGTGATCAGACTCCATCATGAATTCTCTACTAAGTTTAGAGTTTGGGTGGTTGATTCCCCAGCTAGGATTGAATAATACCCTGTCTATGAGTTCTCTAACATTTCCTGAGCTTCTATTGTTACTCCAGCTGTAACTCAAACCTTGAGCCTGCAAGTCCAACAAATAACTTTTAGAGATAAAATCTCTAAATTGATTTAGTCTCCAGTTCTGTACATCTTTCCCTCCACTTTTGTCATTCCCATAAATCATATCATTGCAATCTCCTAGCAATAACCAGGGGCCTTGTATCTGTCTTGCAAGTACTTGTAAGTCTTTCCAAAATCTTCTCATCTCCTTATGTGGGGGGTGCATATATCAAAATCCAATCTTTAGAACCTCCTCCTTCATACCTTAGTTTATTATGAAAAGCATTTTTGGAGCTCCACTGGACATTAACTTCAACATCATCATTCCACCATAGAGCTAGACCTCCTCCAATGCCAACCGGATCAACATACTCTGCATTTTGTAACTGCAATATTCTTCTTATTACATCAAGACTTTCTTTTTTGTTTTTAGTTTCTGAAAGAAAAATCAAAGAAGGACGATGGTCTCTTATGAGACCTCGTAATCTCTGGACTGTCATGTTACGTCTCAAACCCTGACAGTTCCAGATTAGGCTCAGCATTGCTTTTGTGGATGTTCTAGGCCAGCCACCACCGCCATTTCTTCCGAGCTCTCTTCACTGACTATTTTCTCATAATTTTTGAGGAGGGGACAGTAAATGTATAATTTGGAACCAGGAATCTCAGACATTACCTCCTCCTTGTTCGTTAGTTCTCTCTGCAGCTCTTTAATCCCCACTTCTTGTTGATCTCCATCGGAACCCTGAAAGACTCTCAGTGCACTGCCTCCGTCTTGCTTTCCTTTCTCTTGTCGGAGCTTCCTGATTCCTCTAGCGTACCTCCCCTGAGCCACCAATTCTGCCACCGTCTTCTGAACTTCTGGTATATTTCTGTCGTCTTCATTCTCCTATGAACCATTGCCACGCTTCTTTGCTTTCTTCTTTGCTCTTTCTTCTGTGTCGTTCCGTTTCCTCTTTAGATCTACAAATCGATCAAAAACTCTTGCTAACCCTATATCCAGAAAGGGATTACCCGGAATCTCTTCTGCTGTTTCCGGACTCCGCATCCGACCCGACCTTGAATCGGGCTCCTGACTTCCTAGTGATCTGCCCAATTCATACTTGAGATCCAAAAAATTTGTTCCATTTTGTTGGGCCCTAAGTAAATTTTGGGTGAGTTTGGTGATGCTGTGGCGTTTTAGAAAGTTGCTGTGTAGGGTGTGCGGTGAGAAAGTTACTGTGGAAATCTACGCGAAAGTGTTTGGTAGATTTTTATATTTATGTTGCTACGGGAAAGCAATTTTGATATTTTGTGTTCCGTAATTAGTGTTTTAGAGTTGGTGTTACTGTCGAAATGACTATATCATACATGATATAGTAAATAGTGTTATTACAATAAATAAATTTGTATATTTATTAACGGATAATAATGTGAAATAATATATTTACCGAAAAACAGGTTCTGAAAAGCAACTCTTCCCCTGTTTTTCAAAAGATGCCGTGGGAAAGCAATTGCTTTCTTGAAAGCGGAAAAAATAAATTTACCATATACATTAACATTGCCTTTAGATTCGAAAAGGAGCGTGTTAGAAAGCAAAAACATTACCAAGCAGACTCTTAACTAGCTCTAGGCCCAAAATGTATCCAAAGTGGTCAAGTCACCACATCAAATTGAGTGATTTCTTTTTATATATTGCTGGAAAAAGTGATACGAATGTTTTTTCCTTCAAAATATGTAATGAATAAGTGAGCAAGACAACGAGCATAAAACGTGTTATGTTATAAGGATAAAATATTGTGTGGTGTTTATTTTTTTAGAGGAGCGTCATGTTTATTTTAAAACAACACTATAACCATTTATTATTTGATGTCGTTTGGACATGCGTGGGAACGTACAATTAGTCTCCCGAGGAAAGATATACCTTGAAAAGACTATGATTTTAACTTAAGCTTGTGAGATTAAAACTATTATCATTACACTTCCCAATTTAACAATAGGTTTCATAATACTTTCCAATTTAACTATAGCGTTTACGTTTCGTGCAATATAGTTTCTAGCATTTGTTGGTAATAGCAAGTGGGATTTTATTCCTGACTGTCCTTCTCAGGCGGAGAACACATGAAGGTTTTCCATGATAAATTTTTTGTGTGTCGTGACTTTTATGTTTTCTTATAACAGTTATACTGCAATATTAGCTATATGTTTCAGTTATACTACCGCATCTATGTTATCGTTACAAAGTCCTTATTATTAGAGTAGATTTAATCTTTTAGTCTTGTCTATTATTATTATTATTTTTTTGATGAATTCCACTTTATTAAAAACAACTAGAACCCCTTACATCTTCAAAATAGAATTAACATTGAACGTTTGTTGTACCTAATTTTCAATTGTTCCATTTATTACATTACCCACAACGATTTTATCTCTAGTCGTTACAACATTTAACTCCATTGCATCTTTCTTTACTGCACGTATCTTTTTGGAAAAACCCTTCTTTACACGCACATCTTATTACAATATAAACACTCAAATGCAAGTTACAAGTCAATAACTTTCTCGTTTTAAGATCTTAATGATGTCTTACACTATTTTCACTCGACTAGCTTCTAGCATCTCTACCAAATGGAAAGATAATAAAACGTTGGACCAAGAAGACATTGCAAAAATTTAATTCTTAGCCAACTTGAGTATGAATGTAGTACACATTGACAGCCTAAAATATTAATGGTGGTAGTTGCTGGTAACTACCCAAAGGTACACGAAAAATCAACTTAGATATTTTAAATCAGTCATGTCTGAACAAGGCCAAGTATCATTTAAGATGTCTTGTTGAAGTGAAATTACGGAAAAAATGAAAATTAGTTATAAACAACCAACCACACATAAATAGTATTTACATCACTCAGAAGTTAAGATAATCTACAGACGAATGATATCATCTTCACTTCACTCTCGGCCTCTTAAAGCGTCTTCAACCCACCCGCAGCTCCCATTCCCCTCCCCCCTCTCCCCCGACTCGTCCCCAGGGCCCACTATTTCCCCGTCCCTCTCCTAAACTCATCACCCCCCCCCCCCCCTCCAAACCCCAAACCACCCACCTAATAAAACTTATTTTCAAAATATATTTAATAATTTTAAAATAAATTATTAATAAAAATAAATATAAATACAAAATAATATTAACCTACATATATATATTTCACAAAGTGATAATAACAACCATAACAAATAATACTTTATTAAGAAAAATAACGATTGTGATTATGAGAAAATAAGTCTTTCCTGCAAAGCGTATTCGTAAATATCTTTTTCAATAATTAAGAAAAAAATATTATATATTAATTATAACTAAAAATACATATTAAAATTATGAATATTATTAACTGTGAATAATATACCAAAAATTAGATTATTTAGCCACCCATAGAGGAGGATGTCCATGGGAATTCACCCCCCTCCCCTCCCTGCCCTACCCATACCTAAAATCACCCCTCCCCCTCTGCATGAGGGGTTGGAGATGGTTAGTATCTTTATATGTATTTGGCTCATCCCTAACCCCTCCCCTGATGGATTGCAGATGCTTTAGGGGGGGGGGGGGTGGGGGGAGGGGGGACTTACATTATCTTTTCAATCTCCTCAACTAAATTATCATGTTCAATCAATTTATATCATCTAATCGAAATTTATTAATTTACATCACGAATTAATAATTAATCATAATATAATAATAATAAATGTACATATCAATAATAAAGGATTATTTCCGAAAACAATTATTAATTAAAAGAATCCATTAATGAATTTAAATAAACTATTTGTACATATAAATTAATGAAAATAAGAGTAGAAATACTAATTAAAACATCAATTGTATATTAGTTAGAGGTTTGTGCGAAAGACTCCCTTGAGGTCTAAGATGTTGCAATATAGTGGTTTGGTTTTTGTGCGGTTCGGTTCAAATTCACGGAATTCGTCAAATTTTAACTTTTTATACCCATTGTACCCTCAGTATTCACACAGAAACAAAAATCGTGTTTGGGGAGCAAATATGATAAAGGAGGAAGAAGGGGAGGAGAAGGAGATAAGGCGGAGGAGAGGAGGATGAAGAAGAGAATGAGGAGGAGGAAAGAGGAGGAGTTGGCTGGTTATGCTGCCATCGAAGCAGGATAACGGTGGCGAGGAACTCGACGAACACAACGACGGTGCAGTGCAGGTGGAAGACGCGACCTCTGCCTTCTGGGTTTGGAGAAGAAAGAGAAGAAGGAAGGAGTAGAAGGCAGCAAATAGAAGGAAACAGAAGGATGAAGAAGCTCCAGATCTCGAAAGGACGAAGGAAAAAAAAGTGTAGAGAGAAATAGAGATAGCAAAGTTTAGAGAAATAAAGTGAAATCAGTAAATAACGGATTTATGCTATTTCTAAAAGGATAGTGAAGTCTTTTTCATCTTATTAACGAAAAAAACTCTTTACTGCACAAAAAAAATCACAAAGGGGTATATTACAACATTTTAGTCCTCGGGAGGGTCTTCCGCGCAGATCCCTACCCATTAGTGGTCAAGGCATAGATCTCGAAAGACCGTTGTTATTAATATTGGATATGCATATATAACTGTTGAAAAGGTCTTCTATATAACAT
This sequence comes from Linanthus parryae, assembly GCA_023055425.1. Taxonomy (NCBI): domain Eukaryota; kingdom Viridiplantae; phylum Streptophyta; class Magnoliopsida; order Ericales; family Polemoniaceae; genus Linanthus; species Linanthus parryae. The sequence goes on along the minus strand of JALGPY010000008.1, from coordinate 12,783,251 downwards.
AAACGAGTCTCAAATGGGACAGCAACTATCTGATACGAGTCTTATTGAGCCTCCAAGCCACTAGATCCCCTAATTCCCGTGCGAGTTGAAATGTAAGAAGGGACCGTATCTCATGGTCCTACTATGCTGACATGGCATGATATGGTATGCACAGAGCACATATGCTTGACCAGGTGTGTGAAGCTGATTGGTCCCCGTGTCTGCAGACCGACACTATATTTTAGACTATCTACATTAAGCCCTCTTGCGTATGGGTTGAGTTTGCGAGGATTATGCACATTTTCGCAGCTCCCTAGTCCTGATGAGTCATCTTTCCATTAGTACAATGTAGTAGACTAATGTTTATGACAGGTGGCATTGTGGAGTGCCAAATGTGCACGCGACCTTTCACGGATTCATCCAACGGTTGGCATGAATTGCCGAATGATCTGATTGCTGACGTGATTAAAGGACCTAACTGCTCTTTTTAAGGAAAAAAATTTCCTCAAAAAAAAATTCCTCATAACTATTTTTTTGGCGATTCAATTACCAGTCAATTCACAAATTGAATCAACAAAACATTGTCATTCAATCTTACAAGTTACAATCAACTGCAAAGAAGTGCATGTACAAAAGAAGACAGTTCAAAAAGAAGAGGAAAACCCACAAGTAATTGAGAGCTTCAACCAGATTTCCACTTTGACCGTCCATGACACCCTTGAGAACCAAGAGGTGGAGACTTCGTTGTTCTTAGTCGAGGGAGGGTCTGATAGAGACCCAGAGTCTCAAACTCTAAGGGATGGACCAATATTGAAACTCCGGAGTCTCAACTTTTGGTCCAGAATCAAAGAAATGACCAATTTGAAGACTCTATTCTGAGATCAAATATTAAACAAATCTGATTTATTAATTTACTAGCAAATGACATGTGTCTGCAGGACACTTATAATAAAATATATAATTAAACTTATATTCAATTTCTTGAAATAAATTTGGATAGTAAATTAATACTCGTTTTTTTATTGAATTAATAATTAGTGGAGATTATGTTTAATGAGATAATTTGAAGAAATAAACAATATGTTTGATTAAATAGATAAGCATGGTTTTTGAAAATATAAACAACATCTTTATTTACTTCAACTGAATTGAATTTTAAACTTGTGCAAGAAAAAAAAGCATTCAAATCAACGCACCAAAAAGCATTCATTATATAGATTTTTTGGAGGGAAACACATAGCTGATTTATTATATAGATATTGAATTTTGTTGTATTGTAATGCTTTTTTATTAACAATGATACTGAATAATGCTAATTTTTATTATGCTTAATTGTATAATTATGTAGTAAGCTAAAGATTAAATAGGTCAAAAATTATATTAGTTCACTTCTAAATAATTTATTTCAGCATTAAATAACTAATTCATAGACTTTTGCTTTAATTAAAATATATATGTTTGGGTGCTAGCTCAGCGGTAGAGCGTTTGAAGTCCCTACACGAGGTCCCGGGTTCAAACCCGGTTAAATGATGTAATTCTAGAAAACGTATAATATTATTTTTAATGATAAATACATATTTTTTCATACAACATTGATGGATGAGCAATTTTGGTCCTCATTGTTGGAGATAAACTGCAACGTGAAGGACTATAATTTGATCCAGGACAAAATTTAGTCTAAATGTACAAAAAAAAAAAAAAAAAAAAAAAAAAAAAAAACTGGTCCTTATCCTTGGGTGTTGCTCTTACTCTCCTGAAGAAAAGTAGTAGTTTACCTCTCCCACTAACTGAGGTCAAATTAGCCCAAAATTATTATTTTTAGTGGGTTGTGCAGTTCAATTTTGGGTTATGCAAGTTGACCCGAACCCAACTCGTTAAATATCGTATCAATTCCGTAGCGACACATTATGACCTGCACCGGTTCGTGTCAATCCATACCTGCTAATTTCGTGCCGGGCTCGAATTGTATTGTCCAGTCGTGTCCAATAATGCCAACACCTACCCATATCCGACCCGTATACTTCCGTATATTATATGGATGGAGGTGATACCTCGTGATCCAAAGTCCAAAATCATGGCAAAAATGACCTCTAGCCGTTACTTATTTCACATGGAAACCAAGCCTTTTGTGTTTGGAGGAGTTTTAAACTCTTTATCTTTATACTAGTTTCGTTGCACGTGCGTTGCACGTGCGTAAGAATTTTCATTGTTTATAAAAACATTTATTCCACTTAGGAAAATGCTAAATGTCACCATTTTTCCTTCACTTTTTGATTTCACCGTGATGTGGATGTTTTTTATTGGTGGTGTGATAGTTAAAAGAAGTTAAAACAAATAATTATCAACAATCATATCTTGACATATAAGAGGTGAAATTAAAGGATGAAAAGAAGAGAGAAGCATAGCGGCCCTATTCTGCTCATCTTTGGTGTAAGTGGGTTTGCACAATGCTTTAGTGAATGCATGTTTCACATAATTTATGCCACATTTAGTTAAAATAATTGGCAAACTTCTTTCCGAGTAGGTAGTACTTAAGCTCTTTAGCTTGTGACCGTTAATTGACTATCATCATAGGTACGGAGAAGAATTCACAAATACAAAAAAAGCCAAGACACCAAGCTATCTAGAAAATTTACAAATAAAATCTCGTTACATATATACTTTGCGTAATATTTAGTTACTTAGAATATCAAACTATAAACTGCGAAAAATAATATGGAAGACTGATGCAGTAATTTACCTACAACTAACAGGAGAGACTCTACATTCTACAGTATAATAAGCATCTAATCATGAGTTTATCCATAAAAAATCACGAGTTTAATTTTCCTTTCTACGGAAGAAAAGCTTACAACTCAATGTAAAAATTTACAGCATCATTGATGTTTCAATGGAATAATGTGAATGAATATCAACATCGTGATTAGAGTTAACTGTATTATTTTTTCTCTCTTTTATAACATAATCTTCTTCCAATAAAGTATATAAGTGCTGGTACTATTTGATAGAGAAAATTTAAGTCTAATTTCCGACTTCTCATACGTGTAAACGCTCTTCAGAATTCTTCATAAACATGAGGAGAGGTTGGTGTAGCTCGACCCTTTGGCACGAATCGTGTCAGATTGTTCCATAGCATTTTCTCATTCTGAGGAATTCTTTTGGGTGGCATTTAGAGAGATTAACAAGGAATAATAAAGAATTTGTTGATGCAAAATTTATGATTCAAAATATCATAAACTGATGAGACTATAATTCAATATAACTATAAATTTTTATAATAAAATATTTTTACTATCACTTGTTATAAATTAAGTACACAAAATGGCAAATCAGATACTGTTGAAGAACAAACAATAGTTATAAGAAGTTATATCTCTATAGAGTAGGCACACAATAAGTTTGACATAGATTTGATGTTTAGAAAATATCTATACATGTAAAAGAAGAATTAAAAAAATATATATAAGAAATTAAATCATACATGGTTATAAAAAAAAATTCACCTTCACTTTCTGGTTCGAACGTAGCACCAAGCCATATTTAACTCATTTATCAGAGTCTATCTTTAGTATGTAGCTCGATAAGATTCTGATTCTTTATCTTGATTTCTTCCTTCTATCCCTTCTTTCATTTGAATGTTTACCCTTCTGATGACCCATATTGTTTCTCTCATTGCTCACTTCTTTCTCATGTCATTCGTTTTCTCTTCAAGATGTTGAGTACAAGAAGAATACATATACTTTGAAAAATAGCATGTACGCGGGTTTATCCGGTTGACACCCTAAATATAGTTAGAAAATCATTCGACTCGTAAACAACATAAGACCAAATAACCAGTATTTGCAGTAGATCACAAAAGGTATAACATCAATAATAAAACCCGGCCTATTTGGTCTGAACACTACTAAAGGAAGGAATTGGGCATGACACGTAACAAAGTTGCTATTTGGTCTGAATACAACTAAAGGAAGGAATTGGGCATGACACGTAACAAAGTTGTCAAACAAGCATTATACAAACACGTAATGAAATACAAACTTCTCACATATGTTGATGTGATAAAGAACCACAAAAATAAATAAAAAAAACATGAAAGTCATATAGTAAACAATCCTTGAGAAATAATTGAATTACATGCCTGCCTTGTTTTCGCTTAATCATATGCATGTTGTAGGTATTACAACTCTGGAACTTGAAGGACAAAGATAAGAGATGAATAGGAAGAAACTTACAACTATGAGACCACTCCACAACTCTTTCAAGCAGTTCATCAACTCCATAAATACATCTCATATATATGCTTAACAAATCTAAATCGTCAAACAAATAGTCAAAAAAATGCATGACCCGGTTAGATTGAGTCATGGAACTTTTGATGGTAAAAAACGATAAACTAATACAAATGGTCAAATTAATTGTCAACCAAATTGAAAAAAAAAACATATATGGAGCACAATCATATGTGTTCACATAATTGAAATCCAAAATTTTTCATTATTTTGTGTAGCTTAGTATTTCCTGATGAATCTGTATGCTTGCAATCGACTTGAGATGTGCACCTTAAGCATTTCACATGAATCTTGTTAACTGGAACAAGTTCCCAATTAAGCATAAAAATACCATAGCATTAGAACAAATAATGATCATGGTTTGTTACAAAGTCATATGAGACAAATGAAGAACTAATCGAAGAAAAATGATCATTTGGAGGAGAATGAAGAATATGAAGAAGAACGAAAGAAGGATAGTAAAACTGCTTAAAAGTTAATAATTGATGGAAGAATACAAACGGAAATAACAAAAATCATTGTTATAATGATGGAAAAATTAATTTTGTAACTAATGAACTTACGAACCTATGTAATGATGGAGAAATTAAAGTTTGTAACTGACGGAAGTTAATAACTTTTAATTGATGTAATCTCTAAAGTTTGTAACTGACGGAAGTTACTAACTTTTAATTGATGTAATTTGGATGAAAGATCAAATGTAGTATTGATAAATTAATTCATGGTGTAGAAAAAGAAGAAAAGACAACAAAATTATTTTTTTTTTGTAAAACAAAGACAACAAAATTGTTGAACACTTTGAATTCCTTCATATGTTCACATTAGTAGAGATAATAATCATTGATTCAATATTTTTTATTAAAACAACCACTAATTGTAATATTTATTGAGTCAAGTGGCAAATTAATTATTAGTTAGTAAATACTTGTTTATGTGAAGGGTATTTTGGGCATTTTTAAAGTGTAGGAAACACATCTAATGAAAAAACACTTTTCGGTGGTTAAACACTAATAGATCCTTCGCTCTTTTTAGTAGTAGAGATCAGTAACAAAAAGAAAAGCCTTGACGTGAGCCTTTACCCCTCCCATCTGCCTCTCTTTATGACACACTCCTCTTTCTCACTCCTCTGTACCCCTTAAAAGCCAAACTCCACCGTCACACATTTGCTCCATTCTTCACTCTCTGAACTCAACAGCTCAAGTCACAGAGCAACAATGGCTGAAAAGAGCTTCTTCCTTCACTTCCTGTTTGCTTTCGCTTTCTTTTCCACCTCTCACTCTGTTCTCTCTCGAACCACCAACTCTGCCACCACCACCACACTGTTTGACGTCTCTGCGTCAATTCAGCGAACACTTGATGTGCTTTCTTTCGACCCACAAAAAACTCTTTTGAAACCCACAAAACAAGAAGAGAAAGAAGTAAAACCCATTCCCTCAATCTCTCTTTCACTCCACCCTCGTTCATCGATTCAAAAACCCCACCACAAGAGCTACCACGAGTTAACTCAGTCACGCCTGGACCGCGACAGAGCCAGAGTGAACTCAATCATTTCAAAGCTCGAGATGGCTATTAACGGCGTCAACAGATCTGAATTGAACCCGGTATATACCAAGACGGAGTTTCAAGCGGAGGCTCTCCAGACCCCGCTCACCTCCGGGGCTAGCCAGGGAAGCGGCGAGTACTTCTCTCGAGTCGGGTTAGGAACCCCAGCGAAACAATTTTACATGGTGATCGACACGGGGAGTGACTTAAGTTGGCTCCAGTGCGAGCCTTGCTTTGACTGCTACCAGCAATCTGACCCAATTTTTGATCCCACAATGTCAGCAACTTACCAGTCTTTAGACTGCGACTCGTCGCAGTGCAATTCGCTTCAGATCTCTGGCTGTAGGGTGAATTCCTGTCTTTACCAGGTTTCCTACGGTGATGGCTCTTTCACCGTGGGGAGTTTAGCCACGGAGAGGCTTTGGTTTGGTAACTCGGGCTCCGTCAACAACATCGCAATAGGCTGCGGCCACGACAATGAGGGGCTCTTTGTTGGGTCGGCGGGGCTTCTAGGTCTCGGCGGAGGAGCTTTGTCGGTCCCGAGGCAGCTGAAAGCGACGTCGTTTTCATACTGCCTCGTGGACCGTGACTCGACGTCGTCGTCGACGTTGGAGTTCAACTCGGTGATACCAAGCGACTCGTTAACCGCTCCGTTGCTCAGGAACGTGAAGACTGACACGTATTTATACGTGGGGCTATCCGGGCTGAGCGTAGGCGGCAGCCCGGTGGCGCTGCCGTCGACGGTGTTCGCCGTCGACGGCAGCGGGAACGGCGGAATCATTGTTGATTCCGGGACGGCCGTGACGCGGCTGAAAACCGAAGCATACGAGGCCCTCCGCGACTCTTTTCTCCGGCAAGCGCCGAACCTGCCGAAAACCTCCGGTTACGCGATTTTCGACACGTGTTTCGATCTGTCGTCGATGAAACAGGTGTCAATCCCGACCGTTGGTTTCCGGTTCTCCGGCGGGAGGACGCTGACGTTGAAGCCGGAGAATTACATGGTGCCGGTGGAGTCCAACGGGAAATTCTGTTTCGCATTTGCGCCGACGGACGGGCCACTGTCTATCATCGGTAACATACAGCAGCAAGGGACACGTGTCAGTTACGATCTAGCCAACAGTGTTGTTGGGTTCAGTCCCAATAAATGTTAAAGAAAAGAACAGTGGTTGTGGTGTTGAAATTATACCTATGTCCTTGAGCACTTAATGGTGTTGAGGTTGGGCTGGTGGGGTATTTATGAGGGCAGTTAAGTAATAAGTGAGATTTGTAGCAGTAGCTGCGTATTGATGTTTCCTACGGTGGTTGGATGAGAGAGTGGGACTTATACTGAAGTTAAGGGCTGTGGGGGGAGTTTCTATCACCTACTTCTTGTGATGTGATTTAAGATACAACTTGTGCCATGTATATTTAGCAAAAAAAGGACATGTTGAATTTTAAATAGAGTTTGGTGAGAACAATAAATTCACTTTTGTTTAGTTTCCACAAGGTTGTGAAATGTTATTTTTGATGGTATCTTTAACATAAAAAGAGAGTGACAAAGTTTTGGATTTCAATTTTCAATTTCACTTTTTTTTTAACTGTGGTCTATCTCAACTAATACACGACACTACCAGTTATACTTACATATAGGAATGACAAAGATCGGGACATGGGCAGAGGCAAGAATTACAAAGTATTGGAACACAATCTTAAGTTTTAAAGAAAGGTGGCGCATTTTCATAGTTTTCCCAAGGGTGTCGATTAACATTCCTACTAAAAATCGGAGTATTAGTGTTGTTTTGCAAAATTAGGGTGTGACACACGCCCCACCGTGCCGCACTCTAGCTCTGCACCTTCATATATCCACATGTATTTAATTGATGTAAGGATTCAAATTTTACCGTATTCTAAACAAAAAAATATGAAAGATATTAGGAAGAATTACAACCAAAATTAGATTAATTTACATTTGACACGTATAAATTCATCAATTTTATTTATAACTATAATAACACATATATATTACGAAAGATATTAGGTAGAATTACCTCACCCCATCCCATCAGATTTCACAGATCATAATACATGTTATCCATATATGATTATATGTAAATGGATCAATCGTATCTACTCCATTAGAGTCGGAGGATGCCGAATGTCCTACTCTATTGGATCCAATTGTCATCCCCCACATGCATCTTTACTTTAAATGGTCGCTCCGCTCCTGAGTCCTGAAGAAAAAGGACTCTTCGTACCATTCAATCTGGAAGAGCAAATGTTTGGATTACAAGCCTCCATCGTTAGGCTAGCCCCAAGACAATATGATGAAAGCAAATACAACAAAAAACAGACGTGAGACATTGTGGGTCTAAGGGAGGTCACATGCATGAAAGGTGTAAAGTAATTGTGCCTGTGAACAAAAGTTAACTGGCAACGTGATGACAACAAATGTACTAGTACTCGTACGACAACGTTCGGATCACAAATTGTTTGATTGGGAGTCCCACAGTCAAGTCAAATCGTCTTTCTACTTTAATCCAATCTCACCTTATCAATAAAAAACATCATTGCTTAATAATCTAAGGGTGCTATAACTTGCAAAAATTGCAGATATTGTAGACTTGGCCTCCTTTGAGGAGAGATTATTCAGTGCTCTTGGAGATGCTCAAGAGCAATGAAATCACAAGATCTATAATTGGAATTAGGATGCAAAAATGAGCATCATGCCAGCAGCTCCAAGATCAATGGACGAGATTTCCCCTTTTCTTACACTCTGTTTGGTTCTCAGAAAATGAAAGTGAAAGGAAAATCAGTTTCTTCACATGAAAAGATTACCACAAATTGAATCACTTTGCTATCCAAATCACAGGGTCAAAGTGACATGGTTACAGGTGAAAAAGTAAAATCAGGAAGAACATGGTAGAACGGAGGAAGTACTAACCTTATTGTTTGTCAAAAATAAATTTCTCGCTGATAATATTATAACACAATCAGAAAATTTGTCGTGTTACAAGGCCAGGCCGACATCAAAATTGTTTTAAGTAACATTCCATATACGATTATGCACTTCCTCTTTGTTCTTCCAACAAATCTGTAATATACAGACTACCTTGATGAAACAAACTACTTTCTCGGATTCATAAATGACCTGATTAATACCGTCAAAGAGTAAGGAGATTTGGAGGAGTCGGTAGGATCAAGTACCTCAGACATTTCAGCCCAGCTGTTCCAACTGCTTGGCACTGTTAACAAAAGTTGCACTTTTCTGAACCCCGTCGCGCACAAGAATCCTTATTGCTTCTATACCATTTTGAAGAGCGAAGTCCAACTGCATAAAACATGATTTAGTGTTAAGGGCTAAACTAGTTCTGAGCTATAGTAATCATAACTTCTTTCTCTGTGTTCTAGACTTCTAGTTGTAATATCCTGAACTTAGTAACAGTATCAACCAATTACGGTTAGTTGTTAGCTATACTTGGGTGTATACAGTTGAAGAAGAAGCTTATTCACTCTAATTAATTTGTTCAGATTAATGATAAATTCCTAATTCTCTGCAAGCAAAAATATATTTCGTGGTCATAGTTTTATTACTTAGTCCCCATAACTCGTTAAAAGAGGAATAGTATTTTACAATTAGTTCAAGGCAACTCTGACATACAAGAAACTGTGCTAAACAGAGGATAGGGATGTAAATCACAAAAGCTCAGACAAATTGGATTATGCTTCTATACCCTCATTTGTCATCTCCATTATGGAATTCGAAAGGCAAAAGTGACCCCATATACATTTTCACAATGAACGATATATATACCCACGGACAAAATTGAAGCCCAAGTATAGATACACATACCTCTTGCTGTTCTTGTCTGTTAAACCGGCGAAGAACAAAGCTAACAGGATTCATTTTCCCCGGAGGCCTCCCAATACCTAAAAAGAGCATATAGTGATAACTAAGGTAAATATTTCAAGTAATAATTGTCAAGGTCGGCAACTCTGACAGCTACCTATTCTCAGACGAGGGAAGTCGCGGTTTCCTTTGAGTTGGTCAATGACACTCCTCATGCTGCAGGAGAAAGTTAAAACATTAACCATCTTAACTACAACAGTCAGTCATATCCTCATACAGAGAGGAAACGGCTGTGGCAGTGCCGTCGTGTACTAGAATAATAATACTCCTTATGGTTATCGACATATGGGCTTTCGTGACCATTCATCAGAGAGTAAACTTGCTCTTCAAGCTAATTCTTTTTTTTTTTCAAATTGCAGTGAGTTCACAAACTTGTACAAACATGGGTTCATTTAAAACGTTGTGTCAGGACTCGGGATGGTACTAGTTCTTGCAATTAGAAGTGAAGATAAACAAGTTGGGTTTTGAAAAATTAGAATGTTATCCAGTTCGACAAACATGGGAGTGGGTGCAAGTCCTGAGATAATCTAATGCATATACAAGTTTCCCTCCTTAATTTTATCGGTTTAAGAGCCATCTGCAGCCTTTTTGAGGTCTCAATGCAAATTTCAGGGATAACAAAAGCATGACATGGCAGTTGCGGTGTTACTCTTTAAAAGTCTGTGTATGGAACTTTTTCATTAAATTAGGTACTCCGTAACCATGTAAACTTAACAAATTTTTTATACGTAAACTACCAATGAGGTAAGAGCTTAATAACATAGTGCTATAGTAGAAGTTCACAAGTGTGTTACAACTTATCAGAACGCATAGCAGGTAAAAGAGCAAATAACATACCCATTGTGTCCTCCATGCCCTCCTTTTGGCAATAACCGCAATTTTGCAAAAGGCAAATCCAAGTCGTCAAAAATCTGCTTAAAAAAAAGAAAATATGAGTTGGAACTCAAAAGAGATTTGTCATTTGAAATCCAAAAAAAAAGTAAGATCATATACCACAAGAACTTGCTTCACCGGAATCTTATAATAAGAGATGATAGCTCCAACCTTCAAATTGACTCCAAAAGGTCAACTCAGTGGAATTATTAAGTTAAGATTGAAAACAGCATATTGACATGTGTGAAAAGCTTACTTACTGAGTGACCACTCAAATTCATGAAGGTTTGCGGTTTTGCAAGCATCACTGGAACATTTCCAATGGAACCTACAAAATACAGAACCGCTTTCAAGATAACTCATATGAGGGATACTAGCAGAAATTCAGTAGTGCACTTTAGGTGGTATGCATATAGCCTCTGCTCTGAAATCATCATTGGGACCGTGCTTATAATCAACATTTATTTTGCGTAATGTACTGAAATGCTTTCACTAGTTTCTTCACCAGAGGTACAAAATAGCTAATTACAATACCAGAAAAGTTGTCCTACTCCGTTAAGGTTTGTTCCAGTTATCATATTTGGTCCCTAAAATTCTATTTGGCAGGTTTGAGACTTTTAGTCCTAGAAATTCTAAAGTAGCCCACATAATACCAGGTATCTATTTCCATTTGGTACGGCTGGTGTATTTGTGCTTAATTTCTACCAATAAGTAGCATTTATCTTATCACATCACCGGTATAACAGACGAAATACCTCTATACCCTAGTAGGCCTACCAATTTAACCTGTACAGTATCATTCTCTCCCTTTCAGTCATGAAACATCTATCTTCTTTCAAACAACAAGATGTTCCACACAAGTTTAGGTATGAGCAGTAAACTTCAAGTCTTCTCTGCCAATGCCAAAACATTGAACCAGTCAGTCAACCATACCGGGGCTAAATTCGACCGCGATATGACATCTCATACGTATGGCCATCAAATATCCATCAAAATGACTTGGGGCTGTGATAACCAAATTGAAGCTGCTAATGTAAAAGCATTTCCACACTGTCTGAAGAGATAAAGTCATTATCTCATTATCTGGATTATTACATACTATTTTCATATCCTGTTAACTAAGCTACTGAAGAAATAAAGTATTTTCACTCAAGTGAAACAGAATACTTGAGAATAAACAAGACGGACATACACCAATAGCATGTTGGAAACAGAAAGAGAAAATAAAAACCTTTTCCAAACAGGGCCTTAAAGGAAACACTGTTCATCGATATTCCCTCAGCTTCAGCTATAGCATCTAACATTTCGAAACCCACCTACAAAGAAAGAATTCAACAGTAATGTCACAGAGAGAATATAACTGTAAGAGAACCTTATTATCGTCAGATAAACTAACGGAACAACAGGCCTACTTAAAAATCAATCAGATGACAGGGAAAAATATTACTTTGCCTTTAGTGGGTTGCTAACTTGCTACTTTGAAAATGGAAACCGGATCACTGTCTTTGGTTACATGTTCACCAATTATAACCAAATTCAGTAAAACAACAGGTTCTATCAGGGATGACAATTAGGTCCGACCTGATCCGATATCCGACATGATCCGACCCTAATGGAGCAGATCCGATCCGATCTGTTTACAAATGGATCGGATATGGATCACAAGTTTTATGATCCGTAAAATCCGACCCGATCTGATTATGTTATCATGTCTAATAAATTCAATAATATACATTTATTAATATAATTACATATATAATTTTTACTATGTTAGATAACGTCCTAAGTTTGATATATCTATATTTTTTTGGGAACAAATTGATAAAATTATAAATGTAAAGCGTATGTTAACCCAATTTTGATTCTAATTCACAATAATGTTAGGTCAGATGAACTAAAAATACGGTTCTCCAGGATCCGATGGATAATCCGATTCGAATCCGGCAAAATGTGGTCCGAATCCGATCCGATCCGAAACCTTATGGATCGGATCTGGATCTAGGCTGATCCGATCCAAACCCGATCCGTTACCATCCCTAGTTCTATGTAAAAAAACCAAAGTATATTAAAAAGAACATGAACCACACAAAGAAAAGGAAGTCGAAGACAAAAAATGTGAAACTCAGATAGACTGAAAGAAGACAAACAATAGAGGAAAACATAATGGAGAATCTAAAAGATCAAACAAAATATTTCAAAAGCATCTTTCCATCACATACAGCTACATATACCTATCCCCAAGCAGGATGCCTTTCAATTGCAAAGTAGGGGAATCTCAAAACGCAAAGCCGAACAATGTCTCTACTATTAACAAGTTTGAAGAGTTCCTAATCTTGAAGTGTTCCTAACCATCATGTGTTCCTAATATTTTGGAATTGCCAAAAATACCCCTATTTTGAAGAGCTGTAATGACTAAAATCCTTGTCAGTTAGTAGTGAAACTGAATAGATGCGTCTCTTTGTTTCCTCTACACTTATTGCCGGCACTGCTTGACAATTTTGAAGCGCTTCCTTGAGACAACAATAGTAATCTATCAGATCGCTTATGCGCTTGCTTTTGGTTCAACTATTCCTAATTCAATTCTAGACTCCTATAAATCATCCACTATTGCATCACAAGTGAAGGAATTGGCCGGGCAATTCAAATACCTGTTGGTCTACGCCTTGGTTATTGGAACAGAAGTCGCTGAACAGTTTAGAGGTACTCTCAGTGAGTCTCAGATGTTGATCTGCGGTTGGAATTCATGATTTTATTTGGACTCCATAGTGATCCATGTGGTAAATTTAATGTTTCCAAAAACTTTTTGAACGGCACTGCCATCGTTTGATTGAACGTATAGAGGGACATTAACTCTTTCGTGTGATCCGTCTCTGTGTAGTGTGCTTGAGGTTTCAAAATGCTTTTTCTGATTTAAGTTATCCTAGCCTTGTTGCTTCCAGATTCAAGTAGTGAAGTGCACAGGTAGATGACTGGTGTTATGTTTCCGCTTCATTAGGTATCTACTTTTTCCCCTAGCTGACCAATAACAAACTGGTTGACAAAATGTTTCCTGAATATCAACTGTTGACGAAAATCAAATTTTCATGGTATTTCTTACTGGATGAGATTTGATGATTTCACACTCTCAACACGTCCTGATTACCTCTTCAGATTGGAAGGCAGTTTGATTCATGTGTACACTATTCATTCAACCAGTCGAACCAACAACTTGTCGACATAAACAATGGACTGTTGATCACGTGGCTCCACAAATAGCACATAATTGTGGAATTTATTTTGCACTCAAAACTGAATTATTATTTAGCAGGACTATAATATATTCTGGGATATCTACTTCAGTGTGGAAATAGAGAAAGGGAGAGGTAATCAACAGAATTGGTGATAATTGGGTAAATGTGAGAGTCCTCACTTTGGTTGTATAGAGTGCTATTGTACCTGTAATACATTGATGGTTGCGGTAACTTGAATTTGCCATATAAATTTCTATTATGTGAGAGAGAGGGGAAGAGAAGCAGGGAACTAGATGGGGGAATGGTAACTTGACTTTGCCATATAAGACTCATGTAGAAATGGGGATCAAAATTTTGGTGATCTTAGCATTTTTCTATCTCAAAACCTAACATTTTCCATGTGTCTCACACAATTGTAGTGTTCTTGGGTTTGTTCTCTGTTCTTGCTAGACTAATTACTTAAATTTACCCTTATTTACCCTTATTATTGGTGATGAAGTTGAGTAGTTAAGGTGAAGTGGGTTTACAACTCGTCTTTTGTTGTTTCAATAGAATTATGTGCTTTATATCATAAATTTTTTCAGAAGAAAACAAATGGTTGTGAGGAAAGAATGAAGATGAATGGAAGGTTTCATTTTATTGAAGCCTTACGTTACCTGATACGATAAAAGCATAGTTAAAATGAAGTATGTGTTGGGGCTTGCAGGGGACTGGAGATGCTTGTTAGCCGGTACTTGAGTGCTTGTGTTTGGTGGTCTCCTAATGAGATTCAGGAAGTTCTGTGATGGTTCGAGAGAGACTTTGAACTAATTTCAATGCATTATGGAGTACATTGAAGCATTGTGTTTGACTTAGCCTGTTACAACAAATCTTCGAGTTAAAAAGCATCCCACAACTAAGAATTTCTGAGTTTGGAAGAAATTAGATCATAAGCATTATTTTACCGAATGTGTGACTAATTTCTGTGGGTTTGGATCTGGATAGATGGATGACATGATTGACACTTTTGTTCACTTAATTATAAAAATATTTCGGGTCTTCAGATTGTGCTGATTTTGTCTATAAACTACTATATGATCTTTTATGTACATACATATATAGGTTGAGAATTAGAGATATGTCTGCACTATAATGGAATGGCTTTATAAGTGAGGCCCAACATGCTTACAGTTAGCACCATAAAAACATCCCCTACATGCTTGAACATGAATGTTAATAGACTATTTGATAGGCTGATTTTAGAAGTATGGTGAAGCTACAACGCTCCTTTTCTTTACTAATCAAACGTATTGTCAGCCGGGTTCTAATCGATGTGAGTTGTGACTCTTTCTGTTTTTAATTGAGATAAGCATGAGAAGTTTACAAATTGATTTTTTATGGGTGACCTGTGAATGCTATTCAATACACTGCTCGTTCCAATCTTTCTTGACTCTAGAAGTCCACTTTTGTTTACATGTATTGGGAACTTGAGGGTAATTATCCGATTATTTAAATACTAATTCACAAAGATTGTGAAATACAAGGGTGTACATATTTAAGTAACCAAAAAAACTGCATACTCTCTCGCCAAGAAGGCCCTGCAGGATTAGCAGCAAGCTCCTTCTTTTGATATTTGATTATTTGTCAAGCTCCCTCATTTGATATTTGTCAAGCTCCCTCTTTATGATAAATTGTTTCATTTCGTTGCAAACAATTTGTCATCAGGCTGTTGCCTCCTCCCATGTTAGTGGAGATATTGTTGTTGATGTTTCATGGGAGTTTCTACTCCTTAATTGACTGTGCTGCCTTACTTCTTTCTGATAGTAGCATATAGGGCACGAAATGTGTCTTCCATTACTACACGAAATTATAATGCACAATACATAATACATGAGATACCTTTTTTTTTAAAGATTATGGGCAATTATAAATAAAAAAACATGACCCAAATGATGCATCATGAACTGAAATGTCAAAAGCCATCAAACTTACCTGATCCATTTTTGGGCCCGGGTACTGTCCAAAGGTCTCGTATCATTGAAGCAAAAGCAATGAAGGTTGATTTCAGGGAAAGAACTTACAAAAAATCAGAATGAATTGACCAGAACTACGAAGGCTATTGCCATTTTTTCTTTTTTTGAAATAATGGGGGAGGGTTCTGAAGACAATGGAGGTAGTTAGACATGCCAAGAGGAATATAGAGAAGTTATAGTAGGTGGGGGTTTAGCTTAATTACATCTGTGCTTGATGGGTATCGCTGGCGAAACAAACATATGATGAGTTTCGATTTCTGATTTCACCGAACTGAAGCCTTTCTATATTAGTACGGATGTTATATATCCCTTTCATAAAAGATTTAATCACATAAGGGAAATGGATTGGAATAGCTTTCTAAGACGACAGATATAATGAAGCAGACTACTTCTCTTAATATCATAAGTACACAACAGAATACTAAGATATGGTACCTTGCGGTAGCAATAGTTAATTGGCTTACTCGCGTCATGTGTAACTTGATGAGGAAACTACTTTACACTCTATTTTAAAAAATTATTACATTAATATTTCATTAAAATGAATTAAAGTAGCTCTCTTATTTCACATGTATACAATAGATTTCCTCCACGTACACCCTACTAGTATAACTAAAGGTTTATGCCACTTGTTCCCAGTCAGTAATCTCAAAACACAAAGAGATGCGTACTAATGTGAGCCAGCCCATTTACTGACATCAGACGGACATTTTGAGTCCCTAGTCATCTGACGGTCTACCAATTAATTCCCTAGATAGATATACACACTCTATTTCTTTGCACTATCTTTCATTTCTTCCCTCCCATCATACTTTGTACTAACAGAAAACACACATCGACACATCACAATTGAAACATATGACTCTTGAAGATAGAGCATTTCAGTATCCGAAAACATAACAGATTTGCTAGAAAAACAAATCCAATTCCATGAACAGTAAAACTAAACACTTCACATAACTTGGGAGGCAATTCATGGACTGATATGCCGAATGGGAGAAACTCAGTGTTGTCATACACATGACCCTTGTGATACTAGTCGATTGGTGTATTTGTATGTGCATTGAGTAGGACACACCAAGAGAGCAATTGAAAGAACAGCAATGTGATTTGAGCTCGAAACAAACTCAATACGTGCTTATTCACACACAAACTGAAGAAAGCCATGGGAAATGAAATTGAATTGAAGTTGAACGAGATAAAAAATATGCAAAAAAGAAACACTCCAATCCAGATCCGAGGGAGAGATTACGTTATGGCGGGTGCCATTGAAGACCTTCCCAGGGTTACCGAGACCGACGATTAGCCACGGCGACGGCTTAGCCTTAGCCTTGGTATCCGCCGTCGTCTTCTCCGACGGCGATGCGGCGGAGGAAGAAGATGGTTTCTCAGGTCCGGTGACATTCCAGTAAGCAGAAATTAGGGCTTTGGATGAGGAGGAACATGAGGTGAGGAGGTGCCAATAAGAGCAACGAAATTTGGCAAATGAAGACGGAGAAGAAATTGAAGCTCTAATTGCATTCATGATTATTCCCGACATTGTTTGAGCGAACTTGGGTGATTTTGATCTTTGGCAGACGAGAGGTGAAGCAAAAAAAGTGAATCGCCGTTTCCGGGGATCGAACCTGGGTCACCCGCGTGACAGGCGGGAATACTTACCACTATACTACAACGACTTTGTTGAGAGCCTAACTTACCAATTTTATTTTTTTGCCATTGTCTTCCAAACGAAGCTCTTCTTTGTAACATAGTTGACATTTCTTTAAGAGAACCGTTGACATGTCTGCATGGCCTGTAAAGCTCAAGTTTCTTGCCAAATAATGTCATTCACGTAACCAGTCTAGCTACGACACTCTCGTTTTCTCATAACATGTCTTGTCGTTCACGGTATAAATTCTTTCACTCTGTGGCTACTTAAACTCTAGTTCAAACTTTCACATTCTTCCACTGATTATACTTTCTTTGGCTACTGAGTTCTAGCCTACTAGTGACAAGATATCATGTAGTAAATGGTGAAGAGCGATTAAACTTTTATTTGGCGAGCTCTGTGGAGGCGAGCTCATCCACAGAGTTGTGCAGACTCCAAGTTTAAAAACCTCCCTTCAACAAACGAAATTCTCCTAACAACAATTTGGGTATTTGATAGCTCGTGTATTATGAAATTGCTTGCATCCTTCTTGAGAATCAGCTGTGGGCAACCCATGAAGCCGTACAAGGCAAAAGACTTGTAATGAGTGATCAACTCCTCACCTAATAATGAAAGCTTCTTCTGAAGCAATCCACTAGGCTTCCCATAGGAGATTCAAACATGTTTTGCTTCACATCCCTGACATATCTATTCCGCATGCTTTCCAGCTTATGAAGAACATTGAAAGGAGAGAAAAGATACAAATCCCCATCAATGGGCGATGAAGATTCACTGACATTTTGAGATCGGAGGAGCACTTGTGCTGTGTATGGAGCTTTTGCTGTCATGAGAACTTTCCTACCTTATCTCCTATTTGCCTAGTTTTAGTGTTTTTTCTGTGTACTCTTTTGGAGGTGAGGTTTGTTTTTGGCGTCTGCGTTGCAAGATCATGTTGTTTTGTGCCCATTGGACTCTTAGCCATGAACCATGATGGCTTGGTTAGCTGTATCGGTTTAATGTTCCGTCTGTACTTTTTCCTATCGTTAATGTGATGTTCTTTTCGTGCCAAAAAACAAGAACAAAAAAAGCCAACATACATAATAAGCAGTAGAATTATTGAAAATCACCAGTATGACAGATATCTGCCAGTCAAAAACAAACTAAATACTTGGATCAACTATGTTAACACCGCAACTCATTTTCCAAAGCAAATTCTAGTAACCATCTGAACGATGTGAAACCAAATTTCAAAGTCATGAACAAACTACATATTTCACCCGACTTTCCAAATTGGGAATAGTAGTACTTCCTAAGTATCGAAGAATCAATCAATCTAACTGGAAACTGCCACCTGACCAATTGCCTGCAGGGCCTGGTTTGCAAAAAACCTTACATCAACATCTGGATCCTCGCTGAGCTCAACCAAACAGGGACGGATCGTACTCTCTACTACCTGCAACTTCCAAAGAAATCCCCTTAGTTACAGTGAACCAGTCCTTTTCTATCGGCTAATAATTCTTGACGGGCAAAGGAGTAAATTAACACATTTGTTGAACACGCATTGTCAATTCAAGATTTGGATTGTGAAACGAAAAACCCGTCCAACAAAAAGTAAATCAAATCTCATCAAGTTGTGAATCAGCAAGAACGGCTTGCAATTTAAAGTAAATACATTTTCTAGATTAGATATATCATACTAAAAAACAACTCCAATAAATTGGTAGCAATAATTAGCGAACTAGAAATTCACCCACATCTGTCGAAAAAGAAAAGATTAACCCAACCAAAAACTGAACATGCACATGATTTGAACAACTCAGAAAAGGGAAAGATAATACAAGGAAAAGAAAAAAACGACGAAAAAGAACTTACTTAGGCAACTAAGCAAGATATTTAAACAAAACATATACCACATATGAAAGAGTTACTGCTTGTTTTGTTTTCCGCTTTCCTGTCCTGGCTTTCTTTTAGCTTTTTGTTTTTAATGTGCGAGAACTCTGTACTTACGTAGTAATGTTTTCAGTCCAATATTAAGAAAAAAGGATGATAATCAAGTATTTAGTTCAACAATATTGCAAATTAATGGTACCCCGAGTTTGAGAAACAACACAAAGTGAGCTACTTACAGATTGGTCGACAATTGGAATGAGCGTCTCGAACACCTTGGCCACATTGAACTTGATATTAGGTACCCTGTAATGGATTATTCTCAGTACATAGGTCAGGCTAGTCGGTAACAGAAGAGAAGTTTGAGACCGGAGCTTTACCTGTCCTTGGATGCATTGACAACCACTGGCAGAAGTTTGGAACATGTGATCTCTGAGCCCAGAACAGGGGCAAGGAGAGAAATCGCTTGCAGGATGGTCAATCTATTCAGATAATGTGGGTTGTTGATTGTGTCCAAAACCTGTTGAGAGACTGGTTTGTTAGTTTAAACAAGGAACTGAAAAATATATATAAGTACAACCAATCAGAAATTTAAAATATGGGCAACAACAGCAAAAGATGCTCTAAGTTCCTGCTTTTCCCAGAAAGGTACCATCCTAAATGTTTACTCCAGATGAAGTGGAAGTAGTAAGCAACAGAAGTTCAGAACTAATTTCATCTGACACGTGCGATCAAGGATTTTTCCCCATGGGTGCTAAACTATTATAGTGATTTAGATGATCGTGTTTAATCATTAATGAATAAACTTAAGTGGTGGCCGGTTACTGTGTAATTTCTGTGGGGGGCTAAAGTGAAATAAATGCACAAAACACATGTGAAAATTGCGAAAGTTGAGTGGGGGCTATAGCCGCCCAGCCACTGCTCTGGGATAATACCTGTGGGATAATGTGCTGCATCGCCCACTCTGGACCAAACTCTTCTGCTAGGCGCTTCACATTATTGGCAGCTGCATCTCGAATGGAATAAACCTACAATGTATGTAAAAAAGAATTCAGAGCAATACAAGCTTTATCCAGAATGGTAACCATGGAGTTATCGACTGCATCAGAATGCTAGGGACAGATTGTCTGCAACAAGCAAATCCAGTATTCAAAAACCTTGCAACCTTCTTCCCCTAGGGAAGACATTAGTGTGCAAGTAATATATATTGATAAGCAAGAGGTATACATCATACATAAAAATGCTACCATGTATTTTTGGCAAAATTTAAGTCTCCCGTCCCAGATTACTATAGTCATAGAGTAATAGCTGCACTTTCTAAATTGATGAGTTCCTATCTTATAGCCTTGTGTAGTAGTGTGTATCTAGCAAATGCCCTTCATTATCTGCCTCCCATTTGTATAATAAGTTACCTCCCTAAACTTCAATAAACTTCAACTAAAATTACTCTCGCAGTACCTAGTCAGATGCTAGGTAATGCAATATTACTAAATGACACCAAAATGCTAAAAGAGTACATTTATCCTCAATATATGGTACCCACCAACAAAATCATTTGGTCAGTAAGACAAACACAAGTTCCCAGAAGAGTAGCGAGTAACGGAATCACGTTAACAAACTAAACTACTTAATTGTTACTTTTAGTAGTACACTGTGTGCTCATTTAAGTTGACGAGTACATTATAATAACCCATATGTGAGGATAACTCCCTTTAGTAACACTTCAGCTACCTGTTGAACTGCTTCTTCCTCGGCAAGCTCTTGAGTGTCCGGTGAAAAGAAAAACTTACTAGGCAGCAATGGTTATTTTTTTTTGTACGAAGATTCAGAGTGATATAGACTATATTCCTTTAAGCATTACGGCTTCCAAACCTCCTTCCCATTTCAACCATTATGATAATTTCAATCATAAATTAATGCACGCGTCAGTGTATATGCAGTTCCGGGAAAGATTTACCAAATGGGTTCATATAAAAGATGTGGTAACATGCACTATAGATTGAGAACTATCAACAGAACACATACATTCAATCAAATAGAAAATCCTACTATTGGGTATTCTCCATATAATGAAGTATGTCAGTAGTATACATACCTTATCGTTTAACCATTGCATGCAGAGAGCACTGAGCTTATCATCGAAGAATCTAACGCCCAGCTGACTTGCCAACAAGGGTATGTATTCGATAATTGCAAGACGAACTCTCCAGTGTCTATCTTCCGCAAGTTCAACAATTGCTGGCAGCAGGGACTGGGAAAGCAGATCTATACCAATAACCTACAGAAACAATTAATATCAACTGCTGCGGAAAGAGGAAAATGAAAAACACGAGGATCATACTTGGAGCTAATGTATGCGTGTAACATACCAAATTCAAATTATGCTATGCCAAAAGACAGCATCATTGGATGAAAAATGTTAAAGAGCGATCATTATTACGATTTCATGCAAATATTCCTTCCATAAGGGACACCTGCTCTTATAGTGTGTTTCTGCAGCAGAATAAACAAACTACAAGTCTACAACTCACTAATTACCGATGCTTTCTTCCTTTTTTTTGTTTGGATATTTTTGCATCCCTTTTTTTTACTTGCAAAAGTGATCGGGTACTATTCTGATTGATTCAAAGGAGCTTGAAACTGCACCAAATAGCTTTGATTGAGAGCAGTGGAGCCAGGTCTCTAGGACAGGGGCCAAATTTATGATATAAAACAAGATTTTCTGATATATCACTATTGGAGGTTCACTTTTTAAAAACATATAGTTCTCTATCTGAAAGTATTAGTCTTATCACTTTTGTTTCCCTTCTTCCTTAGTGTAAGTTGTCAAACAATTTATTCTCTAACATGATAAATGGAAAACCAAAACTCATGTAATCAACAGAGTGTTTAATTTATTTCTTTTAATCATACTCAGAGGCTCAGAGCAATGGAAAAATGTGATTAACGGAAGAAGTAGAGGACTCAAGGCAAAAGTTTTTGGATATCATCAAAGTTGATTGAGATGAAAAAGTTATTGATTGTAATACGAACTATTTGAAGGGTCTATTCATTTATGTATACAACCACAACAAATTAAATGAATTCCACAATAAAATAGATGAAATCATGACGGGATCCTGATTCACCTGATTAACTTCGTCAAGCTTGCTGATGATGTTCAGACGAACGTCAGGAAATTCATCCTTCAGAAGAGAGAGGAAAATTGGCAAAAGTTGCTCTATTGTTGCGTCCTGTAATAATGATAAAGAAAAAATTGAAGCCAAGTACACAAAGAAAATGTATAATACGATAATGAACCAATAACTTCAGTTCACATCCCAGCTTGCGGTTAGGGGGCAATATGGTTGTGTCAATCTTACTTCACTTTTTTCATAAAGTAACATCCATTATCAATGTAGCTATATTCTACAGATAGAAAGATCTGTTGGGTTAAATGTGCACAATGACATGTGTAAGAAATTTGTACTCAAGGACACACTGGGTAGTTTACTAAGCTGCTCGAGCAACTGTGACCAATGTGACGTGAAACGCTAAACAGCAGAACTTCGTGCAACACTTCACTAGATTGAGTGGACCGTTAACGACAAGTCAAGGTGGGCAACCGGGTATGTGAGAGCCACAGTTGAAAGACACGGTGATCATAAGTCAGCAGAATGCAGCAGGAGAGTGTTGGTGCAGTGCAAGGGGATAGTCTAATATCAACTCTTCAGCAGTTGGAAACACACACATACACACCAACTTACATACGACTTGCCTTCAACACAGAGGACTATGTATGCATCAGCCATTCCGACCCAGACTTGTATACACCGATTTAATTTTCAGTTAGTTTTGTGTGTAATTGAAGTGAATCTCCAGATGTTTGGAATTCGTTCTTACACTTGAAAGATTTATTAATAGTTGTGCAAAGAGTAAGGACTTCGCAAGTCTGTTCACTTCATTTGAAAAATAGCGGGAATACCCTATGATTTTCAATCTGAAATTGAGAGACAAACAGGTTAAATCAAAGTTTTTAAAACCGGACCGGCCATCGAACTGGGGAGGCACCGGTTCATGGTCGGACCGGTCGGACCAGTGGTCGGACCGGTTCAATCGCACGTTTATTTAATAATATATATCTATTATTTTATATAAAAAATAGTAAACGTTTATTCAAAAATATCCCACTTTTTTTTATCCTAAAAAATACCCCACCTTTATTCTACACTTTACCCACTCATTACCCCTAAACTTCTAGAAAAAAAAAAAAAAAAAAAAAAAAAAAAAAAAAAAAACAACCTTATCCAATCTCCAATACCCAACCACACAAACCCACATACGGGTCAACATCCATTTTTCACAGTGAGAGAGAAACCCTTTGACGAAACCCACCCACCGAAACGTCTCTGCCTATGGTCCTCACTCCTCATGCCTTCTCGCCTCTATCTGTGTGTGTGTGTGTCAAGAGCCGAAAGATGGCGTGGTTATGGCGGCGGTTTCGTCGGTGGTCATGGTGGCGGTTTCGTCGGTGGTTATGGCGGATCGAGCGATGGAGAGGAAGATGATGCCGTCGGTGTTGGCGAGGACGAGGAGACAAGGCAATAGGCCGACGAGGACGCCGGCGGTGTTGGCGGATTTCCTTCTAGCAAATCGATTTTGCCTGCGTTCCCCTTCTGTGCTTCTTCTTTTTTTTTTTTTTTTTTGAATATAATGAATTGACAAATTGAACCGGTCGAACCGGTTCACCGGTTCAAGCACGAACCGGCCGGTTTTGACCGGTTCTTGACCGGTTCTTGCATGGGCGGTCCAATTAGCGAACCGGACCGGTCATGGGCCGGTTCACCGGTTCAACAGGTCGAACCGGCCGGTCCGGTCCGGTTTTTAAAACTATGGGTTAAATCATTAAGGTTAGATAGGCTTTAATCATCTAAATGGTATGGTTCAGAACTGAGGATATAATGTAAATTACTAAGTAAGGACGAAAGTCAGCTACCTCTCTCCTCTTTTCTCAACTATCAAGTAACTGTGTCTAAACACAGTCAGATGTCAAAAGGGAAAGTAAATGAATCAATCAGAGATCTCATTACCCCAGTGTGTCCCACTAATGCTCGAAAAATTCCCTATCCATGCTGAAGACTAAAAAGCTGCGGGATTAATCAGAAATCCCACCTGACACCCCACTACTTGAGACTGTTGTATACTTAGACTAAATCATATGCATATTTTAATTTCATCGAGACTGCTGGGAGCACAATTAATGATTGACCAAGAAGAAAACAAACATCTAGTGGTTCTAAAATTAGTATACTACAATTTGGAATCAGTTATTTAACTACTTTTGCAGAATACCAAAGAATATGACTGAGATGTTCCAGAGTGCTGTGCATGAAACTTTAGCATCACCGTAGGTTCTTATCCATACCTTTCCTAGAACTGGTGCCATTCCCATGATAACTGAAGCCAAAGCAGAACGTACATGCTGAGACGAATCTGAAGACAATTCCTGCAGAAGACAAAGACATTAGTTTTCATTTCGAGGCAAGCAAGCACTAAAGTGGGTTTCTCAACTAAATAAAGCAATAGGAAAGATTAAATAGACGGGAGCACTTACCTTCACACAAGGAAGGATGTGTTGCACTGCAAGCTCGGGGTTCAAAATCCGACAAAATTTGGTTACTTTTCCAGCAGCAGCTATACGTACTTCAGCTTCATTATCACGAAGTAGCCGAACATATGCTGGAACCAAATCGGTCCTGATGAAAAATTTGCAGAAACAATGAGCTAGTTTGGCTATAGCTATTTTTTTTTTCCGTTCTTAATAGTATAAAAATCTGGTTTTTTAGTTCAAAAAACGAGGAAGAAAAAGCAACATGGTTTCTCAAAAAAACCAAGAAATGACCAAACCTAACTAAACAACTCTGATTATAGTTTCAGAAAAAACAAAAACCGGCCCATCCAAACAAACCCAATTTGTCAAAATCTGAATGAAGAACAACTTCAAAGAATAATGACACCAAGCGTAGGTCGCAATTAAACACTTTGACACCAGTTTTGACTTGTCTAATAATCAAATTTCAGAGCTTGAACTTCGTCATATGACAACACAGATAATAACCCTAACAATATTAGGAGGGGATAGGAACAAATCGTAACATAATCAATTGAACAGGTCCACAATTACCTGGTAGATTCTGGCCCAACTGCTTCACATAATTCAGACAGCTGATTTGCTACCATGTAACGTACACGCCAAGACTTATCCTGTTTGGTTCAAAAAACATCATAAACAGAACAGCTTAATACTTCAGGAAAAAAATATACAACAGTTGTGCGCTATAAACATCGTCAACATCATGAATTCATCATGACAAACAAGTAATTTCAACTAGTCATGCATAGATGGGCTTCATTAGCACACAAATGGTTCACAAATTCAACAAGCGAAAACAGCATACTCTTGAATAGAAACTGGCCACTTTATCCATGCTGGACTTTCACATTTCCACAGGGGAGAACCCAAAAAACTAGCCTGCTTGTATTCTTTTCTACTGTTTCCCTTTGTTCCCAATCATTTCCCGCCAATTTGTTCTCAAAACTTTACTGAATAAAAGTCTTAAGTGGCTTACCCTGTTCCAGCCCACTTTCATCCCTTAACTCTATTAGAAACCCAAAGGGATTGGTCCTGTGACTTAGGCTTGGAACTTAAGGGTGTGTTCCCCTTGGGTCTCAGGTTCGAACCCCACGACGACCAATAATCTTGGGTCACCTGCAGTTTACTGTAGGTCTAATCCCAGGACCCCCTGGATTAGTCGAGGTGCGCGCAAGCTGGCTCGGACACCACGGTCATTAAAAAACACCTAAGAGTATAATCAAACAGAATTTTGGACAGAAATTGACATAATTTCTTAGTAATTCCTATTAGCTGTCAACTTCTCTTTAAGAGTTCACCATTTCCTGTGCAGGTTTTGGTTTTACTACTACATTAAGAAATTATGTATACATTTATATCTAAAATTTTGTTCATGTAGCATGCCTCTTTAATTTAAGATTGATGTGGCCACTCAGTGCAGCACCTGTCACCTTATGATACTACTACTACTAGGGGTGTTCAAAAACCGAGCTACCCGCCCAAACCGGTCGGTCTGAGCCAAACCTACCCAACTTATAAAGAGAACGGGGCTAAATGATTGATTTTGGGTACAAAAAATGTTCACCCGCCCACTAACGATTGGTTATGGGTTTTAAATAATTTTACTCGTTTAGCCCCAAACCGCAACGCTCGACAAATAAAGATGATAATGTTTTTGATATATTAGTAAATAACGAGTTTTTATTGCTATATATTCTTTGGAATAACTATTCATATAATGATTCTCTACATGACTTACGAATCTGCAACCTAAAAACATCAATAAATCATACTTAAATATATGCATTGATATTTTTTTTCAGTCATATTAACATCTAAATTAGTAATTCACCAACAAAAAAATGTTCCCCAAATGTCCTCATGTTTGGCACTTAAAAAAAAATGCAATTGTTGTAATAGAAATTAATTTGGCACTTAAAAAATGTTCCCCAACTTGAAGATCGAACAAATTGCCAGGGTCTGAATTGACTGCAACACAAGTTTGATATCTAGATTTGAAGGCGTCTCCCAAACTTGAAGGACCAGCAGTGCTCTTAATGTACGCCAAAGAACATGATTGAATAACGAAAAGACAGAAACCATAGAGGATGTGTCCACAAGAAGATCTAAGTAGACAGTAGTACAGTAGACTTCTTCCTAGAGGCTGGAAACAATTGTCAGAAACATACTGTCAAGGGGAAGAATTGTAACAACCTAGGATAATGTAAATGCAGTTTTGTAATCGGCAAAATCACTACCATTTTCATTATCATTATAGAAGTGGCATACTTGCAATGCTTAGGGTGGTGGGCGGGCATTCAGTGGGTAATGGAGAAGATTCGTGGAAAACCACTACCCCACTCAGATAAGAATACTTAACAGCACTATGGACCTCCGAAGAAAGAGCAACACACACAACAACACAACAATTACCCTAGCAGCAAGGGAAACCGCGGTGGAAAGATTCAGGTAAAACTTCATAGTCCAGAAGGTGAAATCTTTGGCATTGTTTTTCCAGGAAAGATGCAAAGAGATGCAATACATATCGCAATAACCACTTATCGGTTCAGTAATGAAATTTATGACATAAGATTTTCATTCGCAGAGTAAGTACCATTCCAGCCAATGGTACCAAACTACAAATAAAATGGGAATGCATGAAACACAAGCCCACCAAAGAACCACGCAGTTCATAAGTTACACGGAGTTCGAACTATTATATGGAAATTTGATGTCCTTACCTGGGAGAAATTGACAATCACAGGAAGAATTTGTTCTACACAATCCTGGGGTTCTAAAAGCTTGCCAATAGCTGCGCAACCTTCAACAGCCAATAACCGAACTGAATCTTGATCTGGAATTAAGCATAAACCATTAAGTAAATCCCTCTAGGAAAGGAAAACCACTAGTATGAATTTTAGAAATTTAAGCAGAACTAGTCAGCTGAAGATGCATGACATCAGATCACGAAATTGAAAGCTCGGATCATATAATTTCCTAGTGGCATAAGCACCTAAGGATGACCAATGCTTCATTTTTGTACCATTAATCATTAGGATATTGGTTAAACATAGTTTACAGCAACACTGTTTTGTTAAGTTTAAAGGGTGAACCATAGAACAAAATCCAAAATTAAATAAACTAAATTGAATGACTTGGAAAGCAAAAACTTAATGCACTTACCATATATTATATGCAACTAATATTTCAAGCACTCGGCTAATAAATACTACATATCAAAAAGCTTAGTACGTACCACCTACCAAATAAGTGCGCCTGCACACACGCCAGAGACAGAGAGAGTACACAATCATGGAAGGGCTTTAAGATTTAAGTAGATACGGAGTTTGAATAAATCGGGATTTTAATTGCATGAGTTGGCAATTAAATTAGGTAATAAAGTTATTTCTTACAAAAACGGCATGTTTCAGCCTACACTGTCAGATTTATTTAAAGGATCTGCTGTGAAGCATGGGAACTCCACACAGGCTGAGGTACCCGTTCTGGGAAACCTCCGGAATTCGGCGGGTATGCCGGGAAAAATCTGCGGCAGGTGGCATTTCCGTATTTAAATCACACCAGGAACTTACTGGAAATGTGACGGGGGATCATGTTACTTTCTTCAAAGGTGAGAGGAACACTCCATAATAAAAAAGAGATTTATACTTCAAATCTCATCTGAAATCACTTGAAGAAACAAACCCTAGCCACATAGCCGCAAAGAGAGACTACTGAAGGAGACTTTGAAGAAGAAGAAGAAGAAGAAGAAGAAGAAGTAGAAGAAGAAGACGATTCAAGTAGTGAACTTACCACGAGGCATAGAGAGCAGCTGTATCGGTGTCAGTAGTTTTCTATAGCGGGGTTCAAAGAGAGGCTAGGGTTTCGGTTCTCGGAAGGACCACGTTTGTTTCAATTTAGGGATTGAAATACTTCAATTTAAGACCACCCCTTGTTCTTTTTAAAATTGTAAGAAGCCCCAGGAATTTTTTTTATTATACCTTCTCAGTTCTCATGTACAAAAACTGGCAAATTGTATTTAACTATTCATTTAGTTGTAACTTGTTTAGAATGAACATGTCATATAAAAAAGTTCAATAATTGATTTAAAAATCATTGTTCCCCTGGCGCTCCAACCCCGCAATTTTCGAAAATTGCCATTTCTATCTCCCCTTTTAGTCTTGTCCCCGTCGCCATTTCTGTGCTACGTAGCATATGGGTTATAGATTTCTGACATTTTGCATCAATCATGACACTCACTGTATACTAAACTTTTTGTTGTCTTTTAACAATAGGTTTAGGTAACAACAGTTTTGAATTTTGCATTTTTGTAGAATTCACTAGAGCATGATACATGTTGGTAAGGGGTGTGCGTACGCCGCCAATTGATCTTTCCAGCACTTGGTTAAAATGAATAGAGTACGACGGAGGTTGTGTTAAATCAACTAAATAGAGACACCTATGAAAGGCATGGATGGTCACACATTGGGGTATCCCGTGTGTAGTAGTATAGATGACTTCTATTTTAAGTGAAAGATTAAAAAAAGTGTTCCCTATGTTACTAAAACTACAACGGAAAAGGCCTTTAAGTAGACCAATAAGTAAAGGGTAAAAGACAATTAACACCCTATGCTTAGGCAAAAAGTCACCCGACACCCCTGTGTTTTGATTAATTTCACTTTGCACCCTTGTAAGTGACGTAGTGTAACGGAACTTGTGTAAAGACAATTATACCCCTAATACCTGAGTTGAAGTACAACCCAATCCTCCTCTCCTTCTCAAATCTCAACCAACTCTCGTTCTCCTCGTCCTTCAACACCCAACCCTAACCGCCTCCAGCTACACCAATGTCGGCCTCTTCTTCTTCTAACCCATTGACTCCACCTCAAAATAGGCACCGGAAAATTTGGCCCGCCCTTTCCTGGGTTCGATTGGATTGAAGGAGAGGTGTGGGTCAGCTGTGGTCAGGGGCGGAGGCACATGGTGGCACGGGGGTGCAAGTGCACCCCTAGACTTTTCATTTACTACAACTACACCCCTCTTTTTCTCTGTTTTTTCAATTTTTCCCTTCATTAAATAGCATAAGTGCACCCAAAAAAATTATGTTGGCATAAGTGCACCCCCAACAAGTCTGGCATGCACTTTTGTGCCACCCCACTACTGAAATCCAGGCTCCGCCACTGGCTGTGGTGTCCGTTGGTGGGGGTGTGCAGTGGATATGATGAATCCGAAGATAAGGAGGTTTGAGTTGGTGTTCTTGGCACTGGTTCTAGTGTTGTTAGTGGTGGGCTATAGTTGGGGTAGGGTTAGCCATCACCGCCGCAACCCACCACTACCAGCCCATATCCCTCCCTCTCCCTCTGTTTTTCTTGTTGCACCCAGCACAACCACTGCCACATCTACCAATTGAGAACAGTTTCATCTTTTCTCCCCAAATTTCTTCAGCTATCTCCATCCCCTTGTTCTTACAAGGAGTAACCCTAACGCCCAACTGGGGAAAAGCTTAGTTCATTGGATGGGTCGTAGTGGTGTAACTGTATTCAGTGCCTCTATGATTCTCTTCTTCCACCATAGCAAGTAGTAGATCTCAGCAAGAAGAGATAGTAATAGGCACCCAAAGATTAGGCTCAAAGCAAGCCCTACACTGCTCAAATATCCATAGCCAGAGGAAAGCAAGAGCCACTTAAGTTCAAGAAAGCAGCTCACAGCTTCTGAATTAAGCTCAAATGTCTATTTCTCTCTGGTTCTTGAACTGTAAATCTACTCAAAATTTCCAAGTAGTCAAACCACAGTCACTTGCTTGGTTGGGATTAAAGAAGGCAAAAAAAAAATGGAAAAGCCAAGAAAGTTCAAGAAGTGCTCAAAAGGAAAGCAAAAGCCAATTAAGCCAATTAAGTTCAACGGAAATTGGGGATACTCTTGATAGTGTTATTGGTGTTCATAAGAGGGAGGAAGAAGTTGGCTTGTATTGAGGGTATTAAAGTCTACTCACATTGTTAAGGGTAAAATGGTTGCAAAAATTGGTGTCAAGCACTTTCCTAACGGAACGTGACAGAGGGGTGTTAAGTGTCCTAAAGTTTTTCTGTTTCAGGGGTGCAAAGTGGAATTGATTAAAACACAGAATGTCCAGTGTCTTTTTGCCTAAGCATAAGGGTGCAAAGTGTCTTTTACCCATAACTAAAATAAGTAGACCGCGGGAAAAAAAATCTCCTCGCAACATTCTCTGAGCCTACAAGAGATAACAATTGAAAGTGCACTCCTATAATCACCTGCATCTGATTTTTCAAGGAGTACATGACTACTAAGGGTGAGTTTGGGAATGCTTCTGCTGCCAGCACAGCTGCTTTCCGACAGCAGAAGCAGTTTTAGTGTGTTTGGTAAAAATAAAATTTCTGCTTTTCCGGACAGTTTCTGCTGTCCCACAGCAGTTTTCAAGAAGCAAGGGAGGAGATGCTTTTCCAGAAAGTGCTTTTGATTAATTTATCTACAACCGATTTTGACCTTACAATTTTTTAAAATATCAATAGTTATCTTTCCGGAAATGACACGTGTCATATATTTTTGTCGTTTTACCCTCTCACAGCAACTTCACAGTTGATTTTACCAAACACAAAATTACTATATCAATATTTCACAACAGCTTCCACGTAATATTTACCAAACAACATTTTATCAAGAACTCACAGCAGCTTTCTACTGTGTTTTCACACAGCAGCTTTCTATCACCGCCACAGCATTCCCAAACTAGCCCTAAACACTTGCCTCTCTCTCTCTCTCTGCACAACCTCCGCCTTTCCTCACCTCCCAACCGGGGTAGCTGCAAGCTCTACAATCCCTCCTATCACCACATTTATTCTATCTAGACTGCCACCACCACATCAATGACTAAGCTCATTGTCGTACGGGGTACCGAAACCTCCCAACCAACGGTTACCAGAACGGTTACCAACAATGGCTGCTACAATTACATTTATCATCATCTACCAATTATAAGAGGTAGCAGTCTCTCTCTGATGGAGGTAGCAGTTTGTGAGATAGGTGAGCTAGCTCGGAGAAGAGACGAACTTGGTAAGATTTGAGATCGGCCTGGGAGCATAGGAGATCACCAACAGCAACTCCGTGAATATTGAGGCCGAGATTTGGTTTCCTGGTGAATGAGATTGCTCAATCATCAGATGGAACATTGATATCTTGGATCCATTTTCTGAATTCTGTTTCATTTAATGGATTTGATGTACCTCTTCTTCCTCCTTCCAAATGAACTGGAAAGGCTCTGTTTTTTATTGAACGGGATTTGAGATTTTGCATTACTCCCCAATAATGTTAAGGTCTTGCAACAACTCTTAATAGGATTTCAAGCATTAATTACATTATAAACATGGTTCAAGGTATGTTGAATAGGCCAGATAGATGACTATCTAACCCGGTCCCCAACACAATTCTCATCGTGTGCTGGTTAGGAAAGATCCCAGATTTACCACATAAATAGCTTTATTCAAATGATAAACAAATAATCACATTGCATCAGCAAGTAGGAAGGTGGACAAACTAGAGAGGATATCCAGGTATACAAAGTCTTTTGAGCAATGACCGGTAAAAGTCATATAAACCTTTATAGTTGTACAGTCAAGACATCAACTTCCATTTTCTAGGAGTGATTCATAAATCCATGAACTAGTATACAACTTTTATAAATAAAATAAGCCTTTTGAGCAATGACCGGTGATGTGTGCACATTTCAGAAGGAATTGCACTTATTGGTATATACATTGTCATGAAAGAAATTTAACCCTGTTTTATTTGGTATATTCAACAAATGAGCGATCAGCACAGGGGATTGTATTAACAGATGAGTCGTGAGACTTTTTATGTAGATGACATAAATACGGAAACTCTTAAATGAGAGGGTCTTAAGCAAAGGACTCGTATGCCATGCTTGAGCAGAGCAAAGAGGAAGCAAGTAATGTGTAGACTTGGGGAGCGTCATGTCAGGCTGGACCAAGTGCAGGGCCAACTAAGGACCAGGGGTGGCATGTGCGCCGTCTGGATTCTGGAAAACCTCCGCCACCAACCTCGAATTTGAATGTTTCTTTCAAAAGTGCCCCTGCCCCTGTTGAAATTAAACGAGTGCCCCAAAATTACACCTAACGCACCTAGAGCTTTACATTAATGTCCTTAGAATTATGAAAATGCGATTTTCAAAGTCACGTAGCAAACCCTTTCATAAATATTACAGGTAGAGTCAGTACATAACTGATAATGTGTGCTTCTCTCTCCTCGATCCTTCATTGGAATTATAACAGACGTCTCCAACCTCAGAGGAGACAACGATGGTCGATGAAGACTAAAGAAACAAATGGGCGACGCTGCTGATACCTATGCCAGTGAGGACAATCGTGAGAGCCTCTGATGCCTCCTAGTCTCCTAACATATAGGAGTATGAAAATTCTCTCTTTATGCTTGCTTTGCTGAGTGATAGTAAAGCCTTACATTGATGTCCTTACAATTATGAAAATGCGGTTTTTAAAGTCACATAGCAAACCCTGTCATAAATATTACAGGTAGAGTCCGTAAATAACTGATAATGCCTGCTTCTCTCTCCTCATCCTTCATTTGGAATTGGGCAACAAACGTCTCCAACTTGAGGAGAGAAACCCAACGCTGGTCGATGAAGACTAAAAAACAAATGGGCGACGCAAACTGCGGAAACCTATGCCAGAAAGGACAACCGTGAGAGCCTCTAATGCCTCCTACCATATATGAAATTTCTCACTCTTCATCTTGCTTTGTCGAGTTATAATAGACACAGGATTCACCAACTATTAAGAATTCAAAGATGGAATATCAACATGCCCAGGCTTTAAGAGTAGTTATAAAGATTTCAAAATTGGTGATTTTATTTTATCAGATTGATAGGGCATTAGCTTGTTCTTACTAGTCTTATGTGATTTGAGGTATCAAGATAGGGTTCGATGAAGCGGAAATTGGAAATTTGAGATATTCAATTAACTTTCAACATGAATAGGGAATATTTGGTTATTTCTTGTGTCATAACTTGGGATAGCTCAATTATGTATGTGAGTCTGAATTTTTAAGAGTTGATCTCTTGCTCGAGTATAAACGTATCTTGTGTTTGACTACTTCAAAGAGATGTCATATCACACATAGAATTACCATTGCCAAGTGCCAATTAGAATTTAAGAACCAATCTTTTTGTTAACAAAGACTCCAAATCTGGCTGGGCTTATGTTGCCCGTAAATATACATTGTACTTTTGTAATGCGATGATAACTTCATAATTTGTGTTTTGAAATCCTTATAGAGGCTTTGGTTAGATAGATAGTCCCCCTGCTCTTCCGAATACCTGGCTATGCCACTGGGCTAGACTAGGCAGTGAAAATAGAATAGAGTCGGAGGTTTACTGGTAAGTGAAGTCCGGTTGGCTCATCCATCAAACTATTTGATTGGTGTTCCATGCATCATCCTAATTATATGTATGTAAAGTAAAAGAGGGCTCTAGAAATGAACATTCAAAAGATTTAAGGTAACGGGTCCAGAAACAACATACCATCCTCTGTCAGATGCTTGAACATTGACATGATATCATCCTTCACATGAGCAGCTTCAACCGTAGATGCAAATTTCCCAAGGTTTGTTGCAGCAGCTCTCCTCACCATTGGCATATCATCTCGGCATAGCTGATTGTACATTGTTCGTAGCTCTGCCTTTAAGGCCTCTGGAGCTGTGGGGTAAGCATTGCAAAACAATCCACAAGACGATACACGAGCTGTAAACCACTCTCCAGCAGCCAGTTTCTGAAAGTTTGAAATATATTAGTGAATAGGGGATACTAGATGTGCAACTTTCTTTCAAAAGTAAGACGAATATGCATTCGGGTTTAAATTCATTTTCGGCAGATGTATCATCTAAGGAGATCACAGTTTAACTATTAATTAATTGGGGGAAAATTGATGAAAAACATAACACTCTGACTGATCAGTCACCAAAAATTTACCAGATCTGTAAATTTCAGCATCAGAAAATGAATAAATATGTTGATAAGTGAACTAACGATTCAATGGAATTCTATTAATTAAATAAGTGCATCCCGACCATAGTTCCTCACATGTGGCTGAGGTCAAAACATCCCACATGGCCTGAGATCATTCAGGTAAACAATGAGGGTCAAATGCAGTTTTCCAACATTAACTGTGACGCTAGGCACATAACAAACATCAGCCACACCTACAGTGAAGAACTCCACCCCCCCCCCCCACCAAACCCCTCGAACCACACAAAAAAAACCAACCCAATTTAATTAACCGTTATGTAGTCCTTCATTACCAGATGTCCCCCAAAAGGAACATGAATAGCCATACTGTGTTCCACCTCCTTTAGACCTCACATACATAAATTATAGCCTACGTTTTCACTACACACCACAAGCAACAAAGTATCATAAACATGTTTCTGTTGTATTGATTATGTGTCCTACTCAATAAATAACGGTTAAGAGTGAGACTTCTGAGGTGTTTGTCACAAATAGCATGTTGAAGCACTAAGAAGAAACATCCATGACACTAGTAAAGAACATTTCAAACAACGGAGCCTCTTCTGTTGTTTTCCTCGCCTGTAGTAAACATTAAACACAACAGGTTTCTGAAAAGCTAGAGTAACACACTCTCCACGGCCTATTTCATGAAATCCCCCACTGAGGTTTTAAGTTTCAGCTACACTCTCCACTGCCTATATCCCCCCTCCCCCTCCCCCCATGGGGTTGGAGATGCCCTTAGTTAACCATTATGTAGTCTGTTATTACCTGATGTCCCCCACAAGGAACATGACTAGACATATTACGTTCGACCTCCTTTAGGCCTTACATACATAGGTTATAGCCTAATGTTTTTACTAGGCATAACATGTTCTGTTATATAGATGATGTGTCCTACTCAATAAATGACGGTGAGACTTCCGAGGTGCTTGTCATAAATCTATTATACAATAACGCTAAGGGTTCCACCCTTTGTCTTTTGAGCCATTAGACTACCCACAGCAGTGGGCTTCCCCTCCCCTGCCCGTCCCACCTTTATCCCACTATTAATTGTCTTAATATTTACAATACTATCCTAACACCTCCAACAGATGAAACACTATTCCTCCCCACCTATTATATTTTATTTTTTCGAATACACTATATTCAAACAATTTCAGCAAAGGAAAAAAACTAATTACACGCCCTCTGGTGAGCCAGCGGGGGAAGCCTACGGGCTTGCTCACCCCTTCCACCACCCCCGTTTAACCTCCCCCCTCACCCCTCCTTGTTGGAGCTACAAAACAAGGGCTTGGGCACCCCCCAGCCCCACTATTGGAGATAGTCTAGATGAGTAAATTTCTGACCGTTAGATCTTCAACCAGTTACTGGAGGCACAAACCCATACGCTCTCCTTCTTCTAGAGCTATAGCATACGGATAAACTTCTTTTTTGTATTTGGGGTTTGGGGTAGTACCCTTAGGGCACGGGTAATCACCTAGTAGCATGTTAAAGCCCTAAGAAGAAACATCTACGACGCTAGTAAAGAACATCTACAACACCAGAGTCTCTTCTATTTTTCTCCTCGCATATAGTAAACATTAAACACAACAGGTTTCTGAATAGCTAGAGTAAGACACTCTCCACTGCCTATTGCTTGAAATCCCCCAGTTTCAGCTACATAAGCCACGCATTCAATGAAATCAATTCAGCTGCCTACAGATTTCATCGTAATCGCTATTTTCAACCTAAGTAATCAACAGAACAATGAATCAAACAGCTTCAGAATTCGAACAAACCTTCACCAGCGGAATAAACAACTCAACAAGGTCATTTTCCCTCATCTGCCCCGCAATCTTACACAGCGACTCAACAGCTTTGTCCCTCACGCAAGTCTCTTCCACAGTACACAGAAACTCCAACGGCGGAAGCAACACACCGGCATGCTGCACACCTCCGACGAATGGAATAAACACGCCTAATTCCTCAGCGACGGCGAGAAGCACTTCGTCGTCGTCGTCGCTGTTGTCAGACAAGAACGGAATCAGCTCCTTCCTTGTCCTCTCCTCGCCGAGCGCTCGAGCGATGGTTGAGAGACGACGGATCGAGTTCAGCCTCAATTGGAGATCTTCGTTCTTGAGCTCGTCGATCAACACCGCGATTGGATACAGAGGCTCGTCGACCATCGCCATTGCTGAAACTTACAAGAGATCTGTGTAACAAAACTGTGATGATATGAATCAAATGAAGATATTAACGAATGCAATGAATGATTCGACGGAGATCTGAAAGTGACCTAACTGAATCGGAGATGAATCAAAGCAATGATAGGTATTGAAATGTTTCGCAAATCGGAGAGAGATAGAGAGGGAGAAAGAGGGATTACTTGCGGATACGAACGGCAGAAACGGTGAGTGTCCGGATGGAGATCTATGGCGGAGAGAGAGGGAGGGAGGGAGAGAGATGAATTATTTCCAAACAGAAATCGGGAGTTTACTCTTCCATTCCAAGTTTCATCATTTTTCTTAAATTGTAATGATGGCCCTTACGATTTGTTTATTTCATTTTTGTACCACATAAAAGCCTCGTTTGGATAAGGGATTGGGATTGGGATTGGGATTGGGATTGGGATTGGGATAGGGATAGGGATAGGGATAATATGTGTGCATATATTTTTGTATGACGTGGGAATTTGGAGTCACTACCTTTAGCTAGCGTGCGCAGTGAATAAACTCTGGTTCTGGTGCAATTGACCGAGAAAATTGGAGCTGACAGACTCACAGTTGAGTAGGCCAATAGGCAGCCATTGGATTGCATCAGGGTTTGAACTCAAGACCTCAAAGCAAATGTCAACATCTTAAAAATGTTAACCCCACCAACTCAACTACATCCCGAGGGGTTGCGATAAGGATAATATCATATATCTTGCTCATTAACCCGTGTTTGGCTGTGGTATAAGGAGCTTGTACACATTTCATTTTCTTGTCCTATTCATAATTTTTTTGCCTCCGATCTTATACTACCCATGCCAGGATAAGAAATTACGGGCTAAGGTGAGCAAATTATAGAAGACCATACTACTCCCAATGCTTGCGGCAATTGATTGCTGGCTTAGTGGTGGTCGAACGCGGTTATATGATGTAATTTTAAAAAAATATAATTGTGTGTAAAATTAGTACAATACAATATGAAAATAAAACGTAATAAGATACGTATGAGTATTATAAGATTTTTTGTTAAATGTCTTTTACTAAAAGTTCGGGTTAAAAATACTGTACGAGGTAAGAATAACTCGATTTTCAAAACACACCTGTATAATTTGTACGCTAGTAAATTCATTCAGGAATTAAAAGAGTTGTATAAATTTCTTAGTATTGCAACACTCTTTTGACTTGATTTGTAAGAATATGTACGATTGTACTCTATTAAATTTTATTCCGAGTTTTTTCCTCGTGAATTAACATATTTTTGTTCAAAAAAATAAACTAACATATTTACTTATTTAAATCGAACAAAATATGATGCTAACTGGGTTATTTATAAAAAAATTGTGTGTTATTTTAAAATTAAACTCATGTTTATTAACATGTAACGCTTGAGATACATACATGCACATATGTAGATGTATACATATACATACATGCATATATACACATATATACATACACAGAGGGATAGGGAGACAGAGAGGGAGAAGTTCTATTTATAACAATAATTTAAATTGATATTTATATATTTTTATAAAAATAAATATTTAGCACAAGTTAATTTTTATACATACAGAACAAGGTGGTCATTTGTAACATACTTATGCATTTTATCATGTCTCATATACTGCTCTAACAAAACATTCATAATTAAAAAATTATTTATCTCGCCTTCTCCCAGTATAATAATATCATTTCTTATATCCCAATATCTCTTATCCTCGTTAATTTATCCTTTTATCCGAATGAGGTGTAATGGTACTGTATATGAAACTTCACGAGCTTTGCTCAAAGTCTAACACATAAGGCCAATGTTGCTTACATTCGGTGATTGAGCGTATCGTACAGCATTCAAAACTCATATCTCATTGAAAATTTTACATTTATCATTTGCACTTTGCAATACGATTTATATTGTTGATTATTTCTACTAAATTATCTTTTCTCATACTTCTTCGGTATCTTTCTTTCTCACCAAAAAGAGAATATGCACAACTATTAAAAAAGATGTGCATTTCTATACCTGGTTCACGAGAAAGTATTCATTGGGGCAAGCCCCACCACTGTGTCATGCCTGCGTGGTGGGGCGCGCCATTCAGCTTTTGACATACAAGCAAAATTTGGTGGGTTCCATCTAACTATTGCATATTTGTCAAAAGTTGAATGGTGCGCCCCACCACGCAGGTATGCCACAGTGGTGGGGCTTGCCCCAATGAATACTTTCTCCTGGTTCACACACATAATTGCATAGTGGAGTCCACCCAAGTAATATTATGGGGCATTTTTAGGAGCAATTGTGTCATTTAACCACAAAAAGATTACTAAAAAAATGTAGAGAAAGAGAAGTCTCCCAAAAATTTGTTGGGCTTTCAAAACTTTCAACATTACCTTTAAAATTAAAGGCTGAGACTAGTCTCACAGTGGAAGAGATAATTATTAGCACTCTTATGGATTTCAAATGAAATATTTTGTCCCAATGCACAGAAGTTTCTACGACTCCATTATCAATAACTAAACAAGAGTAATTAATGAACTATTTATAAAAATAAATGAACACAAGCAACTTCAAATACATGAATGAGAAGAGCATGATGTGCATAGAGCATCTTGAAGAAAGTGAGACATCACCCACCACCAGATGCAACAAAAACACCACAGCTACCATCTCCATCTTCTTCTTGCATCAAACAAGTCTCAACCTCACTAGGGTAAGACAATACATTCCAAGAACTCGTCAAGGGTTTAGCATGATCATGATGAATTTCATGGTTGGTATTCGAATACTCCTGTATCTCTAATATCTCAACTCTCCGGTTCGTCTTCTTCCTTATCTTGATCGCCACATCCTGTGGGATGAATCTACCATACACGCTCACCCTTCCTTGCTTCTCCTCCATCACATGCGATTCCAACTCTTGAATCATGCAAAAGAACACAAAAAACGTAAACACATCAACCAAGTTTGAATATATAACATAGCTGTAACAACTTGAGCATATAATTGTCAAAAAATAACTTCTTAATCTGTACTACCAGATCAAAATGCTTATATCTAGCTTCGTTTAGGTAAGGGATGAAGGTAAGGGATAAAGAGGGCGGAGGATAGGGGCAATATTATACCTCCTGCTCCTTATTCAGCGTTTAGGTGCGGTATAAGGACCGTGTACAATTTTAAGCCATGACGAGATAAAGTGGGTAGTTAGAAAAAGACTATACTACCCTACATACGGTAGTCGTGTATAGAAAGTAGAAAATGTGAGTTGAAACTAAAAACTACCCTGTCTGCAGGAATCACATATCAGGTCGTATCATGATATTATCATATTCTACCTCATATCCTAGACATTTATCTAATTCAGACACCTATCTAATTCAGATTTTTTTGACGTGGGACGATATATGACAATAACATAATGGATTCAGAACAAACATGATTATCATTCAAAACAAAATGGAACTAGCTAGCCTGTTAACCATATTGCTCTTGATTGTAGTTTGCTAGGCATATAAACATTCTAACCTCGTACGCTGAGAATGGCTCTCCTGACCTTGCGGTAGCAGCCGCTGCAGTCCATCTGGAT